>CM061242.1:73641338-75039814 GCA_030848705.1 Heracleum sosnowskyi
TTGGCCCCAAATTGGGAAGGACCCTATCGCGTCAAGAACGTATTTGGTCGAGGCTCATACAAACTAGAAACCCTTGAAGGGCATGAGGTACCAAGGACTTGGCATACCTCCAATCTGAAAGTTTATTATGTTTAAAGTGTTTCCCAAGTGGACTCACTACTAGAAATAAGGTTCGACGAAACCAATCCAAGTTTTTAAACTTGAGTATTATGTAAGCTATATCATCCTGGGGAGGCTCCCCCTCAAAGTTAAGGGGAACATCATCCTTAGCAGCATCCCCCAAATCTTCATCTCTAACTGGCTCAGAATCCAGAAAGAGCTCAGGAATATCATCAAAAGGCTGAGATGAGGGGTTGGCAGTGTCCATAATAGTATCCTTGGGTGTCCCAGATAAGTCAGGAACGGGAAACTTATCCAAGGACACCCCTTCAATCTTCGTCCCCAGCTCCTCAATAATGGATTCCCAACAATCCTTGAAGGTGCTAGGAAAGTTAGCATCGTACTCAGCATTAAGGAGGTCATCAAACTCCTTAGATGCTCTGTACTCAGCAATAACATCCTCGCGGCCCCTTTGGATTTGGGCCTCCAGCTGCCTGACCTTCTCCTTCTCAGCCACAAACTCCCTCTCGACTTCCCTAAACCTCTCGAAGTTCGAGGTAGAGGAAGCAAAATATCTGTCCCTATCTCTCTCGGCTATCAACTTCTCAGCTCGAACTGCCTTCAAGTTGTGAAGAGCAGCTTGATGATAGGTATTAGCCTATAAAACAAAGGCACATATTTCAAAGAATGAACAAAAGAAAGGAAGAATAAACAAAAGTAGGAATTACTTATAGAAGCAAGGGCTTGGGCCCCAAGAAGCTCAATCTGAAGATCCTCCGAGGACTCCGTGACATGGGCCACATCCCTTGGAGTGACCACATTCCTGGACCACTCTGCTGCAGCCCTGGAATCACCAACTATGGTATCCCTGTTGAGCAAACCCCATTTAACCACAAATGGGTTGGGGTCCTCATCAACAAGGATAGGCTGCTCAGTCAAAAAAGCTGGCACCCTCTCCACAGCAGGGGAACCATCTCCAGCTTTCTTCCGTTTAGAAACCCTCTCAACTTCCACCGCCACAGCTTTAGAGGCATGATCCTCCCTCATCTTGAAAATAGCGCCCAAAGCAGCTTTGGCTAAAGAGAAAAGGCAAATGTTACAATCATATTATTTGACAACAAGTAAGAATAAAAGAAAGAAAGTTAAGGTTATATACCCCGAGGTTCAAGGGTGCTAAGCCCCATAGCTTGAAGGTTATCCTCAGAAATTAGGAGATTGCAATGATGCAAGCAATCACCCGTCAGGAGTTGAATTGCCGCAAGATCATCTACCCCTAATTTGAGGGACCTTAAAGAACCATCCGTAGCCCTTGTGAAGTGAGGACAAAAATAATTGTTCCAATCATCCCCATCTAAATAAATATAGAACCACTCTTTTTTCCACAAGGGAAGAGAGTCGGGAGAAGAACCAGAAACGAAGCAGCTACGGTTTAAGGTTCGATATTGAATCTTAACCCAACCTATATCATCTGGGGCATTTACAAATTTAAAGAGATATCGAAATACTGATACACTGGGCTCTACCCTATGTTTCATGCATTGGGCCAAGAAGCAATATATGAATCTCCACCCATTGGGCATTAGTTGTGTGGGACAAATTTGGACCTCAGCTAATAAACGAAGAACAAAAGGGTGAGGAGGAAGGCGAAAACCAGAATAAAAAGTTTCTTTATACATCCTAATGGCCCCAGGCTTAGGATAACAGGCCCTATCATTAGGCCCAGGAGCTACGGCCCTATAAGAGGCCTTGATACCGAAAAGAACGGAAATATCATCAACCCTACTCTGTTTATATTTGGAAGGAATATTATGGGCCTCTAAATGAAGAAGATTGGGAAAAGCATCCTGTTATACAGGATTTTCGGTGATGGGCCCTGGACAGGTCCCTAAGTGATTTGGGCCTAGGGAATGAGTTAGATTGGGATGAACTGGAATTAGGGCTCGCATCACGGGCTATGTTAAGCCCAAAATCCTTAAGTATGATGGGCTCGCATCATTAACTTGTGGTGAGCACCTATCCTTATGAGTTCTCATTTTAAGCAAGGATTCTCACAAGGATCTCATCATAATTGGGCTCGCTTCGCTATTAATAGGCTCTCACTATAAGCTTATAGGCTCTCACCATTATGAAGTAATGGGCTCGTGGTACTTGTCAGAAATAAGAATATTTGAACGTAGGTGAGCTCGCACCACTTGACTTTGAAAGGGTAATTTTCATATGTTTTATGCGATGCGAGCCTGGCCAGCTCGCATCGTGGGTGAAGCCCAAAATATGGAAATTCTTATTTATGGAATGTAACTTGGTTGACACGGGACAGACCTGCAATCACGGGAAGAAATGCGGAGATGCCGCGAGATTGTAGGAAAACGTGTGACGACCGGACTATTTATGGGAACATGAAGAGGATTGATAATCCTTGGGACTATTTATGGGAATATGAAGTGGATTGATAATCCTTAAACTATTTATGGGAACATAAATCCTGACTATTTTATGGGCTTGGACTGAATGGGCTTATTCAATGACTTGTTCTCCAAGAACTATGTGAGGCTTGATCCCTATATAAAGGGGTACGTAGGCACCTTGTATGATACACAATTGACACTCGGTAAAGTGCAAGAGGAAAAACCCATTCTCTATTCAATTTCTGAGGAGTCATCATACAAGTCCAAGCACCACTTTCCATAAAACCTCCAACACACTGTTGTACGAAATTCTCCTAACAACAATTGGCGCTAGAAGGAGGGGCAAGCATCTTAAGGAGAAGGATGTCGAAGAACAACAAGAACGATGACAAGGGTATTGTGCACAAGAAGGATGCCACACCACAAGGAGCAAGGACGGATCCACCACCCCACGGAGAGGGAGGACCAAGCAAAATCACCCCTGTCATGCCTCAAGTCGCACCGGTTACACTAGATGGCCAGAAGATCCTAGGCTACCTCGAGGGGATCGAGCTCCAATTCAAAACTATGAACGCCCGGCTAGCTAAGGTCGAGCAGAACTCAATCAAGAATGCGAAGAGGAAGGCTCGAAGGCTCAAGGGCACTAGGGACAAGAAGGATAAAACCTCTAAAAAACTCATACACGAGTTCGACGAGGTAGCTGATGGGCTAAAGAAAACCGGGTCTCTTGAGACAGATGAGATATCTCCAAGCCAGGAGGAGCGAGGCAGCCAGGCTCCGAGCGAGCCGCGGCATGAGCCAGCTTCGTCCGAGGCTAGGTCCACTAGTGTTTTGGATCGAATTGGGAAGAAGCTAACTGAGCACGATCTAAGACTTAGATTGGAAAAATCTAAGGCACGGAAGGAGGCGCCGGAGAGGACTCCGCCTAGAACAGAGCGAAGGGAGAGGACTCCACCTAGAACAGAGCGAAGGGAGAGGACTCCACCTAGAACAGAGCGAAGGGAGAGGGCTCCACCGAGAGCAGAAAGAAGAGAGAGGACTCCGCCTCAAACTCATAGAAGGGAGCGAAGGGAGAGGACTTCCTCTCACCATGCTAGCGAAGAGGGGTCGGACGAGAGAATTGGAGACTTAAGGGTTGGTGATCTGAGGCGCCTGTTGGTGCAGATGGAACATGAGAAGAGAGCCCCACCCCCTGCTACGACCCCATCCCCTTTTACTCCTGCAATAAGGATGTCCCCTCTGCCCCCGGCATTTAGAAGTAACCTCGAGCTTGCCTTCAATGGAGATGTGGATCCTGCTGAATACTTGGCCCGTTTCAATACCGAGATGGAGGTCTACCAGGTTCCTGACCTAACTCGTTGTTGATTATTCGCTGCCTCGTTAAGGGGGAGTGCCCAACAGTGGTTTACTAAGCTAGGACCAGCTAGCATTAGCACGTGGAGACAGTTGGGAGATCTATTTCTAAGGCAGTTTCAGTCCACTCTTCATTATGCCCCCCCCCCCCCCCCCCCGGTGGCTACCCTTGCAAACATTAAGCAGGGAGAAGCAGAGTCCCTGCAGGACTATTTCATGTGATTTAATGCTGAGGTTCCTAGAGTCCGAGGAGCAACAGAAGAAGCCCAGAAGAATTTCTTAATTGCTGGATTGAGGGAGGGCTCTAAATTCTGGAAGACTCTACAGGCTAGGGAACCAGAAACTTTGGCCGAATTTTATGAACAAGCGGAGCCTCACAAAAGGGTAGAGAAATCTATGAGAGATCTAAGAAGCAGTGGCCGAAGGATGGAGAAGAGAGGGAGATCTTCTAGTCCAGAAGAAAGGAGAAAGACTTTCAGAAGGAGCCCTAGCCCAAAGAAGTTTAACAAGACCAAGGAAAATAAAGAGACTGGAAGGCCTTACACAACAAAATGGCAGAATCATACCCCTTTGGTGGCTTCCATTGATCATATATATGCCACTTACACTGGGAAGGGGGTATTCAAGAAAGCCACCCCGCTGACGGAATAGAGTAAAAGGGACACCTCTAAATACTGTGCTTGCCATGAATCTACAGGACATCACACGACCGATTGCCGACAATTGAAGGATGAAATTGAGAGCCTGATTCGACAGGGAAAGCTAACGGAATGGGTCGTAAAGGAAGTACGGAAGCATAAGTCTGAGTACCATCAGGTGCCCCCTCCACCCCCGATAGCAAAGGATGATGACACAAAGAGAACTGCTAGGGAAGATAGCATTCACGTTATTATTGGAGGACCTCATGTGGGAGGAGATAGCAAGAAAGCCATGGAGAGATATGCCCGAGAGGCAAAGGACCATCCTCTAACCAACATTCATCGTCTTGAACAAAGGCCTCCCCACCTGTTCACAAAAGAGAGGGATGACATTATGTTTAGTGAAGAAGATGCCAAATGGGTGCACCACCCTCATGCTGATGCTCTTGTCGTGAGGATGAAAATCGGGTCTACCAATGTACATCGGGTATTGGTGGACAATGGGAGCGATGTAAATGTTCTGACTTACGACACATACAAAAGGCTTGGGTTCTTAGACAGAGAACTGGTCTCAAGCGGGAACCAACTTTACGGGTTCACAGGGGCTTATGTAGGGATTCGAGGCACAATCCAGCTCCCGGTCAGTTTAGGAGATAACCCCCATGTGGCCACACAAATTGTTACTTTTACTGTGGTGGACCAGCCGTGTGCTTATAATGCCATCATTGGGAGGCCAATCCTTAAGGAGATGAAGGTAGTCACCTCTATCTATCACTTAACTATAAAATTTCCAACCCCCACGGGCATCGGACGAGTGAAGGGATGTCAATATGACTCAAGGGTATGCTACAACCAAGCAATAAAGGGGGCAGAAAAGTTAGATGTTCTACGAGAGGTGGCAGACCTTAGAGAACAAGAGCCCGTGGAAGATGGTGAAGAGAAGAAAAGGAAGCGTGTGGACACTCTCATGCTAGATGTTTGTAACATGATATCTATAGAGGAGCTCCCGGAAGACTACTTTGAAAGTTTGGGAATATAGGTGGAGCCTCGGCCCGGGGCCCTAATGATGGAACCCTCTCAACCTATTATGGCATTGCAGGAAGGTATAGTAGAGGAGGCTAGCGATGATGAGGAGAGCCCAGAACAGATGGCCGCTAGGATGAGTAAAGGCAAGTGGGTGAGGAAGGAAACTTCAATCTTGGTAAACCTACCAACCGGGGTCTCACGAGAAGTCACTATAACAACAGAAGGGAACATCCCACAGGGAGAACCAGTGAAATCCATCAACAATGAGGGTCATCTTAGCGTCACTGAGATAGGAGAGCCTAGTAGTGATGTAAGTTTCGACGAAGATTTGGACCCAAGAATGCCTCCCCTACCAGACGGAGCTGGGACATTCGAGGACATCATTCCTATTTTGGTGGACCCAAAGGACTCGGCTAAAGTTTTGAGGATCGGAGCGAATCTCGGCCCCAACATAAGGAACAGCCTCGTCTCATTCCTTAAGGAGAACTTGGATGTGTTTGCATGGTCTCACGCCGACATGATAGGGATCGACCCAGAAGTGATGTGCCATAGGCTAAACCTGGATCCTAGCAAGAAGGGAATAAGGCAGAAGAGGAGACCTGTTAGTGGAGAGAGGGCGGAGGCCCTTAGAGAAGAGGTGGACAGGTTAATGGAAGTCGGGCTCATCAAGGAGTCATTCTACCCGACTTGGTTGGCTAATCCTGTATTGGTGAAGAAGCGAAATGAAAAATGGAGAACTTGCGTGGACTTCACTGACTTGAACAAAGCTTGTCCAAAGGATAGCTTCCCTCTTCCTCGTATCGACCAGCTTGTGGATGCCACTGCAGGACATGCATTGTTAAGCTTCATGGATGCCTACTCAGGCTATAATCAAATTCCTATATATGGACCAGA
Source organism: Heracleum sosnowskyi (assembly GCA_030848705.1). NCBI lineage: Eukaryota > Viridiplantae > Streptophyta > Magnoliopsida > Apiales > Apiaceae > Heracleum > Heracleum sosnowskyi. The sequence continues at coordinate 73,647,754 of CM061242.1, forward strand.
TCAAGAACACACTTCGTTCATCACTGATCGAGGCCTATACTGTTACATTGGGATGCCTTTCGGGCTAGTGAATGCGGGAGCAACTTATCAGAGACTGGTGAACAAGATGTTTAAGGATCACATTGGGAAGACAATGGAGGTGTATGTTGATGACATGCTCGTTAAATCGAAGGAGGCCAAAGACCACATCCGGCATTTGGCAGAGATGTTCACCATTTTGCGTATCTATAGAATGAAGCTCAACCCCCAGAAATGTGTGTTTGGGGTAGAGTCGGGGAAGTTTCTTGGATTCATTGTCAATCACCGGGGAATTGAGGCTAACCCGGCCAAAATTAAGGCTCTATTAGAGATGAAGTCACCTCGAAAGGTGAAAGATGTCCAGAGCCTCACAGGGAGGATCGCGGCATTGAACAGATTTGTCTCCAAATCTTCTGACAAGTGCCATGAGTTCTTTAAAGCCATTAAAAAGGTGGGCAAGAATTTTCAATGGATAGATGAATGTGAAGAGGCCTTTCAGAATATCAAGAAGCATCTGAGCACACCACCCTTATTGTCTAACCCACAACAGGGGGAGGTACTGGTGCTTTACTTGGTTGTGTCTGAATATGCAGTAAGTGCGGTGCTAGTCCGAGAGGAAGGCGATGTTCAGCTCCCTATATACTATATGAGCAAAAGGCTAGTCGGTGCAGAAACTCGGTACTTGAACATGGAAAAACTGGTGTATGCTCTAATCCTCGCCTCAAGGAAGCTTCGTCCCTACTTCCAAGCTCATAAGATCGAGGTGAGAACAACCTATCCTCTTAGGCAAGTGTTGCACAAACCAGAAACTTCAGGAAGGATGTTGAAATGGGCTGTTGAGTTAGGGCAGTTTGATGTGGAATATAAGCCTCGGGTCGCGATTAAAGGACAAGCTTTAGCAGACTTTGTATTGGAATTTTCACCTCAGGTAGAAGAGGACTCTAGGGCCTTGCAAATTTATCCAGAGGTGCCAACAGAGGAAAATCAGAATAGCGCCCCTTGGTGGAGCTTATATGTTGATGGGGCATCTAATGGAGATGGAGCTGGAGCTGGATTCGAGTTAGTCAGCCCAGAAGGATGTAGGGTGAAGAGGGTTGTTCACTTCACTTTCCATGCAACAAACAATGATGCTGAGTACGAGGCCTTGATCAACGGATTCAAGTTGGCATTGGAATTAAAGGTGGAAAACCTTAATGCTTTTAGTGACTCCATGATTGTAGTATACCAGATAAATGGGGGGTATCAGGCACGAGGGCCTAGAACGGAGTTGTATTTGCGTTGTGCAGAAAGGTTAATCAAGTTATTTAATGAAGTCAGCCTGGAGCTCATCCCTCGGGGCCAGAACGAAACGGCAGACGAACTTGCAAAGTTCGGTTCACGTCGTGAGACCACTCTGTTAGGGTCAACGCCCTTGGAAATACAGAGGAGGCCTAGCGTGCCAGAGGTAGAGCTTATGGTGGTGGAAGATGGGGCAACATGGATGACTCCACTCTTGGCTTACATAAAGAATGGAGCTTTACCAGATGATAAGAATGAAGCACGACGGGTGCGATATATGGCTGCCAGGTATGCAATATATGATGGAGATTTGTATAGGAGAGGCTTCAATGTGCCCCTACTCAAGTGTGTTGATGGAGACGAGTGCAGCTATATACTAAGAGAAGTTCATGAAGGTATCTGTGGTAATCACTCGGGGGGTAGCTCATTGGCACAAAAGATACTTCGTCAAGGATATTACTGGCCAACTCTCAAAAAAGATGCTTTCGAGTTTTCTAGAGCTTGTGACAAGTGCCAAAGGTATGCAAATTTTCATAACAGCCCGGTGGCACCTCTAACCTCACTCATGAGCCCTTGGCCCTTTGCCATGTGGGGGATAGATTTGATTGGAGAATTGCCTAAGGCTAAAGGTAGTGTGAAGTATGTTGTGGTTGCGGTGGATTATTTCACTAAGTGGGCAGAGGCTGAGCCCTTGGCCACAATAACTGCAAAGAAGCTCATTGACTTTGTGTATCGGGCTATTGTTTGTCGATTTGGAATACCCTACAAGTTGATCTCGGACAATGGTAAACAGTTTAACAGTAAAGAGATGAGAGAATTTTGTGATCGGTTGGGGATTCTGAAGAGTTTTAGTGCAGTGAGCCATCCACAGACGAATGGTCAGACTGAGGCAATCAACAAAATTCTCAAGCACACACTGAAGGCAAAGCTAGAGGATGCTAAGGGAAATTGGCCGGAGGAACTTCCACAAGTCTTATGGTCTTACAATACCACTCCCCGAACCACAACGGGAGAGACCCCTTTCTCCTTGGTGTATGGATGTGAGGCTATGGTCCCAGTAGAGGTGGGAGCTGGATCTTTTAGGAGAGCTCATTATGACCCAGAGAATAGTGAGAAAAATCATCGTCTTTACTTGGACATGATTGAAGAGATACGGGTTGACTCCCAAGCAAGGCTGCTAGCATATCACCAGAGAACTGCCAGGCATTATAACCGCAAGGTGAGAGCCCGACCTTTCCGGGTAGGGGACTTGGTCCTCCGTCGAGTCATGCCTAACACCAAGGTAGTTAATCATGGAGTATTTGGTGCAAATTGGGAAGGCCCATATCAGATCAAATCAGTTTTATGGGAAGGAACTTATCATCTCAATGACATACGGGGAAAGCTCATACCAAGGGCCTGGAATGCTGAGCACTTGAGGAGATATTATCAGTAGTTTCTATCTATTTAAGACTTAGCATGCATTGATATTTATCCTAAGTCTTGGGGGGTAGTGTCATATAGGCACCTTCCCTTGGCATACGATGTAATAAGTCTAAGTCTGTTATTATCCAAAAAGGTGGAAGTTTTATCTAAATAAAGTTAAAGTTGATTGTGTGTTTTCACACATCAAGTAAATTCTATTGTCTTTTTATTATCATTTATGTTTTCAGAAGTACATTGGATTGGGCCTCGGCCCATCAATTATGAGAAAAAGACTTGGGAGGCGAGCCCTCTCTAGAAACGAGCTCAGGCAAGTTGGAAAATAAAAATTGAACTTGAACTTTGTGCGAGGTGGAACTTTGTGCGAAGTGGAACTTTGTGCGAAGTGGAACTCTGTGCGATGTGGAATTTTGTGCGATGTGGAACTTTGTGCGAGGTGGGATTAAAATACGATGCGAGGAGAGACCTCGCACCAATAGGTGAAGTAGTCCTATGCGGAGTGAACCTGGTAGGAGTTGTGTAAAGAAATACTACTATGTAAAGAAAAGTAAAGACATGAACAGGAAAATATACAAAATCATGGGCGAACACAAAAATACTCGATAAAATGTTAAGTGTTATGGGACCAAGATTATCAAATGTTTACAAGTGCGAGGCAAACGGGGTGCCCGCATCCCCAAAGAAAGATAATTAAATAAACCAACTAAGCATGAGGAGTTTCCTCATTCGCCCTGGTAGCAGGTGGAGACTCTGGAACGGGCTGGGCATCGTCCGCGATGCGAGCCCTCTTTGTAGCCTCCTCCTCCATCTCTCTTCGCAGCTTTTCAGCATAGGCAACAGTGGCTGCACCCAAAGGACTCCAATCGAACTCAGGGACCTTCGACATGAAGCCCTTCATGAAGTTCTTGGACCCTAGGGCCTTTGCATCCCTGACCTCTTCAACCTGGCTCGTCTCTAACATTGAGAACTTGGCCTCGAATTCAGCCTCCTGGGCAGCCATTTTAGCTTCGGCCTCAGCAACTTGGGCTTTTAGAGAATTGATCTCAGAGGTAGCATCAGTTAGAACATTGGAATGTTCTCCCTTCATTTTCTCCACAAGTGCGTTAGCCTCGCGCAAGTCCTTCTCGAGACTTGTGGTCGCATCGAGAATACTATGTTTTGACTCCTCAACCAAGGCCACATTGGCTCTCCTCGCTTCATCAAGCTTTGTCTTCAAGATTCTGTTATCCTTATCCAAGCGGGCAGAGGCCTGGCCCATCGAGCGAAGCTCCCTATGCCTATTGATCTACCTTATAAAAACCTCAGCAGTGGCTTTAGAGAGGGCATCGTTGTTGGCCTCGAACGAGCCTGAGGTCCATGCCCTTAGGTCACTCTCAGAAACGTGTGGGGCTCCAAGACGAACCAGTGTACTCGCCATGACGTTTCCTTGAGGATTTGGGGGGAGATCCTTGCGGGCCCGCTTTACAACATCAAGCTCAGGAGCAGAGTCATTGGCATGCTTGTTCTTCCTTTTCAGAGGAGAGACCCCCCCAGTAGCCAAATATTCTGTGAGAGTGGTCTTTCGGGGAGGGATCTCTTTTGTACGAATAACTTTATTCGAACCCTCTGCATGCGAGCCGGCCTGGCTGCCAGAAGGAACGATGCGAATCTGGACCTCTAGGTCATCCAAAAAGGGAGGAGGAGAAATTGCCATTCCTGAAAAACAATGAGGACAAGGGAGTTAGTATACAATTAAATAAAAGTGCCAGAAAAAAGTAAAGCGAGGCTCGCATCGAGTAAAACTTACTTTTTCCTTTTTTCTTAGATTTCTTACTAGGGGTTAGTCTAGTCCCTTCTTTTAGGAAACCGTATTCGACGAGATTGGCTGTGGTGATCAATTTTCTGATATTCCGTTCTGAGACGGGAATCCTTAAAAGATTATCAGCATTTAACTTCTCTTGGCCTTGCAAAGAAGTTCTCACGGGAGGTTCTGAATGAATGGAAATAAACTGTGAATACGATGCGAGCTCAAAAAAATCGATGCGAGGTGGTAAGGAAACGATGCGAGTTCGAAATAAAATGCTTACCAGGATCGTAATAGAAATGAGTCTGGACTCGAGGAACTTCATGTACATAGAAGAAGGGATCTTTCCATTTTCCCGAGTTGCTTGGGCCCCCAAAGATTAATTTTTTCTTGTTGTAGTAGGGCCATACTGAAAGGTAGAAGTAACCAAACTCGGCCGAGTGCTTCAAATTTAAGAAATATCCCAGCTGCCTGGCGGTGAGAGTAGGGTAGCCTTGTTTTTTGTAGAGAATGTACAAAGCAATGGCAGACCTATAGCCGTTAGGGTTGATTTGTAGCGGTGCGAGCCCATAATACTCCAAAACCTCTTGAATGAAAGGATGGAGGGGTGCACTAATGCCTAACTTCAACAGAAAAGAAGAAAGAACCATTCGGGGAGCCCGACCTCCATTTTCTTGATGATTGAATTGGTAACACCTCATGTGCGGTGCGGGGAGAATTATACGGCCCTCTGGCCTAAATTGATTCACTAGGTCACGAAGATTGTCCTCGGTCAGCGAGGTGGACATGTATCGGCAAGCTAGAATCTTCCCATCCTCATGAAAGGAAGATGAGCTCTCATCGCCATCTGGAATTATTCGTTTCTTAAGGAAAACCACTCCTTCAAGCTCGGGCTGTTGGATAGGTTCATATGGCACAGGAGACGGTTCGGGAACATAAGAGTAATTACAGAAATCCACTTCTTTGGATACATCTGCCACTTCCTCGCTAGCGGGGCTATCATATGACCAATATGAGCTAGTTTCCTCGCCTTCATCATCTTCAAATTTATCCTGAGGAGATGCGATGCGAGCCACAACCTTACCTTTTTTTCTAGCATAGAAAGCGCTTCCTAGGGAACTATCTGTAGACGATTCTGAAATTTCAATAGGAACATGAGCAGAATCTGGACCAAGGCGAAGCTTTGCCTTTCTTTCTTGAAGCAGTTGATTTATGCGAGCATTAGCTTCCTCTTCACTCATAGGTGGCAATGGACGACTAAAAAGATCGTCAAGGTCAAACGAGCTAGGGACACTTGGTCCTGTTTTTTTGTTTCTCCAGGAATATAGATTTTTCTCCCTATTATAGTCTTCTAGTGTGGAGTTGGGATCGAGCTGAAGTCCCAACGAACTGGAACCACTAGCTCGCATCGCACTTTCTACCCGTGCGATGTTAGCAGCACCTTCAGGAGTAATGGCTGAATTGGGAGAGATGGGCTGGCTTAAGCGACCCGAGATAGATGTCAATTCGCGCTGGAACTCCTTGGAACCCCTGAGCTCAGGAGGATATTGATTCAAAGGAGATGGGGTGGCAGAAGAACGAGTCGGGCTCGGGGTTTTATTGAGCGAACCGGAAGATGGAGAGGGGGTCGCACTCGACATCTGAAAAAGATGGTGAAAATTAGTGTGTGCCTCTAAAAAATAAAAAAAAGAATCCTAAGTGTCCTCGCTTCGCACGAACAATTTGACACTACTATTTGATGCGAACACAGGTCTCGTTCTCGTATTAGATCCAGGTTCATCTCGAACCGTGGTTATGAGTTCGCCTCGATAAGGGAATTCAGTTCGCAACTTTATAGGTTCGAACAAACATGCATTATAGAAACACAGAAAAAACATAAAGGAAAGTAATCCTAAAGATTAAAATGCTTACTTTGTGAAGAACTGGTGGATGAACTTGAAGAATTTGATGAGGATGCGGACGAACGCCGGGAAGTTATGATAATTCTCGCCGTGTTTGATCCTTGAGCAAAATTGGGCAGAGTTTCCTTACTGTTTTGATAGAATGAGTTTATGAAAGGAAATTTTGAGGTATTTATAGGGGATAGGAGAGAGAAAACAAGAGACACGTGTCCAAATATGAATGGATGACACGTCTTTTTATGAACAGCTGTCAAAACGGTTGAGTGAACACGCGTCTGGCAATAGTGAGCGAACTGGATGCTATGCGAACTGGATGTTATGCGAGCTGGAAATCAAACTCGCATCGTGCTATTTGAAGCAAATGAAAATTCCTTATCTCATATTACTAAGGAATTTTGGGGGGTAGTTGTTATACAGGATTTTCGGTGATGGGCCCTGGACAGGTCCCTAAGTGATTTGGGCCTAGGGAATGAGTTAGATTGGGATGAACTGGAATTAGGGCTCGCATCACGGGCTATGTTAAGCCCAAAATCCTTAAGTATGATGGGCTCGCATCATTAACTTGTGGTGAGCACCTATCCTTATGAGTTCTCATTTTAAGCAAGGATTCTCACAAGGATCTCATCATAATTGGGCTCGCTTCGCTATTAATAGGCTCTCACTATAAGCTTATGGGCTCTCACCATTATGAAGTAATGGGCTCGTGGTACTTGTCAGAAATAAGAATATTTGAACGTAGGTGAGCTCGCACCACTTGACTTTGAAAGGGTAATTTTCATATGTTTTATGCGATGCGAGCCTGGCCAGCTCGCATCGTGGGTGAAGCCCAAAATATGGAAATTCTTATTTATGGAATGTAAGTTGGTTGACACGGGACAGACCTGCAATCACGGGAAGAAATGCGGAGATGCCGCGAGATTGTAGGAAAACGTGTGACGGCCGGACTATTTATGGGAACATGAAGAGGATTGATAATCCTTGGGACTATTTATGGGAATATGAAGTGGATTGATAATCCTTAAACTATTTATGGGAACATAAATCCTGACTATTTTATGGGCTTGGACTGAATGGGCTTATTCAATGACTTGTTCTCCAAGAACTACGTGAGGCTTGATCCCTATATAAATGGGTACGTAGGCACCTTGTATGATACACAATTGACACTCGGTAAAGTGCAAGAGGAAAAACCCATTCTCTATTCAATTTCTGAGGAGTCATCATACAAGTCCAGCCACCACTTTCCATAAAACCTCCAACACACTGTTGTACGAAATTCTCCTAACAACACATCCCCAAAATCAGAAAGTAAATCTCTAAGAGAAATAACGTTTGCATGAACTAGAGATTTTGGAGGTGGGTTACCTCGATTCGCTCTAGCAGGACGAGAAGGCTGAGAAATCTGGGATTGGGATGAGCTTGAATCCGCCATTGAAATCCTTCCAAAGAATGCTTGAACCCAGAAACCTTGACGGAGAAGATGAAGATTTAAACGGAAACTGGAAAATGCACGGTGGTTTGAACGCCGGAAATCGCTTTACCGCGGAACCCTAGCAGAGCTTTTTTAAGGAAAGTTTCTGAGATAATTTAGTAGAGTGACTTTGAAGTATGAAAAATGGAAGTTCTACTCCACTTCATTTATAGGAGTAGTAGCCGGTGACAACGTTCCAATGAACCGTCTGTAGACGGTATATGGACCGAGAACAGGTCATTGGGCCTTTCATAGGCGGGAAGCCCCAAATAAATTCAAAATTTGAATTACAAGTTCTAGAAGAACCCGGAGAATCGCTAGGCGGGAAGAATCTAGAATATTCAACATATAAAAAAATAGATATTGGTTAAATTTAACCAAACAAAGGCCTGACAAGGCCCAACTTCTATAAAGCACGCCCAGGAGGCATAGTTTCTAGGCGTGGCAACCTAGGACGTCTCCTAGGCGGGGATACCAACGCCAAGAAAATAATTGAGGAAAGCTTCTATAAAGCACGCCCAGGAGGCATAGTTTCTAGGCGTGGCAACCTAGGACGTCTCCTTGGCGGGGGTACCCACGCCCAGAAGCTCCTTGAGCCAACCTTGAAAGACCCACGCCCAGGAGACATAGTTTCTAGGCGTGGCAACCTAGAACGTCTCCTAGGCGGGGGTACCCACGCCAAGAAGCTCCTTGAGCCAACCTTGAAAGACCCACGCCCAGGAGACATAGTTTCTAGGTGTGGCAACCTAGAACGTCTCCTAGGCGGGGGTACCCACGCCAAGAAGCTCCTTGAGCCAACCTTGAAGGACCCACGCCCAGGAGACATAGTTTCTAGGCGTGGCAACCTAGAACGTCTCCTAGGCGGGGGTACCCACGCCAAGAAGCTCCTTGAGCCAACCTTGAAAGACCCACGGCCAGGAGATATGGTTTCTAGGCGTGGCAACCAAGAATGTCTCCTAGGCGGGGGTACCCACGCCCAGAAGCTCCTTGAGCCAACCTTGAAAGACCCACGCCCAGGAGACATAGTTTCTAGGCGTGGCAACCTAGAACGTCTCCTAGGCGGGGGTACCCACGCCAAGAAGCTCCTTGAGCCAACCTTGAAAGACCCACGCCCAGGAGACATGGTTCTAGGCGTGGCAACCTAGAATGTCTCCTAGGCGGGGGTACCCACGCCCAGAAGCTCCTTGAGCAAACTTTGAAAGACCCACGCCCAGGAGACATGGTTTCTAGGCGTGGCAACCTAGAATGTCTCCTAGGCGGGGGTACCCACGCCAAGAAGCTCCTTGAGCCAACTTTGAAAGACCCACGCCCAGGAGACATTGTTTCTAGGCGTGGCAACCTAGAACGTCTCCTAGGCGGGGGTATGCACACCCAGAACACAGATTTTCCAAGAAATAAAGGAAAAATAATTAATTATTTTCCAGAAAAGTGGAACAAAAATTCGTGAAAAACAAGATCTCGAATCTCGAAAAAGGACAGTTATAACTTCTATGAAAACCCCGAGGAGATTTTCCCAGAAATTGGGAGGCAAATGATATGGTCAGAAAAGTAATTATAGAAATATAATTGACTAGTCAAACAAAAGGCCGATATTTAAGGCCCGACACCCTAATTATTCATTAATTACGAAATTAATGAATAGGGAAAATATACATCTCATTAAAAGAGTCCGAATTATGGCAAATTGGTCAAAGAAGGATCCAGAATCCCTATTAAAGGTAATTAATGAGTCATAGCCTTTATCGACAAGGAAAAGACTTATCCTGCAAGCAATACAATGCTTATCAAATATCAAAAAGGAGACTTATTCGCTAAGACTCCTAAACATACCATAAATACTAGGCTCCAAACGCCTATATAAGGTCCCTGATCCTACAATCAGAACTACGTCTTTGGCTTGATTCTCAATAACGATTTGAGATACGTAGGCATCTTGTGAGGACCAATTTAGTCCGGAAACACGAGTGCAGCCATTAAAGCTCGAAGCTCATTAATTCTAGCATTAAATTCACCAAGCACGTATTTTAATCCACAACAATTATTTTTGAATATTCATTTAAAGTTTATTTATTTAATAAATATTATTTGATTATTTATTAAATACTTTTAACACGTTTTAAAATGAGTTGTATTATTTAAAGTTTATCCTCGACCTTCAATAATTACGAAGGATAATCTAAGCTGTACTAATAATTATTTTAAATCAAGGGGAGGTTCCCAAACACTGTTTTTGCATTTAAATCTATCTTTTAAGAGGATTTAAATACTCGCTCAATTACCAAAAATATGGGAAACCTGATTTAAGTGACTGCCACTCATTTTAAACTCTCAACTCAAAACTGTCAGGGGACAGATTTTTCTCGGAGCAATTTAATTGCTGTAAGTCAAATGTTGTGTAACTACCTCAACGATCGAGGAGTAAATTAATGGAACAAGTCGATATCCATTAACAAGCAATAGCTTGGGAAATATTGGAGAATCTTCCTTTCCAACCTAGATATAACTACTTAGTGGAGTCGTATCAACAAGTATTACACTTGGGGAAGGGAGGACGATCTTTACGTTTCAGAGTCATGGATTTCATCTGAACTAGGAGTGGTGTAAGAGGTCCAGTTGCGCCGACCCATCCATTTTATTGCCCCAAATGGGCCGGGAGATCCGGGAAGGCGGTAGACAATGTCAGGCTGTCGTGATTCTTCCATCTACATGTAGAAAACATATTTTTGTTGTACGACCTGCTACTGATCATAGTAAGGTTGAGACAACGGGCGCGGTAGCAACTCCGGTATTAGTTCATCATCCAATTTTGGATATTCCTGCAACATGTATTGGGGAGAAGAACCGATCATGTTGACAGGGGGTCGAAAAGTGTTCAAAGAAAATGAAGTTTCAATAAATCCTTGTAACTTTATCTTTTATTTTATGAGTTATGACTCTGATAAAACCTTACTCAGATTATATATGCATAAGTGGATTTTGGGTTACGGAACATTATATGAAATTTTCCTCGTAACTTCATCTTTTATATCATATGACTCTGTGGATACCTTACATAACATGAGTTATGGTAAGGGAGTTGTTTATACTGAATCACCTTATAACTTCATCTTTTAAGTTATATGTTGATATTCTACTTACATAGCAGATATTTTTCGGAAAGGTTATATTGGTTTACTTCGAAACCTCATCTTTTATATTATACTAGAACTTTGTTCATAATATAGCAAAAGTTTGCAGAAATATTATGAAAATGATATTTGAAATACAACAATGGTACTGTTTTTGGAATACATTCCGATAAGGAAATAATTTCAGTATCGAGATATTTTGACAAATTATTGTCTTATACCCGCTTTATGCTGGGTTGAGTTAAAGGCAGGATTATGCCATACTTTTATTACTTTATTGAGCTATCGCTCACTCTTGCTATTGTTTTATAAATATTATATAGCAGTGAAGTAGGATACCAAGGATTCGGCGCACATCCCTCAGGCGAGTGGTAAGCGCAAGGCATTCTCATGAGCAGTTTCTAGCAGTGATCCTGGAAGTAGTGTGACCCAGTCAGATCAAGCTGGAGCTTTTGGTATTCATCTTATGTATAGATATGAATGGTATGAGAGGGTGGTGAGTATTACAAGGCTAGGTTGGTAATGTACCATTACTTAGGAGTTGTATCAGTAGCAAATTCAAAAGACATTTGGGTATTGTAATAAAGATTATTTATTCCGCAATTGTGGTATTTGTGTCGTTTCTGAGACTCTAACCTCTGTGTGTGTGTGTGGGAAATATATACATTGTGGGGTCATAAGCAGATGAATTGTGTCTATTGTGAGTAAAGCAGGCAAGGCAAGAAGTAAGTGGATCGTGACTACTCTAAATCCCTGACCCCGGATTTGGGGCTGTTACATCAAATCTTCCAAGACAGATTGTGTGGAATAGAGCTCATCCTTTTGAGCTGATCATTGGTGATCCAGATGTTGGAGTTAGAACTAGAAGTGCTACTCAGAATGAATGTCACTATTCAGGGTTTCTATCTAAGATGGAGCCAAAGAAGACTGAGGAAGCACTGAATGATCCAGATTGGGTGATTGCTACACAAGATGAACTCAATCAATTTGAACAACAACAAGTCTGGAAGCTGGTACCCAGACCAAAGAACAGGAAAGTAGTTGGTACTGGATGGGTATACAGAAACAAGCTAGATGAGGAAGGCATTGTTACAAGGAATAAGGCAAGACTGGTTTCTCAAGGGTATTCACAAGATGAAGGCATTGATTATGATGAAACCTATGCACCAGTGGCTAGGCTTGAGGCCATCGGGATGTTCTTAGCATTTGCAGCTTACTCCAATTTTAAAGTCTATCAAATGGATGTTAATAGTGCATTCCTGAATGGTGAGCTGGATGAAGAAGTGTATGTGGAACATCCCCCTGGCTTTGAAAATCAGGAGTTGCTGGACTTTGTGTACTTTCTCTTCAAGGCTATCTATGGTCTCAAACAAGCCCCAAGAAAATGGTTTGACACTCTCTCTGGTTTTCTTATAGAAAATGGTTTTGTTAGAGGTATCATAGACAAAACTCTTTTTTCTAAGAAACACAAAAATGATATGATATTAGTCCAAGTCTATGTGGATGACATCATATTTGGGTCTACTAATGATAATCTCTGTAAGAGATTTGCTAAGCTAATGCAGAGTAAGTTTGAAATGAGTATGATGGGTGAGCTGAAGTTCTTTCTTGGATTACAAGTGTAATAACCCCAAATTTTGGACTTAGTTTAAAAAATTTTATTTATTTAATTATTTTTTTTTGTTTTTTTTTTTTATGAATAGTAAATTTCTGAACCGAAAACGATTTTCAGACCACCCTATGTACGAGTCGGGATAATGAACTTTCGAAGTCATATTAGTGATCTACTTTGAAAATGAAGGAATGCAAAAGCTGTCAGAATCAGAAAAATAGCATTTTCTGTTTTCTCCGAAATTTCACCAATAACGGACGGATTAATCATTATTTGAAAATATTGGAGGATTTAAATTATCAATTCCATGGATATGGATTTAATAAAAGAATTAGTAATGTCAAGGACGTTTACGGTAAACTACTTCGATAGAACACTTAAGAAACCCTGCGATCAATCAACGAGACTAAGCGGTGACGGAATAATGCGACACTTACAGGATTAAATATAGACATGGAAGTAACATGTAACAAGATTAATCCAAGGAATGCAACAATTGGATCATCCATGTGAAAGGAAACGAACTAGTAAAGCTGCTTGCCACCATGAGTCTCCGTTGCTTGACACGTGTCCGATGATGAGGCAAATAACTATGACTCACCACATTTGACAACAAAATATCACACATTATCAAAAGTAACCAAGGCAAAAAGCAAGAAACTCTCCCCACCCCATTTCTTACAATTCTGCCCAGCAGAAACCAAGCTCAAAGAAAAATTCATATCTCCACTTCCATCCATCCTTAAATCACCACATTTTAACCATAGCTTCTCCACTCCATGGGTAACATTCTTTCAAAATTTCATAGTCAACAAAGGAGTGTAGCCTAGCCAAATCTCTTCCCCAAGTTGGAGAACCCAATCTGTCTAGTTTCTGTTCAGCGGAAAGATGGGGCTCAAAACCCTAGCTAGGAAGCTTCAAATTTGACAATCTATAACTCAAAAGAAATCGTCTGAAGAGCACAAGGCCTGATAAAAATCTTAGCACTAAACTCTTATTTTTCAATTTGTTATGGATTTTACAAGATGAGGATGAATAGTGATTTCAAGAACTAACTTCTTTGATCTTAAACTCTAGGCTTTCCAAGGATCACCCAAGGCTTGATTAGAGGTTATAAGTGATTGTTAATGTCTCTCAAGCTCTAAGGAAGGTATAAAAACCTCTGCCCCTTTTTGTTTATATGAGTTTTATGGTTGAAATAATGATTAGAATCGTTATTCGTGTTATCGTTAAGATCCGTGAATCTTATGTTCAATTTGAGGATGAGTGATTTTGTGAGGCTTGATTTAGTGTATGATAATGTTTAGGGGCTGTTTTGGATGTGTTGATGAAGTATAATGGTTGTTGGTTTGGTTGGTTGATTGTTGATTGGTGGTTGTTTGAAGTGTTTAAAAACACGGGAATCGCGTATAAGCGCCGTTACCATGCCAAAATTTCCTTAGATAGTTTAGGCAGAACTCACGGTTACATTAAAGGGCATGAACATGAAGTTTCTGACCATGAACATGTAGGCCTTGTTTCCTAGATTGTTTTAGCGAAAGAATCGTGTCGTTACGATTTACGGTTTAAGAGAAATGTCCGTTTCAGTGAAAGCGGTTTCGCGTAACTAAGTGGTTCAATGCATGAACTTTGAGATAGTGATCAAACCCCTTAAGCGACTTATTGGAATGTGAAACTTTGTGTTAACATGCTAGGTGCGTTTAGGAAGACCCTCGAAAAGATTTCGTGCTAAAAGGATTAAATCTCAATTTTATAAAAATGCGTGAGCGAGCATGCTCGAGTAGAGGATCTTAAGGAGTTAACTTGAAAATGGACTTGTACTTGAGTTAGTATATACTTAGTATGGTGAAAGCGTTTAAGTTATTAATCTTGAACCTTGTGTTGATTCTAGATTACTGGACCAACCTGAGACTTATTGCTACTTCGGGATTTCCAGGCAAGTTTTCTCATTCCATGCTTTATTTTAAGTTATAATATTTTGATGAACTATATGCATATGGTATTATGCGTGCTTTCAAACCTCACGTCGTATATAGATGTGATGGCATTAAAATTGTTGAGATGAAATATATGCATATGATAGATGCATGCAAGTTTCCAAATATATACTTTGAAGTATTGACTATATAATACTGCTTTTGTCATGTATAACATTGGACAGTTTTGTGATATATCTTATTTCTTGTTGAAATAGATTTGACCTTTGGATTATATAAAATCTTTTGAGTTAAGTAGTTATGAACCGGTTTACCTTTTAGCTCTAAATATAAGAGCATATTCATTGTTTTCGACTCTAAATCGGGAGTCGGTATTTTGAAATATGTAGATAGTCGTGGAAACCCGGAGGGATTCCATCGGCAGAATACTATGTACTTTGAGGATTGTTATTCGAGTATGATATCATTCGAGGAATGATATTTGCTTACTATATCTTTCAAGGATTGTTATTTGAGTATTATCTCAGTCGAGAAATATTATTTGAAGACTATTTTCGTTATATATGCTAATGGAAGGCATAACTGTTTTCGAAAGTATATTGTGATACTTGCCTTATGATTATTTATTCAATGAATATTATTTTTGAATATTCATTCAAGGTTATTTAAATAATGAATATTATTTTGGGATATTCATTTAATCTTTATTTATTTAATGAATATAATTTTGGAATATTCATTTAAGGCTTATTTATTTAATGAATATCATTTTGAATATTTATTTAATGAATATTATTTTTGAATATTCATTTAATCATTATTTACTTAATGAATATTATTTTCGAATATTCGTTTAAGGTTTACTCATTTAATAAATATTACTCGATTATTTATTAAATACTTTTAACCCGTTTTAAAATGAGTTATATTATTTAGAGTTTATCCTTGACCTTCAATATTTACGAAGGATATTCTAAGCTGTATTATTGCTCGTGATAAAGTGTATATACTTATATATATATATATGCATAAACTAAATATGAGTTGAGGAATATTTTGAGATAGGCATGGCTACCTTAAGTAATATATATGTATAAGGACTTGTGAATCCCTAGAATAGGGAAGTGTAATTAAGTGAAGTGGACTCAAATGAATGATACGGAGATGAACTAAGTATTTTGTTCGTAATAGTTATCATATTTCGAAGATTGTTCCTTCGCACATTATATGAGTAAAGATTTTTCCTGTTATTAAGGGGACTTGTTAGTGCAGGGATCATTGTATATGATGCCCTAGCAGATGTGACCGGATGGGTCAGTGTACTATTGCAACTAGATTGCGGTCGACTTGAATGTCGTTACTGCGAATTGAGAATACCGGATATGCGGTAATCCTCGTAAGTGACCGTATCTAGTCGGTCCAGCCATTTTATTTCTGGCCCATGTGCTGCCAAAGGATGATTGACAAGTTCGAAAAGTGTTCTTGCATCATCAAGACAAGTTTGAAAAGTCGTTCTTGTCATGGTCAGGTTCGAAAAGTGTTCTTGGCCTGGTCAAGTTCGGAAAGTGTTCTTGTCCATCTACTAGTAGTAAAAAGGTCCCTCGGAGGGACATGATTGAAGCGACTGATCATCGTTTAATCATATCCAGTGGCTTGAAAGTCCCAGTCCCTCGGATAAGATAATAATGAAAATGTTTTAAAAGTGAATTGTTTCATATAAATGCTATTAATAAATAGAGTAACTAATTGTGTTATCTCTACAACAGATTGAACTGTTAAGATTGATTGATATTGAAACAGCTTGGAGGCTGATGTTGATTGTTGAAAGAGTGATTGGGCAATTGTTGTTATTAAACTATAGTTACAATAAATCCTTGTAACTTCATCTTTTATGTTATACTAGTATTTTATCCGTTTAATGCGGAGTATGTGGTTATAAAGATATGTTTTGAGTCTTGGTTTATCATATTGATACCCAGGATTTCCAAATGATTGTGAAGAGTATATGAGTATGATTATAAGTCATACGGTATTTTAAACGGTATACTATTTTGGGGTTAGACCCTAGTAGGGATAAAAGCTTTGATCTCATTGGATTATTTCCCTAAAAGGTTTAAAGATTTAAACTGGGATAGATTTCTTGCTGAGCACTATTAGCTCATTCTTGCTTTATTAAATATTTCAGCATGAGGAAAACATTGCCGAATCCACCTCGTGTTACGAGAGCAAGGGAATGGAGAGACCACCCTGGAGTTAGTTGATGCAGGATGGATACTGTCAGTGTGAGCAGAATAGTTGCAGCTTGAATTAGTGAGAATTATTTTGAGTGGGTTTGTATTACTAAACCTTGTATAGTATTGTGAGGTCTATTATTGTAACTTCAAGTAGAGGTTGTGAATAATAGATGAGATCCAGGATAGTACATTTGGGTTGTAATAACAAATGTTGATTATTGTTGCTCATTTCCAAGGCTATAACTTGTGTGTGTGCGTAAGTGATTGGGGTCTTTGGAGTTGTATTATGAGAATGTTGTAAGTAATGCATGTATTATATCATTGATGGAGCGTGACAACCCAGATTCTTGACCCCGGATCTGGGGGTGTTACAGAAATGGTATCAGAGCGTTAAGTTATAAACCTTGGATATGAGAGTGTTAAGAGTTATATCGAAGTAAGAGAATGACGAGAGGACTCATATAGAGTTCGTTAAGTGGACTACCGGAAGTAGTGCCACTGAGGATGTTAAGATTAAAGAGTTTAGTTGAGGACTTATCGGAGGACCGATAGGACCGTAGAAGATCATCATAATGATGAGAAGGACGTTTAGAATGGTACACGGATTATCAAAAACATTAAGATAAGACGCGAAGCAGAGTCTCGATTGTAGTTGGGGTAAGGTCGGAATGGCAAATACCAATGGATAACTTGACTTAGTAAGAACCTAAGTGTTTGAAGTTCATCGTAGTTTGCCACGAGAAGGCAGCACATGTGAAGATTGAGACGTTTGCAGTCCTTTGCGCGATCCGAATTACTAAATTGCGTGAACTAGTTAGGGCATTATCTTGTGTAGGAGGTCCAAGCCTTGAGAACAACGATTCCACAAGAGTTGGTGTCTTTTCCGTCGATGGGTATTTTGTTACCTAAAAAGGAGACTGTTGCGTACGTATAGTACCAGAACGTTATCGTGAGACGAACGTGCTAAATCGCATCGCGAGTACATTTCGTACGATAGGCCATGATGGCTCAACTCAGAAATCAAAGATATGAAGAATGAATAGCGTGATTCTGATAAAGACACGTATGGTTGCGACGAGCAATGCGACAATCTCAGGACCTACGAGGGACGAGACCTATGGTGGTCTGGGGTTGGATTCGTTCGATACGACTAGTGTTAAGAAATTACATATACGTTAATCGACCTTCATCTTTTGAGGATGTGTTGATGCAGCCGTAGGAGGCCCAATCTCTGAACGATTATCAGGGAATGGCGAATATGTTTCGAACTCCCGACCTATTTAAGGACTTGTACGATTTTGAGGTACCGTTGGTTAGTACCATAAGCCATAAAGGCAGAAAGATAAGATCATCCTCGTACGAGTGATGTTAGAAATTATGATGACCATTGACTTCTTGGTATCTACTTGCTGGTACACTCCTCAATCTAAAATTGTTCATGCCCGTGTTACCTTGAATAATTCATGTCAGGTAACCCTTCTAGTTTCCTACTTCAACTTGGATGCAACCAACAATTGCTATATTCATTTTATTTCTTTTCTTTTCTCCTCTCATTACCTTTGAGGTTTAAATACGCAGAGTTAACTTACCATTACTCACCGGAGCGCTTTGTTCGTGCCCTAGGACGACCTGAAGAGGGAACCATTATTCATCTATCCTTCCAGGTCTATAATTTATTTCGTATTCTTTCAATTATCTAAGGAATGTTCAATTAATGCTTGCTTAATTATTTGACGAATATTCTTTAACGATTATTTTGATATTCGATTTCTTTTTTCATACTTGGACTCCTCAGTCGAGTTCATAAATATCTAGCTATGTGTCTAAAACATAGATGATGTATATTTCAGAGATTACTCGGGAATTCTTTTCTCCTATTAAGGAGAGATTTGCACATCAGACGTTGAAATCGTAGAAAGGATATCAATTTGATATTGATATTCCGAATTCAATTCTATTGGCAAATTTGATAAAGTTATGTACGGAGACACCTTTGGGTGGACCGTTTCACTGATGAGAAATGTTTGGTGGGAGGTTATCGATTGTTCCGATACCAAGAATTTCCTATTTATATCATATATTCTATTCAAAGGTTATAATTACCTTGTTTGTCCCAAACTTATTTATCCTTCTTTTTCAATTCATTATCCGAGTAGTCAAAAAAAAAATTTCTTTATTTCTTCGGCTACGATTTCGAGATTTTGTACTAGTAGATTGAAAATGGCTAATTGTATTTGCCATTATGAGTGACTAGTTAATTGTTCTAACTAGTTGAAATTTTAATAATATGATGAAAATCTAGCTAATCATCCTAGCTAGATGCTGCGTCCCAAACTAATCGAACTAGCAAATTTTGTTCAGCTAGTTGTCAATATTTATTGAAATGAACTAGTTATTGTATCACTAAGTTCAGCTTTCGGTAAAATTTATATAAGTGAATTCACGATGCATTTTGTATGCGGTGAAGTATGATGAGAAAATTTTCAAACGATAATTCGATTGAGACCTAACCAGGTCGCCCCCTCAGCGAGAATTTTACAAAGTTTTTTTTTATATATATATATATATAAAGCATTCTGTTGCTTGAAATATTCTTGGTACCATGCAAGTATTTTCCTTAGTATTTGGAAAAAGAGAGTGTTGAAGCTTAGAGCTAAAACAAATGAGTACGACAAATTATGAATCGAAGTTTACGGAAATTGCCAAGGTTTGTTTCGCATGATGCGAATTCAGAATAACGAAGTGTTCGAAACGACTGATTATGTTACCTTGGTTAATGAAACGACTATGATAGAAATGGAAGCAAAGTGGACGAGAAAGAAATGGGCATAAAGAAAATAGAGTATGAAACGCGAATAGATTGAGAAAGAAAGGAAGTAAGAATTCAGATTATCGGACGAGCAAATGTTTGATCTCCAAGAAGATGAAACTTGTTCAGCGATTGTGATGGATACGAAACGGGAAGTACCTAGTGTACAGAATATCCATGTTATCAACGAATTCGAGGATGTATTTCCAGAAGATCTCCCAGGGTTACCACCCGATAGAGGAATAAAGTTTGTTATAGAATTAGCTCCAAGAACGGCGCCAGTTTCGAAGGCCCGTACCGACTAGCTCCAGACAAGATGAAGGAATTAACCGCTCAATGGTAAGAAATTTTTAGGGGAAGGAATGATAAGACCAAGTGCGTCACCGTGGGATGCACCCGTGTTATTGGTGAAGAAAAAGGACGACAGCATGAGGCTGTGCATAGAGTATCGAGAGCTAAATAGGCTAATTGTTAAGAATGAATACCCCTACCAAGGATCAGTGATTTGATCGATCGGCTGCATGATGCAGTTAAATTCTCGAATATTGATTGAGAACTGGATACCACCAATTGAATGTTAAACCCGAGGACGTACCCAAGACTGCGTTTTGCACCAGGTATGGACACTTCGAGTTTTTAGTAATGTCATTTGGGCTGACGAATGCCCTTGCAGCTTTCATGGACGTGCTGAATCGACTTTTCAAGAAGTACTTGGATAAGTATGTCATAGTGACATCGGCAATATTTAGGTTTACCTCAAAGACCGAGGAAGAACATGCAGAACATTTGAGGATCGTGTTAGAAACACCGAGGAGAGAAAAGTTATATGCCAAGTTCTCAAAGTGCGAGTTTTGGCTAAAGGAAGTACAATTTTAGGACATGTGGTCAACAGTAAAGGAGTACTGGTTGACCCTGCAAAGATAGGAGACGTTTCAAACTAGGAAAGACCAACCACACCAACCGAGGTGAGTAATTTTGTGGATTTAGTCGGATATTACTGAAGATGTGTACAAGATTTTGCTAAGATAGCAGCCCCACTGACCAGACTTACTCGAAAGACTAAAAAAATTGAATGGATCGAGAAATGTGAGAAAATTTCCAGGAATCATAAGGTATATTTTACCAAGTTGGGATTCCAAATGTTCAAGAAATGAAAGATGCTAAATCTTCGGAATGACTAATAAGAAGAACTGAAAGGATGAAGTTTGAAGTCGCGAGATCATAAAGAATTATTTAAAGGTCCTGAATGAGCCAGAACGAATTAAGGAATAAAGATCTGTCATAAAGAGACAGCTACACCGAGAGTACAAAAAGGTAAAGAAAGTTAAGGAAATGTTATAAGTGGTCGGATAAATAAAAGGATTTATCGATTGGTAAACAAATATTGGATATGTCAGAAAATGAAGGTAGAACAAAGACCTAGTTGACTATCACAGTTAATAGAGATTCCTGATTAGGAATGTAATTTTACTATAATGGATTCTGTGATAGGATCAACAAGAATCAAGTCGGACTATGACGTCAATTGAGCTATAATTGATGGATCAAATGAGTCTACTCATATTTTGTTATCAGCAAGAGATCGTTAACCGAAGAGTTACGAAATAGATAGTTGGGTGACGTGGAGTTCCAGTCACCATCGTGTCAGATAAGAACCAATGATTGAACTCCCGATTCGGGAGGAGTTTTCCAAACATGTTTGGCAACGAGATTGAGTGCGATTACTACGTAGGATCCGCAGACCGACGGACCGACCGAAAGAAACATTTCAGACAACCGAAGTTACGGTAAGTGTTGTACCGCCGATTATAAGAATAATCGAATGTTGATAGAAAATGGGTGTATATGAACATAGCCAGAATTGGCTTATATAAAGCGTCTGGTAGATATCACACACCGGAATGAGTAAGAGTTGTAATGAGACCAGAGGGTTGAAGAGTCAACCTGGAAACTGGAGATTTCTATATTGAAAGAGTAACCTCAGCAATTTTCTTAGATTCCGGGACGGAATCCTTTTAAGGAGGGGAGACTGTAATAACCCCAAATTTTGGACTTAGTTTAAAAAATTTTATTTATTTTATTTATTTTATTTTTTTATTTTTTTATTTTATGAATAGTAAATTTCTGAACCGAAAAAGATTTTCAGACCACCCTATGTACGAGTCGGGATAATGAACTTTCGAAGTCATATTAGTGATCTACTTTGAAAATGAAGAAATGCAAAAGTTGTCAGAATCAGAAAAATAACATTTTATGTTTTTTCCGAAATTTCACCAATAACGGACGGATTAATCATTATTTGAAAATATTGGAGGATTTAAATTATCAATTCCATGGATATGGATTTAATAAAAGAATTAGTAATGTCAAGGACGTTTACGGTAAACTACTTCGATAGAACACTTAAGAAACCCTGCGATCAATCTACGAGACTAAGCGGTGACGGAACAATGCGACACTTACAGGATTAAATATAGACATGGAATTAACATGTAACAAGATTAATCCAAGGAATGCAACAATTGGATCATCCATGTGAAAGGAAACGAACTAGTAAAGCTGGTTGCCATCATGAGTCTCTGTTGCTTGACACGTGTCCGATGATGAGGCAAATAACTATGACTCACCACATTTGACAACAAAATATCACACATTATCAAAAGTAACCAAGGCAAAAAGCAAGAAACTCTCCCCATCCCATTTCTTACAATTCTGCCCAGCAGAAACCAAGCTCAAAGAAAACTTCATATCACCACTTCCATCCATCCTTAAATCACCAAATTTTAACCATAGCTTCTCCACTCCATGGGTAACAGTCTTTCAAAATTTCATAGTCAACAAAGGAGTGTAGCCTAGCCAAATCTCTTCCCCAAGTTGGAGAACCCAATCTGTCCAGTTTCTGTTCAGCGGAAAGATGGGGCTCAAAACCCTAGCTAGAAAGCTTCAAATTTGACGATCTATAACTCAAAAGAAATCTTATGAAGAGCACAAGGCCTGGTAAAAATCTTAGCACTAAACTCTTATTTTTCGATTTGTTATGGATTTTACAAGATGAGGATGAATAGTGATTTCAAGAACTAACTTCTTTGATCTTAAACTCTAGGCTTTCCAAGGATCACCCAAGGCTTGATTAGAGGTTATAAGTGATTGTTAATGTCTCTCAAGCTCTAAGGAAGGTAAAAACCTCTGCCCCTTTTTGTTTATGTAATAACCCCAAATTTTGGACTTAGTTAAAAAACAATTGATGAATAGTAAATTTCTGAACCGAAAAAGATTTTCAGACCACCCTATGTACGAGTCGGGATAATGAACTTTCGAAGTCGTATTAGTGATCTACTTTGAAAATGAAGGAATGCAAAAGCTGTCAGAATCAGAAAAATAGCATTTTCTGTTTTCTCCGAAATTTCATCAATAACGGACGGATTAATCATTATTTAAAAGTATTGGAGGATTAAATTATGAATTCCATGGATATGGATTTAATAAAAGAATTAGTGATATCAAGAACGTTTACAGTAAACAACTTCGATAGAACACTTAAGAAACCCTGCGAATATTCTACGAGATTAAGCGGTGACGGAACAACGCGACACTTATGGGATTAAATATAGGCATGGAAGTAACATGTAACAAGATTAATTCGAGGAATGCAACTTTTGGATCATCCATGTGGAAGGAAACAAACCAGTAAAGCTAATTTATCCAAACTCATGCATGTCCGACATGTGTCCAATGACAAGACAAAATGCAATGACTCACCACTTTTAATACAAAATATCAGCATTTCTATCAAGTCAACCAAGGTAAAAAGCAAGAAAATTCTCCCCCATTTTCTTCCCAGATTTCTGCTCAGCTTGCACAAGGAGAAAAGAAAAATTCGTAACTCCAAATCTACTTGTCCTAAAATCACCAAATTTTAACTATAGATTCCCCACTCCATGGGTAACATTCGTTCAAAATTTCATGGTCAACAAAGGAGTGTAGCCGAGCCAAATCTCTTCCCCAAGTTGGAGAACCTAATCTGTCCAGTTTCTGTTCAGCGGAAAGATAGGGCTCAAAACCCTAGCTAGGAAGCTTCAAATTTGACGATCTATAACTCAAAAGAAATCTTATGAAGAGCACCAGGTCTGGTAAAAATCTTAGCACCAAACTCTTATTTTTCGATTTTTTATGGATTTTACAAGATGAGGATGAATAGTGATTTCAAGAACTAACTTCTTTGATCTTAAACTCTAGGCTTTCCAAGGATCACCCAAGGCTTGATTAGAGGTTATAAGTGATTGTTAATGTCTCTCAAGCTCTAAGGAAGGTAAAAACCTCTGCCCCTTTTTGTTTATGTAATAACCCCAAATTTTGGACTTAGTTAAAAAAAAAAATTGATGAATAGTAAATTTCTGAACCGAAAAAGATTTTCAGAACACCCTATGTACGAGTCGGGATAATGAACTTTCGAAGTCGTATTAGTGATCTACTTTGAAAATGAAGGAATGCAAAAGCTGTCAGAATCAGAAAAATAGCATTTTCTGTGTTCTCCGAAATTTCATCAATAACGGACGGATTAATCATTATTTAAAAGTATTGGAGGATTAAATTATCAATTCCATGGATATGGATTTAATAAAAGAATTAGTGATATCAAGAACGTTTACGGTAAACTACTTCGATAGAACACTTAAGAAACCCTGCGAATATTCTACGAGATTAAGCGGTGACGGAACAACGCGACACTTACGGGATTAAATATAGGCATGGAAGTAACATGTAACAAGATTAATTCGAGGAATGCAACTTTTGGATCATCCATGTGGAAGGAAACAAACCAGTAAAGCTACTTTATCCAAACTCATGCATGTCCGACATGTGTCCAATGACAAGACAAAATGCAATGACTCACCACTTTTAATACAAAATATCAGCATTTCTATCAAGTCAACCAAGGTAAAAAGCAAGAAAATTCTCCCCCATTTTCTTCCCAGATTTCTGCTCAGCTTGCAGAAGGAGAAAAGAAAAATTCGTAACTCCAAATCTACTTGTCCTAAAATCACCAAATTTTAACCATAGATTCCCCACTCCATGGGTAACATTCGTTCAAAATTTCATGGTCAACAAAGGAGTGTAGCCGAGCCAAATCGCTTCCCCAAGTTGGAGAACCCAATCTGTCCAGTTTCTGTTCAGCGGAAAGATGGGGCTCAAAACCCTAGCTAGGAAGCTTCAAATTTGACGATCTATAACTCAAAAGAAATCTTATGAAGAGCACCAGGTCTGGTAAAAATCTTAGCACCAAACTCTTATTTTTCGATTTTTTATGGATTTTACAAGATGAGGATGAATAGTGATTTCAAGAACTAACTTCTTTGATCTTAAACTCTAGGCTTTCCAAGGATCACCCAAGGCTTGATTAGAGGTTATAAGTGATTGTTAATGTCTCTCAAGCTCTAAGGAAGGTAAAAACCTCTGCCCCTTTTTGTTTATGTAATAACCCCAAATTTTGGACTTAGTTAAAAAAAAAATTGATGAATAGTAAATTTCTGAACCGAAAAAGATTTTCAGACCACCCTATGTACGAGTCGGGATAATGAACTTTCGAAGTCGTATTAGTGATCTACTTTGAAAATGAAGAAATGCAAAAGTTGTCAGAATCAGAAAAATAGCATTTTATGTTTTTTCCGAAATTTCACCAATAACGGACGGATTAATCATTATTTGAAAATATTGGAGGATTTAAATTATCAATTCCATGGATATGGATTTAATAAAAGAATTAGTAATGTCAAGGACGTTTACGGTAAACTACTTCGATAGAACACTTAAGAAACCCTGCGATCAATCTACGAGACTAAGCGGTGACGGAACAATGCGACACTTACAGGATTAAATATAGACATGGAATTAACATGTAACAAGATTAATCCAAGGAATGCAACAATTGGATCATCCATGTGAAAGGAAACGAACTAGTAAAGCTGGTTGCCACCATGAGTCTCTGTTGCTTGACACGTGTCCGATGATGAGGCAAATAACTATGACTCACCACATTTGACAACAAAATATCACACATTATCAAAAGTAACCAAGGCAAAAAGCAAGAAACTCTCCCCACCCCATTTCTTACAATTCTGCCCAGCAGAAACCAAGCTCAAAGAAAACTTCATATCACCACTTCCATCCATCCTTAAATCACCAAATTTTAACCATAGCTTCTCCACTCCATGGGTAACAGTCTTTCAAAATTTCATAGTCAACAAAGGAGTGTAGCCTAGCCAAATCTCTTCCCCAAGTTGGAGAACCCAATCTGTCCAGTTTCTGTTCAGTGGAAAGATGGGGCTCAAAACCCTAGCTAGAAAGCTTCAAATTTGACGATCTATAACTCAAAAGAAATCTTATGAAGAGCACAAGGCCTGGTAAAAATCTTAGCACTAAACTCTTAATTTTCGATTTGTTATGGATTTTACAAGATGAGGATGAATAGTGATTTCAAGAACTAACTTCTTTGATCTTAAACTCTAGGCTTTCCAAGGATCACCCAAGGCTTGATTAGAGGTTATAAGTGATTGTTAATGTCTCTCAAGCTCTAAGGAAGGTAAAAACCTCTGCCCCTTTTTGTTTATGTAATAACCCCACATTTTGGACTTAGTTAAAAAAAAATTGATGAATAGTAAATTTCTGAACCGAAAAAGATTTTCAGACCACCCTATGTACGAGTCGGGATAATGAACTTTCGAAGTCGTATTAGTGATCTACTTTGAAAATGAAGAAATGCAAAAGTTGTCAGAATCAGAAAAATAGCATTTTCTGTTTTCTCCGAAATTTCATCAATAACGGACGGATTAATCATTATTTAAAAGTATTGGAGGATTAAATTATGAATTCCATGGATATGGATTTAATAAAAGAATTAGTGATATCAAGAACGTTTACAGTAAACAACTTCGATAGAACACTTAAGAAACCCTGCGAATATTCTACGAGATTAAGCGGTGACGGAACAACGCGACACTTATGGGATTAAATATAGGCATGGAAGTAACATGTAACAAGATTAATTCGAGGAATGCAACTTTTGGATCATCCATGTGGAAGGAAACAAACCAGTAAAGCAAACCAGTAAAGCTAATTTATCCAAACTCATGCATGTCCGACATGTGTCCAATGACAAGACAAAATGCAATGACTCACCACTTTTAATACAAAATATCAGCATTTCTATCAAGTCAGCCAAGGTAAAAAGCAAGAAAATTCTCCCTCATTTTCTTCCCAGATTTCTGCTCAGCTTGCACAAGGAGAAAAGAAAAATTCGTAACTCCAAATCTACTTGTCCTAAAATCACCAAATTTTAACTATAGATTCCCCACTCCATGGGTAACATTCGTTCAAAATTTCATGGTCAACAAAGGAGTGTAGCCGAGCCAAATCTCTTCCCCAAGTTGGAGAACCCAATCTGTCCAGTTTCTGTTCAGCGGAAAGATGGGGCTCAAAACCCTAGCTAGGAAGCTTCAAATTTGACGATCTATAACTCAAAAGAAATCTTATGAAGAGCACCAGGTCTGGTAAAAATCTTAGCACCAAACTCTTATTTTTCGATTTTTTATGGATTTTACAAGATGAGGATGAATAGTGATTTCAAGAACTAACTTCTTTGATCTTAAACTCTAGGCTTTCCAAGGATCACCCAAGGCTTGATTAGAGGTTATAAGTGATTGTTAATGTCTCTCAAGCTCTAAGGAAGGTAAAAACCTCTGCCCCTTTTTGTTTATGTAATAACCCCAAATTTTGGACTTAGTTAAAAAAAAAATTGATGAATAATAAATTTCTGAACCGAAAAAGATTTTCAGAACACCCTATGTACGAGTCGGGATAATGAACTTTCGAAGTCGTATTAGTGATCTACTTTGAAAATGAAGGAATGCAAAAGCTGTCAGAATCAGAAAAATAGCATTTTCTGTGTTCTCCGAAATTTCATCAATAACGGACGGATTAATCATTATTTAAAAGTATTGGAGGATTAAATTATCAATTCCATGGATATGGATTTAATAAAAGAATTAGTGATATCAAGAACGTTTACGGTAAACTACTTCGATAGAACACATAAGAAACCCTGTGAATATTCTACGAGATTAAGCGGTGACGGAACAACGCGACACTTACGGGATTAAATATAGGCATGGAAGTAACATGTAACAAGATTAATTCGAGGAATGCAACTTTTGGATCATCCATGTGGAAGGAAACAAACCAGTAAAGCTACTTTATCCAAACTCATGCATGTCCGACATGTGTCCAATGACAAGACAAAATGCAATGACTCACCACTTTTAATACAAAATATCAGCATTTCTATCAAGTCAACCAAGGTAAAAAGCAAGAAAATTCTCCCCCATTTTCTTCCCAGATTTCTGCTCAGCTTGCAGAAGGAGAAAAGAAAAATTCGTAACTCCAAATCTACTTGTCCTAAAATCACCAAATTTTAACCATAGATTCCCCACTCCATGGGTAACATTCGTTCAAAATTTCATGGTCAACAAAGGAGTGTAGCCGAGCCAAATCGCTTCCCCAAGTTGGAGAACCCAATCTGTCCAGTTTCTGTTCAGCGGAAAGATGGGGCTCAAAACCCTAGCTAGGAAGCTTCAAATTTGACGATCTATAACTCAAAAGAAATCTTATGAAGAGCACCAGGTCTGGTAAAAATCTTAGCACCAAACTCTTATTTTTCGATGTTTTATGGATTTTACAAGATGAGGATGAATAGTGATTTCAAAAACTAACTTCTTTGATCTTAAACTCTAGGCTTTCCAAGGATCACCCAAGGCTTGATTAGAGGTTATAAGTGATTGTTAATGTCTCTCAAGCTCTAAGGAAGGTAAAAACCTCTGCCCCTTTTTGTTTATGTAATAACCCCAAATTTTGGACTTAGTTAAAAAAAAAAATTGATGAATAGTAAATTTCTGAACCGAAAAAGATTTTCAGACCACCCTATGTACGAGTCGGGATAATGAACTTTCGAAGTCGTATTAGTGATCTACTTTGAAAATGAAGGAATGCAAAAGCTGTCAGAATCAGAAAAATAACATTTTCTGTTTTCTCCGAAATTTCATCAATAACGGACGGATTAATCATTATTTAAAAGTATTGGAGGATTAAATTATCAATTCCATGGATATGGATTTAATAAAAGAATTAGTGATATCAAGAACGTTTACGGTAAACTACTTCGATAGAACACTTAAGAAACTCTGCGAATATTCTACGAGATTAAGCGGTGACGGAACAACGCGACACTTACGGGATTAAATATAGGCATGGAAGTAACATGTAACAAGATTAATTCGAGGAATGCAACTTTTGGATCATCCATGTGGAAGGAAACAAACCAGTAAAGCTACTTTATCCAAACTCATGCATGTCCGACATGTGTCCAATGACAAGACAAAATGCAATGACTCACCACTTTTAATACAAAATATCAGCATTTCTATCAAGTCAACCAAGGTAAAAAGCAAGAAAATTCTTCCCCATTTTCTTCCCAGATTTCTGCTCAGCTTGCAGAAGGAGAAAAGAAAAATTCGTAACTCCAAATCTACTTGTCCTAAAATCACCAAATTTTAACCATAGATTCCCCACTCCATGGGTAACATTCGTTCAAAATTTCATGGTCAACAAAGGAGTGTAGCCGAGCCAAATCGCTTCCCCAAGTTGGAGAACCCAATCTATCCAGTTTCTGTTCAGCGGAAAGATGGGGCTCAAAACCCTAGCTAGGAAGTTTCAAATTTGACGATCTATAACTCAAAAGAAATCTTATGAAGAGCACCAGGTCTGGTAAAAATCTTAGCACCAAACTCTTATTTTTCGATGTTTTATGGATTTTACAAGATGAGGATGAATAGTGATTTCAAGAACTAACTTCTTTGATCTTAAACTCTAGGCTTTCCAAGGATCACCCAAGGCTTGATTAGAGGTTATAAGTGATTGTTAATGTCTCTCAAGCTCTAAGGAAGGTAAAAACCTCTGCCCCTTTTTGTTTATGTAATAACCCCAAATTTTGGACTTAGTTAAAAAAAAAATTGATGAATAGTAAATTTCTGAACCGAAAAAGATTTTCAGACCACCCTATGTACGAGTCGGGATAATGAACTTTCGAAGTCGTATTAGTGATCTACTTTGAAAATGAAGGAATGCAAAAGCTGTCAGAATCAGAAAAATAACATTTTCTGTTTTCTCCGAAATTTCATCAATAACGGACGGATTAATCATTATTTAAAAGTATTGGAGGATTAAATTATCAATTCCATGGATATGGATTTAATAAAAGAATTAGTGATATCAAGAACGTT
Organism: Heracleum sosnowskyi; assembly: GCA_030848705.1. NCBI lineage: Eukaryota > Viridiplantae > Streptophyta > Magnoliopsida > Apiales > Apiaceae > Heracleum > Heracleum sosnowskyi. Next base: position 73,677,678 of record CM061242.1, read on the forward strand.
TACGGTAAACTACTTCGATAGAACACTTAAGAAACTCTGCGAATATTCTACGAGATTAAGCGGTGACGGAACAACGCGACACTTACGGGATTAAATATAGGCATGGAAGTAACATGTAACAAGATTAATTCGAGGAATGCAACTTTTGGATCATCCATGTGGAAGGAAACAAACCAGTAAAGCTACTTTATCCAAACTCATGCATGTCCGACATGTGTCCAATGACAAGACAAAATGCAATGACTCACCACTTTTAATACAAAATATCAGCATTTCTATCAAGTCAACCAAGGTAAAAAGCAAGAAAATTCTCCCCCATTTTCTTCCCAGATTTCTGCTCAGCTTGCAGAAGGAGAAAAGAAAAATTCGTAACTCCAAATCTACTTGTCCTAAAATCACCAAATTTTAACCATAGATTCCCCACTCCATGGGTAACATTCGTTCAAAATTGCATGGTCAACAAAGGAGTGTAGCCGAGCCAAATCGCTTCCCCAAGTTGGAGAACCCAATCTGTCCAGTTTCTGTTCAGCGGAAAGATGGGGCTCAAAACCCTAGCTAGGAAGCTTCAAATTTGACGATCTATAACTCAAAAGAAATCTTATGAAGAGCACCAGGTCTGGTAAAAATCGTAGCACCAAACTCTTAATTTTCGATTTTTTATGGATTTTACAAGATGAGGATGAATAGTGATTTCAAGAACTAACTTCTTTGATCTTAAACTCTAGGCTTTCCAAGGATCACCCAAGGCTTGATTAGAGGTTATAAGTGATTGTTAATGTCTCTCAAGCTCTAAGGAAGGTAAAAACCTCTGCCCCTTTTTGTTTATGTAATAACCCCAAATTTTGGACTTAGTTAAAAAAAAAATTGATGAATAGTAAATTTCTGAACCGAAAAAGATTTTCAGACCACCCTATGTACGAGTCGGGATAATGAACTTTCGAAGTCGTATTAGTGATCTACTTTGAAAATGAAGGAATGCAAAAGCTGTCAGAATCAGAAAAATAACATTTTCTGTTTTCTCCGAAATTTCATCAATAACGGACGGATTAATCATTATTTAAAAGTATTGGAGGATTAAATTATCAATTCCATGGATATGGATTTAATAAAAGAATTAGTGATATCAAGAACGTTTACGGTAAACTACTTCGATAGAACACTTAAGAAACCCTGCGAATATTCTACGAGATTAAGCGGTGACGGAACAACGCGACACTTACGGGATTAAATATAGGCATGGAAGTAACATGTAACAAGATTAATTCGAGGATTGCAACTTTTGGATCATCCATGTGGAAGGAAACAAACCAGTAAAGCTACTTTATCCAAACTCATGCATGTCCGACATGTGTCCAATGACAAGACAAAATGCAATGACTCACCACTTTTAATACAAAATATCAGCATTTCTATCAAGTCAACCAAGGTAAAAAGCAAGAAAATTCTTCCCCATTTTCTTCCCAGATTTCTGCTCAGCTTGCAGAAGGAGAAAAGAAAAATTCGTAACTCCAAATCTACTTGTCCTAAAATCACCAAATTTTAACCATAGATTCCCCACTCCATGGGTAACATTCGTTCAAAATTTCATGGTCAACAAAGGAGTGTAGCCGAGCCAAATCTCTTCCCCAAGTTGAAGAACCCAATCTGTCCAGTTTCTGTTCAGCGGAAAGATGGGGCTCAAAACCCTAGCTAGGAAGCTTCAAATTTGACGATCTATAACTCAAAAGAAATCTTATGAAGAGCACCAGGTCTGGTAAAAATCTTAGCACCAAACTCTTATTGTTCGATGTTTTATGGATTTTACAAGATGAGGATGAATAGTGATTTCAAGAACTAACTTCTTTGATCTTAAACTCTAGGCTTTCCAAGGATCACCCAAGGCTTGATTAGAGGTTATAAGTGATTGTTAATGTCTCTCAAGCTATAAGGAAGGTAAAAACTTCTGCCCCTTTTTGTTTATGTAATAACCCCAAATTTTGGACTTAGTTAAAAAAAAATTGATGAATAGTAAATTTCTGAACCGAAAAAGATTTTCAGACCACCCTATGTACGAGTCGGGATAATGAACTTTCGAAGTCGTATTAGTGATCTACTTTGAAAATGAAGGAATGCAAAAGCTGTCAGAATCAGAAAAATAGCATTTTCTGTTTTCTCCGAAATTTCATCAATAACGGACGGATTAATCATTATTTAAAAGTATTGGAGGATTAAATTATCAATTCCATGGATATGGATTTAATAAAAGAATTAGTGATATCAAGAACGTTTACGGTAAACTACTTCGATAGAACACTTAAGAAACCCTACGAATATTCTACGAGATTAAGCGGTGACGGAACAACGCGACACTTACGGGATTAAATATAGGCATGGAAGTAACATGTAACAAGATTAATTCGAGGAATGCAACTTTTGGATCATCCATGTGGAAGGAAACAAACCAGTAAAGCTACTTTATCCAAACTCATGCATGTCCGACATGTGTCCAATGACAAGACAAAATGCAATGACTCACCACTTTTAATACAAAATATCAGCATTTCTATCAAGTCAACCAAGGTAAAAAGCAAGAAAATTCTCCCCCATTTTCTTCCCAGATTTCTGCTCAGCTTGCAGAAGGAGAAAAGAAAAATTCGTAACTCCAAATCTACTTGTCCTAAAATCACCAAATTTTAACCATAGATTCCCCACTCCATGGGTAACATTCGTTCAAAATTGCATGGTCAACAAAGGAGTGTAGCCGAGCCAAATCGCTTCCCCAAGTTGGAGAACCCAATCTGTCCAGTTTCTGTTCAGCGGAAAGATGGGGCTCAAAACCCTAGCTAGGAAGCTTCAAATTTGACGATCTATAACTCAAAAGAAATCTTATGAAGAGAACCAGGTCTGGTAAAAATCGTAGCACCAAACTCTTAATTTTCGATTTTTTATGGATTTTACAAGATGAGGATGAATAGTGATTTCAAGAACTAACTTCTTTGATCTTAAACTCTAGGCTTTCCAAGGATCACCCAAGGCTTGATTAGAGGTTATAAGTGATTGTTAATGTCTCTCAAGCTCTAAGGAAGGTAAAAACCTCTGCCCCTTTTTGTTTATGTAATAACCCCAAATTTTGGACTTAGTTAAAAAAAAAATTGATGAATAGTAAATTTCTGAACCGAAAAAGATTTTCAGACCACCCTATGTACGAGTCGGGATAATGAACTTTCGAAGTCGTATTAGTGATCTACTTTGAAAATGAAGGAATGCAAAAGCTGTCAGAATCAGAAAAATAGCATTTTCTGTTTTCTCCGAAATTTCATCAATAACGGACGGATTAATCATTATTTAAAAGTATTGGAGGATTAAATTATCAATTCCATGGATATGGATTTAATAAAAGAATTAGTGATATCAAGAACGTTTACGGTAAACTACTTCGATAGAACACTTAAGAAACCCTGCGAATATTCTACGAGATTAAGCGGTGACGGAACAACGCGACACTTACGGGATTAAATATAGGCATGGAAGTAACATGTAACAAGATTAATTCGAGGATTGCAACTTTTGGATCATCCATGTGGAAGGAAACAAACCAGTAAAGCTACTTTATCCAAACTCATGCATGTCCGACATGTGTCCAATGACAAGACAAAATGCAATGACTCACCACTTTTAATACAAAATATCAGCATTTCTATCAAGTCAACCAAGGTAAAAAGCAAGAAAATTCTTCCCCATTTTCTTCCCAGATTTCTGCTCAGCTTGCAGAAGGAGAAAAGAAAAATTCGTAACTCCAAATCTACTTGTCCTAAAATCACCAAATTTTAACCATAGATTCCCCACTCCATGGGTAACATTCGTTCAAAATTTCATGGTCAACAAAGGAGTGTAGCCGAGCCAAATCTCTTCCCCAAGTTGGAGAACCCAATCTGTCCAGTTTCTGTTCAGCGGAAAGATGGGGCTCAAAACCCTAGCTAGGAAGCTTCAAATTTGACGATCTATAACTCAAAAGAAATCTTATGAAGAGCACCAGGTCTGGTAAAAATCTTAGCACCAAACTCTTATTGTTCGATGTTTTATGGATTTTACAAGATGAGGATGAATAGTGATTTCAAGAACTAACTTCTTTGATCTTAAACTCTAGGCTTTCCAAGGATCACCCAAGGCTTGATTAGAGGTTATAAGTGATTGTTAATGTCTCTCAAGCTATAAGGAAGGTAAAAACCTCTGCCCCTTTTTGTTTATGTAATAACCCCAAATTTTGGACTTAGTTAAAAAAAAATTGATGAATAGTAAATTTCTGAACCGAAAAAGATTTTCAGACCACCCTATGTACGAGTCGGGATAATGAACTTTCGAAGTCGTATTAGTGATCTACTTTGAAAATGAAGGAATGCAAAAGCTGTCAGAATCAGAAAAATAGCATTTTCTGTTTTCTCCGAAATTTCATCAATAACGGACGGATTAATCATTATTTAAAAGTATTGGAGGATTAAATTATCAATTCCATGGATATGGATTTAATAAAAGAATTAGTGATATCAAGAACGTTTACGGTAAACTACTTCGATAGAACACTTAAGAAACCCTACGAATATTCTACGAGATTAAGCGGTGACGGAACAACGCGACACTTACGGGATTAAATATAGGCATGGAAGTAACATGTAACAAGATTAATTCGAGGAATGCAACTTTTGGATCATCCATGTGGAAGGAAACAAACCAGTAAAGCTACTTTATCCAAACTCATGCATGTCCGACATGTGTCCAATGACAAGACAAAATGCAATGACTCACCACTTTTAATACAAAATATCAGCATTTCTATCAAGTCAACCAAGGTAAAAAGCAAGAAAATTCTCCCCCATTTTCTTCCCAGATTTCTGCTCAGCTTGCAGAAGGAGAAAAGAAAAATTCGTAACTCCAAATCTACTTGTCCTAAAATCACCAAATTTTAACCATAGATTCCCCACTCCATGGGTAACATTCGTTCAAAATTCCATGGTCAACAAAGGAGTGTAGCCGAGCCAAATCTCTTCCCCAAGTTGGAGAACCTAATCTGTCCAGTTTCTGTTCAGCGGAAAGATGGGGCTCAAAACCCTAGCTAGGAAGCTTCAAATTTGACGATCTATAACTCAAAAGAAATCTTATGAAGAGCACCAGGTCTGGTAAAAATCTTAGCACCAAACTCTTATTTTGCGATTTGTTATGGATTTTACAAGATGAGGATGAATAGTGATTTCAAGAACTAACTTCTTTGATCTTAAACTCTAGGCTTTCCAAGGATCACCCAAGGCTTGATTAGAGGTTATAAGTGATTGTTAATGTCTCTCAAGCTCTAAGGAAGGTATAAAAAAACCTCTTCCCCTTTTTGTTTATATGAGTTTTATTGTTGAAATAATGATTAGAGTCGTTATTCGTGTTATCGTTAAGATCCGTGAATCTTATGTTCGATTTGAGGATAAGTGATTTTGTGAAGCTTGATTTAGTGTATGATAATGTTTAGGGGCTGTTTTGGATGTGTTGATGAAGTATAATGGTTGTTGGTTTGGTTGGTTGATTGTTGATTGGTGGTTGTTTGAAGTGTTTAAAAACACAGGAATCGCGTATAAGCGCCGTTACCATGCCGAAATTTCCTTAGATAGTTTAGGCAGAAATCACGGTTACATTAAAGGGCATGAACATGAAGTTTCTGACCATGAACATGTAGGCCTTGTTTCCTAGATTGTTTTAGCGAAAGAATCGTGTCGTTACGATTTACGGTTTAAGAGAAATGTCTGTTTCAGTGAAAGCGGTTTCGCGTAACTAAGTGGTTCAATGCATGAACTTTGAGATAGTGATCAACCCCCTTAAGCGACTTATTGGAATGTGAAAGTTTGTGTTAACATGCTAGGTACGTTTAGGAAGACCCTCGAAAAGATTTCGTGTTAAAAGGATTATATTTCAATTTTATAAAAATGCGTGAGCGAGCATGCTCGAGTAGAGGATCTTAAGGAGTTAACTTGAAAATGGACTTGTACTTGAGTTAGTATATACTTAGTGTGGTGAAAGCGTTTAAGTTATTAATCTTGAACCTTGTGTTGATTCTAGATTACTGGACCAACCTGAGACTTATTGCTACTTCGGGATTTCCAGGCAAGTTTTGTCATCCCATGCTGTATTTTGAAGTACCATATCCTGATGTATGCATATTATTTAATGAATATTATTTTAGATATTCATTCGAGGTTTATTTATTTAATGAATATTATTTTAGATATTCATTCGAGGTTTATTTATTTAATGAATATTATTCTGAATATTCATTCAAGGTTTATTTAGTTAATGAATATTATTTTGAATGTTCATTCAATCATTATTTATTTAATGAATATTATTTTTGAATATTCGTTTAAAGTTTATTTATTTAATAAATATTATTCGATTATTTATTAAATACTTTTAACACGTTTTAAAATGAGTAATATTATTTAAAGTTTATCCTCGACCTTCAATAATTATGAAGGATTTTATAACCTGTATTATTAATTATTCTAAATCAAAAAGAGGTTCCCAAAACACAGTTTTTCCATTTAAATCTGTCTTTTAAGAGGATTTAAATGCTCGCTCAACTATCAAAAATATTGGAAACCTGATTTAAGTGACTGCTACTCATTTTAAACTCTCAACTCAAAAACTGTCAAGGGACGGATATTTTCTCGGAGCAATTTAATTGCTGAAATTCAAATGTTGTGTTACCACCTCAACGATCGAGGGGTAAATTGATGGAACAAGTCGATATCCATTAACAAGCATCGCTTGGGAAATATCGGAGAATCTTCCTTTCCAACCTAGATATAACTACTTAGTGGAGTCGTATCAACAAGTGTTACACTTGGGGAAAGGAGGACGATCTTTACGTTTCAGAGTCATGGATTTCATCTGAACTAGGAGCAGGTGTAAGAGGTCGAGTCGCACCGATCCATCATTTTATTGCCCCAAATGGGCCGGGAGATCCAGAAAGGCGGTAGACAATGTCAGGCTGTCATGATTCTTCCATCTACATGTAGAAAACATATTTTTGTTGTACGACCTGCTATTGATCATAGTAAGGTTGGTACGACGGGCGCGGTGAAGGCTCCGGTATTGGTTCATCATACAATTAGGATGTTCCTGCAACATGTATCGGGGTGAAGAACCGATCATGTTGGCAGGAGGTCGAAAAGTGTTTGGAAATGAAGTGACAATAAATTCATGCAACTTCATCTTTTATTTTATGAGTTATGACTCTGATAAAATCTTACTCATATTATATATGCATAAGTGGATTTTGGGTTACGGAAACATTATATTAATTTTCCTCGTAACTTCATCCTTTATGTTATACTTGTCTCTTATCCGTTTAATGCATAGCATGTGGTTACAAAGATATTTTCGAACTATATAGTGTTTTGAATCAATGAATAGGCTTTAAGCCTTGATTCCAATATTTGATATCTATTTTAAAAAGATATGTTTTGAGTATTGGTTTATCATACTGATACCAAGGATTTCCAAATGATTACGAAGAGTATATACGTATGATTATAAGTCATACGGTGTTTTGAACGGTATACTATTTTGGGGTTAGACCCTAGTAGTGTTAAAAACTTTGATCACATATGGATTATCTTCCAAAAAGGTTTAAAGATTTAAACTGGGATAGATTTCTTGTTGAGCACTATTAGCTCATTCTTGCTTTATTAAATATTTCAGCATGAGGAAAAAATTGCCGAATCCACCACGTGTTACGAGAGCAAGGGAATGGAGAGCCCACCCTGGAGTTAGTTGATGCAGGATGGATACTGTCGGTGTAAGCAGAATAGTTGCAGGTTGAATTAGTGAGAATTATTTGAGTGGGTTTGTATTACTAAACCTTGCATAGAATTGTGAGGTCTATTATTGTAACTTCAGGTAGAGGTTGTAAATAATAGATGAGGTACTGGATAGTACATCTGGGTTGTAATAACAAATGATGATAATTGTTGCTCATTTCCAAGGCTATAACTTGTGTGTGTGTGCGTAAGTGATTGGGGTCGCTGGAGTTGTATTATAAGAATGTTGTAAGTAATGCAGGTATTGTATCATTGATGGAGCGTGACAACCCAGATTCCTGACCCCGGATCTGGGGGTGTTATAGTTTATATGAGTTTTATGGTTGAAATAATGATTAGAGTCGTTATTCGTGTTATCGTTAAGATCCGTGAATCTTATGTTCGATTTGAGGATGAGTGATTTTGTGAGGCTTGATTTAGTGTATGATAATGTTTAGGGGCTGTTTTGGATGTGTTGATGAAGTATAATGGTTGTTGGTTTGGTTGGTTGATTGTTGATTGGTGGTTGTTTGAAGTGTTTAAAAACACGGGAATCGCGTATAAGCGCTGTTACCATGCCGAAATTTCCTTAGATAGTTTAGGCAGAAATCACGGTTACATTAAAGGGAATGAACATGAAGTTTCTGACCATGAACATGTAGGCCTTGTTTCCTAGATTGTTTTAGCGAAAGAATCGTGTCGTTACGATTTACGGTTTAAGAGAAATGTTTGTTTCAGTGAAAGCGGTTTCGCGTAACTAAGTGGTTCAATGCATGAACTTTGAGATAGTGATCAAACCCCTTAAGCGACTTATTGGAATGTGAAACTTTGTTTTAACATGCTAGGTACGTTTAGGAAGACCCTCGAAAAGATTTCGTGCTAAAAGGATTAAATCTCAATTTTATAAAAATGCGTGAGCGAGCATGCTCGAGTAGAGGATCTTAAGGAGTTAACTTGAAAATGGACTTGTACTTGAGTTAGTATATACTTAGTATGGTGAAAGCGTTTAAGTTATTAATCTTGAACCTTGTGTTGATTCTAGATTACTGGACCAACCTGAGACTTATTGCTACTTCGGGATTTCAAGGCAAGTTTTCTCATTCCATGCTTTATTTTAAGTTATAATATTTTGATGAACTATATGCATATGGTATTATGCGTGATTTCAAACCTCACGTCGTATATAGATGTGATGGCATTAAAATTGTTGAGATGAAATATATGCATATGATAGATGCATGCAAGTTTCTAAATATATACTTTGAAGTATTGACTATATAATACTGCTTTTGCCATGTATAACATTGGACAGTTTTGTGATATATCTTATTTCTTGTTGAAATAGATTTGACCTTTGGATTATATAAAATCTTTTGAGTTAAGTAGTTATGAACCGGTTTACCTTGTAGCTCTAAATATAAGAGCATATTCATTGTTTTCGACTCTAAATCGGGAGTCGGTATTTTGAAATATGTAGATAGCCGTGGAAACCCGGAGGGATTCCATCGGCAGAATACTATGTACTTTGAGGATTGTTATTCGAGTATGATATCATTCGAGGAATGATATTTGCTTACTATATCTTTCAAGGAATGTTATTTGTGTATTATCTCAGTCGAGAAATACTATTTGAAGACTATTTCCGTTATATATGCTAATGGAAGGCATAACTGTTTTCGAAAGTATATTGTGATACTTGCCTTATGATTATTTATTCAATGAATATTATTTTTGAATATTCATTCAAGGTTATTTAATTAATGAATATTATTTTGGGATATTCATTTAATCTTTATTTATTTAATGAATATTATTTTGGAATATTCATTTAAGGCTTATTTATTTAATGAATATTATTTTGAATATTCATTTAATCCTTATTTATTTAATGAATATTATTTTTGAATATTCATTTAATCATTATTTACTTAATGAATATTATTTTCGAATATTCGTTTAAGGTTTACTCATTTAATAAATATTACTCGATTATTTATTAAATACTTTTAACCCGTTTTAAAATGAGTTATATTATTTAGAGTTTATCCTTGACCTTCAATATTTACGAAGGATATTCTAAGCTGTATTATTGCTCGTGATAAAGTGTATATACTTATATATATATATATATATATATATATATATATATATATATATATATATATATATATATATATATGCATAAACTAAATATGAGTTGAGGAATATTTTGAGATAGGCATGGCTACCCTAAGTAATATATATGTATAAGGACTTGTGAATCCCTAGAATAGGGAAGTGTAATTAATTGAAGTGGACTCAAATGAATGATACGGAGATGAACTAAGTATTTTGTTGGTAATAGTTATCATAGTTCGAAGATTGTTCCTTCGAACATTATATGAGTAAAGATTTTTCCTGTTATTAAGGGGACTTGTTAGTGCAGGGATCATTGTATATGATGCCCTAGAAGATGTGACCGGATGGGTCTGTGTACTATTGCAACTAGATTGCGGTCGACTTGAATGTCGTTACTGCGAATTGAGAATACCGGATATGCGGTAATCATGTGTAAGTGACCGTATCTAGTCGGTCCAGCTATTTTATTTCTGGCCCATGTGCTGCCAAAGGATGATTGACAAGTTCGAAAAGTGTTCTTGCATCATCAAGACAAGTTTGAAAAGTCGTTCTTGTCATGGTCAGGTTCGAAAAGTGTTCTTGGCCTGGTCAAGTTCGGAAAGTGTTCTTGTCCATCTACTAGTAGTAAAAAGGTCCCTCGGAAGGACATGATTGAAGCGACTGATCATCGTTTAATCATATCCAGTGGCTTGAAAGTCCCAGTCCCTCGGATAAGATAATAATGAAAATGTTTTAAAAGTGAATTGTTTCAGATAAATGCTATTAATAAATAGAGTAACTAATTGTGTTATCTCTACAACAGGTTGAACTGTTAAGATTGATTGATATTGAAACAGCTTGGAGGCTGATGTTGATTGTTGAAAGAGTGATTGGGCAATTGTTGTTATTAAACTATAGTTACAATAAATCCTTGTAACTTCATCTTTTATGTTATACTAGTATTTTATCCGTTTAATGCGGAGTATGTGGTTATAAAGATATGTTTTGAGTCTTGGTTTATCATATTGATACCCAGGATTTCCAAATGATTGCGAAGAGTATATGAGTATGATTATAAGTCATACGGTATTTTAAACGGTATACTATTTTGGGGTTAGACCCTAGTAGGGATAAAAGCTTTGATATCATTGGATTATTTCCCTGAAGGGTTTAAAGATTTAAACTGGGATAGATTTCTTGCTGCGCACTATTAGCTCATTCTTGCTTTATTAAATATTTTAGCATGAGGAAAACATTGCCGAATCCACCTCGTGTTACGAGAGCAAGGGAATGGAGAGACCACCCTGGAGTTAGTTGATGCAGGATGGATACTGTCAGTGTGAGCAGAATAGTTGCAGCTTGAATTAGTGAGAATTATTTTGAGTGGGTTTGTATTACTAAACCTTGTATAGTATTGTGAGGTCTATTATTGTAACTTCAAGTAGAGGTTGTAAATAATATATGAGATCCAGGATAGTACATTTGGGTTGTAATTACAAATGTTGATTATTGTTGCTCATTTCCAAGGCTATAACTTGTGTGTGTGCGCGTAAGTGATTGGGGTCTTTGGAGTTGTATTATGAGAATGTTGTAAGTAATGCAGGTATTGTATCATTGATGGAGCGTGACAACCCAGATTCCTGACCCCGGATCTGGGGGTGTTACAACAAGTAAGTCAAAGGTCAAATGGTATATTTATTTGTCAATCCAAGTATCTCAAAGAACTCCTCAATAAGTATCACATGGAGGATTCAGCATCAGCAAGGACTCCATCTTCAACAGCTGTCAAACTTGGAGCTTGTGATAATTCTATCAAGCTAGATGTTACAAGCTACAGAGGTATGATTGGCTCATTACTCTATCTTACTGCAAGTAGACCAGATATTATGTATGCTACATGCTTGTATGCAAGGTTCCAAGCGGACCCTAGAGATTTACATCTCGTTGTTGTTAAAAGAATCTTGAGATATCTTAAGGGTACACCTAATTTAGGTATCTGGTACCCTAAAGATTCTGGTTTTAATCTTGTTGGATATACAGATTCTGATTATGCAGGTAGTGTTGTGGATAGAAAGAGTACCTCTGGGAGTTGTCAATTCCTAGGAGGTAGATTGATTTCCTGGTATAGCAAGAAACAGGAAAAAGTTTCCAATTCAACAGCAGAAGCTGAATATATTGTTGCTGGAAGCTGTTGTTCTCAGATCTTATGGATAAGGAATCAATTGAAGGACTATGGCTTTGTATTAGACAAAATTCCTATTTTATGTGACAATACAAGTGCCATAGCAATCTCCAACAACCCTGTTCAGCACTCGAGAACGAAGCACATTGATATCAGGTATCATTTTATCAGAGAGCATGTCATGAATGGAACTGTGGAGTTACAATTTGTACCCACAGAAGAACAGACTGTAGATATATTCACAAAATCTCTTGACGAATCCACATTTACCAGGTTAGTTGGTAAATTGGGTATGTTGAACAGTCTTAGTGATTAACAATATCTCTGTTATGTTTGTTCTTATCAAAAATCATTTTCTCTTGCTAATATTAAATGATAAATATTGTCAATTCTTGTTTGAAGTGAAAAGCTTGTTGATTTAAGTGTTCTTGAATAATCTATTTTCTTTAAAAATATTTTTCTCATATTTTTTTTAGGTAGAGAAATTTATTTTTATTGAAAATTTAATCATTTGGGATTATTTAAGTTAGTTTCAGATTGTATATATTGTTGTTTGAATTTTTCTGCAGGTTTATATTATTTTATTGCACTTCTGTAATTTTCTGCATATTTTTCTGTTTCTTGTAGATTTTTCTGTGAATTTTCGAAGCTTGTACATATTTATTATGCATTTTAGATAATTTATGTGAGTGTTTATTTATTTTTTAGCATTTTCTGTTAATTAATTTTACTTATTCTAAGTTTTTCTCTAAGTCTTTCCAGTTTTTCTACTTAGAAGACTATCGAGAAGACTTTAATCTTTTTAATTATTTATTTTCTAAATCTTCCTAGTCTTTTCTTCTTAGAAGACTATCGGGAAGATTTAATATAATTTGTTTTTTGTTTTTTCCGTTTTTTTCTTCTTTCTTTTCTTTTCTTTTTCTTTATTTCTATTTCTAAGTCTTCCCAGTCTTTTTCTTCTTAGAAGACTTTCGGGAAGACTCGGTTGTTTTTCTTTATTTCTTTTATTTAAATATTCGAAAAGACTTCTTTTGAACTAGGAAGACTCTCGACAAGACTTTCTCTAAGTCTTCCCAATTGTCTTCCCATTTGTTTTTTAAAAAGAAAACATTTCAAAGTCTTTCTTTTCAGTTTTTTTTGTAAGTCATATATATACATACATTTTTTTTGTACTGATCAGTCTTCTTCATTTTTCCTTAGTCTTCTTCAAACTGCTCAAGTCTTTACTTAGCAAATCTTTTATCTCTTACAATCCTCACATATCAGTCGAAGTTCTGGCCTTTTTTTTTCTTTCTTTCGAACTGTGGCTGTTTGGATTACTAAGTAATTAAGATTTGGGTTGTTTTAGTATTTGTTAATCTTAGTGTTCTTTTGTTCTTTAAAACCGAGTTCTTGAATTTGATTGTCTGTTTGTGGATTTTGTACCGAGTAATTGCATTGTTTATTAAGTTCGAATTAAGGATCATTTGTTTCAAATTGGTTAATTTTTAGTGAAATTTTAATTTACTGGATTTTATTTAATTTTGATTAATTTTAAAAATCCCTAAAATTCGAATTTTATTTCAAATTAATTAAAATTTCTTGTTTTCAAATGGATCCTAATTTTGAACTTGTTTTAAATAATTATAATGGGTACTTTGATCCGTTGAGGTGTAAGGTTGAGCGTTTTAGGCCATGGATTCAATTTTTAAACAGTCATACATGTGTGAGTCGTGTTATCTGTGCATCTGCTGTTTTAAAAGTTGATTTGTTACGTCTACTTTGCTCTAGTGCTGTTATTGCTGAGGACTCTAAATCTTTTACTTTCACAATTTTAAACCAGCAATATACAGTCACTTTTGATATGTTTTGTGATGTCTTACAGTTTCCTAAGGACATATTTGATCATTTGCCCTCTGATGATGAGTTATCTCAATTTTTCATTAACATCCATTATCAAGGCCCCTTACAAATGGTTAAATTGTCTAAAAGTTTTCTGGTTAGGGAATGGGATCTTTTCTTTGATACAATAGCTAGAGTGTTTGGTAATTGCACTACGACAAATTTTCATGGCATTACCATTTTAAATCAATATATTGCTTATGCTTTTGTATTTGGTCGTAGACTTAACTTTGGTGAGTTGATTTGGAATTTAATGATCATAGACTTGCTCACTCTAGGAGAGATTTTGATAATCATGTGAAAGTGAAGTGTTGGTACCCTCGCATTCTCACTCTTATCATAAATCATCTACTTACTGTTGAGCATGTAGAATTGTTTAGAAATGCTAGATTTGAAAACTCTCAAACCACTGATTCCAAGTTCTACACCAGATTGGATTGCTCACTTAAATATCTTTCCACACCTGTTCTTGTTTCACCCTTGATGAGTCAATTCATTAATCTTCCTACTTTTGGTGAACAAGTTCCTCAGCAGCAACATCCAATTCCATTACAGGTAGTAATTCCTAACTCTGAATCTTCTTCTGGTACAAATGTTGAAACCCAAGTGGTTGTTAGGGCTGACCAAGAGGTTGTAGAACCACAACCTCTAACACAGGTCATAGAGCTAAACACAAAGTCAAACTCTTTAAACCCTCAACCTGAGCTTATTTTACGTACCATACAAAGAAGTGTTAGTGAAGATACTACAATGAGTGTTCCCACAGCTCTGTCTCCCCCTCCAAAGAAAAGAAAAACATATAGGGAGGCATCTGTTAGCCCATCCATATCCTCCCAACAGGATATGGACTTTGATATGGCCACTGAAGAGTCTCTGGAGACATCCTCTCAATAGGATGAATCTATTGAAATTCGACATCGGGCCCTGGTAACTTGTAATGAATCAAGCACACTCCCATTACTCACAATGGGAGAAGACATACACCTAGAAGAAACTCAGGACACATTGTCAGGAGAGCACTTTGAATCTGAAACGGTGCCTACCATTGTCACGGTAGAAGTGCCTTCACAGACATCAGAGGGAAAATCTGATTCTTTGCCCCTATTAATAGAATCATTTTCTCCCCTCCCAGAGGGAACATCTCTGGCTCCCTTAAGGGATTTTTCACTCGCAGTTTATAATGGTGAAAGTGAAAGGCAACCAGGTGAGTCTGTCACTGAAGCAATTCAGTTTACAATGTCAAATGTTTTGACAGACTCAACCAGGGATTAGGATTTGCGAACTCCCATTGCACCACCACTGACCTCTCTTGAAGGGGCTAGGGTGATTTCTTATGCAGGTACATCATCTGAGAATATGAATAGACAGCTAGTGATTAGAGATGATAATCAAACACAGAGTGATACACAAGCACGTGAGTTGAGTGAAACACCACTGAGAGAAATTGAGGTGAGTGCACACGCTGACACAAACACTGCTTCGTTGTTAGCTCATATAGCTGCTCTACATAAACAACTCCTACAAACCCAGGCTGAAAAGGACATTCTTAAAGCATAAGTGGTTGAATGGTCTTCTCCTTCCACCTCTGTAACAAATCAGCTGGGTATGATTAAAGATGATATTGAAGGTCTGAAGACTTCTCTCCTACCCAAGATCAATGCAGTTCAACAATCTCAAGTACTGGTGGCTTCGGACGTCTCTGATCTTACAACTTCAAATGCTCAGCAGATTGCTTCCATTACTACTCAAGTGGACTACATTCAGCAAACTGTTGATGAAAATCAGTGGTCTAATGAAGAAAGGTTTGCAAAGATTGAAGGTGGAATGGAGCATCTCAATGAAGGGATGAAGAATCTGTACTTTATGATCAAGAATTCACATCAACCCACTGTTGAGCAGAAAACATTCTTTGAGGGTGATGAGGAAGATGATGTTGATCAAGGAGGAGATGGAGGAGATATAAGGGGAACAATTGAGGTTAATCCTGAAACTGCTAAATTTAAATCTGTAGAGGATTCCTCAACTAAGGGGGAGAAGAAAGGAGGAGAAAGAGAAGCTGTAGGAGCTTCTGGAAAAGATAAAGGGAAGGGTAAGCAGAAACAGTCAATGGAGGAGTCTACTTTTGATGATGCTTTTTACTACCATGGTGAACATGATGATTTTCAATTTGATACGTCTGGTGATCTGGAGAAGACTATCCCTGAAGAACCTATTGGCGTGGAGGAGGTTGAAGAAGTGGCCAACTTTGATGATTGGGAAGATGAAGATGAGTTGTACACTCTTGATCCTTATTTCAGAAAGAATTGAAGAAACAGCAAGCAGATCTCAGAATGAAGGAAGAGGAAAATGCCAAGGTCTCAGACATTATATCTCAGAAGCTGAACATGAAGACAAACAACGTCTTCATAGTATTCATGTTAAGGAAAGGAGATTGGATGTCAGAATGAAGATGGGAAGCAAGTGGGATAAAGCAAGGGAGATGTTTAATATCCCTCAGAGAGGCACAAACAATGATCGTACCTTTCTTAAGTTGCTTGAGAAGATCAGAACAGTGAATCCAGATAATTCATTATACATGAAGGCTTTGAAGGCTTTGAAGGAGGACATCTTAAGGATTACATCTGTATTTGATCAAGTAACATAGGAATTGTACATCTATGTTTCAAGTGTTCTTGAAGGGTCATTCACAGTTTCTCTTGAACTCCTTGAAAGAAGATCTTTGTTAAAGAAGTAACACAGGAATTGTACATCTATGTTTCAAAGAGGTCAAGATGTGGAAATACAAAGGGGTACTGCTGTTAAAGAATTAACTTTTGGCATGACTCAACTTACTCTCAATCCTGATGGGAAGGAAATTGCTTATCTTTTGCTTGAAGAGCACAGTCTACAGAGAAGCTCCATTCAGAATCTCAGAGCAGCTATTTACCAGATTAATGAGGAAGATGAAGATCTCAGAAATCTTAAGGAAAGACTGATTCAAATTCTTGAAGAAAAAGAAGAAAATTTGTTATCCAACTTCTTGAAGATGAATCTGTTCTATCAAAGAATTTAAACAGATAAGTTGCTACTGAAGATACTTGTACATTTTGTAAATATGTTTTTGATATCATTGAATCTTAGGAATCTATACTTTATTTCACAAAGTATAAGCTTGGGGGAGATTGTTAGATCGGGATTCAATGATCGTCAGGATCTAGACTTCAACTGATCAGGATTGCTGACATCATCAGGATTGCATGGTCGTCAGGATCAGAATGAATATCAGGACTGGGATCATGATTGATCATCAGGACTGGAAGCTGATCAGGATTCCTACTTCGAGTTATATTTGGAGTCTAGTTAAATAAGGAAGATTATTCTGTCGGTTCCTGGTTTGTAGTAATGTAGCTATCGATTAAGGATAGGTTTCAATCTTTGTAATTGATTAGGATTTATCATTGATAGAGAAGCTGTGTAGTATATAAACACAGTTTTAGGTTTCGTTTATGTGACAGAGAGGGTGAACATAATCGATTGAAACACTCGAGTATTTTGTAATATAGAAGCTCTCAAGAACATCAGAATTTCTTGAGAGAGTTTTTGTATCCTAGCAGCTCTCAAGAACATCAGAATTTCTTGAGAGAGTTTGTAACAGTTTTATATCAGATTTAATAAAGCTGTTATCATTCTTTCATATTTGTGATTCATATCTTATTAAGTCGAGAATCTTATACAATTGTATTCAACCCCCCTTCTACAATTGTTTATTACTGGGCAACAATTGGTATAAGAGCAAACTGATTTATTTTGAATCAGATACGATCTAAGATGTCGACAACAAAGTATGAAAGCATGAAAATTCCCATCCTGAAGAAATCAGAATATCCAACATGGAAGGTAAAGATGTTGATGTACCTGGAGGCTATGGGTCCTGACCATCTTGACAGAATTCGTGATGGACCATATATTCCTACAAGGATTGTAGAACGAACAGATACTGTACCTGAACATTATGTGGTCAAGGACAAGATTGACTAGACTCTAGAAGAAAAAGCTCATGTACTCAGAGAACCAAAGATAAAGAACATCATGCACAATAGTCTTGATGTTGTCATGTCCAACAGAGTGATTGCATGCAAGTCTGCAAAAGAAATCTGGGATACCTTGGAAACTCAGTGCCAGGGATCTGCATCTGTCAAGAAGAACAGAAGGGCTCTTTTGATTCAAGAATATGAACCTCGATGATAGACCAGATGAAAGCCTAACTGATTTATATAATAGATTTCTGACACTTCTGAATAGTTTATCTTTAGTTGACAAGGAGTATGAAACTGAAGATTCGAACACCAAGTTTCTAAGAGCTTTACCTGAAGAATGGGATACTCAGACCACGATCATTAGACATCAGTATGATCTCAACATTGTGTCTCTTGATGAAGTCTATAGAATGTTAAGAACTCATGATCTTGAAGTTCAACAGAGAAAGAATAAGAAAGGCAGCAAGGCAAAATCTATTGCTTTGAAAGCAGAGGCTAAATCAAAAGGAAAATCTATGGAGGTCTCTAAAAGGAAAACAAGTATAGTTGAGTCAGATCCTGATGACTCATCATCATATACTGATGGCAATCCTGATGCCAATACTGATGATGACTCTTCTGACTCAGACATGGAAGAGATGGTTGCTATGATTGTCAAAAGCTTCAAAAAGATGAAGTTCAGGAAGGCTAGGAGACAAGGAAACTTCCAGAAAAGGACCTTCAATGCAAACAAAGATAAGAATATCAAAAAGGACAGCAAGGGTAGCAAATTTGACAAGTCAAAGGTTAGATGCTACAAGTGTAAAGGTATGGGTCACTTTGCTAGTGAGTGCAAGAAGACAAAGGCACTCATTACATCAAGCAAGGATTGGATGGACTCTTCCTCAGAATCTGATACTGAGGTGGTCAACTATGCACTAATGGCCAATACTTATGATACTGCTATTCTTGATGATAAGGTACTTAATACTGTCTTTGATTTTGATACTGATAATGCTTCTGAGTTAAGACGTTTTCTAAAGTCATTGCATATTAGCTTTAGAAGTCAAACTGCTGAGAATACTAGGATCTTATCTGAGATGTCTGAACTTAGGAAAAGGAATGAGCATTTAGAAGCTGAATTTTCTCTTATGCAAAAAGTACAGATAGATTGTGATAATGCTAAACACATGTACTTAGAGATGAAACTTAAATGTATTTCTCTTGAAAAGGAACTTGAGTATGCTAATGAGAAAATCAGAACCTGGACAGACTCTGGTAGAAAATTTCATGAGATTAATACTTCTAAGAATTGGAAAGAGTGTTTAGGGTATAAGTCAGATGAGGATAAGAAACTTAAGGAGAAAATTGTTGTTGATGAGACAGTTAGTCCAAAAACCTATAGACATGTTATAGATAAAACCAAATCTAAGATTACTCCTGTTAATTTTGTTTTTGGTAAAGATTCCAATTCAACTTTTGAAAAGGGATCTACTTCTGTTCAAAATATCAAAGTTATTAAGTCTAAACCTGTCTTGAGTAAAGTCACTAAAAATGTAGGTTTACTGTCTCAGAAACAACTTAAGGATAAAATCTGTGAGGTTACAGATAGGAAAAAGGAAGCTACTGTTAAGAGAAACAGGAATGGTAAAATTGGGATCAATAAAGAGAATGGTTATAAGTATATCCCAAATGAACCTAGGAAATGTTGTTTTAACTGTGGTAATTCTAATCATCTTGCTATTTATTGTAAAAAGAGTTTAAAGAAAAGTACTGAAATTCCTATTTCTGATGTTAGGAGTAGATCAGTATTTTATAAACCACCGAAGTCCTGTTTTCATTGTGGTAGTATATGGCATTCTATTTATACTTGTAAAGATTATCATGATTTGTACTATAACTTTTATGATCCATTGCCTAAGTTTGATAATAGTACAAAGTCTGATAGAATTGATAATGTCATAGTGAAGCATGCTTTTGTTAATACTGATACTGACAAAGCAAATCCTGTTGGAGTTAATCCTGTCAGGAATGCTAAAGTCAGAAAGTCTTCTGTTGCTAAAATTAATAAATTGCATGGAAAAGGAACCCAACAAGTATGGGTTCCTAAATGTTCTAACTAGAATGTTTCTATTCTGATTGCAGGGAAAAAGGAAAAATGTGTTAGTCATGGATAGTGGATGCTCTGTGCACATGACTGGAAACAAAGCCATGTTATCAGAATATGAGGAAAAAGCTGGCCCAACTGTGTCTTATGGAGATGGCAACATTGGACAAACTTTGGGATATGGCAATATAATCATTGGAAATGTCATCATTGAAAAAGTAGCTCTAGTGAAAGGACTAAAACACAACCTGTTGAGTATTAGTCAATTCACTGACAGAGGTTATCATGTCAACTTCTATTCCACACATTGTGAAGTAGTCAGCAAAGAAACAGGAAAGATTGCATTGACTGGCTACAGGCATGGTAACATTTATGAAGCCAACATTCTCTCAAATATTGATGACTCCCCTACTTGTCTCATCAGTAAAGCATCAGTAGATGAAAGTTGGAATTGGCACAAGAAGCTTTCTCATCTCAACTTCAGCAATATCAATGAGTTGGTTAAGAAAGATTTAGTTAGAGGATTGCCAAAAGTATTATATACTCCAGATGGACTCTGTGATGCATGTCAAAAAGCTAAACAGAGAAGGATATCATTCAAGAGTAAATCTGAATCCTCTATTGAAGAACCATATCACATGCTGCATCTTGATCTATTTGGACCAGTCAACATTATGTCCATCAGTAAGAAAAGGTACACTCTTGTAATTGTTGATGAATATTCTAGATTCACCTGGGTGTACTTTATGCACATAAAAGATGAAACTCCGGAAATACTGTTGGATCATATGAGAATGATTGAGACAACCACAAAGTACAAAGTCAAGATACTGAGGAGTGATAATGGTACTGAATTCAAGAATTCAAAGATGGAAGAGTTTTGCAAATACAAAGGAATTATTCAACAATTCTCTGCTCCTGGCACACCTCAGCAAAATGGAGTAGTTGAAAGGAAAAATAGAACTCTTATTGAAGCTGGCAGAACTATGTTGGAAGAAGCTAAATTACCTACATATTTCTGGGCAGAAGCAGTCAACACAGCATGTTATACACAAATATCACATTGAGAAACAGACATGGTGTTACTCCTTATCAATCTCTCAAGGAGAAGAAACCAAGTTTGAAGAATCTGCATGTGTTTGGCTGTAAATGTTTTGTTCTCAGAACTCATCCTGAACAGCTAGGAAAGTTTGAAACAAAGGCTGATGAAGGAATTTTCATAGGCTATCCTACATCAAGAGCCTTTAGAGTTTTTAACTTGAGAACAAGGACTGTCATGGAGTCAATTCATGTATCTTTTGATGATAAAAAGATAATTGGATTGAATGAAGACTCACATGATAGACTGATTTTTGAAAATGAAGCTACCAAGGAACCTGAAGAAAATGAATCAGATCCTGTCAGTTCATCAGATCCTGATGGGTCACCAAATCCTGATGACACTTCAAATGTTAATTCTGATGATGAAAACAATAGTAATACAACTAGTAGTGCTAATGTTGAGGGGGAGCAACAGCATTCTACTACTAATTCTGAGTCAACTCAATCATCAGGACAGAATTCTTCAGATACTGATTCAAGTGATGATCCTGATAATTCATCAGGAGGAGATAATAATAATTCAGGGGGAGCTTCATCTGAAGCAAATTCTTCAAATCAAGATAACACCAATCCAGGGGGAGCATCTACATCAAGGAATGACTTACCATCAGCAAGGAAATGGACTGCAAGTCATACTCCTGATTTGATAATTAGAGATCCAGATGCAGGTGTTCAGACAAGAAGTGCAACTCAAAATGAATGTCTATATAATAACTTTTTGTCAAAGGAGGAGCCAAGAAAGTTGAAGCTGCACTTAAAGATGCTGATTGGGTTACTGCAATGCAAGAAGAATTGAATGAATTTGAAAGGAATGAAGTCTGGAAACTGGTGCCAAGACCAAAGAACAGGTCAATTGTTGGTACAAAGTGGATTTTCAAGAATAAGACTGATTCAGATGGTGTAATTATCAGAAACAAAGCAAGACTAGTTGCAAAGGGGTATTCTCAACAAGAAGGAATTGACTATGATAAAACGTTTGCTCCTGTTGCAAGACTAGAGGCCATCAGGATCTTTCTGGCATATGCAGCTCATAAGAAATTCAAGGTTTTCCAGATGGATGTGAAAAGTGCTTTCTTAAATGGTGAACTGGAGGAAGAAGTATATGTTGAACAACCTCCTAGTTTCATTGATCCAAAATATCCAGATCATGTTTACAGATTGGATAAGGCACTTTATGGACTAAAGCAAGCTCCAAGAGCATGGTATGAAACCTTAGCTCAGTTCTTACTAAAAATTGGATTCAAAAGAGGTACCATTGATAAAACTTTATTCTATTTGAATCATGGTAAGGATTTTCTTTTAGTTCAGATTTATGTTGATGATATCATTTTTGGGTCAACAAACAATAAGCTGTGTGAAAAGTTTTCTAAGCTTATGCAGTCAAGATATCAAATGAGCATGATGGGAGAAATGAGTTATTTTCTTGGTCTTCAAGTTAAACAGACTGATGATGGCATTTTTATCAATCAGTCTAAATATACAAGGAATTTACTGAAAAGGTTTAACATGGAAGACTGTGCTACTGCAAATACTCTCATTGCTACAGCTACCAAACTTGATCCTGATCAAGGTACTGAGGTAGATGTAACTCACTACAGAGGAATGATTGGCTCTCTATTATATCTCACTGCAAGTAGACCAGATATCATGTTTGCAACCTGTCTGTGTGCAAGATTCCAAGCAAAACCTAGGGAACCTCATCTGATTGTAGTTAAAATAATTTTCAGATATCTCAAAGGCACTCCTTCACTTGGCCTTTGGTATGCAAGGGAATCAGATTTTGGTTTGTGTGGTTATTCAGATGCTGATTTTGCAGGATGCAAAATAGACAGGAAAAGTACTTCAGGAAGCTGTTAGTTTTTGGGTGGTAGACTAGTTTCATGGTTCAGCAAAAAGCAAAAGTCTATCTCTACTTCAATAGCAGAAGCTGAGTACATTGCTGCAGGAAGCTGTTGTGCTCAGATAATATGGATGAGAAATCAGTTGTTAGATTATGGTCTGTCATACTCAAAAATCCCTATTTATTGTGATAACCAAAGAGCTATTGCAATGACAGGAAATCCATTTCAATATTCTCTTACTAAACACATCAGCATTAGATATCATTTCATAAGAGAACAGGTTCTGGAGGGAACAATTGAACTTCACTTTGTTCCTACTGATCAACAACTAGCTGATATATTCACCAAGCCACTGCCTGAAGCTACATTCAATAAGTTGGTGAATGAACTTGGAATGATGAACTTTGAGAATTTCTGAGAAAAGCTACCGAGAATAAATCCTGATGACTATCAAATCCTGATGGTCATTCAGAAAGGTATGTATTTTTGATCAAATCCTGATAGGACAAAATCCTGACAGGAAGTCAACTGGTCAATTCTGATGTACAGGTCAGTATTTCATTGCTTAATTTGTGCCTGATTTTTCGTCAGTTTCTGATGAGAAACGTTTGAGTTTTGGACAACTGTATGCGCGCGTGTGTCACACTGATAGATATATACATATAGATACACATAAAAAGCGGTGCAGTTGTTAGCACAAAATCACGCAAGCGCACGTGGTCACAAGTAATATACGAATAAGTCAAGTTCGTTCCCACAGAGATCTAATGAGGTGTTCAATTCAATTAATGTACCTATGCAACAATGTATGATTTTTATCCACTGCTAAGACAATTAACAATTTGGGTTTGATTATCTAAAATTAACTAGAGAACAAATTATTAAACTAAGAATTAACTAACTAAGAGGATTAAAATCGATTTATGTATATGAGAATAAAACATGGGATCCTAACTTCATTAAGTACTTCATTCAGAGTCTTTTGTCTTTAATCAATGCATGTGACGGTTGTGATAACTAATCGGATAACATGAAATCAGTACACGCTACCTTTCAGTATACGTATACCAAACCACTTAAACATCCACAAAATAGATAGAAGTTAAGCAGACACCAATTATGCTTAGACCCTATATGTCTATAAGATTTGAAAACATAACGGTTTAACGAGCAAGTTATCCATTCAGATTACATAGGGCAGGTAAGATGGTTAAAATCACCTACGAATCATGCATGACAAACATACATAAACCTATGCTAGCATGGCAAGTTCCAAACCTCTATATCCACTTTCGCATTCAATAGAGATTAACAAACAATCTTAGATGTTAGCTACGCATCCAAGAAGAATAAGCACAACCAAACTAGGATATCAATTAGCCATCACACACACATCTTTAAAACAATTAACTACTAAAATCCATAAATAAATCCGTTAGAATCCCACGACAATGATTAGTTCATAATAGAACCGTTCATCATCGTGGGTTCTGATGAAAGCATGATGAAAAACAAGAAATCAATGATGTAAATATGAATAAGAGTTAAAGGTTTAGAGGACAAATCCGGAAGCATCCAAAAGTTGCACCAAAATTGAAGAATACAAGAAAAAACTATGTCTAGATCTCCTCGTAGTCACGTTCTTCGTTCTTGGCTCCTCGATCTTGTGCTCCAATATTGAATCTGATCTTTGGTGTGTTGTGATGTATTGTGATGTGTTGATTATGTCCCCCCAAGGTGTGTATTTATAGCTCCAAGTTGTCCCTCTTCCAAGCAATTGCCTTTTTTGAGTTAGAATAGAATTACGGCAATTTCCATCTTTGAATGCAATAAGAATTGCATATTCCATGTTTACAACTGATTCTGGAAGTTTCTGGCCGCCCCAGGCAATTACCATAATGATTAGAAGTCGAATTTGTGAAAATTTCCTTATTAAAATCGAATTCTGGCAATTTCTGGCGATTCAGACTTCCTGGGCGGCCGCGCAGAATTCCAGTACAATTCCTGGGCGCCCGCGCAGAACCTTCTACCTAGAATTATAGAAAATGTTGTCCTCTTCGCGTGAGCTGTAAGATCGTCAGAATCGGACTTGTAGAACTCCAGATATGGCCAAAACAGTGAAGACTGTGCAACCTACCCGGAAAATCCGAATTTTAATCAAATTAACCTCCAACTCTTGGTTCTGCAAAACTTAATGAAAACACATTAAACACACCACATACTTGAGTTCAAGTCATCAATTTAAGCCGATATGAAGCATTCCAAGTGGATTAAAAATCCACTTATCAGCAGTTATGTTTAATTATGCACGTAATTTGTCCACTAATCATTTAAGCACAAATCATAATTTGCCACCTGTCATTGAGAGTAATATTTTGTTTTAACAAAATACATTTGATTTGCTAAATTTCTTATTACTCTCTCTTCATCAGTTTTTCATCTTATTTCTCTCTCTGCGTTCAAGAACCCTAATTTTTAAATCTCAATTCTCAAGTTTTTGATACTGTTTTAATGGCGTCTTCATCATTCATAAACAAACAGACTGTGGTTAGTGGTGTTATGTTTGCCACTAATAATTTTGTAGCTATTGGGTTACTGCAATGCAAGAAGAATTGAATGAATTTGAAAGGAATGAAGTCTGGAAACTGGTGCCAAGACCAAAGAACAGGTCAATTGTTGGTACAAAGTGGATTTTCAAGAATAAGACTGATTCAGATGGTGTAATTATCAGAAACAAAGCAAGGCTAGTTTCAAAGGGGTATTCTCAACAAGAAGGAATTGACTATGATGAAACTTTTGCTCATGTTGCAAGACTAGAAGCCATCAGGATCTTTCTGGCATATGCAGCTCATAAGAAATTCAAGGTTTTCCAGATGGATGTGAAAAGTGCTTTCTGAAATGGTGAACTGGAGGAAGAAGTATATGTTGAACAACCTCCTGGTTTCATTGATCCAAAATATCCTAATCATGTTTACAGATTGGATAAGGCACTTTATGGACTAAAGCAAGCTCCAAGAGCATGGTATGAAACCTTAGCTCAGTTCTTACTAAAAAGTGGATTCAAAAGAGGTACCATTGATAAAACTTTATTCTATTTGAATCATGGTAAGGATTTGCTTTTAGTTCAGATTTATGTTGATGATATCATTTTTGGGTCAACAAACAATAAGCTGTGTGAAAAGTTTTCTAAGCTTATGCAGTCAAGATATCAAATGAGCATGATGGGAGAAATGAGTTATTTTCTTGGTCTTCAAGTTAAACAGACTGATGATGGCATTTTTATTAATCAGTCTAAGTATACAAGGAATTTATTGAAAAGGTTTAACATGGAAGATTGTGCTACTGCAAGTACTCCCATTGCTACAGCTACCAAACTTGATCCTGATCAAGGTACTGAGGTAGATGTAACTCACTACAGAGGAATGATTGGCTCTTTATTGTATCTCACTGCAAGTAGACCAGATATCATGTTTGCAACCTGTCTGTGTGCAAGATTTCAAGCAAAACCTAGGGAACCTCATATGATTGCAGTTAAAAGAATTTTCAGATATCTCAAAGGCACTCCTTCTCTTGGTTTTCGGTATGCAAGGGAATCAGATTTTGGTTTGTGTGGTTATTCAGATGCTGATTTTGCAGGATGCAAAATAGACAGGAAAAGTACTTCAGGAAGCTGTTAGTTTTTGGGTGGTAGACTAGTTTCATGGTTCAGTAAGAAGCAAAAGTCTATCTCTACTTCAACAGCAGAAGCTGAGTACATTGTTGCAGGAAGCTGTTGTGCTCAGATAATGTGGATGAGAAATCAGTTGTTAGATTATGGCATGTCATACTCAAAAATCCCTATTTATTTTGATAACCAAAGTGCTATTGCATTGACAGGAAATCCAGTTCAGCATTCTCTTACTAAGCACATCAGTATTAGATATCATTTCATAAGAGAACAGGTTCTGGAAGGAACAATTGAACTTCACTTTGTTCCTACTGATCAACAACTAGCTGATATATTCACCAAGCCACTACCTGAAGCTACTTTCAATAAGTTGGTGAATGAACTTGGAATGATGAACTTTGAGAATTTTTGAGAAAAGCTACAGAGAAGAAATCCTGATGACTATCAAATCCTGATGGTCATTCAGAAAGGTATGTATTTTTGATCAAATCCTGATAGGACTTATCATGACAAGAAGTCAACTGGTCAATCCTGATGCATAGATACTGAAGCTGGTGAGAAAACTAGAGGTTTTAAGGCAATTTGAAAACAACAGTGTTGGTATTCTCTGGAAAGTAAAAGCTATACTTAGTCTCTGATTAAGTATTAAGTTTTACTTTTAAATCTCAATTTATTTTCTAAGGAATTACCATTCATCATTTTAAATGTCATATGCACTATTGCTAACAATTTGTACAGGAAATAAAAGAAGATGAACAATTGAGAGAATTGATAAATTTCATTGATACTTGAAGCTGTTTACAAATGGAAAAGGAAAATTACATTGTTTTCTTGTCTAGTTTTCTATTCAGGAACACGTGCCCTGCAAATTAGCATGAATGCTCCTGAGCAGCTTCACAGTCCATCAGGATTGGAAGGTCTCTTGTTCCATCCTTAAAGGACAAGAAGAGGAGCTGATGCACTTGAAGGCGGATCGTCACCGTGACCACCGGGACTCTTCCGTGGCTCCAACTTGCATGACATACAAGCATCACGGATCCTCTTTCTTCTTTCAAGCTCTCGTTCGAGCTCTTCAGCGTCATCATCGTCTTCATCCTCTTCTTCATTGATAATGATGAGATTGTCAAGAGGATTCCAGTCAGGATTTGCCTAATGGAAGTTGTGCCAAAGCACATCAGCCATTGCATTAACAAAGGCCTCATGTTCCTGAGGATCAGGAACAGGTTGAGGTTCTTCATTTTCTCCAATTTCTTCTAGAACCTGATCCATCTCCTGCCAGATTAACTCTATGTCACCGAGTTCTTGATCAGGTAACGCATCGTTGGTTATTAGCAGCCATGGAGAAACGAAGAAGATGAAAGGTTTTCGTAAGTTTTTTCTGTGGAGAGGGTTTGTGTATTTTTGGTAAATGATAATATTGTTTAACACTCTCTTTTATAGAGATTATTTGTTAAGGCTGCAGGTCATTTGCTTATTCTCGAGGCGACGGTTCAGTTTTCCATGACTATTTTGCTTTGATAAATGGTAAGAATGTTTTAGTGGGTTCTACATCATTCATTTGGTGAATTTTTTTTAAAAAAACATTTTTTCAGGATTAGTGAAATAAATTTTTGTTTTCTTAAATGAAATTTTATTTTTACTTCAAATAGAAAATAATTTTTAATCCTGATGAGGCAAATGGTTTTCTTGGAAATGCTTTTATTCCTGATGAGGTTAGGTTTTTCTTACATTAGAAAATGCCTACTTGTTATGGATTACTTTCTCATGCTATGGGGCAAGGCCAATCACACCTTGTTCCTAACCCAAGCATTCATCCCAAACAGTCCAAACAGTCAACAACCACCTCTAATGTCTCTCAAAAGACTTTAGTTGTAAAATCAAAGAAATCAGCTAGAACTGATGTGTCAGGAAGGCAATCAGGTTCAAAGGATTTTTCCTCTACACCACTCACTACAAAGAAGTTACAAGGGGGTGTACAAGGGGTCCTGGTGAAGAAAGCTGCTAAGGGTGTTGAGGCTGTTTCTGTTAAAAGGAAGTTAGTGCTCAGGGATGAGACTGATTCAGAGGATGATTTACCTATATCCTCTATAATGAATGTGAATAAGGAAGTTGCGGATACTGCTATTGAAGCTGTGGTACCATCATCAAAGCCACAGAAGAAAAGGAAATTATCTAAGGGCAGGTATCATATTCCTTTTGAAAAGAAGCAGGATACTGATGTACAAGACACTTCCATTCTTAATGAGCAATCAAGTTCAGCTGCTCAGACAAATCCTGATGTTAGTATTCTTGATGCTGCACCAAGTCAAGTTGTTACTACTATTTCAGACTCTCCAGCACAGGATTCTCCAACAAAAAAGACATGTTGATATTTCATGGGAGAAGTATGGTGCTGCTGCTTCCAATCTTGGGGTTAAACATCCAATGGAAAAGCTAAGGAAAGCAGGAGAGTTAGTGTTTTCTAGATAGAAGAAACTGAAGGGATCAAGCCCACAAGAACCTGGACCTCAAAGTGGTTCAGCAGCTCTTACTGATGATCCAGCCACACAAGAACCACTCAATCAAAGTTTGGGTGAAGGCTTAGCAATTGGAATGGTCACACAAGAACCATCTTCTCAAAGTGAAGATGCAGGCCAAGCTACAGTTTCTGAGAAATTTCCTGACAATGCTCAAGGGATTTCTGGTGCAGATGACGTTCACAGATTGGTCGAGGACACTGTCAATGAGGGAAGCACACAAGAACCTCCAACTCAAAGTGTTGAAGAAGCTTCAGAACCTCATGCTACACAAGAACCATCAGTAACAAACACTGATGCAAGCTTATCTAATACTGACGGTGTTGAACCTGATGCTAGTGGTGCTCCTGATGTTGAGCCAATTTTGATACAACCACTAAGATCACGACCAATGGACCATCCTATCACAGATTCACAGGATAAACTGAAAGGTATAGCTATTCCTGAGCCTGATGTTACTCATGATGATGATGATGATTCTGATGATAGTGATGATGATAATAATGACGAGAAGGAACAGCTTGCCAGAGTTCTAAAATCTAGTCTTGGAACTAATTTTGGTTCGTCAAGCACCTTCATGACTGGCAAGGCTTCTACTGGAAAAGATCTCAGACAAGATTTTTCTATTCCTTCTGAAATCAATACTGCTGAAAAGCTGAGAAGGCATCAATGGGAAAACGAATGGTATAGGTCTGATGAATCTGTCAGCTATCCATATGCCTTGGATCATGCGTATGATGTAGTAAAGATGATAGAGAATCCAGACTTGAAGAATCATCTGAAGGCTACAACTCTTTTATCCAAAAGCCTAAAACATGAGATTGATTCTGTCAAAGCTGCAACTGAGTTGGTGAGGGAAGATATTTCTATGAGTTTTACAAAGGTGCCCACTGCTCTTCAACTAAGGATAGTGGAATCTCAAGTGAAATCTGTTGTTTCTGAATAAACATCCATCAACAGAAGGATTGATTCTCTTGATACAAAGGTAACTGACATTCAAACCTCTCTTGCCTTAATTTTGAATATATTGTCAAATACTGATGTCAAAAAGGGGGAGAAGGTAAGTCAGACAAAATGTACACCTGATCTAGTATTGAGAAATAATGATGATGATGATCATACTGGACATGATGGTGACAAGATTCTACAAGGAGAAACCTCTGATGCTGCTGTTATGAAGATAATTCAAACTTCTCAAAGTCAAACAACGCAGTCAACTCATGTTTCTGATTCTGGAGTAAGGACAGTAAGAACAATGGTGCAATCTCAGATCCTGATGGAAGAACAAATCCTGACAGGTGATCAAATCCTGATGCCTGGTCCTGGACAAACTCTTACTACAATTCCTGAAGGTGATGAAGATGTGATTATTGATAATCCTGAAGATGCATCAAATCTATTCCAGAAGTTCTCTACAAAAGATGGCAGAATTGTTACTCTATATCACACTGATAAAAGAGTTCAACAATTATTTGCAAGAAAAGCACTCTCTACAACAAGTGAAGAATATCCTGATCTCTCACATGAAGAATTCTTAAGACAACAGAGAGAAATGATGGAAAGCTTTAATAACCCTGCTCCTGCTAGAGGTAGAGGAGGCAGAGGTAGGAGAGGTGCTAGAAGAGGTAGAAGAGGTTCTTCAACTCAAACAATGCCTAGACAGACAAGGTCTATAGGTTTATTAATTGAAGAAATTCCTGAAGCTTCACAAAATCTAATAGATCCTGTTATCAAGGATATCATTGAGAAGGAAGACAAGGAATTTATTGAAGAAGAACCTGAATTGAGAAGAAAGCCAAGACAATTAATTCTCTGCAATACAAATCAAATTGAAGATTCTAATCCTAATATTGTTCCTGACAATGTTCAAGATCCTGATGAATCTGAACTTTTGCAAGAGATTGATTTGTTAATCTTATCTACTGTGGTTGATTCTCACAATAAGGAAGTGGATGAAGAAGAAGAAGCCAGAAGAAGAGAAATCACAAGAAGAACAAATAGAGATTTCAATCTCTATGTACAAAGGCTTAAACTCTCAAACAGAAGATTATGGAGAAATTCAAGCAGACAAGAATCTTTACTAAAAAGAAGATATGCTTTTGAAAAAGAAAAAGATAAGAAGTGGAAACACATAAGTACACTGAGGTGTAACACGCCTATCAATTTTCAGAATGGAGGAATTATAACAAGCGCTTCAAGTGTTGTTGATTTATCTGTTTTGGTTAGATCAAAAGCACTCTAGCTACGAATGTTTTCAAATCTGAAGCAATTGACAAGTAATTCAAGAGGAAGTATTGGACATAGGGATGCTGAATATCTGAATATGTCATATGTTGATCCTTACTCCTTGACTGAAATTGGAGGTACTTTAACTTCTGAAGACCTGAACAATTTATTAGCTGTTGATATAGTTATAGATTGTCATGATGGTATTGAAAAGAAAGAAAAGCTTATGTACTTCATGAAAGATGGTAGTGTGAAGATTCTGTGCATTCAAGATCTGCTGATGAAAATTATACAGGAACTGAAATATGTTCATTATCTGTTAAGATGGAAGAATAAAATGTGCAAAGAATGGAGTGACATGATCTTGTCAACAATAAGAAGAAGACTGGATGGAAATATAAATTTCAATGGTAATTATACTCCCATGTACTTAAATCAAAGAGGTCAAGATGTGGAAATGCAAAGGGGTACTGCTGTTAAAGAAGTAACTTTTGACATGACTCAACTTACTCTCAATCCTGATGGGAAGGAAATTTCTTATCTTTTGCTTGAAGAGCACAGTCTACAGAGAAGCTCCATTCAGAATCTCAGAGCAGCTATTTACCAGATTAATGAGGAAGATGACGATCTCAGACATCTTAAGGAAAGACTGATTCAAATTCTTGAAGAAAAAGAAGAAAATTTGTTATCCAACTTCTTGAAGATGAATCTGTTCTATCAAAGAATTTAAACAGATAAGTTGCTACTGAAGATACTTGTACATTTTGTAAATATGTTTTTGATATCATTGAATCTTAGGAATCTATACTTTATTTCACAAAGTATAAGCTTGGGGGAGATTGTTAGATCATGATTCAATGATCGTCAGGATCTAGACTTCAACTGATCAGGATTGCTGACATCATCAGGATTGCATGGTCGTCAGGATCAGAATGAATATCAGGACTGGGATCAGGATTGATCATCAGGACTGGAAGCTGATCAGGATTCCTACTTCGAGTTATATTTGGAGTCTAGTTAAATAAGGAAGATTATTCTGTCGGTTCCTGGTTTGTAGTAATGTAGCTATCGATTAAGGATAGGTTTCAATCTTTATAATTGATTAGGAGTTATCATTGATAGAGAAGCTGTGTAGTATATAAACACAGTTTTAGGTTTCGATTTATGTGACAGAGAGGGTGAACATAATCGATTGAAACACTCGAGTATTTTGTAATATAGAAGCTCTCAAGAACATCAGAATTTCTTGAGAGAGTTTTTGTATCCTAGCAGCTCTCAAGAACATCAGAATTTCTTGAGAGAGTTTGTAACAGTTTTATATCAGATTTAATAAAGCTGTTATCATTCTTTCATATTTGTGATTCATATCTTATTAAGTCGAGAATCTTATACAATTGTATTCGACCCCCCTTCTACAATTGTTTATTACTGGGCAACAAAAGAAGATCACTTCTCAACCAGTCAAGCCAAGTGGTGTTGTTTCTGAAAGTGATCGTGTCCTTGATAAAAATCTTCTAAACACCTTGCAAGATGCTGAAGAAGGTGAGATTAGAGATCAAGGCATGAGGAAGAGAGCTCATTTTTTATTGTAATATGGTTTAGAGCATAGGTGAATCAAGATAGGAAAATGTAATCACATGTTCAGTCTAGAGGAACATCTATCTTGTATTTATCTTTATTGTTTGAATCTGGAAATTGTTAAATATAATTCAGAACTTTTTATTATTTACTTGGCTCTTAAAAGTCTTATATTTTCTTGTTTTAGTTGAGTTATCCTCTAGAGGTATTTGATTGTTATTGTCTAACAAACAAATAGGGGGAGATTGAAAGACATATGTAAATGCCTATTTGTAAACACCGAGGATTCTACTCAACATAAACTAAGATGTAATAAGTAAATAATAAAATTCATATGTCATAGGAATCTCAAAAGATAATATATGTCAAGAGAATGAAGGCTAATATCATCTACAGTCTTGAAGTAATTCTACATTGAAAAAAGTTCAATTTATTGATCAAGCCTCAGTGAAGTATTCAATCTCAGTGGATTTATTAAAGTGACAGAGATTTCAAGATGTGACAGCAAATGTGCAGGTTACAGTGTTTAAAGAAAAGGGAAAAGACAATGGACCACAGCTTAAAGTCAAACATATGAAGAACAGACATTGTCGTTAGTCACTCATGAACCAGACAGTACATTGAGTGTCAACATTCTACAAGTGTTATCTTTTCTTCTAATTTTAGTGGTTCAAGAATTTCTTGTGAAGACAAGGAATTGTATTTATTCTCTTCTAAATAATTATTTCTGCTAAGTAATTTATTTATTAAATTGATTCTATTAAGAATTAATTTAATACTTAAATTATTTAAATGATTATTTAAATTAGAATAAAAACAGAACTAATAAGACTTAGAAAATGAACTAAGAAGACTGTCAAGGGTAATCTTCCCGATAGTCTTCCTAGGCTTTTTATAAGTCTTATTAAGTTAAATTGTTAGTCTTCCCGAATGTCTTCCACAGCCAAACCTTAGTCTTCCTGAATGTCTTCTTAGTACAAAAGAAGAGAAAGTAATTGGCGCGTGAAGTACAAAGGCAGTACATGTGTTTAAATACAAAGTATGATCAAATGAAAAGATATAGACACTGAATTGAAGACAGAAAGAACAAAAAGCATCAAACTTCATTAACTTTTGCCGTTCATTTCATCAACTGTCTGAGCTTTCCATTTACAGTGGAATTAATTCTTGAGTTGTTTTTAACATTTAATCCAACAGAATTATATCACTTGTACTGCTTTGACAATCTAGCGGATCATAATCCCTAGAAATTATATCAAACTACTTTTTAGTATTCGATCCTTTTAATTACAAAAATAGATAAATTCATGTCGAATTTATTCTAGGTTTGTTTTATTAAGAACTCTGTAATCTGTACTCAAATTGTAACACCCTTCAAGTTTAATATAAGTTATATTTAAGTTGAATATTGTTTCAGTTTATTCCGCAATAATTTGTTCTTGAATTATTTAATCTTAAAAGAACAAATTCGATAAAACGCTATAGTTTGTATTCAACCCCCATTCTACAAACTTATCAGAACCTAACAGATTAGTTTTCAGTTCTCATATTAAAAGTGGTTATTATTTGATATCTTATCTACAACAAATACCTTTTAATTAATAAGACATTGTACTTCAAATTTTTGATTATATATAATACAAACTACATAGTCCACATTATATCTAATAAAAACTTTAATTTTAAATATCACAAATATAATTTTATGTAAAATTAATTAGTTATCGTTGATTCTGAATTAATTAAAATATATAAAATGCACATATATGTTATGTTTTTTGAGATGAGAATAAGGATCATAAGGTCAACCTTATGATACTTTTCCTGAGATAGTGCTTGATTTAAATACAATTAATTCTTCAATTTCCTAATATACAAATATTGCAAGAACATGGTAAGTAAATGTTTATAATAATGACTAGATTTATTCATTTACAAAAATTTTGTAGCGGGAAAACTTGGAATTCTTATTCTCTTTTGAAATAATATACATAAGTGAAAGAATGACAAAAATACCATATTTTTTTAGCTTAAATAACAAAAATACCCATTTTCAAGTTTTTGGCCATTTTTACCAACCAAATACTCATTTTTGGACTGGATATCTCAAAAAATATTAATTTTTTATTTTTTGGTGAAATATGTATTTTTATAACAAAAAAAATTAAAAATCGGGTGAAATACCCAGTCCTGAAATGGGTATATGGGCAGATACCCAGTGTGAAAAAACGTATTTCAGAATACCCAATATGAGAAAGCGTATTTCAAAAAAAATTAAGCCAAAACCCAGTTTGAGAAAGCGAATATCGAGATAACCAGTATGAGAAAGCGAATATCGAGATACCCAGTATGAGAAAGCGTATCTCGAGATGCCCAGTTCAGAAAAGTGTATCTCGCTGGTATTTTTGGCCAAATTTACAAAATGTGGTATTCTGGTCACTTTATTTAAAAATTGTGCTAATTTTGGCCATCACCCTACATAAGTTGAGTAACATTTTAGAGAGAACTCTTTATATAGAGTTCGGGTGAGAACCACTATATAAATATATTATTTTTTATTAAATATAATTATAAATTTCAATTAGTAAATCAAAAAACAAAATTACACACTGTTTTTTATTAAAAAAATATTAAAAATTAATGAAATAGTTCAAAATGATTCTACCGTGGAATCACACTTATTCAAAGTGATTCTATAGTAAAATCAATTTTTTGTTCAAATTTTGATTGTTTACTTTTTTATAAAATTTATATATAATTAATATTTTATATTAGAATCAAATTTTATATTTTGTAAAATAACAATTTTAAATTATTTGAGAGATTCCGGGATAGAACCAATGATTTTCTCGACCCACATATATGTTATGTTAAAACACGTTCTAAGCTAAAAGCACCCCGTCTCTGTTGGATTTTAAGGCTAGTCAAATATGTATCATTTGACAGTTGCTGACTTTACAGGATTCTGAGTTCAATGTCACAACATCTTTCCTTAATTTATGAATGACTAGTCAAGTTTCATGCTTTGATTGATTTAATAAATCAATAATTTTGCCTTTAAATACCAAGTTATTTCCATTCATTTTCAGAAATCTTTTGGTCCATAGAAGTACTGCAACAACCTTTCTAGAAATTTACCACTTCCCCGAATTCAGATGCTCCAAATATATTTTTTTGCAAATAAACTCATCCTTTATCTTTTATCCCACTTTTAAACTTGTTTTCCACCACATTTATCGCTCTTCTACACACCTCTCGTCTAAGTCTTCTTACACTCTTACACTCTTAGAGCATCTCCAATGAGGTTATCTAAAATGATTGGCTAAAATGATAAAAATAATGATTGGCTAAATTTTACTGAACCTGTAAGGTGTTTTACTCCGACGGGATTGACTATAAGCATTGGCTATATTTCATAAATGGTATTAAATTATTATTTCGACATGATAAGAGATGACGTGGATTCACTGCAGCCCCCTAGAGGTTCAGCATATATAGCCAATATCAAGAGGTTGGCTATATTTTTACCTAAGAGGAATGTACCATTAGAGATGTATAAAATTTAGAGATTATCTGTATTTTTCAATTTTGGTATGCCACGTCAATGTTTTAGCTAAGGGGTTTTAGCATTGGAGATACTCTTAGAGATCATTTGTTAAATTTGAATCATATTCTCTGAATGAATAAAAATTTAGAATGAATAATTATTTGAATGTAGTATGAATAATATTGTTTAATAAAAAAAATTTAATTTTTCTGAACAAGGTAATTTTCGTACGCAGTCCTTTCAAATCAACCATCTGTGAATGAATAAGGTAATATTTTAATTCCAAATTATTAATATTTTTCCCGCAAAAATTCAAATTTGGTTCAGTAGACTTTTATAAAGTCAACTAATCCATGTTTTGTGGGACGCAGTTTAGACACCAGGTAATTGCAAAAAAATCATCTATATTCTGGTTGTGTTAATAAGTTTTGTATCTGTATGGGAGCACGTATATTATGGGTACATGATTATCAGAAGGCAGAGCTTAATAAGAAGCTGTTCAGGACATATCTTAGCAGGGGTATACTAGTTCCCACTTCCCAGCATACAGCAGTTGGAAATCCACACCACAATGTGTTTCCCACTCCTGTGACTGACCAGCAGATGATTGCTAGTCGTTGTGCATATGGGATTAACGTCATGGAACAGCTACCAAGTTTGTTGCAAACTCCTCCAGTAATTAGCCAACGCAGAGCTGGTAAGCGTCCTGTGAGTACTGACACTGATAGTATTCTAAGGAAATTGTCGACACTTTCCCCTCTATTCTTCTTCCACAGCACACCATATTCTAAAACACCAGAGATCATGCAATTTGGGACAGCAATCCAACAACAGCCATTGGTCCACACAAATCCGATGTGAGAATTCCAAGTTGGATACACATATGTTGTCTATAAATAATATAACATGATACACCCAATGACCGCACCCAAGATTGCATGTCAAGTCATGATGCCCCAATAAAAAAAATTGTTGCATGAATCTGTTAATGCGTATATAGTTCTAAAAGAAGGATAACCCCAACCAAGATTGTGTACCATGTAAAAATCCAATGAAAAATGTGTATTCAATCCATGAAAGATCTCCCCACCCCCAAAGAGCACAATGTATCTTACTAATTAGAAAAACGTTCTATTTGTCCATCAGCCTGTTACGTAACCCATAAAAAAATAATCCTGATCCACAAGTAACATCCAAGAGTAACACGCATACTCTTAAGCGAGCACTAGGCCCAAATTTACAGAAGATATCTGACGATAAGCGAGCTCAACATCCCGACACCACAAGTATAATCCAAAAGCGACATTCAACATCTGACACCCCCAAGCTAGTTGGCACTAATCACATAAAATACCATACAAGATTACAGTTTCTAGTAGCAGATCAAAGCATCAGGAGTGCAAAACCGCACTCGGTGGCTTTGTTTCCGCAAGGCTCTCAAAAGAACTACTGATATCTATTATATAAATATTCGGAAGGTATGTACCAACTTGAATTCTATATTCACAAAAGAAATAAACAAAACAGGTACAACTAGATCTCTTGACATCATCAATATGGATGCATCCTTGGAGCAGAACTCAAAAGGCATTTAATATGCAAACACTAGCATCCCCGTAACTTGAAGGAGATCTCCAGCACTAACACTCGAAGATTCAACAGAAGATGTATGTATCTATATGTGGGGATACTATTATCATATCGTCCTAAGAAACCCACGAACTTCAATAAGAAAATTGTGTAGATTTTTCCTAAATTTCTGGTAGTTTGGACGATCAAGAGAAAAAGATAGATTGTTTGAGCTTGTGAGAGACTGTAATGCATTACTCAACCTCAATCTGAGTACTGGATTTGCTTGTCTTTCTATCAACTCGTTACCCAGTCTCTACATGAAACATCACACAGGAGTGAGACATTAATAAGAGATATAATGTAGAGTAATATGAATAAAGGAATCAGAATATCATGCATTATGCAACAAAGACTAAAATTACAACAATCAAATGAAATTAAATTCTGAACTAGAGATGCTAACAAATTTGTGTAGACATCACAATTATAATATCATGTGATGCCACCATCCCAGCACACACCTCCAGAGATGATTTTGTGCTACTGTAATTATTTCTGAAGCAAAAACACACCCAATTTTTTATTTTTTTTTGTTTGTTTCAGGTACATCTTATTCTAAAAACATGGCATACCCTTTCCAACCAATCAATTAAAGAGGTTAGCTATGTTCCCTCCCCGCACCCCCCACAATAATAATAATAATAATAATTCACCACACAAATAATTCAATAATCTATGCGCTCGTGTAATATACATGTGTAATGTACAAACATTAAAGATACCTGATACAGAACATGTTCACAGAGGATCAATGGAAGCAATGCATCTGCTGCAGAACTCACAAGATCAGTGCTGAGAGAGGAAAGAGAAAATAAAAGATTAGACTGCGAAGGGTGAAAAAAATACTACTAACACATGAAACATCACACAGGAGTGAGACATTAATAAGAGATATAATGTAGAGTAATATGAATAAAGGAATCAGAATATCATGCATTATGCAACAAAGACTAAAATTACAACAATCAAATGAAATTAAATTCTGAACTAGAGATGCTAACAAATTTGTGTAGACATCACAATTATAATATCATGTGATGCCACCATCCCAGCACACACCTCCAGAGATGATTTTGTGCTACTGTAATTATTTCTGAAGCAAAAACACACCCAACACTCATTTTTAAACAGACTTTTAGTCTTTTATCTAGGCCCCCTACCTCTACTCACACACAAATGAGTTCACTAAAAGACTTAACCCTCAGCCTCAATAGTACTCGTATTCTTGAATGAGAGTGTGCTAGCACTAGAGCACTGCCCCTTTGGCAAATGTACCACAAGTGTTCCCAAACACGGCATTATCTTTGGAGTTATCCCTCATTTCCCTTTTGCATTAAAAAGAGTTACATAAACAACATTCACAATAGTTCAAGAATATTCGTAGTATTAAAACTTACCTGTAATCCTCAAAGAGAAGGAACTGCAGTAGTAACTGAGTGAATTGGCTTAAGATACCTTCCTGCGTTTTCCCATTGAGATCCTTATAACCTGAAGCATGTGAGCCAAAACCAACTTTACCAGAAGCTGTTTCCTTAAAGTGGTATGAAGCAAGTGCTTTCAATGCTCTTAGACACATGTCAACAACTTCGGCATCCTATGATACAAAAAAAATGAGATCCAAAATGAAAGCTGAATCACCATACATGCATACTAAAATACAATTTTTGTAACAATATTAGAATCCCTCGAAGTGTACGACAATCAAATTACACACTTTCATATAAGACAACTAAATGTACATGCAGCATATGGCACATATACTTGATGTAAAAACAAGCACTTACCTGATGACGAAGGCCAAATTTAAGAGTCTCGCGTATTTGAGAAAATGTTTCAGCATTTAGTTCCAATAACATCTCAGGATAAACCTCCAATAGATGTGACAGTAGCGCAAAGTACTGTTTCATATACCAGCAATAATTAAATTTGCAACAAAATAACAAGTCTATAATGCAACAATATAACAAATCTAGAATAAATCAAAATGAGAACACTTACATCATGACAAAGCTTAGGATATTTCAGCATGTCCAAAGTGATCAGTGGGTTAACAATATGAAGACCCGCATATACAACCTGTAAAAATTACTAGGGTTGGAACACAATTACTAATATTAGGTCAAATATATACCCCATGGATCTTACCTGAGAAATACTTGTCCCATGTGCCTCAACTGAGTCTGATGAGAAGTCCACCTACAAAGTTCACGTCTATAAATGTACTAATACTAACAAATGATGTTTTTAAACATAAACATAGAGATAGCCCTTTCTATAATATATATAACAGTCATATATATATATGTGTGTGTATATATATATATGTGTATATATATATATATATAAGTCACTGGAACAGAGCATACCAGATCCTTTGAGCATAGATTTGAAAGGAGCTGCAAGAGGGCCCGCAAATCTTTATATTTTTCAGTATTTGCTTCACTTAGTAAGCTGCTTGAAAGGCTTAGCGATATCTAGATAAAGGTATGTTTTATAGTCAGAAATCAGAAAGGAGAAACACTTGTCCAAGAAGATATACTAGATGGTGCACCATATCTATTTCTACCAACTTCACAAGTACCTTTCCGTTTTAAAACACATACTAAGAGAAGATCTGTCACAATTTTGGATCATTTCAAATATTGTTAACATGACATAAAGCAACCATTAATATAAAAAGATTAAACGATAACTGTTGCTGCTTTTTTGTCGCAATTTGTAGACATAAATACAGAATAATAAACCGAATCAAAAGTCAAGAGATAAGCGGTTTTAACTCCTTGTGGTCCATTTAAGCAAAACAATGAACAACTCCAATATCGGGAGATAACACAAGACAAATAAAATATCAGATAATCTTCTGACAATCAAAAAGTAAATTCCCGCCTTATATATACTCATTTCAAGATTTCAGGTACCTGTCAAATAGAGTATGGCTTATAAAATATCTTGACATTCTTGATATCTGTTTTTACTATATCCCAAGAATGCGAAAATATATATAAAGCCTATACAGACATGAACTGCACTTGAACAATCAAGTACTACTGTTGAAGGAATTTTTTATAAAAAAGTGTGAAGAACTGCACCCGGACACGCTTTCACAAGAGATAGGCCTCTCATGGAGAACAGCACATACATATTACTAAGTTAATTTAGCTCCATTGCTACTTAATTACTAATTAATTGTATATTTAAAAGTTAATAGGACCCTTATCATCTTAGAATAGTTAGGTATCCACTTACTCAACACATCTAAAATTTGATGTAAAGTTACCTACTACCTCTGTCCCGTTGATTAATATACATTGGGTTCGGACACGGAGACCAAGAAAATGTATAAAAAATGAGTAAAGTTAGATGAAAAGTGGGTAGAGTGGTGGGACCTATCAATATTTAATAATAGATTTGAGATAGTGGAGGAAAATAGTGGGTGTAATAGTGTTTTAAATTATTATAGAATAGAGATAGTGGAGAAAAGTAGTGGGTGTAATGTGTTTTATATTATTAATAGTTACTATTTGTGGAATGTATAGAAATGAGAGGGACATCCCAAAATGGAAACTGTATAGAAATGAAAGGGACAGAGGGAGTATTTAACTATATTTTTAAGTTATATAAAGTAATATTACATATATAAATCAGCTAACTGTAACTTGCAATATTTTAGAAGGAACACTTAAAAATGGGAAAAAATATAATGTAGACAAGAAATACAAGTTATAGTACATGTACATGTTGATGGATTCGGCCTTGTGACTTAATAGGGATCTTGTGAAACAGGATTTGAGTGAAATATTTTCGGTACTAATAATCATGTTTCAAAGAGGCTCTACTGGATTTCTTTAAGGCAAGTGTGACGAACCACCATCTCTAAATAATTAATAAAAGATCAAAACAAAAAGTATAAGAAGAAACCTTATCCTTTGATCTACAAAACGAAGTAACTTTATGATCGACATTAATACAAAATTGACAATGGCTAGGAATTATGTCCTTGTGCACTTTAGCAATTAGGCTGAAAAGGTTACCATGTTGAACATGTGCGAGGACAGTAAACTATACAAACAGGATCTCTCTGGGTAAGAGTGAAAGAATTCAATTATTTAAAATTTCAGATTATTAGTTTCCTATAAATATAAATGACTCATTGAATGAAGAAAACACATTACCTTCCCGATATTGTAAGAAGAGTAAAGCTGAAGCAGCCGCATGCAGAAATCAACTACAATTGCAGTTTCTTGAGCTTCTAAGTAGATAATTTGTCCATCCACCCAGTCAACAACAAACTTGAGTAACAGGTATATAACTGTAGACTGAAAAAAAAAATCCGTATAAGCATTTTTACATAAAAAGAGGACTTGAGCGTCGGAAAAATCCAACAACCAATATGCATTAATATGTATATTAGAAATCAAAAAATCTGAAGAGAAACCAGATCGCCAGAAGCTTATAACTGTATTTACACCTCATTCTTGTAAACTTCAAGCAATATGATGATAGGGTTCATTACAGACAATCCCATTTCAAAAACTGCTTTTTGAGTCCGAGGTTCAGATGCACTTGAAGCACCACGAAGTCGCTCCAACAAGCAAGTAACCTACAAAATTTTAACCCAGGCATGTTTAGTATCTATTAGCTGCAAGCTAATTTTTAAAACATATCTCACTATAAGTGTCCTTACCCCCAGGATAACATCTGGTTGTTGAGCTACATTTTTCAGATCACTTCGGCCAGATATTTCCACCAAGTAATTAGTCATATGACTAGTAAGATCTCTTACATACCTTCGAGGTATTGTGACAAGCATTAGAACATATAATATTACATAATGCATTTATAAATGAGAAAACAGAAAAGAAGAGAAGTATCACTCACTGGTTCGATGCCTCCATATTTCCTATG
Organism: Heracleum sosnowskyi; assembly: GCA_030848705.1. NCBI lineage: Eukaryota > Viridiplantae > Streptophyta > Magnoliopsida > Apiales > Apiaceae > Heracleum > Heracleum sosnowskyi. The sequence continues at coordinate 73,720,770 of CM061242.1, forward strand.
CCAGAAGCTGAGACCACAAGAGTCTGAGAAAGCGATCGCTGTGACATAATAATTCTTAAGCAAGGAATGCAGAAACCATCTCTTTGCAAATACAAAAGAAAGTAAAGGGGCAGGCAAAGCATGGAACAAGAGTCCCAGCCAATTTTTCAAATTAAAGGGAAGAGGAAGGAGAATAATTAACAAATGTTGATGTCTTTTAATTTAGGCTCTCTTCTTTAACTTTTTTAGGGGAGGGCGGGGAGGCCAGATGTCCATTTCTGGTTTCAACCAACATATACATGTTTTCCCAGGTCAAAACTTCTGAAATATTAGTTTAAAATTACTTGCAAGTCCAGACTAATATCTGTTGGCCTTGTTCCTTCATATCTTACTTAGTCATACACATGTAAGCGAATAAATTATATATATTCATAACTCCCTTCCAAATAGTGTTTTACATACAATTGGTAATAGGAAATATCAGAATATCACGTTATTACCTGGTGGGCAGCATATAATGAGAACAAATTTTTATCACCAGCAAAAATGCTTGCCAAGTCACACCATGACTCCTGAAAAATAGGTGATAGCAAACCACATATAGTAACAGTACAACAAGTAAAACAACTAGAAAATCTGTAAACGCTAGTTCCAGAAAGAACAAACAATAAATATTAACTAGAATAAACATAGATAAAAGGTTAGAGTCCTCTGCAATTTTTTAGCATGTCCTCTGTCGTATCGTTCAACTGCTAATGCCTCAGCTACAATTGAATAATTAGTACCAAATCCTATCTAAATATATACATCTATGTAAGAAGGCACAATATGCTTGATGCTCCAGATGCTGTAAAAGAAAAATGTGCTGAAGGACAACTGAACATGTATTAGCAGTGGTGCGAAAGTAGCCCAAAAAGGAAGTCCCCTCCTCCCCTCCGACGACACAATTGTAGGGATCTCAATTTATGAATAGTTTATGAAACATTTGTTGATATTCGTTCGAATTGCATTTTACCAAATACAATTTCTTGGATTTTACAAAACACAATTTCTTGGTATATATAGAAATAATGCAAGTCCTACATGTACTAAAACTTAAAAAAATAAAAGAAATTGGTAGAAACAAAAAGGAACAAATGTGTAAATAATGGATAGTTCAGTGTCCCTGTGGCTTTTACATAGATCAGTTTTGATGGGCTCTTAAAAGTTAGCATGTAAAAGCTTTAAACAAGATATTTGTGATCAACATCCATATGCATAAAGAAAAAACTTACTGAACATAGTATTTTATAAATTGGTGCATTTTGTTGGAATTTAAAGTCTTTTTTTAGTCTTTCTGAATTCGATATATAGCCAAAAGATTTTGATGGATTGGAGGCAAACTCTGTTTCTGTCAAATCCTATGTCCACTAGCCCTATTGAAGTTCCACTGGGCACCTAGATTACAAAGGTGAAGATAGGCTTCACCGAGTAAGCAAATACTTACCATTTTACACGAAAACATATTCTTCAAGGAATGTTATTTGGCATATTGTGCACCATCACTACAATATAAGAGATCACTAAAAGAGATCAGATCACTAACCAAGGATACAAGCTGTGCAGAAACATTCTTTCGCCGCACTAGTCCATGAAGTAGCTGATAACAAGTGAGTGCCTACCAAGTAAGCAAAGAAGGATTAATAAAGTTCCTGAATTATGGATCTTATATCTTTACCAAATGCATGAAAAGTGTAACTGTGGAGAGTACGAAATTAAAATTCATAGACCAATAATTTTGTGTGTTTCCTTCAGTACAAGCCACACTAAACTCAAAGCACAATGTATGTGATTTCATTTTTGGATAGAAAATATGTTAAAACTACCATTAGAATGACAGCAGACCATAGATGGCTAAATCAAAATTTACTAGCAATTTGAAGATTTCAAATCATATAAATTGATTTGATGTATGAAAGCATCGAAAATAATTACCCAGTATTCTTACCAGTATATAACATATATCTTTTTGTACTAAAAGTCAAAAACATTATAAATAAATAAAAATTGTTTCCGTTTGAGGGCTCTAGTTTGTCTTTAACGTCAATTGCATTTGTAGATATTACGGTGGTGTGGGTTAAAGGAATCAGAAAGGTAAACAAATTAGCAAAGCTAAGTTTGAGGGAAAAACTGACTAATCATATGATGTTTACTTACTACAGACCTGCAAATCCTTCTCCCCGGGATAGGAAACAAGAGTTGTCATAGCGATGCGGACAACAATATCAAGTATATGTTTTCCCTGATTGTGCTCTCCAAAAAGATGAAGGAAAACTAGTCCAAACTCTTCTAGCTGCAGATTAGACTCCAACACATTTTGTGATCTGATGCCTTTGTTCATCTCATTGCTTGGCATTAAATAAGTGGAAGACCATCTCGCAAGAAACCATATAATTGCCTGCCATAGTAGCTCAAATCAGACGACCATCTTACTAAATACTAACAACTGCTGTATGATTAAACTGAAATAAATTCATAGCCTAATAGGTGAAAACAATTCCATGACTCTAATATTGCATGTAGTTGGAGTGAAAAAAATTTGGGGGAATGGATGGTATTGTACCATTTTATGGGTAAAACATTCATAATTTTAATTCCTTCATCCATTGTACTAGCAAATTGAGCTAGAGCTCAATGCCAACAATTTGAGAAGGAATGCTCCATTTTCCATCCTCCTACTCCTTATCAAAGAAATTTGGACTCACTTTTTCTTCCCACTCATTCCTCCTGCTTGCATTTTTTTCCCTTCAGTTTTGTTCACAATATTATTCCATTCCCAACCATTCTCCCCAACCAAACGGAGCAGAAGTGAATTTATTATACTTAAATATAGATAAACCAAGATTTATGAAATATAAACAGACTAAATTTAAAATTACATGATCCAATAGTCATTCAGATTCCATAAAAAATTGACAGTTAAATCAATGAGACTTCTGTCAAAACATACATATACCACTCGGCAACTTATTCTAAATCCAGCGAAAATTCCATCATTTATTTAATATCTTAAATCTCTAATACATAAGGATGTAAATACAATTTCACACCAACTCATAAGAATGAAACTAGTTTTCCAACAAACCAGACACCAAACACACAACAAATTTTATGCATTCTTGAATATTAGCATAAAATGTAGAGAATTACCAAGTAAAAACAGAAATATGAATATGTAGTGGACATTGAATCCAAAACACTGATAATTATATAAAAATTGTACTAGAACACACATGCTTTTAGTAATGCCTTTTTGGTTCTGACTATGCCTGATTGCATTTGATTGGATGGATAAGAAACTATGATTCAATTTTCAGGCAAGTGGATGCTAGTACAACAATTTACATATAAGGAAAACAACAAATTTTAGACCAGTGATCAATGCTTACTTCCATTAGTCGCGGACTGAAAAATGATGCTCTCATCTCCGGATCGAGAGCTTCCTCAGCAAATTTTATGATTGAGCTGCATATATTAGAAACATGTTTCACTATATTACAAAAGAAAATATCATAAAGCGATTGCACTATTCATGATTCATATATATTACACACATTACCGCCCTTATATCCAAATGAAGTAGGATGTGGAAATAACTATAAGATAGGTCACATCCTATACACCAAAAAGCACGGAAACTTCAAAGAGGGTGTTGTACGCGTGTCGGACACGGAACCGACACGGCTGAGTATGTGTCCGACTCGCCATGTGGTGTGTCGAAACACAAACGCAGTCGACTCGTCAACGACACGGCGGTGAAACGTGAGCGACACGGCCCAACTTAAAAAGAAGCCCAGTGCCAATTAACTTAAACCTAATTGACAATCATTTTTGTCTTTTATATCACAAGTGGAAGGTGCTGGTGTTTTAGAGATTGCAAATCTCTCTCTCGATGAACCGGAAATAGAAGCTGTTCTTTTTACACAAGATGATCATTTGAATAAAACATATAATATATCTCATATTACTTTATCACTTATTGTGAAACAAACTTTATTATAAATCTCATATTAGTTTATCACTTATTGTGAAACAAACTTTATTCGAATGAAATATAGAATAAATCCCATATTAGTTTACATTAGGAAACTAGTAAATAGATGATTACTAGTTGCAGCAAGTACAGATGAAGGGAGAAAGAAGAAGACAACTAAGTAGGAAAGAATCAAAATTGATAGCCTCCTACATGCATCCTGTTGTATGCAACAAGGGATGAGTGAAAAATAAAAATAAGAGGCGGGAAAAAGCAACCAAGAACAATACAGATAAAGGGAGAAAGAAGACAACTAAGTAGAAAAGAATCAAAATTGATAGCCTCCTACATGCATCTTGTTGTATGCAACAAGGGCTGAGTGAAAAATAAAAAAAAAAGTAAGAAGTGGGAAAAAGCCACCAACAACAATACAGATACTTGCTGTTCATGAAGCAGAGCACAGACTTATTGTATCCCTATATATAATAAGCGTAAGGGAGATCTTATCCAAAAGTTTGGTCCTGTACCGCCAAACTAATAAGAACAGTTGATATTAAAATAGATGAATGACAACCGTTAGATCTAACATTAAAAAATGTATTTGATTGGTAGTATAATTATATTTAAATACTAAAAAGTCTATTTTAATAATATAAATCATATATGAGTAGGTTTTTTAAGTTGAATAGAATACTACAAAGTGTATCTGATTATTAGTAGAATTATATTTGAACAGCATACTTTAATAATATAAACCAAATATGAGTAGGTTTTTTAAATTGAATTGAATACTAAAACGTGTAATTAAATGCACTTAAAAAATATATTTTAATAATATAAACTAAATATTAGTAGGTCTTCTAAGTTAAATAGAATACTAAAAAACTAGATTTAACGGTTCTCGGTTATCTATAAAATCTAATGGTGCTTATCGTTTTGATGACACATAATCAAAATTTTGAATAAATCTCTCTTACATGTAAGTAATAAGTGTGTGAGGGATTTTATCCAGAATTTTGGTCACATAGAACCACAATAGGTATCGTTAAATTTCTAATATTGAAAAGTGTAAATTATATAATTGTAGATATTAAAAAGAGAGTCATGTGTTGCACGGGTTATAAGCTAGTAATATTATTTTTTACTAATTATATGTTGCTATTTAGGAACAAGATCAATTGTAATTTGTAAGAACTTTACTATTTACTATATCGCTCCTCTATATATGGAGATGTAATCTTTTGTTATTAGAGACTTTGATTACTGAATTGAGACTGTTATGGGTTGCAATCCATTTAAATCCCTCTCTTCTGCAGCCACCTAATTCTATCGTTTTTTAGTGTTCTCCTTTTTGCTTCTTGTTCTACATCAGTTCATTGGGTATGTATGGCTGTAAAGGGATAAACAAAGGTTATAAATTGAGGTATTCCGATGGTGGAGTACTTCAGCAACATACAATGCAATTGACACTAACAGATGTGAGCACTTCATGTGTAATTTCACCATCACCAGACGAAGTCTTGAATACATTTTTTACAGTTGTATTAAATTAAAAGGCTAAAATGGAATGATCGTTACAATGAAATTCCAGGAGAAAAGTAATGAAATTAGGTCTTCGTATTCACATATCTGGTCATATTCTCGAACAGATTGACCAGTCTAATAATTCCATACTATGACTTGTAATGTTTTCTCAGCAGTTTCTTCCCAAAAATAAGTTTTGGAAAACAGTAAGGAAGACAACATCAAATCTCTCACTCCCCCCGCAAAATATTTCAAGAACATTCTTTAGATAGAAAAGAAAGAGCAATTAGTTCCACCCCTCTTCAACTATAAAAGAGAAAAAAAAACATGTCCTTCAACTTACAATATTTTAACAAACTATATTTAAAAGAATTGATAAACATGCACCATTAATCCCTGTACTCGGACATTGGATTCCACTGTTTTATGACTTTATACTCGAATTTATACTACTTAAATTACTTGACTTTTTTAATGTCCAAGTGAAAGCACTAAGTGATTGATTTTAAAGTCTGAATTATTTAATTGCAGTATTGAAGATTTACTAACAGTAACGAGACAGAGAACACGCAAACACGAATACGATCAGAAAGTTAAGACACAAATATTCCAAGTCTATCAACGGGATTCTAATAACTGTAATGTATGATAAATAAATAACTGTGGCAGAGAGCGGGATACTTCCAGTACATTAATTGTCTCGAAGAAGATAAAGGAAAGACTACCACTGAACATGTGAACAGACATAACCTCCCAAGAAAATCGAAAAAGGCACAACATGTGCCATATTTCTTCCTAATACAGGCTACAAAAATAAAAAGTGCTGCTCTGACCCAGGAGACAGAAACAGGTTCTTACTAAATAAAACACCCAAATGCCGCAACTACCGGACATTACACATACACAAAGACGAGTGCTTGAATTTTCATACTGGTCTGTCACTTTTCAGCTTCCTATAAGGTGACAAAAGTACACGCTTTACTATTAAGACACCTTATCAACAAAGACATTTTGAATATTTTACTCACCTTTAAAAGTATACGGTACTTGTAACAAAAAAATATCATGGTCAGAATCAGTATATGTTAAACTAAGATTTAAATAAAAAGGCTTGTTCCAGAATAAGTTCCTTTACAATATTTCATTATTGCATTCCAACTCAAAGTGAAAAATTAACTTTTGGTGAATAGAGAAGAATACTACCTAGATAGTATAACAACTGGATGCTTTTCCGCCTCTGTCATGCCCACAAACTGGGTTTGTATAGCTTTTGGTACCTGAAAAAACATAAGTTTAAACCATTAAAAGTAGTTTTGCGTATATTCGATAATTTCCTGATAACAGGAATACTACCGGGATCATAAAAGATAAAATAATATTCGAAATGAAATAATATATTGATATTATAACAATATACAGTTTAAGTGGACTAGAGATAACACCACACATGTGGACTAGAGATAACACCATGTATACGTGGAGCATATTCATGCACCAAGCAGAAACCTTGTTCTCACTTAGTCAACCAAAATATGGAAATAGACACATTAGTTCGACGCTCGGATTATTTCCTTGACAGAATTAAAAGATAGAGAAGATATCAACTTAAAAAAAAGGGGGGGAAATTTTGTATACTACGGGTTACTAAAAGAAGCGTACATACCAATGGTGTTTCACCCTGTCCCTCATCTGAAAGAACATGCCCAGCAATTAGTAATAGTGAATACAGCTCTTCCAGAGTTTCTGTTGGATCACTTGCACCTCTGTTCTACAATCATGTGAAGACTATAAGTAAGAAACAAGTAGCACTAGAAAGAGCGTATCTGCTTTAATATATCCGATATCAGCAAACAATTCCAAAAGATCAGTTGTAACTTGTAACTGACTTCTATTAGGTCGACCAACTCAGTAAATGTTGTTTCAAGATGATTTATTTAGTGTAGAAGGTGACAAAAATATAAGTCCACATAACCATAGTGAAATTTAGCCACAGATGCTCTAAATTGCGAGATATAGCCCAGAGGTGAAACAGAATCAACACAAAAAAACTTCTGATCGATTTCGAAAAAAGTTAAGTGTTGGATAAGTTGAGAAAGGATCCAAACAAGGAAAACCTATTTAAACAGAGAATCAGCAAAAAAACACAACAAATTTGCATATGAAACACTCATGAATTCAACTAATAAAGATTGTGTCTAAAACATTCTAAAACTATAGGAATAAGTACAATCCTTGATAAATTGTAATTATTAAACTAATCCTATTTTGTAGCTACACATTATCTAATACTTATGTAATAGCTTATTCAATAAAAGGTAGAATCAATTTAGCAAAAAGAAAAAAAGAAAACAAAAGGTGTAATTATCTAATCCTAAAGTCTAATATACTAAATCAACTAAATAAATTACAACTTATTTATCTTCATAAATACATATACACCTATTAATAATTAATTCCTTTATACTGTGATCCACATCAATCTCCTCACCACTGAAAAGAACTCCGCCACGAGTTCCTAAATATTAAGAAAACAAAACGAGGGAGGATATTAGCCCCTCCTCATCCCATGCGTTCCACTTTAAACCGATGTTTATCACCTTGGGATTAACATTGTTGTAAGAAAGAACTTTGAAACCTTATAGATGCACATATTCATCCCAAACAATATTAATACGATCCACCAACTACAATTTTTTCTTAAATTTATTTAATGAACAGTCTTCATGCTCCACTGTGGTTCAGTTCTCTCTGTACAATTCTCATTATTTGGAGAGGCTTACTTTCAACATTGCTTTACTACTTCAATAGGCTATGAATAAACATACTTGATGTCCTCCGGACCAATAGATTTATGTAAACTTGGCTGCATTTTCTCACCTCCAGCACTCATGTCCATGCATAGCTCTATTAGTTTCATTTTCGTATTATACCAACAATCAGGATGGATGCAAGTATGAAACTTATCAAAAATATATTTTGGCACTGGCTGATTGGGGTATTCTACAGTTTTATGAGACTGGGAAATGGTGAAACAGTAGGCTCTTGATACCAATTGTTAAACCTAATTTCTCACAAGTTGTGAAACTACTTTTAAGTAACAAGTAATTTTTTTCCAGGAAAGCTAAACGTCCCTTCCAATCTGTTTATCCCATTAACAACTTGTGTCACATGAGTAGATCCTCTTAAAAGTGTCGTAGAAAAGGAAATGACAATCTATTCGCCATCTCAGAAAATATATGCACTACAAGTGTTTCAGCAGAATATCATGATGATGTGATATAGCTTCTCTGGAAATAATAAATATAAGTTCTAGACCATAGTTAATCTCATCTTCTAGAAACAATTAATAGCGTAGGAGGGGATCTATTCAAAAGTTAGTCATCGGGAACATCTGTTCTGTTTAGGATTCTTATTACAAATATAAATGGAATCCTATTTAATAATATAACAAAGAAAAATTGATATCTGATCCAATCATGATTCTTATCAACAATAAAAAAATATTCTATTAAGCACAATATTAAATTTATTCTATACATTATGTTAAAATATAAAATATAATTTAAAAACAAAGAATTTCCTTGTCCGGTATTGGTTTAAAGACTAAAATCCTCCATGTCTAAAAGCATAGATATGCGACATACCAATTAAATAAGGAATAATTTATATATGGTTTCGAAAGTCTCCAATGAAGTATTGGTCTCCATATGCAAGTAAAATAAGGAAAATAAAACATTTTCTAAATTATGTTCTATGAAAATCACTATTTCATTGAAAATCTTTAAAATAATAAAATGTTTTGTAAGTAGAACATTGCAAAACTTTACAAAACATATTGTTTTGCAAAACATGTTTGGCTTGCTGAACATACATGTTTAAATTGCAAAACATACATAATTTTCATGAGTTTCAATAAATTAGTGATTTAATAGAACATATTTTGCAAAATAATAAGTTTTTCCATTTTTTTATTACAGAATATAATTCATTGTGCAATATTTTAACTGCAGAACATATATGGTCTCCAAGTCTCTAATGAAATTGTGATCTCCATATAACTTTTCTCTTTATAATAAGCTAGGAACTGTTATTTTTGTATTACTCCCTATTTTAAAGGGATACTTTGACACATGCCGGAAGTAAACTTTTATGACACACAAACACATGCCTAATACATGCAAATGTCATAAATAAAAAATAGGGAAATTCTAATTGGTACACTTATAAAATTGGCTTTTCTAAATGGTACACAAAATATTATTGACTTCCATTTGGTACCCTTATACTAATATACCATTCTTAGCCATACCCCTCCCGTCACTCCTCCGTTAATCAAACGTTTGGTACCCCGAATTAACCTTAAAATAAAAATAAAAAATAGGAAAATTCTCAATGGTACACTTGTAGATTTGGCTTTTCTGAATGGTACACAATATATTATTGACTTCTATTTGGTACCCTTATACTAATACACCATTCTTAACTATACCCCTTCTGTCACTCCCGAACGTTTGTTTACCCATAAATAGTTTCAAATGACAATACATGAAGATAATATAACAGCAACATGAAGATAATATACATACATATATCAATGTCTATACATATATACGACAAGGAAATTGAAATCAATAAAATACATATATCCATCATTACACACACAAAGACATATTAGACATGATATAAAAAGACGCATAGATACACACAAGCATCCACATATGTATACTTTTCGTAGTCGTAAATATGTATGTGTACGTATCTACACATACACGAGTAAGGATAGTGAAGTAGCAGATGAATGATGTATATCTCAATTGGAGACGAAAGAAACTATTTATCTGTTATTTACGTACACATACGTACACATACATATTTACGACTACGGAAAGTATACATATGTGGATGCATGTGTGTATCTATGCGTGTTTTTATATCATGTCTAATATGTCTTTGTGTGTGTAATGATATATGTATATATGTATTTTATTGATTTCAATTTCCTTGGTCGTATATATGTATGTCTATTGATATATGTATGTATATATGTATAATATCTTCATGTTGCTGTTATATTATCTTCAGGTATTGTCATTTGAAACTATTTATGGGTAAACAAACGTTCGGGAGTGACGGAAGGGGTATAGTTAAGAATGGTGTATTAGTATAAGGGTACCAAATAGAAGTCAATAATATATTGTGTACCATTCAGAAAAGCCAAATCTACAAGTGTACCATTGAGAATTTTTCTATTTTTTGTTTTTATTTTAAGGTTAATTCGGGGTACCAAACGTTTGATTAACGGGGAAGTGACGGGAGGGGTATGGCTAAGAATGGTATATTAGTATAAGGGTACCAAATGGAAGTCAATAATATTTTGTGTACCATTTAAAAAAGCCAATTTTACAAGTGTACCATTGAGAATTTCCCTAAAAAATAAACTACTTTCATGTAATATCGTTACAAAGTTTTCACACTTGATAGATTGCTATAGACTATAAATAGTAGGATATTTAATATATATAGAATTAAGTTATATAAACAAATTTTTTTAAAACGATATAACAAATAATAGATAAAAAAATACTTATGTTCCGATCTCTCTCTCTCTCTCTCTCTTTATATATCTATATATATATATATTTGGTAGTCGATATATTAATTGATTAATAAGACCAACTGATTCATTTTTGTATTATTTTAACGAGCCAGAAGATTGCCGATATATATCACATATATTTAAAGATCTTATTTTTAGATTCAAGTATATTGTAAATCAACAAGTGACAACATATTTAAAAGCTTTACATTCTAGATTTTGAAGAGCTTCTACTAAAAATAATATATATTACAATTATTATATAATCGTAATAGTATTGATACTATTCATATGATTAGTAAAAAAGATAGAGGACCCAAGCTTGAGTTTTGCACATAAATATTCCCAGTTACTTAATATACAAAGTTCAAAGTTAGATCTTATATATGCCTAATTATTGTAATTGATATGGAAAAATGTGAGAGACCAAAGTGCAATGCCTTATCATAATGATTTAGTACCAATATATTAGATCTTCCAAATAATAATGTTGGAAAGACACAATACACTTATAAAAATCATAACAAAACTGGTATAAACAACATCATACAAATTCTTTGAATTATGTTTATCACGAAGTTAAAAGCATACCTGATGAAGCCTCAAAAAACGCTCAGAAAATAGTCTAGTAAGTAACGGAATTGCAACATCAACAGCTTCTCGTGCAATAAGAGCGTATGAGCTTAACCTTTCATCCATGGCTTCAAAGAGACAAACATTTGAAAATAAACTTGCAGTAATGCTATGGGTTGATGATCACATATATTTGCATGCATATTAAAATGTAAATCGGTGACAGACTATAGATGCTGCTGACATACCAGCTATAGAAGCTTGAAGGTAGTCCTCAGTCTCATCACTGGATACCGAAGCAGAAGCAGCTGTATCATTACAAAAAGTTATTAGAATGTAAAGGAGGAGCGGATCAAGTTAATAAAAAATAAAGATAGATATGCTACATATTATTTGGTGATATTTATACCCTTCAGTTCAGACTCCACTATCAAAGCAAAAAGATTTGCTGCAGCATGTATTCCTTCTGGAGGAAGCATCGCACTTTGATCAGTAAAATCTGTCGGCTGTAGTTATTGATACAACAATCAATTCTCTGACTTGTATTAGATATATTGTATGAAATATATTTTCTAAAGAACTGTTTTATTGAGATTAGCATGTACAGTAATTGTAGATGACACTTTTTAATTCTTACATCTAAAATGACTCCTTTCCCGTAAAATACAATCAACTTTTAACAAAATATGCAGAAAACAGGAAATATGATGTAGGACAAGAAGGCAAAAAGGATAACTGATAAATATCGCGGATTAACAGTAGAAAAGCCACAAGCCTATGTGATCCAACCACAGAATAACCACTGCCCCTAGAATTTCTCAACCACAAAATAGAAGAGTTTCTTAGGATCGCAACCCCTAACAAGAGGGAACAATAACAATTCTCAATTCAATATCAATCAAAGTCTTGTTAATATTAAAATATTTGCATCTCCTTATATAGGAGTAAATCCCTAAAAAACAATCCTTATTTTATTCTCTTCCCCAATCTAGTACAATTCTACTTACATTTATGTGTGTATGTATAATATATAACTTAACAATAGAAAAACAATTAAATCTAATCTTAACTGAAAACATAAAATATATACAAAGTTATAAACTAATATTTTAACTTTTTGTTCCGCATCATTCTCCTCGCCTTCGAGAAAAACTCGTCCACAAGTTTTATAAATTTTAAGAATCAACGAACGAAGAGATGAAATATGTTAGAACTTAAACACATCTAATTTCAACCCCATTAGTAGACTATTTGGAAGTAACTTGGGAAGAATGAGATATGACATGTCAGTAGCTCCCAATATCTTGTCTTCTCCAAAAAAAAATCAATTTACTACGATGTTGTCAGTCTTCTTGCGCACCACTTCAAGGTTCACATTCCTTTCCCTTTAGATTGATTCTGAGGCGGGATAGAGGTCTTACAAGTGGAGGATTATGATGTACACCAAAACATCTAAAATTACTTTGAGTGTTGCCTTCACATCTTGCATTAGCAAACTCAAATCTTCAAATTTATCCAAATTTCGTAATCACATTTTTTTTGCTCGATATACGTATGAAGACCTCTGTTTACTTCTCTAGCTTCAACCTTTGTGTAAACCCAACGGCTGACTTGTAAGTTACATAAACTTCAGGGGTTGTTCTAGAATAAAAGGGGCTGTTTTGTAACTTTCGGGAAGTTTGGGACTGTTTTGTGATTTTCAGGAAGGGCAGAAACTGTTTTGTAACTTTCTGCAAAGGCAGGGACTGTTTTGTGATTTTATGCAAAGTAGGAGGTACCTAACTGTAATTTTGACGAAGTACCAGATTTGTATATGATATACATGTCCAAAACTAGGGTTACTAGGTGGAAGAGCGGCTGCCGGTGGCTGCTGGCACCTGCATGAGGCTGCTGCTGGGATGATGGTGGCAGGAAGGTAGCTGTAGATACCACTTTGACGCAGGACAAGAAGGAAAACAAGGATAACTGATACAATTCATGGATTAACCTCGGAAAACCCACTAGCCCCCCAGAAGAACCACTACGCCTACGATCTTTCAACCGAAGAAGAGAAAAGTTTGTCAGGATCGAAACCCATGACAAGAGAGAACAGTTCTCAGTTTAACATCAATCAAACTCATTATAGTATTAAAAGATTATATCTCCTTGGAGTCCCTAAGACTCAACCGCCAAGTAAAATCTTCCTAATAAAGGAAATAAATGTTTTTTTCTACTCTTCCATTATCTATTATATTTAGAGAATCATGTACCTGAGGATGACCTCAGGTACTACCCTAAGGTCATAACAATACTCCATATAAATGCAGGAGGGTGAATTTGTAAATTCAAGGAGAGTTCTTCATATTTACAAAAATTTCATTAGTTATGTATGAGAACACCTTATAATCTCATGGGAATATAAGACAAATGCTTTGATATTGATACATTGGCGAAGAAAATGAAGTATTTTTTATGCTCCATGCAATAATTGTTATGTCTTTATCAATCGAATTTCTTTCATCCTACAAAATGCCCAGTAGTAGCCATAATATCCATTTCGTAATTTGTATTATCCTGTATGCCAGATATTATTACTACCAATACTGCAGATATTATCTTTTTCAGAAAAGTAAGACTCGGGGCTTTTTCGAAATTTATTCTCTTGACTTGTATGTTTATAATTTCTAAAGGGGAAAGAAGTATCTACGTATTATTCTGCTCTAAATCTGCTGCTTTCGGAATCAAAGTTTTCTTCCAAGAGTCATACATGCATATATACTTTTATATAATTATATCTAACAAATAAATGCATTTATCTAACATACTAATTCAGATTCTAACTGAAAAGAAAACAATCCGAGGGCCATTGTGTCTGAAGGTATTCAACTCCACTACAACCCTGATTGTAGCTATCAAAGTGTTAGGATTCAGCTTAGTAGTAGTCTATAGTAGCATTGGATAGTAGGAATAGTAAGGGTATATGTGTCATTGACTGAGTTAGTTAGTCCGGTAGCCTATATATTGCAAGACTTGTTTGTATTTCAGGATATGCATTATGAATATATGAAAAGGGACATTGTTCCACAACTGTTCTCTCCCTTCTCTCTAGGGTTCCTCTCTCTAGAAACTTATCTTTCTCTACAAGTTTCTAACTGAATTCTCTCTCTATCTCTACATTTCTGATCTGATTCTATTTGTTCTATCTCTAAATCACTGTTCTTACTCTATTTCTCTGCTAAAACAGCTTTATTTCTATCAATTCTATCCTTACAATAGTGTAATTCGGCTTATAATCTCATAAAATACCAAAAATACTTGAAAACTCAGTTCAGGATGACAAATTGGTATCAGAGCTGTATATTTCGATCGACTACTGCTTCGATTGTGTTGTGCACTCTAATCCGAGCTGTGCGAGCTTAGATTCACAGTAATCGCATCTCAAAGTTCAGAACTTTAGCTTTCTCATTCAGGTGCTCTGTTTTGATCTCTACTTGCAGATCTGTTCTTAATCTGTGAAATTCAGTTAAGAATCGTTTTGTTATTGCTTATTCAGTTGCTTTTATACCTAATTAGTGTTAGTAGTTGCTGTTGTTGAAGAAAACACACAAAAAATTAGGTTAAATTCTGCTTTAGAGCTCTACAGTTGATATTGTTCTACTGTTTGGGAGAATTGGAGATATTCCTTGCATCTGTGAAGTACTTGAGACTGTGATTTGTAAGGAGTTCTGTGTAGCAGGTTGTGACAGTTGAGATTGTGATATGTTGTGTTGTGAAGAGTGAATTTCTGGGAATCACAGTTGAATCCAAGAAGTTGTGAGTTACGCACATCAGGTGTTTGATCTCTGGTCTGAACTAGTTGAATTCTTTGTTTGTTGAGGTTTCTAAGTTGATTACTTTTATTTTGCATATATTTAGTAGTTTTGTTTGATATTATTGAGAAAAATCACAAAAATATTAGATCTGTAGAGTTTTTAGTTCTCTTCAGCTTGTTATTGCTCTGTTTCTGTTAGAAGTGAGACAGTGTAGTTGTGTAAGGTGATATACTGGTGGATTGTTGATACTGTGTGGTGGATTGTTAATATTGTGTGAAGTTGTTGAATTTGGAGATTGTGTATTGAGATTAAAAGGAGAACTGTGACTCAGTAGTTGGAGCAGTGAACTTGTGTTGTAACATACATATTACTCTGTAATATTGTGCAGTTCTGGTTGTTGATTGTTGAAGTGAATCACTGGAGATTTGTAAAGTTGTGTAGTGATCGCGAAGAAATTGAGTTTGAGAATTAATACTGTTTCTGATGTTTCTGAAGGAGTGAAAATATTGGTCACTGAATTGCTAGTATAAGGTTGGAGACACAGAAGAAGTGTACACTGGAAGTGTTTGCTAAATTGACTATGAGAATTTAGATTGCTCTGTTTTTTTAATAGACTTGAGAATTTTTTTTAGCATTTGCTTGAGTGATTTGAATCTGGAAAGGTATGGCCTATATAAGTAATCTAGGAGATGAGGATACATTCAGGCAAGGAGATGAGGCCTTGCTTTAATTCAAGAGGTGCAACAACAAATTCTGTTGTACAAGGAGTGTACTAATAAGAAATTGCAGAAAATGGAGGAATTGATTGAAGTTGATGTGGAAAAAATGAACCTCCTGAAGCAGATGCAAGCTGAGAAAAGAGGGAAAAGATGTGTTAATCCTTTTGGTTGGAAGGCCAAAGATAGGCGAGATAGTATTGGGCAACAACCAGGTGTTATAACAGATTCAGTGTGTCATCTTGAGCCAAGAATTCCCAGGTTTGAAGGAGCAGAAGTCTCTGATGGTTTATAGGACGGTGAGCACCAGTTGGCTGATTTTGGCATAGGTTATAAGACACGGGGATGGCCAAACCCTGCAGAGGAAGAAAATGCATGTGCTGCTTATACAGGGGAACCTATCTATGATGAAGAACAAGGTGAGGGGCAGGAGTGCTGGCCAGAGCAGGAGTTTATCTTAGCAGCACTAAACAGAGAAGAGGTAGATATGCCTACTGTTGGAAACAACTCTAATGGGAAGTTTGAGTTAAATGGACACTCCCCATTCTTGAATGGAAAAAGCATCTACAATGACTTAAGAAACCTTCCTGAACTTAGTATGCCAACTAAGGAAGGTGTTCATGATTTAAAGCCAGTGAGTATGCCTGAAAGTGCAAATCTTTTGAAGCTTAATGATCTCAGCACCATATTAAGTTGTCCTAGTGAGCTTGAATGGATAGAGGGTGACATGAAGTTGTGGTTCTTAACAACTGAAAATTCTCAGGGTTTTGAAAGTTTAACAATTTACTGTAAGAACCATGTGCTCATCTTTGATCCTGGTGGTGGTAAGGTACAAAACACGCACTTGAAAGTTTACAATAACAAGTTCGAAGACACGATCAGGAGTGAGGTGAAACTAGAAGGGGGGGTAACGAAAAACACTGCTGGCAGTCAACTTAGGCATTGCCAGAACATTGATTTTCTGGCAATCGAGCAGCTAATGAAGGAACCTTCTCAGTTGCAGATGAAAGTGTTTATCATTGAGATTGAGAATTCAATTAGATTACAAGGTCAAGGCCATAAAATTCAAAACGAGACCGACAGACTTGACAAAATTATAAGTGAGATTAATCAACAATGTGTTGATTATGTGAGAGTCGGCTTGAATGTGCTAACCTACAAGTACAAATACATTGTGTTCAGGCAATGCATCCCTGAAATGAATAAGTCAATGAGACTTGCATACCATGAAGCCTCAAGGAAAAGTATTATTATATACATATTTGATCCCGGAGGAGATTCAAGTTGTCTCCATGGTGTTTCTATTGGAAGATGAAATTCTCAACAACTCCTACAAGATGTTCTTCATGGCAAAGAGCTATAAATGAAAGGAAACGACTACAAAATAGCAGCAATGTACTTGATTTAGGTGGAAATAAGATGAAGATGCCATGTAAAGAACAACCATGAGGACATGGTTAATTTTCAAAGGGGGGAGAAATGTTAGGATTCAGCTTAGTAGTAGTCTATAGTAGCATTGGATAGTAGGAATAGTAAGGGTATATGTGTCATTGACTGAGTGAGTTAGTCTGGTAGCCTATATATAGCAAGACTTGTTTGTATTTCAAGATGTGCATTATGAATATATGAAAAGGGACATTGTTCCACAACTATTCTCTTTCTTCTCTCTAGGGGTTCCTCTCTCTAGAAACTTATCTTTCTCTACAAGTTTCTAACTGAATTCTCTCTCTATCTCTACATTTCTGATCTGATTCTATTTGTTCTATCTCTAAATCTCTGTTCTTACTCTATTTCTCTGCTAAAACAGCTTTATTTCTATCAATTCTATCCTTACAATAGTGTAATTCAGCTTATAATCTCATAAAATACCAAAAATACTTGAAAACTCAGTTCAGGAACCTCTAGTTCCTGACACAAAGTGTAACGAACATGAAAGCTTAAAGAAAATAGACCTACTCAGTAGAAGTATATAAAAAAACACTTTATAAAGTTAGCAACACCAACAGATATAGATTATAAAATCTATAAAGATCAGTATTTTTTACAGATCAGGAGTACAGTGTTTGGTTTAATACCACACCCATATCCATATCAATTTAAAGTATAAAATTTATAAACTATATAAAATCTGTTCATCGGGAACAACATTCCTTCTAACTTTTAACAAATATCAAGTTTGACACACTTTCAATACTGTTCTTAATAAGCGGCAAAAAGGAGTAAAGTAGTCCAGCATTGACCATCAAACGCGCTCGTACATATTCAGAAAATTATCATAGTCAAGATTAGAGAATCTCTCTCGGGGAAAAGGAGAGTACTAGATCACTTTAGACATGATGACAACTTCAATATTACTTTACAGTTTACATCTACCTGAGAGCATGCCAACAATTTCATTGCCTAGTACTTCTGCAAACTCTCTTCATCAAACGAGTCAATCTCGAATGCAAATAAAGTCATCGCTAGATAGGTTCTTTTTAAAAACTTATCTGCTACTTAATTTATTCAAATATTTAATGAAGTTGAATAATATGATAAATCACTCCATAATATATAATCAAACCAATCAATGTTACCTAAGGTGGGAAGCAAGACACTTCTAAAGCCTAGACGCTCAGGCAAGGCGCGCAACTCATCGAATTGAGGCGCACGTATTTGAAAATATTAAATATATGTATGTAACTACGTGTACACAAAATACACACATATGAATGATTAATAAGTTTAAATACAACATACAGGCTGTTAACACAATATAAATTCAACACCTAAACTTGTAAAACCCAAACAGAAACATTGTCAGATTAATTGGTTGATATCAAATTAATTGATTGATATCGTCAAACTAGTTTTTGATTTACTGAAAACAAATTATTTTTTTTTAAAAAGGTAATATTATAGCGCCAATCATCCTTTTCCCATATTGCCCCAGAGATTCTAATAGTCCTCTCCAGTTTATTTATATACTACTATTGTCGTCTTTCTACCTTTTCATAATCCAATTACTTGATTATGAAACTTATAGTCATTTTGAGATTTCACCAATGCAAAGATATTCATTTCACAGATCTCCCATGAACATCTATACATATATATTCAAGACAAGAAGCAGATGAAGGATGTACCACAAGAAGTGTGGTCCAAGTATCTAATAGAATGTCACGTGCCACCCAACTCCAAGTTTCTTCGTCAGTGGAATTATCCATAAGATCTTTAACAACTTCAGCCATCAGTGCAGACAACAAATTTATAGTGCCAAAAGGCCTGAAAATTGAAAAAAAAAACATCAGCAAGTGTAAAAACAGCATTGAATTATAAAGAGGTGCAATTGACACACCTATTTAAACACCCTCTCCATCATCCAAATGATGACATATTACATTAATAATTATCGTAAGAGATTGTTCTTAACACACACACACACATTTATATTATAATAATTTGCACCAAATTTTGATATGTAAATTTATTTTTTGTGTTTTCCTATTATTTTCTTAATTTGGAGTGATGATATTCCATACTTTCGCTTCAATTGAAATAACAGATTATACTTCTGATTCTGAAGAACATTTCTCTTCCAATATTTAGGATAACTTGACCATTTTTATTTATTTAAATTCTTGATTCAAGATATCTAGTTTAAACCCAAACCCAGTGGTTCCTGTTTAATTTACAAAACTAGGGTACATAATTCAAGCTTGAACCAAACCAAAACATAATGCTTAGCGTTTGGTGTTTACACCAACCCCTACTCCCCCTCCCCCCCAAAAGAAAAATATATAAATGTATATACCATAGATCATTGGTTTGAATCCTCACTATCTCCTCCCCTGGCAGTCAAAATTTAAAAACAGTAAAACTTGAAAGTTAAATAACATGCCCAATATAAAAGTGTAAAAATATGTGTGGATTGTTTTTTAAATAATAGTACAATAGAAGGATCAGATTTATTTATTTATTTATTTATTTGGGGGGGGGGGGGGGGATCTTTAAAAACTTGAATATGAATATATAAATTAAAATGAAAAATATGTAATTTAATCTTGAATCCGGAGAAATAAATAAACAGTACGAACTTTAGAAAAAAAAATATTAAATAGATTTCATACATGTACATTTTCTAGGGAAGAGGCTGCATGCCAGACCCTAGCCCCATTCACGAATCACGATTCTTAAGACCAGAAGACTGACCTGACGGATTTGAGGAGCTGATCAAACACATGGGATGTAGTAACAGACGCCACAGATAACATTGCACGACAACCATCAAGCATCTCACTGATCAAAACAAAACAAAATATAGGTGTTAAAAAAAAGGCATAATGTTTGGAGCAAGTATAGAATAGATTCATAACCTTTCGCTTCTCCCACATTTAATTGCATTTGACACAACATCAGGAGGCTCTATCCACTGTAAGATTCCCGAAAGCAATTGCAGTAGATGTTGCTTTTGTGTTACCCCACTATCTGTATCAGCAGTTCTAGAAGTTCAAGTACAATCTTCATGATGATGGTGATTGCATTGTACTTGAAAAGTAAATTACAAGTGGGATCCTTTATAGTAATTAATTATATGATCTGATGAAATTATTGCAGCTGGAATGTAAAGATATAGTGCAAGACATCCGAAAAGAACTATAATATTCTAGCTGGATGCAGAGAGTATACTCGTTCCAGAAAAAGAGTCAGAAATTGACATTTTAATGTCAAGGATCAGAATTCTAAACTTCAAACTTCTAACATATTACTTTAGAGGAAAAGCCTAGCTCTGACACTATATCTTGAAGGAGTTAAGTAAAAGCGAATTTAATTATTAACTATGATTTGGTCATACAAATTTAGTTATCAACTAAAAATTTTCTTAAAAATAACGAAAATACAAAATTTCATAATTATTAAATCACTTTATATTCATAAAGTAATGATAAAAAATTACACTAAAAATAAAACTGATATGAATCGATATGAATCATAGGATTAACTAAGGTACAATTTTTGTACGAATCTCGCTTTTTAGTCAGTTTGTTCCAAATCATTAACTACTTTCAGTATGAAACTGATTGATTACTTTCCATTTCAATAAAAAAACATTAATAGGAAACACTATAATATCTAACATTTTCTATTTTCTATAAGATTTATTTTTATATTTATCAAAAAGAGGGTAATTATCAAAAATTCATAACCTTTCGCTTCTCCCACATTTAATTGCATTTGACAAAACATCAGGAGGCTCTATCCACTGTAAGATTCCCGAAAGCAATTGCAGTAGATGTTGCTTTTGTGTTACCCCACTATCTGTATCAGCAGTTCTAGAAGTTCAAGTACAATCTTCATGATGATGGTGATTGCATTGTACTTGAAAAGTATATTACAAGTGGGATCCTTTATAGTAATTACTTATTTGATCTGATGAAATTATTGCAGCTGGAATGTAAAGATATAGTGCAATACATCCGAAAAGAACTATACTATTCTAGCTGGATGCAGAGAGTATACTCGTTCCAGTAAAAGAGTCAGAAATTGAAATTTTAATGTCAAGGATCAGACTAAACTTCAAACTTCTAACATATTACTTTAGAGGAAAAGCCTAGCTCTGACACTATATCTTGAAGGAGTTAAAGTAAGAACATATATTTGATATCAAATAGGCTGTTTATCTGAACAAGTTCACTGCAACTCACACAAATAAACAAATAGAGAGGATTGCGTACCAGAAGGAAATACAGCTCCTGTCAGTGAGCATAATTGTACTATAAGCTTCCGAGCTGAGACTGCAATCGGGCAGTCAAGCCAGTAGCCACGATTTGAAAACTTAAGTCTTAATGCCCCATATAAACTCAACAGCCATCCAACATGACTACTATGAATTAAAACATCGCGCCAAGAAGGACCAGGCTACTAGCACCAAAAAAGAGAATCATAAACTGTGTACACTTTGCCTGTATCAGTCATTCTTAAACAATGAAATAAAAGAACACCAAACTTAAAATATGATGATTGCATTATTGGATAAAAAACAAATTGGCAACATGAACAGAACTTGGTGCACAGAAAATGCAAAGCAAGGCTTCAGTTTAACCTTTTAACAAAGCTGTACAATATCTTTCATGGTAATCCTGATGTCGAGGACGAAATAAGAGATGAATCGATAAGTCGAAAGTATTTTTTAAGAGCATACAAATCCTTTATTCACTTCACAGTTCACAAGAATGCAGAAACCACATAGCTCTGGAATTCTTATAATGAGCTCTTAAAGTTCATAAATTAAAAACTGAAGATAACACATGAATGTCATTTGAGGCATTTTTGGAGATGTGGAATATTAAATTTTGGTTATTTGAACAAAGATAGTTTTTTTCCTTATCACTCCACGTGAAATACCTCATTTTAAGACAAAAAGAAAGTCCTATAGCTTCTGCAGCCTGCAAATACCTTAGTATATACATATCTACCATCCTCAATTTATGAACCTAGAGTTGCTAATAAGAAGCACCTTCAATTGCCAAAACATGTAGATTATTGGTGTTATTATTAATTTTACACCCAAAGTTTACTATTACACTGAGATTTAATCAGATCTCCATGTCCGTGGTTCTTGATACAATACTGATGTTTAGGGTAAAAGATATAAGGTTATAATCTTAAAACTGGAAGTTACAATCCACCGCTGATTACATCGTATCACTTCGGATCTTCAAGTTTATTGATGTCATAACTATATGATAAATTTGGGTTACATTCTTGACTTTAAAATTCTAAAGCAATTCATCTGAACTCTGATCACAGATAACTATTTAAGAATTTATACGCTGAATCATTCCACCTCAATATATATAGATAATCTCCCATGGTCCTTAATAAATTACATTCTAGACAATTTGAAACATCAGCTGGAGATATTAAATACAATATCTCTCTTTCCTTTTGATTAATTAAATTCTTAAAAACACAATATGTAAAACTTTGTATGATGACTGAAAGTAAAATTGTGTTTCTGTCTCAATTCAACAAACTTTTCAGCTAATGACTATGTTTACAACAATCAAACTCTCTTTAGGTCAACATATGTTTTTTGATGGAGAAGGACAAATATTGAAAACAAACAGACTAGTTACCTGGACTAAAGCATAATCGGATCTCTTGGCTGAGCTGACATCAAATCTAACTCCACTAGAGAACACATTTATGCTCTTTTTTGTACCCTCGATGGCACTTGTGTTATACTGGAATTCCCAATTCAGAATTTGGAGCATTAAACGTAAAGCGGCTGTACAAACTTTAACCTCGAGTATCTCTGAATCAGATTGGACAATATTATTCGTGACACTAAGAGCAGCTTCTTGTGCCCAACAGTACATTGTCTGTAAGATAATAAAAATAGATATAATAAAACCAAAAATATAGAAGATAAATGTATATATTACTTGCCACTACTTAAGTTAATATAGGTTTAAAAAGCCACAATGAATGAAATAAGGTATGGTGAAGTTTGATTACAACACATGCATATATTTATACACAGAAAAATAAACCACTGACATAGTCAGAAAACCTTTAAGTAGTTTAGCTCTAATGAGGCCCGGCACTGTTCATGGAACTCCCGCGGAAGGCCTAAAGCAGTTGAAGTAGAGGGCGCAAATTCAGAAACCTGAAGGGATAGGTCAGGGTCACAATAATGGTTCATAAGAAATTTAACTATAGGTGCACCCAAAACTACATTGAAATAGAAATGATAACTGTAGAAGGAACAAAAAAATACCAACGACTCTAAAACAGTGATGCCAATGAACTGCGCGTGTAGACCACGACTCCCAAGTACAGCCTGTCTTACCTGTTATCAGACAGTAACAAACAAGCCAAAATAGGGCTTTTAATAAGCAGCAAAAAATAACAAAGAATTTTTTTGAAGTTTTTGATTACTCAAGTATAAAGTCCTAAAAAGAGCTAGTTGACAAGATTTGAAGGCGCATAGATGATGCTAAGGAGGTCTGCAAGGTAACATCAGGTTGACACATTAGGTGGTTTGATATCTTATTTCTATTGTTTTCATTAGTCAACATGATAGAATGAAATAAATATTTGTTTCTAAAATGTATTTAAAACTGCAAGTAGAAGATGAGTAATTTTTTTTCTGCTGGTTTATATCATGAGAACATCCACCAGACGGCATTGTCGCATACAAGAACTGTAAACTAGGACTTATGCACTAAGGAGTTCGTCGCAGACGCCACAGGGGCCATGGAAAAGAAGAGAAAAGGACTGCCCCAGATCCAACCAGGTAATACGCATTCTCAGCATCTAACATACACTCCTTTTAGGATTTCAATTATTACCTCCTTTCTACTTAAGTTTTGTAACATTAAGTTAATATATATTTAAGTATTCTTTATTGCTTATAATGTAATAACTAATGGTTTAGTTGCCCAATTCAATGACCAAATGGTCATGGGTTCACTCCTTATCTGATATGTCGGGGGTCATTTTGGGAAACAACCTACTCTTCTAAGTAGAGGTAAGGCTGCATATCCTACCCTCCCCAGTCCCCACACCCCCTGTTTTAGGATCCAAGTGCTTACCACTACACCAAAAGCAGCTACTTGTGGAGAAGGCGCAACTCTTAACCTTTATAGTGTAGCAGCCAGCGCCACGTTTCGATTTAGGGAGATGTTGGATACCCAACATTCCCCCCCCCCCCAAGCATCTGCCAGCACTAACAAGTCCCTGCTAGGAGACAATGGATGCACAACATGCCTTTGGCATAAATATGCACGACATGGGATTCGAACCTGTGACCTGCTCTGATACCACTTTTTAGGATCCAAGCGCTTACCACTACACCAAAAGCAGCTACTTGTGGAGAAGGCGCAACACTTAACCTTTATAGTGTAGCAGCCAACGCCACGTTTCGATTTAGGGAGATGCTGGATACACAACACCCTGTTCTTCGAGCTATAGTGGATATTTTCCATCTTTATCATGTAATGACTTGAGACTACAAACTAACAATTTCACAGTCCATAGATTACTAGATATTCGCTAAATGACATCTGGTAGTGAGATGGTTTATATCGTGATAACATCCACCGCACGGCATTGTGGCATTCAAAGAATCTTATTGTCGTCTCTTGGTTTCATTATTAAAAATGAAAACAAAAATAAAATCTAAATATATAAGATGTAAAATTTGTAACCATAATTAAAAAATGATTAATGTATGAGTTGATAGTTTGTATTCCACCACACCAGCGTTCTGGTGTACAAGAAACAAAAGGTGTATGCCTTGTCCAAGATTCATGCACTAAGGTAGTCTTCATTAACGCCACGGAGGATAGAAAAGAAAAGGATTCACCCGAATCCAACCCGATGACTTGCATTATCTTTTAAGCATCATACACATTGTTGCTCCTTTTAGCATTTCAAATATAGGCAGTGATACATCATACAATTTTTGTAACATACTGTATCGCGGTAAATAACCACTCTTAATCGTTTTAAAAATTATATGTCATATTAGATATACAAATATGTCTAAAAGTAGAATGTATACAAGACAAAGTGCTAAGTGCCCATGTTGATGGCTTCTTGTCCACCTAGTCACTATGTCAAACAATGAAATGTGATGCTAAAAAATAAGTAAATGACAAACAATAAGCATCGCTTAATCGAATAAGAGTGTACCTCCTGGAAAAATGCATCCTTTTCAGTAGATTGGAATTCTAGCCTGCAAACAGAATAATCATATTGAAACAACAAGTCCTATTCAATATCCTAGATCACTCTCGATATTCTAGATCACTCTCACAATGAACATTAGTTTAATTTATTATCGAGAGAATTCTTAAATGGCCTACAAGAATTTGGACAGAAATAAATGAATCAAACAATTAATGTTTCTTCATCAAGAACTGATTAGACCACTCATGTGTGGAAATATTATAAAACACATGCAGTTTACTGAATCACATCAATCCACGTTGATGAAATATAGTTATTTACTTAATGGCATGGGTAGCAGTAGTAGACTCCTTGTTAGCTGATTTTTTTGGATGCGTAGAAAAGTATAGCTGTTACAAATTCTACTTCTATCATTTATTTGGAGTCCTAGAAATATGGTAGTTCTTCTTACAAAGGATTGGAGACTTTCATTTATTATTTGTAACCCAAATATCCTAACAAAGATATATAATTATTTGTTTTTATTTTTGAGCAGGTAATAAACATTCTTTATCTAATCTGGCTACAAGTTGGTGCTTTAATATCTAAAGTATGACCAGTCAAATGCTAGGCATGGTGTGCTATTTTTTTGTATGCAGTACTACTTAAACCTGTTTTAAAGCCTGGTAAAGCCAAGTTAATTATTATCAATTGATTCAAGAACAAACAATTATTAAAGAGTTTTAGATAACTACTAACTATAACTAAATTAACACTAATTAAGTAGATACTAAATCAATGAATTAAAACTATGGCAATCAGGTCCACCATCATATACATTAATGATTCTAAGCTAAAGCAATTAAAGTAGTCACCTTTAGTATGTTGATCTATCTCGAAAATAACACTCTCAGCACATGCTTACACAATTAATAACTTCTAGTAATTCAATTACTCAGTAATTAAAGCAATAGTCGACCCCTTAAGTTAAAGATCTTCCACTACACCGATAATACTTGCATTAACTACTTGTGAATACCAACAACAACCCGGTGATGCAGAATATGGAATTAAAATATTAGTTTGTATCTAACTTTTATGTTCTTATTTGGGAATACAGTTGATTGTAATGCATTAGATATTAACATTATTTATTTAAGATAAACAGAATATTAGGAATATTCTATATTATAGGTGACTAATATCTCATCAAATTTAGATTATTTGTGTAAATGATTTATTATTTTTCAATATTACACATATTAAATCATACAACCTATTCATATTTGTGTAAATCAACCATAAACTGAGTGCTGCTAATAAAGGTAGAGTTGATTGTGACATTGTGTACATTTATTATCTCGTTTTCATGAAAAATATTTCGAACGGAAATAAATCCCTAAAAAACATTTATGCGGATACAAAATGAATAATTAAAGTTACAAATTAAATAATATATATGCATATAGTTGATATTAAAATATGTGTATATTTATTAATTTTGACTTTTACCAATTTGGTTTGTATATCTTTGCATGACTACTTGTAATTTGTAAACTTATACAAAACAGATTTAAAAATAATAATTTCTCAAATGGGTAGTGTGAATGCATTGTATTCTGATCAACAATAATGAATTAATAATAAACAAATATTTTTAATTATGTAATCCAGAATAGATATCATTAGTAACTATATTTTAATTATGTAGTACTTGGTAAGAATTGAACTGAAATTGGGGTGAAGAAATATAATAAACAAATAGTATTTTATTACGTAGTTGTAGGAAGTATGAATATAAAATAAACTAGCTACAAATACTAACATACAAGCCACTTACCAGCCCCTTTTCATCAATTGAGTAGCTACAGAAGAAACTTTTGCCTGGACATATCCCTCGTTTGAACTTACATGTTGCATGACATAATTCAAACAATAACTGCAACAGATATCAAAAGGTGAATTTGTTAACTTTTATCTAAAAGATAGATTTTAAAATTAAATGGTTCCACTCTTATCACATCATATCTATTGATGAAAAATTCAATGACAAATGCAATTATAAATATTGCACTAAAAAAATTATAGTTATAAATTTTTCAATGTCACTGATGCTGACTGAACCCTCTTCATTTTAAATTACCTGATTAACTTTATTTTATCATCAGCAGTGAGGAATCCCCATTCCCTAATAGCTGCATCGCGAATTGCTGTAGCAGCCTGAAACCTAGCGTTTGGCACCTGTGAATTATCTGAATACGTTGAAATATAGTTAGTATGAGCTAAGATACTAATATAAGAATCTTCCGTATACAACTTAGTCTTTAGTTTCAAGTGCACTATGTACTATGCTACACATAGACATTGACTACAATTGGACTAAACTATTATTCGTTGTGTTTGATAAATTATCCAGCTTCTTAATCTCTGCAATGACAAAAATGCAACCATGAAATACAGATTTAGACTGTACAATACAAGCAAATAGATGCATAATGCAATGAACATGTATCATGCAGAAGTTTTCTATACCAAGACAAAGTAAATAAAATACTTGTAAAGAATAAAAAAAAACTGCAAAACAAAACAGCAGACATTTGCAAACTAGACCTATATCTAGCATGCGAAGAGTTCATGTTGTCCAACTCAAAAGCAATTGGCTTTGGGTAGATTTTTACCTAGTTATTATAAACAATAGAGAAATCTAAATATATATTGCAACACAACATTATAATGCTCCAACCAGTTCACCTATAAACCGATGCAATATGACTTGCACATGTACCCATGAGTCTCAAAACACCTTCCAGAAAAAGCTAATAAATTACAGGCGACCACCAGTCCACCACAACTCCAAGCAACTAAAATAGGTTGTGCCTGGTGCACAATGCTCACACATCAGCACAAAAAACTTTTTGTACGCAACCTTAGCCTTATTTTTCGCAGAGAGGATGTTTCCGAGGAATTTAGCCCGTGACCTAGTGATAACTAGTTTTATACACTCAAACATCGTGCCAAGCATGACCGTCAATAGTATAAATCATATAAAATAAAATAACGTACATATTGTATTATATAATATACATAATTACTGTAATTGTACAAATGCTAGATGCACAATTTGACCTACATCAGAACAAGATTTTAGGTTCATATACAGATGGAAGACCGAATTTACACCTAAGCATATCAGGTGCAACGACTTTCAACAGGAAATAAATCTTGTTCTCACAGTGAATGACCTATTTTTCGAAATCAGATTCTAGTAAATAGCCATACAAGATCGCTTATTCAGCTGACCACTTGGTCACTTTCATGCCACAATTACACTGCATGCTACAGGATTCTAAGTCTACGCTGACATTAACCAAACAATCTGGCAATGTAACATCTAGTAAGCATGTCTACAAAAGTTGATTAACTTGACACTGCAAAAGTTGAAGAAAGACACAGGCGCCTGTTTAAACCCATATATTACAATACTGTAAGGATTTCATGATATATGGGCGTCTAAAGTTTTTCTGATGTATACTACTGAAATCGAATGCTACAACCGTCAAAAAATATGCCTCTAAACAACTCTGTTCATTCTGTGACCTGCATGTGGACAGCTTCTTACATAAAAAAATCAATAATCAAGTAATATAAATTCAGAATGCGAGTTAGCTCATTAAACTATTAAATTTTCCTTCATGGAAATCCAAAACGAATCAAAGCACAGCTGCAGTACTCAATGATCACCAATACTAATGACATGTTATGTTCAATTGAATAGAGTGCATCAACTTACCAAGTATGAATTGACATGCCTTGTATGGTTGTGGAGACTGGCATAATGATATTATAGTCGCTTCAGCAGCAGCTGGGTTAATATGCATCTGTTAATTAACAACCTGGATTAGTGGTTTTCCGTGTATATACATAAGCTTATAAAAACAGAGTACGCCTCAAATCTGTCACTATAATTTAAACAAAGCTGAGCAATGAGTACTTCCTGAGGATTCGAGGCCTAACTTATAGCATGACATGCTTGCAACTCTTAATTAGTATCTGTGAATTATATATAAGTTCCCATATTTCTCTTCAAGTCCATATCCAAGTATTGCAAAAGTAACAATTACTTTCCCAAATAACAAAAACAAATAATAGGTGATACTCCTCTAGATCCAAAGTACTATATCTTTGCACATTATTTAAATTTTTTGCCAAAAACTAGAATATGACATATACTTCTCAACTGAAACTACTACCCAAGGACAAAGAAAAATAAACAAGTAATATGACCAAACTGGTTTATTGACTCTAACTATTGTGCAACTAAAAACTACACAACTTGTGGTGAGATATATTATGTGCAGACAAGAAAGAAGGTAAAATGTTTTTCTGTTCCCATCAAAACTTGCACCCTCCAAGCTGTTTGTCCCTCAACCTGAAGTCTTGAACATGTCATGGTGGCACAACGCCTTTTGAAAGAAAACAGTCTGCTGCTATATTTTACTTGAACAAATGCTTTAAGATACTCCTCTTTAACTCTCTCTCTCTCTCTCTCTCTCTCTCTCTCTCTCATCTTTTAAGTTATCTACTTCTAAAACTATATGCAGAACCAGGAGGTGAAATAGTCAAATAGTTAATAATTTTCATAACGAAAAGATTGTTAACAGAACTTCATTTTTTGTAATGTTTGGGGATACATAATTTCAAATCCAGGCTTCTACTTCCATCAAAATTTTCACATTACCACACTCCATGTCGTTGTCCCTCTAAGGCTCTCGCAGTGTTAGACATGTGACCCTGGCACAATTCCTCTTAAAGGAAACAATCAACTACCAATTTTAACTTGAACAAGGACTTGAAGTCTCTCTTTTCAATTTTTTCACCAATCCTTTTATCTATCTTGCAAGTACTTGTACTTGTCAATTACTTTATAGATGCAGAATGAGAAATAGAGAACTAACAATACCTATCTCATCCACCATTACCAATAAATGTGGTGAGAGCTACCATTCTTAATTTTAGCAAAGCTACGCTTCTCTTCTTCAAACTGTCAACGATCGTATATCTATCTTGTAATCCTTCTGAGGACGCAGAAAAAGAAAGAAAGAAAGAAAGAAATGATAATACATATCTCATCTAACATTACCAAAAAATGTAGTGAGACAACTTCTGCCTAAAAATAACCCTCACATGTCGAGAACAAGTATAATCCAATCCAAGCATGATGAAATTGGTACCTAGGTATACAAGTACAGTAGTAGGCTTAACTTACATATAGAGTGTCGCAGTTGGATTCCAAACTCAGTAACCACAAAAAAACTAAATAAGCAATACATAATCACATATTGAATCCAGAACAAGGGTCTTCTAATCATAATTTCAAAAATCTAATAATCAAATTCGATATACTAAACTCGATAATGTTGTATGTTATTATCATTTCATCAACAATTTCACTAATTTATGGATATGGGACATTTTTATTATATAAAACAGTGAAACCAGTAGTATATATATATAACAATACTTAAAAAGAAACTAATAATAAAGAGAGAGAGAGAGAGAGAGAGAGAGAGAGAGAGAGAGAGAGAGAGAGAGAGAGAGAGAGAGAGAGAGAGAGAGAGAGAGAGAGAGATTGTGAAGTAAAATAAGTGTACCTGAATAGAACTACAAGCAAGCTCAATAGTTTGCATAGTGGCTTGAAGCTTGGGTAAATCGGGGTCATCAATGTGTTGATAAGCGTGATGCATCTTGACACAACTGTCAATTTATACACAAAAATCAATTGTGTGTGTATATATAAATGTTTCCATTTCTATATACCAAATTAGAGAGAGAAAGTTACCCGATAGTTTCGACCACGATTGTTTAGGAGACCTACGACGGCGTCTGCGAGAAGAAAAGGCCTTGATTTTCTTACTTCTTGCGGTATATAAAGGGTTTTTTAAGTTTTGCTATTTATTTATGTTTTCGGTCATAAATAAATAAAATAAAGGGTGAAGGCCAAGTATGGCCGCTTCTCTCGACGCCTGAACAAAAATAACGATTTTACAAAAATTGAGCAAAAATGGCCGGTTGAATACGCATTTGATATCAGGGTAATTACAATACGCATTTGTCAAAGGAGTAACCTTAAAAATATAACCAGCATACGCATTTGTCAAAGGAGTATATGGATTAGATAAGCATTCCATGAATGTGTATTACTATAATTATAAATAGATATGCATTCTGTAAATGCGTAATGCAATTAGTGATGATGTGATTTTAAATTGATTTTTTTAACAGACCGGCGGCCTGATTTTAGGGTTGTAAACAACCCTAAAATCAGGTTAGGTTTAGGGTTTAGGGTTGTTTACAACCCTAAACCCTAAACCCTAAGTCCGTATACGGATTCGTCGTTCTGAATATTTCTAAAACCCAAAATGGAACTATTGAACCCCAAAGGTTAACTGTTGAACCCCAAGGAAACGGTTAAACTAAGAACACACGTTTATTTTTGTTCATTTTGTATTAAAAAATAGGTTAATTTTGACTTATGGGATACCCAACTGTCAGTGGAGTATCCTGTACATGGGATACCCAACTACCAGTGGAGTATCCCAAAGGCTAAAATTGGCCACTTTTTTCAGAATGGCTATTTTTGTTTATTTTGTCAAAAAATGGATTATTTTTGTCATTCTTTCTAAAATAAACGGACAACCGCCCTTTTTGCCACAATTTTAAAAAAAATAAAATATTATAATTTGAAAATATCTACTTCTATATATTAAAAGGCGACCGAGCGCAAAAATATATCAATTAAATGGCTGTTAAATTACTATTTTACCCTTATTTGTTGAAAATTCACAAAGATGTCACATCTCTATAATTTATGCAAAAAATAGAAGAATTTAAGTTGTTTACAAGAATCAAACCTCTATCTTCCACTTACAAATAGAATAACATAACTGTCCTCTATCTCCCACTTACAAATAGAATAACATAACTATTGTGCTACAATAATTTTTTGAGTTTACTTTAAAAATCTTATTAGATCAACCTCATGTTCTCTTCTAATTTTATTTTTACTTTTAATCTATACATTTTGAGTTAACCAATTGTTGGTTCATATCTCATTCTATCTATATATTAAAAGAGAACTATGGGAAAAAGAGTCATTAAATGGTCATGAAGTTACAAACTTACCTCTATATATTGAAAAATTACAAAAATACCATCTTTATGATTTAAGCTAAAAATAGAAAAATATGTGTCCACTAGGATTCAAACTACTATCCTTTGTATTTCGAAGTCCATGTTGTAACAATTGTGCTACATTGATTTCTGTGTTTACTTTAAAATTCTTACTAGATAAATCATGTCATCTCTTATTATCTTTTTTTTTAATTCAACTTTAATCCTACTTTTTGAAAAATAATAAAAGTGCCACCTAGCCTTTGTATTATTGTACAAATATATATATAAATATTTGTTAGTAAAGAGAATCAATCCACCTCCTTCACAGAGGTTGATGTCATAAACGACTATGTTATGTTATTTTTTATGTTTACTTTAAATATCATATTAGACAGTTCACGTCATTTGCACTTATCTTATTTTCTTCTTCACTTTCATTTTAGAGTAAAAAAAATGTTGATTTATATTTTTTTTATATTACTTAATTTTTTTAATTTTGGTAGTTTTATATATCTCTACATTCAATCAAAAATTTATTACACTTGTATTTTTTCACTATAATATATATTAACTATGTTGTTTACAATTCATATTTTTATATCATATTATATCTCGTATTTACTTAATTTGAATTAGTTAATTATTTATACATAAAATATAATATTAAAATTTGATCCAATAAAAGGAATATAATATATGTAAAGTATTTCATTAATTGTTATTTCAATAATTTCAAATTAAAAAAATAAGTATTGAAATAATTATTAAATTATACAATAATCAAATGTATATACTCTATTCATCACATCCATTTCTAAGTAATTTTCTTTTCAGAACGTACACTTCATTTGTTAATTATTTCTAAAATGACATGACATTTTTTTTTATTAATCTTAGTATATCTCGCGTTTTTAAACTTTAATAATTTATTAATTACATTAGTTGAAAAAATAAGTAGACATGTTAAAAAATGTAAAAAAATTTAAATAATTAAAAGTATTAAAATAAATGAGTAAGGGCTTGCCCATTATATTTTCGGAAAAAGAGAGGTTTTAGTAAAGAAAAATAGAAAATGTAACATGTTTTAGTTGAAAAGGTAATTGCCCGTGATATTTTTGGAAAATGAACGGATTTTATTAGAAAAAAATAGAAAAATTGATGTGTTTGTAATTGTTTATAAATAAGTGATATTATTATTTAATGATTTTTTATAGATAAGTAAGGGAAATTAAGTAAAAACACGAATTAACAAAAAAAACAGGTACCATACTGACCAACCTTTTAATGTTTCGTCTTTGATAATATAGTATAGATTTCGATTGATTAAATACACTCTACATTCTCTGTCATTATAAATGATAAACATAAAAAATTAAATCCCCACACTCTCTTTGTCATTATGAATGATGAACATACAAATTAAAATTGTAAGATAAAATTCTATGTTATACATGAATGTATGATTGGAAAAAATTATTTATTAACATTTATCTCTATTTATACATTAAATTATTGAAATAAATTTGAATTTAGTTAAAAAGGACCTGAATTCTATTTATAAAATCAATAAGTATATATAAATGTCGTGCATATAAAAGGTTGGTATTTTTCCAATACATAAACTAATCTCATACGCACAAAATGTAAACACACAATTTAGATGAAAGTATGATATATTATATAATGTATATTTGTATATAATGTATAAATTTAAAATTAAATTCTCGAACAAAATTTGTAACTTAAATCGGATTGAGTTTGCCGATAAAATGAAAAACTCATACCCAATCCATTTAAATCGGTTTGAAATTTCTTAAACCCAATTAGGTACCGAGTTTTTATTATCGGCTTGGTTAATGGAAAGGAGGGTCGGGTTGGTACGGTTTGATCTGGTTGGTAAACCATGAACACCCCTAATTGGAGTAATCGGTGTAGGCACCGTTCATAAATTAATTAAATAATTGGGATAATCAGAATGATTAGTTGGAATCAATTTAATATTATTTATATATATATATATAATTGTTTAATTATACTAATAATCGTAATTCACATTACTAAAGGTTTAATATTAATGTGGGTGAGAAAAAAATTATACGAGAGTTCGTGGATGTGAGAAGAAGTATCGTGGGAGAGTTCGTGGGTGAGAGAAAAAATAATACTACAAAAGTTTGTGGGTATGAGAAAAGGAAATCTTGCGAAAGTTCGTGGAGAAAAATCGGATGTTGATGTATTCGTGGAAGAAACTTTCCCAAACCAACAACGACAAAAAAGGGAAATTATAAGAAGAGTCGTGATAAAAATGATAATGATGGTAGCGATGACAGAGATGACGACGAGGACGAGGGTGAACAACTGATCACAACGAGGACTCTATTTTGATCAACTCTTAATTTTGGTATCGTGAGTTTGAGGGGAGATCTTACCGTATAATATGCATTATTATAGGAAAATATACAGAGTTAACTCTGATATGATATGTTCATTTATTGATAATTAGAGATTGGTTATATGATCAATCATGACATTGCATTTTGTCAAATATAAAAAGTTGTGGCATTGTGTTAGACTTGAGCCTTGTGCCTTTGAAATTGTATGAGAGGAGATTTGAGATTATTTTATCTAAAACAAGATACGAATTATAATCATTTTGCGTATTTTAATTTAGTATAGATTATAGTCGATTCAGGGTTCATTAATTTGTACCATAAATTTATTTAATCATATAATTGAGTAAAATACATGCATTTAAAAAATATATGTAAAATAATTAATTTGAGTTAAAATTGAAGTTTTGAAATTTAGGCTTTGAATTATATATAATAAATGAGTTAAATATACTTAAATAATTATAAGATCAAAACAATATTATATAGATGTAAACGTTGTTAATGTAACTTTTATCTTATGGATATTAGTCAAATTTATGAAGTCTAATGAAATTTAGAAGTATTTGATTTTAGAAAAAAGTATGCAATATTAAAAAAATTATTATATAATTATATAAAAAAAGTGTAAATATTATCATTTATTGTATTTTTAATTAAAAAATTATTTCTATATGCATACAAATTTGTGCGAGAAATTATTTCGGTATAACTACATGCTCGTGCCTCGCACGAGCTTTTACGCTAGTTAGTTTTATAACCCGTGCACTGGTTTAATTTATAATATTATATAATTTATCATTAATTTTGGTATATTTATGTTATGCCCGAAAATGGACATGGGTCTTAAATACGCCCGTTGGAATATTACGAAGCCCCGTATCATTTGGGCATCAGTTAAAGGAATTGTTATTTGTATCTTATCGTATCGTTATCATCCAAGAGGATCACATTAAGCAAACAATTAAAAGGTTCGCAAGTTATCTCGCATATAGGATCGTGTATGTTGTTAGTTCACTACAATCATGCATCAATAAGGGCTTCTCATAATTGTCTATGACTGTCATAGCGACTCACAAAGAGAGCCACACACGATCCTAGCTTTGGGATCTCTTCGTTTGACTATTTACAATTATTTCATTTGAAGACCTATGACCACGCCTCAAGAGGTCGCATAGGAAGACATCGTTATTATATATGGCCAGGCTATTCAGTCGCATATATCACTCCTGGGTTCGCATCGCATGGCCATATCCTAAGGGATCGCATGCGAGGCCTAAACATGGTTTCATCATTGTTGCACAAATCATTTACCCTAACTCCACGATCGCCTCTCACATCACCATATGTCTAGGCCATGGTAAATAATGGGCTTTTACTCATGGTCTCCATAGTTGTCATGACTTGGGCCAAATGGATCATACAAAACTCTAGCCCATCTAGGTAACCTGTCAACCAAGAACTACGTGTGGCTTGAACCCCTATAAATAGGGTACGTAGGTCTCTTGTTTATGGTAGGAAAATAGTTTACCAGCGGAAAAAATATTCACATTTTCTCTGGCGTTTACCAAATCAACAAACAAGATCAGCTACATAATTCATCAATCATCATCCCGTGTTCTTCGCATTCTTTGAGGAATCACCATATTTTGCTCCGTTAATCCAACGAACCTCCAAAACATTGGTAACCACATCATGTCATTAACATTTGGCGCTAGAAGTAGGGGTTTTGTCATCTAAGGAAGAAGGATGACTCGGTCAAACAAAAACGGAGGAATCAAGTCAGGCGATAAATCAGGTAATAAGTCACCACCTTGTTAGCATCCACTATAATATCCGTAAACTTTATTAATAATATAAATTATATTTTATGTGTAGAATAATTATTGTAGAGTATTTGGAGTCTTAATGGTTAAGGTTATTGAGTAATAGTATGTTAATCGTTGTGTCGAAAGCCCCTTTCGAATATCTTTTCATTTAGAAATATCTTCAGTTTTGAGCCCCGTTTTGAAAATTCAAGGGCCCCGTTAAAATTTTGTACATCATTATTATTCCTTCGTCATTCGTGTCTGAATCATTATTGGAAGATTTCTTCGTATTATTATATTCCTTATTATCCGATACTATCAATAATATTTGTTTTATTCAAAAAGAGAAAAATTATTCTGTACCCTAATTGTTTAGGGCGATTGATATATCGTTCATATCAATAATACATCTGTTATAGCCCCAGTATTCTTGAGCATTCGTTACATAAATGATATGTATTGATATGGATAATTATCAGTCCTTGTGGATAACTATCACCTCGTAAAACGTGAACTTTACTTTATTAAAGATTTAAAGCGATCCAGTGGATCGATATCAATCCAAAAATGTCGTTTGGGGTATTATTTCCCACTAAGTATAAAAAGACGAACCGTACATTATCATTCGTATAATCCGTATTACATATATACAAAAATATAAAAATTCTCGAACCGTGTTCTTCGTGTTCTTGAAGATTACACTCAATCTTGAAAGTGTTATTGGAATCCAAATATCAAGTTCAAGTACTCAAATCAAATCAAATCTGAATCCAGAGTCTATGGCAGAATCTTCAAACCATATCATCATCTGGTAATTTTTCAATTTATTATGAATTTTTCAATATTCGAATTAAAATTAGGGTTCTTGTTCGAATTTGGGGATTTCTTTCTTGTTGATTCTCCGTTCAATTGATTGCTTCTAACATGTTACTAGGATTCTAATGAATAGGAATTCATGCTTTAATTTCATGTTTGTGTTCGTTTTTGAAGAATTTGATTTTCGGGTTTTGACCCGATTTTTTTTTTTAATAGTCTGTTCTTGTTATTGATCTGACATGATTTTGGATACAGGGCTTTGATTGTGTGTGTTCACAGCTTTGATTTAACACCAAGAACGTAGAGTTTCATGTAAGATTTAGTGAGATCGTGTTTTGGCCGGAAAAACCGAACCTGGTTGGGTTGACCGGATTTTTGGAACGATTCTGTGATGTTTGTGGTATGATATGATGTGGGTTGTGTTTGTTTTGTTGTCCTGAGCAAAAGCCCTCAAAGAAACGTAAGTTTTGGTACGATTTTGGCCGAGAACGGAAGCCGGTGGCCGGACGACCGGCCGGATTCTAGAAAACCCAGTTTCCGGCGGGTTGTTCTTGGCGACCCGGAAACGTTCTTGGTGACCCGTTTTGAAACCCTAACCCGACCCGGTTTCAATCTTATAAAATAATTCAGAAAATAGTTTGAATATTTATAAAAATCATATTTTTATTTTAAAAATACATTTTTAAATTCAAAAAAATTAGTAAAATTATATTTATTTAAATTAGAAAACTGATTAAATTTAATTATTTTAATTATTTTTGATTAATAATTAATTTATTTAATTAATTGATTAATTCTAGTAATCAGTTAATTTTTATTAATTAATTATTAATTAGATTTAATTAATTTAAATTAAGTTTAATTATTTTCTAGCTTGTTTTAATTATTTAAAAATAGTTTGAGCATTTATAAAGTATCAATTAATTTTATAGTAATTGATTTAATTGTTTTTAAATACTTATATTGGGATTAATAATCCGATTTTTTATTTAAAAATTAGTTGTGACTTATTTAAATTCAAATAAGCACCGAATATTGTTTTAAAAATATTTATAAGTGCTATATGGTTTATATGAGTTGAATAATGTGTTTTATTGTCCGTAAATTCTTTGTATGAGGATTAGTGTCTGAGTTTTGATTTTCGTAAAATAGAACGAGCGTCCGATAAATGCTATTAAATACCCGATTACTTGTTTAGACTTAAAAATGGTTATGAGTATATGTCGAAGGTAGAACGAGGATAGTTAGACTTATTATTATGAGTTGTTTATTATAGAATCGAGTTCCCGAAGCAAGGGAAATGAGAAGGTAGAATAAGCGAGATAGGCCGAAGTCAGCTACGTAGACCAGACAAGTATCTGTGCCTTTACTTGTTGATTCAATTGATATCGTTTCCAATGATTATGCATGTTACCATCAGAACAATTCAGATTATTCAATCTTTACTCCGTATTTGAGCAACTGATGTTATTTCCTTGAATATTCCTAACTCTTTGATTAATCCACAATCGTGTTGAATACCAGAAACCTTCACTTCAATTTATTGTATTGACTATATCCATTGTTGACCTTCTTAAATGAGTACGTTGTACCATTGAAACCATTCCGAATCTATTTCTCGAACTTCATTTGATATTGAGCAGTTGAAGCTCTTTTGCAACTATTGTACCTTGTCATTGTGTACCTATGTACCATTGAAACCATTCCGAATCTATTTCTCGAACTTCATTTAATATTGAGCAGTTGAAGCTCTT
This sequence comes from Heracleum sosnowskyi, assembly GCA_030848705.1. NCBI lineage: Eukaryota > Viridiplantae > Streptophyta > Magnoliopsida > Apiales > Apiaceae > Heracleum > Heracleum sosnowskyi. Next base: position 73,760,556 of record CM061242.1, read on the forward strand.
TTGCAACTATTGTACCTTGTCATTATGTACCTATGTACCATTGAAACCATTCTGAATCTATTTCTCGAACTTCATTTGATATTGAGCAGTTGAAGCTCTTTTGCAACTATTGTACCTTGTCATTGTGTACCTATGTACCATTTAAACCATTCCGAATCTATTTCTCGGACTTCATTTGATATTGAGCAGTTGAAGCTCTTTTGCAACTATTATATCTTGTCATTATGTCTCTTCAGCTTAGCCTCTGCAGCTTAGCCTCTGCAGCTTTCTCAGATTCGACTCGCTTAACTTTAATAACAGATCGTTGTCATGTCTCTTCTTTCATTTAATCCTTGACAAGTTTGGCAAAATCAGCTTCCTGAACCTCATCTTTCCTTGGGCGACGAACTCTTTTTCAAGTTCGAAGCGATCATAAGCAGCGACCTCAGCTTTGGTGTTGAGCTCGGTGATCTCTTTCTCGTGATTTTTGATAAGTTCTTCCTTGAGTTTGTTAGCTTCTCCTTGAGCTTTCTCTAGGTCCATGATCATTGACTTTGCCTCTTTGAGGTCTCTTTGGAGCTTTTCCAGTTCTTTCTTGTGCCTATCTTCTATCTTTCTAAGATCTTCTTCATGGGTGGAAGCGTGAACCTCAGTAATTCTGTTTTCTTTGTTCAACCTAGCATTTGTAGCAGAAAAGTGTTTTATCTCCTTTGCATGAGAAGCTTACCTGACCCATGCTTCGGTTAGGCATTTTGAGATTGCAACATTGTTGGATTCCATTTCAGAATTGCACCAGTCAGCTATCTCAACTCCTGTGGCATTTTGCATACCCAACTTGGCACACATTTGTTCCACGATGCTAGAAGTCGGAGGAGGTATCACATTATCTTTTGTGGATCTCTGCTTCTTTGCGGTACGATCCTCGGCTAGCGACCCCTCCACTTCGGTTCGCTTCTTAGAAGAAGGATCGGCAACGGTCCCAGAGCTCTTTGGTAGAAGGGGAGTATTGGAAGGGACCAACTTTGAAGTAATCTTAGTAGGTGGAGTGATGTCGTTCATTTCTTCGTAATCATTTAGAAAAGGAGCAATAACAGTTTTGTGAGACATACCTGAAACCAATAAAATAAATGTCATTATTTACATGCAATGCGAGAATGGAATAAACATATATTCAATACAAGAAGGGAAGCAATGATGTGAATGTGTGAAGCAATGAAAATAAACATAACGAGATGCGAGGATGATCCGACATTGCTTATTCCACTTACTATCTTTGTCAATCTCGATAGCCGAGGAAGAGGTGATTTCTTTTCCCTTCTTCATATTTTTTGCAACTGTGGGGGATTTCCTAGAAGGGGTTAGCCTAACTCCCTCTTTCAAGAACCCTCAAGCTACCAAATTCTCTATGATGAGAAGCCTTCATACATTCCTATCTATCTTGGGGAGTTTTAATAAGCTATCAGCATTGGTTTTAGCGACCCCACTCAACACGGTTCACACTTGACTTACTGCGATCCCAAAGAACTATTTGGTCAGGAAGAAAAGTAATAACGAAATTTATGGGGAGGGGGAGGATTGTTTGTATCATTTACCAGGCTTATAATTGAAGGTTGTAGGGACTCTTTCGACGTCGTGGATGTAGAAAAAAGGACCTCTCCACGTGCCTGCATTACTGGGGTTTCCCCAAATCATGTCCTTTTTGTTGAACTCTGGCCATACTGAAAAGTACACGAACCCGAAGTCCTTCTTGCCACATTTTTCAATTGCAAGAAGTAGCCTAAGGTCTTAGCATCCAAGTCTGGAAAGCCTTTTTTTATGATACATGATGTATAGAGGAATCATGGCTCTATAACCGTTGGGACTAATCTGAATGAGAGCAAGATTGTATTCGTTTAACATATCCCTAATAAATGGATGTAAAGGCGAACCGACCCCGAGCTAAGGAGATGCAACGTTAGGACCATCCTCGGAACCCTACCCCCATTTTTTATATGATCGAAGCGATAGCAACACATGTGGGGGCGAGGAAGAACAATCTTTCCCTCTAGTCTAAATTGCTTCACTAACTTCACCAAAACTTCAGTGGTCAATGTTGTTCCTTGATTTTTACATGCTAATTCTCGAGGCGATCCTGGCCTCGCACTTGAGGAACTTTCATCTTCATTAGGAGGAGGTCCTCCTACATAAATCACACCTTCCAATTCCGGCTGAGGAGTGGGGTGATAGGGGTTCGGCGACGCTTCTGGAGCATAATCATAATCAGTAACATTGATCTCCCTACTAACTTCGTCGAGGTCGCCATCTGCAAAGTCTGGCTCTTCGTAGTCATCGTCGTCACTATTAATCTCATTGTCAGCACCACCTTTCAAGCGATGCGATCCCGGATTCGCTCTTAAGTCATGGTAGGCATCTCCCAATGAAGTGGTGAGAGAGTCTGTTATACAAGATTTTTGATAATGGGCCCTAAACAGGTCCATAAGTGATTTGGGCTCGAAAGGAAGTTATATTGGTATAATTCAGGCTTCGGCTCGCACGAGCTTTTACCATTTTGGGCTCGCATGAGTCCCTATTAACTTATGATGTTTAGGTACTAATGAGCCCGTGGTACTTGGGAAATAAAATGGGTTGATTTGTTAGGTTAGGGTCAAGTATTATGGGCCCTAGCCATGTTAAGTTTGGGCTCTCACCATTATGAAGTAATGGGCTCGTGATACTTGTCAGAAATAAGAATATTTGAACATAGGTGAGCTCGCACCACTTGAACTTTGAAAGGGTAATTTTCATATGTTTTATGCGATGCAAGCCTGGCCAGCTCGCATCGTGGGTGAAGCCCAAAATATGGAAATTCCTATTTATGGAATGTTTCTTGGTTGACACGGGACAGACCTACAATCATGGGAAGAAATGCGGAGATGCCGCGAGATTGTAGGAAAACGTGTGAAGACCGGATTATTTATGGAAACTTGAGGAGGATTGATGATCCTTGGACTATTTATGGGAACTTGAGGAGGATTGATGATCCTTGGAACTATTTATGGGAACATGAGGTGGATTGATAATCCTTGAACTATTTATGGGAACATAAATCCTGACTCTTTTATGGGCCTGGACTGAATGGGCTTATTCATTGACTTGTTCTCCAAGAACTACGTGAGGCTTGATCCCTATATAAAGGGGTACGTAGGCACCTTGTATGATACACAATTGACACTCGGCAAGTGCAAGAGGAAAAACCCATTCTCTATTCAATTTCTGAGGAGTCATCATACAAGTCCAGCCATAACTTTCCATAAACCTCCAACACACTGTTGTACGAAATTCTCCTAACAACAGAGTCATTTTCAAGATTAATCAAATTATGCACATTTGAGGGACCTCCTGATAGTAGGCATCTCCCAATGAAGTATGGATCTCTTCTTCAGCTTCAACAACCGTTAATCTACGAGACTCTTTGTGGAAGATAGAAAAATCTAGAGGCTCGCTCACGGTTCTAGAAGGTTTCTTCAATTTCCAATACCATTTGGGATATAAGAAAAGTTGAAACGAACTATCACCTCTTCTCGTTGCATCAATCCTAGCTATGTTAGCAGTTGCTTCCTCACTAATTATTGTAATGGAAGAAATAGGATTCCTAGTTGATCCAGAAATTTCTCTTAACTCTTTTTGTAATTTAGTAGAACCCCGTAACTCGGGGGGTAATGACACATGGATGAAAACGTCCTAGAGGTCACATCGCTCGACATCTGAAAAGATGGTGAAAATTTGTTAAGTGTGTGTTCTTACAGAAGACAAACAAAAGAAAAAGAAGGAATAAAAGAAAAAGAGTTTCTATGGTGTCCTCATATCACACACGAAGCTACACCTACATCGGGATCGTGTTCCCATACATATTTTAGGATCGCATGCGTATGGACAGATTGGGATCGCATTACTACTCTAGGATGGGATTGTCATCATGTATATCGCACTTCGCAAAGTTTATATCAGAAATAACATCATAAACATATGCACAATTAAAAATTTTAAGATCAAAAACCTTACTTTGTCTTGAAGATTCTGAAGAACTGGATGACGGATTTGGAACTAGACGATAGACTATACCTTCGGTTAGACGATAATTCGCCGTTTTGATCCTTGAGCAGATTGACAACACTTCAGTAATTTGTTTTTGGGAATATATGGAAATGATTTGAAATATTGAGTATTTATAAGCAAAAGGAGAGCAAAAATGAACTTGACACGTTGTACAATCTCAACCCTTGGAAACAGATCTCGAGACATGATGTGATCTCACTTATCATGAAAATGATGTGATCAAACGGGTATTTCATGAAAATGATGTGATCTCACTTATCATGCTACATGTATCTTGGAACACATCGCTTCAATGTCGATCAAATTTATTCCTCGCCACATTCTTAATGGCAACAAGAAATAAGGGGTAGTTGTTATGCTCGAAAATGGACATGGGTCCTAAACAGACCCGTTGGATTATTATGAAGGCCCATTTCTTGAAACCAAGCTCGGGTACATGACTCCAATCATGGAGAAGTGAGTTCCACCATCATAGGGACATCTCATACTTACTATAACTATCATTTGGGCATCAGTTGAAGGAAGTGTGATCCGTATCTTGGGATCGCATCGTTATCATCCAAGAGGATCACATTACGCAAACAATTAAAAGGCTCGCAAGCGATCTCGCTTATAGGATCGTGTCTGTTGTCAGTTCACTACAATCATGCATCAATAAGGGCTTCTCATAATTATCTGTCATAATGACTCACAAAAGAGACCCACACACGATCCTAGATTTGGGATCGCTTCGTTTGACTATTTACAATTATCTCATTTGAAGACCTATGGTCAGGCCTCAAGGGACCGCATAGGAAGACATCATTATTATATATGGCCAGGCTATTCAGTCGCATGTATCACTCTTGGGTTCACATCGCATGGCCAGATCCTAAGGGGATCGCATACGAGGCCTAAACATGGTTTCATCATCGTTGCACAAATCATTTACCCTAACTCCGTGACTGCCTATCACATCACCATATGTTTGGGTCATGGTCAGTAATGGGATTGTACTCATGGTCTCCATAGTTGTCATGCCTTGGAAATGGATCATACAAAACCCTAGCCCATCTAGGAAACTTGTCAACCAAGAACTACGTGTGACTTGAACCCCTATAAATAAGGTACGTAGGCCTCTTGTTTACGGTAGGAAAATAGTTTACCAACAGAAGAAGTATTCACATTTTCTCTGGCGTTTACCAAATCCACAAGCAAGATCAGCTACATAATTCATCAATCATCATCTCGTGTTCTTCGCGTTCTTCGAGGAATCACCATATTTTGCTCCGTTAATCCAGCAAACCTCAAAAACATTGTTAATGACTGAGATATTTGAAAATTTAAATTAGTAATAATTGTTGTAAAGTTAATTTTTCTCTTTTTATTGTATTTTATTCGTTTAATCGTAAATTTGTGTGATACATGTCTATGATTTGGATGTAAATAGTTTGCTGTCGATTTTCGAGTAAGTAAGTATTTGATGTTTCTTTATTGCATAATTTGTTATTTAAAAAACTCGATATGATTTTACATACATATTCTTAATTAATGTTGATGGTTTGATAACTGAGATATTTGAAAATTTAAGTTAGCAATGGTTGTTGTAAAGTTAATATTCCTCTTTTTTATTGTATTGTATTCGTTTAGTTGAAAGTTTGTATGATACATGTTTATGATTTGGATGTGAATATGTTACTGTTGATTTTTGAGTACGTAAGTATTTGATGTTTTTTTACTACATAATTTGTTTTTAAAAAACTCGATATGGTTTTACATGCATATTCTTAATTAGTTAACAATGAATAACTCTCTCACAAATCACTTCGACCACAATGAAGATAACACGAAATCATGTCACATCACTGACCATTCTAAATTTATATAAATTTAAAAATTAAACTAAAAAATATTTCTAAATTATATATTAAAATGTTTCAATTTTTCTAAAAACATTCTAAAAGAATTTTAGATATTCATGGACTAAAAATAGATAGCTCAATTTAGTATAATATATGTATATAAATATTTATATGTATGTGTCAAAAATTTAGGAGTTAGACAACCCTAAGAATAGGGGTGGCAATTTAGAGTAACAGATCAGATTTGTTAAACCCAATCTTGATTTTGACTCAATCCAAATCCAAAACGGGTTAAAAATTGAACTTGAATCTGATATGTTGTGTACTAGGCTAATATTGAAAATGATCTGTTTGGATCGAAAAATAAATAAAAATTAAATTTTTAATTATAAAAAAATATTTTTATCTATGTTATTTTAAAGATATATAATTATAACTTTATGAGATGATATATGAACCAAAATTATTTAAATAATATATAAATATATATGACTAGTAGATATTGTTAGGATTTATGGGTGATAGCTTATAAGACAACTTAACTTTGTGTTTTGTAATACTTAATTTCATTAAGTAGAACATACTGTCACAGTCAGAGTATGTTCTTGTAGCCATTTCATTTGCTGTAATAAACTTGTTTATAAATCTTGGAAGAAGTTCATTCGTTTGTTCAAGCCTCAAGGAATATATCAGGATGACAGCAAGAATTAATGTTATTGTCATCTCACTGACAGTAAGGTTACAAGAAGACAACATGTTGCAAGTCAAGACAACATATTTACTCTGACAACAACATTGGCGGAAGCCTTGAGACAACAACTCTCTATTCTCCGGACAGCAAGTTTGGAACTCCTGACAACATCTATTGCGGGGATTTCTTACTGTCACCAAAAGCGCATTCTTGTGACAGCAAGCTTGGAGTTCATGATACTGTCTCAAAGGGATAAACTTTGAATTGGGGATCTACCCAGTCAAACATGTGACAGTTTGGATGTTCAAGAAACAGGCGTGTTGCAGTATCCCAACACTGCATCAGGTATGCAAAGACCACGACAGAAGCTTAAGGGATCACAAGACCAAGCTCACAATTCAAGAGTATGACAAATCTACATCCACTGGAATTGTGTTAGCTAAATATAGAATGTATCTAGATTGCTTTTCCTGTAATGATAAACCTGTTTGTATAGCAATTTAGGTAAGACACACAGGTAGGCAAATTGTAAGGAGCTGCCACATAAAAATGACTACAGCTCTACAAACCCGTGATGATATAGATAGGATTAGTTTGCTTAGTCCATCTCTCATTCTATTCTGTGTATCACTTGAGGAATCGAAGCTTGGGAAAAACATACTTTTTCTCAAGGTTGTAGCAATACTTTTGCAAGATGAATAAAATATTTATTTTGTGAGAAAACTACTTGTGATTGCATTTCTTCTAATGATGGGATTTAATCTTAGTTTTAGTTGTTGAAGCATAGATTGAATTTTATCAGTATTGCATTCAACCCCCTTTTTGCAATACTCAAGGACCAACAACTTGTAATAACCCGAATTTTTGGAAAAATTAAAACTTTTATTATTATGATTAAGTGCAGCAGTGAATAGTGATATTGGTGGATGAATAGTGATTTTGAGGATTAACAAAATTTTTCATGCCACCTATGTACGAGACGTAGTGTGGATATTCCGAAGTCATATTAGTGATCTACGGAGTAAATAAGTGAATGCAAAGACGATCGGAATTCAGAAATTCCAAATTTTATTTTGGTGTAGTATTTGACCGGGCAACGAATTATATATTATTATATTCAAGAAATGAGATATTAAAATTGAGGATTTGAGGATTTAATATTTTGGAATTTTATTATTTTATTAAAGTCGATTTAAGGATTCGATTGTTGGAATAAATAGTGAATAGTTACTATTCACTGCGAGAATTGCGTAGAATTTTATTCGCTCTTTTGGGAAATATTTCGAATCGTTTCAAGAGGAACAAGGCAACATTTACAGGATTAAATAAAGACATGGAAGTAACATGTAACAAGATTAATTCGAGGGATGCAACATTGGATCATCCATGTGAAAAGAAATGAACCAGTAAAGCTGCTTGCCACCATGATCTCCATTGCTTGACACGTGTCCCTGCTTTGCCACCATAACCCCCCACTGATCGACACGTGTCCTGGACATGCAATGACTCATCACTTTTTAATACAAAAATCAGCATCATTATCATAATTATCAAGTCAACCAAATCAAAAAGTAAAACCATTCTCTTTTCTTTATTTCGGCCAAAAACAAACTGCCGAATTGTAAAGTTCATAGCTCCTTCATTTCTTGGTGGTAAATGGCGATCTATAGCTTGTTGGAAAGGTATTGAGATAACCTACATTTCCAATTTCACAAGTTTCTTCCATTTGAGCAAGGTAAGACCTTCATGTTTCCAGTTTTTTAAACCGGTGTATAGTAACTCAGAGGATTCATAACTTGTTCTTGATTTTCTTTTGCAAATTTAAGGATGATAACCATGGATAAAGACTTTCTTAAGGCTCACAAGATCTTGTGGTGTGTTTAAGGATTCAAGGAAGGTATACCACTCATCCACCCATTTGATTTATGATGAGATTTAAGTGAAGTTTCTAGTAATGTTTAAGAATAAGCATGTTTATGGAATTTGGAGTATGTATGGTTAATTCTTGATGAATACTTGTTGTTGGTGATGTGTTCTTGAAGTATATGAACTGGTTATGTTGTAAAAGTTGTTGGGTTGTTGAATTGATATGGTTTTAAGAGGTTTTGACATAACAAAAACCGGGAAACGTTACGATTATAGCCGTCGTAATGCCCATTTGATTTAAGGTTGTTTTGAGCAAGAATTACGAACTGATCTTGGAATATTTTTGAACAGAACTGACCATGAACATGTAGGTCTTGTTTTAAGGTTTGTTTTGGCATAAAGATCATGTCTATACGAATTACGGTTTAAGAGAAAAGTGAGTTTTAGTAAACGCCGTTCGGAGGAACAACCCATCTCTAGTCAGTCACTTTGAGGCTATATTTGGACCACTTAGAAGCGATATTAAAATGTGAAACTTTGAGAAATAATACTAGAGACAGTTAGGAAGGCTCACGAAAAAGATTCGGATTAAAAAGATTATTTTTCGATTTTATAAAAATGTTTTAGCCGAGGTCGCGCAAGTGAAAACCACTAAGAGCATGACTTAGAAACCAATGTTGTAAATGATTAAGTATAACTTGTATTCGAGGATCGATTTCGGACTAAACCTACGACTTAAGAAATTGTCGATTAACATGGACTTAGTATGAGCCTATAACGAGCTAGTAATGCCTTGGTGGTGTTTCGCTTACGTGTTTAAGTATTGAGTACAAGTGGATTATCCAGGGGATTAATCGTACGTTTTCTTTGACTTTGTCTAGATTGTCCGGCATCGTCGCGAACCCCTATCACTTCTCGAGCATCAGGCAAGTTTACTAAACCTTACTCTATCATTCAGAGTATGTATATTTTCCAATGTTCAATACTTGTGTATTCCCAATTTATATACCAAATCTTTGTTGCAAGTATTGTGGCAAGTTTTCTAAATCTATACCTTGAAGTATTGATTATATATTACTGCTTTTGCCATGTGTGGAGTTATACAGTTTTGCGATACATGTTATATATTGTATAAAATAGGGTTTGATTTTGGTTTACATATGAGCTTTGAGATAAAGTAGTTATAAACCGGTGTACCTTGTAGCTCTAGAGATAAGAGCATACTTCTTGTTTTCGACTCTAGACCGGGAGTCAGTATTTTGAGATATAGAGATAGCCGTGGAAACCCGGAGGGATTCCAGCGGCAGTGTACTAATTATTTTGAGGACTGCTATTATTAAACGTTAATTATATTTCTAGAAAATATTAATTACCTGGAAATGATTTGAGGAATGTTATTTGAATATTACCTCATTCGAAGGTTATTACTTGGAAATGATTTGGTAATTGGCTTATAAGCTAGATATGGGATATCAGTTATAAGCCAGGTTTTTATAAAGGCCCTAGGTTAAGGGCATATGATATTTCTTTAGATCAGAAGTGATTATATTTTGTATATGATAAAGGTTATTTGCCGATAAAGATATCGGGTACGGTTATTCGAGGATTAATTATTTATTTAAAGTATATTATTTATGAATATTAATTTGAGGATTATTGACTTAAGGATTATTAGTGTGAATATTCATTTAAGGATTATTTATTTATTGAATATTACTTTTGAATATTTATTTGAGATTTAATTGTTTAATGAATATTAATTTGAATATTCAATTGAGATTAATCAGTTAATGAATATTATTTTCGAATATCCAAATGAGATTTATTAATTAAGGAATATTATTTATGAATATTCATTTGAGGTTTACTTAATCGAAGAATATTATTGTGAATATTATCCGAGGATTATTTAATGAATATTATTTTTGAATATTCATTTGAAGATTAATTATTTATTTAATGAATATTATTGTAAATATTCATTTGAGGATTATTTATTTAATGAATATTATTGTAAATATTCATTTGAGGATTATTTATTTAATGAATATTATTGTAAATATTCATTTGAGGATTATTTATTTAATGAATATTATGGTAAATATTCATTTGAGGATTATTTATTTAATGAATATTATTTTCAAATATTCATTTGAGGATTACTTACTTAATGAATATTATTTTCAAATATTCATTTAAGATTTACTTATTTAATAAATATTATTAAGTATTTGTAAATCAAAAGAGGTTCCCAAAACATTGTTTTTCCATTTGAATCTGTCTTTTAAGAAGATTTAAATGCTTGCTCAACTATCAAAAATATGGGAAACCTGATTTAAGTGACTACTACTCTTTTTAAACTCTCAATTCAAAAACTGTCAAGGGACATATATTTTCTTGGAGCAATTTAATTGCTGCCAGTCTAATGTTGTGTTACCACCTCAATGATCGAGGGGTAAATTCATGGAACAAGTCGATATCCATTAACAAGCATAGCTTGGGAAATATTGGGGAATCTTCCTTTCCAACCTAGATATAACTACTTAGTGGAGTCGTATCAACAAGTGTTACACTTGGGGAAAGGAGGATGACCTTTACGTTTCAGAGTCATGGATTTCATCTGAACTAGGAGTGGTGTAAGTGGTCCAGTTGCGATTGACCCATCCAACTTTTATGGCCCCAAATGGGCCGGGAGGTCACTGAAAGGCGGTAGACAATGTCAGGCCGTCGTGATTCTTCCATCTACATGTAGAAAACATATTTGAGCGGTGCGACCTGCTAATGATCATAGCAAGGTTAGGCACAGCGGGCGCGGTAGCAACTCCAGTATTAGTTCATCATCCAATTTGGGTATTCCTGCAACATGTATTGGGATGAAAAACCAATCATGTTGGCAGGGGGTCGAAAGTGTTTGAAAATGAAGTGACAATAAATTCATGCAACTTCATCTTTTATTTATGAGTTATGACTCTGTGGATATCTTACATAACATGAGTTATGGTAAGGGAGTTGTTTATACTGAATCACCTTATAACTTCATCTTTTAAGTTATATGTTGATATTCTGCTTATATATAACAGATATTTTTCGGAAAGGTTATATTTGGTTTACTTTGAAACCTCATCTTTTATATTATAATAGAACCTTGTTCATAATATAGCAAAAGCTTGCAGAAATATTATGAAATGATATTTGAAATACAACAATGGTACTATTTTTGGAATACATTCCGATAAGGATATAATTTCAGTATCGAGATATTTTGACAAATTATTGTCTTATACCCGCTTTATTCTGGGTTGAGTTAAAGGCAGAATTATGCCATTCCTTCATTACCTTGCTGAGCTATCGCTCACTCTTGCTATTGTTTTATATATATTATATAGCAGCGAAGCAGGATGCCAATGGGACGGCACATACCCCGCAAGGCGTTTCCATAAACAGTTTCTAGCAGTGATCCCGAGAGTAGTGCGAACCAATCGAATCAGGCTACAACTATTGGTATTCCACTTATGTATAGATATGAATGGTATGAGAGGATTGTGAGCATCAGAAGGCTAAGTTGGTAATGTAACATTACTTAGAAATTGTATCAGTGACATATTCAAAGACATTTGGGTATTGTAATAAAGATAATTTATTCCGCAATGGTTGTATTGTGTCGTTTCTGAGACTCTAACCTGTGTGTGTGTGTGTGAGACATATATTGTGGGGTCATGAGCAGGTAAATTATGCACGGTGTGAGTAATACAGGTAAGGCAAGGAGTAAATGGATCGTGACTACTTTAAATCCCTGACCCCGGATTTGGGGCTGTTACATAAATGGTATCAGAGCGTTAGGTTACAGTCCTCAGAAACGATAGAAGATCGAGTCTTACAATACCCTTAAGAATGATAAGAACATTTAGAGCCCAAATTGAGTTCGTAGTCGGGTTAGAGGACATGACCCTGACTGTTTAAGATGAAGCCCGAGAGGGGACTTCTTCTGGGAAACCGTACTTAGGACTTCATGGTTAGTCACCTCGATTCGTATGAGTTATAGATTGATGGGATTCTGAGATACCAGACCCTGAGGCCTTCGAGTAGGCAATTGATGATGCGTTCCTTGAAATGGACGGAGACCCGATAAAGGAAGATCCATAGGAGGATCTAGAGGAAGACCCCATGGTGGGTCATGGAAAGAATCTTGTAGAGAACGTGTTGATTGATAAAGATGTAGTATGTTACTTGAGGTCGTATAATAAACAAATATGAGATCATGACGAGTATACAGAAATCAAGTAGTATCAAGATCCCAGCTTTTGATAAAGAGAAATACAATGTTTGGAAAAGAAAAATCCTGCTGTTTATCAAAGTTGCGAATCCACTATACATGAGAATCCTCGAGAATGGTCCCTTTATTCCCTGAAAAGAAATTGCAGCCTCAACGGTTGATGGTGTTTTTATTCCAGCATATTGGGTTGCCAAGAAGCCATCTGAGTTTTTATAGCCTGAAAAAGAAAAGATGGTACTAGATGACTACTTGCAACTCATCCTGCTTGATTCTCTCACTTTGGATAAAGCCATGTGTGGGAATGTTATTGGATGTGCATCATCCAAGGAAATATGGAACAAGATTGAGCTGTTATGTGAAGGAAGTGAAGAGGTTAGAGAAAACCAAAAACAAATACTTGTCTCACAGTATGAAGCCTTCATGGCAAAACCAGGTGAAGAATTGACACCAATGTTTGAAAGATTTAGCAAACTTCTCACTGAACTCCAGATTCATGGTAAGTTCTATGAGAAGAAGGAACTCAATGTCAAGTTCTTACTCACCCTTCCCGAGCATCTTGAGCACATAATTACAGCAATAAGAGAAGGAAGAGATCTGAAGAGTGTGTCTTTTGAAACACTGTATGGAGTGCTCAAGTGATATGAGCTAGAATTCTTTCAAAAAAGATCCATACAAAATGGATCTAAGGGAAAAATGGCAAACATGTCTGGTGCTCTTGTAGCTCATGAGCCAAAGGTTACCCTGCCTAGTGAAGCAGTTCAAATCATTCAACCAACTCAAGTGTCTTCCTTAAAGATGGAGGAGGTGGTGGATGATGAGGAGAAAGTAGTGCTACAACTGGATGATGTTGAAGATGAGGACTTCCATTCAATAGAAGAGATGGAGAAGATGGATAATCCAACCATGGCTTATATGGCAAAGAAGTTCAAAAATATAAGATTCAGAAGGAACAAGCCATACAAGCCTCAGGGTCAGACATCATTTTGCTACTGAATGCAGAAGGCCAAAGCAAAATCAGAAAATGGACAGAGGGTCAAATGGACAATACAAAAGAGGACAAGGAAGAGTCTATATATGGCTGAAGGTAGATGTTGGGATGAGTCTGATGAGGATGAGGAAGAAGAATATGTGAATTTAGCCCTCATGGCTAAATCTGATGATGACTCATCAAGCCCTTCAATTAAGGTACCTTCACTTGTCATGCTTGATATGTCTAACACTGAATATAAACAAACTCTTGAGGAATTGAGTGCACAAATGTTCCATATCCATACTAGTTTAACTGCTGCTAATGAAGAAATAGCTAGGTTAAATAAGTTAAATGAAAAACTCAGTTCTGAAAATGATTTGCTTTTACTTAAGACCAGTCCTTTGGACTCCCTAGCTCAGGAAAATGCAAGACTTAAAAATGATCTAGTATGTGCTAAGGAGATAGAAGAGTTTTTGAGAAAGGAAATCACTGAGAATGAATTTAAGCTAAAGGCTTACAGAAACTCTTCTAGGTTGCTTCAAGACCTTAATGATAAGAACACTGAGAATCAGAAGGTAGGAGTAGGTTTTGAATATGGAAAAAGATCTGAAAAAGAATCTGTGATTCTTGATTGTTCAACTGATGTTGCTGTCAAACCCCAAATCCTCAAAAAGGTTCATGCACCAAAATTCAAGATAGCTGAAGTTGATTTTGATAAAGAAGCTATGTTCATCGAACAACAGCTCCTTGATGAGGATGAAGGTGTTGACAACACAACTGTTGAAGGAAAAGATACTGTCTCTATCCCCAGGACAGTAACTTTGCCTAACAATCTGACAGAATGTTCTAAAGATGCTGTCAGCAATGACAAGACAAAATCTTCTAAAGATGCTATCAAAAGAGTATCTATGACAGTATCCTCTAAACCTGTTGTCAAGACAATGGGTGTAAAAGGTACTGTCAAGAATGACTCGACAACAACTTCAGGACATGTTGTCAACACAGAGGCTTTCAAGTCTAAGAACAGGAACGACAAAGTAGGAATTAACAAGGGCAATGTCTATGCAATAACTGTGGCTCCTCACATCATCTAACAAATGTTTGTAAGAAACAAACTGAGCCTAAAGTCAATGTGACTGAGGTCAAGGGTAACTTACACAGAACCCCCGTTATGCATAGAACTATGGATGTTTGTAACAACACTGACTGCATGCCTTGTAAAATTACTGCTATGAGTACATGCTTCAACTTGCCTATCTTGTCTATTGAGAAATGCTCCTACATACATTCTGGTGCGACTTCTGAGCCTACTGGTGACAGTAAAAAGGCAACCCCCACTTAGAAGAAGACTATGTCTTATTCTAAACCTAAGTGGGTGGCAAAAGAAGTCGAGCAAAAATTTTCTGATGTTTGTATTGATGTTGAAAATGATGGAAACTCATGTGTCACTAATTCTGCAGGACCCAACGAAGATTGGGTACCATATGTAACCTAAAAAAAAATTTGTTTTGCAGGGCAAGAAAAAGGAACAGGTTGTGTGGATCATTGACAGTGGTTGCTCAAGACACATGACTGGTGATAAAGACCTGCTATCAGATTTTGTGGAGAAAGCTGACCCAATCATAACCTTTGGAGACAACAGCAAAGGTTACACAGTGGGATATGGTTGTTTGGAAATAGGGAATGTTGTCATGAATGATATTGCTCTTGTTGATGGATTAATGCACAACCTTTTTAGTGTCAGCCAGTTCAGTGACAGAGGATTCAAGGTTGACTTTGACATGATGGTGTGCAATATCTATCACAAGAAGGACATAAGCCTTTCTATTAAGGGAGTAAGGAAATGAAGCCTGTTTTTTGCAGACCTAAGCTCAACAAAGAAGGATAAAATTTACTGCTTCTACAGCAAAGCCACTGTTGGTGACAGCATGTTTAGGCACAGGAAACTCTCCCATCTCAACTTCAAGACAATGAATATGCTGATGAAGAAGGAACCGGTGAGAGGACTACCTCAACTGGAATTCTGCCAAGAAGGACTGTGTGAGGATTGTCAAATGGCAAAACTGAGAAGATCTGTGCACAAGTCAAAGCAAGTTAACACCAACACTAAACCACTCAAGCTAATTCATATGGATCTATTTGGCCCAATCAATGTTCCATCTCTAGCTAAGAAAAGATATGCATTAGTATGGTAGATGATTACTCTAGATACACTTGAGTGAAGTTTCTAGAATCAAAAGATGAAGCTGCTCAGTTAATCATTGATCACATAAGGGTTCTTGACAGAACTCCAAATGCCAAAGTCCAAATCTTGAGAAGTGATAATGGTACTGAGTTTAGAAATGCTTTACTTGGGAACTTTTGTAAGGATGAAGGCATTGTTCAACAATTCTCTGCTGCAAGAACTCCACAACAAAATGGAGTTGTGGAAAGGAAGAACAGAACCCTCATTGAAGCTGCTAGAACTATGTTGCATGATGCAAAATTACCAACATACTTTTGGGCAGAGGCTACTAACACAACTTGCTACACTCAGAACAGAACTATAATCAACAAGACTCATGGAAGCACTCCTTACCATCTCTTGACTAAAAAGAAACCTACTGTCAAATATTTTCATGTATTTGGAAGTAAGTGTTACATGATGAAAGAAAACCACGAAAAGAAAGGAAAGTTTGATACCAAAGCCTATGAAGGCATTTTCATGGGACATGGATTAGAAAGAACTGCTTACAAAGTCTATGTCATAGAACATAGAACAATTGAAGAAAGTGTAAATGTCACATTTGATGAAACCAAGTTTCCAGGGGTACATGAAGATGGTCAAATGCAGACTCTTAGATTTGAGAATCAAGGATACTTGGAAGAAGAAGAAATTGTTGATGAAGAACCCAATCTTACTCAAACTATTGATGTTGAGAAAGATGCTATCAATGCTAATGATATTGATCAAACTCCAGCTCAGTCACAAACCATCTCAACCAATGTGCAAATTGATGGAGATTCTGGAGATAATGAAGAGTATGGTGGAGACAACTACACTGGTGAAGATTCATCTCCTCAAACTGGAGCTAATCCACCTGATCATCAAAGAAGCTTGCCCAGAGCCACAAAATGGAACAAGGATCACACTGATGATCTAATCATTGGCAATCCTTCGTATGGGGTAAGGACAAGAAGTAATGTCTTTGCTGACAGCATGTTCTCATGCTTTCTGTCGAAAATGGAACCCAAGATAATTGATGAAGCATTGTTGGATTCTGATTGGGTGATTGCTATGCAAGAAGAGCTCAACCAGTTTGAAAGAAACAATGTATGGAAGCTGGTTCCAAGACCCAAAGGAAAATCAGTAATTGAGACAAAGTGGGTATTCAGAAACAATCTGGATGAGATTGGAATGGTGACAAGGAACAAAGCAAGGCTAGTTGCAAAAGGTTACTGTCAACAGGAAGGAATAGACTATGATGAGACTTTTGCACCTGTCGCTAGACTTGAAGCCATAAGGATCTTTCTAGCCTTTGTTGCACATTGTAACTTCAAGGTATTTCAGATGGATGTCAAAAGTGCCTTTCTAAATGGAGAGTTGGAGGAGGAGGTGTATGTTGAACAGCCACCTGGTTTTGAAGATGTTCAAATGTATAACTTTGTTTACAAACTGTTCAAAGCACTTTATGGATTGAAACAAGCTCCCAGAGCTTGGTATGATACACTCTCCACCTTTCTATTAGAGAATCAGTTTACAAGAGGTGTGGTAGATAAAACTCTGTTCTAAAAGCATCATGGAAAGGACATCATTCTGGTACAGATCTATGTTGATGACATTATTTTTGGATCTTCAAATGAGAAGCTGTGTGAAAAGTTTTCATCTCTAATGAGAAACAAGTATGAGATGAGCATGATGGGAGAACTGTCATTCTTCATTGGTCTACAAGTTCTTCAGCAAAGTGATGGAATCTTTATATGTCAAGCCAAATATGTCAAAGAACTTCTCAAAAAGTTCAACTTAGAAGATTCATCACCTGCCAAGACCCCCATCTCTACATCAACAAATCTGGATCTTGATCCCAAAGGTAAGAAAGTGGACTCTAGTGCTTACAGAGGCATGGTAGGATCACTGCTCTATTTGACTGCTAGCAGACCAGATATAATGTTTGCTACATGTCTCTGTGCAAGATTTCAAGCCGATCCAAAGGAGTCACACTTAGTTGCTATCAAAAGGATTTTTAGATACTTAAAGGGCACTCCTAATCTAGGACTTTGGTATCCTAAAAATACTGGATTTGAGCTAGTTGGGTACTCTGATTCAGATTATGCTGGATGTAGAATTGATAGAAAAAGTACAACAGGTAGCTGTCAATTTCTTGGTGGAAGGTTAGTGTCATGGTTTAGCAAGAAGCAAAATTCCGTCTCTACATCAACTGCAGAAGCTGAATATATTGCAGCTGGAAGTTGCTGTGCACAAATTCTGTGGATGAAGAATCAACTCTTGGATTATGGTCTAGTGTTGAACAATATTCCTATCTACTGTGACAACACTAGTGCCATAGCTATCTCAGACAATCGTGTTCAACACTCTAGAACAAAGCACATTGATATCAGACATCACTTCATAAGAGAGCATGTTGAAAGAGGAACTGTGAAGCTGATCTATGTCCCAACAAAAAAGCAACTTGCAGACATCTTTACTAAACCATTGGATGAAGCCACCTTTAACAGGTTGGTAAGTGAATTGGGAATGCTTAACCTGATATGTTAACTTACTGGTTTTTACATTTTCAATTTCCTAAATGCAACTTGTGACAGTAACTTTTAAGTCATTGTCATGAGAAGTTACTGTCAACAGAGTCTCTATTTGCTTTCGACAACATGTTTGCTATGTTTTTGCTAAACTTGAATTAAATGCTAGTCACATTGTTGATAGTTAGACTTTGTGTGTCATTAACTTGGATAACCTCTTAGTTTGAGAAATTGGTCAAGTGATTTGCATTGATTGGCTATATGTGTGTTAATTGTTAGCCTAGTGGAGGACATAATTCTTAATTGTAATATGTGGTAGTTGTATGGGTATTCCAAACTGTTGACCATTTGCCTTCCCATCACCTAGTATGCCTATAAATTGAACCTTAGGTCATATTATTTTTCACAAACAAAAAAAAGGGTAAAATGGAAAACAAAGTAGGAATCGAGTATAGACCCAAGATTCAGTGTGGTTCTCCACACAAAGCAGTGGTGGAAGAACTGCTCGATCAGATGGATAACATCCTCGATGAGGAAGAAGAGAAAGAGGATGCTGTCAAGGCAACAGAAGAGGCTAAGTGGCAAGTGCAGGAGGAGGAACTTCGAGTGCTCCTCAAGCAGGAAAAAAACACTGAAGAAGAAACTCGCTCAGAAGTTTTAGGATTAGTTGATAAAATCATGAAATCATAATTTGTAATTCTCTTTTGTTAACATGATTTTATTAATAAAATTGGTCCTATTTTGGTTAATGTCTATTGTTTAAGTGTTTTGTATCTGTGTTTGTTGTCTGATCAATCTCTTGTGCATGAATATGAACTCTTGATTTATTTGACTATGTGTAACTGATGTTTATTGAGTTAAGTAAATTACTGAAAGAATCTATTAAAATTCTTGACAGTAAATTGTTCTTCCGCAAGAGTTACTGTCCTCAAGAAAAGTAGCTGTCACAGATTGGCCCGATAGTTAGTTTCTTGAGAACAATTATGAACATTCTGTCATGCGTCTTGAAAGATACTGTCATTAATGTACTTAACGATGACAATAAGTTTTTGCGACAAGGTTACTGTCAAACAAAATATACTGTCATCAAACCAAATGTCACTAACAGTTTGTTTCAGCGCACATGTTACTGTCACTAATAGTGGACCGTTACAATTGTTAATTCAACCTCCACGTTGACAGAAAATAAAGGGAGTAACCCACGTGGTGGTGTTACTGGGTAATAGCACGATTCCAAATATCCCCTTTTTCAGCATAACGCTTGATACAACAGTTAATCAGACAATATCAAAACTGACACAGAACAACCAAAAAAAGCAAAACCACTTTCTGCCCTAACTCTCTCTCTACTTGCTCAACTAATTCTCTTTCCTTCCTTTACCCACAATAATGGCACCTAAACAATCATTTCTCAGACTAACTTTTCTGGTATCTATTCTCCAAATGATGTTGGTGAGGATTTCAAAGGACTTGTTTCTTTCTTGAATAAGTCCTATATTTGGTATGCTATTACTTCAACTCATGTTCTAGACCTAGAAAGGATTGAAAACTTCTGGGAGTCGGCTGTTGCTCAGGGAGATGGAGACAATACCACCATCAAATTCAAAATCAAGGAACACAACTACACTCTCACTATTCAAGGCATCAATGCAGCTTTGGGAATTGTGCTTGAATCATGAAAAACCTACACAGAGCTTGCAAGTGATGAGACCTTAAAGAAGCTCTTCTTGAAAATTGGGTATTCTGGACCCATTCTCGAAGAGGGTACAACTAAGTGGTACCCATCTGGTGAAATGGACAGGAAGTATCTCAGGAAGGAATGGAGCAAGATTCTAGATGCCATGGTGAAGGTGTTCTCCACAAAGACCACTGGTTGGAATGGGATTCCCACCTACATCAAGAAGCTTACACACTCTCTTGTCCATGGGTACAAAGTGGATGTTGGAAAGCTGCTCATGGCACACCTCAAATCTGCCATAGGTAAGAAGGTAAATCTCTATCCTCGCTTTTTAATGATGTGCATTAATTCTCTTTATGATTTCAATGAAGATGCTCCTCGAATAGAGGTTTGCAATGTTTTGAAAATGAACACACACATAACTCCCTCTTCACAGAATTTAAATGCACATATTCCACTTTGCTTCACCAAACACATGGTTGATCAAGTGCCTAACATTGATTTTCCATTGCCCTATGGGTATGAAACCTTCACTCTTGAGGATGAGGCTGGATTAGACCCAAATTCAGCTAACCCACATTCTACACCATACATTCAGCCTAGGTTCTCTAGACTTCCCAAAGTACAGAGACAAACCTTGCAAGAATCCAGAAAAAGACCCCTAGAAACTGATGTTGGTGGTAATACTGAGAGTCAAGAGGGAGTTCCTGCACCTATTGAAACTGGTCTGTCTCCCAAGGCACCCTGTACAGAATCTGCACACCCTCATGTTTCACCTCATGAGGAGCCTCCACTTACAGAAATACATATGGAGTCAGGACACATTGAGGATCTCACCTCCACAATTTATGCTTCACAAGTTCAGTTTGTGGAGCAGCCAATATTCACTTCTCCACCTTCACCTTCTTCCTTCCCTACTCATTCATTTGTTTCTTCTCCACAACCTAGAGAGGGGGACAGTTCCAACCCTTCAGGTTTTGATCATCCATCTCTTATCTTGGATGAGCCCCCATCTAGTGGTCCACAAGAACCCATCTCTCAAAGTGAGATGGAAACCACTCCTCCAAACACTGAGCTAGAACAAGGTACAATTCTGCTAGAAAGTGAAACAGTCAGTGCCTTGTTCAACCTCCCAGGAGCATCTTACCTTGAGGAAGATGTCGTCACAGCCTCAGTTGCTGTCAAAGACAATGCAAATGTTGCTGTCACAGACCCACCTGATGTCAAGGATGCAGTCAAAGTTGATGTCCCAACCAAACCTGTTGTCAAGGATGCAGTCAAAGTTTTTGTCCCAACCAAACCTGTTGTCCAAGATGCAGTGCAACCTACTGTCATTCATTCAGCTGACAGTAACATTTCTGGTAAAGTTGATGTCCCTTTTACCCAGCCTAATTATGATGAGGTTCTCATTGAGGATGCCTCTGATGATGATGTGCCACTGTCTCAGCTTCTCAAGGTACATTCTAAACCCTCTTTTTCAATGCATGTTAGTACTGCTCATACCCATGCATCTAGGTTGAGTGAGGTAGTGCAAAAGAAAAGAAAGATAAAAGAACAGAGATGTGAGCTTCAAAATGAGAGGCAGCCAAATGAGATGACAAAAGGAGAGGGACTTGAGCATGTCCAGAGTGCATTTGAGGGAGCCAACACTATGCAGGCACTAGGCCTTGAGAGTTCTACTGTGAGGAGTGATGAGATCACTCAAAAAAAAACACTGAGAGTGTGAGAACCCCCTCAGCCTCCAAGCCCCATTCTTTTCCTTCCCCTCCTAGAAGGTTGAGTACTGGTGGCGCCTCTACTCAAATTACTCAAAGATTGGAAGCCCTGGAGCACAGATGTCTATCCATGGAATCTAAGCTTGACAGCCTGTCTACCATGGTGGCCTCTGGATTTTCTAGTCTCCAACAGACACTTCAGCTATTCTCTGCAAGTTTTGATGTTGTTAACTTACCTAAGGGGGAGAAAGAGGTAAGATCAGAATCTGCTCAAGAGCAAGGAAATTTAACCAAAGAAGTGTCTGTATCTCAGGGGGAGTCATGAGGAAAGGGGGAGTCGGGAAGACAGGGGGAGTCAGGAGAACATGGGGAACAATTAGAAGATCAACAAACAAGTGGAGATGGCAACCTATTTGAATATGAAATTGATGGGGAGAAAGTATAAATGTCCAAAGAAGTATTGGAGGAACTGCAAGGAAGATCAAAATCTAAGAGACCAATACTTCCTCCTATATCAATAAGAGAGCCAACTCCACAACCACAGGAAACTGCACTACAAAAGATGTGGAGAGAAAAGGAGGAGCAGAATAAGTTGGGGAAAGGCAAAGGAAAACTGCCTGAATACTGCAATTTACCATCTATGTGGACTGAGGGAGCTGAAATTGATCAGGAAGAGGCAAATACCTTGATGGTAGATTACAGGGAGAGCACACTGCACAATAAGGATGAACAATTCATCAGGATAGTTGAGGAGATAACAAGGAGGCCAAATTTAACTATAACTCAAACCTCAACACTCCTAATGAGCAATATTGTGAGTGTATGTGTGAAGATCAATGAAGAAAGAAGATGGGCCATTGATGTGTACTTGGACATTGGAATCTCAATGTTCATAACTATGCAGTTGCTATAGAACCTTCAAGCAAGGGTGCTGAGTGTGATGAGAGCCAAGATAACAACAAACCAATCAACCTTCAATGAGATCTTACAGGTGCAAATCCTGAACCTAATCTCAGAGAAACTTCCAGAGGTGTACCTTAATCCATTTTGTGTCTGCTATGAAATGGTCACAAAGAACAAGGCCAAGAAGTGTGGATATCTAAGTCTAAAGGGCACATCAAAAATGGATACAAGGTCAGTGTTGAAAGTGCTGAATATGATTCTCAGCTCAAAAATCAACAAAGAGAGAGTTCAAGCTGTCAAGGCAATTCACAAACTACTGGCAAGGAGAGACAGGAAGTACATCTTTATAGTGAAGGAGTTAATCTATAAGGCAAACTCCAGAAGAACAGATCAATGGTGAAAGCTGTTCATTTGATAACTCTCTTAATGATGATGATGAGTTGGATGGAAATGGAGGATATGGTGTGGTAAGAAATGTTGGTGGAACAAATGTTGAAAATTCTGTCAATACAGCCCAGGAAGAAAGTAAACAGGAAGCTCCTGTGCAAGAAAATAAAAATACTGGTGCTACAGAAGAGGAGGAGATTGAAACACTTGAAACTTTGGAGGCAAACATACTAAGGTGTGCAATTGACAGTATCAATGATGAAAAAGATACTATCACCAAAGAAGCTGTCAAGGAAGATACTGTCATGGCAGATGCTGTCAGCAAAGACACTGTCATGGAAGACACTATCGAGAAGGATGCTGTCAGAAAAGACATTGTCATGGAATATGTTGTCAAGGATGAAACCAAGAAAGCAGTAAAGCCTAAGATGACAAAATCCTTAGCAAGAGCTTGGTTTTCCAGACAGGAATATGAAGCTGAGAAGACTGCTAAAGCAAGGAAAGGAAAAACAAAGTACTCAGGAAAAGAGAAAGCTACAGGACTTGGCAGGAGTCTGAAGAAACCAATCCAAACAAAATCCTACAGCTCCTTTGATCTACTGGAAAAAGACGCTCAAGGAATCAAGAATGTTGAGGTAAAGTTGGATGACCACAAAGAAGCAAGCCAGTATGTTCTATGGTTTGACCAATCATGGTCAGTAAAGGTTCATAAGGACTTTAATATGGAGGTGGTTTCACATGAGGTAACCGAAACTCTTACACGCAAAAAAAGGATAGTCACAGGGAGAATTGAGTACTTCTATTTAGAGAGAATGGTCAATCTAATGCAAGGTTATGACAATGTACCTGAAAAAGTCATGGAACATGTTCTGATGTACAAAGCTGAAAGAGATGAAGAATTTTATCAGAAACATAGGGATTGGTCATTGCATGATGATGCTGATATTACTCAACTATTGGAGTACTCTGTTGAAGAAATAGCTGACTATGAGGATGACTTTCCTGAAGAAGAAGTGCAAGCCATGCCTAGTCAGGAGAAAACATCTAAAGCTGCTCATGATGAGACTGTTGAGAAAATGGAAGCTGAACTCTTAAGCAAATACCAGAAACAGAACAATGAGAAATGCAAAGAACCCAACTTTCAACTTTGTGTGCTGGAAAACCCTCTCAGGATCAAACATGGAAAGGAAGAAATCTACTTGGATAGTTTCCACAAGCTCAGAACCAGTGTGCTGAAAGAACTGAACTACTCAGTGGTTGGATCAACTAACCATCTAGAGATGTTGTGTTCCTTTGAACTTGAAGATATTATTCATAAGAGAAAGGGTGAAGACTCAAAGCTGGACAAGGCAAGAAGGACAACTCTAAATGCATTCTCTGGCAGGAAATTCAAGCTGGATAAAGACATCTTAAAATTAAGAGTCTATATCTTTGGACAAGAAAATTGGATGGATCTCCAGGATGCTCAACATGTTGGTTCTAAAGCAGCCCAACAGTTTATTGATGAGATTAAAGATGATGCAATTTCCCCCATGGAAATATCTCTGTTGGATGGTCTCAGAAACTATGTAGCAGAAGTTCTCAAAAGAGAGGAAGAAAGCAGGAAGAAAAGAAAGTCTGAAGCTCAAAACTAGGTAAATGTTTCATATTTGCTCATTCATTCTAGAGCACCTATGTTTGTATTCATTCTGATCTTTGTTAGTTAAGTTGTCAGCATGTATAGTTTGTAAATTTGTAGTTATTATCCATAAAAACAAATTGGGGGAGATTGTTAGGATTTATGGGTGATAGCTTAGAAGACAACTTAACTTTGTGTTTTGTAATACTTAATTTCATTAAGTAGAACATACTGTCACAACCAGAGTATGTTCTTGTAGCCATTTCATTTGCTGTAATAAACTTGTTTATAAATCTTGGAAGAAGTTCATTCGTTTGTTCAAGCCTCAAGGAGTATATCAGGATGACAACAAGAATAAATGTTAATGTCATCTCACTGACAGTAAGGTTACAAGAAGATAGCATGTTTCAAGTCAAGACAACATATTTACTCTGACAGCAACATTGGCGGAAGCCTTGAGACAACAACTCTCTATTCTCCGGACAGCAAGTTTGGAACTCCTGACAACATCTATTGCGGGGATTTCTTACTGTCACCAAAAACGCATTCTTATGACAGCAAGCTTGGTGTTAGATCAGGATTCAATGATCATTAGGATCTGAATTAAACTGTTCAGGATTGCTGTAATAACCCTAAATTTTGGACTTAGTTAAAATTTTTTGATGAATAGTAAATGTGATGAATAGTAAATTTGCTGATGGAAAATTTGTCAGACCACACTATGTGGATGACATGGAATGAATGTTTCGAAGTTATATTATTGATGTATAAGGAGAATAAGTGAATGTAAACGCGATCAGAATCGGGAGATTCCAACTTTGAATTTTGATCACTATTCATCGGACAATCGAGGATGTATTGATTTGATCGTTTTGAGAAAGTGTGTAGGATGAGAAATCCATGATCATATCTTAAACCAAGATGAGAAACCTAAGAATATATATATTAGACAAAGGTAATGGAAGGATAAAGGAAGTACCCTAGCTTTGGTACAGAGAAACGTCTTTAGAACCACTGGAAACTATCGCGAAACAAAAGCGTAATAAATCATGGATTAAACCCTAACCAAAGGAGGAGTATTATATGAGATTATCAAGTGCAATATATAAAAGAATTGAGGATGCAAAGGATGACATAAGCATGATGTAAGGAGATGACATAAGCATGACCAAGTGATGACAAAGTGGTGAATCACCACCTTGTCACCACTTTCACCACAACCACAAGCTCAAAATGAGCCTTGTCATTGATGACAAGCACTCTTATTAACCACACAAATCAGATGACAAGTCTTGAGGATTAATTAGACAAAACAAAAGAAAAGAAAATCAAAGAAAAACAAAAGCAAAAAAGAGAAGTATCAAGGTGAAGCAACATTCGGCTATTCTTCATCTTCAAAGTCCTTAAAACTTTTGCTCATACTTCCACTCCACCAAAAATCATGTTCTTGGGCTCTAAATCACCCTCATCCTATATCCAAGGTAGATCTCTAATCTTAGCCTCATCCATGGATCATAACTTGATCAAAAATGGATTCAAAGTTGATGATGAATAGTGATGTGAATAGTAACCTCATAGAATCTTGATTTGTTTTGATGTTTTTAGGTTTGATTAGCTTAGTTAAGGAGCAAGGAAGGGTATATCATCCATATATAGCCTTTGTTAAGATCCAAGGAAGGTATAAACTTCTTTCTTTTTATGATTTTTGCTTGATCTAGTAAGTTAGAAGTGTTAGATTGAAACTATGTTAGAATAAAGCATGTATGCATGATTTTAAGCATGTTTGATGGATGATTTGTGGATGAACTTGTGAAATAGAGGGTGACCTTATTTGGACAGTTAAATGATATTATAGACTTGAGTTTGATTGGTGGTTGGTTGATGGTTGATTGTAGTGTGGATGAGTGTTTGAAAAACACGGGAAGTACGCATAAGCGCCGTTACCATGTCGGATTTTACTTAGGTAGTTTAGACAGAAACCATGACTGCAAAACAGGGCATAAACTTGAGGTTTCTGACCATGAGCATGTAGGCTCTGTTTCCTAGATTACTTTGGCGAAAGAATCGTATCGTTTTGGTTTACGGTTTAGGAATAGCGTCCGTTTTAGTAAAAGCGGTTTCGCGTAACGAGATAGTTCATTGTATGAACTTTGAGATAGGGATCAAGCCCTTTAAAATTGGAATTGGATTGAGATATTAAAATGGATACTAGTATGTATAATAAGGAAAGGAAGCCTAGAAGAGTTCGAGTTAAAAAGATAAGTTGGTGATTTTATAAAAATACGCGAACGAAGGTTGCGCGAGTGAAATACCCTTAAGGGGATGGTTTAAAACAAGGAAATGGTAAATGATAAATACTTGGGATTTGTGAATAGGTTTTCACCCAAACTTTTGACTTAGAAGTTTACTGAATGTTATGAGGTTATAGATGACCAAGAGCGAGACAATTGATGTTCATTAATAGAACGTTAGTGCTTAAGTTAAATGCACTTTAAATGATTAAGCCAGGGGACTGATCGGGTATTTCTTTGTTTATAGATTTCCCGGCAAGTTCTCGAACCCATAACAACCAAGGACCCAAGGCAAGTTTTCTCATCCCATGCTGTATTTTAAAATACAATATTCTAATAAAATGCATATGATAGATGCATGCTTTCCAAAACTAATATATGCATACGATATTATGCATGCTTTCAAACCTCACATCGTATATAAATGTGATGACATTAAAAATGATGAGATGTGATGTATGCATATGATAGATGCATGCAAGTCTTCAAACCCTACACCATATAATGATGATGTTGTGATATTGATACATATGCTGCTTTATGCTGTGAAATGACTTATAAACTGTTTTCGCTTTTTAATAAAAAGCGGTATAAGATATAAGGTTTATATGCTAGCTAAGTACTAGATATATACCAAGGTTAAGGATTAAAGACTCTAAGTATAGAGTACTTGTACGATGGTTTTAAAAACTTAGACCGGGAGTCAAATTATTATTTTGTTTTAAACTACTGTCAGAAACTGGAAAGTTCCAGGGACGGTTATACTTTAAGGGTATTTTAAATATTCCAATATCGATATAATTGGATATTTAAGGTGAGATATTTAAATAATATTATAATATATATTATTTGAATATTATTTAAATAAGTGAATATTATTTCGAATATTCACTTAAGTGTTTTATATTGAATAATAATTCAATATTTATTATTTGAATATTATTTAAATAAGTGAATATTATTTTGAATATTCACTTAAGTGTTTTATATTGAATAATAATTCAATATTTATTATCTGAGGATTATTTAACTAAGTGAATATTATTTTGAATATTCACTTAGGTGGGTTTATATTGAATAATATTTTAATATTTATTATTTGGGTATTTATTAAATATTCCAAATATGATTTAAAATCATAGAACCTTATTATATGATTAAAGGTTCTATTATTTAAACAAAAATATAAATTTCTGATTTTCAGAAAAGGTATTAAAATAGAGATTCCCAACTATTATCTTAAGATAGTTAAAGGTAATTAAATGCGAATAGTATTTTTCCAACTCATCGAAAACTGGGAATCTAGTTCAAGAATTAGAGGACAATGATTTACTTCCACTGTTCCTCTAAAGTATCTATAACTAGGGGATGGCTCCCCCATTCAAATAAGAGTTTTTCAAACTCTCTGAACTCTGATATTTCAATAAACTCCCTGGTCATAATTTCAAAATACGCAGTAACCATCGGTAGTCTCGTTGACTAATGTCAACCCACACTTTGACTTACTCCTTTCAATTACTCTGGAGTAAGGTGTTCTAAACGGTTACAAAGTTTTGACAAGTATTCGTACTTGGGAAATGTGGAATTAAATTCCGATTTCCGTTTCGTTAATGTTTTTCTTCATGGGAATTGGAAAGGCCTACACGGCAATGAAATAGGTGCCGGGGTAGTGCCAAATTATCAAGGCTTACCCGGTGATGAAATAGGCCCGAGGTAGTGATCTCTTGCGTGCTAAGGCTTACCCGGTGATGAAATAGGCCCGAGGTAGTGATCTCTTAGCACAGTGGCCCGTATGCGGTCAGGGTGATAACCGAACAGGAAGTCGTCCTTCTACTAGTAGAAAAGAAAAGTTACGATACAACGGCTGATCACCGTGTATCGGGTGTTCCAGTACATTCCCTTCCCTCCAATTGGAGTTGTGCTGCACATTGTAATGAAAGCCTAGGTGCTGAGTTACTGATAATGTGGCAGTGATGAGTAACGATGTTCCTCATACAGTAGTTGTACTGTATGGCATGTTTTGACGAAAAGAATAATAAAATGTCATTCTGTATACGAATGAAGTTTAAAGGTTTTCTTTCATGATATAAGCTTACATTTACGAAAAGTATTTGAGTATGATTATAAATCATACGGTATTTTGAATGATATACTATTTTGGGGATAAACCCTAGTAGTTTTAAAAATGGATCCTATGTGGATTATCTACCTGAAAGGTTTAAGGATTTAAACTGGGATAGATTTCTTGCTGAGCGCTATTAGCTCATTCTTGCTTTATTAAATTTTTCAGCATGAAGGAAACATTGCCGATTCACCTCGTGTTACGAGAGCAAGGGAATGGAGAGACCACCCTTGAGTTAGTTCAGCAAGATTGATGCTGTCGGAGTTAGCAAAACAGTTGCAGACTGAATTAGTGAGAATTATTTTTGAGTAGGTTTGTATTACTAAACCTTGTATAGAATTGTGAGGTCTATTATTTTAACTTCAGGTAGAGGTTGTAAATGATAGATGAGATCCTGGATAATACATTTGATTTGTAATAACAAATGTTACTTATTGTTGCTCATTTCCAAGGCTATAACTTGTGTGTGTGTGCGTAAGTGATTGGGGTCAATTGGAGTTATATTATTAGAATGTTGTAAGTGATACATGTATTGTACAATTGATGGAGCGTGACAACCCAGATTCCTGACCCCGGGTCTGGGGGTGTTACAGAAATGGTATCAGAGCGTTAAGTTATAAACTTGGTTATGAGAGTGTTAAGAGTTATAAGTGAGAGAATGATGTGAGGACTCATATAGAGTCCGTTAAGTGGACTACCGGAGGTAGTGCCATCGAGGATGTTAAGATTAAGGAGTTTAGTTGAGAACTTATCGGAGGACCGATAGGACTATTGAAGATCATCATAATGAGGAGAAGGACGTTTAGAATTGTACACGGATTATCAAAGAGATTAAGATAAGACGCGGAGCAAAGTCTCGGTCGCAGTTGAGGTAAGGTCGGAATGGCCAATACCAATGAATAACTTGACTTAGTAAGAACCTAAGTGTTTGTAGTTCATCGTAGTTTGCCACGAGAAGGCAGCACATGTGAAGATTGAGACGTTTATAGTCCTTTACGCGATCCGAATTACTAAATTGCGTGGACTAGTTAAGACATTACCTTGTGTATGAGGTCCAAGCCTTGAGAACAACGATTCCACCAGAGTTGGTGTCTTTTCCGTCGATGGGTATTTTGTTACCTAAGAGGAAGACTTTTACGTACATATAGTACCAGAACGTTATCGTGAGACGAACGCGCTAAATCGCATCGCGAGTATACTTCGTACGATAGGCCATGATGGCTCAACTCGGAAATCAATGATATGAAGAATGGATAGCGTGATTCTAATAAAGACACATATGGTTGCAACAAGCAATGCGACAATCTCAGGACCTACGAGGAACGAGACCTATGGTGGCCTGGGGTTGGATTCATTCGATACGACTAGTGTTGAGAAATTACATATACGTTAATGGACCTCCATCTTTTGAGGATGTGTCAATGCGGCCGTAGGAGGCCCAATGTAAAACCCCAGATTTTTGGGTAGAATTAAAACTTTTATTGTGTGATGATGTATATATATATATATATGGATGGTGGTAATGGTTTTTGGAGAATTAAGTATGAAATGAATATGGATGTCAGTTTTCAAACATTTTGAGAATAATAAGAATGGACTGATCATGTAAATAAGAACAATCAATCTAGAAGGTAAGAATACAATACTCCAGGGAAGAAAAGTATTTTTATGTCATCCAAATCAATATCTGGAATACATCCGACAACTCCGTAAACAAGATAGCGTATGCCCGAGAAAGCACTAGAACGTTTTCTAAGTGCAAAGAGTAAAGAAAAGTAAACCAGGAATATTGGAACGAATATTGATCCAAAGGAGTATAGAAAAACCACTGATGAATAGTAACTTTTGATGAATAGTAAATTTTGTCGTTTAAAAGTTTTTCAGACCACCTTATATACGGGTCGATATAATGAACTTTCAAAGCCGTATTAGTGATCTACGATGTAAATAAAGGAATGCAAAAGCTGTCAGAATCGGAAAAATAGCATTTCCGTTTTCTCCGAAATTTCACCATTAACGGACGGATTAATTATTATTTGAGAATACTTGAGAATTTAAATTATCAATTCCATGGATATGGATTTAATAAAAGAATTAGAGATATTAAGAACGATTACGATAAACTACTTCGATAGAACACTTAAGAAACCCTGCGAACTTTTTACGCGATTAAACGGAGACGGAACAACGGGACACTTACGAGATTAAATATAGACATGGAAGTAACATGTAACAAGATTAAGTCGAGGAATGCAACATTTGGATCATCCATGTGAAAGGAAACAAACCAATAAAGCAAACCAGTAAAGCTACTTTATCAGGGCTCCTGCATGTGCGACACGTGCCCCTGTGACAAGCCAAAATTGTGATGACTCACCACTTTTATATACAAAATATCTCCCACTTGTTCAAGATCAACCAAGCAAGAACACTCCCACCCCCAAAAAGAAAACATTCGGCTATTTTAAAGAAAACAAGTATACTTTTTCAAGAATCCATCATCCAAGCATCCATAATTCATGTTCTTGGATTCAAAAGCTTCCATATTTCACAACTAAGGTATTCTCTAAATCCTAGAACCATCTATTAAGGTTATCATGTTCAAATCCTTGATTAAAGATGAGGATGAATAGTGAAATGAATAGTGATTTCAAGAACTAACTTTTGATTCTTGGTTTCTTTTGATGATTCAAGCTAGCTTAAGGTTAGATAAGGACTATACAAGGCTTATTACGATCATATACACTCCAAGGAAGGTATAATCTCTTGAAACTCTTAGTTATAATATGATTTATATGGTTAGTTTTGAGTATACTTTAGTTGGTATAATCATAAGGATGATTGAGTGGTTTTAACGGAGGTTTGATGAAAGTTTGATGTTGTTTTGATGATAAGCAAGTAGATGTTGGTTTTGACTGATTTGTGATGATTATGGATTAGTAATGATGTTGAGGATTTGACTTGGTGATTTGGTTTGGATTGGTCTTGTAAGTTTATGATTAAACTTTGGAATCGTTAAAACATAGCCGTTATAATGCCCGATTTTCCCTAGCTCTGTTGTGTCTGTGATGTTCGGACATAAGGACTTCTGTCCAGAGTCACCACTGCCTAGTATTGTGTAGGTATTGTTTCAAGGTTCGTTTTGATATAAAGATCATGTGATTCCGAATTACGGTTTAGGAGAAACGAGTGTTTTAGTTAAGGATGTTTCGAGAAACCGAGCTATACCACTTAGCCAACTTTGAGGCAATGATCAAACCCCTTAAGTGACCAATCAGAATGTGAAACTTTGTGTTAACATGCTAGGTATGTTTAGGAGGACCCTCGAAAAGATTTCGTGTTAAAAGGATTTAATCTCTATTTTATAAAAATGTTCGAGTCGAGCGTGCGCAAGAGGATTCTTAAGGAGTTAACTAGAAATCATGTCTTGGTTTAAGTAAAGTACATACTTAGTTTCGTGCAAGTATTCAAGTGATTAACCTTGGATCTTTTGACTATGTATAGATCGCCGGATTGACTCGAGGCACACTACCCCTACCTCACCACCAGGCAAGTTTTCTAAACCTATACTACTGTTGTTGTGATAATAACTGTTTTCAATTATGATATGCGATTGCGATATATATAAATTGCATACTTGTTTTCGAATTGCTATATATAGCAATACTTGAGGATATGATTGATGTGGGGCTTATAAGCTAGATATGGGATATCAGTTATAAGCCAGTCTTGTATATAATGCCCTAGGATAAGGGCAGGTGATTTTCTCTAAGATCAGAAATAATTATATTTCGGTATATGTTAAAGGTTATTTCCGATAAGATATCGGGTAACTGTTATTCGAGGATTAATTATTGACTTAAGAAATATCATTTATATTCATTCGAGGATTATTGACTTTAATAATATTATTACCGTATATTCATTTGAGATTTAGTATTTAATGAATATTATTTTCAAATATTCATTTGAGGATTATTTATTTATATAATGAATATTATTTTCAAATATTCATTTGAGGATTATTTATTTATATAATGAATATTATTTTCAAATATTCATTTGAGGATTATTTATTTATATAATGAATATTATTTTCAAATATTAATTTGAGGATTATTTATTTATTTAATGAATATTATTTTTGAATATTCATTTGAGGATTATTTATTAATGAATATTATTTTCAAATATTCATTTGAGGATTATTTATTTATTTAATGAATATTATTTTTGAATATTCATTTGAGGATTATTTATTAATGAGTATTACTTTTGAATATTCATTTGAGGATTATTTATTAATGAATATTATTTCTAAATATTCATTCGAGGTTTGTTTATTTGATGAATATTATTTTCGAATATTCATTTGGAGGTTTACTTGTTTAATAAATGTTATTAACTGTTTTCCAATCAAAAAGAGGTTCCCAAAACACTGTTTTTCCATTTGAATCTGTCTTTTAAAGAAGATTCAAATGCTCGCTCAACTATCAAAAATATGGGAAACCTGATTTAAGTGACTACTACTCTTTTTAAACTCTCAGTTCAAAAACTGTCAAGGGACAGATATTTTCTCAAAGCAATTTGGTTGCTGCAAGTTAAATATTGTGTTACCACCTCAACGATCGAGGGGTAAATTCATGGAACAAATCGATGTCCATTAACAAGCAATAGCTTGGGAAATATTGGAGAATCTTCCTTTCCGACCTAGATATAACTACTTAGTGGAGTCGTATCAACAAGTGCTACACTTGGGGAAAGGAGGACGATCCTTACGTTTCAGAGTCATGGATTTCATCTGAACTAGGAGTGGTGTAAGTGGTCTAGTTGCGCGGACCCATCCAACTTTTATTGGCCCAACCGTTGGCCGGGAGGTCACTGTAAGGCGGTAGACAATGTCAGGCTGTCGTGATTCTTCCATCTACATGTAGAAAACTATTTGAGCGGTGCGACCTGCTACTGATCATAGCAAGGTTAGGCACAGCGGGCGCGGTAGCAACTCCGGTATTGGTTCATCATCCAATTTGGATATTCCTGCAACATGTATTGGGGTGAAGAACCAAACTTGTTGGCAGGGGGTCGAAAAGCGTTTGGGAATGAAGTGACAACAAATTCATGCAACTTCATCTTTTATTCTATAAGTTATGACTCTGGTAAAACCTGATTAAGGATATATATGCATAAGTGGATTTTGGGTTACGAAAATATCCCATTAATTTTCCTCGTAACTTCATCCTTTACGCTATACTAGTTTCTTATCTGTTGAAGGCATAACATGTGACTGCAATATATCTTTGAATTGTTATATTTTGGTAATCTGTTATAAGTTATTTTTGGTGGGCTCTATTGCTCACCCTTGCTTTATTTATTTATATCACAACAACAGCTAGAGCAGATGGCCCGCAACAGTCACACCCCGCGAAAGCGGGTAGCAGTCATCAGAGATTTACCCGTTGATGTCGTAGCCGCCATAGCTGAGGTAGTAACCACTAGTGTTCTAAGCTTCAGCTTTTGTGTATCAGACTTATGTATCTTATGATTAATGTAATCAACGGCAAGAACTCTTAAATGCTCTGTAATCTTTTGGGTTTGTAATAACTTATAACTTGTGGATCATATGACTAGATACTTATTCCAATTTCATCTCTGGAACTATAACTTGTTGTGTGAGTGGTGTTGTTATTGTGGGGTCACAGCATGTAGTTTAATTGTTTTGATTCAAGTGCAAGTATTATTGATGGGAATTGAGACCATAACGACCGGATCCCCGACCCCGGATCTGGGGCTGTTACAGAAATGGTATCAGAGCGTTAGAGTTATAAACCCCAGAGATGAGGCAGCGTTACAATAATAAATTCACTAAGATAATAAGAACTCTTGCCAAGTTCGACTAAAACCCTTATGGGAACTTTAATATCATGATAGTAACATAGTTCATTATTGTGTAGGTGAGCTATATCTCTGACCCTGAGGCTTATGAGAGACAGCACGACGAGGACTTGCTTAGGACTTCAGATCCATACTATGAGGATATTGAGGAGGACCCGGAGGAGGTCCAGATAGATGCGGATACCGAGGATATCGAGGATTCTGATGATGAGGATCCAGAGGAGGATCAGACCCTAGCGGATACTGAGGATGTGGAGGGGGATGCTGAGGACCAGCCTCCACTTCCTACTGAGAGAGCCCCTACCCCTCCACCACTGCCCTTGAGCCCTTGCCCTGATGATCATGAGGAACC
Source organism: Heracleum sosnowskyi (assembly GCA_030848705.1). Taxonomy (NCBI): domain Eukaryota; kingdom Viridiplantae; phylum Streptophyta; class Magnoliopsida; order Apiales; family Apiaceae; genus Heracleum; species Heracleum sosnowskyi. The sequence goes on from CM061242.1 coordinate 73,795,966, forward strand.
TACCCCTGAGCCACAGCAGGCAGAGGCTGCACCACCAGCCGAGCCGGTTACCCCACCCCATGTTCCGTTAGAGGGGATACCAGTGTGTGTGCACAACTGGACCGTGAGCAGAGTTCAGACGGATTTGGTGGTAGCTGAGGCTAGACTAGCAGAGTCCCGGATACAGCTAGCAGTAGAGAGGGATGCCAGGATGGTACGCCAGGGCGGCGGGAGGTCTGTGCCCCCTCGGGTTGCCCGGAGGGCGATGACTCGCATTGAGTTGAGGGCACGGATGAGGCTTCGAGCTTTGCCTACTGATGGCAATGGCAGGATATCCCGGGTTGATGCTGAGGAGATCTTTCGCATAGCCATGGCGAGGGTGAGGGCATGGCGCCGCACCAGTGGCTGATTTCAGAGTTAGTGATATGGTAGTCTAGTCTTCTAGTCACGTACGGACATAGTAGTGCCGATTTTTGGTGGGATTGTTCCATTGTATATGTTATCCCTTTCTGACTAGAAGGATAGACCATGTATTTCACTTTTGACTAGATGTTGGTAGAACAGTTGTACTTACAAACTGTTGATGTTGACCCAGACTTTGTATCTTCAGTACCATGTATATATTTGTTTCCTTTCAGTTGAATCCAGTCCTGTTATGACTCGATCACAAGTTTACTATACTATTGTCTGCACCATATAATAGAATTGCGATAAAATATAGAACTGCGGAAGTCTACTTCCAATTATGTAACGACTGTGTTTGTAACCCAGTAGATGAGCCTAATGTGAATTTTCCAAATTTCAGTAGGATGCCTCCACGAAGAGTGGGAACTAGGGCTAATCCCCCTGAATCTGAAGATCAAGAAAGCCATAATCAAAATAAGGAAGACCCTGAGTATAATGAAGAAATGGATGAGGATTATAATGAACAGGACGACTCCCAGTATGGGGAGGCTGAGGAATCCTTTTTCACCGCAGACGTTGAGAATGAAGAAGAGGAAGTTGAAGAGGAACAAAGAATAGAGGACCAGGGTGGAGATCCCATGGGTCAGTTCATGAATCTACTCAGGCAAAATTTGGACCGTTATCCCCAACCACCCCAAGGAAACAACAATACCATAGCGAACTCGTTCAGGGCATTTAAGTCACTCAAGCCCCCAGAATTCCAAGGATCGGCTGACCCAGTAGAGGCAAGAGCCTGGATAAAGGAAATGGAAAAGTCCTTTGAGATTTTAAGCATTGAAGAGGCGCAGAAGACCGTTTTTGCCACTTACCTACTGAAAGGAGAGGCCAACTATTGGTGGGAGGCCAAAAAGAACATGGAGACGGATGTTATCGTGACTTGGGAAAGGTTCAAGCAATTGTTTCTAGAAAAGTATTTCCCAAGGTTTATGAAGACTCAGATGGAGCTTAAGTTTTTGGAGCTAAAGCAGAATAACCTGACAGTGGCTGAGTATGAGGCAAAATTTACCGAGCTATCAAGGTTTGTGCCAGAGTTTGTAGATACCGAAGAGAAGAAAGCTAATAGATTTCAACAAGGATTGAAGCAGTGGATTCAGAATCGCGTGGCAGTCTTGGAGATTACGGACTATGCCACGTTGGTGCAAAAGGCTTCGATTGTGGAAGCAGGGAGTGATCAGATGCAGAGAGAAAGAGAGAAAGGAGGAACAAAAAGGAAACATGCAAGTATGGGTGGAGGTTTTGCGGGAGGAAACTCCCAAAATAGGTTTAACCGCGGAGCAGTCTCCCTACCTGAAAGGAATACGGGTTTCAAGCGAACCGTAAACTCAAGTGTAAACCAGGGCGGCAACCCATCAGTAGTGTCCCGCTCCTACCAATCTCGACCTCCATTACCAGCATGTACAACTTGTGGAAGGAAACATCTAGGTGTGTGCAACCAGAAACAGATAACCTGTTTTAAGTGTGGGCGAGGGGGCCATTATGCTCAGAATTGTACCACGACTAACCCTTTCGTCAGCACAAACCTCACTTGTTTCCACTGTGGACGTCAAGGTCACATGAGGAAGGATTGCCCCAAGAACCGACCCGCAGCTTCGGGGGCGAGCAAAGCTGCCTCCAACAAACCACCAACTGCTAGGACTTTCAACATGACAGTGCAGGATGCCGTGAGGAACACAGATGTGATAGCAGGTACCTTTTCTCTAAATTCAGCTAGCGCAAATGTTTTATTTGATTCTGGAGCGACTAAATCGTTTATATCGAGGGATTTTGCGCATAAATTGAAACTTAAAGCCCAACCATTAAAGGATTCCCTACAAGTAGAAATAGCTAACCACGACATAGTCCTAGTTAATCAGATTCACCCCAACTGCAAATTGGAAATAGGGGAACAATCTTTTTGTGTGGATTTGATTCCTTTTAAACTAGGAGAATTTGATGTCATTTTGGGGATGGATTGGTTGTCTCGCAATAACGCGCAGATAGATTGTAAAGGGAAGAAGGTTAGATTGAATACCCCAGGAAAGAAGGAAATAGTGTTTAGGGGGATGAAACAGACACAGAAATTTCTAACCATGGCGCAGACCAAAAGATTGTTACGAAAGGGAAATGAGGCTTACTTAGCATATGTCGTAGACATCCAGAAAGAAGTACCTAGATTACAGGACATCCCAGTAGTCAATGAGTTCGAAGATGTGTTTCCACAAGATCTTCCAGGATTACCACCCGATAGGGTAATTGAGTTTGCTATTGAATTAGCCCCGGGGACGGCGCCAGTTTCGAAGGCCCCGTACCGGTTAGCCCCAGTAGAAATGAAAGAGCTAGCTATCCAGTTACAAGAACTGTTGGAGAAGGGAATGATAAGACCCAGTGTGTCGCCATGGGGGGCACCCGTGTTGTTTGTTAAGAAGAAGGATGGGAGTATGAGGTTATGCATCGACTACCGAGAGTTGAACAAGCTAACTATAAAGAATAAGTACCCATTACCCAGAATAGACGATTTGTTTGACCAGCTAAAGGATGCTGTGTACTTCTCTAAGATTGACCTGAGAACCGGATATCACCAATTAAAGATTAAACCCGAAGATATTCCAAAGACTGCGTTCCGTACTAGATATGGACATTATGAGTTTTTAGTGATGTCGTTTGGATTGACCAATGCCCCAGCAGCTTTCATGGATTTAATGAATAGGGTGTTCAAGAAGTATTTGGACGAGTTTGTTATAGTTTTCATAGATGATATTCTTATCTACTCAAAGACAGAGGCAGAACACGCAGAACATTTGAGGATAACTCTAGAAATACTCAGGAAGGAACAATTGTATGCCAAATTCGCAAAGTGTGAATTCTGGCGAAATGAGGTTCAGTTTTTAGGACATGTGATCAATAAGGAGGGAGTGTTGGTTGACCCCTCCAAGATAGAGGCAGTTTCAAATTGGGAACGACCAACCACACCAACAGAGGTGAGAAGTTTCATAGGGTTAGCAGGGTATTATAGAAGATTCGTTAAGGATTTTGCGAAGATCGCAGCCCCGTTAACCCGACTTACCCGAAAAACTGAGAAGTTTGAATGGACGGAAAAGTGCGAGAGTAGTTTCCAAGAGTTAAAGAAGAGGTTGGTGACTACCCCTGTGTTGGCATTACCAGACGGAAAAGGAGATTTTGTGATTTACAGTGATGCTTCGCATAAGGGATTAGGGTGCGTGCTGATGCAGCACGGTAAGGTAATCGCATATGTGTCAAGGCAATTGAAGGAATATGAGATTCGATATCCTACTCATGATCTAGAACTAGCGGCAGTAGTTTTCGCTTTAAAGATTTGGAGGCACTACTTGTATGGAGAGAAGTGCGAGATTTACACTGACCATAAGAGCCTCAAGTACATTTTTACCCAGAAGGAGCTCAACATGCGCCAGAGAAGATGGTTAGAGCTGATCAAGGATTATGACTGTGAAATTCTGTATCACCCAGGGAAAGCCAATGTGGTGGCTGACGCCCTTAGTAGGAAAGAGAGACTCAAGATGATAATGACATCAGAAGAACTGATCAGAGAATTTGAAAATATGGAAATAGAAGTGAAGGTGACCGGAGACGGTACCGAAAAGCTGTTTGAGATTTCCTTGCAGCCAGAGTTGTTAGAAAAGATAAGAAGGTGTCAGGAAAGGATGATAAGTGAAGACAGGCAGTCAATGACCGGAGAAGAGATCCACACTGTCGAGGATGATAAAGGAATAAGGAGGTATACTTACCGAATTTGGGTTCCGAATGTTCGAGAGCTGAAAGACGAAATTTTACACGAGAGTCACAGTTCTAGGTATTCAATCCACCCAGGAAGCACCAAGATGTATGGAGATTTGAAAGAATACTACTGGTGGCCTAACATGAAAAAGGACGTAGCAGAGTGGGTAAGCAGATGCTTGACCTGCCAACGAGTGAAAGCGGAACACCAAAGGCCCAGTGGACTTTTACGACCCTTAGAGATTCCCGAATGGAAATGGGAACATCTAGCCATGGATTTCGTAGTGGGTTTACCAAGGACCAAGGCCAATCACGATGCCATAGGGGTAATCATAGACCGATTAACGAAGTCAGCCCACTTTCTTCCGATCAACGAAAGGTACACTGTCGACAGATTAGTGGATATCTACTTGAAAGAGATAGTGGCGCGGCACGGAGTCCCAGTCGCCATAGTATCTGACCGAGATCCCAGATTTAACTCCAGATTCTGGAGGAGCTTCCAGGAATGTGTAGGAACCCGGCTGAACATGAGTACTGCCTATCACCCCCAAACAGACGGACAAAGTGAAAGGACCATCCAAACACTAGAGGATATGTTAAGGGTCTGTGCTATAGACTTTAAAGGAAATTGGGATGATCACCTACCACTGATTGAGTTTTCCTACAACAATAGTTTTCATTCGAGTATAGGAATGCCGCCTTATGAGGCCCTTTATGGAAGAAGATGTCGATCTCCCTTGTATTGGGACGAAGTTGGAGAGCGGAAGATGCTTGGGCCCGAAGTGGTCCAACGGACTAAGGACATAGTAGAACTAATCAAAGGACGGCTGGTAGCAGCCCAAGATAGACAAAAGAAGTATGCTGATTTGGCCCGGAAGGACAAGGAATATGAAGTGGGAGACCTAGTTTTCTTAAAGGTATCTCCTTGGAAAGGTTTGATGAGGTTTGGAAAGAAAGGAAAGTTGAGTCCTAGATACATTGGACCATTTGAGATCTTAAGACGTATTGGAAACTTAGCATATGAGCTAGCATTACCCCCAAACCTGCAACAAGTGCACAATGTGTTTCATGTTTCAATGCTGAGGAAGTACAACCCGGATGCTAAGCACATAGTGGAATACGAACAAGTAGGCAGACCTAACCTATGTGGAGCAGCCAGTGGAAATCATAGATCAAAAGGAACAAGTGCTCCGAAACAAGGTCATCAAGCTAGTCAGAGTTTTGTGGCAGAACCATAATGTGGAAGAATCGACTTGGGAGCTAGAGAGCGAGATGCTAGAAAAACATCCCCATTTATTTTCAGAGTGATTCCGGGACGGAATCCTTTTAAGGAGGAGAGACTGTAAAACCCCAGATTTTTGGGTAGAATTAAAACTTTTATTGTGTGATGATGTATATATATATATGTGGATGGTGGTAATGGTTTTTGGAGAATTAAGTATGAAATGAATATGGATGTCAGTTTTCAAACATTTTGAGAATAATAAGAATGGACTGATCATGTAAATAAGAACAATCAATCTGGAAGGTAAGAATACAATACTCCAGGGAAGAAAAGTATTTTTATGTCATCCAAATCAATATCTGGAATACATCCGACAACTCCGTAAACAAGATAGCGTATGCCCGAGAAAGCACTAGAACGTTTTCTAAGTGCAAAGAGTAAAGAAAAGTAAACCAGGAATATTGGAACGAATATTGATCCAAAGGAGTATAGAAAAACCACTGATGAATAGTAACTTTTGATGAATAGTAAATTTTGTCGTTTAAAAGTTTTTCAGACCACCTTATATACGGGTCGATATAATGAACTTTCAAAGCCGTATTAGTGATCTACGATGTAAATAAAGGAATGCAAAAGCTGTCAGAATCGGAAAAATAGTATTTCCGTTTTCTCCGAAATTTCACCATTAACGGACGGATTAATTATTATTTGAGAATACTTGAGAATTTAAATTATCAATTCCATGGATATGGATTTAATAAAAGAATTAGAGATATTAAGAACGATTACGATAAACTACTTCGATAGAACACTTAAGAAACCCTGCGAACTTTTTACGCGATTAAACGGAGACGGAACAACGGGACACTTACGAGATTAAATATAGACATGGAAGTAACATGTAACAAGATTAAGTCGAGGAATGCAACATTTGGATCATCCATGTGAAAGGAAACAAACCAATAAAGCAAACCAGTAAAGCTACTTTATCAGGGCTCCTGCATGTGCGACACGTGCCCCTGTGACAAGCCAAAATTGTGATGACTCACCACTTTTATATACAAAATATCTCCCACTTGTTCAAGATCAACCAAGCAAGAACACTCCCACCCCCAAAAAGAAAACATTCGGCTATTTTAAAGAAAACAAGTATACTTTTTCAAGAATCCATCATCCAAGCATCCATAATTCATGTTCTTGGATTCAAAAGCTTCCATATTTCACAACTAAGGTATTCTCTAAATCCTAGAACCATCTATTAAGGTTATCATGTTCAAATCCTTGATTAAAGATGAGGATGAATAGTGAAATGAATAGTGATTTCAAGAACTAACTTTTGATTCTTGGTTTCTTTTGATGATTCAAGCTAGCTTAAGGTTAGATAAGGACTATACAAGGCTTATTACGATCATATACACTCCAAGGAAGGTATAATCTCTTGAAACTCTTAGTTATAATATGATTTATATGGTTAGTTTTGAGTATACTTTAGTTGGTATAATCATAAGGATGATTGAGTGGTTTTAACGGAGGTTTGATGAAAGTTTGATGTTATTTTGATGATAAGCAAGTAGATGTTGGTTTTGACTGATTTGTGATGATTATGGATTAGTAATGATGTTGAGGATTTGACTTGGTGATTTGGTTTGGATTGGTCTTGTAAGTTTATGATTAAACTTTGGAATCGTTAAAACATAGCCGTTATAATGCCCGATTTCCCTAGCTCTGTTGTGTCTGTGATGTTCGGACATAAGGACTTCTGTCCAGAGTCACCACTGCCTAGTATTGTGTAGGTATTGTTTCAAGGTTCGTTTTGATATAAAGATCATGTGATTCCGAATTACGGTTTAGGAGAAACGAGTGTTTTAGTTAAGGATGTTTCGAGAAACCGAGCTATACCACTTAGCCAACTTTGAGGCAATGATCAAACCCCTTAAGTGACCAATCAGAATGTGAAACTTTGTGTTAACATGCTAGGTATGTTTAGGAGGACCCTCGAAAAGATTTCGTGTTAAAAGGATTTAATCTCTATTTTATAAAAATGTTCGAGTCGAGCGTGCGCAAGAGGATTCTTAAGGAGTTAACTAGAAATCATGTCTTGGTTTAAGTAAAGTACATACTTAGTTTCGTGCAAGTATTCAAGTGATTAACCTTGGATCTTTTGACTATGTATAGATCACCGGATTGACTCGAGGCACACTACCCCTACCTCACCACCAGGCAAGTTTTCTAAACCTATACTACTGTTGTTGTGATAATAACTGTTTTCAATTATGATATGCGATTGCGATATATATAAATTGCATACTTGTTTTCGAATTGCTATATATAGCAATACTTGAGGATATGATTGATGTGGGGCTTATAAGCTAGATATGGGATATCAGTTATAAGCCAGTCTTGTATATAATGCCCTAGGATAAGGGCAGGTGATTTTCTCTAAGATCAGAAATAATTATATTTCGGTATATGTTAAAGGTTATTTCCGATAAGATATCGGGTAACTGTTATTCGAGGATTAATTATTGACTTAAGAAATATCATTTATATTCATTCGAGGATTATTGACTTTAATAATATTATTACCGTATATTCATTTGAGATTTAGTATTTAATGAATATTATTTTCAAATATTCATTTGAGGATTATTTATTTATATAATGAATATTATTTTCAAATATTCATTTGAGGATTATTTATTTATATAATGAATATTATTTTCAAATATTCATTTGAGGATTATTTATTTATATAATGAATATTATTTTCAAATATTAATTTGAGGATTATTTATTTATTTAATGAATATTATTTTTGAATATTCATTTGAGGATTATTTATTAATGAATATTATTTTCAAATATTCATTTGAGGATTATTTATTTATTTAATGAATATTATTTTTGAATATTCATTTGAGGATTATTTATTAATGAGTATTACTTTTGAATATTCATTTGAGGATTATTTATTAATGAATATTATTTCTAAATATTCATTCGAGGTTTGTTTATTTGATGAATATTATTTTCGAATATTCATTTGGAGGTTTACTTGTTTAATAAATGTTATTAACTGTTTTCCAATCAAAAAGAGGTTCCCAAAACACTGTTTTTCCATTTGAATATGTCTTTTAAAGAAGATTCAAATGCTCGCTCAACTATCAAAAATATGGGAAACCTGATTTAAGTGACTACTACTCTTTTTAAACTCTCAATTCAAAAACTGTCAAGGGACAGATATTTTCTCAAAGCAATTTGGTTGCTGCAAGTTAAATATTGTGTTACCACCTCAACGATCGAGGGGTAAATTCATGGAACAAATCGATGTCCATTAACAAGCAATAGCTTGGGAAATATTGGAGAATCTTCCTTTCCGACCTAGATATAACTACTTAGTGGAGTCGTATCAACAAGTGCTACACTTGGGGAAAGGAGGACGATCCTTACGTTTCAGAGTCATGGATTTCATCTGAACTAGGAGTGGTGTAAGTGGTCTAGTTGCGCGGACCCATCCAACTTTTATTGGCCCAACCGTTGGCCGGGAGGTCACTGTAAGGCGGTAGACAATGTCAGGCTGTCGTGATTCTTCCATCTACATGTAGAAAACTATTTGAGCGGTGCGACCTGCTACTGATCATAGCAAGGTTAGGCACAGCGGGCTCGGTAGCAACTCCGGTATTGGTTCATCATCCAATTTGGATATTCCTGCAACATGTATTGGGGTGAAGAACCAAACTTGTTGGCAGGGGGTCGAAAAGCGTTTGGGAATGAAGTGACAACAAATTCATGCAACTTCATCTTTTATTCTATAAGTTATGACTCTGGTAAAACCTGATTAAGGATATATATGCATAAGTGGATTTTGGATTACGAAAATATCCCATTAATTTTCCTCGTAACTTCATCCTTTACGCTATACTAGTTTCTTATCTGTTGAAGGCATAACATGTGACTGCAATATATCTTTGAATTGTTATATTTTGGTAATCTGTTATAAGTTATTTTTGGTGGGCTCTATTGCTCACCCTTGCTTTATTTATTTATATCACAACAACAGCTAGAGCAGATGGCCCGCAACAGTCACACCCCGCGAAAGCGGGTAGCAGTCGTCAGAGATTTACCCGTTGATGTCGTAGCCGCCATAGCTGAGGTAGTAACCACTAGTGTTCTAAGCTTCAACTTTTGTGTATCAGACTTATGTATCTTATGATTAATGTAATCAACGGCAAGAACTCTTAAATGCTCTGTAATCTTTTGGGTTTGTAATAACTTATAACTTGTGGATCATATGACTAGATACTTATTCCAATTTCATCTCTGGAACTATAACTTGTTGTGTGAGTGGTGTTGTTATTGTGGGGTCACAGCATGTAGTTTAATTGTTTTGATTCAAGTGCAAGTATTATTGATGGGAATTGAGACCGTAACGACCGGATCCCCGACCCCGGATCTGGGGCTGTTACACCCAATCTCTGGACGATTATCGTGGAATAACAAATATGTTCGAACTCCCGACCTGTCTAAGGACTTGTACGATGTTGAGGTACCGTTGGTTAGTACCCATAGGCATAAAGGCAGAAAGAAAGGATCATTCTTGGAAAAAAGTGATGTGGACACTCAGAGGGACTAATTGACCCATTTTGGTATCTACTTGCTGGTGCATTACTCGATCTAAAACTGTTCATACCCATGTTACCTTGAATAGTTCATGTCAGGTAACGCTTCCAGTTTTCTACTTCATTTGGGATGCAACCAACAACTGTTATATTCAGTTTATTCATTTTCTTTCCTCCACTCATTACCTTAAAGGTTAAATACGCAGAATTAAGTTACCATTACTCACCGGAGCATATTGTTCATGTTCCAGGACGACCTGAAGAGGGAACCATTTTTCATCTATCCTTCTAGGTCTATATTTTATTCTTTATTCTTTTATTTACTCAAGGAATGTTCAGTTAATATTCCCTTCATTATTTGATGAGTATTCTTTAACGATTATCTTGAAATGTGATTTCTTCTTTTATACTTGGACTCCTCAGTCAGTTCATAAATATCCAACTGTTTATTTAAAAACATGGATGATATATATTTCAGAAATTACTAGAGAATTCTTCTCTCTATTTAAGATGAGATTTGTACATCTGACGTTGAAATCGTAGAAAGGATATCAATTTGATATTGATAGTCCGAATTCAATCCTATTGGAGAATTTGACAAAGTTTATGTACGGAGACACCTTTGGGTGGACCGTTTCACTGATAAGAAATGTGTATTGAGAGGTTATCGATTGTTCCGATACCAAGAATTTTCTATTCAGATCATACATTTTATTCAAGGATTATAATTACCTTGTTCGTCCCAAACTTATTTACTCTTTCTTTTAATTCGTTATCCGAGTAGTCAAAATTGTGTTTCTTCTTTGACTACGATGTTGAGAGTTTGTACTATTAAATTGAAACTGGCTAATTGTATGTGCCATTGCGATTTACTAGTTAATTGTTCTAACTAGCTGAAATTTTAATGGTATGATGAGAATCTAGCTAATCATCCTAGCTAGATGCTGCGTCCCAAACTAATCGAACTAGCAAATTTTGTTCAGCTAGTTGTAAATGTTTCTTGAAGTGAACTAGTTATTGTTTCACTAAGTTCAACTTTTGGTCAAATTTATATAAGTGAATTCACGATGCATTTGTATGCAGTGAAGTATGGTGGGAAGATTTTCAAACGATAATTTGATTGAGACCTAACCAGGTCGCACCCTCAGCGAGAATTTTTACAAAGTTTTTTTTTATTACATATAAAGCATTCAGTTGCTTGAAGTATTCTTGGTATCATGCAAGTATTTTCCTTAGAAATTGGAAAAAGAGAGTGTTGAAGCTAAGAGCTAAAACAAATGAGCCCGATAAATTATGAATCAAAGTTTACGGAAATTGCCAAGGTTGTTTCGCATGATGCGAATTCAGAATAACGAAACGTTTGAAACGACTGATTTTGTTACCTTGGATAATGAAACGATTGTGATATAAAGAAGGTAAGAATTCAGATTGTCAGACGAAGGAACGATTGATCTCGAAGGATGTGAAACTTGTTTAGCGACTGTGATGGATACGAAACGGGAAGTGCCTAGTATACAGAATATCCCCGTGGTTAACGAATCCGAGGATGTATTTCCAGAAGATCTTCCGGGGTTACCACCCGGTAGAGAAATAAAGTTTGCTATAGAATTAGCTCCAAGAACGACGCCAGTTTCGAAGGCCCCGTACCGACTAGCTCCAGTCGAGATGAAGAAATTAGTCGCTCAACTGTAGAAATTGTTAGGGAAAGGAATGATAAGACCAATTACGTCACCGTGGGATGCGCCAGTGTTAATTGGCGAAGAAAAAGGACGGCAGCATGAGGCTGTGCATAATCTATCGAAAGCTGAATAGGCTAACTGTTAAGAATGAATACCCCTGCCAAGGATCGGTGATTTGATCGATCGGCTGCACGATGCAGTTAAATTCTCGAAGATTGATTTGAGAACGGGATACCACCAGTTGAATATTAAACCTGAGGACGTACCCCAGACTGCGTTTCGCACCAGGTATGGACACTACGAGTTTTTAGTAATGTCGTTTGGGCTGACGAATGCCCTTGCAGCTTTCATGGACGCGCTGAATAGACTTTTCAAGAAGTATTTGGATAAGCGTGTCATAGTGACATCGACAATAATTAGGTTTACCTCAAAGACCGAGGAAGGACATGTAGAACATTTGAGGATCGTGTTAGAAGCACCGAGGAGAGAAAAGTTTCCAGAAATTAAAGAAGAGACTAGTTACCGCCCTGCGCTGGTACTGCCAGACGGGAAGGGAAATTTTGTGATTTATAGCGACGCATCACATAAAGGATTAGAGTGTGTGCTTATGCAGCACGGAAAGGTAATTGCGTATGCATCCAGACAATTAAAGGAATATGAATTTAGATACCCTACGCATGACTTAGAATTGGCAGCGATAGTTTTCGCTTTAAAGGTTTGGAGGCACTACTTGTATGGAAAGAAGTGCGAGAATTACTCAATCATAAGAGCATTAGATACACTTTCCCAGAAATAACTTACCATGAGGATTGAAAAGGTAGCTAAAGCTAATCAAGGATTATGATGGTGGGATTCCTTACCACCCAGGGAAGGCCAATGTGGTGGCCGATGCCCTTAGTCTGAGAGACTTAAGATGATAACATCATCGGATAAAGTTAATCGAAGGATTTGAGAAAATGGAATTTGAGGTTAAAATAACCGGAAATGGTACTGAGAGACTATTTGAGATTGCAATGCAACCGGAATTGCTACAGAAAATACAGTTATGTCAAGAACGAATGACAAGTGAAGGTGGGAAGTCAATGTTGGAGAAAGCATTAAAGACTGAGAAAGATAATAGAGGAATCATAAGGTATTTTTACCAAGTTGGGATTCCTAATGATCAAGAGATAAAGGATGCTAATTTTCAGAAAGACTAATAAGAGGAACTGAAAGGATGAAGTTTGAAGTTAAGAGTACAACAAGGATTATTTAAAAGTCTTGATTGAGCCTGAATAAATTAAGGAATAAAGATCTGTCATAAAGAGACAGCTACACGGAGAGTACCAAAAAGGTAAAGAAAGTTAAGGAAATGTTATAAGTGGCCGGATAAATAAAAGGATTTATCGACTGGCAAACGAATATTGGATATGTCAGAAAATGAAGGCAGAACAAAGACCTAGTTGACTATCACAGTTAGTAGAGATTCCTGATTAGGAATGTAATTTTACTATAATGGATTCTGTGATAGGATCAACAAGAATCGAGTTGGACTATGACGTCAATTGAGCTATAATTGATGAATCAAATGGGTCTACTAATATTTTGTTATTAGCAAGATATCGTGAACCGAAGAGTTACGAAAGAGATAGTTGGGTGACGTGGAGTTCCAGTCACCATCGTGTCAGATAAGAACCAATGATTGAACTCTCGATTCGGGAGGAGTTTTCTAAGCATGTTTGGCAACGAGTTGAGTGCGAGCACTACGTAGGATCCGCAGACCGACGGACCGACTGAAAGAAACATTTCAGATAACCTAAGTTACGGTAAGCGTTGTACCGCCGATGGCAAGAATAATCGGATGATTGATAGAAAATGGGTGTATAAGAATGCAACCAGAATCAGCTTATATAGAGCGCCCGGTAAATATCACAGAGCGGAATGAGTAAGTGTTGTAATGAACCAGAGGGTTGATGAGTCAACCTGGAAACTGGAAATTTCTATATTGGAAGAAGTAACCTCGACTATTTTCTTAGATTCCGGGACGGAATCCTTTTAAGTAGGGGAGACTGTAATAACCCTAAATTTTGGACTTAGTTAAATTTTTTTGATGAATAGTAAATGTGATGAATAGTAAATTTGCTGATGGAAAATTTGTCAGACCACACTATGTGGATGACATGGAATGAATGTTTCAAAGTTATATTATTGATGTATAAGGAGAATAAGTGAATGTAAACGCGATCAGAATCGGGAGATTCCAACTTTGAATTTTGATCACTATTCATCGGACAATCGAGGATGTATTGCTTTGATCGTTTTGAGAAAGTGTGTAGGATGAGAAATCCATGATCATATCTTAAACCAAGATGAGAAACCTAAGAATATATATATTAGACAAAGGTAATGGAAGGATAAAGGAAGTACCCTAGCTTTGGTACAGAGAAACGTCTTTAGAACCACTGGAAACTATCGCGAAACAAAAGCGTAATAAATTATGGATTAAACCCTAACCAAAGGAGGAGTATTATATGAGATTATCAAGTGCAATATATAAAAGAATTGAGGATGCAAAGGATGACATAAGCATGATGCAAGGAGATGACATAAGCATGACCAAGTGATGACAAAGTGGTGAATCACCACCTTGTCACCACTTTCACCACAACCACAAGCTCAAAATGAGCCTTGTCATTGATGACAAGCACTCTTATTAACCACACAAATCAGATGACAAGTCTTGAGGATTAATTAGACAAAACAAAAGAAAAGAAAATCAAAGAAAAACAAAAGCAAAAAGAGAAGTATCAAGGTGAAGCAACATTCAGCTATTCTTCATCTTCAAAGTCCTTAAAACTTTTGCTCATACTTCCACTCCACCAAAAATCATGTTCTTGGGCTCTAAATCACCCTCATCCTATATCCAAGGTAGATCTCTAATCTTAGCCTCATCCATGGATCATAACTTGATCAAAAATGGATTCAAAGTTGATGATGAATAGTGATGTGAATAGTAACCTCATAGAATCTTGATTTGTTTTGATGTTTTTAGGTTTGATTAGCTTAGTTAAGGAGCAAGGAAGGGCATATCATCCATATATAGCCTTTGTTAAGATCCAAGAAAGGTATAAACTTCTTTCTTTTTATGATTTTTGCTTGATCTAGTAAGTTAGAAGTGTTAGATTGAAACTATGTTAGAATAAAGCATGTATGCATGATTTTAAGCATGTTTGATGGATGATTTGTGGATGAACTTGTGAAATAGAGGGTGACCTTATTTGGACAGTTAAATGATATTATAGACTTGAGTTTGATTGGTGGTTGGTTGATGGTTGATTGTAGTGTGGATGAGTGTTTGAAAAACACGGGAAGTACGCATAAGCGCCGTTACCATGTCGGATTTTACTTAGGTAGTTTAGACAGAAACCATGACTGCAAAACAGGGCATAAACTTGAGGTTTCTGACCATGAGCATGTAGGCTCTGTTTCCTAGATTACTTTGGCGAAAGAATCGTATCGTTTTGGTTTACGGTTTAGGAATAGCGTCCGTTTTAGTAAAAGCGGTTTCGCGTAACGAGATAGTTCATTGTATGAACTTTGAGATAGGGATCAAGCCCTTTAAAATTGGAATTGGATTGAGATATTAAAATGGATACTAGTATGTATAATAAGGAAAGGAAGCCTAGAAGAGTTCGAGTTAAAAAGATAAGTCGGTGATTTTATAAAAATACGCGAACGAAGGTTGCGCGAGTGAAATACCCTTAAGGGGATGGTTTAAAACAAGGAAATGGTAAAGGATAAATACTTGGGATTTGTGAATAGGTTTTCACCCAAACTTTTGACTTAGAAGTTTACGGAATGTTATGAGGTTATAGATGACCAAGAACGAGACAATTGATGTTCGTTAATAGAACGTTAGTGCTTAAGTTAAATGCACTTTAAATGATTAAGCCAGGGGACTGATCGGGTATTTCTTTGTTTATAGATTTCCCGGCAAGTTCTCGAACCCATAACAACCAAGGACCCAAGGCAAGTTTTCTCATCCCATGCTGTATTTTAAAATACAATATTATGATAATATGTATATGATAGATGCATGCTTTCCAAAAGTAATATATGCATACGATATTATGCATGCTTTCAAACCTCACATCGTATATAAATGTGATGGCATTAAAAATGATGAGATGTGATGTATGCATATGATAGATGCATGCAAGTCTTCAAACCCTACACCATATAATGATGATGTTGTGATATTGATACATATGTTGCTTTATGCTGTGAAATGACTTATAAACTGTTTTCGCTTTTTAATAAAAAGCGGTATAAGATATAAGGTTTATATGCTAGCTAAGTACTAGATATATACCAAGGTTAAGGATTAAAGACTCTAAGTATAGAGTACTTGTACGATGGTTTTAAAAACTTAGACCGGGAGTCAAATTATTATTTTGTTTTAAACTACTGTCAGAAACTGGAAGGTTCCAGGGACGGTTATACTTTAAGGGTATTTTAAATATTCCAATATCGATATAATTGGATATTTAAGGTGAGATATTTAAATAATATTATAATATATATTATTTGAATATTATTTAAATAAGTGAATATTATTTCGAATATTCACTTAAGTGTTTTATATTGAATAATAATTCAATATTTATTATTTGAATATTATTTAAATAAGTGAATATTATTTTGAATATTCACTTAAGTGTTTTATATTGAATAATAATTCAATATTTATTATCTGAGGATTATTTAACTAAGTGAATATTATTTTGAATATTCACTTAGGTGGGTTTATATTGAATAATAATTTAATATTTATTATTTGGGTATTTATTAAATATTCCAAATATGATTTAAAATCATAGAACCTTATTATATGATTAAAGGTTCTATTATTTACACAAAAATATAAATTTCTGATTTTCAGAAAAGGTATTAAAATAGAGATTCCCAACTATTATCTTAAGATAGTTAAAGGTAATTAAATGCGAATAGTATTTTTCCAACTCATCGAAAACTGGGAATCTAGTTCAAGAATTAGAGGACAGTGATTTACTTCCACAGTTCCTCTAAAGTATCTATAACTAGGGGATGGCTCCCCCATTCAAATAAGAGTTTTTCAAACTCTCTGAACTCTGATATTTCAATAAACTCCCTGGTCATAATTTCAAAATACGCAGTAACCATCGGTAGTCTCGTTGACTAATGTCAACCCACACTTTGACTTACTCCTTTCAATTACTCTGGAGTAAGGTGTTCTAAACGGTTACAAAGTTTTGACAAGTATTCGTACTTGGGAAATGTGGAATTAAATTCCGATTTCCGTTTCGTTAATGTTTTTCTTCATGGGAATTGGAAAGGCCTACACGACAATGAAATAGGTGCCGGGGTAGTGCCAAATTATCAAGGCTTACCCGGTGATGAAATAGGCCCGAGGTAGTGATCTCTTGCGTGCTAAGGCTTACCCGGTGATGAAATAGGCCCGAGGTAGTGACCTCTTAGCATAGTGGCCCGTATGCGGTCAGGGTGATAACCGAACAGGAAGTCGTCCTTCTACTAGTAGAAAAGAAAAGTTACGATACAACGGCTGATCACCATGTATCGGGTGTTCCAGTACATTCCCTTCCCTCCAATTGGAGTTGTGCTGCACATTGTAATGAAAGCCTAGGTGCTGAGTTACTGATAATGTGGCAGTGATGAGTAACGATGTTCCTCATACAGTAGTTGTACTGTATGGCATGTTTTGACGAAAAGAATAATAAAATGTCATTCTGTATACGAATGAAGTTTAAAGGTTTTCTTTCATGATATAAGCTTACATTTACGAAAAGTATTTGAGTATGATTATAAATCATACGGTATTTTGAATGATATACTATTTTGGGGATAAACCCTAGTAGTTTTAAAAATGGATCCTATGTGGATTATCTACCTGAAAGGTTTAAGGATTTAAACTGGGATAGATTTCTTGCTGAGCGCTATTAGCTCATTCTTGCTTTATTAAATTTTTCAGCATGAAGGAAACATTGCCGATTCACCTCGTGTTACGAGAGCAAGGGAATGGAGAGACCACCCTTGAGTTAGTTCAGCAAGATGGATGCTGTCGGAGTTAGCAAAACAGTTGCAGACTGAATTAGTGAGAATTATTTTTGAGTAGGTTTGTATTACTAAACCTTGTATAGAATTGTGAGGTCTATTTTTTTAACTTCAGGTAGAGGTTGTAAATGATAGATGAGATCCTGGATAGTACATTTGATTTGTAATAACAAATGTTACTTATTGTTGCTCATTTCCAAGGCTATAACTTGTGTGTGTGTGCGTAAGTGATTGGGGTCAATTGGAGTTATATTATTAGAATGTTGTAAGTAATACATGTATTGTACAATTGATGGAGCGTGACAACCCAGATTCCTGACCCCGGGTCTGGGGGTGTTACAATTGCTGACGTCATCAGTATTGCACGAGCGTCAGTATCAGGATTGCTGTCAGGATTTCTATCAGGACTGTGATCAGGATTTATCATCAGGACTGGAAGCTGATCAGGATTACAACTTCGAGTTATTTAAGGAATCCAGTTAAAGAAGGAAGTTTATTTTGTCGGTTCCTAGTTTATAGGAATGTAGCTGTCGGTTAGGATATGTTTCAATATAGTTGGTAATTGATTTGGACTTATCTTGTAATCGATAGAGAAGCTGTGTAGTATCTAAACACAGTTTAGGTTTTGATTTAAATATCAATCACATACACGAGTATATTGTAACCTAGAAGCTCTCAAGAACATCAGAATTTCTTAAGAGAGTTTTGTAACAGTTTTATATCAGAATTAATAAAGTTGTTATTATTTTCATATTTGTGTTTATAATCGAGAATCTTATACAATTGTATTCAACCCCCTTCTACAATTGTTTATTACTGGGCAACAATTGGTATCAGAGCAAACTAATTTAATTTGAATCAGAAACGATCTAAAGATGTCGACAACCAAGTATGAAAGCATGAAGATTCTCATTCTGAAGAAAACTGAATACCCTACATGGAGGGTAAAGATGTTGATGTATCTAGAAGCAATGGATCCTGAATATCTAGACAAGATTCGTGATGGACCATATATCCCTACGAGACTTGTTGGACAAACAGGTACTGTACCTGAACACTACGTGGTCAAGGTAAAAAGTGAGTGGACTCCAGAAGAAAAAGCTGACGTTCTCAGAGATGCTAAGATAAAGAATATCCTACACAACAGTCTTGATGCTGTCATGTCTAACAGGGTAATTGCATGCAAGTCTGCAAAGGAAATTTGGGACACTTTGGAAACTCAATGCCAAGGATCTGCATCTGTCAAGAAAAACAGAAGGGCTCTACTGATTCAAGAGTATGAACAATTTGATGCTAGACCTGATGAGAGCCTTACTGACATGTATGATAGATTCCTGACACTTCTTAACAATATATCTCTAGTTGGCAAAGAATATGTATCTGAAGATTCTAACACCAAGTTTCTGAGGGCTTTACCAGAAGAATGGGACACTCAAACCTCAATTATTAGGCACCAGTATGATTTAAACACTGTGTCTCTTGATGAGGTTTATGGAATTCTAAGAACCTATGATCTTGAGGTTCAACAAAGAAAGAACAAGAAGAGCAGCAAGGCAAAGTCAATAGCCTTGAATGTTGAGGATAGATCAAAAGGAAAAGCTGTGGAGGTCTCTAGATGAAAATCAAGAGTGGTGGAGTCACATCCCGATGACTCGTCATCAGATACTGATGGCAATCCTGATGCCAATATTGATGATGATTCCACTGATTCAGACATGGAAGAGATGGTTGCTATGATAGTCAGGGGCTTCAAGAAGATGAAGTTCAGGAAGGCTAGAAGATAAGGCAACTTTCAGAAAAAGACCTTCAATGCTGACAAAGACAAGTACATCAAGAAGGACAACAAAAGTGGCAAATTTGACTAGTCAAAGATAAGGTACTACAAGTGTAATGGAATGGTGCACTTTGCAACTGAGTGCAAGAAGGCTAAAACACTCATCACATCAAGCAAGGATTGGACGGACTCTTCCTCAGAATTTGACACTGAGGTGGTCAACTATGCCCTAATGGCCAATACTGATGAAACTGCTGTTCCTGATGAAAAGGTACCAAATACTGTTTTTGATTTTGATACTGATAATGCCTCTGAGTTAAGACGTTTTCTAAAGTCATTGCATATTAGCTTTAGAAGTCAAACTGCTGAAAATACTAGGATCTTGTTTAGAAGCTAAATTTTCTTTTATGCAAGAAGTACAAAAAGAATGTGATAATGCTAAACACATGCATTTAGAGATGAAATTTAAATGTACTGCTCTTGAGAAAGAACTTGAGTTTGCTAATGAGAAAATCAGAACCCGGACAGACTCTAGAAGGAAATTTCATGAGATTAATACTTCTAAGAATTGGAAAGAATGTCTAGGATATAAGTCAGATGAAGATAAGAAATTGAAAAAGAAAGTTGTTATAAATGAGACAGTTAATCCAATGACCTATAGACATGTTATAGACAAGACCAAAATAAAGATTAAGCCTGTTAAATTTGTATTTGGTAAAGATCCCAATTCTACTTTTGAAAAGGGATCTACTTCTACTCAACAAGTTTCAAATGCTAAGTCTAAACCTGTTAAGAAAAATATAGGTTTATTGTCTCAGAAACAACTTAAGGAGAAAATGTGTGAGGTAACAAGTAAACAGAAGTCACCTATTGTCAAAAGAAACAGAAATGGTAAAGTTGGGATTAATAAAGAGAATAACTATAAGTTTATCCCAAATGCACCAAGAAAGTGTTGCTATACCCGTGGTAACTCTAATCATCTTGCTATTGATTCCAGGAAGAGTAAAAAGAAGGTTACTGAGATTCCCAGGTCTGATGTTAGGAATAGATCAGTATTTTACAAACCACAAAAGTCTTGTTTTTATTGTGGTAGTAAATGGAATTATATTTATACTTGTGAAGAATACCATAATTTGTACCATAACTTTTATGATCCTTTACCTAAGTTTAATAAAAGTGCAAATTCTGATAAATCTAAGAATGTCAATGTGAAGCATGCATATGTTAATACTGATACTGACAAAGCAAATCCTGATGGATTCTATTCTGTCAGGACTGTTAAAGTCAAAAAGTCTTCTGTTGCTAAAAGTAATAAAATGCATGGAATGAGAACCCAACAAGTGTGGGTTCTTAAAAATACTAATTAGTGTATTTTTGTCTGATTGCAGGGTAAAAGGAAAAATGTGTTAGTCATGGATAGTGGATGCTCTGTGCACATGACTGGAAACAAATCCATGTTATCAGAATATGAGGAGAAAGCTGGCCCAACTATGTCTTATGGAGATGGCAACATTGGAAAAACCTTGGGATATGGCAATATAATCATTGGAAATGCCATCATTGAAAAAGTAGCTCTAGTGAAGGGACTAAAACACAACCTGTTGAGTATTAGTCAAATCACCGACAGAGGTTATCATGTCAACTTCTATTCCACATATTTTGAAGTAGTCAGCAAAGCTTCAGGAAAGGTTGCTCTCACTGGATACATGCATGGTAATATATATGAAGCCAACATTCACACCAATACTGATGGCTCTCCTACTTGTCTCATCAGTAAAGCCTCAGTAGATGAAAGTTGGAATTGGCACAAGAAGCTTTCTCATCTCAACTTCAGCAATATCAATGAGTTGGTGAAGAAAGACTTGGTTAGAGGACCACCTAAAGCTTTGTATACTCCTGATGGACTCTGTGATGCATGTCAGAAAGCAAAACAGAAAAGGACATCATTTAAGAGTAAATCTGAATCCTCTATTGGTGAACCATATCACATGCTGCACCTTGACTTATTTGGACCAGTCAACATTATGTCCATCAGTAAGAAAAGGTATACACTTGTAATTGTTGATGAATACTTGTTGGGATTTATGGGTGATAGCATAGAAACATCTTAACTTTGATTGTACTTAATTTTTTAAATTAAGTAGAACATACTGTCATAGCCAAAGTATGTTCTTGTAATCAGTATGTAATGTTATTCTAGTTGTATTGTTTGAAAGAAGTTCACTTATGTGTTCAAGCCTCAAAGAATGCTTTTTGGATGACAACATGAATAAAGGTTACTGTCCTAAAGCTGTGACAGTAAGATTACAAGAAGACAGAATGTTGCAAGTCACGACAACATATTCACTCTGACAGCAACATTGGCGGAAGACTACGCGACAGCAACTATTGCCCTCGACAGCAAGTTTGGGATCCTCGACAGCACTCTATGCGGGGAACTCATACTGTCACCAAAAGATCATTCCTGTGACAGCAAGCTTTGCGGCAAAAGTAACTGTCTCAATAAAGATCCTTATGCTAGGTATCTTTCTCAGTCAAATCCCGTGACAGTTTAAATGTTCAAGAAACAGGCGTGATGCAGCATCCCTAAGCTGCACCAAGTCTGCAAGACTACGACAGAAGCTTCAAGGCACTACAAATCAAAAGCGAATCAATTCAAGAGCAAGGTCAAGTCTTTATCTGCTGAATTGGTTTAGCTGGAAATAGAATGAATCTAGGTTGCTTTCTTTGTAATGTATATCTGACATGTTAGCAATTTAGGAAAGTCACATGGGTAAGACAATCTGTAAGAAGCTGCCACTTGACAGTGACAGCAGCTTCACAAACCCGTGACTGATAGTGATAGGGTTAGTCCTATACCTTCTATCAACTCATTCTAGAAAAGTAACGAAGACAAGCAAGTGTCTTTGAAGAAAACCCGAAGCTCGAGAATTCTTTCTTGAGGTTGTAGCAACACTTTGCAAAATAAATAAAACATTTATTTTGTGAATCTTGTTCTTACTAAATACTGTTCGTGATTGCATATATTGCTGATAACGTTTAATCTTGATTTTAGTTGTTGAAATTTAGATTGAATTTTATCAGTATTGCATTCATCCCCCCCTTCTGCAATACACAATGACTAACAACTGGTATCAGAGCTTTCAGATTAACATACATATCTGAGATCCCGGAGAAAATGCAGAAATCAAACAGTATCAAGATCCCAGCTTTTGATAAAGAGAACTACAGCATTTGGAAAAGAAAAATCTTGTTGTTTATCAAAGCTGCAAATCCACTATACCCAGGTATACTCGAGAATGGTCCTTTCATTCCAAGAAAGGAAATTGAAGCCACAACAGTGAATGGTGAGATTATTCCTGCACATTGGGTTCCCAAAGATCCCTCAGAAATCTTGGAACCTGAAAAGGAGAAAATGGTGCTAGATGATCATTTGCAACTTATCTTGCTCGATTCTCTCACGCTGGATAAAGCCATGTGTGGAAGTGTAATAAGCTGCACATCAGCCAAGGAGATGTGGATCAGGTTAGCCTTACTCTGTGAAGGAAGTGAAGAGGTTAAGGGCAACCAAAGGCAAATTCTAATATCTCAATATGAGGCATTCATGGCCAAGCATGGTGAAGACTTAACCTCCATGTTTGAAAGGTTCAGTAAGCTCTTAACTGAATTACAGATACATGGCAAGTACTATGACAGAAAAGAATTAAATGTCAAGTTCCTGCTCACACTGCCTGATCACCTTGAACACAAGACAACAGCCATACGAGAAGGAAGAGATCTCAACACTATAACCTTTGAGACACTTTATGGTATTCTGAAATCTTATGAACTCGAACTCTTTCAAAAGAGAGCCATACAAAGTGGAACAAGGAACAAGATGGCTAATATGTCAAGTGCCCTAGTAGCACATGTGCCAAGGATCACACAGCCAAGTGAAGTACTACAGATCACACAATCAACCCCAACACAAACCTTGAAGATAGAAGAGGTGGTTGAAGATGATGAGAAAGTGGTACTACAGCTTAAAGATGTGGAAGATGAAGACTTCTACACAATGGAGGAACTGGAAAGCATGGACAACCCTACTATGGCTTACATGGCCAAGAAGTTCAAGAACTTTAGGTTCAAGAAGGATAGGTCATACAAGCCTCAAGGCCAAGCATCCAAGTTCAGCAAAGGAAGCTCATCAAAGGCTGCTGTGGGAAGTTCAACCAAAGGAGGATACAAAACTGGATTTGTGGATAGATCAAAGTTCAAATGTTACAACTGTGGAGAACCTGGTCATTTTGCTACTGAATGCAAAAGACCCAAACAGGTTCAAAGATATGAGAAAGGAACTGGTGGATACTCTAAGAAAAATCAAGGTAGAGCCTATGTGGCTGAAGGAAAGTGTTGGGATGATTCTGATGATGAAGAAGAGGAAGAATATGTTAACCTAGCTCTCATGGCTAGCACTGATGAGGTAGCATCAACACCTTCAAGTCAGGTACCTTCACTTGTCTTACTTGATATGTCTACTGATGAGTATAAGAAAACCATTAAAGACTTAAGTGCTGAAATGTTCAATGTCTATACTAGCTTATCTGCTGCTAATGAGGAAATCTCTAGACTAAGTAAGCTAAATGAAACACTTCAGTCTGAAAATGATTCTCTTTTTCTCAAAACCAGTTCACTAGGCTCTTTAGCTCAAGAGAATGCTAAACTTAAAAATGAATTAAAATGTGCTAAGGAGGTTGAGGAATTCCTGAGGAATGAGATTGCTGAAAATGAATTTAAGATTAAGGCCTATAGAAACTCATCAAAGATAGTTCAGGATTACAATGATAAGCATACAGAAAATCAGTCTGTTGGTATAGGTTTTTCTTATGGTAGAAGACCTGGAAAGGAAACTGTGATTCAAGATTGTCCTGGAGTTGCTGCTGTCAAACCCACCATTCTCAAGAAAGTTAAAACTCCTATTTTCAAAGCTGCTGAAATTGAGTTTGATGAAGAAGCCATGCTCATCAAACAAGAAATTCTTGATGAGGATGAAGGTGTTGACAGCACATTCAAGGAAGGAAAGGATACTGTCACAGTCCCCAAGATAGTAAACTTACCAAGCAATCAGACAGTAAGTTCAAAGGATGCTGTCACGATTGGCAAGACAGAATCTTTCAAAGATACTGTCAAGAATGATTCCAAGACAGTAACTCTCAAACCTTCTGTCAAGACAGTAGGAATAAAAGATACTGTCAAGGATAGTTCGACAGCAACTTCTGAACATACTGTCAATCCAGTAACTCCCAAGTCTAGAAACAGGAATGGTAAGGTAGGTGTCAATAAAGGAAATGGATACACTAATGTTGGAGGTGCTTCTAGGAAACTATGCAATAACTGTGGATCTACACATCACTTAACACATGTTTGTAGGAAACCAATTGAGGATAAGATCAATGCAACTGAACTCAATGGTAACTTACACAGAACCCCCCTTATGCATAGAACTATGAGTGTCTGTAATAACATTGATTGTATGCCATGCAAAATCACTGCCATGAGTACATGCTTTAACTTACCTGTTCTCTCTACTGAAAAATGCTCATACCTAAACACTGTTGAGACTTCTGAGCCTGCTGGCAACAGCAAAAAGGCTTCATCCACTAAGAAAAGGACCAAGTCCAATTCTAAACCTAAGTGGGTGAAAAGAGAAGTCAAACAGGAAGTCTTTGATAATGCTTGTGATGTTGTGACTGAAAGAAACTCAGGAAACACTGAAACTGCAGGACCCAACAAAGATTGGGTACCATATGCAACTTAGAAACATTCTGTTTTGCAGGGTAAGAAGAAAAATCAGGTCATGTGGATAATTGACAGTGGTTGCTCAAGACACATGACAGGTGATAAAGCCCTGCTATCACATTATGTAGAGAAAGCTGGCCCAATCATAACCTTTGGAGACAACGGCAAGGGTTACACAGTGGGATATGGCTGTCTGGAAATTGGAAATGTTGTCATTGAAGATATTGCTCTTGTGGATGGATTGAAGCACAACCTACTCAGTGTCAGCCAATTCAGTGACAGAGGATTTAAGGTTGACTTTGACATGATGGTGTGCAACATCTATCACAAGAAGGATGGAAGCCTCTCTCTAAAAGGGGTCAGAAAAGGAAGCTTGTTTGTTGCTGATCTAAGCTCAACAAAGAAGGATAAAGTTTACTGTTTTTACAGTAAAGCTACTGTTGGTGACAGTATGCTTTGGCACAGGAAGCTCTCACACCTCAACTTCAAGACAATGAATATTCTGATGAAGAAGGAGTTAGTGAGAGGTTTGCCCCAACAGGAATTCTGTCAAGAAGGACTGTGTGAAGATTGTCAAATGGGCAAACTGAGAAGAGCTGTGCACAAGTCCAAGCAAGTAAACACCAACACAGAAGCACTCAAGTTAATTCACATGGACCTCTTTGGACCAGTCAATGTACCATCTATGGCCAGAAAGAGGTATGCCTTGGTAATGGTGGATGATTACTCAAGGTACACTTGGGTGAAATTTCTTGAATCCAAAGATGAAGCTGCTCAAGTGATTATTGATCAAGTCAGAGTTCTTGATAGAACCCCAAACTCAAAAGTTCAAATCTTGAGGAGTGACAATGGTACAGAATTCAGAAATGCCACACTTGGAAATTTCTGTAAAGATGAAGGAATTGTACAACAATTCTCTGCTGCAAGAACTCCACAGCAGAATGGAGTTGTAGAAAGAAAGAACAGGACTCTCATTGAAGCAGCTAGAACTATGTTGCATGATGCTAAGTTGCCAACATATTTCTGGGCTGAAGCTATCAACACAGCCTGTTATACTCAGAACAGAACCATGATCAACAAAACTCATGCAAGTACTCCTTACTGTCTGTTAACTGGAAAGAAACCTACTGTCAAATATTTTCATGTGTTTGGGAGCAAATGCTTTATGATGAAAGACAACCATGAGAAGAAAGGAAAATTTGACACCAAGGCTTTTGAAGGATTATTCATGGGTTACAGCACAGAAAGGACTGCCTACAGAGTTTATGTTATGGAACACAGGATTATTGAAGAAAGTGTTAATGTCACATTTGATGAAACCAAGTTTCCAGGACTGCATGAAGAAGGAAAGATGCAGACATTCAGATTTGAGAATCAAGGATACCTGGAAGCTGAGGAGATTGTAGATGAAGAACCTAGCTTCACCCAAATTGTTGAAGTTGACAAAGATGCTGTCAACACCACTACTGTCAATCAAACTCCAGCTCAATCACACACCATAACATCTAACATTCAGAACAGTGTTGACACTGGAGACAATGAAGAACATGGTGGAGACAATGGTATTGATGAGCATTCAACTCAACAAGCTGAAGCAAATGTTCCTGTTCAATCAAGTAGCTTGCCCAGAATCACCAGGTGGACCAAGGATCACACAAATGACCTTATAATTGGTGATCCTAATTCTGGAGTGAGGACAAGGAACAAAGTCTCTGCTGACAGCATGTTTTCATGCTTCCTGTCATAAATGGAACCCAAGACAATTGATGAAGCATTGTTGGATTCTGACTGGGTGATAGCCATGCAAGAAGAGCTAAATCAGTTTGAAAGAAACAATGTATGGAAATTGGTTCCAAGACCTAAGGGAAAGTCAGTTATTGAGACCAAGTGGGTTTTCAGAAACAAACTTGATGAAAATGGATTGGTGACAAGGAACAAAGCAAGGCTAGTGGCTAAAGGTTACTGTCAACAGGAGGGAATAGATTATGATGAGACATTTGCTCCTGTTGCCAGACTAGAAGCTATAAGGATCTTTCTAGCTTATGCTGCACACTGCAACTTCAAAGTATTTCAGATGGATGTCAAAAGTGCCTTTCTAAATGGAGAGCTGGAAGAAGAAGTGTATGTGGAACAGCCACCAGGGTTTGAGGATGCTGAAATGCATAATTTTGTGTACAAACTCTTCAAAGCTTTGTATGGATTAAAGCAAGCACCCAGGGCATGGTATGACACACTTTCCACCTTTCTTCTGGAAAACCAGTTTACCAGAGGAGTTGTGGACAAGACACTTTTCTACAAGCATCATGGCAAGGACATCATTCTGGTACAAATCTATGTGGATGATATCATTTTTGGTTCTACAAATGAGAAGCTGTGTGAGAAGTTTTCCCATCTCATGAGTAACAAATATGAGATGAGCATGATGGGAGAATTGTCATTCTTTCTAGGGTTACAAATTCTTCAACAAACTGATGGAATCTTCATAAGTCAAGCTAAGTATATCAAGGAACTTCTCAAAAAGTTCAACTTGGAAGATTCATCTCCTGCAAGAACACCAATGTCCACAGCAACCAGTCTGGATCTTGACCCTAAAGGAAAGAAAGTTGACTCAAGCACCTATAGAGGCATGGTAGGATCCCTCCTATACCTAACTGCTAGCAGACCTGATATCATGTTTGCTACATGTCTTTGTGCAAGGTTTCAAAGTGATCCAAAGGAGTCACACTTGGTAGCCATCAAGAGAATCTTTAGATACTTAAAAGGCACTCCTAACCTAGGCCTTTGGTATCCTAAGAATACTGGATTTGATCTAATTGGTTACTCAGACTCAGACTATGCTGGATGCAAGATTGACAGAAAGAGTACTACTGGTAGCTGTCAATTTCTTGGTGGAAGATTGGTCTCATGGTTTAGCAAGAAGCAGCATTCAGTTTCTACCTCAACTGCAGAAGCTGAGTACATTGCTGCAGGCAGTTGCTGTGCACAAATTCTATGGATGAAAAGTCAACTTCTAGATTATGGTCTAGTGTTAAGAGAAATTCCTATTTACTGTGACAACACTAGTGCCATAGCCATCTCAGACAATCCGGTTCAACACTCTAGGACAAAGCACATTGATATAAGACATCACTTTATCAGAGAGCATGTTGAACAAGGAACTGTGAAGCTGATTTATGTCCCAACTGACAAGCAACTTGCTGACATCTTCACTAAGCCATTGGATGAAGCAACCTTCAACAGGTTGGTAAGTGAATTGGGAATGCTGAATCTGGTATGTTAATTTACTAAGGTTTCTAAATTTTCAATTCTTATTGAAGCTCATGACAGCAACTTCAAACCTGCTGTCAAGAGAAGTTACTGTCTACTTGGTTTATGTCTGTTATGTGACAGCATGTGTTGATTTGACTTCTCATGTCAGTATTTTTGTGCCAGTCTCATACTTTTAAACCGTGTATGACTTTAATGTGGTTATCTGTTAAGTTTGAGAGTTAAAAATCTGTTCCATTGGACTTTCACACTCTTTTGCATTAATCTGTAGGATTAAAGGAGGACACGACCATTAATTACTTTTGTGGTAGTTGTATGGGTACTCTAACTGTTGACCATTAGACTTTAATCCTTAGACGGTTTTGCCTATAAATTAACCTTAGGTTTCACCAGTCTGCTCTCAGTTTTAAAGTAAATAATGGAAAACAAAGTAGGAATTGAAGTTGGTCTAAAGAAGTGTGATAGTGAACCCGACAATGAAGAGATCGACGAGCTCTTTGAAATGTTGTTGGACGCCATGGATGAGATAGACGAGGAAAAGGAGGCCAAGGCTAAGGAAGAAGAAGCCAAGGCTGTGGAAGAAGAGAAGGAGCTTCAGGCACTTCTTGAAAAAGAAGGCCGCTCTGAAGAAGAGATTAAGGAAGAAGTCTTAGAACTAGTTGATAAAATCATAGAATGATGTACTCAATGCTCAATTTTAATGATTTTATTAATAATAATAAAAGTTCCTGTTTATGTGGTTATTGAGTTTATGATTTGTCTGTGTTAATTGCTTAATATCTGTGTTCAAAAGATTACATTGCTAAATCCATAATTTGTCAATATTAAGTTAAGTGTATGAATCAAGCATTCTAATAAGTTCATGACAGAACCATTTACTAATCGAAGTTACTGTGAATCAGCCCCCACTCTCTACTACACTTTCACCTTCTTCCTTCCCTACACATTCTTTTGTTTCTTCTCCACAACCTAGAGAAGGGGACAGTCCCAACCCTTCAGGTTTTGATCATCCATCTCCAATCATGGATGAGCCCCCATCTAGTGGTCCACAAGAACCCATTTCTCAAAGTGAGATGGACACCACTCCTCCAAACACTGAGCTAGGGCAAAGTGGTATTTTGTCAGAAAATGAAACAGCCAACACTTTGTCTGACCTCCAAGGAGCATCTTACCTTCAGGAAGATGCTGTCACAGCCTCTGTTGCTGTCAAAGACACTGGGGATGCTACTGTCCTGGGCACAGCTCCTGTCAAAGGTGGAGAGAAAGATACTGTCACTACAGAACATACTGTCACTCCACCTCCCAAAGATGCTGTCATGCCAGAACCTGCTGTCCAGACTACAACTGACAGTAACATTCCTACTCAGTATGCTGTCAAGCCCTCCCAGCCTAATTTTGATGCTGTACTGGTTGAGGATGCCTCTGATGATGACCTACCTCTTGCTAAACTCCTAAAGGTACATTCTAAATCTTCTCCTTCCATGCATGTTAGTACTGCTCATACCCATGCATCTAGGTTGAGTGAGGGTGTGCAAAAGAAAAGAGAGATAAAAGAAAAGAGAGGTGAGCATAAAAATGAGAGGCAGCCAAATGAGCTGGCAAAAGGAGAGGGACTTGAGCATGTCCAGAGAGATATTGAGGGAGCCCACATTATTCAGGCCCTAGGCCTTAAGAGTCAAACTGTGAGGGGTGATGAGATCACTCAAAAACACCCTGAGAGTGTGAGAACCCCCATAGCCTCCAAGCCCCTGTCTTTTCCTTCCCCTCCAAGAAGGTTAAGGTCTGGTGGCCCCTCTGCTACTTTTGGTGACAGGATTGCAGCTCTTGAAGGACAGTGTATTACTTTGGACTCCAAACTGGACTCTCTCTCTCAACTGGTGGTTGATGGTTTTGCTGCTACTCAACTCTCTATTCAGTTCCTAACTGACCTGGTAGCTGCCAACTCAACTAAGGGGGAGAAGGTAGCAAGATCAGAATCTTTGCCTATTCAAGAATCAGGTGGAACTCAGGGGGAGCCTGTAGCTGTGAAGACCAGAGGGGGAGCTAAAAGGAAAGCAATGTCTAAGGGGGAGCAAGTCAAACCAAGCAGTGCAAAACCACAGGATAAAGCTGAACAGCCTGTTGAAGTGGAAATGGATGGAGAAAGGGTGTTAATGTCAAAGGAAACTCAAGATGCATTGCACAGAAGACCTGCATCTAGACATCCAATCTTGCCTCCTGTGGTGATTAGAGAACCTATTCAAGAAACTCAAGAAACTGCTCTACAGAAGAAATGGAGAGAAATGGAGGAACAAAACAAACTTGGGAAAGGTAAAGGGAAACTGCCTGAATCCATCCATAAAGGAACTACTTGGTCCAATGGTACTGAGTATGATCAAGAGGAAGCCAATGTCTTGATGGTGGATTACAGGGAGAGCACATTACACAACCATGACAGTGAGTTTAGCAGTTTGGTGGAAGAAGCAATGAATGCTCCTAGCAACCGTCCAACCAACACCACAACACTGTTAAAGGAACAAATTATCAGTGTCAGTGTAATGGTGAATGATGAGAAAAGATGGGCTGTAAGTATTTATCTAACTTCTGGCATATCTTACTTCATCACAATGCAGCTATTGCAGAGTCTGCCAGCAAAGGTGTTGTGTGCTTTGAAGGGAAAGATCAGGGCAACTCAAACACCATTCAATGAAATATTGGATATGCAAATCCAGAACCTGATCATGCAGAAGCTACCTGAAGTCTACTCAAATCCACCATGTGTTTTCTACAGATCTAAAACTAAGGATGGCACAAGTAGGAACAGCTACATGAATATTGGTAGCCCATCCAAAATGGAAACCAAGTCAATTCTGAAGGTACTAGATGGAATACTCAGTTCAAATGCCAATCCAGGAAGAGTTCATGCTGTTCAAGAAATCTACAAAATGCTGGTGTTGAGAGACAAGGCACTGGGAGCTAGAATGAATGAGCTAATCACTAGAGCCAATGCCAAAAGAAATGATCAAGGTGGAAGTTGCTTCTATAACATTCCTCCCCATGATGATGATGATGATGATGATGATGAAGATGGTAAGGATGGAGGTGGTGAAGCTTCTGGAAATGCTGGAAATGCTGGTGGAAGTAATTCTGGGAATACTAGTATTCAATCTCAGAATGAAGGCAATGAAGAAACTCCTAGCCAGGAAAAGAAAGATGCTGGTGCAACAGATGAAGAGGAGTCAAGAATACTGGAAGCTTTGGAGGCAAGCATTCTTAGATGTGCTATTGATTGCATAAATGCTGAAAAAGATGTTGTCACCAAAGGTACTGTCGACAAGGATACTGTAATAGAAGATGCTGTCGACAAGGATACTGTCAAGGAAGGTTCTGTCAAGGATGAAACCAAAGCTGCTGTCAAGCCCAAGAGACTGAAAGCTAAAGCAAAGGCATGGTTTACTAGACAGAAACCAACAGGGAAGCACAAGTACTCAGGAAAGGAAAAGGCCACTGGATTTGGCAGGAATCTCAAAAAGCCAATTCAATCAATTCCTCCCAACAGTCTTAAGATTCAACAAATGAAATCAAAAGAAATTAAGAGTGTTGAGGTTAAGCTGGATGCAAATCAAGAGGCCACTGAGTACATTCTGTGGTGGGAAGAATCAAGGTCTGCCAAGATTGACAAGGACTTCAATCTGGTAGCCACATCAACCAAGAACAGCACATCAACCATAGATAAAAGAAGAATTGATTTCTTCTACCTGGAAAGAATGGTAGAGTTGCTAGAGAGCTATGATAATGTTTCAGAGGCTGTCATGGAACATGTTCTAAAATATCAGGCAGATAGGGATGCTGAATTTTATCAGAAATTTGGCTATAACTTTGCAGATTTTGATAATGCTGATATTCTTACTGATCTCCCAGCCTCTCCTATACCATACCACTGGTACTATGAGTTTGATGACTCACCCACAGAAGAAGGGCAAGCCCAACCAACTCAGGAAGGGCAACCCAAGCCAAGCAAAGGACCTGAATCTTCTGCATATTCTCAAGCTCAGACAGAACTTGATAAGAAGGAAGCTGAATTACTAGAAATTCACAAGGCCTCTAACAAGGCAGAAAGTGAAGCTCCAAATTATCAACCATATATGCTGGAAAATCCCCTAAGAGTCAAGTTCCTAAAAGAAGAAATCTATGTTTGCAGCTTGCATAAGCTTAAAACATCCACTCTGAAGGATTTACAGTATATGGTAGCTGGTTCAATTCATCCCTTGGAACAGATTTGTTCTGATGAGATAGAGAAGTTATTGGAAGGGAGAAAAGGAGAAGACTCAAAGCTGGACAAGCAAAGAAGGAAGTCTCTCAATGCTTATCCTGGAAGAAGATTCAAGCTCATTAATGAAGAACTTCATTTCAGAACCTATCCATATGATATAGAGCAATGGCTGAATCTCAGGGATGTCAGCTCTCTCATATCCCCTTCCATAAAGAAGATCATTGATGAAGTAGAGGATGATGCAGTGTCTGCTGCTGAAATTTCTCTTGTAGAAAGTCTAAAAAGCTGCTTGGCAGAAGCTCTCAAAAGAGAGGATGCAGCAAGACAGAAGAGGAAATCTCAAGCTAAGTGAAAATTCTTGAATTCTGATCTTGTTAGTTAAGTTGTCAGCACATATTGTAAATTTGCTGTTATTTTCCATAAAAACAAATTGGGGGAGATTGTTGGGATTTATGGGTGATAGCATAGAAACATCTTAACTTTGATTGTACTTAATTTTTTAAATTAAGTAGAACATACTGTCATAGCCAAAGTATGTTCTTGTAATCAGTATGTAATGTTATTCTAGTTGTATTGTTTGAAAGAAGTTCACTTATGTGTTCAAGCCTCAAAGAATGCTTTTTGGATGACAACATGAATAAAGGTTACTGTCCTAAAGCTGTGACAGTAAGATTACAAGAAGACAGAATGTTGCAAGTCACGACAGCATATTCACTCTGACAGCAACATTGGCGGAAGACTACGCGACAGCAACTATTGCCCTCGACAGCAAGTTTGGGATCCTCGACAGCACTCTATGCGGGGAACTCATACTGTCACCAAAAGATCATTCCTGTGACAGCAAGCTTTGCGGCAAAAGTAACTGTCTCAATAAAGATCCTTATGCTAGGTATCTTTCTCAGTCAAATCCCGTGACAGTTTAAATGTTCAAGAAACAGGCGTGATGCAGCATCCCTAAGCTGCACCAAGTCTGCAAGACTACGACAGAAGCTTCAAGGCACTACAAATCAAAAGCGAATCAATTCAAGAGCAAGGTCAAGTCTTTATCTGCTGAATTGGTTTAGCTGGAAATAGAATGAATCTAGGTTGCTTTCTTTGTAATGTATATCTGACATGTTAGCAATTTAGGAAAGTCACATGGGTAAGACAATCTGTAAGAAGCTGCCACTTGACAGTGACAGCAGCTTCACAAACCCGTGACTGATAGTGATAGGGTTAGTCCTATACCTTCTATCAACTCATTCTAGAAAAGTAACGAAGACAAGCAAGTGTCTTTGAAGAAAACCCGAAGCTCGAGAATTCTTTCTTGAGGTTGTAGCAACACTTTGCAAAATAAATAAAACATTTATTTTGTGAATCTTGTTCTTACTAAATACTGTTCGTGATTGCATATATTGCTGATAACGTTTAATCTTGATTTTAGTTGTTGAAATTTAGATTGAATTTTATCAGTATTGCATTCATCCCCCCCCTTCTGCAATACACAAGGACTAACAATACTCTAGATTCACCTGGGTGTACTTTCTGCACAGAAAAGATGAGACTCCTGAGATACTGTTGGACCATGTGAGAATGATTGAGACAGGCTCAAAGTACAAAGTCAAGATTCTGAGAAGTGATAATGGTACTGAATTCAAGAATTCAAAGATGGAAGAGTTCTACAAATACAAAGGAATAATTCAACAATTTTCTGCTCCTGGTACACCCCGGCAAAATGGAGTAGTTGAAAGAAAGAATAGAACTCTTATTGAAGCTGGCAGAACTATGTTGGAAGAAGCTAAATTGCCTACATATTTTTGGGTAGAAGCAGTCAATACAACATGCTATACTCAAAATCTCACATTGATAAACAGACATGGTGTAACTCCCTATCAAATGCCCAAGGAGAAGAAACCTAGTTTGAAACATCTGCATGTGTTTGGCTGTAAATGTTTTGTTCTCAGAACTCATCCTGAACAGCTAGGGAAATTTGAAACAAAGGATGATGATGGAATTTTTATTGGCTATCCTACATCAAGAGCCTTTAGAGTTTATAACTTGATAACAAGGACTGTCATGGAGTCAATACATGTATCTTTTGATGATAAGAAGATAACTGGACTGAATGAAGACTCTCATGATAGTTTGGTCTTTGAAAATGAAGCTACCAAGGAACCTGAAGAAATGGAACGAGATACTGACACTTCATCAGATACTGATGGGTCACCAAATCCTGATGACTCACCAAATACGGATGGTACCAATACTGATGGTGCTAATGCTGATGATGCAAATAATGGTGACACTACTAGCAGTGCAAATGTTGAGGGGGAGCAACAACAAACAGCTACTAGTTCTGAATCTACTCAAACATCAGGACAGAATTCTTCAGATACTGATTCAAGTGACAATCCTGATAATCAATCAGGAGGTGACAACAACAATTCAGGGGGAGCTTCAACTGAATCAAATTCTTCTAATCAAGACAACACTAATCCAGGGGGAGCATCTACTTCAAGGAATGATTTACCACCAGCTAGGAAATGGACAAAAAGTCATACTCCTGATTTGATAATTGGGGATCCTGATGCAGGTGTTAAAACAAGAAGTGCAACTCATAATGAATGTATCTATCATAACTTTCTATACAAGGAGGAGCCTAAGAAAGTTGAAGATGCACTTAAGGATGCTGATTGGGTTACTGCAATGCAAAACGAATTGAATGAATTTGAAAGAAATCAAGTCTGGAAACTAGTACCAAGACCAAAGAATAGGTCAATTGTTGGTACAAAATGGATTTTCAAAAACAAGACTGATTCAGATGGTGTAATTATCAGAAATAAGGCAAGGCTAGTTTCAAAGGATTATGACGGTGGGATTCTTTACTACCCAGGAAAGGCCAATGTGGTGGCCGATGCCCTTAGTCTAAGAGACTTAAGATGATAACATCGTCGGATAAAGTTAATCCAAGGATTTGAGAAAATGGAAATTGAGGTTAAAATAGCCGGAAATGGTACTGAGAGACTAGTTGAGGTTGCAATGCAACCGGAATTGCTACAGAAAATCAGGTTATGTCAAGAGCAAATGACGAGTAAAGGTATAAAATCCATGTTGGAGAAAGCAGTAAAGACTGAGAAAGAATGATAAAGGAATCATAAGGTATTTTTACCGAGTTGGGATTCCAAATGTTCAAGAAATGAAAGGATACTAATTTTTCAGAAGGACTAATAAGAGGAACTAAAAGGATGAAGTTGAAGTTAAGAATACAACAAGGATTATTTAAAGGCCCTGATTGAGCCATGACAAATCAAGGAATGAAGATCTGTCCTAGAGAGACAGCTACACCGAGAGTACAAAAAGGTAAAGAGAGAAAGGAAATGTTATAGGTGGTCGGATAGATAAAAAGGATATTATCGATTGGTAAACAAATATTGGATATGTCAGAAAATGAAGGCAGAACAAAGACCTAGTTGACTATCACAGTTAGTAGAGATTCCTGATTAGGAATGTAATTTTCTGTAATGGATTTTGTGATAGGATCAACAAGAATCAAGTCGGACTATGACGTCAATTGAGTTATAATTGATGGATTAAATGAGTCTACTCATATTTTGTTTTTAGCAAGAGATCTTTAATCGAAGAGTTACGAAAGAGATAGTTGGGTGACGTGGAGTTCCAGTCACCATCGTGTCAGATAAGGACCAATGAATGAACTCCCGATTCGGGAGGAGTTTTCCAAACATGTTTGGCGACGAGTTTGAGTGCGAGCACTACGTAGGATCCACAGACCGACGGACCGACCGAAAGAAATATTTCAGAGAACCGAAGTTACAGTAAGCGTTGTACCGCCGATTGCAAGAATAATCGGATGTTGATTAAAATGGGTGTATAAAAATACAACAAGAATTGGCTTATATAAAGCGCCCGGTAGATATCACAGACCGAAATGAGTAAGTGTTGTAATGAACCAGAGGGTTGAAGAGTCAACCTGGAAACTGGAGATTTCTATATTGGAAAAGTAACCTCGGCTATTTTCTTAGATTCCGGGACGGAATCCTTTTAAGAAGGGGAGAATGTAATAACCCCAAATTTTGGACTTAGTTAAAAAAATTTTGATGAATAGTAAATGTTGATGAATAGTGAATTTGCTGATAAAAAAATATTTTAGACCACACCATATGGAAGACATGGAATGAATGTTTCGAAGTTATATTAGTGAGGTATAAGGAGAATAAGTGAATGTAAACGCAATCAGAATCAGAAGATTCCCATTCGAATTTTTATCACTATTCATCGGACAATCAAGGATGTATTGATTTGATCGTTTTGAGGAAGTATGTAGAATGAGAAATCCGTGATCATACCTTAAGCCAAGGTGAGAAATCTAGGATCATATATTAAACCAAGTAAATGGAAAGATCAAGAGAGTATCTCCTAGCATTGGTACAAAAAAACGTTTTTAGAATCACTTGAAACTATCGCGAAACAAAAGCATAACGAATTATGGATTAAACCCTAACCGAAGGGAAAGTATCATATGAGATCATCAAGTGTAACATATAAGAGGATTGAGGATACAAATGATGACATAAGCATGATGCAGGAGGGTGACAAGATGATGACCAAGTGATGACAAGGTGATGAATCACCACCTTGTCACCACTTTCACCACAACCACAAGTTAAAAAGGGGCATGTGTCATGGATGACAAAACATGCTAAAGACCACACAAATTACATGGCTTGAATTAAGTGTAATTATACAAAAACAAAAAGAAAAGAAAAATCAAAGGAGATGCATCCATCTCCATGAAAACTTTCGGCCCTTTTGTTTATCCAAGAGCTTAAGAAATTTTCCTCAACTTCCACTCCACCAAAAATCAAGATTATGGGCTCTAAATCTTCCTTATCCCTAAACTAAGGTAAATCCTTGATCTTAGCTTCATCCATGATTGTAAGCTTGCTCAAAAAGTGGATCAAAGTTGATGATGAATAGTAGAAATGAATAGTAACTCTTGATTTCTTGTTTTGATCTTGAAGTTCTAAGCTTGTAAAGGATAATCAAGGATCAAAGAAGGTTATACTACCAATTTATAGATTGATGAATCGATTAGAGTGTTTTAAACACGGGAATCACGTTTAAGCGTCGTTACCATGTCGAAGACCTTAAAGGGCATAAACATAAGGCTTCTGACCGTGATCATGTAGGCCCTGTTTCCTAGTTTGTTTTAGCGAAAGAATCGTATCGTTTCGATTTACGGTTTAGGAGAAACGTCCGTTTTAGTGAAAGCGGTTTCGAGTAACTAAGTAGTTCATTGCATGAACTTTGAGATTGTGATCAAGACCTTTAAAAATGGAATTGGGTGGAGATATTAAAGTTGATCCTAGCATGGAGTTTTAGGAAGGAAACCTAGGAGGTTTCGTGTTAAAAAGATAATTGTTCGATTTTATAAAAATGTCAGAACCAAAGTTGCGCGAGGAGTAAGTGGTTCCGCACTCTACTTCCTTGAACCTGCTGTTCTCGGGATTTAATCCCCTTAACCAGAAAAACATTTTCAAGCATTTTGTTCTTTTCTTTCTCTAGATCGCGCACGCGAAAACGATGTGTCATTTCGGTTAATGGTTAAGGAGATATGAGCGTTTTAGTGAAAGGCGTGCGAATAATAACTTTCCGTAGCTCATCCAAGTTTGAGAATACATTTCACCGAGCTATACCCCTGTTTTGAGATCAAAACTTTTATGATAAATATTAAAAATACTCAAGATGATTTTACAAGTGGTTTCTTATTTAAATACGAATTTTTCGATTTATTAAAAGTGTTAGAGTACGAGTCGCGTAATAGTAACTCTATGAAAAGTCAACTCTAGGGTACTACTTTGACCAACCGTTGTGACTAAGATAAAGGATTAGTTCGAGTCGATTAAAACACGAACATTGTTGAGGAATAACGTGGCTACATGATGTGTTTGACTTATGGTTGACTTAGAGTGAATTGTTATGGGCGAATGATTACGCTAGGAACTGCTCAAATATTTCTTTGTTTATAGATTTCCCGACAAATCCTCGAACCCCTATCAACCAAGGACCCAAGGCAAGTTTTCTAATCCCATGCTGTATTTCAGATTTCATTATACTGATGATGTATATGCATATGATAAATGCAAGTTTTCAAACCCTACATCATATAAGTGATGATGTTGTGTTTGTGATATATTCTGCTTTAATACTATGAAATGAGTAATAACTGATTATGCTTGGTAAAAAGCTTTGTGTTATATAAGGGTTTATATGCTATGTAAATATTAAATATAAACTGAGGTGTTATAGAGGTTCTAAGTATAGAGCAGTCGTACGATGATTTTAAAATATTAGACCGGGAGTTAAATTACTATTTTGGTCTGGATTATACTGTCAGAAGCTGGAGGGTTCCAGGGACAGTTATGTTTTTTTTTAAATGTTGATTAAATATTCCAATATATATATATATATATTATTGGATATTTAGTGTGAGATATTTAAATAATATTATTATAAATATTATTTGGATATTTATTTAATTAAGGGAATATTATTTTGAATATTCACTTAAGTGGATTTATATTGAATAATAATTCAATATTTATTATTTGAATATTTATTAAATATTCCAAAAATGATTTAAAAATCATAGAACCTTATTTAAATATTACGTAAGGTTCCAATAGTTAATTAAAATATTTTCTGATCTCAAAAGAGATTTATGTGACTATGGTAGGGGTTCCCAACTACTTTTAAATTATTTATCCCCAATGAGGATTAAGGTTTTGGACTTATCAAAAATTGGGAATCCATTCCGGGAAGTGAACATATGATTTCACTTCCCTCTTTCATTAAAAGTGAATATGTTTTCGAATTCTGATTTATCAGAGCTAAAGCTATTTTACTAAAACTCCCGGGTCGTGATTGAGAAATGATTTACTCGAGGATCGAGGTCAGTTGACAATAGTCAACCCACATTGTATTATTACTTCCTCAACATTTCCGGAAGTAAGTATGGTAATAATTTTGGACTGGAAACAACTCATACTCGACAATGAAACAGGTGTCAGGTAGTATGAGGTCATACTCGACAATGAAACAGGTGTCAGGTAGTATGAGGTCATACTCGACAATGAAACAAGTGTTAGGATGTCGTCCATCTACTAGTAGAAAAGCGTGAGTACGATACAATGACTGATCATCGTGTATCGTGGTGGTTCAAGTATGTCCCCTTATTCCCTCCAATTGGAGCCGTGCTGTACATTATAACAAAAAGCCTAGGCGCTGAGTTGTGGATAATGTGGCAGTGATGAGTAATGATGTTCCTCATACAGTAGTTGTACTGTATGGCATGTTTTGACGAAAAGAAAAATAAATATATCATTCTATATACGAATGAAGTTTTAAAGGTTTTCCTTTATGATATCAACTTACATATATGACTATGCTGCTATATCTTATTATCGAGCCATAGTGCTCATTCTTGCTTCTTTTATGAGAAGGTGTTCATTACTGATATTTTACAGTATTTTGTATAGTATGAGATATCTAAATAGATATGTGTGTATATACGTTGAGAAGGTATTTAAGATATACAGTATATTGAACTGTATAGTATTTTGAATCACTGAATAGGCTTTAAGCCTTGATTCCAATGTTAAAATCTATTTTAAAAAGATATGTTTTGAGTCTTGGTTTATCATACCGATACCAAGGATTTCCAAATGATTACGAAGAGTATTTGAGTATGATTATAAGTCATACGGTATTTTGAACGGTATACTATTTTGGGGACATACCCTAGTAGTGTTAAAAGCTTTGATCCCATATGGATTATCTTCCTAAAAGGTTTAAAGATTTAAACTGGGATAGATTTCTTGCTAAGCGCTTTTAGCTCATTCTTGCTTTATTAAATCTTTCAGCATGAAGAAAACATTGCCGATTCACCTCGTGTTACGAGAGCAAGGGAATGGAGAGACCACCCTTGAGTTAGTTCAACAGGATGGATACTGCCGGTGTGAGCAGAATAGTTGTAGCTTGAATTAGTGAGAATTATTTTTGAGTAGGTTTGTATTACTAAACCTTGTATAGAATTGTGAGGTCTATTATTTTAACTTCAGGTAGAGGTTGTAAATGATAGATGAGATCCTGGATAGTACATTTGATTTGTAATAACAAATGTTACTTTTGTTGCTCATTTCCAAGGCTATAACTTGTGTGTGTGCGCGTAAGTGATTGGGGTCGTTGGAGTTATATTATTAGAATGCATGTATTGTATAATTGATGGAGGGTGACAACCCATATTCCTGACCCCGGATCTGGGGGTGTTACAGAAATGGTATCAGAGCGTTAAGTTATAAACTTGGATATGAGAGTGTTAAGAGTT
Organism: Heracleum sosnowskyi; assembly: GCA_030848705.1. Taxonomy (NCBI): domain Eukaryota; kingdom Viridiplantae; phylum Streptophyta; class Magnoliopsida; order Apiales; family Apiaceae; genus Heracleum; species Heracleum sosnowskyi. The sequence goes on from CM061242.1 coordinate 73,837,209, forward strand.
ATATCGAAGTAAGAGAATGACGAGAGGACTCATATAGAGCCCGTTAAGTGGACTACCGGAAGTAGTGCCATTGAGGATGTTAAGATTAAAGAGTTTAGTTGGGGACTTATCGAAGGAACGATAGGACCGTTGAAGACCATCATAATGATGAGACGAATGTCTAGAATTATACCCGGATTATCAAGGACATTAAGATAAGACGCGGAGCAGAGTCTCGGTTGTAGTTTGGGTAAGGTCGGAATGACCAATACCAATGGATAACTTGACTTAGTAAGAACCTAAGTGTTTGTAGTTCATCGTAGTTTGCCACGAGAAGGCAGCACATGTGAAGATTAAGACGTTTACAGTCCTTTACGCGATCCGAATTACTAAATTGCGTGGACTAGTTAAGGCATTATCTTGTGTATGAGGTCCAAGCCTTGAGAACAACGATTCCACCAGAGTTGGTGTCTTTTCCGTCGATGGGTATTTTGTTACCTAAGAGGAAGACTTTTGCGTACATATAGTACCAGAACGTTATCGTGAGACGAACGTGCTAAATTGCATCGCGAGTATATTTCGTACGATAGGCCATGACGGCTCAACTCGGAAATCAAAGATATGAAGAATGGATAGCGTGATTCTGATAAAGACACGTATGGTTGCAACGAGCAATATGACAATCTCAGGACCTACGAGGAACGAGACCTATGGTGGCCTGGGGTTGGATTCATTCGATACGACTAGTGTTGAGAAATTACATATACGTTAATGGACCTCCATCTTTTGAGGATGTGTTGATGCGGCCGTAGGAGGCCCAATCTCTGAACGATTATCGGGGAATGGCGAATATGTTTCGAACTCCCGACCTATTTAAGGACTTGTACGATTTTGAGGTACCGTTGGTTAGTACCCTAAGCCATAAAGGCAGAAATATTAGATCATCCTCGTACGGGTGATGTTAGAAATTATGATGACCATTGACTTTTTGGTATCTACTTGCTGGTACACTACTCAATCTAAAACTGTTCCTGCCTGTGTTACCTTGAATAGTTCATGTCAGGTAACCCTTCTAGTTTCCTACTTCAACTTGGGATGCAACCAACAATCGTTAAGTATTCATTTTATTTCTTCATATTTGGACTCCTCAGTCGAGTTCATAAATATCTAGCTATTTGTTTAAAATATAGATGATGTGTATTTCAGAGATCACTCGTGAATTCTTTTCTTCTATTATAAAGAGATTTGCACATCAGACGTTGGAATCGTGGAAAGGATATCAATTTGATATTGGTAGTCCGAATTCAATTCTATCGAAGAATTTGACAAAGTTTATGCACGGAGACACCTTTGGGTGGACCGTTTCACTAAAGAGAAATGTTTGATGGGAGGTTATCGATTGTTCTGATACCAAGAACTTTCTATTCGGACCTTATATTCTATTCAAGGGTTATAATTACCTTGTTCGTCCCAAACTTATTTACTCTTCTTTTCAATTCATTATCCGAGTAGTCAAAATTTTGTTTTCTTTCTTTCTTTGGCTACGATGTCGAGATTGTGGTACTAGTAGATTGAAAATGGTGAAGTGCATGTGCCATGATGAGTGACTAGTTAATTGTTCTAACTAGTTGAAATTTTAATGATATGATGAAAATCTAGCTATTATCCTAGCTAGATGCTGCGTCCCAAACCAATCGAACTAGCAAATTTTGTTCAGCTAGATGTTAATGTTCCTTGAAGTGAACTAGTTATTGTTTCACTAAGTTCCACTTTCGGTCGAATTTCCTTAAGTGAGTTCCCAATGCATTTTATATGCAGTGAATTGTGATGATGAAATTTCCAAATGATAATTGATGGAGACCTAATAAGGTCATCCATTCGACGAGAATTCTTACAAAGATTTTATAAAATATTCTGTTGTTTGAAGTATTCTTGGTACCATGCAAGTATTTTCCTTAATATTTGGAAAAAGAGAGTGTTGAAGCTGAGAGCTAAAACAAATGAGTCCGATAAATTATGAATCGAAGTTTACGGAAATTGCCAAGGTTTGTTTCGCATGATGCGAATTCAGAATGACGAAGTGTTCGAAACGACTGATTATGTTACCTTGGTTAATGAAACGACTATGATAGAAATGGAAGCAAAGCGGACGAGAAAGAAATGGGAATAAAGAAAATAGAGTATGAAACGCGAATAGATTGAGAAAGAAAGAAGGTAAGAATTCAGCTTGTTGGACGAGGGAACGATTGACCTCCAAGGATGTGAAACTTGTTTAGCGACTGTGATGGATACGAAACGGGAAGTACCTAGTGTATAGAATATCCCTGTGGTTAACGAATTCGAGGATGTATTCCAGAAGATCTTCCGGGGTTACCACCCGATAGAGAAATAAAGTTTGCTATAGAATTAGCTCCAAGAACGGCGTCAGTTTCGAAGGCCCCGTACCGACTAGCTCCAGTCGAGATGAAGAAATTAGTCGCTCAATTGTAGAAATGTTAGGTCCAAAGTATCGTAGAAGGGGGGGTTGAATACGATACTCACAAATAATTCAATTTCGTTCGCGGATAATTCATTCAGTTCTATAACGAAATCAAACACACCAAACCAAACCAAGATTCGGGGAATATATCTTTTTATAAATATAAACCTCGATGGGTGATACAATTTCTAATCCGTAGATTAGCTTCAATGAGTTCTAGGTTAAACACAATCAATACAATGATAAAATTCTGAGCACTATTAATTTCTCTGATCTTCTCCGGCTCAAACTTCTCTCTCAGTAATTGCTTCTGTGTTAATAACCTGACTGAAGAAGACACTCTTCCTCTGTTAGTGATTGTAGACTTAGTTTTTGAAAACTATCGAACCTTGATTGAAGAATCAATCTTGGCCGTCCATCTTCAAAATCAACCTGACAACAAGAATACTTTTCACCTGCTCCTAAATAAAAAAACCATCGAATAATTTAAGTTACTTTACCATTCGATAGTTTTTTAAATCAAAACTATCGAATACCAAATTAACTCAAATTGGTTTTCTGAGAATCACTTTTTATATCATTCGATAGTTTTCTAAAATGAAAAACTATCGAATCATTTTCTTGTATTTTATCTTTTAATAATTCCACTGAGCTCCTGGGTGATTAAGTAATAGACTATATCAATTTCTTCTGAGACGATAAAACAACCTGATCTTTTTAAGTGTCGTCAACTAGTGCAACTGGTCTGGTTCACAGATGAATAACACTTGATCAATTCTTCTTCTATGTCTTTAATTCAATGCTGCTGATAAGTCTCTTGTCGTTCTGGTTGCTTCAAATAAATCACTGAAATCCTATGGTACTTAACCCTAAATCATTCTCATACTTATGTCATCTTGAAAGTCTTGATTCTTTTGCTGTCACTGAGGCTTGAACATTTTCATGAACTTCTTTATGTGACCTTTTTACGGACTTCAAGAATACATACCGTATTTTGATTTTTTGAGTTTACCTTTTCTTCTTTGATTCTGGATTCCTGTACTTCTGTTAATATTATTGTATGTCTTGTCCTTTGTTGAGTTGTAGTTATCTATTTTACATCTTATGTTACATTATGCTTTACAATCTCCCCTATTTGATTGGATAGAGTTTGAAAAGCAAATACTTCGAGGATAACTCAACTAACTAAGGAAACATGAAACTAATTAAAGTAAGACAACGTGATAATATTAAATGCATTCTGGATCAGATATATATACATTTCCAGATTTCATAAATCAAAAAATAATAAAACTTTCTACATAGAAGTTGCTCCTCTAGTCTGAGCTGATAGTTCTTTTGTTCTTTGCTTCTTTTCTTCACTCCATTCCGATCTCACCTTCTTCAATCATTGGATCGGAGTTAGCAGCTTGATAATCAATCACAGAAGGATAGTGCAGTGGTTCTCCAGGTTTAAGGATTGCTCCTTGGATGTGTCTTCCAATGTACTCTACCTCTTGTCCCACTCCAGCCCACAACCATGCAATGTTAACATCTTTCTTGTTTAGCTTTGGCATGTTTGGTAGTCTGGGATGCACTTCCAATCCTCTTTCCACTCTCTTTGTTAGGCCGAATACACAATATATAATCAAATAGATGTATGAGAATAACAATAAGAACACTGTTTATGAATAATAAACTGAATGGAATTAAAAACTCCTCTCTCAGTGATGTAAAATATCACAAAGAGCTGCTAGGTTACAAGAATGATAATTCACGTATTCGCATCCCTTTTAGGGTTAACCTATATGTGTTTATATAGTACACAGCTACATACAATTCTAATTGATATTCCTATAAATCAGCTATACAATTAATATCAATCTAGAATTGCTTCCGTCTTCTGTTCCGTTTCCTTAGCCATCTCGATATCTCTTTGCTTCTTTCCATCTTCAAAGAATATCGCTTCTAGAATCTTCATTGACTTCACTGACAGCTAAGCAAACTCTGACCATCAGACTTTAACAAACTCTGACTGGTCCTCCAGCTAAACTCTGATAGTTTCCTCCAGCTAAACTCTGATAGTTTCCTGGTACTTTAAACACTGATAACCAAACATCAGCAATTATATCTAACAATCTCCCCCAACTTGTTCATACTAAAATGTACAAGTTAACAGATAATTGATGATGTCAAAACATATATAACAAATGCAGTGTTTATAAAATCACAGAGTTTATCTTTAACTTAGAACAGAAAACTTTAAAAAACTTACAGACTTCAGTTACTTAATCTCTTCAATGTCAGGCACAGTCCTGATGTAGTCCATAAGTAGTCTTCTCTCAGCTCTCTGTAGCTCAGCTATCATTATCTTCTTTATCTCCCTCAACTCTGGATCACTCTCTCCGGTTTGGTAAATAGCTGACCTTAGAGCATAGATGATGTTCTTCCTCATATCATTTCCTAGCTTTATTATGAAGGATTTATCTGATTCCAGATTAAATTCCAACACCTTTATGCCAAGATCTGTTCTGAGTCTTGCATTGTTCCTTTGCATCTCAACAAGCTTTCCACTGTAATCTATGTACTTTGGTATGTAAGCACCAGCAGTCTTTAGGCCACAAAGAGCTCTAGCTTTCACCATTCTGCTTCTTAATACCTCATATGCTTGATGAGTTCTTTGATTCTTTACTTTCAGTATATACAGTACATACTCTAGCTCTTCTTTCATCTTTAATCCAATGTCAGCTTCACAAACTCTGTATACTCTGCCATCAGCCTTGAAGTATAACAGAAAATCCTTCTTCAATCCTTTATGATGTATTAACTGAACCGACTCTAAATTATCAAGATTTTCCTGAGTCACACCAACACCTGGTTCAGCTAATGAAGTTTGATCCACAGGACTATTATTCACTCTCTTCTCTCTATAAGATCCAAGTCCAAATTTATCTCTTGATTCTTTTCCCATGATAGTTCTGCTTTGAAGAACATTGACATTTCCAGGAATCAGAGTTTGTTGAGCCATGACTGGTTTAGCAAAAGTTCTTTGAAGTTCAGAAGAGAGTTTAGTATGTACAACTTGAGTAGTATCAGTGGTTGTCACAGCTTCCAGTGTTTGAACAACTTGAGCAATGTCAGAGGTTGTTTGAGCTTTCTTCATTAACTGATTTTCTTCCACAAGCTTTCCTTTGCCTTTATCTAAGCTGGCTTCAACTAGCCTTCTTGAGTATTGTAAACTCTGTTGAGAGTTTACATTTTCTTTGATTACAATTCCTTTCTCCTTTGGCCTCAAAACCTTCTTGACTTTCTTGAATTTTCCTGTCTTCAATTTCTTTTCATGCTCTTCAGCTAGCATCAATTCTTCAGCTTGAATATCTTCTATGGTTGCATCAGCACCATGTTCTTCTAGAAACAGATGAGCTACAATCTCTTCATCAGTGTCTGGTTGAGAAGTAAGCAAAAAGCTTCTAGCTCTTGAAGAAGATTGAGCACCAGTGTTTATCCTCTCAGAGTTTGTAGCAGCAGAGTTTGATTTTAGCTTTCCTTGATGTAGAGTAGATTTAGATTTGAACTCTTTTTCTTTTGCACCACCATCAGTAGAATCATCCTGTCTACTCAGAGTTTGAGATTTCTTGCATTTGTCTTTAGAAATTCTCTCCCCCTTTTTGACATAATCAGGAATCAATACTGAGGTGAGCAATTCAATTGAAGCAGCTATGGAATAAATTTTCTCAGACATTACATTCTGATTTTCTTCAACTTTGGTCAGTCTGTTCTTGAGAACTTCTTGATCTTTGACCAGGGTAAGCAGCATAGATTTATCTTGCTTCAGAGACATATATCTAGTAACAACATCATTTCTCAACCCAGTAACTGACTTCTGAGTTTCATCAAAACGATTGTGAAGAGACTTGAATTGAACAATTGTTGCCTTTAGATGTGTAAGAAGTTCTGGATTTGTAATTGATTCAGCAGATTTTGTTACAAAGTCAGCAGCCCTTTGATCAGTGAATATGCAATCTCTGTTTGACCACTTTGAAAAGTACATATTTTGAAAGTGAAGTTCAGTGGCATGCTGAGTTGAACCTCCAACATCAGTTTCCTTTAGATTTGGTTGAGCAGAAAGTCTTTGAGAAGATGAATCAGCTTGATCATCAGACTTTGCATCAGACTCAGCACTTGAAGAATGTAAACTATTCTCAGCAAATGTTTCTGGAGCTTCTTCATTTGCGAGCTTCTCAGAGTTTATATTTTCTTGAACATTTTCTTCTTGTACAGCCTCAGCAACAGGCTCTGCAGTAGCTTTAATAACAATCTCTGCATTTGCTTCAAAATTATTTTCTGCAGTTTCTTCAAGATCAGTTTTTGCAGCTACAGCCTTTGCTGTCTGATCAACCTCTTCACCTTTTTCAAATTCCTGGTGCTTAACAGAGAGAATCTCTGTATGAGTAGCTAAGGACTCATCAAGTATGACTGTGGGTTGATCAGCTGCCACATCCTCTGTTTCATTAATACTACCACACTCTTCTAGAGTTGCATAGGGATGTGCTTCAGCATTGTCTTCAATATCCATCTCCAATATGGGTTCAAGAAAATCATCATTAACAACATCATTATCATCAGTGTTTGCTCTGGATTCTTCAGTCACAATATCATTTGCAGAATGATCTTCAATCACAATCTCTGGAGCTGCTGCAGTTGTAGTTTCTGGAATTAATCCATCAAAAAGATAAGCAGTAACCAACTTCCTTTTCTTCTTGTGAATGGATTCAGTTCAATCATCAGCCCTATTCTCATCAGAAGTAGGTCGATTTGCCCTCTTCTTCTTTCTTGAAGTACCAACAAAGTGTGGTAAATCACTAGCAACTGAAGTTGTAGCAGCCTTGAAAGCTCTATGCTTAGTCCTACCCCCAGTTTTTGGTCTTTGGGATGTAGACTCTGGTTGAGGTTGTAAAAACTGTTGGACTGAAGCAGGAAGCAACAAGTCACCAACATTTCCTTTCTTGATATCCTTATTTGTTAGATCAGAGAATATTCTCTTATGCAATCTAAATGAGGGAATTTCATCCTCCTCAGCAATCTCAACCCCATCAACACAAAAGGAAAAGATTAATTGACAGAAACGAGCAAAATAAACTACATTCCTATTTTCTGTCATCTTTTCACCTATGTTATTTAAAACAAGTCTTGCAAAATCAAAATTGTTACCATACAAAAGAGAATACCCGATTTGCAGTCTGTCAATTGGAATTGCATCCCAATTGGTACACTTTTTCCCGAACGCTCTTGTAATGTAGTCGAAGAAGAAACTCCATTCCTTCCTCAAGAACGGTCGCTTCAGATTACCTGTCCTTGCCAAAGACCCAGAGTAACCAATCTCCCTCATCATTCGCTGAAGCTCAGAGTCACCAACAGATATGATGTAAGCATTAAAGTCTTCAAACCCAAGAGCATCTCTAACAGTGGTTGGAGTGACCACATACTCTTGCTCATCAAACTCGAAGATTATAGAAGGAGTTCCAGCCTCTCCTCCATCATCATAAATACCAGTTTCCCAGAAAGCTTTGATTTGAAGGCCAGAAAGCTTTACTGGTTCCACAAGAGCTTGCCCAATGTCTGATTGAGCGAGGAAATTCTGAAACAAGTGAAACGCCTCCGGTGCGTTCACAGTAGATAGGGGTGCTGCATAATTGTTAGGAACAAATTCGAGACCAACTGATTGAAACATAGTAGTTGCCATTAGAAAGATTTGCAATAGATCAGAGTTTATGCTTAGAGAAAGTGTTTGAGAAAGTGATGCAGAAAAGTGTTTGTGAATATGCTTATGTGAAAGTGTCCTGTGAATAGAGCAAGTCTGTAAAAATTTGAACCGTTGTGTGTATAACTATTAAATATGAATTAAAACTGAAGATTTTTAATCATTAAGATATACAGCAGGCTTACTCGTAAAATGTGTGAGTGGGACAGTTGTCACATATGCATTAACTGACAACACTAATCGTTGTAATTTCCAACACGCATGCGCAGTAAAAACAGCCACTAATTACTGCTAGTGAATAGACACTTTTCATCATTTCCAAAACACAACAAACCGTTATCAATCATACTCTCTATTTTCAAAAATAATGTTCCCCAAAGATTATGAAATGTCTGAAACACCATTATTTATTTTAATCATCACAGATTAAAAATAAATTACCTCTGCGTAGAGTACACAATTCATCAGTGTTTATCAATTCTCCTCCTTCATTAATAATCTCTTTTCTCAAGATGCACGGTTGTGATTATTTGTGTGTGAATAGCAGAGTTTACTGAATATAAATATTGAGAGCATCTCAAAATGCATAAAATCCACAAAATAAATCAGTAAAAACTGGTTGCCCAAAATCTCATATGCAAAACAAAATCTGATGTCATCTAAACTATGTACCTTTATTTATACTTATTTATTTTCACCCCCTTTCGATTTTTTTTTCTTTCTTTCTTTTCTTTTCCAGTAATCAGTGGTTGGCACTAGTCACCAAAAAATTTCAAATTTTAGCCCTTATTTCATACAATAAGTTCCTGGATCGTCCTAGGCACAACATGATCTCAAAGGAATTTGTGCATGTTTTTGCATCATTTGCTTAGGGGTGAATTAACAGCAACTAATTATCAGAGTTTAGACTATCATCATTTAATGTATATTACTTTATGAGAGAAAGCGCAAACAGCTAATACAGACTCAGTGTATAGGATCAATAAACTAAGAGATGCTATGAATATTGAGACATTATCATGTTGTGTAAAATTTCTACACACATTTGAGATTAGATCATATATAACTCAGAAAGATTCATGATTACTTACTGAGAATCATGCTTCATACTTTTTCTTCATCGGTGATTATGTTTCAGACAATAACATAATCATAGTTTAACCATCAGAGTATGCTTCCAGAGTTTATCAACATGATTTGCATGACAGTTAACATATGCATAGAAACATGAGCAACATATCACAAAAGAGTTAATTTTGAGTCTAACCAGTATCTCTAGTCGAAACCAGAGATCATTCCTAGTTCATTCACCAGTCTTGTAAATGTACCTTCACTCAAAGGCTTAGTGAAGATATCTGCAAGCTGTTGTTCTATAGACACAAAATGAAGCTCAATATCTCCTTCCTCCACATGTTCCCTGATAAAATGATACCTTATGCTGATGTGCTTGGTCATGGAATGCTGTACTGGATTACCTGTCATAGCAATAGCACTTTGATTATCACAGAAAATAGGTATTTTAGAGTACCTTAACCCATAATCCAGCAATTGATTCTTCATCCACAGAATCTGTGCACAACAGCTACCAGCAGCAATATACTCTGCTTCTGTTGTGGATGTGGAAATTGATTTCTGTTTCTTGCTGTACCAAGAAACCAGTCTGTCACCTAGAAATTGACAGCTTCCACTAGTGCTCTTTCTGTCAATCTTACAGCCTACAAAATCTGCATCATAGTAACCAATTAACTTAAACTCTGATTCTCTAGGATACCACAAACCCAAGGTTATGGTTCCTTTGAGATATTTGAAAATCCTCTTCACAGCTGTTAGATGAGGCTCTCTTGGATCTGCTTGAAATCTTGCACAAAGACAGGTTGCATACATAATGTCTGGTCTACTTGCAGTAAGATAAAGAAGAGACCCTATCATGCCTCTGTAGTTTGTCATATCTACCGAAGCTCATGTGTCTTTGTCTAGCTTTGTTGCAGTTGCCATAGGAGTTGTTGCAGATGAACTATCAAGCATACCAAATTTCTTGAGAAGATTTCTGGTATATTTTGCTTGATTGATAAAAATCCCATCATCTGTTTGCTTTACCTGCAAGCCTAGAAAATAACTAAGCTCTCCCATCATGCTCATTTGGTACCTGGACTGCATAAGCTTGGCAAATTTCTTACAGAGTTTATCATTAGTAGACCCAAAAATTATGTCATCCACATAAATTTGAACTAAAAGCAAATCATTACCAAAATTGAAATAGAACAAGGTTTTATCAATTGTACCTCTAGTGAACCCACTTTCTAAAAGAAATTGAGCCAGAGTTTCATACCATGCTCTAGGTGCCTGTTTTAGTCCATAAAGTGCTTTGTCAAGCCTGTAGACATAATCTGGATACTTGGGATCCACAAACCCTGGTGGTTGTTCAACAAACACTTCTTCTTCAAGTTTCCCATTGAGAAAAGCACTCTTCACATCCATCTGAAAGACTTTAAACTTCTTGTGAGCAGCATATGCTAGAAAAGTTCTTATGGCTTCCAATCTTGCAACTGGAGCAAAGGTTTCATCATAGTCAATTCCTTCCTGTTGTGAATATCCTTTTGCCACAAGTCTAGCTTTGTTCCTTGTAATTACTCCCTCACTATCAGTTTTGTTTCTGAAAACCCACTTTGTACCAACAACAGACCTGTTCTTTGGTCTTGGTACAAGTGTCCATACTTCATTTCTTTCAAACTCATTCAATTCCTCTTGCATAGCTGTTATCCAGTTAGCATCTTGAAGAGCTTCATCCACTTTCTTAGGCTCTGTTTGAGATATGAATGCATGAAACAGACATTCATTTGCTGTGGCACTTCTTGTTTTCACACTTGCATCTGGATTTCCAATTATCAGATCAGGTGAGTGAGCCTGAGTCCACCTTCTTGCTGTAGTTAAGTGGCTTCTTTCATCATTATTGGATTCTCCCCCTTGATCTATGCATTCCTGATACTCTTGTTGACCATTTGCATTCTCTGAGGCTCCCCCTGAATTGGACTGCTCAATATTTGAACTTTCAGAGTTTGTGTTAGATTCTTCAGCTGACTCACTTTCAGAATGTGAGTCATCATTTTGAGATGTTGTTGAAGTATCTTCATGCTCCCCCTCAACTGGTTCTCTATTCTGTTCTCTCTGAGAGACTTCCTCAGTATTTACCAGTAGAGGTTCAGAGTATGCTTCATCAGAGTTTGTTGGATTTGCTTCGTCAGAGTTTATATCATCAGAGTTTAGATCTTCATTTTCAAAGCGTAGCTGATCATGATTTTCTTTATCTTCAATTCCAGTTATTTTCTTGTCATCAAATGACACATGTATAGATTCCATGATCACTTTAGTTCTCAGATTATAAACTCTGAATGCTTTAGTTGACAGTGGATATCCAACAAAAATTCCTTCATCAGCTTTTAAATCAAACTTGGTCAACTGTTCAGGATGAGTTTTCAACACAAAGCATTTGCACCCAAAAATATGAAAATATTTCAGGTTTGGTTTCTTATTCTTCACCATCTTATATGGTGTTTTCCCATGCCTGTTGATCAGTGTAGCATTTTGAGTAAAACAAGCAGTTTGAACAGCCTCTGCCCAGAAATAAATTGGAAATTTTGCTTCATCAAGCATTGTTCTGGCAGCTTCAATTAAAGTTCTGTTCTTCCTTTCTACTACACCATTTTGTTGTGGAGTCCCTGGTGCAGAAAATTCTTGCTTCACTCCTCTTTCTTTGCAAAATTCTTCCATTGTTGCATTTCTGAATTCAGTACCATTATCACTCCTGATAATTTTCACTTTATACTGTGATCCTTTGTCCAGTAGCTTCACATGATCCATCAGAATTAAGGCAGTTTCATCCTTCTTTGCTAGAAAGTACACCCAAGTGTATCTAGTATACTCATCAACAATGACTAGAGCATATTTCTTTCTGCCTAGTGACATTACATTTACTAGACCAAATAGATCAACATGAAGAAGATGATAAGGATCCAGAACTGAAGATACAGATTTACTCTTGAAAGATGACTTCCTTTGCTTGGCCTTTTGACAAGAATCACACTGACCATCTAAGCTGAGTATAGACTTTGGAAGTCCCCTTACAAGATCTTTTCGAATTAGCTCATTGATGTTGTTCAAGTTTAGATGAGAGAGCTTCTTATGCCAACTCCAACTCTCTCCATTAGACATTTTTGCAGACAGACACACAGCTTTTCCTTCAGAGTTTGTTACCAAACTTGCTTCATAGATATTATTCCGTCTGTGTCCAACTAGAACAACTTTCCCTGTAGATTTGTTGATAACCTCACAGTATTCAGAATGAAAATCTACATGATAACCTCTGTCACAGATTTGACTCACAGATAGCAAGTCATGCTTGAGTCCTGGAACTAGAGCTACATTTGTGATGATGACACTTCCAAGATTGATATTGCCATATCCCAGAGTACGTCCTATGTTGCCATCTCCATAGGAAACTTTTGGGCCAGCTTTCTCCTCATAATCTGATAGCAGGGCTTTATTTCCAGTCATGTGCCCTGAACATCCACTGTCCAAGACTAGGGTGCTTTCCCTTATGCCCTGCAATCACAAACAATTACAAAGAGTTAGATCTAAGGATCCAGACTTGCTTGGATCCTTTGGCTTTCTTAACATTGTTAGCTTTTGCAGCGGAATTCTTATCAACAGAGTTTAAGCTAACAGTATCAGAGTTTACACTTGCAGAATCAACTTTAACCCATTTCAAATTTGGCTTCAACTCATAATAGTTGTGATAAATGGCATGATAATTCTTGCAAGTATAAATAGAATGCCAAGTACTCCCACAGTGAGTGCATAAAGTCTGTGGTCTAACCCTAACATAATCATTCTTAACTCCAGACTTGGAGGGTAAAGAATTAATATCTTTGTTTTTCTTGCAGAAACTTGCAAGATGGTTAGAACTACCACAATTATGACATGTTTTTCTAGGAGCATCAGTGATAGGCAAATGATTATTGCTTTTATTAATGCCTACCTTTCCATTTCTATTCTTCCTGGACACTTTCTGTTTCTCAACAGACTTTACCTCTTTGAGCTTATACTTGAATTGTTTCTCTGTCATTAAACCAACATTAACCTGGTTAACACAAGTTTTTACTGGTTCTCTTTTAACCGTTTCTTTTTCAAGTACAGAGTTTAGCTTACTGGATTCAGGAACAAATTTCATAGGTTGAAGATGTGTTCTTACTTTAACCTTATCTTTAAACCTAAGTTCATCTTTCTCACAGTAACCTAACCCTACTGAGTCTGTTTGAAACACCTGATGTGTGTCCTTACCAAAGTTTGTCCAGGTTTTAATTACCTTTCTTTCTTTTTCCAAATCAGATTCTAATTGCCTAAATTTCTTAAACAACTCCTGTTCAACATAAATAGCATCATCTCTTTCCTTTTGAACTTGTTGCATGTTAACAAGTTCTTCTTCAAGAAATTTATTTCTCTCTTTAAGCTCAAGATTCTCAGATTTAATTCTCTCATTTTCTAAAGTCTGATCCCTATAACTAACATGTATGCTTTTAAGATAAATTCTCAATTCAGATATATTATCAATATCATAAGCATAAGTTGTTAGAGGTACCTTGTTTTCAGATGAATCAGATTCATCTTGAACAGTTGCCATGAGAGCATAGTTGACATCCTCATCTGAATCTGAAGTGTCTGCCCAGTCTTTTCCTTTAGTGATGAGTGCTTTTTCAGATTTTCCTTTCTTGCACTATGGAGCATAGTGACCCATCTCTTTACACTTGTAGCACTGGATTTCAGACTTGTCTTTCTTCCCAGATTTGATATCCCTTATGTCAGACTTTCTGAAATTCTTCCTTTCAGAGTTTGAATCTCTCCTTGAGAATCTCTTTCCTTTCTTGAAGTTCGTGAAACCCATCTTCTTGAAAGTCTTCACCATCAAAGCAGCCATTTGCATCATTTGTTCTTTATCATCCTCGATTCAAAAGATTCATCAGTGTTTGAGTCATCATCAGAGTTTGATGACTCACTTTCAGATTTTATGACTAAAGCCTTTCCCTTAGCTTTCTTCTTTGATGATTCTTTCTTAAGAGGTTTTCCTTCAACTTTGAGAGCAACAGATTTTGTCTTCTTTCCAGATCTTTTGTTTCTTTGCTCTATCTCAAGTTCATGAGTTTTAAGCAAGCCATAGATTTCATCGAGATCTGTTTCTGCAAGATCATAATTATCTCTTATTGTCGTTGCCTTCAAATCCCATCTTTCAGGTAGAGATAGAAGGAATTTGAGATTCGACTCTTCAAGTTCATATTCTTTATCAACAAGAGATAAATCACTCAACAGTTTACAGAATCTGTCATATGTCTCAGTCAAAGTTTCATCAGGTCTCGAATCAAAGTGTTCATACTCCTGTGTAAGAATAGTCTTCCTATTCTTCTTTATAGCACTTGTTCCTTGACATCTGACTTCTAAAGCATCCCAAATTTCTTTGGAAGTTTTGCAACCAATAACTCTGTTAGACATAACATTATCTAAAGCACTATGGAGAAGATGTCTAACCTTTGCATCCTTTGCAATTGATGAGATGTCTTCAGGAGTGAAATCTTTCTTTTCTTTTGGAACGCTCTTTTGTTCTTGCCTAGCAACAACTGGAGACAGTTTTGTTGGCATATGAGGACCATCATTGATTCTATCAAGATATTCTGGATCCGTGGCTTCCAGAAACATGGTCATCTTCACCTTCCATATTGGATACTCCTCTGGTCTGAGAATTGGAACCCTAATCGTCTCATATCGACTCACAGAAGTTGGTTCAACCTTCTCAGATTTAGAACATGCTTGACTATTTTCAGCCATGATTATAACTTTGTGTTTGGATCAAAAACTGTATATATTAAACAGCCTTGTCTCTGATACCAATTGTTAGGCCGAATACACAATATATAATCAAATAGATGTATGAGAATAACAATAAGAACACTGTTTATGAATAATAAACTGAATGGAATTAAAAACTCCTCTCTCAGTGATGTAAAATATCACAGAGAGCTGCTAGGTTACAAGAATGATAATTCACGTATTCGCATCCCTTTTAGGGTTAACCTATCTGTGTTTATATAGTACACAGCTACATACAATTCTAATTGATATTCCTATAAATCAGCTATACAATTAATATCAATCTAGAATTGCTTCTGTCTTCTGTTCCGTTTCCTTAGCCATCTCGATATCTCTTTGCTTCTTTCCATCTTCAAAGAATATCGCATCTAGAATCTTCATTGACTTCACTGACAGCTAGGCAAACTCTGACCATCAAACTTTAACAAACTCTGACTGGTCCTCCAGCTAAACTCTGATAGTTTCCTCCAGCTAAACTCTGATAGTTTCCTGGTACTTTAAACACTGATAACCAAACATCAACAATTATATCTAACACTCTTCCTATAGTAAGGAACATTCTCCATTAGAAATCTTCTCAGAGTGTCTGCTGCTTTGTCCTTCTCCGTTGATGAGAATCCAGTGGATCTAAGATACTTCTCCACTGATATCAGATAATTACTTGGATAATCTCTCAGTTTGTCCTCAGCCAAATAGAAGATTCTGAACAAGTCATTCGTCATGAATCTAACCATTGGAGGATCTTTAGTAATCTCTGGACCGACTTTCATCAAGATCTCTTTAACATGCTCACGGAGCAGTTCATTTAGCCTTGTAGTCCTTTGTATCTTGATGAGCATAACCTGCAATTCTGTGTATGTCCTCTGTTCAAAAAACATAGTGGAAATCACAAAGGTACCTTTCTCAAGAAAATTGATCAATATGTTCCAGGCACCGTTTGCTTTAACCCCAGCTTTCAGAAAGATCATAGAGTTTCTCAATGCTGTGAAGTAGGTCTGATCTTCAAGATTGGCACTTCTTATGTTCTGAATGATAACCTCCACCTCAGCATTGTCGTTGACTTCTAATCCGTCTTCAACTCCACAAAAGGTTTTATAAGCCATCTCCCAGTCACTTCCTTCTTTCTTTGCCAGATCCATCATCTTCTTTTCCTCACTTCACTATACATCTTGAACCTCTTCAGTTTTTCACTTCGCAGAACTGCTTGTTGTTTCTCTTTCTCAGCTTTCCTGGCAGCTATTGCAGCTCTTTGAGCTCTCACCACTTCCAAGGCAGCTTCTTCTTCTTGTGACAGAGAATTTGCTTCTTCTTCCATATTATCCTCCCAGATTGGATATTCAACAGGCTCTGGATAATATGGCTCATGCTCCTCCTGAATCGGTTGCTCTTGCATGAACTCAAATTCCTCTTCACTTTCCTCTTCTTGTACCATGTCCTCAATCCAGTACTGTCTAACTGGAATAGCTTCAACCGTTTCCCAAACTCCCCATCCATCCAGACCTTTCTCCCCATCTCCAACTTTCTCCCCCTTAGTTGAGGAATCCTCGACAAAAGCATCCTCAGCATAAAAGGTAGTAGAAGGATCAGGTTGTTGATTTGAAGGTCCATGTTGTCCAGTTTGTTGGTTCCTTAGCATAGTCCAGATTGACTGTACCCCGTCACTTTGGTTGTCCAAGAAATCCATAATCTGCTTATTCATATCATTCATAGAAACTAGCGCCAGGTCAATGTTATCCAATCTTGAGTTGGTAGTCTTTTCCATATGATCCAGTCTCTTGGTCAGTTTAGACTCCACTCTTGAAAGTGTGTTCATTGCATCTTTTACCTGCGCTTGACCATCCCGGATAACCATAACGTCTTCTCTTAAAGCTTCCTGTCCTTGCGACAAAGCAAACACTTCATTCATGAATCCATCTTTTAATTCCTTGACGTCCGTCCTCAATTCGACTAGTTCCTCCATTGCTTCCTTCTTCAAGGAGTCCACTGCCTGCTTAGTACCTGTTATAGTGCCAGATGCACTGCCAATGACCCTGAATGTTCTTCTGGAATCATCTGCAGCCAAGTCAACCTTCTCTTGAATAGTCTTTAAAGAAGCATTGCCTTGACTAGAGGAGATCCCTTGGTCAAAGGAAGGTCGCAGTGGAACCTTGAATAATGGATTTCCTTCTTTATCACGAACTGTCATTTCCTTGAGTGTTGATTGAACATGGAACTCTCGTTCTGTAGGCAGTAGTTGATCATCAATTTTTGGCAGGGTTAGGGTGTCACTCCTCACATTTGGCTCTGGGTGTACACTCAACGTTTCTGTCGGTGTTTCACTCAATTTTCCTTTCCCACTCAGGCCAGGTGTATGTGTTTTTGTTTCACTCAATCTCGTTTTGCTAGTTGTACCTGCAGAAGAAAACATCGTAGCTGTCCTTAAGGAGGTCACCGGTGGTGCAATGGGGCTTCGCAAGTCCCCTTCCTTGGTTAAACCAAGTTGCTGATCATCCGTAGATGATGTATCCTTTGAAGGATCTAGAGTTTGAATCTCTAGGGGGTTAGAAACATGCTCTATTATCAGCGGAGATCCTGAACCTTCCCTTTGAGTCTGTGAAGACATCACCTCAGTTAACTCCTCAATAGTAATTGATTCATTGTCACCGAGTTGCCGATCTGCACCTACGTCAGACCCTTTACCCGCAGGATCCAGATATGTTCCATCTGGGGAGCTAGGCAATGACCCTTTAGATTTTGCATTTAGGTCAGAGCCTTCTCTCGACGTCTGTGAAGACCCTTGGTTCTTAGAACCTTCAACCAGTGAACCTGACCGTAATATGGTCAGAACACCAGTTGCTTCCGTCAATTCTTCCTTACTTGATTGAGCTATTGGTTCAGATATAGCTTTTGTTAGCATTGCCCAATAAAAATCAGAAAAATATGTGAAGGGTTCTTTGTATGAGAGAAATGAATTATCAACAGTTGCCTCGGTTTCTGTTCTTCTCCTTTTAGAGGTAGGCAGAGCTGCTGTTGAAGGGTGTATCTCCATATGTGGTGCTGCTATGGCACTATCTCCCTCTACACTCACGGATGTCTGAATGTTGGGTATAGTAGGGGAAGGAGGTTCGTTTATGGTTTCATTTGGCTCTTCCAAAGGCTCTTCGATCGTGGTTAGAGATTGTGGGTTTGCAATCTCATGGTCAGTGATGGCCATTGAGGGCTCTGGATCAACATCCATTGGTTGTGGTTCAGGAGCCAGTTCAGGTTCAGGAATGTTACCTTCATTTACCTGTTCCCCTGGGGGTAGAAATGGTAGGGGCACCGTTCTTAGATATTCAGTGAGAACAGTGGGTACCCCTGAAAGATGAGTCTTTCTTATCAGAGCGGTTATTGCATTGCTCTTCATCCTCATGCACTCCATGGTCTCCTCGCCTTCAAATGTCTCCCGTTCATCATCTATTAAGATATCATTGAGAATTAGCTATAGGAACCTAGGATAGAAACAAAGCACATCATATATGCCTGTCCTTTCATCCAGTGGTCCCATGCACAGAATGACTTGATCAATCACAAGCCTTCCTATGTTAATATGCCTATTGTTAGCAATGGCAAACCTTATCTTTGGAAGGAATAAGGGAATACCATGCAAATTTGTTAGCTTGGCAGTAAAAACATGGATGAGGGTATAAAAGAAAAAGTTCCATGGCTTTGTCAGGTAATGCTTAAGAAACTCTCCCACAAATAAGTTTGGTTGTTGACTTCTAATGAGAGTGAAGAAAGCATGTATCTCCTCAGTCGTGGGATCTAGAACATGGTTTTCTGTAGGAAAATGTAGTATTCTGTTAAAGTCATGTTCCGTCACCCTTATTGTTCTGCCCCCTGGCACAACAAAACTGAAGGATCTAACGTTATTCTCACTTGTATCCGTGGCGGTTGTGTACAACGCAGTCGATTGATCGATGCAAAGGACTACGGGAGTACTCAAGACGTATGCCACTAACGAACGTGTATTCAAAAACTCTGCCCATGCACGAAACTGTAAGTTCGTAATGGCTGGCAAGTTTTGAAACGAGACATGATTAGTCTTGGTTACGATAAATTCTCCAGCCATTATTTTTCAAATTTCCAGAAAATTAATTAAACCAAAACTATTTTTCACTTAAATTTAATTAATTATTTCTAATTAATCAAACTTTTTAACAAAATTACCCCTTTAAACAATTTAACCACAATCTCGAACACTTGATTTATAACCCTAAATTAGTGAACTTCAAACAACCACTATACTCCAAAGAAATTAACTGTTTAAAAATCAATTTCTAAAGACAAGAACTTTTATCACTTTTCTGAGGTTCAACAATTTTGTTCGATGGATTCTCCATTAGAAAGTCTAAACACTTAAAACAATCAAGTTTTCACGGTTAAAATTGACTCAACAGTGAAACACATTGAATTTTTCAAGCATTTCTTGGTTAAAATGAAGAATTCTATCGAAAGGTTGTTCTTGAATGTATATATATTTTGTAAGTATATAAACGGCTGTTGCTTTCTTAGATCTGTAAAAAAAAATGAGAAAGAAAAAGTCTAAGGCACGTTTTTATACACTTAAAACTGACAGGGGCAAAATTGTCCTTTTATGTTCAATGGATTTCATTAGAACTATCGATAGTTTTATCCTAGGGGCAAAAAGGTCAAAAACGGTTCGATGGTTTTTGAAAAACTATCGAATTGTTTAAATTATGGAATTTAAACCGACCTATTAAGAAAAAACTATCGAAGGTTTTTCTGCTTTTAATTAAAATCTACCGAACACACATTCTGTGGAAAAACTATCGAGAATTGAATTAGAAATGAAATTAAATTCCTTCGATAATTTTTCACCTAAATTTCAAAATCTATCGAGAATTTAAATATAGAATTAATTAAATTCACTTCGATATATTTTAAGATTTTCCTCAAAAACTATCGAGAATTGTTTTTGATGGTTTTTCTTTCCCTATTTAAAAACTATCGAATTTTGACTTCGATGGTTTTTATTTAGTACTTAGAAAAACTATCGAATTTTCTAAAATTCGATATTTTTTGCTTCTTTTCAAATTTTAAAACCTGTTCATGTTCTAAAATTCAAATTTTTGTATTTCCTGTCAAGTTTTATTTTGAATAAATCTTTTAAAATTTACCAAAATCAATTGTTAACAGAAAATTCACAATTTTCTTAGAATAAAATCAACTAAATATCATTAAATGATATTAATCAATTAACATCCAATAAATTATGCTGCATTAATCTACAATGTTAAAAACAAAGTAAACTAATTCAAATTAAATAGATGCTTAAGTATTTAGAACAAATATTAGCACCTAAATAATTTTTAGAATTAATAACCAATTAAATGCCAGAAGATATATCATCCATAATTATGACATAAAATTAGTACAATAATCATAACTACGAGAATTGCTCCAGAAAATAAATTCACGAGTCCTAAGGATATAGAAATTCTTACACTCATGTATTTACTAGGACTATCTGCAGTTACTGACTTCTAATAAAAATCAATTAGAAAGATTTAACATCCCAAGTTCACCAACCAGCTTTGAAAAAGTGGATTCATCAAGTGGTTAAGTAAAGATGTCTGCAATTTGTTCCTCTGTGGGTACAAAATGTAACTCCACAGTTCCATTCATGACATGCTCTCGGATAAAATGATACCTGATGTTGATGTGCTTCGTCCTCGAGTGTTGCACTGGGTTGTTAGAGATTGCTATGGCACTTGTGTTGTCGCAAAATATTGGAATCTTTGTCAACAAAAGTCCATAGTCACGGAGTTGGTTTCTCATCCACAAAATCTGAGCACAGCAGCTACCAACAACAATGTATTCAGCCTCAGCTGTTGATGTGGACACTGAATGCTGCTTCTTGCTATACCAGGAAACTAACCTTCTTCCAAGAAACTGACAGCTTCCTGAAGTACTTTTCCGATCAATCTTACAACCTGCAAAATCAGAGTTTGTGTATCCAATAAGATCAAATCTTGTATCTTTAGGGTACCAAATTCCAAGATTTGGGGTCCCCTTAAGATATCTAAATATTCGCTTAACAGATATTAGATGAGATTCTTTAGGATCAGACTGAAACCTAGCACACAAGCATGTTGCAAACATTATATCTGGTCTACTTGCAGTGAGATAAAGTAATGAGCCTATCATACCTCTGTAGCCTGTGATGTCAACCTTCTTACCAGTTTCATCCTTATCAAGCTTAGTGGCAGTTGGCATAGGAGTCTTTGCTGTAGATGAGTCTTCCATTTGAGACTTCTTAAGAAGATCTTTCATGTACTTGGACTGACAAATGAATATACCATCTTGTCTTTGGTATACTTGCAGTACAAGAAAGAATGACAATTCACCCATCATGCTCATTTCATAATGACTCTGCATTAACATAGCAAATCTCTTGCATAGATCATCATTAGTAGAACCAAATATTATGTCATCAACATATACTTGCACCAATATCAAATCATTTTTGTGCTTTTTGTAAAAGAGAGTTTTGTCTACAACACCTCTTATAAAACCATTTTCAAGTAAGAATTCAGAGAGAGTGTCATACCATGTCCTTGGAGCTTGTTTGAGTCCATAGAGAGCTTTAAATAGAAAGTACACAAAGTCTGCCAGTTTTGAATCCTCAAAACCTGGAGGTTGTTCCACATACACTTCTTCTTCTAACTCCCCATTCAGAAAAGCACTCTTCACATCCATCTGATATACATTGTAATTGGAATGTGCTGCGAATGCCAGAAACATTCTGATGGCCTCAAGTCTTGCTACTGGTGCATAGGTTTCATCATAATCTATACCATCTTCTTGAGAGTAACCTTTAGCAACCAGTCTGGCTTTGTTTCTCGTTACAATGCCATCTTCGTCCAACTTATTTCTGAATACCCATCTTGTTCCAATAACAGATTTTCCCTTAGGTCTGGGTACCAGCTTCCAAACTTTCTGCCTTTCAAACTGATTGAGTTCCTCTTGCATAGCAATCACCCAATCTGGATCATCTAGAGCATCTTCAACTTTCTTAGGTTCTGTTTCTGAAAGAAACCCAGAATAGTGACATTCATTTTGTGATGTTCTTCTAGTTCTCACTCATGTGTCCGGATCACCAATGATCAAGTGAAATGGATGATCTCTATTCCATACCCTTTGTCTTGGCAGATGCGATCTTGATGATTCTCCTTGTTCTAGATGTTGTGGAGTGTGACTAGTTGATCCTTCTCCTGCTCCCCCTGAGTTGTTGACGGTATGATCTGTTGACCCTGTTGATTGACTAGTGGATCCAATAGTAGTTTGAGTATGTCCACCACTATCACCACTTGGTCCAGAATCATTATCATCATGATTATTATTAATAACTGTAACAACTTCAGGTTCTTCTTCATTGTCAGAGAGATCTCCTGGTAGATTTTCAAATACCAAGGATTCAGAGTTCTCTCCAGTTTGCAGGCCTGGTCTTTTGGTGGCGTCAAATGTTACATTAAAGCTTTCCAACACCTTCTTATCTTCAATCACATATACCCTGTAAGCCTTAGATTCCAGAGAATATCCCAGAAAAATGCCTTCATCTGCTTTGGCATCAAACTTGCCAAGATGTTCTCCATCTTTAAGTACAAAGCACTTTGCACCAAACACATGAAAGTACTTCAGTGTTAGTTTCTTGTTGGCCATTAACTCATACAGAGTCTTTTCATGATCTTTGTTGATCAGGGTACGATTCTGAGTGTAGCAAGCTGTATTCACTGCTTCAGCCCAAAAGTAAGTGGGAATTTTTGATTCACTTAACATGGTCCTTACTGCTTCAACCAAGGTCTTGTTCTTCCTTTCCACTACTCCATTCTGTTGAGGAGTTCTTGGTGATGAAAACTGTCTTGATATTCCTTTCTCTGAGCAGAAATCATTAAGAACTGCATTCTTGAATTCAGTTCCATTGTCTGATCTGATTGTCCGCACAGGTAGCTTAGCTTCCACTTCTATCTTCTTGATGTGATCAATGATTAGTTGTGTTGCTTCATCCTTTGATTGTATGAACAACACCCACGTGTACTTGGAGTAGTCATCCACCATCACCAATGCATATCTTTTTCTAGAAAGTGACATAACATTGACTGGACCAAATAAATCCATATGAATCAGTTGTAATGGTTCAGCAATGTTTGTCATTCCTTTGCTTCTATGTGATGCTTTCTTCGACTTCCCTTTTTCACATGCTTCACATAGTCCCTCCTGATTGAATTCCATCATGGGCAACCCTCTCACTAACTCTCTCTTTACCAAAGAGTTCATAGTTTTGAAGTTCAAATGTGAGAGCTTCTTGTGCCATAGCCAACTTTGTTCTTAAGATGCCTTTCCATAGAAACATGTAACTTCTCCTTCACTGGTAGAACTTAAGTCAGCTATAAACAAATTTCCTTTTCTCACTCCCAGTAGAGTAAGCTTCTCATCCTTCCTGTTGGTGATCAAGCACTTGTCATTTCTGAAATCTACATTGTAGCCTTTATCACAGAACTGACTGATACTTAGAATATTGTGCTTCAATCCTTCAACAAGAGAGATGTTTTCAATGATGACATTTCCAGCTTTTAATTTACCATATCCCGTAGTGAATCCTTTGATGTCATCTCCAAAGGTTACAATCGGGTCGGTCTTCTTAACCACCTCTGTAAGCAGGGACTCTTCACCTGTCATGTGTCTAGAACAGCCACTATCCATAATCCACACAACCTTTGAGCTTTTAACCTTACCCTGCAATCACAGATTGATTAAGCGGACTTTGGTACCCAAAATTGTTTGGGTCCTGAAGGTTTAGATACTTTAACAGGAGTAACATTCAATTTAGTCTTACCATGTTTGATATTCATAGTATCTGTGGATTTAACATTAACAGTGCTTTTGCTACTATCATTCATCAACTTAAAATAAGCATGTATGATGTTGTACTTACATAGCAAACACTCTTTCTTTCCACAGGGTTCATAAAGATCAGGCATGTCAGACATGTTATGCATTTCAGAAGTATTAGCAGTTTCTACTTTAACCTTTTTACATGCATGTGTAAGGTGTCCAGCAGAATTACAAATAGTGCACAACTTCCTAGATGCAATGGGAGAATATGGAACCATTTCCTGATTAACAATCTTCTTCTTCCCATTCCTGTTCTTTTTAGCATTACTAACTAAGTCACCTACTTCAGTTTTAGGTATAACAGTTTTTACTGAATTCTTAGGCAACTTAGTCTTTACCTCTTTTTCCTTCAATAAATCCTCCTCAAGCAATTCTTGTCTTATGAAAAGATCATCCTCATGAAAGAGTGGTGGAAAAGGCTTAACAAAAACTGGACAATCAACATTCTTAAGAACACGTGGAGTATTCCTTTTGACAACTGAAGGTGTCACAGGGAATTCCACTATCTTCTTACCAGCTTTCTTCTTATAGTCAAATCCTATTGCAGTTTTATTCCCTATGGCCTGAGTATCAATGATCTCATTAGCAATTAGGGCGGAATTCTTAAAAGCATTCAGTTTCAAATCTAACTCAGAAATCTGCTTCCTGAGAATAGTCTCTATCTCATCATTACACTTGACCTTGTTCTCTAAGTACACATTCTTTTGCTTAAGTTCTTCTAATGTGACAGCTACAAGCTCTAGTTCTTCATTTTTAGATTCTAGATTTTTAATCTTAAGAACTAGTTTAGCATTTTCCATTTCAGATGCTAGCATGCTTGTGTGTACATTAAACAATTCTACACTTAGATCTTGCACAGTTTTCTTGTACTCATAGTTAGACATATCAATTGTAGTTAAGATAGGTACCTGAGATGATTGTGGTGATTCCTCTGAAGAGTCAGCCATTAGGGCAACATTTACATACTCTTCCTCTTCATCCGAATCAGTATCATCCCAGTGTTTTCCCTCTTCTATATAAGCTTTCCCTTTTTGCTTTCCAGAGAATGCCTTCAATTGCTGTTTAAGCTTGGCATTCTCTTTCTTCAACTCATCATAAGAATCCTTCTTCTCATAGACATCTTTCTTGTCTCTTGCTTGACGAGGCTTCCGGAATTCAGTGGTGAAATGCCCTAACTCATTGCAGTTGTAGCATCTTGATTTGCTTCTATCAATCATGCCAGTCTTGTAGCCTCCCTTAAAGCCTGTACTAGGTGCATACTTGTTCTTCTGGAATCTGTTGGTTGAGCCCTTGAACTTGTACTTAGGGTTTCTCTTGAAATGAATATGACTAAACTTTGCAGCTAAGTACGCCATGGTTTTGTCTTCCATTTGCTCAAGCTCTTCTAGGGTGTAGTAATCACTTTCATCAACACCCAGATTCACAGAATCAATCTCAGCTTCTATGATCACCTCCTTTCCAGCTCTAGGGGTTTGAACCTGAATATCAGAAGTTGTTGGTTCATCCACTACAAGTGATGCTGATCTCACAAGTGCATTGTGCTTGTTATCCACTGTCCATGGTCCATAGATTATCACTTGTTGTTCTTGCTCCATCTCATAGGTCTTCAACTTGCCATAGATCATCTCTAATGACATCTTTGTGAAGTCTATTCTTTCCCTTATGGATGAGGACTTGTGTTCTACATGATGGGGCAGCGTCATCATGAACTTCCTGTTGGTTTCTCTCAGTGGATAGGTCTTCCCTTTCATTGCCAATTCATTTAGAAGCTTAGTATATTTCTCAAAGACCTGAGATATACTTTCTCCTGGAAGAGACCTAAAAGCTTCGTACTGAGAAGTCAGGATGTCCAATCTGTTTTCCTGCACGTCTTCAGTTCCTTCCATTATCGAGTTAATGGTATCCCACATATGTTTCCCGCTTGTACAGTTCATCAACTGATAGCTCATTTCTTTGTCTGCGGAGTCTGCTAATATCAACATCAAACCTGTGTCCAATCGAATCAGTTCTTTGTCAGAATCTGTATACTCAGTAATATCCTTAGGTTGGGTGCCTTGAGGAATCCTGCTACCATAAGGAGCTTTAGATTCACTAACTGGTTTCATTGGTACAAACGGTCCGTTCTCTAATATGCCAATATACAACGGATTAGATGCCTTGATAAATAACAGCATCTTCATCTTCCACAAACCAAAATCATCTCTAGTAAACGGGGGAACTTTAATACCAGCGGTTGTCTTTGGAGCACTCATGGTTTCTGAAAATTTCAAATTGTTTAAAATTCAAGAAATTCCAATTAAATGAAAAAATTTGAAAGTTAAAAAATTTGCTTCGAATTTTCACGCTACGTTTGATTTTGGTCTCATTCACCGGATCTGATTTGTACGTCAATCAAGTAGCTCTGATACCAATTGTTAGGTCCAAAGTATCGTAGAAGGGGGGGGTTGAATACGATACTCACAAATAATTCAATTTCGTTCGCGGATAATTCATTCAGTTCTATAACGAAATCAAACACACCAAACCAAACCAAGATTCGGGGAATATATCTTTTTATAAATATAAACCTCGAGGGGTGCTACAATTTCTAATCCGTAGATTAGCTTCAATGAGTTCTAGGTTAAACACAATCAATACAATGATAAAATTCTGAGCACTATTAATTTCTCTGATCTTTTCCGGCTCAAACTTCTCTCTCAGTAATTGCTTCTGTGTTAATAACCTGACTGAAGAAGACACTCTTCCTCTGTTAGTGATTGTAGACTTAGTTTTTGAAAACTATCGAACCTTGATTGAAGAATCAATATTGGTCGTCCATCTTCAAAATCAACCTGACAACAAGAATACTTTTCACCTGATCCTAAATAAAAAAACCATCGAATAATTTAAGTTACTTTACCATTCGATAGTTTTTTAAATCAAAACTATCGAATACCAAATTAACTCAAATTGGTTTTTTGAGAATCACTTTTTATATCATTCGATAGTTTTCTAAAATGAAAAACTATCGAATCATTTTCTTGTATTTTATCTTTTAATAATTCCACTGAGCTCCTGGGCGATTAAGTAATAGACTGTATCAATTTCTTCTGAGACGATAAAACAACCTGATCTTTTTAAGTGCCGTCAACTAGTGCAACTGGTCTGGTTCACAGATGAATAACACTTGATCAATTCTTCTTCTATGTCTTCAATTCAATGCTGCTGATAGGTCTCTTATCGTTCTGGTTGCTTCAAATAAATCACTGAAATCCTGTGGTACTTAACCCTAAATCATTCTCATACTTCTGTCATCTTGAAAGTTTTGATTCTTTTGCTGTCACTTAGGCTTGAACATTTTCATGAACTTCTTTCCGTGACCTGTTTACGGACTTCAAGAATACATACCGTATTTTGATTTTTTGAGTTTACCTTTTCTTCTTTGATTCTGGATTCCTGTGCTTCTGTTAATATTATTGTATGTCTTGTCCTTTGTTGAGTTGTAGTTATTTCTTTTACATCTTATGTTACATTATGCTTTACAAGAAATTGTTAGGGGAAGGAATGATAAGACCAAGTGCGTCACCGTGGGATGCACCCGTGTTATTGGTGAAGAAAAAGGACGACAGCATGAGGCTGTGCATAAACTATCGAAAGCTGAATAGGCTAACTGTTAAGAAT
The DNA here is from genome assembly GCA_030848705.1 of Heracleum sosnowskyi. Taxonomy (NCBI): domain Eukaryota; kingdom Viridiplantae; phylum Streptophyta; class Magnoliopsida; order Apiales; family Apiaceae; genus Heracleum; species Heracleum sosnowskyi. Next base: position 73,864,919 of record CM061242.1, read on the forward strand.
GAATACCCCAGCCAAGGATCGGTCATTTGTTCGATCGACTGCATGGTGTAGTTAAATTCTCGAAGATTGATTTGAGAACGGGATACCACCAGTTGAATATTAAACCTACGGACGTACCCAAGACTACGATTCGCACCAAGTATGGACACTACGAGTTTTAGTGATGTCGTTGGGCTAACGAATGCCCCTGCAACTTTCATGGACTTGCTGAATCGACTTTTCAAGAAGTATTTGGATAAGTGTCATAGTGACATCGACAATATTTTGGTTTACCTCAAAGACCGAGGAAGAACATGCAGAACGTTTGAGGATAGTGTTAGAAGCACTGAAGAGAGAAAAGTTATATGCCAAGTTCTCAAAGTGCGAGTTTTGGCTAAGGGAAGTACAGTTTTTAGGACATGTGGTCAATAGTGAAGAGGTGCTGGTTGACTCTGCTAAGATAGAAGCCGTTTCAAACTGGGAAAGACCAACCACCCCGACTGAGGTGAGAAATTTTGTGGACCGATATTACCAAAGAAGTGTGTAAGATTTTGCTATAATAGCAGCCCCACTGACCAGACTTACTCGAAAGACTAAAAAGTTGAATGGACCGAGAAATGTGAGAAAAGTTTCCGGGAATTAAAGAAGAGACTAGTCACTGCCAAGTGCTGCTACTGCCAAACGGGAAGGGAGATTTTGTGATCTATAGCGACGCATCGCATAAAGAAGTAGGGTGTGTGCTTATGCAACACGGAAAGGTAATTGCGCATGCATCCAGACAATTAAAGGAATATGAATTTAGATACCCTACGCATGACTTAGAATTGGCAGCAATAGTTTTCGCTTTAAAGATTAGAGGCACTAATGGTACGGAAAGAAGTGCGAGACTTATACAAATCATAAGAGCATTAGATACACTTTCCCAGAAAGAACTTACCATGAGAATTTGAAAAATAGCTAAAGCTAATCAAGGATTATGACGGTGGGATTCTTTACCACCCAGGGAAGGCCAATGTGGTGGCCGATGCCCTTAGTCTAAGAGACTTAAGATGATAACATCGTCGGATAAAGTTAATCCAAGGATTTGAGAAAATGGAAATTGAGGTTAAAATAGCCGGAAATGGTACTGAGAGACTAGTTGAGGTTGCAATGCAACCGGAATTGCTACAGAAAATCAGGTTATGTCAAGAGCAAATGACGAGTAAAGGTATAAAATCCATGTTGGAGAAAGCAGTAAAGACTGAGAAAGAATGATAAAGGAATCATAAGGTATTTTTACCGAGTTGGGATTCCAAATGTTTAAGAAATGAAAGGATGCTAATTTTTCAGAAGGACTAATAAGAGGAACTGAAAGGATGAAGTTGAAGTTAAGAATACAACAAGGATTATTTAAAGGCCCTGATTGAGCCAGGACAAATCAAGGAATGAAGATCTGTCCTAGAGAGACAGCTACACTGAGAGTACAAAAAGGTAAAGAGAGAAAGGAAATGTTATAGGTGGTCGAATAGATAAAAAGGATATTATCGATTGGTAAACAAATATTGGATATGTCAGAAAATGAAGGCAAAACAAAGACCTAGTTGACTATCACAGTTAGTAGAGATTCCTGATTAGGAATGTAATTTTCTGTAATGGATTTTGTGATAGGATCAACAAGAATCAAGTCGGACTATGACGTCAATTGAGTTATAATTGATGGATTAAATGAGTCTACTCATATTTTGTTTTTAGCAAGAGATCTTTAATCGAAGAGTTACGAAAGAGATAGTTGGGTGACGTGGAGTTCCTTTCACCATCGTGTCAGATAAGGACCAATGAATGAACTCCCGATTCGGGAGGAGTTTTCCAAACATGTTTGGCGACGAGTTTGAGTGCGAGCACTATGTAGGATCCACAGACCGACGGACCGACCGAAAGAAATATTTCAGAGAACCGAAGTTACAGTAAGTGTTGTACCGCCGATTGCAAGAATAATCGGATGTTGATAGAAAATGGGTGTATAAGAATACAACCAGAATTGGCTTATATAAAGCGCCCGATAGATATCACGGACCGGAATGAGTAAGTGTTGTAATGAACCAGAGGGTTGAAGAGTCAACCTGGAAACTGGAGATTTCTATATTGGAAAAGTAACCTCGACTATTTTCTTAGATTCCGGGACGGAATCCTTTTAAGAAGGGGAGAATGTAATAACCCCAAATTTTGGACTTAGTTAAAAAATTTTGATGAATAGTAAATGTTGATGAATAGTGAATTTGCTGATAAAAAAATATTTCAGACCACACCATATGGAAGACATGGAATGAATGTTTCGAAGTTATATTAGTGAGGTATAAGGAGAATAAGTGATTGTAAACGCAATCAGAATCAGGAGATTCCCATTCGAATTTTTATCACTATTCATCGGACAATCAAGGATGTATTGATTTGATCATTTTGAGGAAGTATGTAGAATGAGAAATCCGTGACCATACCTTAAGCCAAGGTGAGAAATCTAGGATCATATATTAAACCAAGGAAATGGAAAGATCAAGAGAGTATCTCCTAGCATTGGTACAGAAAAACGTTTTTAGAATCACTTGAAACTATCGCGAAACAAAAGCGTAACGAATTATGGATTAAACCCTAACCGAAGGGAAAGTATCATATGAGATCATCAAGTGTAACATATAAGAGGATTGAGGATACAAATGATGACATAAGCATGATGCAGGAGGGTGACAAGATGATGACCAAGTGATGACAAGGTGATGAATCACCACCTTGTCACCACTTTCACCACAACCACAAGTTAAAAAGGGGCATGTGTCATGGATGACAAAACATGCTAAAGACCACACAAATTACATGGCTTGAATTAAGTGTAATTATACAAAAACAAAAAGAAAAGAAAAATCAAAGAAGATGCATCCATCTCCATGAAAACTTTCGGCCCTTTTGTTTATCCAAGAGCTTAAGAAATTTTCCTCAACTTCCACTCCACCAAAAATCAAGATTATGGGCTCTAAATCTTCCTTATCCCTAAACTAAGGTAAATCCTTGATCTTAGCTTCATCCATGATTGTAAGCTTGCTCAAAAATTGGATCAAAGTTGATGATGAATAGTAGAAATGAATAGTAACTCTTGATTTCTTGTTTTGATCTTGAAGTTCTAAGCTTGTAAAGGATAATCAAGGATCAAAGAAGGTTATACTACCCATTTCTAGGCTATAATAAGTACCAAGGAAGGTATAAAAACCTCTCACCCTTATGTTTACACTTTGTTATTAGTGATTATGTTAAGAATGGTTAGTAATGGTATGATGTAGAGATGATTTGCATGTTAAGTATAATGTTTAATGGATTGATTGATGGTTGAACTAGTGATTAGTGTTATGAGTATGTTTTGACAGAAATGAGATGGTATAAATGAAATCCGTGGGTTGTGATTGCTTGATTATAGATTGATGAATTGATTAGAGTGTTTTAAACACGGGAATCACGTTTAAGCGTCGTTACCATGTCGAATTTTACTTAGGAAGTTTGGACAGAGATTACGAAGACCTTAAAGGGCATAAACATAAGGCTTCTGACCATGATCATGTAGGCCCTGTTTCCTAGTTTGTTTTAGCGAAAGAATCGTATCGTTTCGATTTACGGTTTAGGAGAAACGTCCGTTTTAGTGAAAGCGGTTTCGAGTAACTAAGTAGTTCATTGCATGAACTTTGAGATTGTGATCAAGACCTTTAAAAATGGAATTGGGTGGAGATATTAAAATGGATCCTAGCATGGATTGTTAGGAAGGAAACCTAGGAGGTTTCGTGTTAAAAAGATAATTGCTCGATTTTATAAAAATGTCGGAACCAAAGCTGCGCGAGGAGTAAGTGGTTCCGCACTCTACTGCATTGAACCTGTTGTTCTCGGGATTTCATCCCCTTAACCAGAAAAACATTTTCAAGCATTATGTTCTATTTTTCCTCTAGATCGCGCACGCGAAAACGGTGAGTCATTTCGGTTAACAGTTAAGGAGATATGAGCGTTTTAGTGAAAGGCGTGCGAATAGTAACTTTCCGTAGCTCATCCAAGTTTGAGAATACATTTCACCGAGCTAAACCCCTGTTTTGAGATAAAAAAAATTTATGATAAATATTAAAAATACTCAAGATGATTTTAGAAGTGGTTTCGTATTTAAATACGAATTTTCCGATTTATTAAAAGTGTTAGAGTACGAGTCGCGTAATAGTAACTCTATGAAAAGTCAACTCTAGGGTACTACTTTGACCAACCGTTGTGACTAAGATAAAGGATTAGTTCGAGTCGATTAAAACACGAACATTGTTGAGGAATAACGTGGCTACATGATGTGTTTGACTTATGGCTGACTTAGAGTGAATTGTTATGGGCGAATGATTACGCTAGGAACTGCTCAAATATTTCTTTGTTTATAGATTTCCCGACAAATCCTCGAACCCCTAACAACAAAGGACCCAATGCAAGTTTTCTAATCCCATGCTGTATTTCAGATTTCATTATACTGATGATGTATATGCATATGATAAATGCAAGTTTTCAAACCTTACATCATATAAGTGATGCTGTTGTGTTTGTGATGTATTCTGCTTTAATACTATGAAAGGAGTTATAACTGATTATGCTTGGTAAAAAGCTTTGTGTTATATAAGGGTTTATATGCTATGTAAATATTAGATATAAACCGAGGTGTTATAGAGGCTCTAAGTATAGAGCAGTCGTACGATGATTTTAAAATATTAGACCGAGAATAGTATAGAGAATATTATTTTGAATATTCACTTAAGTGGATTTATATTGAATAATAATTCAATATTTATTATTTGAATATTTATTAAATATTCCAAAAATGATTTAAAAATCATAGAACCTTATTTAAATATTACGTAAAGTTCCAATATATAAGAAGGAAATGTACGGATATATAAGATGGAGCGAGAGAGTATAATGGATAAGAAGGAAATGTAAGGATATATAAGAGATTTAAAAGAATATTGATGTTAGTGAGTGTTTAAGTACTTGAGGTGTTGGAAAATGAAGACAGAGTAACAGAGGTATAGTAGACGATTACAACTAAAGAGATTCCTGAATGGAAGTGGAAACATATTAAGATAGACTTTGTAGTAGAGTTGCTAAGGCTTAGAGCTAATCATGATGTTATTTGAGTTATTATTGACCGATCAACGAGAGATATTTATTAGATGAATTGGTTCATCTCTAGCTATTTGAATGAGGTAATAGTACGGCATGGAATGACGGGTTCAAATGTATTTGACAGAGATCCGCGACTTAATTAAATAATTCAGACAGACTATGGTTGTGTACTAAATTTTAAGGTAATTGGAAGGACCATTTACCGTTGATTAGATTTTCTTACGACAACAGTTATTATGACAATTTTGAATTGCTACCTTATGTCGGTTTACTGCGTGTTAGGAAAGTTGCGTATAAGTTTGCTTACCACCCCGTGAGTGGTGTATTCATAGTATATTTCATAAAATATGAACCTATAGAGATCAAGTTAAATTGTTCTATGTTGAGTAACCGATTGAGATATTGAGTCAGTATGAGAGAGTGATAAGTAATAGAGGAGTCAAATTAGTATGAGTATGAGGAGAAATCCTAAGGTTGAAGAGTCAACCTAGGAATTTGAGAATGAGATGTTGGAAAATATCCACCTATGTTTGCGCAAGTTGATTCTGAGGACAGAATCCTGTTAAGGGGGGAAGGATGTAAGATCCGGGAAAATTACGTGTTATTATATGATGTGAAATGAAATTTTAATTTCATATTAAGAGTTATTAAATGATTTATCTGTTTAAACGTGCTAAGTTATTCGTTAAATGATTGAACATATGATATTGTGGTGCTATGTGAAATGTGTGGGGAATTTGAAATTATTTTGAAAAGGGTGTCATACTATTTTATTTTATTTTAATTATCGAAAAGAAAATTTGGATCGTTCCCAAATTATTCGGGAGATTGGTATATCGTTCGTACCAATATTTCATTCGTTAAAGTAGGAAGTATTCGAAAATATTCGCAATAAAGGTATTTTGGTTCGTATATTTTGAATTAAACGATACTTGTAGTTATCCGTACTTTATGGATGCTTATCGTCTCGTGAAACGTGTATTCTGCTTTATTAAAGGTTTAAAGCATATATTCTGTTATATTGTATTTAAAGCGATCCATCGGATCAGTATCGATCCAAAAATGTCGTTTGGGGTATTATTTTCCGTTTAATATAAAAAGGCAAATCGTACTTTGTTTTCGTATAATCAAGCTTAATTACAGTTAAAAATCCGAAAAACCCTAGAACGTGTTCTTCGTGTTCTTGAGAATCAAACTCAATTTTGAAGGCGTTATCGGAATCCGATTTCGATGTTCTTGTAACCAAATCGAATCTCTCATCATCCTCTACCTAAATCCACCATCAAAATTCATGTGGGTATGATTTTCTGATCTTTCCGATTTTTAATTATTTATTTATTTTCGAATTTTTATATTTAAATTGGGGGAATCTTTGTTCGTAGTTGTTCTTGCTAATTGATTACATGAATAGATTGTACATGATTCAGGGAATGTTTTGATACTAAAATTTTGGGTGTTGGTGTTGTAAATCGAGCAAATCGAATTTTTGAAGCTCGCCGGAGTTCTTGAGCTTTTGCCGGATTTTGATTTCCAGGAACTGTTTCTTGGTTATGTTTATACCATTGGATAGATCTGTGAGTTTAGAGTTGAACCGTGTAATCGGTTTTGAATTTGGTGTCCGTTTTCGGTTGGCCAGAAACGGCGCCGCCGTTTTCTTTCCGTTCGTTTTGGACGATTTTGACGTGATTTCAGTTAACTGGGCTCAGTAATGTAATCGTCCAGACATTCCTGTGATTTCTGCACAAAAATCCGTGTGTTTGGAATGGTTTTTGGTCGCCGGAAACTGGTGGGTTGGCCGGACGTCGGCCGGAAAATGGGAAACCCAGTTTTCCGGTGACGTGTTCTTGGCGACCCACCGTGTTCTTCATGACCCGTTTTCAAAACCCTACCCGACCCGGTTTCGATCCAGAAAACCCTAATTACATTTCTAAAAACTGTTTCTGGATTTTTATTTTTAAAATAATTCAAAAATAGTTTTATAATTCTAAAAATCATATCTTTGATTTTAAAATACATTTTATTATTCCGAAAATTTTATAAATTCATAAATATTTATTTAAATTCGAAAATTGATTAAATTTAATTTATTTTAATTATTTTTGATTAATAATTAATTTATTTAATTAATTGATTAATTCTTTTAATCAGTTAATTCTTAATAATTAATTATTAATTAGATTTAATTAATTAAAATTAAGTTTAATTATTTTCTAGCTTGGTTCATTTATTTAAAAATAGTTTGAGCATTTAAAGGGTGTCAATTAATTTTATTAATTGATTTATTTGCATTTAAAATACTTATATTGGATTTAAAAATCCGATTTTTGGTTTAAAAATTAGTAATGACTTATTTAAAATTCAAATAAGTTTCGTATGATGTTTTAAAAATAGTTATAAGTGCTATATGGTTTGTATGAGTTGTGTAATGTGTTTTATAGTCCGTATATGCCCGTACTAGGGCTAGTGTCTGAGTTTTAAATATCGTAAATTAGACCGGGCGTCCGATACGTAACCGGTTACTTGTTTAAATGTGTTATGTGAATGATGTGAATTATCTGTTGTGGAGTCATGCATGCGAATAAATTGTGTTGAGACTTGTTTGAGTATTTGGTCGTGTCTAATATCATCACGAGGGGTAGTTGGGATAGAAATTTGTCGGTTATGTTAGAAAGTGAGATTTACGAGGCCGTTGACTTAGATGTTGACTTTTATAGTATGGGGAGTTTCGTCAAGCGAGTTACGAGGATTACTTATATAGTTAGTTGTGATCATTCTATCAACAGAGGCTATTGGACGAGACGAGTCAGATTATCGAAGTTAAGTTACAATCGTTATGGAATGTGAAATCATACGTTGAAGACTAAGTACCGTCTCATGTTTGACTATCGAGGCTGGCACGTGGATTCGAAATGGTAAAAGCAGACTAGTGGTATTCGCAAGAGCGTTAAAGCAAAGAAGGACGGAAGTAAAGAATCGTGCGACAAGACAGAATAAGGAGGAGATCGTATCGTTTCAGCGTTACGAAATAGCTAAGGACCAGAGGCAAGTGTTTATACCCTTGCTTATTAATTAAGGGATATTATCTTGAATTATTAGTATGCATGTTGAATGCTTATTACTGAATTTTCAAATGTTGATTTCTTTGCATTGAGTTGCAAGTATGTTATTTAATCTCGTAAATTGACGAGTACTCTTTTATACCTTTTGAGTTTAGATTCATATTTTCATATTGATTGGAAAGATATACTTATTATATTGAAAAGTTTGAAGAGATAATTATGGGCCGTATACTAAGGCTTTCTTTTAAAAGACATGATTTTAAAGCATTAGGTTGGAATATTGCCAACCCTAGATGAGTGGGAACTTGTGAACCCTATGTTGAAAATGTTATTTTAAATTCCGAAGTTGTGGTACTTGTTCTACAAGTATTCCATTTTTCCATCCTGCACCCTTGCAAGTATTATTATCCTTTTTTTTTGTTAATGCGATCATCTGATCCATTCCCCGATTCGAATTCATACATGCTGTGCATGATTTAGTTTACTTCCTTCAAATACAAGGCTTATCTATTATAAGTATATGTTCGAAGGACTTGAACTATTTCTGTCAGAAGTTAATAAACCCTTGTTTTCTTCATTTATAAACTTCACCCTGAATTTTTCTTAAACTTGAACTTGACTTTCTTGTCACTTACCAGATTGTTGAATCTTAACTAATTCTTCCATAATGTGATGATTTGAACTGTTAAGGCCATCTAGAGCCTGTTCTTTGAACCCTATTCCATATTGAGTTATTGCAAATTCTGTTGATATCATAATGCCCGTTTCATATCAGATTCAATCTTGTTGAGCATGTCATTGTTATTCTTTATTATATCCCAGTTGTTACATCGAACTCGTCGATGCTTATTATATTGTCACTTTTCATATGCACCTCCCCATATTGTGTCGATCTCGTCGATACTAGATTACATTGTTATTCCTTAATGGATTCTTCATAATTGAACTGTTTCCTGGAACGTGAGTTTTCCAGCAATTGTTGTATTAGGTTGTCGATTCTTCCGATACCTGATTGTCGAAGTAAGGTTGTCAATTGTTCTGACACCTGACGTATATAATATAGGATTGGAATGTTTTTTAAATGGGACCAGTAATTGGTCGGGCCATAATGATGGTCGGAATAAATTAAGGCCCAGATTGGCCTAGGATCCAGTAGAGGACTTTGCTATAAGCAAGTCCGGGGTTGATGCGTGGCTGGCCAGCAGCACAACCTTTGATTTGATAAATGTTAAAAATCCAATTCTAATATTAATTCTTATTTCTGGGATGAGTTACATCCATATGTTTTGTACTTGTGAGTTATGACCTGATATTCAGGTTTATTCGTTGCGTAAAATTGTTGGTTGTTGATTAATAAATGGTGGTTTCAATCTTGCTGAAATCACTTACTCTTAATTCATTTGGATTCCAAATAGTCGAAATCCACTTCCGTGATTCCATTGGCAGTCGTGATATATCTATCTTGATGAGTTTTATTCATACCGCATACCCAGTCGGTACTATATTAAAGTCTTGAAGTGCGTTCCTTATTCCTTGACCGAGCGTGTTGGCTCATTCTTACCCCTTGATTATTCTAACCTTCCAGAGTTGTTGGTTTCAGAAAATGTTATGAATAGACCTGTTATCTTCAAAATTAGTATTTTTGTACAAACTATGGTCTTGAAGACGTATGAGTTATATTTATTTCATATTTTCTACTTACTATTGTAGATATTGTTGATTCGGTCGCCGTAACGACCAATATAAATCTTTTTGTGTTTTAAACTATTCAATTGAGAGAAGAAGAATGAGAAATTGTGGTAAATTACCAAACTTGATTTGAGAAGTTTTAAAGATTACAAATGTTTAAGCCAAAGGCTTGTTTATTTGAAAATCCAAAGTTTATTTTAGAAACCTTTCGTATTATAGTTAATAATGCGCTTGCTGAGCAATTCATTCGCTCATACTTGTTTTATTTGTATATATTTTAGCCTGCCGAAAAGAAGGTATATTGGCGAGAGTTGTCCGTGTAGCTGATCAGAGATGGGGAAAGATATTAGCGTAAAGACGTTTTGATCCAGAGCATTGGAGCTAGTGATAGGTTTGTATATAGATGTTTTCTATTGAATAAGATATTGTATAAGAGTAGTGGCCTGGTATACTTCTTATCGAAGTTATACTAGTGTTTTAGATTGTATGTAAAGAGAATGGTTGTAAAGAGGAAAGTTGTTGTAATGAAATTTTGGATTCTTGTTTCTAGCACTATAACCTTTAAAGATTCTTGGTAGAGTTGGGGTCACAGATATTATTATTATTGTGTTGATTTTATATTGAACAGGTTGTTTGGATTAAGAGTGCAGTGTGACGACCAAATCCTTTGACCCCGGATTTGGGGGCGTTACAGTTGGTATCAGAGCAAGGGTTATAGTAAAACTAGAAACGAGAGTGTGTGGGAGTGTATATAGTTATATAAGGAACGTCAGAGCTCATTTAGAGTTCGTATTGGACTATTGGATATAGTACCGCTGAGTGAGTTGAGATGGAGGTATTTGATTGAGATAGTTGTGCTGAAATGGATAGAACTTCTTGCGTTTGTAGACGTCTATGGCGGAATCTTCGAGGACTATTACGAGTCGACGACGACGTACGATATTGATAACCTTGCGACGTGGAAAAGAAGGGCTGAAATCGAATAACGTGGAGAAGAAGGGCTGAAATCGAATAACGAGCTATCGAAGGAGTCGAGGGAGGAGGCATATGAGAAGACCTTGGTAATACCTTCCCATCCAAATGAAATATTTGGCATTCCTTTAAAGAGAAACCTGTGTTGACGGATATATTCCACATGTTGATCTTGTATTTGATACTCTTGATCAATCATGTTTTAAATTGCGCCAAAGATTGTTGATATGCCTATTTCAAATTTTGAGGCTTGTTGAAAAATATGTTATTTAAATTCCAACTCCTTCATTCTTCCGGAGTGGATAACTCTAATTGTGATATAACACTATTTGTTGATACTTCCTTTCTGGTTGTTCTTCTTTTCTGAAATAACACCTTTGGAATCTATTCAATTTCAATCCAAGGTGTGTATTTGAGATTTCTTATCGAAAGGCCCTGGTTGTCATTCCGACTCTAAATTTCTTTTATATTTCTCTACTCCAACTGAGGTAAACAACCCTATTTATAGGGGACACAAGGACTATCTGTCTATGTGATAGAAGTCTGACGGGACGCCGTCACTTGTGTGTTGTGAAATACAAGAAGGCTAATTACCTTTAGTACTGTCTTAATTGAGACACACAACATTGAGTTCATGTGATCAAATTGATCTCTCAGTGATTCTCTTATTTCCAATAATGTTTTCTTTGAAACATGCAGACTTGGTAACCCCAATTGGGGAACATTTGCTATGATACGGAACCTTTTCTCTTCAAAATATCATGAAGTTTGTTATTTCAAATAATCTGGGAGGTATGCCATTAGGGTGAACTGAAATTTACCCTACCTTAATGAACGAAGAATTTGCGATTGAATTACCACGAGCGAAAGCGGATTACGATGCGATTAGAATACTAGTAACATATAACGGAGCCAGTTGTTCTCTCTCTATCGATTAACAGTACGATGTGGAAGAGGTGAAGTTAGATAATTCAAAAGTTGATTGGAAATTGGGGAAAAATGTGTAATTGTGCTGATGATATCCCATGTTGTGGAAGATGAACATAATAGATTTTTGTCTCAATGAGAAGAACTTTTAAGATTTGATGATAGGCTAATAATGGAGAATGAGTTCATCTTTGAGTATTTCAGGATTGTATGATATGGTTGCAAGTCTTTTGCTCACGATAGTTAAGGTAGATCTTGCCAGTCAATGTGGATGTATAGAATGAGAATCAAGATAATGTCGAGTTGATCAAGCTGTTTTGGAAATGAGATGGAACCATGGAAAAGGTGTCATGAGTGTTACTGTGAATGTATCTTCTGAATTATTTGGAAATCAGATGGAGAACAATTAAGCTATTGGGACTAAGTAGAACAATTTTAAAGATATGGGACTAAGTCACCAAGTTGATAAGGAATATTCTCACAATTGTAGATAGGGAAAGAAGATGAAGAGGTGTTAATAAGGATTTAAAGACAATGGATAAGGTAATGAAGGGGTTGTTTCCAGCTGAAGAGTTAATTGGCATGAAAGGTATGTGATTGTTGAAAGCAGTTGTTAGATATATTGGAAATAGGTATAGTTGACCCAAAAATATGGATGGCTGATAGTATGAGTAGTAAAAGAGAGAATTGAGATGTAAATATCTTCGGTACAAGGATTAGAAAGGATGGAGTTTTAAGGTTATGATAACAAGAGATCAACTAGAAGGAATGACGGAATTAAGGATTCAACCAGGATTGATTAAAGAGAAAGGGCTACATAAAGGAAAGAGTTATGAAAAGAGAAATGGAATTCAATTACAGGATGGAGCGAGAGAGTATAATGGATAAGAAGGAAATGTAAGGATATATAAGAGATTTAAAAGAATATTGATGTTAGTGAGTGTTTAAGTACTTGAGGTGTTGGAAAATGAAGACAGAGTAACAAAGGTATAGTAGACGATTACAACTAAAGAGATTCCTGAATGGAAGTGGAAACATATTAAGATAGACTTTGTAGTAGAGTTGCTAAGGCTTAGAGCTAATCATGATGTTATTTGAGTTATTATTGACCGATCAACGAGAGATATTTATTAGATGAATTGGTTCATCTCTAGCTATTTGAATGAGGTAATAGTACGGCATGGAATGACGGGTTCAAATGTATTTGACAGAGATCCGCGACTTAATTAAATAATTCAGACAGACTATGGTTGTGTACTAAATTTTAAGGTAATTGGAAGGACCATTTACCGTTGATTAGATTTTCTTACGACAACAGTTATTATGACAATTTTGAATTGCTACCTTATGTCGGTTTACTGCGTGTTAGGAAAGTTGCGTATAAGTTTGCTTACCACCCCGTGAGTGGTGTATTCATAGTATATTTCATAAAATATGAACCTATAGAGATCTAGTTAAATTGTTCTATGTTGAGTAACCGATTGAGATATTGAGTCAGTATGAGAGAGTGATAAGTAATAGAGGAGTCAAATTAGTATGAGTATGAGGAGAAATCCTAAGGTTGAAGAGTCAACCTAGGAATTTGAGAATGAGATGTTGGAAAATATCCACCTATGTTTGCGCAAGTTGATTCTGAGGACAGAATCCTGTTAAGGGGGGAAGGATGTAAGATCCGGGAAAATTACGTGTTATTATATGATGTGAAATGAAATTTTAATTTCATATTAAGAGTTATTAAATGATTTATCTGTTTAAACGTGCTAAGTTATTCGTTAAATGATTGAATATGTGATATTGTGGTGCTATGTGAAATGTGTGGGGAATTTGAAATTATTTTGAAAAGGGTGTCATGCTATTTTATTTTATTTTAATTATCGAAAAGAAAATTTGGATCGTTCCCAAATTATTCGGGAGATTGGTATATCGTTCATACCAATATTTCATTCGTTAAAGTAGGAAGTATTCGAAAATATTCGCAATAAAGGTATTTTGGTTCGTATATTTTGAATTAAACGATACTTGTAGTTATCCGTACTTTATGGATGCTTATCGTCTCGTGAAACGTGTATTCTGCTTTATTAAAGGTTTAAAGCATATATTCTGTTATATTGTATTTAAAGCGATCCATCGGATCAGTATCGATCCAAAAATGTCGTTTGGGGTATTATTTTCCGTTTAATATAAAAAGGCAAATCGTACTTTGTTTTCGTATAATCAAGCTTAATTACAGTTAAAAATCCGAAAAACCCTAGAACGTGTTCTTCGTGTTCTTGAGAATCAAACTCAATTTTGAAGGCGTTATCGGAATCCGATTTCGATGTTCTTGTAACCAAATCGAATTTCTCATCATCCTCTACCAAAATCCACCATCAAAATTCATGTGGGTATGATTTTCTGATCTTTACGATTTTTAATTATTTATTTATTTTCGAATTTTTATATTTAAATTGGGGGAATCTTTGTTCGTAGTTGTTCTTGCTAATTGATTACATGAATAGATTGTACATGATTCAGGGAATGTTTTGATACTAAAATTTTGGGTGTTGGTGTTGTAAATCGAGCAAATCGAATTTTTGAAGCTCGCCGGAGTTCTTGAGCTTTTGCCGGATTTTGATTTCCAGGAACTGTTTCTTGGTTATGTTTATACCATTGGATAGATCTGTGAGTTTAGAGTTGAACCGTGTAATCGGTTTTGAATTTGGTGTCCGTTTTCGGTTGGCCGGAAACGGCGCCGCCGTTTTCTTTCCGTTCGTTTTGGACGATTTTGACGTGATTTCAGTTAACTGGGCTCAGTAATGTAATCGTCGAGACATTCCTGTGATTTCTGCACAAAAATCCGTGTGTTTGGAATGGTTTTTGGTCGCCGGAAACCGGTGGGTTGGCCGGACGCCGGCCGGAAAATGGGAAACCCAGTTTTCCGGTGACGTGTTCTTGGCGACCCACCGTGTTCTTCATGACCCGTTTTCAAAACCCTACCCGACCCGGTTTCGATCCAGAAAACCCTAATTACATTTCTAAAAACTATTTCTGGATTTTTATTTTTAAAATAATTCAAAAATAGTTTTATAATTCTAAAAATCATATCTTTGATTTAAAAATACATTTTATTATTCCGAAAATTTTATAAATTCATAAATATTTATTTAAATTCGAAAATTGATTAAATTTAATTATTTTAATTATTTTTGATTAATAATTAATTTATTTAATTAATTGATTAATTCTTTTAATCAGTTAATTCTTAATAATTAATTATTAATTAGATTTAATTAATTAAAATTAAGTTTAATTATTTTCTAGCTTGGTTCATTTATTTAAAAATAGTTTGAGCATTTAAAGAGTGTCAATTAATTTTATTAATTGATTTATTTGCATTTAAAATACTTATATTGGATTTAAAAATCCGATTTTTGGTTTAAAAATTAGTAATGACTTATTTAAAATTCAAATAAGTTTCGTATGATGTTTTAAAAATAGTTATAAGTGCTATATGGTTTGTATGAGTTGTGTCATGTGTTTTATAGTCCGTATATGCCCGTACTAGGGCTAGTGTCTGAGTTTTAAATATCGTAAATTAGACCGGGCGTCCGATACGTAACCGGTTACTTGTTTAAATGTGTTATGTGAATGATGTGAATTATCTGTTGTGGAGTCATGCATGCGAATAAATTGTGTTGAGACTTGTTTGAGTATTTGGTCGTGTCTAATATCATCACGAGGGGTAGTTGGGATAGAAATTTGTCGGTTATGTTAGAAAGTGAGATTTACGAGGCCGTTGACTTAGATGTTGACTTTTATAGTATGGGGAGTTTCGTCAAGCGAGTTACGAGGATTACTTGTATAGTTAGTTGTGATCATTCTATTAATTGAAATGTGGTTGTCTGTGCAACAGAGGCTATTGGACGAGACGAGTCAGATTATCGAAGTTAAGTTACAATCGTTATGGAATGTGAAATCATACGTTGAAGACTAAGTACCGTCTCATGTTTGACTATCGAGGCTGGCACGTGGATTCGAAATGGTAAAAGCAGACTAGTGGTATTCGCAAGAGCGTTAAAGCAAAGAAGGACGGAAGTAAAGAATCGTGCGACAAGACAGAATAAGGAGGAGATCGTATCGTTTCAGCGTTACGAAATAGCTAAGGACCAGAGGCAAGTGTTTATACCCTTGCTTATTAATTAAGGGATATTATCTTGAATTATTAGTATGCATGTTGAATGCTTATTACTGAATTTTCAAATGTTGATTTCTTTGCATTGAGTTGCAAGTATGTTATTTAATCTCGTAAATTGACGAGTACTCTTTTATACCTTTTGAGTTTAGATTCATATTTTCATATTGATTGGAAAGATATACTTATTATATTGAAAAGTTTGAAGAGATAATTATGGGCCGTATACTAAGGCTTTCTTTTAAAAGACATGATTTTAAAGCATTAGGTTGGAATATTGCCAACCCTAGATGAGTGGGAACTTGTGAACCCTATGTTGAAAATGTTATTTTAAATTCCGAAGTTGTGGTACTTGTTCTACAAGTATTCCATTTTTCCATCCTGCACCCTTGCAAGTATTATTATCCTTTTTTTTGTTAATGCGATCATCTGATCCATTCCCCGATTCGAATTCATACATGCTGTGCATGATTTAGTTTACTTCCTTCAAATACAAGGCTTATCTATTATAAGTATATGTTCGAAGGACTTGAACTATTTCTGTCAGAAGTTAATAAACCCTTGTTTTCTTCATTTATAAACTTCACCCTGAATTTTTCTTAAACTTGAATTTGACTTTCTTGTCACTTACCAGATTGTTGAATCTTAACTAATTCTTCCATAATGTGATGATTTGAACTGTTAAGGCCATCTAGAGCCTGTTCTTTGAACCCTATTCCATATTGAGTTATTGCAAATTCTGTTGATATCATAATGCCCGTTTCATATCAGATTCAATCTTGTTGAGCATGTCATTGTTATTCTTTATTATATCCCAGTTGTTACATCGAACTCGTCGATGCTTATTATATTGTCACTTTTCATATGCACCTCCCCATATTGTGTCGATCTCGTCGATACTAGATTACATTGTTATTCCTTAATGGATTCTTCATAATTGAACTGTTTCCTGGAACGTGAGTTTTCCAGCAATTGTTGTATTAGGTTGTCGATTCTTCCGACACCTGATTGTCGAAGTAAGGTTGTCAATTGTTCTGACACCTGACGTATATAATATAGGATTGGAATGTTTTTTAAATGGGACCAGTAATTGGTCGGGCCATAATGATGGTCGGAATAAATTAAGGCCCAGATTGGCCTAGGATCCAGTAGAGGACTTTGCTATAAGCAAGTCCGGGGTTGATGCGTGGCTGGCCAGCAGCACAACCTTTGATTTGATAAATGTTAAAAATCCAATTCTAATATTAATTCTTATTTCTGGGATGAGTTACATCCATATGTTTTGTACTTGTGAGTTATGACCTGATATTCAGGTTTATTCGTTGCGTAAAATTGTTGGTTGTTGATTAATAAATGGTGGTTTCAATCTTGCTGAAATCACTTACTCTTAATTCATTTGGATTCCAAATAGTCGAAATCCACTTCCGTGATTCCATTGGCAGTCGTGAGATATCTATCTTGATGAGTTTTATTCATACCGCATACCCAGTCGGTACTATATTAAAGTCTTGAAGTGCGTTCCTTATTCCTTGACCGAGCGTGTTGGCTCATTCTTACCCCTTGATTATTCTAACCTTCCAGAGTTGTTGGTTTCAGAAAATGTTATGAATAGACCTGTTATCTTCAAAATTAGTATTTTTGTACAAACTATGGTCTTGAAGACGTATGAGTTATATTTATTTCATATTTTCTACTTACTATTGTAGATATTGTTGATTCGGTCGCCGTAACGACCAATATAAATCTTTTTGTGTTTTAAACTATTCAATTGAGAGAAGAAGAATGAGAAATTGTGGTAAATTACCAAACTTGATTTGAGAAGTTTTAAAGATTACAAATGTTTAAGCCAAAGGCTTGTTTATTTGAAAATCCAAAGTTTATTTTGGAAACCTTTCGTATTATAGTTAATAATGCGCTTGCTGAGCAATTCATTCGCTCATACTTGTTTTATTTGTATATATTTTAGCCTGCCAAAAAGAAGGTATATTGGCGAGAGTTGTCCGCGTAGCTGATCAGAGATGGGGAAAGATATTAGCGTAAAGATGTTTTGATCCAGAGCATTGGAGCTAGTGATAGGTTTGTATATAGATGTTTTCTATTGAATAAGATATTGTATAAGAGTAGTGGTCTGGTATACTTCTTATCGAAGTTATACTAGTGTTTTAGATTGTATGTAAAGAGAATGGTTGTAAAGAGGAAAGTTGTTGTAATGAAATTTTGGATTCTTGTTTCTAGCACTATAACCTTTAAAGATTCTTGGTAGAGTTGGGGTCATAGATATTATTATTATTGTGTTGATTTTATATTGAACAGGTTGTTTGGATTAAGAGTGCAGTGTGACGACCAAATCCTTTGACCCCGGATTTGGGGGCGTTACAAATTGGAGCTGTGTTGTACATTGTAACAAAAAGCCTAGGCGCTGAGTTGCGGATAATGTGACAGTGATGAGTAATGATGTTCCTCATACAGTAGTTGTACTGTATGGCATGTTTTGACGAAAAGAAAAATAAATATATCATTCTATATACGAATGAAGTTTTAAAGGTTTTCCTTTATGATATCAGCTTACATATATGACTATGCTGCTATATCTTATTATCGAGCCATAGTGCTCATTCTTGCTTCTTTTATGAGAAGGTGTTCATTACTGATATTTTACAGTATTTTGAATAGTATGAGATATCTAAATAGATATGTGTGTATATACGTTGAGAAGGTATTTAAGATATACAGTATATTTAAAAAGATATGTTTTGAGTCTTGGTTTATCATACCGATACCAAGGATTTCCAAATGATTACGAAGAGTATTTGAGTATGATTATAAGTCATACGGTATTTTGAACGGTATACTATTTTGGGGACAGACCCTAGTAGTGTTAAAAGCTTTGATCCCATATGGATTATCTTCCTAAAAGGTTTAAAGATTTAAACTGGGATAGATTTCTTGTTGAGCGCTATTAGCTCATTCTTGCTTTATTAAATCTTTCAGCATGAAGAAAACATTGCCGATTCACCTCGTGTTACGAGAGCAAGGGAATGAAGAGACCACCCTTGAGTTTGTTCAGCATGATGGATACTGCCGGTGTGAGCAGAATAGTTGCAGCTTGAATTAGTGAGAATTATTTTTGAGTAGGTTTGTATTACTAAACCTTGTATAGAATTGTGAGGTCTATTATTTTAACTTCAGGTAGAGGTTGTAAATGATAGATGAGATCCTGGATAGTACATTTGATTTGTAATAACAAATGTTACTTTTGTTGCTCATTTCCAAGGCTATAACTTGTGTGTGTGTGCGTAAGTGATTGGGGTCGTTGGAGTTATATTATTAGAATGCATGTATTGTATAATTGATGGAGCGTGACAACCCAGATTCCTGACCCCCAGATCTGGGAGTGTTACAAAGGCACTCCTTCACTTGGCCTTTGGTATGCAAGGGAATCAGATTTTGGTTTGTGTGGTTACTCAGATGCTGATTTTGCAGGATGCAAAATAGACAGGAAAAGTACTTCAGGAAGTTGTCAGTTTTTGGGTGGTAGACTAGTTTCTTGGTTCAGTAAAAAGCAAAAGTCTATCTCTACTTCAACTGCAGAAGCTGAGTACATTGCTGCAGGAAGTTGCTGTGCTCAGATAATGTGGATGAGAAATCAGTTGTTAGATTATGGCCTGTCATATTCCAAGATCCCTATTTATTGTGATAACCAAAGTGCTATTGCAATGACAGGAAATCCAGTTCAACATTCTCTTACTAAACACATCAGTATTAGATATCACTTCATAAGATAACAGGTTCTGGAAGGAACAATTGAACTTCATTTTGTTTCTACTGATCAACAACTAGATGATATATTCACCAAGCCACTGCCTGAAGCTACTTTCAATAAATTGGTGAATGAACTTGGAATGATGAACTTTGAGAATTTCTGAGAAAAGCTACAGAGAAGAAATCCTGATGACTGTCAAATCCTAATGGTCATTCAGAAAGGTATGTAATTTTGATCAAATCCTGATAGGACACAAACCTGACAGGAAGTATACTGGTCAATCCTGATGTACAGGTCAGTATTTCATTGCTTAATTTGTGCCTGATTTTTCATCAGTATCTGATGAGAATCGTTTGAGTTTTAGTTGGACAACTGTATGCGCGCGTGTGTCACACTGATATATATATATACACATAGATACACATAAAAAGCGGTGCAGTTATGTTTAATTACGCACGTAATTTGGTCCACTAATTATTTGTGCTCGAATCATATTTTGCCACCTGTCACTGAGAGTAATATTTTGTTTTAACAAAATACATTTGATTTTCTAAATTACTGTTTACTCTCTCAACATCAGTTTTTGCTATTCATAATCTCTATGTGCTCACGAACCCTAAATTCTAAATCTCAATTCTCAAGCTTTCTGTATTGTATCAATGACGTCTTCCTCATTCATGAACAAACAGATAGTAATTAGTGGTGTTACTGTTGCCACTAACAACTTTGTGGCCGTTTTAGATCATCAGGATTTGCCTACTGAGTTTCACATAATACATGACTTTTTAACTTCAAGCCCATTGAAGTATGCTCTAACAGAACCTGTCAGTGTATCCTTTAAATCAGTGATGCAGGTATGGAACACAGCTATTTTTGGCAAAGGGCCAACTGGAAATGTATTGATGCAATTTGAATTCAATGGTGTTACTCATCATGTCACTCCTGCTGTTATAGAAGAGGCACTGCATTTGTCAATTCTGGGTGACAAAGTTCCTGATACTGTTACAGACTCTACAATCTTTGATTTTGTCACAAAATTGGGTTACAATGGCGAGGTCAAGAGGTATGGAAGCCTCTTCAGGACAAAGCTTAAAAGGGAGTGGAATTTCTTCTTTGACACAATCAGCAGATGCTTCCTGAATAAGACATCGAATTTTGATGCTCTGCCATCAGGATCTCTAAAGATTGGGTACTCTCTTATCTACTCTCAAGTTTTTGATTATGTCACATTTTTTTTGAAAGCTTTAAGTGATAGAAAAGCAGATAAGTTAGGTTATGTCTGTTTTATTCGATTTTTCCAATTAATATTCTGTCACTTGTGTCCTGGTGCTACTTTTGAAGAGGATGTAGTTCTACCCATTTGTAGAATTACAGATAACAATGTAAAGTCCTTAGTCAACAGTGATAAGGCAAATGGTTTTAAAGGCAATGCCTTCATTCCTGATGAGGTCAGGTTTTTCTTGAAAGAGAAAATGCCTACTTGTTATGGATCAGTTTCTGATGCTATGGGGCAAGGCCAATCACACCCTGTTCCTGACACATGCATCCCTCCCAAACACTCAAAACACTCTACAACCACCTCTACTGTCTCTCAAAAGACTATAGTTGTAAAATCAAAGAAATCAGCTAGAACTGATGTGTCTGGAAGGCAATCAGGTTCAAAGGATTTCTCCTCTACACCACTTACTCAAAAGAAGTCAAAAAGGGGTGTACAAGGGTCCTGGTGAAGAAAGCTGATAGGGTTGAGGAGGTTGTTAATGTGAAAAGAAAGTTGATTTTAAGGGATGAGACTGATTCTGAGGATGACATGCCTATATCCTCCAAATTGAGAATGAACAAGGAAGTTGTTGATACTGTTGTTGAAGCTGTGGCACCATTTTCTAAGCCACGGAAGAAAATAAAATTGGCTAAAAGCAGGTATCACATTCCTATGAAGAAACAGGATACTGATGGACAAGACATTTCAATTCCTGATGAGTAGTCAAATCCTGATGCTCAAGCAAATCCTGACGTTAGTATTCCTGAAGCATCACAAAAGAAGATTGTCTCTATTTCTGATTCTCCAGCCTCTCCAACTAAGAAGATTCTTGAAATATCATGGGAGAAGGTTGCTGAGACTGCTTCCAAGGTTGGACTTACACCTCCATTACAAAAGAAAAGGAAGGCAGAAGAGAAAGCTTTTCAGAGGCAAAAGAAACTGAAAGGATCAAGCCCACAAGAACCTGAACCTCAATGTGATTCAGCAGCTATTGAAGATCCAGCCACATAAGAACCACTTACTCAAAGTGTGAGTGAAGGCAATGCTGAAGGAATGGTCACACAAGAACCATTTTCTCAAAGGGAGAATGAAGACATCAACATTCCTGCCCCACAAGAACCATCCTTTCAAAGTAAGGATGCAGGCACATCAGCAACAGTTTCTAAGGAGTTTCCTGACACTGCTCAAGGGACTTCTACTACTCCTGAAATGGAAACTTTGGTCGAGGACACTACCATTGAGGGAATCACACAAGAACCTCCAACTCAAAGTGTTGAAGCAGCTTCTGAACCTCAAGCTACACAAGAACCATTAGTAGAAAATACTGATGCAAGCATTTTAATTCCTGACAGTGTTGCTCCTGACGCTAGTGGTGCTCCTGATGCTGAGTCAATCCTGATACAACCACTTAGCTCGAGACCAATGAAAGCTCCTGTCACAAATCATCAGGATAAGCTTAAAGGTATTATTCTTCCTGAATCTAATAACTCTGATGATTCTGCTGATGATGACAGTGATGATGATGATATTGAGAAGGATCAGCTTGCTACGGCACTAAAATCTAGTCTTAGAACTAACTTTGGTTCTTCAAGCACTTTCATGGCTGGCAAGGCTACTACAGGAAAAGACACTAGACAAGACTTTTCTGGTCCTTCTGCAATTGATCCTGCTGAACAGTTGAGAAGACATGAATGGGATAATGATTGGTACATGTCTGTTGATCCTGTTAGATATCCATGTGCTTCACTACATGCTTCTTATGCTGAAAGTTTGATTGAAAATGAAGATATGAAGAATCACTTGAAGGCTACAACTCTTCTATCTAAGAGCCTCAAGGATGAAATCGATTATGTGAAGGTTGCTACTGAACTTGTGAGGACTGATATTTCCAATAGCTTGACAAAGGCACCTACTGCTTTTCAACTAAGAGTAGTGGAATCCCAAGTTAAGTCAATAATTTCTGAACAGTCTCACATCAACACCAGAATTGATTCATTGGATTCTAAGGTAAGTGACATTCAAGCCTCTTTTTCCTTGATTTTGTATTTATTATCAAATCCTGATGCCAAAAAGGGGGAGAAGGTAAGTCAGACAAAATGCACACCTGATCTAGTATTGAGAAAGAATAATGATGATGATGATCATACTGGAAATGATGGTGATGACATGGTACTACAAGGAGGAACCTCTGATGCTGCTATGGTGAAGTCTACAATTCAAACTTCTCAAAGTCAATCCATGCAGTCAACTCTGGAGTTAGAATATTAAGGACATTGGTGAAATCTCAGATCCTGACGAAAGAGCAAATCCTGACGGCTGATCAAATCCTGACACCTGGTCATGGAACCTTATCTACAATTCCCGAAGGTGATGAAGACGTTCTCATTAAAAATCATGAAGATGCTATAAATCTATTCCAGAAGTTCAAGACAAGATATGGCAATGTTCTTACTCTTTATCATACTGATAAAAGAGTTCAACAACTATTTGCAAGAAAGGCACTTTCTACAGCTAGTGAATAATATCCCGATCTCTCACATGAAGAATTTTTAAGTCAACAAAGAGAAATGATGGAGAGCTTTAATAATCCTGCTCCTACTAGAGGTAGAGGAGGCAGAGGTAGAAGAAGTGTCAGAAGAGGTGCAAGAAGAGGAAGAAGCTCATCTAATCAAACAATGCCTAGACAAACAAGGTCTAGAGGAATAAGAATAGAAGAAATTCCTGAGGCTTCTCAAACTCCAATAGCTCCTGATACTCTAGCTATCAGGACTATCATTCAAGAAGAAGATCAAGAAATAGATGAGGGACCACAATTGAGAAGAAGACCAAGACAATCAACTCCCATCAGTAATACATCTCAAATTGAATATTCTAATCCTGACATTGTTCCTGACATTGCTCAAGATCCTGATGAATCTGAAATTCTACAAGAGGTTGATTTGTTAATTTTATCTATTGTGGTTGACTCTCATAATGAAGAAGTGGATGAAGAAGAAGAAGTTAGAATAAGAGAAGTTACAAGAACAACAAATAGAGATTTTAAGCTCTATGTGCAAAAGCTCAAAAGTTCAAACAAATTGTTGTGGAGAAATCCAAGAAGACAACAACCTCAGCTAGAAAAGAGCTATGTTCTTGAGAAAGAAAATGACAAGAAGTGGAACATATTGACACACTAAGGTGTGATAGACCTGTCAATTATCAGTCTGGTGGAATTATAACAAATGTCTCCAGTGTTGCAGACTTTTCTGATTCATAAAGATCTAAAGCACTCTGGTTACAAATGTTCTCAAACTTAAAAGCAAATGCCACACAACTCAAAAGGAGGGATAGATCACAATGATGCTGAATTTTTTAACATGCCATATGTTGATCCTCACTCATTGACTGAAATTGGAGGTAATTTAAGTTCTGAACACCTGAACAATTTACAAGCTGTTGATATAGTTTTAGATTGTCATGATGGTACTGAAAAGAAAGAGAAGCTTCTGTACTTCATGAAAGATGGAAGTGTGAAGATTATGTCCATTCAAGAGCTGTTGGTTAAAACCACAAAGGAACTGAAATATGTTCACTATCTGCTTAAATGGAAGAATGGAGTGTGCAAGGAATGGAGTGATATGATTCTGTCAACTATAAGGAGAAGATTTGATGAAGGAAAGAATCACAATGGTGATTATACTCTCATGTATCTAAATCTGAGAGATCGAGAAGTTGAAATGCAAAGAGGCGGTGCTGTTAAAGAAATGTCTTTTGGTATGAGACAATTGACTCTTAATCCTGATGGGAAGGAAATTGCTTACCTCCTGGTTGAAGAACATAATCTACAAAGAAGTTCCATTCAGAATCTTAGAGCAGCTATCTACCAGATAAATAAGGAAGATGAAGAGCTCAAAAATCTAAAGGACAAACTGATTCAAATTCTTGAAGAAAAGGACGAAAATTTGTTATCCAATTTCTTGAAGATGAATTTGTTCTACCAAAGAATCTAAAAAGATAAGCTTGCTGCTATAGTTTCTTGTACATTTTGTAAATAAGTTTTTGGCATCATTGAATCTAGGAATCTATACTTTATTTTACAAAGTATGAGATTGGGGGAGATTGTTAGATCAGGATTCAATGATCATCAGGATCTGGATTAAACTGATCAGGATTGCTGACGTCATCAGTATTGCACGAGTGTTAGTATCAGGATTGCTGTCAGGATTTCTATCATGACTGTGATCAGGATTTATCATCAGGACTAGAAGCTGATCAGGATTACAACTTCGAGTTATTTAAGGAATCCAGTTAAAGAAGGAAGTTTATTTTTTCAGTTCCTAGTTTATAGGAATGTAGCTGTCGGTTAGGATATGTTTCAATATAGTTGGTAATTGATTTGGACTTATCTTGTAATCGATAGAGAAGCTGTGTAGTATATAAACATAGTTTAGGTTTTGATTTAATATCAATCACATACACGAGTATATTGTAACCTAGAAGCTCTCAAGAACATCAGAATTTCTTGAGAGAGTTTTGTAACAGTTTTATATCAGAATTAATAAAGCTGTTATTGTTTTCATATTTGTGTTTGTAATCGAGAATCTTATACAATTGTATTCAACCCCCCTTCTATAATTTTTTATTACTGGGCAACACTTGGAGTTCAGGATACTGTCTCAAAGGGATAAACTTTGAATTGGGGATCTACCCAGTCAAACATGTGACAATTTGGATGTTCAAGAAACAGGCGTGTTGCAGTATCCCAACATTGCACCAGGTCTGCAAAGACTACGATAGAAGCTTAAGGGATCACAAGACCAAGCTCACAATTCAAGAGTATGACAAATCTACATCCACTGGAATTGTGTTAGCTAAATATAGAATGTATCTAGATTGCTTTTCCTGTAATGATAAACCTGTTTGTATAGCAATTTAGGTAAGACACACGGGTAGGCAGATTGTAAGGAGCTGCCACATGAAAATGACAACAGCTCTACAAACCCGTGATGATAGAGATAAGATTAGTTTACTTAGTCCATCTCTCATTCTATTCTGTGTATCACTTGAGGAATCGAAGCTTACTTTCTCTCAAGGTTGTAGCAACACTTTCGCAAGATAAATAAAATATTTATTTTGTGAAAAAACTACTTGTGATTGCATTTCTTCTACTGATAGGATTTAATCTTAGTTTTAGTTGTTGAAGCATAGATTGAATTTTATCAGTATTGCATTCAACCCCCCTTCTGCAATACTCAAGGACCAACAGATATCAAATATATATGTAGATATATTAAAGGTGCATATAATTATATAATGTAAATTTAGGTCCCGATATGTTTGTAGAAGGGGAGGGGGTTGAATACAAACAGTACCGTTTAATCGAATTTGTATTGTTCTTGATTTAACAATTTCAATAACAAATTACTGCGGAATAAAATGAAACAAGATTCAAGTTGAATATAACTTATATTAAACTTGAAGGGTGTTACAATTCAGTGCACAAATTACAGAGTTCTTGTTAAAACAAATCTAGAATAAATTCGACATGAATTTATCTATTTTTGTAATAAAATGATCGAATACTAAAAAGTAGTTTGAGATAATTTCTAGGGATTATGATCCGCTAGATTGCCAAATTAATACAAGTAATCAATTTCTAGAGGTTTGGATATAACAGTAATGACTAGAATTGATTACAATGTTCAAATTAAAAGCTCGACAGTTGGTTGGTTCAATGGCAGAAGTAAAGGATAGAATGTTTATGTTTCTTCTGTCTGTGTTAATGTTTGATCACACTTGCATTTTCTTTTAACCAAGTCAACTGCACTGATAAGCACGCGTCACAAGCTTTCAAACAACTTTGTTCTTAAAGTACTTTCGGTAGTACTAAGAAATGAATTAGCATTACTATCGGTAGTACTGCCAAATGAACTAGCAGTACTATCGGTAGTACTGCCTAGGATAGTACTACCAGTACAAACTGAAAAGCTTTTTAACTTAGAATAAATTCTGATTTAATTTACTTACTTAATTGATTTAATAAATAAATTAATTCTAAACGAATTATTTTATAGATTAAA
Source organism: Heracleum sosnowskyi (assembly GCA_030848705.1). Lineage (NCBI taxonomy): Eukaryota > Viridiplantae > Streptophyta > Magnoliopsida > Apiales > Apiaceae > Heracleum > Heracleum sosnowskyi. Next base: position 73,891,959 of record CM061242.1, read on the forward strand.
TAAATTAAGTTATTGGCTTAAATAATTTAATAAATAAATTAATTCTTGAGAATTAATTTATAAATAAAATTACTTAAAATCTAGATTAATTAATTTAAGATATAAATTAATTCTGGAAGAATTAATTTATAGATTAAATTAATTAACTTATAGAATAAATTAAAAGAGAATTAAAACTAATTCTAAGAACCACTGAAATTGATGACGAACTTCCACTGAATGACGTTGACACTCGATGTACTGTCTGGTTCATGAGTGACTAACTTTAATGATGGTTCTTCATCTTTTGACTTTAAGCTGTGGTTCTTTCTCCTTCTATTTAACAAAGAACTGTAACCTGTACGTTTCCTGTTACACTTCTGAAATCTCTGTCAATTTTAAATAGTTCCACTTCCTTGAATACTTCACTGAGGCTTGATCAAATAAATGAACTTCTTTCAATGTAGAATCACTTCAAGTCTGTAAATTGACTTTTATCTTCATTCTTTTGACTGATAAAATCTACTGAGATTCCTGTGACTGTTTGAGTTATTATTTACTTATTACATACTTGGTTTAAGTTGAGTCGAATCATCGGTGTTTACAAATAGGCATATACATATGTCTTTCATCATGTATAAAAAACTGAGTTGGGTTTGGATGTTTTGAATCAACCCAAAAGGCCAAAACTGACTTGATTTTTTGAATAAATGTTTACCGAACCCAATCCCAACCCAAAACTCAATGTTATCTCTATCCAAATTCGTATTTTATTTTGCATCGGGTTTGTGTATGATTTCAGACTACGTCAAAATCAACTGTGTATTATATAAATATGTTGTTATTGCGTTAAAATTACCTGAATTTACATACGCCCAGATTATACAAGATCAATCATGCTAATATGATTATTTATATCATGCTCAACTTTTCAATTTGATAAAGTTATTGAAAAAAAATTAATATTTTTAACAACTAATAACAATCATATGATTTGTATCATGTAGATGTTCATCCAAATTTTATGAAATTAGATTAAAATAAAAAAATATTTAGTTCATGAAAACGACATTAAATATAACAAAATTGTGATATAAATATAAGATAAAGTCATAATCTTATCATTTATCGTATTTTCAATTACAAAATTATTTTGATATATGTATTTACAAATTAGTACGAGAAATTATTTCGATATATGTGCAGTTATGCTAGTTCCTCATAAATTTTAGGTGAGATATTTATGGGTGTTTTATTCGGTGATAATTAGAGTTACTTATTTTGTAGGTGAATTTGTTTGATATGCAGGCTATATAAAGACTTACGGATGTTATCTATTTTATGAAATCAATATAAATAAGCACTAGTATTTTGTTTACATTTTCATTACTTTTTATCAATTATCAAGTTGATTGGGCGAAAAAAGGGTTGGGTTGGTTCGGTTTGTTCGGGTTAGTGAACCCATGAACAATCCTAATTGCAGCACTTAACCAAACACATGATATCAAAAATGATATCTAAATCTCATACCACATTAACCCGATTTATAATTTCAACATATACCACTTCACGAAACAAACGACCCCTAAATCCCTAATCACTTTTAATACTTATAGCAAATTAAAAATAATAGTTTTTTTATATCGTGCCAGAATATTAAATATTAATTAAAATTGAACAAAGGTAATACTAAAAATTATATACTATTATATAATAAGAGTAAGAGGGATAATAAAGGAGTACTACCTTAGATCTTGGGATCGACTCTCGATAACTACATAATAATTATATCATGTGTATAAAATAAGTACTGAAGTAGAAAACAATTTCTAGTCAACATTGAATTTTATGAATAAATTAAAATATCAGATTAGTTATTAGAATTGGTTTAGCAGATGGACCCCTAACGATTATTAAATATTTATTAATCAATTTAAGACTGTAGTTAACAATTTAACACCGGTATTACTCGAGTGAGTATTAAAACTCATGAGTCATGTGAAATACAAATTGAATTTTTTTCGGCTTTATGGAGGTCTTAGGTGGTTAGTTTGTTGCACCTGGGAGATATGTTTTTCGAGGGTGGTTTTATTTTTTAAGTAAAATAAGACTCGAAAATGCCTGGAAAAATAGAGGAAATGGAATTCTGGTTGCTACAGTTTATGTAATGGAATTCAATTTGACGAGGTGGAAATATTTCTACAGGACGGAAGTGCGTAGTTGGAGCTCCTTAGCTTCTAATTAGGTCGTAGCTATAGCTGGTAATTAAGGACTATGAAGATTTTTTTCACTCAAAGATTCAGATTGGGGTACAAGTGCTGAAGCGTTGTGTTTCCTGTTTCTTACGTTGGGTTAGCTCATGTAAGCTTGGAAGCACAATGCAGAAGCTAAGTAATTCTCTGAGAAAGACGAGGATGGGTCGAACCTCGTCTTGCTTTGGTTCCTTTCGCATTCAATGGCATCAAGGAACCGAGGGTAGTTTTTGTGCCCAAAATCTGTCAAGGGATTAATTTAAGGCCCACATGTGTTATAGGCCCAATATGCATGGTTTGGGTCAGGTCAATGATTGGTCATGGTAGCTTGGAGGCACACGAATAGCTCCACCTCCACCTGATATGGAGGTACGTAAGTGGCTCCTACCTGGTATGGAGGTGAGTAAGTGGCTTCCACCTGATATGGAGGTGTGTACGTGGCTCCACCTCCACCTAACAAGGATTCTGCTACCGATCTTTTAGGGATTCGAAAAAGTCATCAAGTAATGGACTCTTGGCTGGATTAAATAACTTAAAACGTGATAATGATTATATATACATGGGATATGTATATAGATATTCGGATAATCATCAAAGGATTCATGGAACTATGAGCTTCTAGCATTGGACTTGGACTAGGACACGGGAAGCTCCCCTCAAAGCAGTAGGATCAGCTTGGAACTCTGTTATGGCTTATCAAGAGGTGGTGGATTGCACAAGAAAAGGAAGTGGATTACAAGAGAACTACACAGGGCTTGATTCCTATAAATAGGATATGTAGACATTGGCAAGGGGGATTCAGATTTTCACTAATACACGAGAGGCAAGTGTAACCTAAGTGATCTTTTTCGGGTAGTTTGTCCGGCCGAGCAGAGGATTGCTCAGCCCCTATTATCCGGTGACCTTGTCAACTCAGCCCAAAAAACACCACATATCACCACCAGCCCCGACAGTGGAAGCTGAAGCTGTGCACGTATGTACCTATAGCTATTGCCCGAAATCCAAGGGCAAACCTGATTATTCCAGCGATTCATACTTGAATTGTTGTACCAAATTTCTCTCACAACATTTTTGGCGCTAGAAGGAGGGGAACTCCGTTAATCTTTTTGAGAGGAAAGATGTTGGATGATTCTGGCTATAAACGCATGCCGATTAATGGCAAAAATGACGTGAGAATAGTCCCGATGATAGAATCACTAACAAGGATATTCTGGACCATCTACGACAAATGAACGAAAGGATAATTTCGTTGGAGAATAAGTCAGATATGGAGAAAACGAGGGGAGCAGGAAAGATTTCAGCAGCAGCTCAACCATGGAGGATAGGAGAACCCCCTAATAACCTCTTCTTCAAATATCAAGGAAAAGGTTCCCCTTTTAGGGTGCTTATGAGTTTGATTTGTTGAAGCAAAAGACAATGGACGAGAATTGGAGATACGATCTAGAGGGATCTCAGTCGAAAGGCTATGGAAATAAAAGGTATTTTGAGGACGAATTACTCGAGGGTCATAAGAAACAAAGACCTGATAGAGAATTCCAATCAGGAGGTGCCTTACATTCTTCACCTGCAAAGAAGGTGGAAGTGTCACATCCACCTCGAATTTGTGATGAGAATGAATATCCAAGTTACTATTGGAAAAAGTATCAGTTTGAAATAATTGAATAATGCGGAGATAGTGAATCGCAGTTTGAGGACCAGGTGGAGGAATCACCACCCTTAGGAGATCCAACAGCAGTTCAACAAAGCCTTCTCAACTATGATGGTTACTCAGATCCCGCAGAACATATATATCAGTTTAATAAGAAAATGGAGGAAGCTCGAGTAAATAAACCTGTGAGGTGCAAACAGTTTGCAGCTACCTTAATTGGAGGAGGTCGCACATGGTTTTCACGACTTCCACCAGAATTGACAAAGTCATGGATAAGCCATGTTGATCATTTTGATTAATGATGTTAAGCAAAATCATGGAGAGACTTTGGACCAGTACTTTTACCACTTTAGTACAAGGATGCTAAGGGTAAGGAAAACACTAGACCAGATGCTCAGAGATTCGCTCATAGCAGGTATCGAGCCATGTAGCAATTTTTTGGAGGTGCTTCAGGAGCACCTAGCTGTACATTTGGGTGATCTATACTTCAGGGCGAAGGCATATAATTTGGAAGAAAGGGTTGAGCACGGGATATGCCAGTTTCCCAACCCAGTCGTGTCAGAAAGATGGGAGCTAGGGAAAAGAAATTTGCTTTTTAATTCAAGGGAAAAAAGCTCTGGTACAGGGGAAGTATCATTTTATAAAGAAGCAGGTCAGAGCCGTGCTACCTTAGGAAGACCCCACGAAAGGCATACTAGCTATACTCCATTGATAGCTTCAGTCGGGTATATTTTTGAGGTTGCTGAAGCTACAGGACTTTTCAGAAAGCCAACACGGAAGGGACCTCCCGGAGATAAGAACCACCCGAAATACTGCGCATTTCATGATATGAACGGTCATGCGACTGACATTTGTAGGCATCTGAAGGACCATATTGAGGACCTCATTAAGAAGGGGCGCCTTATGAAATTCGTAGCTCGAGAGGTGAAGGAGCATAGTGGTGGTAACGTCGAGGTAGCTGGTAAGGAAGTTGCACATAAAGGTATGATTGGAGCGGAAAGCATCTATGATATGAATAAATGTCTCGGAAATAGTACCTTGGATGGTTCTGGTCGCAAGAACATGGATTATTCCTCTAGAAAGAGTGGCTTGTTTAAGGATGGGACACTAGAACTCTCTAATGGCGAGTCAGAGGAAGAAACATGTGGTGAGGAAGATGTTGAGTGCATGCATTGGAGGATGGCATAAAGAATTCTTGGTGTTGGGAAGCTCATCCGGGTAACACCCTATTAAACCTTCTCTCTTTTTAGGATATTGCATTATAAAAGTATGGTATTAGTAGAAACTATTGTTATTAGGTTCAGTTTAATGTCTATCTCGGCTCATTCACTAAATGCTCGGGGGTAGCTCCCGCATACCTCATTGGAAAATAAAATGTTGACATTGATTTTATGACATGAATACAACGTGTGGTAGTTGGCTTACTTATCTGATTATGTGCCAATATATGCTTGGGATTTCATGCTTGATTTATTGCTTTTCCTATGGTTTGTTTTTACGTATGAGGTTTTAGGACATGTATGGACCTCAAATTTATGTGCATTTTGAGTCTAGCTCCTTTATTAATAAACTATATTACAATGAATTTATGTGTACCTCATTGTAAAATGAGGTACAGATTTTTGCGTACCTCATTGAACAATGAGGTACGGATTTGTGCGTACCTCATTGAAAAATGAGGCGCGGATTTGTTTACCTCATTATAGTGTGATGTACGGATTGATGCGTACCTCATTGAAATTTGAGGTACGGATTTCTGTGCCCTCATGGACAGTGAGGGGCAGAGGCGCACACGGAACGCGTACTCTCTAGGACAAAAGGTGCGGTTGTGCATCCATGAAGCTTAGCTCTAATTATTTGAAACTCCTATGAATTCTAGGGACACTAGGCACACGAAGAGCTAATGAGGTATGGTTAATCAGGTAGCTCCTATATACCTACATGTATTGAATTGCACTAGTGTGCTGAAGGTTACCCCCTTGGATGGGAACGCACATGTGTACTGCGCTAATGCACTTAGGTAACCTGCTCAGATTAAAATTGCACAGGTGTGCTTAATGTAATAACCTTGATTTATTTTTTTATTTTTATATTATAAAAGATCCTGGTGAATAGTGATTATGATTATGAGGTCCTAGCATGACATAGTGGAAATGGAATCATCAAGTGTAAGTGGAACGAGTATGGGTACACTCGATATAAGTTTGAGGATTAATATTGAACTGTTAGAGTAAGGAATTTGTAAAGTCTGAAGGTGTTAGCAATCCCTTAACTAGGTAACGAATTGAGTTACACTTATTTATAGTATGAATAGTTGTTGTAATCAAGAGGGCTAATCTGGATTATTATATCTATTGATAGAACTATTTGGAATGATGGGAACTTGGAGAACATATCTTGGACTCCAGGCAAGTTTTCTAATCCTATGTTTTACTTATGAAAATATCTTTGGAGCATGTTTATGCAAGTTTTCGTTTCTTAAAACTTAATTATAATATTTTTACATCATGTTGTGTTTACTGTTTTGAATATCAAATATATACTCGTTACTCTATGTTATGAACTTTATGCGTTAAGGTTTAAATAAAGTATACCTTGTACATAAATGATATCTTAAGTTTGACTTCGGACGTCGACTCTAGAAATAGAGTGCGTCGGTCCAAAATAGATTTGACCGGAGAGCGGTATATTCTTTTGATGAAGTATGATTATGAAAACCCGAAAGGTTCTTCTGGAAAAAGTCTACGTACTTACGAATATTTAATGAACATTATTTATTAAAAATATTCCAAAAACATTTATCTTGGATTAAATATATTTATTAAATATTTTAACTTTTCCAAAAATACTTAAAATATTATTTTAAAATTATCCAAGATGCTTCGAAACTTTTATACTCGTGTACCCTCTCACTCAAAATCTTTTTATAAAACCCCCCCGGTCATGGTTTGCTCAAGTAGTGTTATTTTCAAGAAGTATTGGTCGACTGAGGTCGGACCTTAACTACTCGTTTTCTATTCAAAATGATACTCAAAAAGGGGACTCTGGCGTTAGCAGGACCGTTGATGAACGATCTCGAGTTTAGTGTAAGCGGCAGTTAGCCAGGCGGTCCGTCAATTGTTGGCCATATGCGCTAGGATGATTACATATGGAGTTCTCGTCCAGGACGATTATAGATGGAGTTCTCATCTAGGGTAATTACATACGGAGTTTTTGCCCTTCTACTAGTAGGGAAGACCCGCGGTGGATATGGATGTGGCGGCTGATCATCGTCAATCCATGTCGTATTTTTGTATTTATATAAGTCACATTTCTTCCAATTTGAAAATTGATATTAACATTGTAACGAAAGCCAATGTGCTGAGTTACCGATAGTGTTGATAAGAACTAAAGATTGTTCTTTTACAAATGATTTTGGTTATTTATTAAGAAAGACAAACAGTATTTTTAAAACTTGTGAACTAATGTTGTTCATCTAGCAGTATCTAGAACTGCGTACTTGTTGATCTCTAAAAACCGTGCTAAGTCACTGGTAGTGTCTTTCTAAATAATGAACTAGATTCGTTCAGATGGTAGTATTCCAAACTTCATATTAAGTATGAATACTTTCAATAGAAAACTATGTACTACTTTTATATTGTTGAAAGAACTTTATATTAGTGACTAGTTAACTTGTTGATCATTCTTTCGCTCATTCTTGAAACTCTATGAATTTTGATGATCATATAGTGGCAAAGATGTTTGTATTTATAGATGTAAAGCAGCAAGCTATATGCTCTATCCTAACTTGTTGTTGCAGGGAAAGATGGCTTACTGATATGAAATATCAGTGCATATAAAATAGCATGCCATTATCATATGTACTAACTTGGTTTTGCAGGGCAAAATAGCTTACTGATATGTATGCCAGTTTATCTAAACAGCAAGCCATTTTGTGCTACACCGAGACAGTCTGGCAAGCCAGTTGTACACAGTCAGTACGCAAACAGCAAGCCAATTCCAATTGTCCAGATTTTCTAAAGATAAAGATCAAGTTTGATACTCATGGATTTATTTCAGGAAATATATTGTGAGGGCTCTTTATGATATAATTCGTACATAATATATTATAGAGCTCAAATCTTTTATCAAAATCTGTTTTGATATTATTTTCCTAAATTATAGGAGTTTATTGTTTTTAAAAGATTCTCTCTTTCAAAATCTCATATACACGTTTTATATACATACAAACAGAAGGGATGAGTTTTTATTCGCTCTATCTTCTCCAAACCTTCTGTCAAACGGTCACAATAACGTTGAAGAAATCTCTCTAACCAATTGAACGTTAGAATTGGATTCTAGCCGTTGGTAATTGATTGGATTGATTTTTGGACGTTGCTTGTGAGGCTTTATAAACATGTTCTTGTGCTCAATTTGTTTTTGAGATATTCAAGCACAACAAGAACACACACAACTCAGTTTTACTTTGCTATATCCAAACAAATTCTCTCGAGCTCTTAATATATCATATACGTGTTATATCTTAGAGAGTTCATAGGTTTTGAGTTGTATTCATATCCTTGATTTGTATTGTTCAATTTGTAACTATTAGTTGCTGGATATATTGGCTAGGGAACAAGGGTTTAGTGAACGTTGCTAGAGAAGTGTACTTGGGAAGTATAGCTTAGAGAGCAAGTTCTATAACAGGTGTTCAGCAAGCCATTCGTCAGCAACCGGGAAGAAGGGTGGTATATTATTGTATCTTGTAATTGGTTTATTTCGTTGATCAATAATATATTCTCTTACCGGGTTGGTAAGGGACCAGGACGTAGACCATAGGATTAGGGGTCGAACCTGGCTAAAAGTTTATTGTGTTCTTTATATTTCTGCACATTACTTACTGTGTTGCATATTGTTATAATCAGCGTGCTGTTTGTACAATCAGCGTGCCATTTGTGTCGGCATTGGTAACAGTCAGCATGCCATTTAAGTCTGCATAATTTGTAATCAGTAAGCCCTTTCTGGTAAATATTAAAATCGGTCATAGTTAGCCATATACACCTCTAGGTGTGCATTTTCAATTGGTATCAGAGCATTGGTGTACTAACAATTCTGTAACAGGAAAGTACAGATCCTATGGCACACTATGTAGGTGGAGAATCATTAGACATGCCACCACTTCTCATTGGGACTGAAAATTATGATTTTTGGAAACGGAGAATGAAGGTGCTTCTCAACAGAGATGATGAAATTGAATGGAGAATTGTTAAGAATGGTCCATTTACTTTTCTGGACAAAGACGGCAAGCCGAAAGATGTTGATGATCTTAACGAGGAAGAATTGATTAAAATGGGCAATAATGCAAGAGCCAGGTACACATTAATATGTGGTCTTTCAATTTCAGATTATGACAAGGTGTCTTGGTGCATCACAGCAAAAGAGGTATGGGACAAGTTGAAAATGTTGTATAAAGATACAACAAAATCGAAGGAAGTTTGTTTCAATTCCAAACAGCCTACCATTTTGAAATTTGAAAAGAAAGGAAGAGATCACTTGACATGCAATGATGATGTATCAACTTCTGGTGTGAAATTGAATGAAGACACAAATCATTCAGCTTTTGTTGGGCTTGATGATGAAGTCTTTCAAGAGAAAACAAAAGAATTTTTACTCGAAACTGATATTTTTTATTCGGAATCAGATACAAGTGAGGTAAACTCTTTTTATTCCAGGAAAACATCTGAAAATATTATTATGGAATCACTAACAATGCAGGAATCAAAAAGTGTGACCATAGAAGAACATATGGCACTAAAGGCTGAACTCAGCAAGCTATCTGAGAAGAATTCCTATCTATCTAATATGATTAAAGATTTGCTGCCAAAAATTGAAGAATGGGATACAACCTCATCAAGTAAGGCTACAGAGATCAAGGAACTAAATGCTAAAAATAGCCAATTGGAGGCTATTATCAAAGCACTTGAAAAGATGAACAAGACCTTAACTAAAGAGATCAATGATCTGAGATCAGATAACAAATCTATAGTGGAAGCATTAGATTCATACAAACTGAAGGAATCAAATCGAGCAGAATCTTCCAAAACATCTGAAATGGTATCTCAGCAAGCTGAAACCGTTAGTCAGCAAGCTGAAACCGTCAGTCAGCAAGCTGAAATGATCATTACCTTGGAAAAAGAAATCAAGGATCTCAAGCAGGGTATGGGATCATTTATCCAAGGAGAAGAAGGCCTAAAGGCAATGATGAAGGACACTAATGCTCCATTGGTAAGAGAAGGAGTGGGTATGAACTTCAATAAGAAAGACAAGGCTATCAAATATGAAGGAAGATATGGTATACCCTACAACTATGCCATGCCTTGGAAGATGTGCAACAAATGTGGAGGAAAAGGACATCTTGAAAGACACTGTACCTCTCAAGTCAATCAGAAAAACAAAGAATCTCCTCAGAATAAGACTTATCGACAGAAGTCAGCTTACCAACAGGGCTCTGGCAGACAACAAACAGCTTACCATCCGTCTGACAGAAAACAACAGAGAAGGAATCAAGCTCCAAAAGTGATCCAGAAGTGGATTAAGAAATCTGATCTACATGTTCTTTATGATCTATTTACTGACCATGGTGGATCCTACCAAATTTGGGTACCCAAGTAGTAAGTATGCTATTTGTTCGCGTACATTTATTTAAATATGATTATATTATTATTTTGGTACTAACAAGATTCCTCTAGTATATAGATGGGACAAATATACGTATATATAGTTTGTGCAGGAATTGAAAAAAGAGAATACTATTTCGGTTGTTTGATTGGTGATAAAGGTGTAAACCACATTCATGATTTTTTGGAATGTGCACTCTTCAATCAGCAAGCTATCTTACATTTCAGTAGAACAGTTGGTATGGCAGAAAATCAGAATACATGTATTCAGCATGCTGGTTTGATTTATCAAACTTTATCATTATAACTAGCCTACTGTTTGTTAAATGTTTACTACATGTTTTATGCTTATTTTGTTAATCCCTTTTCTGATGATGTCATAGGGGGAGAAGAACATGAATACATGTGATAAAAAGGGTTATAATGTTACATGTTTGCATTTATAAACTAGTGTTTTATGCAGGGATGAGTCACGTTTGTATCTTATTGCATATGATGAATTATGCTAACCTGATTCTATGTTGAGATATTATATTAATCAGGGGGATCATTGCTTTATGGGAACAACATAGTCTCTCCAATGTATTCAAGTATGTCATCATCAAAAAGGGGGAGATTGTTGGCATGATGTTTTGATGATGAATACAAATGTTGCTTATGAATATTTCTTGCTTTATTATCTAATCTTGTTTTGCAGGAAGTATTGATTACTGATTAAGGGGGAGAAAGTTTTGATTCTCTATTTCATTTATTTTGTTTGGTTTGATAATGCTAAATGTTCATGTGACACCAAACCAAGATATTGTTTGTCTCCTTGTCTACATTGCTAATATTTTTGCAGGAGAAGCATAAATTTAGGGGGAGTTTTTAGCTCCTGAATATTGGTGTGTAATCATCAAAAAGGGGGAGATTGAAACCCTATTAGTTTTGATGATGACACATAACAGCAAGCTGATTGCTTGTCATTGAATATATTAGCTTGTTATTTTGTTAACTTGTTTTGCTTGATGCTTTAATTGAGGGGGAGCTTTTAGCTCAATCACATATGGATATATTATCATCAAAAAGGGGGAGATTGAAATTCTATGAATTTTGATGATCATATAGTGGCAAAGATGTTTGTATTTATAGATGTAAAGCAGCAAGCTATATGCTCTATCCTAACTTGTTGTTGCAGGGAAAGATGGCTTACTGATATGAAATATCAGTGCATATAAAATAGCATGCCATTATCATATGTACTAACTTGGTTTTGCAGGGCAAAATAGCTTACTGATATGTATGCCAGTTTATCTAAACAGCAAGCCATTTTGTGCTACACTGAGACAGTCTGGCAAGCCAGTTGTACACAGTCAGTACGCAAACAGCAAGCCAATTCCAATTGTCCAGATTTTCTAAAGATAAAGATCAAGTTTGATACTCATGGATTTATTTCAGTAAATATATTGTGAGGGCTCTTTATGATATAATTCGTACATAATATATTATAGAGCTCAAATCTTTTATCAAAATCTGTTTTGATATTATTTTCCTAAATTATAGGAGTTTATTGTTTTTAAAAGATTCTCTCTTTCAAAATCTCCTATACACGTTTTATATACATACAAACAGAAGGGATGAGTTTTTATTCGCTCTATCTTCTCCAAACCTTCTGTCAAACGGTCACAATAACGTTGAAGAAATCTCTCTAACCAATTGAACGTTAGAATTGGATTCTAGCCGTTGGTAATTGATTGGATTGATTTTTGGACGTTGCTTGTGAGGCTTTATAAACATGTTCTTGTGTTCAATTCGTTTTTGAGATATTCAAGCACAACAAGAACACACACAACTCAGTTTTACTTTGCTATATCCAAACAAATTCTCTCGAGCTCTTAATATATCATATACGTGTTATATCTTAGAGAGTTCATAGGTTTTGAGTTGTATTCATATCCTTGATTTGTATTGTTCAATTTGTAACTATTAGTTGCTGGATATATTGGCTAGGGAACAAGGGTTTAGTGAACATTGCTAGAGAAGTGTACTTGGGAAGTATAGCTTAGAGAGCAAGTTCTATAACAGGTGTTCAGCAAGCCATTCGTCAGCAACCGGGAAGAAGGGTGGTATATTATTGTATCTTGTAATTGGTTTATTTCGTTGATCAATAATATATTATCTTACCGGGTTGGTAAGGGACCAGGACGTAGACCATAGGATTAGGGGTCGAACCTGGCTAAAAGTTTATTGTGTTCTTTATATTTCTGCACATTACTTACTGTGTTGCATATTGTTATAATCAGCGTGTTGTTTGTACAATCAGCGTGCCATTTGTGTCTGCATTGGTAACAGTCAGCATGCCATTTAAGTCTGCATAATTTGTAATCAGTAAGCCATTTCTGGTAAATATTAAAATCGGTCATAGTTAGCCATATACACCTCTAGGTGTGCATTTTCAATTCTTTCTTTGTTAAAAAATATATTTTCAGTAAAAGGATACCATAATCGGTCATCCCGTATTGCGACGAAAGGAATGTGGAAGATACTCCCTTGAGATAGTTCAATTCAGGAAGGATACTGTACGAGTAAGTTGGATAAGTTCAACTATCATTAGTGAGTTTGTTTACAAATATGGGTTGAAATCACTCTATGCAGAGGTCGTAGATTAATAGTGTGAGATCCTAGATAGTACATTTGGTTTGTTATAACTAATGTTACTGTATATCGTTTCTAAGGCTATAACTTGTGTGAGTAAGAGATTGGGGTCTATGATGCTGTTTTGATGGATTATTAAGTTAATACATGTATTATATGACTGGATGGTGTAGTAGCAACCTGGATTCCTGACCCCGGATCTGGGGCTGTTACACTTAAGGTTACCCCCTTGGATGGGAATGCACAGGTGTGCTGCGCCGGTGCGCTTAGGTAACTTGCTCAGATTAAAATTACACAAGTGTGCTTGAGGTTACCCCCTTGGATGGGAATGCACAAGTGTGCTACGTCGTTGCACTTAGGTAACCTGCTCGGATTAGATTGCACAGGTGTGCTTGAGGTTACCATCTAGATGGGATTGTGCCGGTGCGCTTGGGTAACATGTTTAAATTAAGTCATGCTACCAATTATTTGACTATTTGAACTTATTGAACTATCTGAATATAGTTAAATTCACCTATGTGTTTCGTTTCCATGACTAGTGGGACAAATAGTTGTAGCTACCGTGCTTAGGTCTAGCTCTTAATATATTTCATGCTTTTCTAGAAATGCTTGGGGGGGTAGTGCATATACACCTCACCGATATGATGTTTTGAAAACAAGTATCATGATATGATTAAAGGTTTTGATGTTTGGTTCATGAGGCTATACATGGTTGTATATTTTGATGCTTATTCGATTTGTTGGAATAAGTATGAATATCTTTATGCATGAACGATTAGTTTCTTAGTTCTTCATCATAATGGTCAAATATTAAAGAACTAGGGGTTAGTTGATATATGGACTTTCCCCATTATTTTAAGGTTAAATTACTGGAATTTAAAAACAATTTTTTGGATTGGATATTGTTGCGTACCTCATTGAAATATGAGGCGTGGCTTGGTGCATACCTATAACTTATGGGGTGTAAATGGGACGTATTTATGTGGTTAATCATGAAAACTTTAAAGGATCATAACTAAAAATGGTTAAGGAAAACTATTATACCTAAGGAATTGGCAACACATTTAACTTGGTATCATGTTTAGAGACATGTTGGAATTTTGGTGTATTTGTGTACGCCTAAGTCTTGGAATTAGCATGTGTAACTATGTTTAGCTTCATTATAATGGCTTTGTGTCATGTTACTGGTTATCTTGCTAGCATCAATCCCAACTTGGATAATTTTAATGTGTTATTTAGACATGACACTATTGAATTTGATTATGTGTTTTATTACCATGAACATGTTACTTGTTGGATAAATGGATGTAGCTGGGACACACACACACACACACACACACACATATATATATATATATATATATATATATATATATATATATATATATATACACACACTATATTATTAAAGCCGAAACATTAAAATTTTTGGTTTTCAGTTTTCGGTCATATATTCTATTTAATAAATAATAAAATAATATAAAAAATAGTAACTAGCCTGATTATCTTTTATAATTAAAACATTTTTTTCTAACAAAATCTACACATTTTCCAAAAAAATATCACGGTCAATTACCTTTAAATTAAAACAGATTACCTTTTATACATGTTATCACTAAAATATATCTTTTTCAAATATATCATGTGCAACCCTTACTTATTTATTTTAAAACCTATTTTAATGATTTTAAAGGCTTACCTATTTTAACATGACAACGTATTCTTTTAACAAATCTATACTATATTATTAAAGCCGAAATATTGAAAATTTTGGTTTTTGGTTTTTGATCATTTATTCTATTTAATAAATAATATAATAATATAAAAATAGTAACTAGCTTATTGCCTTTTATAATTAAAACACTTTTTTTAAACAAAATCTACTCCTATTCAAAAAATATCACGATCAATTACCTTTAAATTAAAGCATATTACCTTTTATATTTGTTCTCACTACAAAATCTACTCTTTTTATAAGAATATCACGGGTAATTACCTTTAAATTAAAATATATCACATTTTATATTTGTTCACACTAAAATCTCTATTTTTCAAAAATATCAGGTGCAATCCTTACTTATTTATTTTAAAACTCATTTTAATGCTTTTAATAATTTAAAAAATCTTACATATTTTAACATGCCAACATATTTTTTTAACAAATACAATTAATATAATTAAAATACTTCTAAAAATATCATGGACAATTACTTTTTTTAATTAAAACATGATAGCTTTTTTATTTGTCCTTGCTATTAATATTATTTTAATAAATAATAAAATAATATTAATAATGTCTCATTTATATTCCTCATCCCCATTTGTATTCATTATTTATTTTTTCTATGTTCCAATTAATATTTAAATTTCTCATTTTATAATTTATCATATTGATTTTTATTTTTTATTTAATATTTTCCGTTCTCATTAATTTTTTTAGTTTGTCATTTTTTAATCTCCTTTGATGGCCCGTGCATTGAAAGTTTTGGTTTTCGATCATTTATTTTATATAATAAATAATAAAAAAAATTATAAAAATAGCTAGCTAATCGTCTTTAATAATCAAAACACTTTTTTCTAACAAAATCTACTTATTTTCCAAAAATATCACGGGCAATTACCTTTAAATTAAAACATATTACCTTTTATATTTTTATTTTTTTTTGCTAATTATATTACCTTTTATATTTGTTCTCACTAAAATCTCTATTTTCCAAAAATATCAGGTGCAAACCTTACTTATTTATTTTAAAACTTATTTTAATGCTTTTAATTATTTAAAAAACCTTACATATTTTAAAATGTCAACGTGTTTTTTAACAAATACAATAAATATAATTAAAACACTTCCAAAAATGTCATGATCAATAACTTTTTTTGATTAAAATATGTTAACTTTTATATTTGTCATTAATATTAATAATGCCCAATTTATCTTCCTCAACCTCATTTGTATTCTTCATTTATTTTTTCTATGTTCCAATTAATATTGAAGTTTCTCATTTTATAATTTATCATATTGATTTTTATTATTTATTTAATATTTTCCGTTCCCATTAATATTTTATGTTCCCATTAATTTTTACACGGGTTATAGGCTAGTATATATATATATATATACTATTATATTAAAGACGAAACATTAAAAGTTTTTGCAGTCGGTTTGTAGTCTGGTCCTCCATAGTTTTGTCATCCAATCTCTAACGGTTAGATCTTTTAAATTAAATTAATGAGAGCCATCAGATATAATACTAAATATTTTTTGGTATGTTGTGATTTTACTTAATTGCCCTTACTTAATTACCCTTACTTATTTATAAAAAATATTATTAAATAATAATATTATCTATTTATAACCAATTACCTTTTACACCTAAAATATATTACTTTTTTTATTTTTTTCTGAAAAATTTCCTTACTTTTTCAAAAATATCACGGGCAATTACCTTTTTTAACTAAAGCATATAAGTTTTTTTATTTTTGCTTACTAAAACATCTCCTTTTCCAAAAATATCAGAGACAGTTTCATTTATTAAAATAAAATAATAAAATAATAATTGTTAATAACTAATCAATTACCTATTTTAGCCAAAGTGTATATTCTTTTTTATATTTTCTAACTAAAATTTTACTTTTCTATTTTTTCTAAAAACCTCTCATTTTCCAAAAATATCACGAACGGTTCTTTTTAATGAAATAAAATAATAATATTTATAATTACTAATAACTAACCGATTAGCTTTTTTTTCCCAAAGCGTATATTCTTTTATATAATTTATAAAATCTCACATTTTTCAAAAATATCACATGCAATTTCATTTAGTAACATAAAATAGTAATATGCAATTTCATTTAGTAACATAAAATAGTAATATTATAAATACTAATAATTAATTGATTACCTTAGTTAGCCAAAGCGTATATTCTTTTTTATATTTTTTAACTAAAATTTCTCCTTTTTCTAAAATTATCGCAGAAGATATCTATCTATCTATACTATACTATTATATAATAGCCGAAACATTAAAAGTTTTGATTTCAATTTTCGGTAATGTATTCTATTTAATCTATATGTACTATTACATAATAGCTGAAACATTGAAAGTTTTGATTTTCGATTTTCTCACACATATAACATAACTACAAACTCTTTTAATTATACTTTACTTAGAATTCAAAAACACGACCTTTTTTTAGAAAATATTTATATTTATATTTATATATATTACAACAAAATATATTGATAATTTTGACAGTTATCTTTACTGACATGCTTACTAAGCTGATAAACTATTATAAAATCTATAAATATTTTTAGATTTAAAGTATTAAAGTAGTACTTTTAATTCTTTTTAAAAAGGTAGCATTTTCAGAAGTATTAAAATCTCAAAAAATTTTAAAGTAAATTTCAAAATTAATATTAAAGTTATCCGTCCGTTGCACGGGTTATAGGCTTGTATTTATATATGTATATGTATATATCAATACTATTATATAATAGACGAAACATTAAAAGTTTAGTCGGCCGGTATGGTACGTTGTGATTTTACTTAATTGTCCTTTCTTAAATTCGTGTTTTTACTTAATTAACCTTACTTATATATAGAAATATATTATTAAATAAGAATATTACCTATTTATAACCAATTACCTTTTTCACCTAAAACACATTATTTTTTTTTTCTAACAAATTCTCCTACTTTTTCAAATATATCACGGTCAATTACCTTTTTTAAATAAACCATGTTAGTTTTTCTATTTTTCCTTACTAAAACCTCTCATTTTCCAAAAATATCACGGACAAACCTTTAGTTATTTATTTTAAACCTAATATTATAATAATTTTTAAAAAAAGTTTACCTATTTTAACATGCCTACTTATTTTTCTTAACAAATGCAATTACTAAAAATATTAAAATATAAATAATCAAATACCTATTTATAACCAATTACCTTTTCAACTAAAACACATTATAGATTTTTTCTAACAAAGTCCCTCATTTTCTAAATATATCACATG
This sequence comes from Heracleum sosnowskyi, assembly GCA_030848705.1. NCBI lineage: Eukaryota > Viridiplantae > Streptophyta > Magnoliopsida > Apiales > Apiaceae > Heracleum > Heracleum sosnowskyi. The sequence goes on from CM061242.1 coordinate 73,910,148, forward strand.
AAATTGTCTTTTTCAATTTACTTTTTCTATTTTTCTCACTAAAATCCATTCTTTTTCTAAAAATATCACGGACAAACATTTTACTTATTTATTTTAAAACGTATTTAAATAATTTAAATTATTAAATTTTAAAACCTCATTTTCCAAAAATATCACGGACATTTACCTTTTTAAACTAAATATATATTACATTTTTTATTTTTCCATACTAAAACCCCTCTTTTTCCAAAAAATATAACGAGCAAACCCTTACTTATTTATTTTAAAATATGTTTTAATATTTTTAATTAATTAAAAGTGTTTAGCTATTTTTAAATGCCTACTTATTTTTTTTAACAAATACAATTAAAAAAATAATAATAAAATAACAATTAACAATCTGCATCGAACGGGTTTTAAGCTAGTTTATATATATATATATATATAGGGGTTTACTCTAATACAAACCACTACAAACTAAATATTTTTTTTTTCAAATCGCGTTAAAACATAGCACATATGGTATGCAAATTGATTGTTGGGAGATGGAGAAAAATACGGTGAAGTCGGATTTCAAAAAAAGTTATCCGATTGACGGGAAAAGTCAAATAAAAAACGAAGGGGAATAGGTGTGATTGAGTGTGGGAGGGTGTATTTTAGTTGTGTGTTGTGCATATAGGGGACCATTAGATTAGATTAATCTAAGGGCTTAGATTGGTTCTTAGTTTGTATTTTAAAAAGGTTTGTATTTGATCATTAGCCTATATATATATACTAGCCTATAACCCGTGCAAGGCACGGGCCTTAAAAATAATAAACTAAAAAATTTAATATGAACGGAAAATATTAAAATAAAAGTAAAAATTAATATGATATATTATAAAATGAGAAACTTAAATATTCATTGGAACATAAAAAAATATAAAAAAAAATACAAATGAGGCCGATGAAGATAAATGAGGTATTATTAATATTATTTTATAATAAAATAATATTAATAATAAGGACAGATAGAAAATCTAACATGTTTTAATTAAAAAAAGTAATTGACCGTGATATTTTTAGAAGTGTTTTAATTATATTAATTGTATTTATTAAAAAAATATGTTGAATGTTAAAATAAGTAAGTTTTTTAATAAGGACAAATAAAAAACTTAACATGTTTTAATTAAAAAAAAGTAACTGGTCGTAATATTTTTAGATGTGTTTTAATTATATTAATTTTAGATGTTAAAAAAATATGTTCACTTGTTAAAATATGTAAGTTTTTTTAAATAATTAAAAGTATTAAAATAGGTTTTAAAATATATAAGTTGCACTTGATATTTTTGGAAAAGAGAGATTTTAATGATAACAAATATAAAAGGTAATATATTTTAATTTAAAGGTAATTGCCCGTGATATTTTTGGAAAAGAAGTAGATTTTGTTAGAAAAAAATGTTTTAACTATAAAAGGCAATCAACTAGTTACTATTTTTATATTATTTTATTATTTATTAAATAGAGTATTAAAATAGGTTTTAAAATAAATAAGTAAGGATTGCACCTCATATTTTTGGAAAATAGGGATTTTAGTGATGATGTGTTTTAATTATATTAATTGTATTTGTTAAAAAAATACGTTCACTTGTTAAAATAGGTAAGTTTTTTTAAATAATTAAAAGTATTAAAATAAGTTTTAAAATATATAAGTAAGAGTTGCACTTGATATTTTTGGAAAATAGAGATTTTACTGATAACAAATATAAAAGGTAATATATTTTAATTTAAAGATTATTGTCCGTGATATTTTTGGAAAAGAATTAGATTTTGTTAGAAAAAAAAATGTTTTAATTATAAAAGGCAATCAGCTAGTTAATATTTTTATATTATTTTATTATTTATTAAATAGAGTATTAAAATAGATTTTAAAATAAATAAGTAAGGATTGCACCTCATATTTTTGGAAAATAGAGATTTTAGTGATAACAAATATAAAAGATATTATGTTTTAATTTAAAGGTAATTGTCGTGATATTTTTGGAAAAGGAGTAGATTTTGTTACATTTTTTTTTAATTATAAAAGGCAATCAGTTAGTTACTATTTTTATATTATTTTATTATATATTAAATAGAGTATTAAAATAGGTTTTAAAATAAATAAGTAAGGATTGCACCTCATATTTTTTGAAAACATAGATTTTAGTAATAACAAATATAAAAGGTAATATGTTTTAATTTAAAGATAATTGTAAACAACCCTAAACCCTAAACCCTAAGTCCGTATACGAATTATTCTTCATTCTTAATATTTCTAAAATCCAAAATAGAAACATTGAACCCCAAAAGTTAACTATTGAACCCCAGGTTAAACCAAGACCACAAGTTTACCCCTTTTGTTAATAATTGTTTTTGAATTTTTAGCTGTTTTTTCAATTATTTTTTAAAAAGTTGCATCTAGTTGCATTTAGTTTCAACCACATATGCAACTGGATGCAAACTACGTAGGTTGTAATTGGAAAGTTGCATCCAGTTGCATCTAGTTGCAATCACACATGCAACCGGATGCAATTGTATTTAGTTGCAGAACGTATTTTTGCAAAAATCTTTTTAAAAGATGGTATTTTCGCAAATTATTTTTAAAAAGAAGGTATTTTTGTAAATATTTTGAGAAGATGGTAAAATTGCAAAAAAAAACTTTAAAAAAGTGGTATTTTTGATAAATATCCTAAAATTTATACTTAAAAATCCACTAATTATGTACTATTAAAATTATTAAAAAGATAAAAGTGATGTATATTAACTAAGATTATTATCTCATAAAAATATTTAAAGACAACCCGTTCGATAATCTAGGACAATATAATAAGGCCTGTAAAATTATCAACTTTTCCAAATATTTTATTACACGTTCCTGATTGACCGAAGAACCTGTAAAATTATCAACTTTTCCAAATACTTATTAGAGCGAAGAAGCTGAACTTGAATAACTTGTACCTAGCTTTCGATACCACGAAAACTAAACTTGAAGATTTCAAGTGACACCAAGGTGAAGTCGAAGAAGACAAAATAAAACCAAGTCAGAGTAAAACCAAGTCATAATAAATAAGCAACAATTATCCAAAATAAAAAGAAGAAGATTAGAGACAAGATGAGAAAGTCAACTGTAGACAGCTTTAGAGTAATTAACGGAAAAGACTACGCTGAAGCACTATTTTAAACGAGTCGAGAAGTCCCAAAGAGAACTTCACTTTGTGTTACCCAATCAAGACAACCTAAATCGTGCAAACCGCGTATAAATTAGTAATTTTTGTCCTAAAGCGCCAGCACCATCATTGCTTTTTAGCTTCTTAATCTTATTACGAGTCTATCACTACTTTACCATTATCCCCCACTTGTGCTTATTATCTACATAATTCTTATGTATATTCACTGAAATGCATGAAAGCCCAGATGAGTATTTGAGCAATTTCAAGATTCTAGTACAAGTTTAGAGCAAAAGGGGGAGGATGACAGGAGGAGGTGATAAGTTGGCAAGGGAGCTTGATAGAACACCCACATGGGCTGTTGCTGCTGTTTGTGCTGTTATTATCATCATTTCTATTGCTTTGGAGAAGATTCTTCATAAACTTGGAGCTGTATGTTTACTCATTTCCCCATTTCTTATTATGCTTCTTCTTCTTCTTCTTCTTTTAGTGACTATCTTTGTTCCTTTTGGTGTGTTAATTGTTACTTTTGGACTATCTTTGTTTGTGTTTTCATCAATTTGTTTCTACTTTGATCCTTTTTTGTTGGTTATGTGTTGTATATATAGACCCACCCCCCATTTGCCGCTTTGCCTTGCAGATCCATGTTTCTTATGGACAGAGTTTGCCGACATAGGGTTTCATTACCTTTTTTCATAGTATTGAGTTTTGTGATTTCTTGCTTGTTTTTGGGTCAAACGTTCATGATTTCACAAAAAACTTGATAATAAGTGTTATTTGTGCAAGTATATTTACTGCTCAGAGAAGTTTGTTCAAAGTAGATAATAATTTATTTTACGCAATTATATTTATGTTTAGTGGTTCACAAAGAAGCACAAGAGAGCTCTGTTTGAAGCTTTGGACAAGGTTAAATCTGGTAAATAAGTCATTATACTTTCTCTATCCCTCTTTTTTGTCCATGTTTTCTAATTGCTATAAGAATTAAATATAGAAAAATGATTTTTGTTGAATTACTGCAGAATTGATGGTTCTTGGTTTCATTTCACTACTTCTGACCTTTAGTCAGTATTACATTTCTAAAATTTGCATCTCCCAAAGTGTTGCGGACACAATGTTGCCATGTTCTGTTGCGGAGAATAAAGGTCATGCCAAGGGAGGTGAAAGTGAAGGTGAAGAAGAACATCGGCGGAGGCTTCTATGGTATGACCACAGGTCATTATCTGTCACTAACAACAAATCTACCTGCAAAGAGGTACGAGTATATATGATTTGCTTACGTTTACATGGACAACATCTGTTGTTCAGTACACATGTAGTCATTAAGTTATGACTTAATGACTTCTTTTGTTAAGTTGATGAAGGCATTAAGTTTGGGGTATTTAGTGTAATATACTTTTCGTGACAGAAGGGATGGTGCCAAGGCGGAAATATTATCACCTACACGTTTCGCTTTTGGCCTTTGCTTTAGTTTTGGAAGTTGCTCTGATGATTTTTATGGTTATCGTCACTGGTTTATATACATGTAATGTATCAGTCCTTTTATCATGACTTGTGGATGTAAATTACATCCTTTATAGAATATAGGAATAAGATGGTTTAATACAATTCATATACTTATGTTATAGCCGAATTGATTTATCTAGTTGCACTCGGTCTATGTTGTCATACCAAACCGTTATTGCTTCTAAATTTTTTAGTGTTTTCATATATTTGCACTCCATTTATATTTAGTTCTCGATCAATATTTGTAACATATAAGTGTCTATACAATAATCTATAATTATTTAGAGCATAATTAGATTAAGAAGATATATATTGCCACGTACGTATTCTAGACCAAACTTGTCATTTGATAACAAGAATAGATAAGTGTATTATAATCCTAAATTGCACCTGTGAACACTATTCAGAATCCTAAATTGTGTTTGAGTCTTGAACATTCTTTATATGTAAAATATATAGGGTTCAACTACACACTGTACAAACTTTCAGAATTTACCATATAAATGGATTCACCAATTATACACTAGGATTCACTAAAAAATCTGGTATGTAGTTCGTAGGCTAAGATTGTATTTTAACAGGAGCATATTATGTATATAGTAATAATAATATTGGTAATCATATTTAATGTGTGTGTAAGTCCAAGTTTGTGTCATCTAATGTGCATGCTTTAAGTATTTAGTTTGATATTTTTTGAATTAAAGCTAGGAAAATATTACGAGTATTATAACTGATTCTGTGCATAACACTTTATGCAGTGTTTTATAGTTATTTTACCACTTATTCGAGCTACGAATTTTTAGAAGCTATATATTGTCTTTTTATTCATTCTTATATGCATGCACTTACAAAAAAAATATGTTCGTGGGGTTTCAATTAGGAAATTTTACATTTGAAGTATCGAAGTTTATATATGCTATTTATACTCTAGCATAATATTTGTTTTCTCCATGTGTGACAACCGGGATCAAGTTCTCGAAAATCGGGTTTAAATCCAAATCCATCATAAATGCGACAACTTGAGTCATCCGCAAGCCCACCACAAGCCCCCAAAAGACCATGATTTGTTGGTGGTAGTGGTACTCAAACTTATAAACTGAACTAAGTGCTCCATATGATTTGATGTGGGACCGGGGTGTTACATCATTAATATGAAATATAGATTTGATTCAGTTCTTTATATTATCAATATAATTGTTACCCGGTCGTACTCTATGTGTACTCTACTTCTATGCCGTCTTAGATTTCAACTCTTGCTTTTTTTGTTAGCAGTACTTTCTCATAATGACTTGCTCATATGTCTAAAATATTAGTTTGATCAAAAGTCTAGGTTTATACAATGATTGTTTTTAGTTGGTTTTGTCATTTGGCAGTTTATGTTTTCTCACTTGCTGATTATGCTATTTTATAAAGGGGTCATGTTTTAGTGCATCTTTGTTACATCAGCTAGAGAAGTAGGACTTTATGATTGTTGTCATGAAGGAAGCGGCATATCTATTTACTCGTGTGATTTCAGATTGTTTATAAGTTCAGCCTCTGGAGTTGCTGATTTTAGTTTTGATGATTGCTAAAATGATTCTGGGTTCATAGGGATTAACTCAATTTTATTATGGGATTTAGTTGTTTCTTGCAATTGCTACGTTTAATGTGTTCACAATAACTCTCGTTGAAGGACTTTCAGCGGATATTAACAATATTTGTGCTTGGGATGTACAAGTCAATGTGAAGTTTCTTAGAATTTGATATGGTTCTGGATATTAATCTCTTTGAATTCCATATTCAAAGTTGCGATTGGATCCATTCATTAAAAGGAATCAAAGCACATTTCCAATTTGACCGGTGGCAGTCTAAGCACCCTAACATCAGTACTTCATATGAGTAGTCAAGAAAGGTTAAGATGAGTCAGTCTTAGGCCCTTTCCTTAATTTACGATAGGTGGTATTAGTGTTCTTGATTACCAATTTGAAATAAAGGAATTGCTAAATTTAAAATGTTCTGGAGGATTTAATGGAGTTAATTGTGAATTGTTTTATTTTCAAATCTCAAGGGAGGAATTGTTGCTATTAATGGTATTCATTATGAGTATAAATAAGAATTTTAGCATGTTGGGCAGGCATGTATTAGGTTCCAGTAGAGGTGACCACATGGGCGGTTACGGCCGGCTAACCCGTAACCGCCCCGCTGAAATGACTCGTATAAATCGGACTGGTACGGTCCGAATCAAAACCGGCACAAACCGTACAGTAAAACGGTGCGTTCACGGGTTAAGAATATATGAACCTGAACTGGCCCGGCACGTTAACAGATGGAAGTTGGAGCCAAATAAGAAATGCAAGCTTCATATGATAGTATAATGGCACGTTAACATATTTTAATATTAAACCTACACACACGGCCCGTGTGTGAACCGACCGCCCCGTTTATTTTAATATTAATGTTCCGTTTTTTTAGAGAGGAGTCCTCTCAAATTAATTGTAAAATATTTTTTTAATTAATAAAACTTATAGAGGTACCGTCCTCTTTTATTTCAAAAATGTTCGTATAATTTTAAATAATATTTAATCGAATTAAAAGTATAAAAAAAATTGAACCGCATAACCCGCACAACTCGTCCGCCAACTCGGTCGAGCCGTGCACGAGTTACCCTTCCCCAGAACCGCCCCGGCCTGTCGCCACAGCCGTGCCGTTCCCGTCCCCGGCCTTCAGCAACTCGGCACTCCTACAACCCGGCCGGCACGGCCCGGCTCGGCCGCCCGTGTGGCCGCCTCTAGGTTCCAGTGTTTGTGTGGAGAGTGTGTGATCTCTGCAGTATTACCTAGTTGATTGCGTGTGTGTGTGTGTGTTTATGTATAAAGAACTTGTTACTGTTTTTAATCTGATAATATAGTCTCAGTCTACATATTATATATATCTACATATTATATATATGGGTCATGTTCCTTGTAGAACCCTTAACCTTAGAACCCTTAGAACTCTATCTTATTTTTTAAAATAATATATATTTATTATATGAAGGTCATGGGTAAAGTTGTCCAAAAACACAAAATACATAATTTAGAGCTAATTAATATTTTATTAACGATAATAATCATACATCGATATCGATCACAAAATTCTCCATCATCATCATAAAATTTCCCCAATTATTTTTATCATTTTTTGTGTAAATATTCAAGTTATTGTATAAACACAATATCAGATAACAGTGTTCAGCAGCTGAACATTTAAATACAAGTAAGTTCAGTTGCAGAACTTTAAAATTTATGTGTTTGATTTCAAATTCGATTGCATGACTTTTATGTTCAGCGGTAGAACACGAAAGTTATGGTATGAAAATAATGTGAATAACATTGTTCAACAGCTGAACAATATAAAAATAATCAAGTTCACTTGTAGAACTTTGTGGAAAAAAGTAAGTTCAGTTGTAGAACTTTGAAGTCCATATGCATAACTTTTAAAATTCAGCTGCAGAACACTGTATTTATATTATGAAACAAAATAGGTTCGGCAGTAGAATCCTTTTATTCCAAGAATACCCTGATAAGATTTTGTATATAAAAATGTGTTGAATCTGAACAGTTGATCTAGTAATAATCCAACGGCTTATAACAGTTCTAAAGTTCTTTTTTAGTGATTGGTTCTCTCTTGAGCCTAACCCTTATATATATATATATATATATATCAGACTAGAGGAGGTCATAACAGTCACCTAAATAATCTAGGACTGTTTTCTATGTAATACTCTCCTGATTTTATTAGAATCCTTCCTTGATAACTGTGAGTCTATGAATAGTACTTTTGCATTGAGTTGTAGACACACCAATCATGCAATTGATTACGATGACTATAATAGCTTGTGGTGCTGGTTCTCTGTTATTAAATTAAAGATTTTTACTGTGTGTTGTTAGACTGAAAGATTGAAAGGATTTACCCTTTGATATTAAATTAAAGCTGAATAAAAGGAAAAAAAAACGTTAGGTCTTGGCTATTATTGGATATATACATAATTGACTCCGGTGAATTAAAAATCAGATAGTGACTTTAGACGTGATGGAGTTTGCATAAAAGGGTCATCATACATCTCGCATTTTCCCTGTACTCTAGTTTTTGACATGCTAAGTTAAGATGATAGTGAGAAGATGGATTTTGCATCAGGACAACTTGCAAGATATTTCCTGGTTTGCTGATGACATAATATTGGGAGGGGATTTCAAACGAAATGTATTATTGGAATTCAAGTCTTGTGAATATTGATGTGCGTTGGAGTTCTTCTGAAGCAATTGGCTGAACGTTGAATTAATCAAAGAGTAATTTATGTAATATTAATATGGAAATGCCTCTTGGATTTGTGCTTTCTTGGTTGGTCTAATGTTTGTCATTTTCAATTGCATGCCTGACGTATCATTTATGTGTGTGCAGTGGGAGGAATTATATTCCCATATCTTTTGACCTGTGCTGTTGAACTAGCCTAAAGATTTATGTGTGGTTTTACCGTTTTCCCTTCAAATAGGCATGGGTAGGATTGCTCTAGTGTATGTTTGATTTACAGATTTGCACATGATAAAACAAAGTTGTGGTACTGATTCAGTATTCATTTTTTACTTATTACATTTTGGCATTTGTGGTCTTACTTAAAAGTAGATTTTTTGTATGAAAGTGATATTATGACAGTCCTGTAGATACTAACGCATGTGTTGGCAACAGGGGCATGTACCAATTATAACCGTCGACGGATTGCATCAGTTGCACATACTCATATTCTTCTTGGCAGTCTTGCACGTTGTTTACAGTGCTGTTACCATGGCTCTTGGCAGACTGAAGGTAATATAATATCTGAGATACTACTTTTTTGTGGTTCTGTTGTATTAAAATATAGCATGTATATTACTCCCTCCTTCCCTTCCGATTGTTAACATTTGGATTGGACACGGACGTTAAGAAATGAGAATAAAGTAATGGAGAAGTGTAGGAAAAGTGGGTAAAGTGGTGGGACCCATTAATATATTTAAGTAATAGATTAGAAAGATAGTGGGAGTTAGCGGGAAGTAGTGGGCCCATTTGAGTTTTTAAATTATTAAAAGTTAAAACTTAACCAATTTGGGAAAGTTTTTGAATTGTAAAGAATTGGATGGGAATTGAAAGGGACAGAGGGAGTACTCTGTTGAATACTGAAAAGTCAGACCTCTACTTGATGCCTGCAGACTGATTGAAGTAGATCATTTGGTTGTTTTTGAGCCATTGTATGAGCATACATCTTAATTTGCTAAGAGTTCAATTCATAAATCCCCTCTTTTGTAGTGTCTGACCCAGTGAGTTCTTGGTAAGAACCTATTATTATATTATATAACATTATTGCATAAATCGCACATATAAGCGGGAATAGCAAGGCATTGCAAGTAGCATATTGAAGTTTGAAAGAGTAAACTGTGTTAAGATAGCACTTAAATTGCTGATGTCATAACTATACTGTAAAGAACTGAAGGCATATATTTATATGGAGGATTTTAATGATTTTGTAATCTACTTAGAGAGCACAATTAGAGGAAACATAGTATCTGAATTTTAAAACAATAGTTTAATATTTTTTTTTTGGTTCTTTTAGCAGATTGCACTTTATTTTAAATAAATATGGTCAAAGTTCAGGTTGAGTTAACTTACCCAGTCAATAATAAAAAGCGGGAGCTCATCTTCCATTGGTGATTGGTATTAGTTTAGGTAATTGGTCATGGCAGTGATTTAGCATCAGATGGGTGATTGCCATTTTAATTAGGTATGCTGTATGCAGCAACTCCTGCACGAGGAAACAACTCAACACAAGCTAGCATGCCTATAACCTAATATTCCTATAAGGTTTGACCAAGGGTATGTGCTAGCATGTTTTTGGCTTTTAATATAAGGCGGCCTTTGCCAGTTTATTCTAGTTGCTCAGGTTTCCTTTATACAAAAAAAAACTGTGTTTTTTTTCAAAGAGGTTTCTTGGTGCTCCATATCTTTCTTGTAATTCTTCCACTGATGTTAAAAAAGTGTGTGGGCGCTATGAAGCTGCTGCATCCATATAAAATTTAAGCTAGGCATGGCATGAAATTTTGCTTACATTTCAAGCAGTAGATGAGGCAAACAAATTGCATGGTAAACAGCAAAATAGAACAATTCCATTAGCCACTTATAAGGGAGGAGAACTGTACCTTTATTATGGGAGAACGGTACCCTTTAATAGATGTATATCATTTGAGCAGAACCATAGATATGATAAGGAAATAATTGCTTAAAAAATATTCAAGGATCAATCTATTCAGTAACTGTTGTATACCTAACCTATATTTTTCCCCTTCTCCCAACTGTTAAGCGTATATGAGTTTTGACAGTCTTTGCAACTTTTCTGATGTTTGCCATATATTATACTGTATGATTCCACATTTAATGCTATCAAATGTTTGTACTTGCCTAGATTCGTGGTTGGAAGGTTTGGGAGCAAGAGACGGCATCCCATGACTATGAGTTCTCCAATGGTATGTTGTTGAATGGCTTAGACAGGCCTAACTGTTAAAAAACAAATTGTGTAATGCAACTAATTTTGAGTCACCCTACCTACAATGGGACATGCAGATCCTTCAAGATTCCGACTTACTCACGAGACATCTTTCGTCAAAGCACACACTAGTTTCTGGACAAAAATTCCGTTCTTCTTTGTTATTGTAAGATACGTTTCTCAGTCTTGAAAGTTGAATCTGCATTCATCTTTATGTAAAGTACATATAACTTATTACACGGAACAATATATCCACTTACAATATATCTCTTGCAGGGATGCTTTTTTCAGCAATTTTTCAGGTCTGTTAGTAAGTCGGACTACTTGACATTGCGAAATGGATTCATCAGTGTGAGTTTTAAGTTGCTTGATTACTTCTTTACTCATACATATTTGTTTTATTCGTGACAATGCTACTCTATATTTAGGTTCATTTAGCCCCTGGAAGTAAATTTAACTTCCAAAAGTATATCAAAAGATCACTAGAGGATGACTTCCAGGTAGTAGTGGGTGTCAGGTAATGTGGAAATGTACTTGAATTGCTGCTTCATTTTCTTGAAGGGGTTTATATTTATGTTCTCTCCTAACTTGGTTCTTTATGACATTGGCAGCCCAGTGTTGTGGGCATCATTTGTGGTTTTTTTGCTTATAAATGTCAATGGTATATATCTCTTCCACATGCTTGTTACTTAAGAAGTTCCCATTTTTACTTTGATGAGACAAATTTTTATGTTTCATGACAGGATGGAAGGCACTGTTCTGGGCGTCCTTGATACCTCTTGTTGTAAGAAAGCTTTTCTATCTCATATCTCATTAGACATTCTTAGAAAGATTAAAGCTGACTGTTTTGTTGTTTCCAGATTATCTTAGCTGTTGGGACAAAGCTCCAATCCATTTTGACAAAAATGGCTCTTGAAATCACAGAAAGACATGCAGTGGTCCAAGGGATTCCTCTTGTTCAAGGCTCAGACAGATATTTCTGGTTTGGTCGTCCCCACTTAGTCCTACATCTTATACACTTTGCCTTATTTCAGGTAAACCTTTAAAGAAAAAAATTTGGATCGGAAGCTATCAGCTTTTTTAAGTTTTTTTACATCTTCCAGTTCTCTACTCCCCTGCAATATTTATTGTGGTAAACATTTGCTACTGTTTTTCCCACTAGGAGTTATAGAAGTGCCACTTTTCGAATTGATAATGAGCTAAGATACATACGCATAGACTATTCATTGTCCAAATCAATATATGATGTTTATATACAAATTTCTTCACAATGCTGAAGGCATCTGATTCAAACTTAACTAGTTTTGCTATTGAGACCTTAGTTTAAGAAAGGAGCAAGTTTTGAGACTTATAAGGTCAGACTGTCTATAAAAATTCAAATACGGGGTTCCCAAATGGTGGTAGAAAAGGTATTATTTTGATCTACATGTATCTCTAGCTTTGGAGCTTTTAAATGGGGGAGTAAATATATAAATTTATATATAATGTTCAGGTAGAAATCTTCTTCATTGTGATTTCTTTTCAAGCACTTGTTTGACGAATGACATCTAACAAGTTACATGGTTCTTGCAGAATGCATTCCAGATAACATATTTCCTATGGATATGGGTAACTAGTTCTGTTGGATATCAATCATATCTGTAATAAATCATTGTTTTGTTTAAAGCTTGGAAATAACACTATTTTTCTTTGCAGTATGAATTTGGACTGAAATCTTGTTTCCATGATAATTTCCAGTTGTTGATGATTAAACTAGCTTTAGGGTAAACCATTGTTCTACTAGATATCCTTCAGTTACAATATTCTTTGGAAGGCTCAGACATTTGATCGAAGTGATTGTTATCTGCAGGGTTGGCGTCCTATTCTTATGCAGCTATATTACACTTCCACTATATGCTCTCATAGCTCAGGTACAACTTTTTGTGCAAAACCATTTGATAAGGTCCTAGTTTTTAAAGTGTAAAGCAATTAACAATTTTTTAAGTTGAACATTTAGTCCAAAAAATTTGGTTGTTTCTGAGTTTTCAGTTTCTAAATACTCTCATTATGTGGAAAAAGTAGCACGCCCAAAAGGGCTTAATTTATTTTATATAATGTTTTTAATGTGGAAGAGCTTCTTTGAAGAAAATAAACTTTTTGCCATTGATAGGATCTTATTATTAATCCAGGTCATTTGGATTTTAGTACCAACGAGGATTCGGGTTATAACATATTTGATTAATCAAAGAGAGATTCGGCAACTAAACAGAAGATAATTTTATTTTTGTTAAACAAAATTATCTCATAAAAATTACTGTTGGCAGTTCCACTTGCAACTAGGCCTGTCAAGGGGTCAAATGTCTGACCCGACCCTATTTGGGGCCTCCGTTACACTAACTCTTCATTATACCCAAGTACCCGTGTTGGACACTCAAACATGGATATGAACATCCGGACACTTATTTTAGGCCAAAACATATTTAATTTTTAAAAATGTGCAGAGTAAGACATCCATGTTAGGTTCTTCCTGCTGACTGCTGAGTCCAGAGTTTGAATACAGAAACAGACCCCCTAAAATCATTCAATCCACATGTCATTCTCTAAATATGATATATGTTTAAAAACCCGATCCAATTATATATAGTGATGTATATTTTCTTTAACATTTAAGATAATATTCCATCCATGCTACCAAAGCTACCACTCTTCCTTTTCAGGATATTGTTGAGATATCAGTCTTTATGTGAATGAAGATAGTGAGTTAGTTCTGTAAATGTCTGTTGTTTTATTAAGATAAAACTAATCTCTCCAGGGATTTTAACAAAGTAGTTTATTGTAGATGTCTTGGAAAACAGATAGTTTGATAGATAATTTGTGAAAAAAATCCTCCAAACCCATTCTAGCTATGTTTTCAGCAATCGATTAGTTTGTGCTACAAAATTACTCTATGATAGCATTATTCAAATTAAGTATTAAATAAACTATATTTATAAAAGTTGTACTCTTTTTATATCAAAATTTTCTCTTGCCCTACATTTTTGTTATTGGGTTGATTGGGCTGTTCAGCTATATGCCTGCATGAATTTGTATACATTAAATTTGCAGATGGGTTCAAATATGAAGAAATCCATATTTGATGAACAAACAGCCAAAGCCCTTAAGAATTGGCGTATGGCTGTTAAGAAGAAACATGGAGGAAGATCTCCCACTCGAAGTTTGGGTGACTCTAGCCCTACTCCTTCAATGGCATCAACATCAATGTCATCAACTTTGCACTCGGCTACATCTAAGCTTCATCGTTTTAAGACTACTGGTCATGCAACTCGTTCATTTACATACGACGAACAGGACATGTCTGATTTGGAAGCAGATCCGATAACTACCGAGTCCACCACAGCCAAATTGATTGTAAGAGTTGATGATGATGATGATGATGATGATATAGACAATGCAACAACTATACTTCCTGATGAAGAACATCGAGATGAAGATGACTTTTCATTTTCCAAGCCAGCACCACCTAAGTAAAGATTGTTGAGGGGCAAATGTTTTTAAGCAGTTCTACCAAATGTTTATGCTTGCAGTTGACGAGTAGATATTTTATTAATTATTTTTTAGAAGCAGCGTGGTATATAGTAGCTGGCCGGCTTGTAAATTTGATATGCTTGTTAGTTACCGGTAGGAATCATTGGAGGAAGGCTTACTGAATTCACCCCTCAAGCTCCAGAAAATAATTGTGATCCGTCGTCTATTATTAAAAATTGAGGTTTGATATTCATAGATACGAGCTGGGTTGTAGATTAACCAACCAGCTTGAAAACAAATTAGTTAAAAAATAAATTATATAACTTGATATAGATAGCCAACTTGTCGGATTTCTGGTGTTTCCGTCCAAGGAAAAGGAGCTTACTAGCCCAACCTCGAGGTAAAGGAAAGCTACATTAAGTAAATACTACTACAGTATATATATTCCAAGTAGTTGTGATTGTCGTGAAATACATTAAATTTACTTTTGTTAATATAAACTACGCCTACGTGCACAAAAAAAAAGAAAAAAAGTGAATCGCCTTTAATTAGTGCGGACTGTGATAATGGGGTATGCTATGCTATGATGAAGCCTTTTGGAACAATCTTTTTCTCATCATGGAGGAGACATTTACTTTTGTTAATATTGGCCCTGCCCCTCACCCTCACCCTCACCCTCACCCTCACCCTGCCCCTTATAAATACGTAATTATGCGTTGCTACTTGCTACTGTCTCCTCATTTTTTTATAACTAGAAGCAGAGACAAATTAACGTATGATACCAATTTTGTTTCATTTAATTCCGCACGAATTTGTCGTTATTAAATTTAAATTGACCGGACAAATTTCGATAAACAGTACTGTTTGTATTCAACCCCCCCTTCTACAAACATATTGGACCTAACAATTGGTATCAGAGCCATTTGATTGACATAAAAATCAAGATCCTATTTTTCGTCAATTAAATTCGAACTCGAATTTTCTTAACTCTTCAAAATTATCATGTCTAATACTAGAGTTAAGATTCCTGTGTTTGATAAAATAAATTACAATTTATGGAAGAAAAAGATGATTCTTTTTCTTCAAGTAGCCAATCCCAAATATCTGGGAATGTTGAAGAATGGGCTACAAACTCCAATGATCACTGAACCGGAAGTGGAATTGGAAGGAGTTGTTGTAATTGTTGAAAGGACATATCCAAAGGACCTTAATGATTATACCCCTGCTGAAAAGGAGGAAGCTGAACTGGATATAAACCTACAACTGATTTTGGTGGAATCCCTAGATGCAGACATGTACTGTCATGTTGTGAACTGCAAGGATGCTAAGCACATTTGGGAAACCATTGAAACAATAAATGAGGGGACTGAGGAAGTCAGGGAGAATAGATTGAAAATCCTGACCTCTGAGTATGAGCACTTTAGATCTCAGCCTGGAGAGAGTATCTCTGATGTTTTTGGGAGATACAATAAATTGATAAATAACCTATACCTCCATGGCAAGTTTTACACACTCAAAGAAATTAACAGAAAGTTCCTGCTGACACTGCCAACCCATCTAGAGCATAGGATTACTGTCATCAGAGAGTCCAGAGACATGAATACAGTTTCTCTGGATAAATTATTTGGCATCCTCAAGACCTATGAGCTAGAACAGGAACAACAGAAAGAGTTGTATGGCAGAGGTATGGATGTCAGCACATCTGCTGCTTTGGTGGTTGAGGCTCCGGTGAAGATGGAAGCTAAGGTTGTTCAACCTTACAACTCTGACAAGGAGGTGATTGTAGCAGAGTATGGGAAGACAGCTGCAAGTCAGGATTGTGCAGAATTTTATTCATTGGAGGAGCTGGAGCAGCTGAAGGATGATTCAATGGCACTGGTTGTAAGGCAGTTTAGTCACTTCAGATTTAGAAGAAATCCCAATTTCAGACTCAGGTCTACAGGGAATAGATTCCAGCAAGGAGGTTATTCCTCAAGTAGCACAAGGGGTGGCTACAAGACTGGGATGGTAGACAGAAGCAATATCAGGTGCTTCAACTGTAATGAATTGGGACACTTTGCAACTGAGTGTCAACAACCTCAACAAGATGCAAGAAGAGAGTATGCATCTGGAAAGAAGAAGGCAGACAGTGCCTATGTAGCTCGGGAAAGGAGCTGGGATGACACAGACAGTGATGAAGAGGAAGTTGGGGATCTTGCACTAATGGCAAATACAGAAGAAATCAAATATGGCCCCAACTGTACAATAAAATTCACTGATGCTGAAATGGTACGTAATCTTACTTATACCTTGAGTTGTGCACAAAAAGAAGCTAAAAGAATGACACTTGAAAACACTAATCTTGAAAATGAAGTGTTAGAATTTAAAAAGGTGCATGATAATCAAGATCAGCTGAAAGAGGAAATAGCACGACTTAACAGAAGAGATAAGTCGCTATCAGAATTTGTGTCTAAACAACTTGCTAAAATTGCTGAACTTGAGACCAAGATAAAAGAACAGGAAGTCAAACTATCTGCCTTGTATAATTCCTGCAAAGCTTCTAAAGAGTTTTTCAATAAACAAGCTGTAGAGCAGACCGTAGGAATAGGGTTTGGCTACAACGAGGCTATTGGAATGTTAGGCATAAATTCCCCTAACCTTGTTAGTGCTAAAGAAAGGGGAATACCACATGTGCTTAAGGATGTTGAAGATCCACTCTTTAAGAAGTCTATTGCAGAGCCTCTTAACTTGACTTCTCTTGTTATTAAAGAGGAGATGCGTACTGAGGACATTGCTAGTAGGAATGTCCAAATTAATGTTAAATCTGTTAAGGACATTAATCCCAAGAATGTTCGCTCTAAGCAAGTTTCACCTAAGGTGCCAGTCAAGGTTGTTGATACAGCCAGTTCTTCTAAAACTGGATTAGGTGGTAATAATGTGAGGAAGAACAATAACATGTCTAACATGCATGCCATGCCTGTTATTGATGCATCTCATAAACCATGTGGCATTTTAAATTGTATGTCTTGTGCTTTTAATGCTATGTTTTCATACTTTAACTGCATGAATGCAACTGCTGGTATGAGTGCTCCGAGGCAACATATGAATTGTAACAAGCATGCTAGAAATAGGACTGCTAGTCCTCCTAAAGTTGGGGCAAGGACTTCTAGTTCTCCTAATGTTAGGAAGGAGACATTTGTACCTAGGCCTAATCCTAGTTTGACCAAGGCTATCTATAAGGTCAAATGTCCAGTCAATGAAAATGATGTTATTGTTGCTGAAAAGACATGGATACCCAAGATTAAACAAACAGTTGTTAAATATGTTTATGGGGTTAAATGTCTAATGAGTAATAAAGAAGTTGGTGTCAGGATAAAGAATGTAGTTTTACCTGATAAAGGCCAATTCTTTAAATATGCGGGACCCAATCAAAGTTGGGTTCCGAAGAAGGTTTAACCGTTTTGGCATTGCAGGGTGTGTAACAGGTAGATCGTGTTATGTGGATTCTGGACAGTAGATGTTCAAGGCATATGACCGAAGATAGAGCCTTGCTGTCAAGAGTGGTGTAGGTATCTGGCCTAGTGGTATCCCTTGGAGATAACAACAAGGGTATGACCGAGGGTCAAGGCTATTCAATAGCTAGGAATGTTGTCAGTAATAAAACAAGACTGCCCCACCTGGAATAAATCAAAGTCAATTGATTATGTGGCAAGTCAAAAGCTGTTGATTCAGACAATCTGAAGACTGAAGACCACGAATGTTGATTGATCACATTTTATGGAGTTGATCAACATGAAGTGACTGAAAGTCTTAATGTGATGATTCAACAACTACAAACATCCCTAACATCCAAACTGAAGATCCATCTGACAAATCAAAATTCGATGACATGTCATTCAGATGATGATCAAGAACCTGAGGTTGCTGCTAGTAATAACAATTGGTATTGATAATAACAATTGGTATTTGAAAATGTTAATGATGATACTAACCCAAGTGATAGTGGTGGAAACAATATAATATTGGAGATATCCCTGTCATTGGAAAAGAATCATCAAGTCAACCTGGCAACAACTCAGGGGGAGTAAACAAAGGGTCAACTAGTCAACACAACATCACAATGAATATCAAGCGATTCATCAAGATTAAATCTTCCAAGACAGACAGTCTGGAATAGAGCTCACCTTATTGAGCTGATCATTGATGATCCAGATGTTGGAGTTAGAACTAGAAGAGCTACTCAGAATTAATGTATCTATTCAAGGTTTCTTTCTGTAAGGAACCTAAGGAATCTGAGGAAGCACATGATGATCCTGATTGAGTGATTGTTATGCAAGATGATCTCAATCAATCAAGCAACAAGAAGTGTGGAAGCTGATGCCCAGACCTAAACACAAGAAATTGGCTGATGCTAGGAGGGTATTCAGAATCAAGCTAGATGAAGATGACACTGTAATAAGGAACAAA
This sequence comes from Heracleum sosnowskyi, assembly GCA_030848705.1. Taxonomy (NCBI): domain Eukaryota; kingdom Viridiplantae; phylum Streptophyta; class Magnoliopsida; order Apiales; family Apiaceae; genus Heracleum; species Heracleum sosnowskyi. Next base: position 73,929,294 of record CM061242.1, read on the forward strand.
ACAAGACTGGTTGTAGAAGGTTACCAGTGACAAGGCTTCAAGGCTATCTATGGTCTTAAGTAAGCGTCGAGAAAATGGTATGACACTCTTTCTCAATTCTTAATTGAAACTGATTTTGTAAGAGGTGTCATAGACAGAACGCTCTTGATTAAAAGGCATAAAAATGATATTTTAATAGTCTAAGTCTATGTGGACAATATAATATTCGGGTCTACTAATCTGGACCAGATATTATGTATGCTACATGCTTATGTGTAAGGTCCCAAGTGAATCCTATAAAATCTTGTCTTATAGCTATTTACAGTTGGTTTTCAAATATCTTGAGTTGGACCCAAATCTAAGGATATGGTACCCTAGAGATATTTTTTTTCTACTAACATGTTTAGCTACATAGCTACAGAGATTATATGAGTTGTAAGAAAGCAGGAGATCACAAGGAATCAAATTCATCTCCAACAACTCTGTGGAACACACGAGGACTAAGCGCATTGACATCAGGTATCATTTGTTTAGAGAGCATGTCATGAATGATACTGTGGTTTTACATTTTGTACCCACAGAGGAACAAACAACAGATATCTTTACTAAGTCTATTGATGAATCCATATTCACCAAGCTTATTGGTGAATTGGGTATGTTAAATAGTCCTAGTAATTAATTAATATCTGTTATTTGCTCTTTAATAAATTTGCAAGTGAATATTTTAGTGGCATTAATCCTAAAATCACTTGTAAGATTATTTTATCAACTTATTTTCTTACTTGTTTATTCTAAAAAGCTTTGCCTTATTCATCCTTATCATACACTCCATACTTTTGATATTTTAGAATAATTTATTTTCTATAAAAATATTTTTCTCAAAGTTCTACAAGTTAGAATTTTTGAGAGAGTTATTTTTCTTGAAAATTTCATTATTTAAAGTAACTGCAATATTTATGATATTTTATTATATCATATTTTCTCTCTAAATAATTTTCTTGTAGAAAGTTATTTTGTTAGAAAATATATGGATTTACTAACTTATTATAAATATTCTTGTATATACTTTAATGTTTTTGTACAGGTATTGTAATTTTTGGATGTTAATCTTATTTAACATGTTTTGTAGCGTTTGTCTTTTTATTTAAGTCTTATGTCTGTTTATAAGTCTATCTATGTAAATTATTACTTATGTATAGTTTTTCTATTTTCATCTTTATGTATAGTTTTTCTATTTTTATTTATTTTTAAACTATTGGTATTCTATGTTTATATTATATATAGTCTTTCTATTTTTGTATAGTGTTTTTCTATTTTTTTTTGTGAACATATGTAATAGTTTGTATAGTTTTTACAGTTTAGTCACTATACTTTCAAAACTTACAAACAGGTCCCTGTACTTGGTTCTTTTGATGTTCTTCTGTTTAACACACACATAACCTGTAGTTTTAAGTTTACATCTTTGTTTTGTGAGTGATGTTAACAAACCTTCATGTTAAGGACTTAGCAATTGACCAATGTTGGTATCATAATTGGTGTCTGTCAATCCAATTTGTCAATCCAATTGATCTTTAGGACGTAACGTTTGATTTTCAGGACCTAACAATTGGAAGACAAGACTTAACTATTGCTAACATTTTGCTAACAATTGGTATCTAACAATTGTTAACAAGTGGTAACAGTTGGTATCTGACATACAAGACCTAAAACATGTTAAGATAGTTTTGTTTGTATTGGTTTAAACAATAACTTGCATTAATTTGAATAATTTGATTATTAATTGGATTTTTGCTCTGTTTGTTGTTTAGTAAAATCTAGCTCAAGATCTATATCTTTCCTAACTCAAAATCTCTTTCTACAGCTGTGATTGCTTATATTGTAAACCTTTTGAAATCACAACTGTATATCATTTCTCTATTTCTATTGCTCATATTCTGTGATGCAGGTTCATCTAATTGGAGTTTTGTATTCTCACATGATTAGTCATGAGGTTGTAAACCCAACAACTTTTATCCCAGACTACGGTCAAACTCAAACACATTCTAACTTACCCCTAAAAGGAAGTAACCTATCTGACTAGAGGTCACCAGGGAGTAACTGCACTTGATGCAGCAAATAAGGATGTGTGGGATATTCAGTTGGAGAGTCACTAACTTATACACTAACCAACATATTTCATATGCACAAAGTGAGATTGCACACACTAAGGATGAATTGACGGAAACCTGTAATCCAACCATTTTACGGTTAGGATTATAAGTTAAAGGTTCTTTATTGAATCAAGAGTCTTCACAGACCTCGAGAGAAGGTATTGATCTCAATACAAAATCTTACAAGATCATTATCTAACTCCCCAGAGGGAACATCTCTGGATCCTGCGGGTAACGGGTCCGACATAGGTGCGGATCGGCAACTTGTAGACTATGATTCAGATTTACCTGATGAGTTTAACAAGGTAATGTCCTCACAGACATTTGAAGGAAACTTTGATCTCATTGCTAAATTTTATAGATCATTGTTCACCTTCCCAGAATTCAAATCTGGAACCTTTAAAAAGGAAATTAGCAACTTATAGATTATGACTCAGATTCGTCTGACGAGTCCAACGAGGATTTGGGATTCGCGAACTCCCATTGCACCACCTCTGACCTCTCTTGAAGGGGCTAGGGTGATTTTTCCTTGCAGGTACACATGGATGTTGGAGCTATGAGTGATATGAGTGATACACCAGTGAGCAAGAGTGTAAACACAGAGAGAAGTGAGACACTCAACACAAATGAGTGGAGAGAAGAGTGAAACACTTGTGAGGTACACTAAACACTATCACACACTCACAGTGAGGAAGAAAATGAAACTTCCTTTCTAACAAAGCTCAACTACTTTGTCAACTAGTTGATTGGAGGATATACTCAACTAAGGGGGAGAAAGTAGTTAGTAGTTAGGGTATACAAGAAAAAGGTGAGTGAGTTAGAAAGGGGGAGCATTTGAAGACTGTGCTTAGGAGGAGAAGCAAGTCAAGTAACTAAGGGGGAGCCTTAGATGGAGAAGCTTACCTTAGTAGGAGATCACCAAGTAAGGGGGAGAAGTAAGTAGAGTGAGTTACTAAGGGGAAGATTCAGTTGAGAAGCAAGTGGAGATTTAGAAGGAGAAAGTAGATGAGGAACTAAGGGGGAGATTCAGTTGAGAAGTAAGTGGAGATATAAGGAGAATTACATCACATTACTATTCTATTAGTCTTTCAATGTACTATGTATAAAGGCTAAGTGTAGGAGTAGTAGATTTCCTATAAGTTATAGAAATGGTATTGATTCACCATTGTCTATATAGTAGGAGCAGTTGTTTTTCTTAAGTGAGAAAAGCTGTGTCATAGAAGGGAAGTGATTGTAAATCAAGAACTGCTGATAATCACCAATGTAAGATGTAAAGGATTATCAGGCAGAGATATGAAGAATCAGAAATGAAGATGAGTTATCTATTGAAGATTAGTTCAGTGCTAGAGGAACAATCATCTATCATTTCATCAACTGAGGATTCTGGAATTGTTATATTTAAACCAGAGAAATTTTTATTATGTATTATTTGCTTAGTTCTTAAAGTTTTATCTTTTTCTTGTTTAAGTGAGTTAGTTGAGTTATCCTCTCGGTATTTGCTTGTTATTGTCTAACAAACAAATAGGGGGAGATTGAAAGGCATATGTTTAGCCTATTTGTATTTCGAGGATTCAACTCAACTTAAACAAGATTGTATTAGTAAATAATATATAGGACGTCACTAGGAATCTCAGATTGTAATATCTGTCAGAAGAAAAAGATCAAGGTCAATCTACAGACTTGAAGGATTGCTACATTGAAAGAAGTTCAGTCAACTGTTCAAGCCTCATTGAAGTATTCGTCAGGAAGTGGATTCGTTTAAAGTGACAGAGGTTCCGCCAGTGATAGAGACAGTACAGAGAGAAGAGAAGAGAGAGAAGAGAAGAGAAGAAAAAGAACCACAGCCTAGAGTCAACAATAAAGAACAACCATTGGAGTTAGTCGTTCATGAACCAGACCGTGCATCGAGCGTCAACAGCCAAGTCAGTGGTAATTCTTTATTACGTATAGTGGTTCAAGAAAAAGATTGGGCTGTCATAAGATTTATATTAATTCTTATTTAATTAATATAATAATGTAATTGATTTAATTAATAAATTAATTCAGTCTGAATTAATTTATTTATTAAATTAATTATCATATTAATTAACTTTGAATTAATATATTAATCTAATTTGATTTAATTAAGTAATTAATTAATTAATCGTTATTGTTTAAATGATTAATTAATTAAGTTTATTTAATTAAATTAAAAGATTTGAAGAAAGAAAACAAAAGAAAAAAAAGGAAAAAGAAAAAAAAAGGAACGAAAAAGAAAAGAAACGAAACAAATTAAGAGAGGAGGAAAACAATGCTGTCGGCAAAATTTGACAGCAAACAAAGTTGCTGTCGGGAAAAAAGAAACAGGCAGAAAAAGAAACATGCACAGTTGCAGTTGCTGTCTGCAAAAAGCTGTCGGCAGAACGCGCCTGACTGCGCGTGCGCAACACGCGCCAGAAAGAAAAGGAAACAAAGCGCGCGTGGCCAACACCTCCTTCCCTGCGAGTGGCTTAGTTCTGCAGCTGTATTTCAGTTTAGTTGTTTACCGAATTTTGTTTACTCAATAAATTGAAAAGGTAATGCAGCCTGTAAATGCCATACCGAAGGGAATGCTACGAAATTTAAAAGGGAATGCCAGTTCATAAACAGCATACCGAAGGGAATGCTACGAAATTTAAAAGGGAATGCCAGTTCAGAAAAAGGGGATATTGAAGGTAATGCAAGCTTAAAAAAAAAGGGAATATTAAAGGGAATGCCCAAGGTCATTCCTGGCTTAATATTCAAAAGGAAGTCAGAAGCTTTATTCTACAAAGATCCCAGGCGGCTCAACAGATCACTACAACACAACATAATATCTTCACACACAAAAACAAGAACAGATCCATTTCTCTCTCAAATATTCTCAAGACATCAGGAGCTTATTTAATTTCTGTAAAATCAAGTTCTTCATATTTGTAATATCTGATCCGATAGAACTTGATTACTTGCAACTCTTGTACTACTAGCGAATTAATTTTCCTAGTTCTTATCTCGATTTTTATTAACTAAATTAGAAAAGTTCATGTCGAATTTTCTAATTTGTTTTTATTAACGTGATAATACTCTGTATTGTATTTGTAACAACCTCTCAAGTTTAATATATTTTTATATTCAACTTGAATTTTGTTTCATTTAATTCCGCACGAATTTGTCGTTATTAAATTTAAATTGACCGGACAAATTTCGATAAACAGTACTGTTTGTATTCAACCCCCCCTTCTACAAACATATTGGACCTAACACGGTTTTCGGATAATCCTCAAAGGGGTTAGTACACGGGATATTGTTAAAAATCGAGTCAGACCATTTTGTGGATATTTTTACATATTTTGTTCCTATGGGATATTGGAATTCAATGAAATTTTATTTGGCGCAATTCGGACCTGAATCGAAGCTCATATGACTGAAACTCGGTTTTCGGATAATCCTCAAGGGGGTTAGTACACGGGATATTGTGAACAATCGAGTCAGACCATTTTCTTGATATTTTTATATAATTTATTCCTATGGGTTATGGTAATTCAACGAAATTTTATTTGGCACAGTTCGGACCTGAATCAGAGCTGATATGATCGAAACTCGGTTTTCGGATAATCCTCAAAGGGGTTAGTACATGGGATATTGTTAAAAATCGAGTCGGACCATTTTTGTGGATATTTTTACATATTTTGTTCCTATGGGTTATTGGAATTCAATGAAATTTTATTTGACACGGTTCGGACCTGAATTAAAGCTGATATGATGTTCGCACAAAATCACGCAAGCGTACGCGGTCACAAGTAATATCACAGTAAGTAGAGTTCGTTCCCACATAGACTGGTTTATTCAGAATATGCACTCAAGCAACAATGTATGGTTATTATGCACTACTAAGACAATTAACAAATTTGGGTTTTGATTAACTAAATTAACTAAGGGACAAATTAACAAAACTAAGAATTAATTAACTAATGAGATTAAAACTGAATTACTTATGAGAATAAAACATGGGATCCTAACTTCATTAAATACTTCGTTTAGAGATCATGCCTTTAATCAATGTATGTGATGGTTACGATAACTAATCACATAACACGAAACAAGTATACGCTATCTTTCAATGAACGCACACCAAACTACTCAACATCCACAAAAGAGATAGAAGCCGGGTAGACACCAATTATGCTTAGACCCTATATGTCTATAAAATTTGAAAACATAACGGTTTAAGAGCAAGTTATCCATCAAGATTACATAAGGTAGCATGAGATAGTTCAAATCATACCACGAATCATGAATATAAATCCACAAACTTATGCTAGCATGACAAGTTCTAAATCTCTATATTCACTTTCGCTTCAATAAAGATTAACAATACAACTTAGATGTTCGCGACGCATCAAAGAAGAATCAAGCACAACCATACTAGGATATCGCAAATTCATCACACACAAATCCTGTAAAGCACTCAACTACTAAATTCCATAAATAAATCCGTTAGAATCCCATGACAACGATTAGTTCATAATCGAACGGCTCGTCATCATGGGATCTGATGAAACCATGATAATAAACAACAAAGTATCAAAGATGAATAAATTAATAGAGTAATAAGATTTAGAAAACAAATCCAAAAGCATCCAAGAGTATCGCCTAATTAGAAGAAAAGATGAAGTAGATCTAGATCTCCGTTTGATCTAGATCCCTAATTAGAAGAAAAGATGAAGTAGATGAGTCACGAGCTCCGGTTGATCCCTCTCCAAATCTTGTCTCCTGGTTCTCAATATCTCAATTTGTGCCCCCTATATGTGTTTATATAGGCTTGGAAGTCTTGGACATCAAGAAATTCCACAAAATAGAGTTAAAATAGAATTTCTACAATTTTGGCACAAAATACGTTTCCTAAACTGATTCTGTTTTGAAGGAAAACTCGTTCTTAAGTATTTATGGGACGTTCCAATCTTACTTGGACATCTGGACCACTTTAGAATGATAGAGAATTCCGTTATCTTCGCGTGGGCAGTTGAATCGTCCAAAACGGACTTGTAGAACTCAAGATACGGCCAAAACAAAAATCAGAAATTCTGGCTGATTCGCACCCGCGCGTCCGCGCCTGATCTCGCACGCCCGCGCCAAAAAAAATAGTTCCGCGCGCCCGCGCCGCTGACCACTGTTCACAATGCTGATTTTGGCTGATTTTGCTCATTTTGACTCCGTTTTTCCTCCCGTTCGATCCGGTACTCTCCAAACTTCTTGTACTTCATTCTTTAAGCTCAAAACCACCATTAAATCATGGAAAACATCATCCCGCATCCGACTCATACTCCTGCACGAATTCACTAAAAACACATCAAAAATACCATGAACTTGAGGTCAAGCGATCAATTTAAGCCGAAATGAAGGGTTCCAAGTGGATATAAAATCCACTTATCATATGACCAAAACTCAATTTTCGGATAATCCTCAAAGGGTATACACGAGATATTTTGAAAAATCGAGTCGGACCATTTTATGGATATTTTTACATATTTTCTCCCTGTGGGTTATTGGAATTCAATGAAATTTTATTTGGCACAATTCGGACTTGAATCGGAGCTGATATGACCAAAACTCAGTTTTCAGATAATCCTCAAAGGGGATAGTACACGGGATATTGTGAAAAATCGAGTCAGACCATTTTCTTGATATTTTTATATAATTTATCCCTATGGGTTATGGTAATTCAACAAAATTTTATTTGGCACAGTTCGGACCTGAATCAGAGCTGATATGACCGAAACTCGTTTTTCGGATAATCCTCAAAGGGATTAGTAGACGGGATATTGTTAAAAGTTGAGTCGGACCATTTTGTGAATATTTTTACATATTTTGTTCCTATGGGTTATTCGAATTCAATGAAATTTTATTTGGCGCAATTCGGACCTGAATCGAAGCTCATATGACCGAAACTCGGTTTTTGGATAATCCTCAAAGGGGTTAGTACACGGGATATTGTGAAAAATCGAGTCAGACCATTTTGTGGATATTTTTACATATTTTGTTCCTATGGGTTATTGGAATTCAATGAAATTTTATTTGGCGTAATTCGGACCTGAATTGAAGCTCATATGACCGAAACTCGGTTTTCGGATAATCCTCAAAGGGGTTAGTACACGGGATATTGTGAAAAATTGAGTCAGACCATTTTCTTGATATTTTTATATAATTTATTCCTATGGGTTATGGTAATTCAACGAAATTTTATTTGGCACAGTTCGGACCTGAATTAGAGCTCATATGATCGAAACTCGGTTTTCGGATAATCCTCAAAGGGGTTAGTACACGGGATATTGTTAAAAATCGAGTCGGACCATTTTGTGGATATTTTTACATATTTTGTTCCTATGGGTTATTCGAATTCAATGATATTTTATTTGGCGCAATTCGGACCTGAATCGAAGCTCATATGACCGAAACTCGGTTTTCGGATAATCTTCAAAGGGGTTAGTACACGGGATATTGTGAAAAATCGAGTCAGACCATTTTGTGGATATTTTTACATATTTTGTTCCTATGGGTTATTGGAATTCAATGAAATTTTATTTGGCGTAATTCGGACCTGAATCAGAGCTGATATGATCGAAACTCGGTTTTCGGATAATCCTCAAAGGGGTTAGTACACGGGATATTGTTAAAAATTGAGTCGGACCATTTTGTGGATATTTTTACATATTTTGTTCCTATGGGTTATTGGAATTCAATGAAATTTTATTTGGCACAGTTCGGACCTGAATCAGAGCTGATATGACCGAAACTCGGTTTTTGGATAATCCTCAAAGGGGATAGTAGACGGGATATTGTTAAAAATCGAGTCGGACCATTTTGTGGATATTTTTACATATTTTATTCCTATGGGTTATTCGAATTCAATGAAATTTTATTTGGCGCAATTCGGACCTGAATCGAAGCTCATATGACCGAAACTCGGTTTTTGGATAATCCTCAAAGGGGTTAGTACACGGGATATTGTGAAAAATCGAGTCAGACCATTTTGTGGATATTTTTACATATTTTGTTCCTATGGGTTATTGGAATTCAATGAAATTTTATTTGGCGTAATTCGGACCTGAATTGAAGCTCATATGACCGAAACTCGGTTTTCGGATAATCCTCAAAGGGGTTAGTACACGGGATATTGTGAAAAATTGAGTTAGACCATTTTCTTGATATTTTTATATAATTTATTCCTATGGGTTATGGTAATTCAACGAAATTTTATTTGGCACAGTTCGGACCTGAATTAGAGCTCATATGATCGAAACTCGGTTTTCGGATAATTCTCAAAGGGGTTAGTACACGGGATATTGTTAAAAATCGAGTCGGACCATTTTGTGGATATTTTTACATATTTTGTTCCTATGGGTTATTCGAATTCAATGAAATTTTATTTGGCGCAATTCGGACCTGAATCGAAGCTCATATGACCGAAACTCGGTTTTCGGATAATCCTCAAAGGGGTTAGTACACGGGATATTGTGAAAAATCGAGTCAGACCATTTTGTGGATATTTTTACATATTTTGTTCCTATGGGTTATTGGAATTCAACGAAATTTTATTTGGCACAATTCGGACCTGAATCGAAGCTCATATGACCGAAACTCGTTTTCGGATAATCCTCAAAGGGGTTAGTACACGGGATATTGTGAACAATCGAGTCAGACCATTTTCTTGATATTTTTATATAATTTATTCCTATGGGTTATGGTAATTCAATGAAATTTTATTTGGCACAGTTCGGACCTGAATCAGAGCTGATATGATCGAAACTCGGTTTTCGGATAATCCTCAAAGGGGGTTAGTACACGGGATATTGTTAAAAATTGAGTCGGACCATTTTGTGGATATTTTTACATATTTTGTTCCTATGGGTTATTGGAATTCAATGAAATTTTATTTGGCACAGTTCGGACCTGAATTAGAGCTCATATGATCGAAACTCGGTTTTCGGATAATCCTCAAAGGGGTTAGTACACGGGATATTGTTAAAAATCGAGTCGGACCATTTTGTGGATATTTTTACATATTTTGTTCCTATGGGTTATTGGAATTCAATGAAATTTTATTTGACACGGTTCGGACCTGAATTAAAGCTGATATGATGTTCGCACAAAATCACGCAAGCGTACGCGGTCACAAGTAATATCACAGTAAGTAGAGTTCGTTCCCACAGAGACTGGTTTATTCAGAATATGCACTCAAGCAACAATGTATGGTTATTATGCACTGCTAAGACAATTAACAAATTTGGGTTTTGATTAACTAAATTAACTAAGGGACAAATTAACAAAACTAAGAATTAATTAACTAATGAGATTAAAACTGAATTACTTATGAGAATAAAACATGGGATCCTAACTTCATTAAATACTTCGTTTAGAGATCATGCCTTTAATCAATGTATGTGATGGTTACGATAACTAATTAGATAACACGAAACAAGTATACGCTATCTTTCAATGAACGCACACCAAACTACTCAACATCCACAAAAGAGATAGAAGCCGGGTAGACACCAATTATGCTTAGACCCTATATGTCTATAGAATTTGAAAACATAACGGTTTAAGAGCAAGTTATCCATCAAGATTACATAAGGTAGCATGAGATAGTTCAAATCATACCACGAATCATGAATATAAATCCACAAACTTATGCTAGCATGACAAGTTCTAAATCTCTATATTCACTTTCGCTTCAATAAAGATTAACAATACAACTTAGATGTTCGCGACGCATCAAAGAAGAATCAAGCACAACCATACTAGGATATCGCAAATTCATCACACACAAATCCTGTAAAGCACTCAACTACTAAATTCCATAAATAAATCCGTTAGAATCCCATGACAACGATTAGTTCATAATCGAACGGCTCGTCATCATGGGATCTGATGAAACCATGATAATAAACAACAAAGTATCAAAGATGAATAAATTAATAGAGTAATAAGATTTAGAAAACAAATCCAAAAGCATCCAAGAGTATCGCCTAATTAGAAGAAAAGATGAAGTAGATCTAGATCTCCGTTTGATCTAGATCCCTAATTAGAAGAAAAGATGAAGTAGATGAGTCACGAGCTTCGGTTGATCCCTCTCCAAATCTTGTCTCCTGGTTCTCAATATCTCAATTTGTGCCCCCTATATGTGTTTATATAGGCTTGGAAGTCTAGGACATCAAGAAATTCCACAAAATAGAGTTAAAATAGAATTTCTACAATTTTGGCACAAAATACGTTTCCTAAACTGATTCTGTTTTGAAGGAAAACTCGTTCTTAAGTATTTATGGGACGTTCCAATCTTACTTGGACATCTGGACCACTTTAGAATGATAGAGAATTCCGTTATCTTCGCGTGGGCAGTTGAATCGTCCAAAACGGACTTGTAGAACTCAAGATACGGCCAAAACAAAAATCAGAAATTCTGGCTGATTCGCACCCGCGCGTCCGCGCCTGATCACGCGCGCCCGCGCCAAAAAAAATAGTTCCGCGCGCCCGCGCCATTTCTCGCGCGCCCGCGCCGCTGACCACTGTTCACAATGCTGATTTTGGCTGATTTTGCTCATTTTGACTCTGTTTTTCCTCCCGTTCGATCCGGTACTCTCCAAACTTCTTGTACTTCATTCTTTAAGCTCAAAACCACCATTAAATCATGGAAAACATCATCCCGCATCCGACTCATACTCCTGCACGAATTCACTAAAAACACATCAAAAATACCATGAACTTGAGGTCAAGCGATCAATTTAAGCCGAAATGAAGGGTTCCAAGTGGATATAAAATCCACTTATCATATGACCGAAACTCAATTTTCGGATAATCCTCAAAGGGTATACACGAGATATTTTGAAAAATCGAGTCGGACCATTTTATGGATATTTTTACATATTTTCTCCCTGTGGGATATTGGAATTCAATGAAATTTTATTTGGCACAATTCGGACTTGAATCGGAGCTGATATGACCAAAACTCAGTTTTCAGATAATCCTCAAAGGGGATAGTACACGGGATATTGTGAAAAATCGAGTCAGACCATTTTCTTGATATTTTTATATAATTTATCCCTATGGGTTATGGTAATTCAACAACATTTTATTTGGCACAGTTCGGACCTGAATCAGAGCTGATATGACCGAAACTCGTTTTTCGGATAATCCTCAAAGGGATTAGTAGACGGGATATTGTTAAAAATTGAGTCGGACCATTTTGTGAATATTTTTACATATTTTGGTCCTATGGGTTATTCGAATTCAATGAAATTTTATTTGGCGCAATTCGGACCTGAATCGAAGCTCATATGACCGAAACTCGGTTTTTGGATAATCCTCAAAGGGGTTAGTACACGGGATATTGTGAAAAATCGAGTCAGACCATTTTGTGGATATTTTTACATATTTTGTTCCTATGGGTTATTGGAATTCAATGAAATTTTATTTGGCGTAATTCGGACCTGAATTGAAGCTCATATGACCGAAACTCGGTTTTCGGATAATCCTCACAGGGGTTAGTACACGGGATATTGTGAACAATCGAGTCAGACCATTTTCTTGATATTTTTATATAATTTATTCCTATGGGTTATGGTAATTCAATGAAATTTTATTTGGCACAGTTCGGACCTGAATCAGAGCTGATATGATCGAAACTCGGTTTTCGGATAATCCTCAAAGGGGGTTAGTACACGGGATATTGTTAAAAATTGAGTCGGACCATTTTGTGGATATTTTTACATATTTTGTTCCTATGGGTTATTGAAATTCAATGAAATTTTATTTGGCACAGTTCGGACCTGAATCAGAGCTGATAGGACCGAAACTCGGTTTTCGGATAATCCTCAAAGGGGTTAGTACACGGGATATTGTTAAAAATCGAGTCGGACCATTTTTATGGATATTTTTACATATTTTGTTCCTATGGGTTATTGGAATTCAATGAAATTTTATTTGACACGGTTCAGACTTGAATTAAAGCTGATATGACCGAAACTCAATTTTCGGATAATCCTCAAATGGTATACACGAGATATTTTGAAAAATCGAGTCGGACCATTTTATGGATATTTTTACAAATTTTCTCCCCGTGGGTTATTGGAATTCAATGAAATTTTATTTGGCACAATTCGGACTTGAATCGGAGCTGATATGACCGAAACTCGGTTTTTAGATAATCCTCAAAGGGTTACACGTGATATTGTGAAAAATCGAGTCAGACCATTTTCTTGATATTTTTATATAATTTATTCCTATGGGTTATGGTAATTCAACGAAATTTTATTTGGCACAGTTCGGACCTGAATCAGAGCTGATATGATCGAAACTCGGTTTTCGGATAATCCTCAAAGGGGTTAGTACACGGGATATTGTTAAAAATCGAGTCGGACCATTTTATGGATATTTTTACATATTTTGTTCCTATGGGTTATTGGAATTCAATGAAATTTTATTTGGCACAGTTCGGACCTGAATCAGAGCTGATATGATCGAAACTCGGTTTTTGGATAATCCTCAAAGGGGTTAGTACACGGGATATTGTTAAAAATCGAGTCGGACCATTTTTGTGGATTTTTTTACATATTTTGTTCCTATGGGTTATTGGAATTCAATGAAATTTTATTTGACACGGTTCAGACCTGAATTAAAGCTGATATGACCGAAACTCAATTTTCGGATAATCCTCAAAGGGTATACACGAGATATTTTGAAAAATCGAGTCGGACCATTTTATGGATATTTTTACATATTTTCTCCCTGTGGGTTATTGGAATTCAATGAAATATTTTTTGGCACAATTCGGACTTGAATCGGAGCTGATGTGACCGAAACTCGGTTTTCAGATAATCCTCAAAGGGGATAGTACACGGGATATTGTGAACAATCGAGTCAGACCATTTTCTTGATATTTTTTATATAATTTATCCCTATGGGTTATGGTAATTCAACGAAATTTTATTTGGCACAGTTCGGACCTGAATCAGAGCTCATATGACCGAAACTCGGTTTTCGGATAATCCTCAAAGGGGTTAGTACACGGGATATTGTTAAAAATCGAGTTAGACCATTTTGTGGATATTTTTACATATTTTGTTCCTATGGGTTATTGGAATTCAATGAAATTTTATTTGACACGGTTCGGACCTGAATTAAAGCTGATATGACCGAAACTCAATTTTCGGATAATCCTCAAAGGGTATACACGAGATATTTTGAAAAATCGAGTCGGACCATTTTATGGATATTTTTACATATTTTGTTCCTATGGGTTATTGGAATTCAATGAAATTTTATTTGGCACAATTCGGACTTGAATCGGAGCTGATATGACCGAAACTCGGTTTTCAGATAATCCTCAAAGGGGATAGTACACGGGATATTGTGAAAAATCGAGTCAGACCATTTTCTTGATATTTTTATATAATTTATTCCTATGGGTTATGGTAATTCAACGAAATTTTATTTGGCACAGTTCGGACCTGAATCAGAGCTGATATGACCGAAACTCGATTTTCGGATAATCCTCAAAGGGGTTAGTACACGGGATATTGTTAAAAATCGAGTTGGACCATTTTGTGGATATTTTTACATATTTTGTTCCTATGGGTTATTGGAATTCAATGAAATTTTATTTGACACGGTTCAGACCTGAATTAAAGCTGATATGATCGAAACTCAATTTTCGGATAATCCTCAAAGGGTATACACGAGATATTTTGAAAAATCGAGTCGGAACATTTTATGGATATTTTTACATATTTTGTTCCTATGGGTTATTGGAATTACATGAAATTTTATTTGGCACAGTTCGGACCTGAATCAGAGCTGATATGACCGAAACTCTGTTTTCGGATAATCCTCAAAGGGGTTAGTACACGGGATATTGTTAAAAATCGAGTCGGACCATTTTTGTGGATATTTTTACATATTTTGTTCCTATGGGTTATTGGAATTCAAGGAAATTTTATTTGACACGGTTCTGACCTGAATTAAAGCTGATATGACCGAAACTCAATTTTCAGATAATCCTCAAAGGGTATACACGAGATATTTTGAAAAATCGAGTCGGACCATTTTATGGATATTTTTACATATTTTCTCCCTGTGGGTTATTGGAATTCAATGAAATTTTATTTGGCACAATTCGGACTTGAATCGGAGCTGATATGACCGAAACTCGGTTTTCAGATAATCCTCAAAGGGGATAGTACACGGGATATTGTGAAAAATCGAGTCAGACCATTTTCTTGATATTCTTATATAATTTATTCCTATGGGTTATGGTAATTCAACGAAATTTTATTTGGCAGAGTTCGGACCTGAATCAGAGCTGATATGATCGAAACTCGATTTTCGGATAATCCTCAAAGGGGTTAGTACACGGGATATTGTTAAAAATCGAGTCGGACCATTTTGTGGATATTTTGACATATTTTGTTCCTACGGGTTATTGGAATTCAATGAAATTTTATTTGGCACAGTTCGGACCTGAATCAGAGCTGATATGACCGAAACTCGGTTTTTGGATAATCCTCAAAGGGGTTAGTACACGGGATATTGTTAAAAATCGAGTCGGACCATTTTTTTGGATATTTTTACATATTTTGTTCCTATGGGTTATTGGAATTCAATGAAATTTTATTTGACACGGTTCAGACCTGAATTAAAGCTGATATGACCGAAACTCAATTTTCGGATAATCCTCAAAGGGTATACACGAGATATTTTGAAAAATCGAGTCGGACCATTTTATGGATATTTTTACATATTTTCTCCCTGTGGGTTATTGGAATTCAATGAAATTTTATTTGGCACAATTCGGACTTAAATCGGAGCTGATGTGACCGAAACTCGGTTTTCAGATAATCCTCAAAGGGGATAGTACACGGGATATTGTGAACAATCGAGTCATACCATTTTCTTGATATTTTTATATAATTTATCCCTATGGGTTATGGTAATTCAACGAAATTTTATTTGGCACAGTTCGGACCTGAATCAGAGCTCATATGACCGAAACTCGGTTTTCGGATAATCCTCAAAGGGGTTAGTACACGGGATATTGTTAAAAATCGAGTTAGACCATTTTGTGGATATTTTTACATATTTTGTTCCTATGGGTTATTGGAATTCAATGAAATTTTATTTGACACGGTTCGGACCTGAATTAAAGCTGATATGACCGAAACTCAATTTTCGGATAATCCTCAAAGGGTATACACGAGATATTTTGAAAAATCGAGTCGGACCATTTTATGGATATTTTTACATATTTTGTTCCTATGGGTTATTGGAATTCAATGAAATTTTATTTGGCACAATTCGGACTTGAATCGGAGCTGATATGACCGAAACTCGGTTTTCAGATAATCCTCAAAGGGGATAGTACACGGGATATTGTGAAAAATCGAGTCAGACCATTTTCTTGATATTTTTATATAATTTATTCCTATGGGTTATGGTAATTCAACGAAATTTTATTTGGCACAGTTCGGACCTGAATCAGAGCTGATATGACCGAAACTCGATTTTCGGATAATCCTCAAAGGGGTTAGTACACGGGATATTGTTAAAAATCGAGTTGGACCATTTTGTGGATATTTTTACATATTTTGTTCCTATGGGTTATTGGAATTCAATGAAATTTTATTTGACACGGTTCAGACCTGAATTAAAGCTGATATGATCGAAACTCAATTTTCGGATAATCCTCAAAGGGTATACACGAGATATTTTGAAAAATCGAGTCGGACCATTTTATGGATATTTTTACATATTTTGTTCCTATGGGTTATTGGAATTCAATGAAATTTTATTTGACACAATTCGGACCTGAATCAGAGCTGATATGACCGAAACTCTGTTTTCGGATAATCCTCAAAGGTAACGTACACGGAATATTGTTAAAAATCGAGTCGGACCATTTTTGTGGATATTTTTACATATTTTGTTCCTATGGGTTATTGGAATTCAATGAAATTTTATTTGACACGGTTCTGACCTGAATTAAAGCTGATATGACCGAAACTCAATTTTCAGATAATCCTCAAAGGGTATACACGAGATATTTTGAAAAATCGAGTCGGACCATTTTATGGATATTTTTACATATTTTCTCCCTGTGGGTTATTGGAATTCAATGAAATTTTATTTGGCACAATTCGGACTTGAATCGGAGCTGATATGACTGAAACTCGGTTTTCAGATAATCCTCAAAGGGGATAGTACACGGGATATTGTGAAAAATTGAGTCAGACCATTTTCTTGATATTTTTATATAATTTATTCCTATGGGTTATGGTAATTCAACGAAATTTTATTTGGCAGAGTTCGGACCTGAATCAGAGCTGATATGATCGAAACTCGATTTTCGGATAATCCTCAAAGGGGTTAGTACACGGGATATTGTTAAAAATCGAGTCGGACCATTTTCTGGATATTTTGACATATTTTGTTCCTACGGGTTATTGGAATTCAATGAAATTTTATTTGGCACAGTTCGGACCTGAATCAGAGCTGATATGACCGAAACTCGGTTTTTAGATAATCCTCAAAGGGGTTAGTACACGGGATATTGTTAAAAATCGAGTCGGACCATTTTTTTGGATATTTTTACATATTTTGTTCCTATGGGTTATTGGAATTCAATGAAATTTTATTTGACACGGTTCAGACCTGAATTAAAGCTGATATGACCGAAACTCAATTTTCGGATAATCCTCCAAGGGTATACACGAGTTTTTTGAAACATCGAGTCGGACCATTTTATGGATATTTTTACATATTTGCTCCCTGTGGGTTATTGGAATTCAATGAAATTTTATTTGGCACAATTCGGGCTTGAATCGGAGCTGATATGACCGAAACTCGGTTTTCAGATAATCCTCAAAGGGGATAGTACACGGGATATTGTGAACAATCGAGTCAGACCATTTTCTTGATATTTTTATATAATTTATCCCTATGGGTTATGGTAATTCAACGAAATTTTATTTGGCACAGTTCGGACCTGAATCAGAGCTGATATGATCGAAACTCGGTTTTCGGATAATCCTCAAAGGGGTTAGTACACGGGATATTGTTAAAAATCGAGTTGGACCATTTTGTGGATATTTTTACATATTTTGTTCCTATGGGTTATTGGAATTCAATGAAATTTTATTTGACACGGTTCGGACCTGAATTAAAGCTGATATGACCGAAACTCAATTTTCGGATAATCCTCAAAGGGTATACACGAGATATTTTGAAAAATCGAGTCGGACCATTTTATGGATATTCTTACATATTTTGTTCCTATGGGTTATTGGAATTCAATGAAATTTTATTTGGCACAGTTCGGACCTGAATCAAAGCTGATATGACCGAAACTCGGTTTTCGGATAATCCTCAAAGGGGTTAGTACACGGGATATTGTTAAAAATCGAGTCGGACCATTTTGGTGGATATTTTTACATATTTTGTTCCTATGGGTTGTTGGAATTCAATGAAATTTTATTTGACACGGTTCAGACGTGAATTAAAGCTGATATGACCGTAACTCAATTTTCGGATAATCCTCAAAGGGTATACACGAGATATTTTGAAAAATCGAGTCGGACCATTTTATGGATATTTTTACATATTTTCTCCCTGTGGGTTATTGGAATTCAATGAAATTTTATTTGGCACAATTCGGACTTGAATCAGAGCTGATATGACCGAAACTCGGTTTTGAGATAATCCTCAAAGGGGATAGTACACGGGATATTGTGAAAAATCGAGTCAGACCATTTTCTTGATATTTTTATATAATTTATTCCTATGGGTTATGGTAATTCAACGAAATTTTATTTGGCACAGTTCAGACCTGAATCAGAGCTGATATGATCGAAACTCGATTTTCAGATAATCCTCAAAGGGGTTAGTACACGGGATATTGTTAAAAATCGAGTCGGACCATTTTGTGGATATTTTTACATATTTTGTTCCTACGGGTTATTGGAATTCAATGAAATTTTATTTGGCACAGTTCGGACCTGAATCAGAGCTGATATGACCGAAACTCGGTTTTCGGATAATCCTCAAAGGGGTTAGTACACGGGATATTGTTAAAAATCGAGTCGGACCATTTTTGTGGATACTTTTACATATTTTGTTCCTATGGGTTATTGGAATTCAATGAAATTTTATTTGACACGGTTCAGACCTGAATTAAAGCTGATATGACCGAAACTCAATTTTCGGATAATCCTCAAAGGGTATACACGAGTTTTTTGAAAAATCGAGTCGGACCATTTTATGGATATTTTTACATATTTTCTCCCTGTGGGTTATTGGAATTCAATGAAATTTTATTTGGCACAATTCGGACTTGAATCGGAGCTGATATGACCGAAACTCGGTTTTCGGATAATCCTCAAAGGGGTTAGTACACGGGATATTGTTAAAAATCGAGTCGGACCATTTTGGTGGATATTTTTACATATTTTGTTCCTATGGGTTGTTGGAGTTCAATGAAATTTTATTTGACACGGTTCAGACCTGAATTAAAGTTGATATGACCGAAACTCAATTTTCGGATAATCCTCAAAGGGTATACACGAGATATTTTGAAAAATCGAGTCGGACCATTTTATGGATATTTTTACATATTTTCTCCCTGTGGGTTATTGGAATTCAATGAAATTTTATTTGGCACAATTCGGACTTGAATCGGAGCTGATATGACTGAAACTCGGTTTTCAGATAATCCTCAAAGGGGATAGTACACGGGATATTGTGAAAAATCGAGTCAGACCATTTTCTTGATATTTTTATATAATTTATTCCTATGGGTTATGGTAATTCAACGAAATTTTATTTGGCACAGTTCGGACCTGAATCAGAGCTGATATGATCGAAACTCGGTTTTCGGATAATCCTCAAAGAGTTAGTACACGGGATATTGTTAAAAATCGAGTCGGACCATTTTGTGGATATTTTTACATATTTTGTTCCTACGGGTTATTGGAATTCAATGAAATTTTATTTGGCACAGTTCGGACCTGAATCAGAGCTGATATGACCGAAACTCGGTTTTTGGATAATCCTCAAAGGGGTTAGTACACGGGATATTGTTAAAAATCGAGTCGGACCATTTTTGTGGATATTTTTACATATTTTGTTCCTATGGGTTATTGAAACTCAATGAAATTTTATTTGACACGGTTCTGACCTGAATTAAAGCTGATATGAACGAAACTCAATTTTCGGATAATCCTCAAAGGGTATACACGAGATATTTTGAAAAATCGAGTCGGACCATTTTATTGATATTTTTACATATTTTCTCCCTGTGGGTTATTGGAATTCAATAAAATTTTATTTGGCACAATTCGGACTTGAATCAGAGCTGATATGACCTAAACTCGGTTTTGAGATAATCCTCAAAGGGGATAGTACACGGGATATTATGAAAAATCGAGTCAGACCATTTTCTTGATATTTTTATATAATTTATTCCTATGGGTTATGGTAATTCAACGAAATTTTATTTGGCACAGTTCAGACCTGAATCAGAGCTGATATGATCGAAACTCGATTTTCAGATAATCCTCAAAGGGGTTAGTACACGGGATATTGTTAAAAATCGAGTCGGACCATTTTGTGGATATTTTTACATATTTTGTTCCTACGGGTTATTGGAATTCAATGAAATTTTATTTGGCACAGTTCGGACCTGAATCAGAGCTGATATGACCGAAACTCGGTTTTCGGATAATCCTCAAAGGGGTTAGTACACAGGATATTGTTAAAAATCGAGTCGGACCATTTTTGTGGATACTTTTACATATTTTGTTCCTATGGGTTTTTGGAATTCAATGAAATTTTATTTGACACGGTTCCGACCTGAATTAAAGCTGATATGACCGAAACTCAATTTTCGGATAATCCTCAAAAGGGTATACACGAGTTTTTTGAAAAATCGAGTCGGACCATTTTATGGATATTTTTACATATTTTCTCCCTGTGGGTTATTGGAATTCAATGAAATTTTATTTGGCACAATTCGGACTTGAATCGGAGCTGATATGACCGAAACTCGGTTTTCGGATAATCCTCAAAGGGGTTAGTAAACGGGATATTGTTAAAAATCGAGTCGGACCATTTTGGTGGATATTTTTACATATTTTGTTCCTATGGGTTATTGGAATTCAATGAAATTTTATTTGACACGGTTCTGACCTGAATTAAAGCTGATATGACCGAAACTCAATTTTCGGATAATCCTCAAAGGGTATACACGAGATATTTTGAAAAATCGAGTCGGGCCATTTTATGGATATTTTTACATATTTTCTCCCTGTGGGTTATTGGAATTCAATGAAATTTTATTTGGCACAATTCGGACTTGAATCGGAGCTGATATAACCGAAACTCGGTTTTCAGATAATCCTCAAAGGGTAGTACACGGGATATTGTGAAAAATCGAGTCAGACCATTTTCTTGATATTTTTATATAATTTATTCCTATGGGTTATGGTAATTCAACGAAATTTTATTTGGCACAGTTCGGACCTGAATCAGAGCTGATATGATCGAAACTCGGTTTTCGGATAATCCTCAAAGGGGTTAGTACACGGGATATTGTTAAAAATCGAGTCGGACCATTTTTGTGGATATTTTTACATATTTTGTTCCTATGGGTTATTGGAATTCAATGAAATTTTATTTGACACGGTTCAGACCTGAATTAAAGCTGATATGACCGAAACTCAATTTTCGGATAATCCTCAAAGGGTATACACGAGTTTTTTGAAAAATCGAGTCGGACCATTTTATGGATATTTTTACATATTTTCTCCCTGTGGGTTATTGGAATTCAATGAAATTTTATTTGGCACAATTCGGACTTGAATCGGAGCTGATATGACCGAAACTCGGTTTTCGGATAATCCTCAAAGGGGTTAGTACACGGGATATTGTTAAAAATCGAGTCGGACCATTTTGGTGGATATTTTTACATATTTTGTTCCTATGGGTTGTTGGAGTTCAATGAAATTTTATTTGACACGGTTCAGACGTGAATTAAAGCTGATATGACCGAAACTCAATTTTCGGATAATCCTCAAAGGGTATACACGAGATATTTTGAAAAATCGAGTCGGACCATTTTATGGATATTTTTACATATTTTCTCCCTGTGGGTTATTGGAATTCAATGAAATTTTATTTGGCACAATTCGGACTTGAATCGGAGCTGATATGACCGAAACTCGGTTTTCAGATAATCCTCAAAGGGGATAGTACACGGGATATTGTGAAAAATCGAGTCAGACCATTTTCTTGATATTTTTATATAATTTATTCCTATGGGTTATTGTAATTCAACGAAATTTTATTTGGCACAGTTCGGACCTGAATCAGAGCTGATATGATCGAAACTCGGTTTTCGGATAATCCTCAAAGAGTTAGTACACGGGATATTGTTAAAAATCGAGTCGGACCATTTTGTGGATATTTTTACATATTTTGTTCCTACGGGTTATTGGAATTCAATGAAATTTTATTTGGCACAGTTCGGACCTGAATCAGAGCTGATATGACCGAAACTCGGTTTTCGGATAATCCTCAAAGGGGTTAGTACACGGGATATTGTTAAAAATCGAGTCGGACCATTTTTGTGGATATTTTTACATATTTTGTTCCTATGGGTTATTGAAATTCAATGAAATTTTATTTGACACGGTTCTGACCTGAATTAAAGCTAATATGAACGAAACTCAATTTTCGGATAATCCTCAAAGGGTATACACGAGATATTTTGAAAAATTGAGTCGGACCATTTTATGGATATTTTTACATATTTTCTCCCTGTGGGTTATTGGAATTCAATGAAATTTTATTTGGCACAATTCGGACTTGAATCGGAGCTGATATGACCGAAACTCGGTTTTCAGATAATCCTCAAAGGGGATAGTACACGGGATATTGTGAAAAATCAAGTCAGACCATTTTCTTGATACTTTTTTATAATTTATTCCTATGGGTTATGGTAATTCAACGAAATTTTATTTGGCACAGTTCGGACCTGAATCAGAGCTGATATGATCGAAACTCGATTTTCGGATAATCCTCAAAGGGGTTAGTACACGGGATATTGTTAAAAATCGAGTCGTACCATTTTGTGGATATTTTTACATATTTTGTTCCTACGGGTTATTGGAATTCAATGAAATTTTATTTGGCACAGTTCGGACCTGAATCAGAGCTGATATGACCGAAACTCGGTTTTTGGATAATCCTCAAAGGCACGGGATATTGTTAAAAATCGAGTCGGACCATTTTTGTGGATATTTTTACATATTTTGTTCCTATGGGTTATTGGAATTCAATGAAATTTTATTTGACACGGTTCAGACCTGAATTAAAGCTGATATGACCGAAACTCAATTTTCGGATAATCCTCAAAGGGTATACACGAGTTTTTTGAAAAATCGAGTCGGACCATTTTATGGATATTTTTACATATTTTCTCCCTGTGGGTTACTGGAATTCAATGAAATTTTATTTGGCACAATTCGGGCTTGAATCGGAGCTGATATGACCGAAACTCGGTTTTCAGATAATCCTCAAAGGGGATAGTACACGGGATATTGTGAACAATCGAGTCAGACCATTTTCTTGATATTTTTATGTAATTTATCCCTATGGGTTATGGTAATTCAACAAAATTTTATTTGGCACAGTTCGGACCTGAATCAGAGCTGATATGATCGAAACTCGGTTTTCAGATAATCCGCAAAGGGGATAGTACACGGGATATTGTGAAAAATCGAGTCAGACCATTTTCTTGATATTTTTATATAATTTATTCCTATGGATAATGGTAATTCAACGAAATTTTATTTGGCACAGTTCGGACCTGAATCAGAGCTGATATGATCGAAACTCGGTTTTCGGATAATCCTCAAAGGGGTTAGTACACGGGATATTGTTAAAAATTGAGTCGGACCATTTTTTGGATATTTTTACATATTTTGTTCCTATGGGTTATTGGAATTCAATGAAATTTTATTTGGCACAGTTCGGACCTGAATCAGAGCTGATATGACCGAAACTCGGTTTTCGGATAATCCTCAAAGGGGTTAGTACACGGGATATTGTTAAAAATCGAGTCGGACCATTTTGTGGATATTTTTACATATTTTGTTCCTACGGGTTATTGGAATTCAATGAAATTTTATTTGGCACAGTTCGGACCTGAATCAGAGCTGATATGACCGAAACTCGGTTTTCGGATAATCCTCAAAGGGGTTAGTACACGGGATATTGTTAAAAATCGAGTCGGACCATTTTTGTGGATATTTTTACATATTTTGTTCCTATGGGTTATTGAAATTCAATGAAATTTTATTTGACACGGTTCTGACCTGAATTAAAGCTGATATGACTGAAACTCAATTTTCGGATAATCCACAAAGGGTATACACGAGATATTTTGAAAAATCGAGTCGGACCATTTTATGGATATTTTTACATATTTTCTCCCTGTGGGTTATTGGAATTCAATGAAATTTTATTTGGCATAATTCGGACTTGAATCGGAGCTGATATGACCGAAACTCGGTTTTCAGATAATCCTCAAAGGGGATAGTACACGGGATATTGTGAAAAATCGAGTCAGACCATTTTCTTGATATTTTTATATAATTTATTCCTATGGGTTATGGTAATTTAACGAAATTTTATTTGGCACAGTTCGGACCTGAATCAGAGCTGATATGATCGAAACTCGATTTTCGGATAATCCTCAAAGGGGTTAGTACACGGGATATTGTTAAAAATCGAGTCGGACCATTTTGTGGATATTTTTACATATTTTGTTCCTACGGGTTATTGGAATTCAATGAAATTTTATTTGGCACAGTTCAGACCAGAATCAGAGCTGATATGACCGAAACTCGGTTTTTGGATAATCCTCAAAGGGGTTAGTACACGGGATATTGTTAAAAATCGAGTCGGACCATTTTTGTGGATATTTTTACATATTTTGTTCCTATGGGTTATTGGAATTCAATGAAATTTTATTTGACACGGTTCAGACCTGAATTAAAGCTGATATGACCGAAACTCAATTTTCGGATAATCCTCAAAGGGTATACACGAGTTTTTTGAAAAATCGAGTCGGACCATTTTATGGATATTTTTACATATTTTCTCCCTGTGGGTTATTGGAATTCAATGAAATTTTATTTGGCACAATTCGGACTTGAATCGGAGCTGATATGACCGAAACTCGGTTTTCGGATAATCCTCAAAGGGGTTAGTACACGGGATATTGTTAAAAATCGAGTCGGACCATTTTTGTGGATATTTTTACATATTTTGTTCCTATGGGTTATTGAAATTCAATGAAATTTTATTTGACACGGTTCTGACCTGAATTAAAGCTGATATGACCGAAACTCAATTTTCGGATAATCCACAAAGGGTATACACGAGATATTTTGAAAAATCGAGTCGGACCATTTTATGGATATTTTTACATATTTTCTCCCTGTGGGTTATTGGAATTCAATGAAATTTTATTTGGCATAATTCGGACTTGAATCGGAGCTGATATGACCGAAACTCGGTTTTCAGATAATCCTCAAAGGGGATAGTACACGGGATATTGTGAAAAATCGAGTCAGACCATTTTCTTGATATTTTTATATAATTTATTCCTATGGGTTATGGTAATTTAACGAAATTTTATTTGGCACAGTTCGGACCTGAATCAGAGCTGATATGATCGAAACTCGATTTTCGGATAATCCTCAAAGGGGTTAGTACACGGGATATTGTTAAAAATCGAGTCGGACCATTTTGTGGATATTTTTACATATTTTGTTCCTACGGGTTATTGGAATTCAATGAAATTTTATTTGGCACAGTTCAGACCAGAATCAGAGCTGATATGACCGAAACTCGGTTTTTGGATAATCCTCAAAGGGGTTAGTACACGGGATATTGTTAAAAATCGAGTCGGACCATTTTTGTGGATATTTTTACATATTTTGTTCCTATGGGTTATTGGAATTCAATGAAATTTTATTTGACACGGTTCAGACCTGAATTAAAGCTGATATGACCGAAACTCAATTTTCGGATAATCCTCAAAGGGTATACACGAGTTTTTTGAAAAATCGAGTCGGACCATTTTATGGATATTTTTACATATTTTCTCCCTGTGGGTTATTGGAATTCAATGAAATTTTATTTGGCACAATTCGGACTTGAATCGGAGCTGATATGACCGAAACTCGGTTTTCGGATAATCCTCAAAGGGGTTAGTACACGGGATATTGTTAAAAATCGAGTCGGACCATTTTTGTGGATATTTTTACATATTTTGTTCCTATGGGTTATTGAAATTCAATGAAATTTTATTTGACACGGTTCTGACCTGAATTAAAGCTGATATGACCGAAACTCAATTTTCGGATAATCCACAAAGGGTATACACGAGATATTTTGAAAAATCGAGTCGGACCATTTTATGGATATTTTTACATATTTTCTCCCTGTGGGTTATTGGAATTCAATGAAATTTTATTTGGCATAATTCGGACTTGAATCGGAGCTGATATGACCGAAACTCGGTTTTCAGATAATCCTCAAAGGGGATAGTACACGGGATATTGTGAAAAATCGAGTCAGACCATTTTCTTGATATTTTTATATAATTTATTCCTATGGGTTATGGTAATTTAACGAAATTTTATTTGGCACAGTTCGGACCTGAATCAGAGCTGATATGATCGAAACTCGATTTTCGGATAATCCTCAAAGGGGTTAGTACACGGGATATTGTTAAAAATCGAGTCGGACCATTTTGTGGATATTTTTACATATTTTGTTCCTACGGGTTATTGGAATTCAATGAAATTTTATTTGGCACAGTTCAGACCAGAATCAGAGCTGATATGACCGAAACTCGGTTTTTGGATAATCCTCAAAGGGGTTAGTACACGGGATATTGTTAAAAATCGAGTCGGACCATTTTTGTGGATATTTTTACATATTTTGTTCCTATGGGTTATTGGAATTCAATGAAATTTTATTTGACACGGTTCAGACCTGAATTAAAGCTGATATGACCGAAACTCAATTTTCGGATAATCCTCAAAGGGTATACACGAGTTTTTTGAAAAATCGAGTCGGACCATTTTATGGATATTTTTACATATTTTCTCCCTGTGGGTTATTGGAATTCAATGAAATTTTATTTGGCACAATTCGGACTTGAATCGGAGCTGATATGACCGAAACTCGGTTTTCGGATAATCCTCAAAGGGGTTAGTACACGGGATATTGTTAAAAATCGAGTCGGACCATTTTTGTGGATATTTTTACATATTTTGTTCCTATGGGTTATTGAAATTCAATGAAATTTTATTTGACACGGTTCTGACCTGAATTAAAGCTGATATGACCGAAACTCAATTTTCGGATAATCCACAAAGGGTATACATGAGATATTTTGAAAAATCGAGTCGGACCATTTTATGGATATTTTTACATATTTTCTCCCTGTGGGTTATTGGAATTCAATGAAATTTTATTTGGCATAATTCGGACTTGAATCGGAGCTGATATGACCGAAACTCGGTTTTCAGATAATCCTCAAAGGGGATAGTACACGGGATATTGTGAAAAATCGAGTCAGACCATTTTCTTGATATTTTTATATAATTTATTCCTATGGGTTATGGTAATTTAACGAAATTTTATTTGGCACAGTTCGGACCTGAATCAGAGCTGATATGATCGAAACTCGATTTTCGGATAATCCTCAAAGGGGTTAGTACACGGGATATTGTTAAAAATCGAGTCGGACCATTTTGTGGATATTTTTACATATTTTGTTCCTACGGGTTATTGGAATTCAATGAAATTTTATTTGGCACAGTTCAGACCAGAATCAGAGCTGATATTACCGAAACTCGGTTTTTGGATAATCCTCAAAGGGGTTAGTACACGGGATATTGTTAAAAATCGAGTCGGACCATTTTTGTGGATATTTTTACATATTTTGTTCCTATGGGTTATTGGAATTCAATGAAATTTTATTTGACACGGTTCAGACCTGAATTAAAGCTGATATGACCGAAACTCAATTTTCGGATAATCCTCAAAGGGTATACACGAGTTTTTTGAAAAATCGAGTCGGACCATTTTATGGATATTTTTACATATTTTCTCCCTGTGGGTTATTGGAATTCAATGAAATTTTATTTGGCACAATTCGGACTTGAATCGGACCTGATATGACCGAAACTCGGTTTTCGGATAATCCTCAAAGGGGTTAGTACACGGGATATTGTTAAAAATCGAGTCGGACCATTTTGGTGGATATTTTTACATATTTTGTTCCTATGGGTTGTTGGAGTTCAATGAAATTTTATTTGACACGGTTCAGACCTGAATTAAAGCTGATATGACCGAAACTCAATTTTCGGATAATCCTCAAAGGGTATACACGAGATATTTTGAAAAATCGAGTCGGACCATTTTATGGATATTTTTACATATTTTCTCCCTGTGGGTTATTGGAATTCAATGAAATTTTATTTGGCACAATCCGGACTTGAATCGGAGCTGATATGACCGAAACTCGGTTTTCAGATAATCCTCAAAGGTCGTACACGGGATATTGTGAAAAATCGAGTCAGACCATTTTCTTGATATTTTTATAAAATTTATTCCTATGGGTTATGGTAATTCAACGAAATTTTATTTGGCACAGTTCGGACCTGAATCAGAGCTGATATGATCGAAACTCGGTTTTCGGATAATCCTCAAAGGGGTTAGTACACGGGATATTGTTAAAAATCGAGTCGGACCATTTTGTGGATATTTTTACATATTTTGTTCCTACGGGTTATTGGAATTCAATGAAATTTTATTTGGCACAGTTCGGACCTGAATCAGAGCTGATATGACCGAAACTCGGTTTTCGGATAATCCTCAAAGGGGTTAGTACACGGGATATTGTTAAAAATCGAGTCGGACCATTTTTGTGGATATTTTTACATATTTTGTTCCTATGGGTTATTGAAATTCAATGAAATTTTATTTGACACGGTTCTGACCTGAATTAAAGCTGATATGACCGAAACTCAATTTTCGGATAATCCTCAAAGGGTATACACGAGATATTTTGAAAAATCGAGTCGGACCATTTTATGGATATTTTTACATATTTTTCTCCCTGTGGGTTATTGGAATTCAATGAAATTTTATTTGGCACAATTCGGACTTGAATCGGAGCTGATATGACCGAAACTCGGTTTTCAGATAATCCTCAAAGGTCGTACACGGGATATTGTGAAAAATCGAGTCAGACCATTTTCTTGATATTTTTATAAAATTTATTCCTATGGGTTATGATAATTCAACGAAATTTTATTTGGCACAGTTCGGACCTGAATCAGAGCTGATATGATCGAAACTCGGTTTTCGGATAATCCTCAAAGGGGTTAGTACACGGGATATTGTTAAAAATCGAGTCGGACCATTTTGTGGATATTTTTACATATTTTGTTCCTACGGGTTATTGGAATTCAATGAAATTTTATTTGGCACAGTTCGGACCTGAATCAGAGCTGATATGACCGAAACTCGGTTTTCGGATAATCCTCAAAGGGGTTAGTACACGGGATATTGTTAAAAATCGAGTCGGACCATTTTTGTGGATATTTTTACATATTTTGTTCCTATGGGTTATTGAAATTCAATGAAATTTTATTTGACACGGTTCTGACCTGAATTAAAGCTGATATGACCGAAACTCAATTTTCGGATAATCCTCAAAGGGTATACACGAGATATTTTGAAAAATCGAGTCGGACCATTTTATGGATATTTTTACATATTTT
Source organism: Heracleum sosnowskyi (assembly GCA_030848705.1). Lineage (NCBI taxonomy): Eukaryota > Viridiplantae > Streptophyta > Magnoliopsida > Apiales > Apiaceae > Heracleum > Heracleum sosnowskyi. Next base: position 73,959,334 of record CM061242.1, read on the forward strand.
CTCCCTGTGGGTTATTGGAATTCAATGAAATTTTATTTGGCACAATTCGGACTTGAATCGGAGCTGATATGACCGAAACTCGGTTTTCAGATAATCCTCAAAGGGGATAGATAGTACACGGGATATTGTGAAAATCAAGTCAGACCATTTTCTTGATATTTTTATATAATTTATTCCTATGGGTTATGGTAATTCAACGAAATTTTATTTGGCACAGTTCGGACCTGAATCAGAGCTGATATGATCGAAACTCGATTTTCGGATAATCCTCAAAGGGGTTAGTACACGGGATATTGTTAAAAATCGAGTCGGACCATTTTGTGGATATTTTTACATATTTTGTTCCTATGGGTTATTGAAATTCAATGAAATTTTATTTGACACGGTTCTGACCTGAATTAAAGCTGATATGACCGAAACTCAATGTTCGGATAATCCTCAAAGGGTATACACTAGTTTTTTGAAAAATCGAGTCGGACCATTTTATGGATATTTTTACATATTTTCTCCCTGTGGGTTATTGGAATTCAATGAAATTTTATTTGGCACAATTCGGGCTTGAATCGGAGCTGATATGACCGAAACTCAGTTTTGAGATAATCCTCAATGGGGATAGTACACAGGATATTGTGAACAATCGAGTCAGACCATTTTCTTGATATTTTTATATAATTTATCCCTATGGGTTATGGTAATTCAACGAAATTTTATTTGGCACAGTTCGGACCTGAATCAGAGCTGATATGATCGAAACTCGGTTTTCAGATAATCCTCAAAGGGGATAGTACACGGGATATTGTGAAAAATCGAGTCAGACCATTTTCTTGATATTTTTATATAATTTATTCCTATGGGTTATGGTAATTCAACGAAATTTTATTTGGCACAGTTCGGACCTGAATCAGAGTTGATATGATCGAAACTCGGTTTTCGGATAATCCTCAAAGGGGTTAGTACACGGGATATTGTTAAAAATTGAGTCGGACCATTTTTTGGATATTTTTACATATTTTGTTCCTATGGGTTATTGGAATTCAATGAAATTTTATTTGGCACAGTTCGGACCTGAATCAGAGCTGATATGACCGAAACTCGGTTTTCGGATAATCCTCAAAGGGGTTAGTACACGGGATATTGTTAAAAATCGAGTCGGACCATTTTGTGGATATTTTTACATATTTTGTTCCTATGGGTTATTGGAATTCAATGAAATTTTATTTGGCGCAATTCGGACCTGAATCGAAGCTCATAAGACCGAAACTCGGTTTTAGGATAATCCTCAAAGGGGTTAGTACACGGGATAATGTTAAAAATCGAGTCGGACCATTTTGTGGATATTTTTACATATTTTGTTCCTATGGGTTATTGGAATTCAATGAAATTTTATTTGACACGGTTCGGACCTGAATTAAAGCTGATATGACCGAAACTTAGTTTTTGGATAATCCTCAAAGGGGGTAGTACAAGGGATATTATGAAAAATTGAGTAGGACCATTTTGTGGATTTTTTTACATAGTTTGTCCCTATGGGTTATTGGAATTCAATGAAATTTTACTTGGCACCGTTCCGACCGGAATCATAGCTGATATGACCGAAACTCTGTTTTTGGATAATCCTCAAAGGGGGTAGTACACAGGATATTTTGAAAAATCGAGTCGAAGATTTTCTGGATATTTTTACATAGTTTGTCCCTTTGGGTTATTGGAATTCAATGAAATTTTATTTGGCACAGTTCGGACCTGAATCAGAGTTGATATGACCGAAACTCGGTTTTCGGATAATCCTCAAAGGGGTTAGTACACGGGATATAGTGAAAAATGGAGCCGGACCATTTTATGGATATTTTTACATATTTTCTCCCTGTGGGTTATTGGAATTCAATGAAATTTTATTTGGCGCAATTCGGACTTGAATCGCAGTTGATATGACCGAAACTCGGTTTTCAGATAATCCTCAAAGAGGATAGTACACGGGATATTGTGAAAAATCGAGTCAGGCCATTTTCTTGATATTTTTATATAATTTATCCCTATGGGTTATGGTAATTCAACGAAATTTTATTTGGCACAGTTCGGACCTGAATCAGAGCTGATATGACCGAAACTCGGTTTTTGGATAATCCTCAAAGGGGTTAGTACACGGGATATTGTTAAAAATCGAGTCGGACCATTTTGTGGATATTTTTACATATTTTGTTCCTATGGGTTATTGGAATTCAATGAAATTTTATTTGGCGCAATTCGGACCTGAATCGAAGCTCATATGACCGAAACTCGGTTTTCGGATAATCCTCAAAGGGGTTAGTACACGGGATATTGTTAAAAATCGAGTCGGACCATTTTGTGGATATTTTTACATATTTTGTTCCTATGGGTTATTGGAATTCAATGAAATTTTATTTGACAGGGTTCAGACCTGAATTAAAGCTGATATGACCGAAACTTAGTTTTTGGATAATCCTCAAAGGGGGTAGTACAAGGGATATTATGAAAAATTGAGTAGGACCATTTTGTGGATATTTTTACATAGTTTGTCCCTATGGGTTATTGGAATTCAATGAAATTTTACTTGGCACCGTTCCGACCGGAATCATAGCTGATATGATCGAAACTCTGTTTTTGGATAATCCTCAAAGGGGGTAGTACACAGGATATTTTGAAAAATCGAGTCGAAGATTTTCTGGATATTTTTACATAGTTTGTCCCTTTGGGTTATTGGAATTCAATGAAATTTTATTTGGCACAGTTCGGACCTGAATCAGAGTTGATATGACCGAAACTCGGTTTTCGGATAATCCTCAAAGGGTTAGTACACGGGATATAGTGAAAAATGGAGCCGGACCATTTTATGGATATTTTTACATATTTTCTCCCTGTGGGTTATTGGAATTCAATGAAATTTTATTTGGCGCAATTCGGACTTGAATCGGAGTTGATATGACCGAAACTCGGTTTTCAGATAATCCTCAAAGAGGATAGTACACGGGATATTGTGAAAAATCGAGTCAGGCCATTTTCTTGATATTTCTATATAATTTATCCCTATGGGTTATGGTAATTCAACGAAATTTTATTTGGCACAGTTCGGACCTGAATCAGAGCTGATATGACCGAAACTCGGTTTTTGGATAATCCTCAAAGGGGTTAGTACACGGGATATTGTTAAAAATCGAGTCGGACCATTTTGTGGATATTTTTACATATTTTGTTCCTATGGGTTATTGGAATTCAATGAAATTTTATTTGGCGCAATTCGGACCTGAATCGAAGCTCATATGACCGAAACTCGGTTTTCGGATAATCCTCAAAGGGGTTAGTACACGGGATATTGTTAAAAATCGAGTCGGACCATTTTGTGGATATTTTTACATATTTTGTTCCTATGGGTTATTGGAATTCAATGAAATTTTATTTGACACGGTTCGGACCTGAATTAAAGCTGATATGACCGAAACTTAGTTTTTGGATAATCCTCAAAGGGGGTAGTACAAGGGATATTATGAAAAATTGATTAGGACCATTTTGTGGATATTTTTACATAGTTTGTCCCTATGGGTTATTGGAATTCAATGAAATTTTACTTGGCACCGTTCCGACCGGAATCATAGCTGATATGACCGAAACTCTGTTTTTGGATAATCCTCAAAGGGGGTAGTACACAGGATATTTTGAAAAATCGAGTCGAAGATTTTCTGGATATTTTTACATAGTTTGTCCCTTTGGGTTATTGGAATTCAATGAAATTTTATTTGGCACAGTTCGGACCTGAATCAGAGTTGATATGACCGAAACTCGGTTTTCGGATAATCCTCAAAGGGGTTAGTACACGGGATATAGTGAAAAATGGAGCCGGACCATTTTATGGATATTTTTACATATTTTCTCCCTGTGGGTTATTGGAATTCAATGAAATTTTATTTGGCGCAATTCGGACTTGAATCGGAGTTGATATGACCGAAACTCGGTTTTCAGATAATCCTCAAAGAGGATAGTACACGGGATATTGTGAAAAATCGAGTCAGGCCATTTTCTTGATATTTCTATATAATTTATCCCTATGGGTTATGGTAATTCAACGAAATTTTATTTGGCACAGTTCGGACCTGAATCAGAGCTGATATGACCGAAACTCGGTTTTTGGATAATCCTCAAAGGGGTTAGTACACGGGATATTGTTAAAAATCGAGTCGGACCATTTTGTGGATATTTTTACATATTTTGTTCCTATGGGTTATTGGAATTCAATGAAATTTTATTTGGCGCAATTCGGACCTGAATCGAAGCTCATATGACCGAAACTCGGTTTTCGGATAATCCTCAAAGGGGTTAGTACACGGGATATTGTTAAAAATCGAGTCGGACCATTTTGTGGATATTTTTACATATTTTGTTCCTATGGGTTATTGGAATTCAATGAAATTTTATTTGACACGGTTCGGACCTGAATTAAAGCTGATATGACCGAAACTTAGTTTTTGGATAATCCTCAAAGGGGGTAGTACAAGGGATATTATGAAAAATTGATTAGGACCATTTTGTGGATATTTTTACATAGTTTGTCCCTATGGGTTATTGGAATTCAATGAAATTTTACTTGGCACCGTTCCGACCGGAATCATAGCTGATATGACCGAAACTCTGTTTTTGGATAATCCTCAAAGGGGGTAGTACACAGGATATTTTGAAAAATCGAGTCGAAGATTTTCTGGATATTTTTACATAGTTTGTCCCTTTGGGTTATTGGAATTCAATGAAATTTTATTTGGCACAGTTCGGACCTGAATCAGAGTTGATATGACCGAAACTCGGTTTTCGGATAATCCTCAAAGGGGTTAGTACACGGGATATAGTGAAAAATGGAGCCGGACCATTTTATGGATATTTTTACATATTTTCTCCCTGTGGGTTATTGGAATTCAATGAAATTTTATTTGGCGCAATTCGGACTTGAATCGGAGTTGATATGACCGAAACTCGGTTTTCAGATAATCCTCAAAGAGGATAGTACACGGGATATTGTGAAAAATCGAGTCAGGCCATTTTCTTGATATTTTTATATAATTTATCCCTATGGGTTATGGTAATTCAACGAAATTTTATTTGGCACAGTTCGGACCTGAATCAGAGCTGATATGACCGAAACTCGGTTTTTGGATAATCCTCAAAGGGGTTAGTACACGGGATATTGTTAAAAATCGAGTCAGACCATTTTGTGGATATTTTTACATATTTTGTTCCTATGGGTTATTGGAATTCAATGAAATTTTATTTGGCGCAATTCGGACCTGAATCGAAGCTCATATGACCGAAACTCGGTTTTCGGATAATACTCAAAGGGGTTAGTACACGGGATATTGTTAAAAATCGAGTCGGACCATTTTGTGGATATTTTTACATATTTTGTTCCTATGGGTTATTGGAATTCAATGAAATTTTATTTGACACGGTTCGGACCTGAATTAAAGCTGATATGACCGAAACTTAGTTTTTGGATAATCCTCAAAGGGGGTAGTACAAGGGATATTATGAAAAATTGATTAGGACCATTTTGTGGATATTTTTACATAGTTTGTCCCTATGGGTTATTGGAATTCAATGAAATTTTACTTGGCACCGTTCCGACCGGAATCATAGCTGATATGACCGAAACTCTGTTTTTGGATAATCCTCAAAGGGGGTAGTACACAGGATATTTTGAAAAATCGAGTCGAAGATTTTCTGGATATTTTTACATAGTTTGTCCCTTTGGGTTATTGGAATTCAATGAAATTTTATTTGGCACAGTTCGGACCTGAATCAGAGTTGATATGACCGAAACTCGGTTTTCGGATAATCCTCAAAGGGGTTAGTACACGGGATATAGTGAAAAATGGAGCCGGACCATTTTATGGATATTTTTACATATTTTCTCCCTGTGGGTTATTGGAATTCAATGAAATTTTATTTGGCGCAATTCGGACTTGAATCGCAGTTGATATGACCGAAACTCGGTTTTCAGATAATCCTCAAAGAGGATAGTACACGGGATATTGTGAAAAATCGAGTCAGGCCATTTTCTTGATATTTTTATATAATTTATCCCTATGGGTTATGGTAATTCAACGAAATTTTATTTGGCACAGTTCGGACCTGAATCAGAGCTGATATGACCGAAACTCGGTTTTTGGATAATCCTCAAAGGGGTTAGTACACGGGATATTGTTAAAAATCGAGTCGGACCATTTTGTGGATATTTTTACATATTTTGTTCCTATGGGTTATTGGAATTCAATGAAATTTTATTTGGCGCAATTCGGACCTGAATCGAAGCTCATATGACCGAAACTCGGTTTTCGGATAATACTCAAAGGGGTTAGTACACGGGATATTGTTAAAAATCGAGTCGGACCATTTTGTGGATATTTTTACATATTTTGTTCCTATGGGTTATTGGAATTCAATGAAATTTTATTTGACACGGTTCGGACCTGAATTAAAGCTGATATGACCGAAACTTAGTTTTTGGATAATCCTCAAAGGGGGTAGTACAAGGGATATTATGAAAAATTGATTAGGACCATTTTGTGGATATTTTTACATAGTTTGTCCCTATGGGTTATTGGAATTCAATGAAATTTTACTTGGCACCGTTCCGACCGGAATCATAGCTGATATGACCGAAACTCTGTTTTTGGATAATCCTCAAAGGGGGTAGTACACAGGATATTTTGAAAAATCGAGTCGAAGATTTTCTGGATATTTTTACATAGTTTGTCCCTTTGGGTTATTGGAATTCAATGAAATTTTATTTGGCACAGTTCGGACCTGAATCAGAGTTGATATGACCGAAACTCAGTTTTCGGATAATCCTCAAAGGGGTTAGTACACGGGATATAGTGAAAAATGGAGCCGGACCATTTTATGGATATTTTTACATATTTTCTCCCTGTGGGTTATTGGAATTCAATGAAATTTTATTTGGCGCAATTCGGACTTGAATCGGAGTTGATATGACCGAAACTCGGTTTTCAGATAATCCTCATAGGGGATAGTACACGGGATATTGTGAAAAATCGAGTCAGGCCCTTTTCTTGATATTTTTATATAATTTATCCCTATGGGTTATGGTAATTCAACGAAATTTTATTTGGCACAGTTCGGACCTGAATCAGAGCTGATATGACCGAAACTCGGTTTTCGGATAATCCTCAAAGGGGTTAGTAGACGGGATATTGTTAAAAATGGAGTCGGCCCATTTTGTGGATATTTTTACATATTTTGTTCCTATGGGTTATTGGAATTCAAAGAAATTTTATTTGGCGCAATTCGGACCTGAATCGAAGCTCATATGACCGAAACTCGGTTTTCGGATAATCCTCAAAGGGGTTAGTACACGGGATATTGTTAAAAATCGAGTCGGACCATTTTGTGGATATTTTTACATATTTTGTTCCTATGGGTTATTGGAATTCAATGAAATTTTATTTGACACGGTTCAGACCTAAATTAAAGCTGATATGACCGAAACTTAGTTTTTGGATAATCCTCAAAGGGGGTAGTACAAGGGATATTATGAAAAATTGAGTAGGACCATTTTGTGGATATTTTTACATAGTTTGTCCCTATGGGTTATTGGAATTCAATGAAATTTTACTTGGCACCGTTCCGACCGGAATCATAGCTGATATGACCGAAACTCTGTTTTTGGATAATCCTCAAAGGGGGTAGTACACAGGATATTTTGAAAAATCGAGTCGAAGATTTTCTGGATATTTTTACATAGTTTGTCCCTTTGGGTTATTGGAATTCAATGAAATTTTATTTGGCACAGTTCGGACCTGAATCAGAGTTGATATGACCGAAACTCAGTTTTCGGATAATCCTCAAAGGGGTTAGTACACGGGATATAGTGAAAAATGGAGCCGGACCATTTTATGGATATTTTTACATATTTTCTCCCTGTGGGTTATTGGAATTCAATGAAATTTTATTTGGCGCAATTCGGACTTGAATCGGAGTTGATATTACCGAAACTCGGTTTTCAGATAATCCTCAAAGGGGATAGTACACGGGATATTGTGAAAAATCGAGTCAGGCCATTTTCTTGATATTTTTATATAATTTATCCCTATGGGTTATGGTAATTCAACGAAATTTTATTTGGCACAGTTCGGACCTGAATCAGAGCTGATATGACCGAAACTCGGTTTTTGGATAATCCTCAAAGGGGTTAGTACACGGGATATTGTTAAAAATCGAGTCGGACCATTTTGTGGATATTTTTACATATTTTTTTCCTATGTGTTATTGGAATTCAATGAAATTTTATTTGGCGCAATTCGGACCTGAATCGAAGCTCATATGACCGAAACTCGGTTTTCGGATAATCCTCAAAGGGGGTAGTACAAGGGATATTATGAAAAATTGATTAGGACCATTTTGTGGATATTTTTACATAGTTTGTCCCTATGGGTTATTGGAATTCAATGAAATTTTACTTGGCACCGTTCCGACCGGAATCATAGCTGATATGACCGAAACTCGGTTTTTGGATAATCCTCAAAGGGGGTAGTACACAGGATATTTTGAAAAATCGAGTCGGAGATTTTCTGGATATTTTTACATAGTTTGTCCCTTTGGGTTATTGGAATTCAATGAAATTTTATTTGGCACAGTTCGGACCTGAATCAGAGTTGATATGACCGAAACTCAGTTTTCGGATAATCCTCAAAGGGGTTAGTACACGGGATATAGTGAAAAATGGAGCCGGACCATTTTATGGATATTTTTACATATTTTCTCCCTGTGGGTTATTGGAATTCAATGAAATTTTATTTGGCGCAATTCGGACTTGAATCGGAGTTGATATTACCGAAACTCGGTTTTCAGATAATCCTCAAATGGATAGTACACGGGATATTGTGAAAAATCGAGTCAGGCCATTTTCTTGATATTTTTATATAATTTATCCCTATGGGTTATGGTAATTCAACGAAATTTTATTTGGCACAGTTCGGACCTGAATCGGAGCTGATATGATCGAAACTCGGTTTTTGGATAATCCTCAAAGGGGTTAGTACACGGGATATTGTTAAAAATCGAGTCGGACCATTTTGTGGATATTTTTACATATTTTGTTCCTATGGGTTATTGGAATTCAATGAAATTTTATTTGGTGCAATTCGGACCTGAATCGAAGCTCGTATGACCGAAACTCGGTTTTCGGATAATCCTCAAAGGGGTTAGTACACGGGATATTGTTAAAAATCGAGTCGGACCATTTTGTGGATATTTTTACATATTTTGTTCCTATGGGTTATTGGAATTCAATGAAATTTTATTTGGCGCAATTCGGACCTGAATCGAAGCTCATATGACCGAAACTCGGTTTTCGGATAATCCTCAAAGGGGTTAGTACACGAGATATTGTTAAAAATCGAGTCGGACCATTTTGTGGATATTTTTACATATTTTGTTCCTATGGGTTATTGGAATTCAATGAAATTTTATTTGACACGGTTCGGACCTGAATTAAAGCTGATATGACCAAAACTTAGTTTTTGGATAATCCTCAAAGGGGGTAGTACAAGGGATATTATGAAAAATTGAGTAGGACCATTTTGTGGATATTTTTACATAGTTTGTCCCTATGGGTTATTGGAATTCAATGAAATTTTACTTGGCACCGTTCCGACCGGAATCATAGCTGATATGACCGAAACTCTGTTTTTGGATAATCCTCAAAGGGGGTAGTACACAGGATATTTTGAAAAATCGAGTCGAAGATTTTCTGGATATTTTTACATAGTTTGTCCCTTTGGGTTATTGGAATTCAATGAAATTTTATTTGGCACAGTTCGGACCTGAATCAGAGTTGATATGACCGAAACTCGGTTTTCGGATAATCCTCAAAGGGGTTAGTACACGGGATATAGTGAAAAATGGAGCCGGACCATTTTATGGATATTTTTACATATTTTCTCCCTGTGGGTTATTGGAATTCAATGAAATTTTATTTGGCGCAATTCGGACTTGAATCGCAGTTGATATGACCGAAACTCGGTTTTCAGATAATCCTCAAAGAGGATAGTACACGGGATATTGTGAAAAATCGAGTCAGGCCATTTTCTTGATATTTTTATATAATTTATCCCTATGGGTTATGGTAATTCAACGAAATTTTATTTGGCACAGTTCGGACCTGAATCAGAGCTGATATGACCGAAACTCGGTTTTTGGATAATCCTCAAAGGGGTTAGTACACGGGATATTGTTAAAAATCGAGTCGGACCATTTTGTGGATATTTTTACATATTTTGTTCCTATGGGTTATTGGAATTCAATGAAATTTTATTTGGCGCAATTCGGACCTGAATCGAAGCTCATATGACCGAAACTCGGTTTTCGGATAATCCTCAAAGGGGTTAGTACACGGGATATTGTTAAAAATCGAGTCGGACCATTTTGTGGATATTTTTACATATTTTGTTCCTATGGGTTATTGGAATTCAATGAAATTTTATTTGACAGGGTTCAGACCTGAATTAAAGCTGATATGACCGAAACTTAGTTTTTGGATAATCCTCAAAGGGGGTAGTACAAGGGATATTATGAAAAATTGAGTAGGACCATTTTGTGGATATTTTTACATAGTTTGTCCCTATGGGTTATTGGAATTCAATGAAATTTTACTTGGCACCGTTCCGACCGGAATCATAGCTGATATGATCGAAACTCTGTTTTTGGATAATCCTCAAAGGGGGTAGTACACAGGATATTTTGAAAAATCGAGTCGAAGATTTTCTGGATATTTTTACATAGTTTGTCCCTTTGGGTTATTGGAATTCAATGAAATTTTATTTGGCACAGTTCGGACCTCAATCAGAGTTGATATGACCGAAACTCGGTTTTCGGATAATCCTCAAAGGGGTTAGTACACGGGATATAGTGAAAAATGGAGCCGGACCATTTTATGGATATTTTTACATATTTTCTCCCTGTGGGTTATTGGAATTCAATGAAATTTTATTTGGCGCAATTCGGACTTGAATCGGAGTTGATATGACCGAAACTCGGTTTTCAGATAATCCTCAAAGAGGATAGTACACGGGATATTGTGAAAAATCGAGTCAGGCCATTTTCTTGATATTTCTATATAATTTATCCCTATGGGTTATGGTAATTCAACGAAATTTTATTTGGCACAGTTCGGACCTGAATCAGAGCTGATATGACCGAAACTCGGTTTTTGGATAATCCTCAAAGGGGTTAGTACACGGGATATTGTTAAAAATCGAGTCGGACCATTTTGTGGATATTTTTACATATTTTGTTCCTATGGGTTATTGGAATTCAATGAAATTTTATTTGGCGCAATTCGGACCTGAATCGAAGCTCATATGACCGAAACTCGGTTTTCGGATAATCCTCAAAGGGGTTAGTACACGGGATATTGTTAAAAATCGAGTCGGACCATTTTGTGGATATTTTTACATATTTTGTTCCTATGGGTTATTGGAATTCAATGAAATTTTATTTGACACGGTTCGGACCTGAATTAAAGCTGATATGACCGAAACTTAGTTTTTGGATAATCCTCAAAGGGGGTAGTACAAGGGATATTATGAAAAATTGAGTAGGACCATTTTGTGGATATTTTTACATAGTTTGTCCCTATGGGTTATTGGAATTCAATGAAATTTTACTTGGCACCGTTCCGACCGGAATCATAGCTGATATGACCAAAACTCTGTTTTTGGATAATCCTCAAAGGGGGTAGTACACAGGATATTTTGAAAAATCGAGTCGAAGATTTTCTGGATATTTTTACATAGTTTGTCCCTTTGGGTTATTGGAATTCAATGAAATTTTATTTGGCACAGTTCGGACCTGAATCAGAGTTGATATGACCGAAACTCGGTTTTCGGATAATCCTCAAAGGGGTTAGTACACGGGATATAGTGAAAAATGGAGCCGGACCATTTTATGGATATTTTTACATATTTTCTCCCTGTGGGTTATTGGAATTCAATGAAATTTTATTTGGCGCAATTCGGACTTGAATCGGAGTTGATATGACCGAAACTCGGTTTTCAGATAATCCTCAAAGAGGATAGTACACGGGATATTGTGAAAAATCGAGTCAGGCCATTTTCTTGATATTTTTATATAATTTATCCCTATGGGTTATGGTAATTCAACGAAATTTTATTTGGCACAGTTCGGACCTGAATCAGAGCTGATATGACCGAAACTCGGTTTTTGGATAATCCTCAAAGGGGTTAGTACACGGGATATTGTTAAAAATCGAGTCGGACCATTTTGTGGATATTTTTACATATTTTGTTCCTATGGGTTATTGGAATTCAATGAAATTTTATTTGGCGCAATTCGGACCTGAATCGAAGCTCATATGACCGAAACTCGGTTTTCGGATAATCCTCAAAGGGGTTAGTACACGGGATATTGTTAAAAATCGAGTCGGACCATTTTGTGGATATTTTTACATATTTTGTTCCTATGGGTTATTGGAATTCAATGAAATTTTATTTGACACGGTTCGGACCTGAATTAAAGCTGATATGACCGAAACTTAGTTTTTGGATAATCCTCAAAGGGGGTAGTACAAGGGATATTATGAAAAATTGATTAGGACCATTTTGTGGATATTTTTACATAGTTTGTCCCTATGGGTTATTGGAATTCAATGAAATTTTACTTGGCACCGTTCCGACCGGAATCATAGCTGATATGACCGAAACTCTGTTTTTGGATAATCCTCAAAGGGGGTAGTACACAGGATATTTTGAAAAATCGAGTCGAAGATTTTCTGGATATTTTTACATAGTTTGTCCCTTTGGGTTATTGGAATTCAATGAAATTTTATTTGGCACAGTTCGGACCTGAATCAGAGTTGATATGACCGAAACTCGGTTTTCGGATAATCCTCAAAGGGGTTAGTACACGGGATATAGTGAAAAATGGAGCCGGACCATTTTATGGATATTTTTACATATTTTCTCCCTGTGGGTTATTGGAATTCAATGAAATTTTATTTGGCGCAATTCGGACTTGAATCGCAGTTGATATGACCGAAACTCGGTTTTCAGATAATCCTCAAAGAGGATAGTACACGGGATATTGTGAAAAATCGAGTCAGGCCATTTTCTTGATATTTTTATATAATTTATCCCTATGGGTTATGGTAATTCAACGAAATTTTATTTGGCACAGTTCGGACCTGAATCAGAGCTGATATGACCGAAACTCGGTTTTTGGATAATCCTCAAAGGGGTTAGTACACGGGATATTGTTAAAAATCGAGTCGGACCATTTTGTGGATATTTTTACATATTTTGTTCCTATGGGTTATTGGAATTCAATGAAATTTTATTTGGCGCAATTCGGACCTGAATCGAAGCTCATATGACCGAAACTCGGTTTTCGGATAATCCTCAAAGGGGTTAGTACACGGGATATTGTTAAAAATCGAGTCGGACCATTTTGTGGATATTTTTACATATTTTGTTCCTATGGGTTATTGGAATTCAATGAAATTTTATTTGACAGGGTTCAGACCTGAATTAAAGCTGATATGACCGAAACTTAGTTTTTGGATAATCCTCAAAGGGGGTAGTACAAGGGATATTATGAAAAATTGAGTAGGACCATTTTGTGGATATTTTTACATAGTTTGTCCCTATGGGTTATTGGAATTCAATGAAATTTTACTTGGCACCGTTCCGACCGGAATCATAGCTGATATGATCGAAACTCTGTTTTTGGATAATCCTCAAAGGGGGTAGTACACAGGATATTTTGAAAAATCGAGTCGAAGATTTTCTGGATATTTTTACATAGTTTGTCCCTTTGGGTTATTGGAATTCAATGAAATTTTATTTGGCACAGTTCGGACCTGAATCAGAGTTGATATGACCGAAACTCGGTTTTCGGATAATCCTCAAAGGGGTTAGTACACGGGATATAGTGAAAAATGGAGCCGGACCATTTTATGGATATTTTTACATATTTTCTCCCTGTGGGTTATTGGAATTCAATGAAATTTTATTTGGCGCAATTCGGACTTGAATCGGAGTTGATATGACCGAAACTCGGTTTTCAGATAATCCTCAAAGAGGATAGTACACGGGATATTGTGAAAAATCGAGTCAGGCCATTTTCTTGATATTTCTATATAATTTATCCCTATGGGTTATGGAAATTCAACGAAATTTTATTTGGCACAGTTCGGACCTGAATCAGAGCTGATATGACCGAAACTCGGTTTTTGGATAATCCTCAAAGGGGTTAGTACACGGGATATTGTTAAAAATCGAGTCGGACCATTTTGTGGATATTTTTACATATTTTGTTCCTATGGGTTATTGGAATTCAATGAAATTTTATTTGGCGCAATTCGGACCTGAATCGAAGCTCATATGACCGAAACTCGGTTTTCGGATAATCCTCAAAGGGGTTAGTACACGGGATATTGTTAAAAATCGAGTCGGACCATTTTGTGGATATTTTTACATATTTTGTTCCTATGGGTTATTGGAATTCAATGAAATTTTATTTGACACGGTTCGGACCTGAATTAAAGCTGATATGACCGAAACTTAGTTTTTGGATAATCCTCAAAGGGGGTAGTACAAGGGATATTATGAAAAATTGAGTAGGACCATTTTGTGGATATTTTTACATAGTTTGTCCCTATGGGTTATTGGAATTCAATGAAATTTTACTTGGCACCGTTCCGACCGGAATCATAGCTGATATGACCAAAACTCTGTTTTTGGATAATCCTCAAAGGGGGTAGTACACAGGATATTTTGAAAAATCGAGTCGAAGATTTTCTGGATATTTTTACATAGTTTGTCCCTTTGGGTTATTGGAATTCAATGAAATTTTATTTGGCACAGTTCGGACCTGAATCAGAGTTGATATGACCGAAACTCGGTTTTCGGATAATCCTCAAAGGGGTTAGTACACGGGATATAGTGAAAAATGGAGCCGGACCATTTTATGGATATTTTTACATATTTTCTCCCTGTGGGTTATTGGAATTCAATGAAATTTTATTTGGCGCAATTCGGACTTGAATCGGAGTTGATATGACCGAAACTCGGTTTTCAGATAATCCTCAAAGAGGATAGTACACGGGATATTGTGAAAAATCGAGTCAGGCCATTTTCTTGAAATTTTTATATAATTTATCCCTATGGGTTATGGTAATTCAACGAAATTTTATTTGGCACAGTTCGGACCTGAATCAGAGCTGATATGACCGAAACTCGGTTTTTGGATAATCCTCAAAGGGGTTAGTACACGGGATATTGTTAAAAATCGAGTCGGACCATTTTGTGGATATTTTTACATATTTTGTTCCTATGGGTTATTGGAATTCAATGAAATTTTATTTGGCGCAATTCGGACCTGAATCGAAGCTCATATGACCGAAACTCGGTTTTCGGATAATCCTCAAAGGGGTTAGTACACGGGATATTGTTAAAAATCGAGTCGGACCATTTTGTGGATATTTTTACATATTTTGTTCCTATGGGTTATTGGAATTCAATGAAATTTTATTTGACACGGTTCGGACCTGAATTAAAGCTGATATGACCGAAACTTAGTTTTTGGATAATCCTCAAAGGGGGTAGTACAAGGGATATTATGAAAAATTGATTAGGACCATTTTGTGGATATTTTTACATAGTTTGTCCCTATGGGTTATTGGAATTCAATGAAATTTTACTTGGCACCGTTCCGACCGGAATCATAGCTGATATGACCGAAACTCTGTTTTTGGATAATCCTCAAAGGGGGTAGTACACAGGATATTTTGAAAAATCGAGTCGAAGATTTTCTGGATATTTTTACATAGTTTGTCCCTTTGGGTTATTGGAATTCAATGAAATTTTATTTGGCACAGTTCGGACCTGAATCAGAGTTGATATGACCGAAACTCGGTTTTCGGATAATCCTCAAAGGGGTTAGTACACGGGATATAGTGAAAAATGGAGCCGGACCATTTTATGGATATTTTTACATATTTTCTCCCTGTGGGTTATTGGAATTCAATGAAATTTTATTTGGCGCAATTCGGACTTGAATCGGAGTTGATATGACCGAAACTCGGTTTTCAGATAATCCTCAAAGAGGATAGTACACGGGATATTGTGAAAAATCGAGTCAGGCCATTTTCTTGATATTTTTATATAATTTATCCCTATGGGTTATGGTAATTCAACAAAATTTTATTTGGCACAGTTCGGACCTGAATCAGAGCTGATATGAGAGAAACTCGGTTTTTGGATAATCCTCAAAGGGGTTAGTACACGGGATATTGTTAAAAATCGAGTCGGACCATTTTGTGGATATTTTTACATATTTTGTTCCTATGGGTTATTGGAATTCAATGAAATTTTATTTGGCGCAATTCGGACCTGAATCGAAGCTCATATGACCGAAACTCGGTTTTCGGATAATCCTCAAAGGGGTTAGTACACGGGATATTGTTAAAAATCGAGTCGGACCATTTTGTGGATATTTTTACATATTTTGTTCCTATGGGTTATTGGAATTCAATGAAATTTTATTTGACACGGTTCGGACCTGAATTAAAGCTGATATGACCGAAACTTAGTTTTTGGATAATCCTCAAAGGGGGTAGTACAAGGGATATTATGAAAAATTGAGTAGGACCATTTTGTGGATATTTTTACATAGTTTGTCCCTATGGGTTATTGGAATTCAATGAAATTTTACTTGGCACCGTTCCGACCGGAATCATAGCTGATATGACCGAAACTCTGTTTTTGGATAATCCTCAAAGGGGGTAGTACACAGGATATTTTGAAAAATCGAGTCGAAGATTTTCTGGATATTTTTACATAGTTTGTCCCTTTGGGTTATTGGAATTCAATGAAATTTTATTTGGCACAGTTCGGACCTGAATCAGAGTTGATATGACCGAAACTCGGTTTTCGGATAATCCTCAAAGGGGTTAGTACACGGGATATAGTGAAAAATGGAGCCGGACCATTTTATGGATATTTTTACATATTTTCTCCCTGTGGGTTATTGGAATTCAATGAAATTTTATTTGGCGCAATTCGGACTTGAATCGGAGTTGATATGACTGAAACTCGGTTTTCAGATAATCCTCAAAGAGGATAGTACACGGGATATTGTGAAAAATCGAGTCAGGCCATTTTCTTGATATTTTTATATAATTTATCCCTATGGGTTATGGTAATTCAACGAAATTTTATTTGGCACAGTTCGGACCTGAATCAGAGCTGATATGACCGAAACTCGGTTTTTGGATAATCCTCAAAGGGGTTAGTACACGGGATATTGTTAAAAATCGAGTCGGACCATTTTGTGGATATTTTTACATATTTTGTTCCTATGGGTTATTGGAATTCAATGAAATTTTATTTGGCACAATTCGGACCTGAATCGAAGCTCATATGACCGAAACTCGGTTTTCGGATAATCCTCAAAGGGGTTAGTACACGGGATATTGTTAAAAATCGAGTCGGACCATTTTGTGGATATTTTTACATATTTTGTTCCTATGGGTTATTGGAATTCAATGAAATTTTATTTGACACGGTTCGGACCTGAATTAAAGCTGATATGACCGAAACTTAGTTTTTGGATAATCCTCAAAGGGGGTAGTACAAGGGATATTATGAAAAATTGATTAGGACCATTTTGTGGATATTTTTACATAGTTTGTCCCTATGGGTTATTGGAATTCAATGAAATTTTACTTGGCACCGTTCCGACCGGAATCATAGCTGATATGACCGAAACTCTGTTTTTGGATAATCCTCAAAGGGGGTAGTACACAGGATATTTTGAAAAATCGAGTCGAAGATTTTCTGGATATTTTTACATAGTTTGTCCCTTTGGGTTATTGGAATTCAATGAAATTTTATTTGGCACAGTTCGGACCTGAATCAGAGTTGATATGACCGAAACTCAGTTTTCGGATAATCCTCAAAGGGGTTAGTACACGGGATATAGTGAAAAATGGAGCCGGACCATTTTATGGATATTTTTACATATTTTCTCCCTGTGGGTTATTGGAATTCAATGAAATTTTATTTGGCGCAATTCGGACTTGAATCGGAGTTGATATGACCGAAACTCGGTTTTCAGATAATCCTCATAGGGGATAGTACACGGGATATTGTGAAAAATCGAGTCAGGCCCTTTTCTTGATATTTTTATATAATTTATCCCTATGGGTTATGGTAATTCAACGAAATTTTATTTGGCACAGTTCGGACCTGAATCAGAGCTGATATGACCGAAACTCGGTTTTCGGATAATCCTCAAAGGGGTTAGTAGACGGGATATTGTTAAAAATGGAGTCGGCCCATTTTGTGGATATTTTTACATATTTTGTTCCTATGGGTTATTGGAATTCAAAGAAATTTTATTTGGCGCAATTCGGACCTGAATCGAAGCTCATATGACCGAAACTCGGTTTTCGGATAATCCTCAAAGGGGTTAGTACACGGGATATTGTTAAAAATCGAGTCGGACCATTTTGTGGATATTTTTACATATTTTGTTCCTATGGGTTATTGGAATTCAATGAAATTTTATTTGACACGGTTCAGACCTAAATTAAAGCTGATATGACCGAAACTTAGTTTTTGGATAATCCTCAAAGGGGGTAGTACAAGGGATATTATGAAAAATTGAGTAGGACCATTTTGTGGATATTTTTACATAGTTTGTCCCTATGGGTTATTGGAATTCAATGAAATTTTACTTGGCACCGTTCCGACCGGAATCATAGCTGATATGACCGAAACTCTGTTTTTGGATAATCCTCAAAGGGGGTAGTACACAGGATATTTTGAAAAATCGAGTCGAAGATTTTCTGGATATTTTTACATAGTTTGTCCCTTTGGGTTATTGGAATTCAATGAAATTTTATTTGGCACAGTTCGGACCTGAATCAGAGTTGATATGACCGAAACTCAGTTTTCGGATAATCCTCAAAGGGGTTAGTACACGGGATATAGTGAAAAATGGAGCCGGACCATTTTATGGATATTTTTACATATTTTCTCCCTGTGGGTTATTGGAATTCAATGAAATTTTATTTGGCGCAATTCGGACTTGAATCGGAGTTGATATTACCGAAACTCGGTTTTCAGATAATCCTCAAAGGGGATAGTACACGGGATATTGTGAAAAATCGAGTCAGGCAATTTTCTTGATATTTTTATATAATTTATCCCTATGGGTTATGGTAATTCAACGAAATTTTATTTGGCACAGTTCGGACCTGAATCAGAGCTGATATGACCGAAACTCGGTTTTTGGATAATCCTCAAAGGGGTTAGTACACGGGATATTGTTAAAAATCGAGTCGGACCATTTTGTGGATATTTTTACATATTTTTTTCCTATGGGTTATTGGAATTCAATGAAATTTTATTTGGCGCAATTCGGACCTGAATCGAAGCTCATATGACCGAAACTCGGTTTTCGGATAATCCTCAAAGGGGGTAGTACAAGGGATATTATGAAAAATTGATTAGGACCATTTTGTGGATATTTTTACATAGTTTGTCCCTATGGGTTATTGGAATTCAATGAAATTTTACTTGGCACCGTTCCGACCGGAATCATAGCTGATATGACCGAAACTCTGTTTTTGGATAATCCTCAAAGGGGGTAGTACACAGGATATTTTGAAAAATCGAGTCGGAGATTTTCTGGATATTTTTACATAGTTTGTCCCTTTGGGTTATTGGAATTCAATGAAATTTTATTTGGCACAGTTCGGACCTGAATCAGAGTTGATATGACCGAAACTCAGTTTTCGGATAATCCTCAAAGGGGTTAGTACACGGGATATAGTGAAAAATGGAGCCGGACCATTTTATGGATATTTTTACATATTTTCTCCCTGTGGGTTATTGGAATTCAATGAAATTTTATTTGGCGCAATTCGGACTTGAATCGGAGTTGATATTACCGAAACTCGGTTTTCAGATAATCCTCAAATGGATAGTACACGGGATATTGTGAAAAATCGAGTCAGGCCATTTTCTTGATATTTTTATATAATTTATCCCTATGGGTTATGGTAATTCAACGAAATTTTATTTGGCACAGTTCGGACCTGAATCGGAGCTGATATGATCGAAACTCGGTTTTTGGATAATCCTCAAAGGGGTTAGTACACGGGATATTGTTAAAAATCGAGTCGGACCATTTTGTGGATATTTTTACATATTTTGTTCCTATGGGTTATTGGAATTCAATGAAATTTTATTTGGTGCAATTCGGACCTGAATCGAAGCTCGTATGACCGAAACTCGGTTTTCGGATAATCCTCAAAGGGGTTAGTACACGGGATATTGTTAAAAATCGAGTCGGACCATTTTGTGGATATTTTTACATATTTTGTTCCTATGGGTTATTGGAATTCAATGAAATTTTATTTGGCGCAATTCGGACCTGAATCGAAGCTCATATGACCGAAACTCGGTTTTCGGATAATCCTCAAAGGGGTTAGTACACGAGATATTGTTAAAAATCGAGTCGGACCATTTTGTGGATATTTTTACATATTTTGTTCCTATGGGTTATTGGAATTCAATGAAATTTTATTTGACACGGTTCGGACCTGAATTAAAGCTGATATGACCAAAACTTAGTTTTTGGATAATCCTCAAAGGGGGTAGTACAAGGGATATTATGAAAAATTGAGTAGGACCATTTTGTGGATATTTTTACATAGTTTGTCCCTATGGGTTATTGGAATTCAATGAAATTTTACTTGGCACCGTTCCGACCGGAATCATAGCTGATATGACCGAAACTCTGTTTTTGGATAATCCTCAAAGGGGGTAGTACACAGGATATTTTGAAAAATTGAGTCGAAGATTTTCTGGATATTTTTACATAGTTTGTCCCTTTGGGTTATTGGAATTCAATGAAATTTTATTTGGCACAGTTCGGACCTGAATCAGAGTTGATATGACCGAAACTCGGTTTTCGGATAATCCTCAAAGGGGTTAGTACACGGGATATAGTGAAAAATGGAGCCGGACCATTTTATGGATATTTTTACATATTTTCTCCCTATGGGTTATTGGAATTCAATGAAATTTTATTTGGCGCAATTCAGACTTGAATCGGAGTTGATATGACCGAAACTCGGTTTTCAGATAATCCTCAAAGAGGATAGTACACGGGATATTGTGAAAAATCGAGTCAGGCCATTTTCTTGATATTTTTATATAATTTATCCCTATGGGTTATGGTAATTCAACGAAATTTTATTTGGCACAGTTCGGACCTGAATCAGAGCTGATATGACCGAAACTCGGTTTTTGGATAATCCTCAAAGGGGTTAGTACACGGGATATTGTTAAAAATCGAGTCGGACCATTTTGTGGATATTTTTACATATTTTGTTCCTATGGGTTATTGGAATTCAATGAAATTTTATTTGGCGCAATTCGGACCTGAATCGAAGCTCATATGACCGAAACTCGGTTTTCGGATAATCCTCAAAGGGGTTAGTACACGGGATATTGTTAAAAATTGAGTCGGACCATTTTGTGGATATTTTTACATATTTTGTTCCTATGGGTTATTGGAATTCAATGAAATTTTATTTGACACGGTTCAGACCTGAATTAAAGCTGATATGACCGAAACTTAGTTTTTGGATAATCCTCAAAGGGGGTAGTACAAGGGATATTATGAAAAATTGAGTAGGACCATTTTGTGGATATTTTTACATAGTTTGTCCCTATGGGTTATTGGAATTCAATGAAATTTTACTTGGCACCGTTCCGACCGGAATCATAGCTGATATGACCGAAACTCTGTTTTTGGATAATCCTCAAAGGGGGTAGTACACAGGATATTTTGAAAAATCGATTCGAAGATTTTCTGGATATTTTTACATAGTTTGTCCCTTTGGGTTATTGGAATTCAATGAAATTTTATTTGGCACAGTTCGGACCTGAATCAGAGTTGATATGACCGAAACTCAGTTTTTGGATAATCCTCAAAGGGGTTAGTACACAGGATATAGTGAAAAATGGAGCCGGACCATTTTATGGATATTTTTACATATTTTCTCCCTGTGGGTTATTGGAATTCAATGAAATTTTATTTGGCGCAATTCGGACTTGAATCGGAGTTGATATTACCGAAACTCGGTTTTCAGATAATCCTCAAAGGGGATAGTACACGGGATATTGTGAAAAATCGAGTCAGGCCATTTTCTTGATATTTTTATATAATTTATCCCTATGGGTTATGGTAATTCAACGAAATTTTATTTGGCACAGTTCGGACCTGAATCAGAGCTGATATGACCGAAACTCGGTTTTTGGATAATCCTCAAAGGGGTTAGTACACGGGATATTGTTAAAAATCGAGTCGGACCATTTTGTGGATATTTTTACATATTTTGTTCCTATGGGTTATTGGAATTCAATGAAATTTTATTTGGCGCAATTCGGACCTGAATCGAAGCTCGTATGACCGAAACTCGGTTTTCGGATAATCCTCAAAGGGGTTAGTACACGGGATATTGTTAAAAATCGAGTCGGCCCATTTTGTGGATATTTTTACATATTTTGTTCCTATGGGTTATTGGAATTCAATGAAATTTTATTTGACACGGTTTGGACCTGAATTAAAGCTGATATGACCGAAACTTAGTTTTTGGATAATCCTCAAAGGGGGTAGTACAAGGGATATTATGAAAAATTGATTAGGACCATTTTGTGGATATTTTTACATAGTTTGTCCCTATGGGTTATTGGAATTCAATGAAATTTTACTTGGCACCGTTCCGACCGGAATCATAGCTGATATGACCGAAACTCTGTTTTTGGATAATCCTCAAAGGGGGTAGTACACAGGATAGTTTGAAAAATCGAGTCGAAGATTTTCTGGATATTTTTACATAGTTTGTCCCTTTGGGTTATTGGAATTCAATGAAATTTTATTTGGCACAGTTCGGACCTGAATCAGAGTTGATATGACCGAAACTCAGTTTTCGGATAATCCTCAAAGGGGTTAGTACACAGGATATAGTGAAAAATGGAGCCGGACCATTTTATGGATATTTTTACATATTTTCTCCCTGTGGGTTATTGGAATTCAATGAAATTTTATTTGGCGCAATTCGGACTTGAATCGGAGTTGATATGACCGAAACTCGGTTTTCAGATAATCCTCATAGGGGATAGTACACGGGATATTGTGAAAAATCGAGTCAGGCCCTTTTCTTGATATTTTTATATAATTTATCCCTATGGGTTATGGTAATTCAACGAAATTTTATTTGGCACAGTTCGGACCTGAATCAGAGCTGATATGACCGAAACTCGGTTTTCGGATAATCCTCAAAGGGGTTAGTAGACGGGATATTGTTAAAAATGGAGTCGGCCCATTTTGTGGATATTTTTACATATTTTGTTCCTATGGGTTATTGGAATTCAAAGAAATTTTATTTGGCGCAATTCGGACCTGAATCGAAGCTCATATGACCGAAACTCGGTTTTCGGATAATCCTCAAAGGGGTTAATACACGGGATATTGTTAAAAATTGAGTCGGACCATTTTGTGGATATTTTTACATATTTTGTTCCTATGGGTTATTGGAATTCAATGAAATTTTATTTGACACGGTTCAGACCTAAATTAAAGCTGATATGACCGAAACTTAGTTTTTGGATAATCCTCAAAGGGGGTAGTACAAGGGATATTATGAAAAATTGAGTGGGACCATTTTGTGGATATTTTTACATAGTTTGTCCCTATGGGTTATTGGAATTCAATGAAATTTTACTTGGCACCGTTCCGACCGGAATCATAGCTGATGATATAGTGAAAAATGGAGCCGGACCATTTTATGGATATTTTTACATATTTTCTCCCTGTGGGTTATTGGAATTCAATGAAATTTTATTTGGCGCAATTCGGACTTGAATCGGAGTTGATATTACCGAAACTCGGTTTTCAGATAATCCTCAAAGGGGATAGTACACGGGATATTGTGAAAAATCGAGTCAGGCCATTTTCTTGATATTTTTATATAATTTATCCCTATGGGTTATGGTAATTCAACGAAATTTTATTTGGCACAGTTCGGACCTGAATCAGAGCTGATATGACCGAAACTCGGTTTTTGGATAATCCTCAAAGGGGTTAGTACACGGGATATTGTTAAAAATCGAGTCGGACCATTTTGTGGATATTTTTACATATTTTGTTCCTATGGGTTATTGGAATTCAATGAAATTTTATTTGGCGCAATTCGGACCTGAATCGAAGCTCGTATGACCGAAACTCGGTTTTCGGATAATCCTCAAAGGGGTTAGTACACGGGATATTGTTAAAAATCGAGTCGGCCCATTTTGTGGATATTTTTACATATTTTGTTCCTATGGGTTATTGGAATTCAATGAAATTTTATTTGACACGGTTTGGACCTGAATTAAAGCTGATATGACCGAAACTTAGTTTTTGGATAATCCTCAAAGGGGGTAGTACAAGGGATATTATGAAAAATTGAGTAGGACCATTTTGTGGATATTTTTACATAGTTTGTCCCTATGGGTTATTGGAATTCAATGAAATGTTACTTGGCACCGTTCCGACCGGAATCATAGCTGATATGACCGAAACTCTGTTTTTGGATAATCCTCAAAGGGGGTAGTACACCGGATATTTTGAAAAATCGAGTCGAAGATTTTCTGGATATTTTTACATAGTTTGTCCCTTTGGGTTATTGGAATTCAATGAAATTTTATTTGGCACAGTTCGGACCTGAATCAGAGTTGATATGACCGAAACTCAGTTTTCGGATAATCCTCAAAGGGGTTAGTACACGGGATATAGTGAAAAATGGAGCCGGACCATTTTATGGATATTTTTACATATTTTCTCCCTGTGGGTTATTGGAATTCAATGAAATTTTATTTGGCGCAATTCGGACTTGAATCGGAGTTGATATTACCGAAACTCGGTTTTCAGATAATCCTCAAAGGGGATAGTACACGGGATATTGTGAAAAATCGAGTCAGGCCATTTTCTTGATATTTTTATATAATTTATCCCTATGGGTTATGGTAATTCAACGAAATTTTATTTGGCACAGTTCGGACCTGAATCAGAGCTGATATGACCGAAACTCGGTTTTTGGATAATCCTCAAAGGGGTTAGTACACGGGATATTGTTAAAAATCGAGTCGGACCATTTTGTGGATATTTTTACATATTTTGTTCCTATGGGTTATTGGAATTCAATGAAATTTTATTTGGCGCAATTCGAACATGAATCGAAGCTCGTATGACCGAAACTCGGTTTTCAGATAATCCTCAAAGGGGTTAGTACACGGGATATTGTTAAAAATCGAGTCGGCCCATTTTGTGGATATTTTTACATATTTTGTTCCTATGGGTTATTGGAATTCAATGAAATTTTATTTGACACGGTTTGGACCTGAATTAAAGCTGATATGACCGAAACTTAGTTTTTGGATAATCCTCAAAGGGGGTAGTACAAGGGATATTATGAAAAATTGAGTAGGACCATTTTGTGGATATTTTTACATAGTCTGTCCCTATGGGTTATTGGAATTCAATGAAATTTTACTTGGCACCGTTCCGACCGGAATCATAGCTGATATGACCGAAACTCTGTTTTTGGATAATCCTCAAAGGGGGTAGTACACATGATATTTTGAAAAATCGAGTCGAAGATTTTCTGGATATTTTTACATAGTTTGTCCCTTTGGGTTATTGGAATTCAATGAAATTTTATTTGGTACAGATCGGACCTGAATCAGAGTTGATATGACCGAAACTCAGTTTTCGGATAATCCTCAAAGGGGTTAGTACACGGGATATAGTGAAAAATGGAGCCGGACCATTTTATGGATATTTTTACATATTTTCTCTCTGTGGGTTATTGGAATTCAATGAAATTTTATTTGGCGCAATTCGGACTTGAATCGGAGTTGATATTACCGAAACTCGGTTTTCAGATAATCCTCAAAGGGGATAGTACATGGGATATTGTGAAAAATCGAGTCAGGCCATTTTCTTGATATTTTTATATAATTTGTCCCTATGGGTTATGGTAATTCAACGAAATTTTATTTGGCACAGTTCGGACCTGAATCAGAGCTGATATGAACGAAACTCGGTTTTTGGATAATCCTCAAAGGGGTTAGTACACGGGATATTGTTAAAAATCGAGTCGGACCATTTTGTGGATATTTTTACACATTTTGTTCCTATGGGTTATTGGAATTCAATGAAATTTTATTTGGCGCAATTCGGACCTGAATCGAAGCTCGTATGACCGAAACTCGGTTTTCGGATAATCCTCAAAGGGGTTAGTACACGGGATATTGTTAAAAATCGAGTCGGACCATTTTGTCGATATTTTTACATATTTTGTTCCTATGGGTTATTGGAATTCAATGAAATTTTATTTGACACGGTTCGGACCTGAATTAAAGCCGATATGACCGAAACTTAGTTTTTGGATAATCCTCAAAGGGGGTAGTACACGGGATATTATGAAAAATTGAGTAGGACCATTTTGTGGATATTTTTACATAGTTTGTCCCTATGGGTTATTGGAATTCAATGAAATTTTACTTGGCACCGTTCCGACTGGAATCATAGCTGATATGACCGAAACTCTGTTTTTGGATAATCCTCAAAGGGGGTAGTACACAGGATATTTTGAAAAATCGAGTCGAAGATTTTCTGGATATTTTTACATAGTTTGTCCCTTTGGGTTATTGGAATTCAATGAAATTTTATTTGGCACAGTTCGGACCTGAATCAGAGTTGATATGACCGAAACTCAGTTTTCGGATAATCCTCAAAGGGGTTAGTACACGGGATATAGTGAAAAATGGAGCCGGACCATTTTATGGATATTTTTACATATTTTCTCCCTGTGGGTTATTGGAATTCAATGAAATTTTATTTGGCACAATTCGGACTTGAATCGGAGTTGATATTACCGAAACTCGGTTTTCAGATAATCCTCAAAGGGGATAGTACACGGGATATTGTGAAAAATCGAGTCAGGCCATTTTCTTGATATTTTTATATAATTTATCCCTATGGGTTATGGTAATTCAACGAAATTTAATTTGGCACAGTTCGGACCTGAATCAGAGCTGATATGACCGAAACTCGGTTTTTGGATAATCCTCAAAGGGGTTAGTACACGGGATATTGTTAAAAATCGAGTCGGACCATTTTGTGGATATTTTTACATATTTTGTTCCTATGGGTTATTGGAATTCAATGAAATTTTATTTGGCGCAATTCGGACGTGAATCGAAGCTCGTATGACCGAAACTCGGTTTTCGGATAATCCTCAAAGGGGTTAGTACACGGGATATTGTTAAAAATCGAGTCGGACCATTTTGTGGATATTTTTACATATTTTGTTCCTATGGGTTATTGGAATTCAATGAAATTTTATTTGACACGGTTTGGACCTGAATTAAAGCTGATATGACCGAAACTTAGTTTTTGGATAATCCTCAAAGGGGGTAGTACAAGGGATATTATGAAAAATTGAGTAGGACCATTTTGTGGATATTTTTACATAGTTTGTCCTTATGGGTTATTGGAATTCAATGAAATTTTACTTGGCACCGTTCCGACCGGAATCATAGCTGATATGACCGAAACTCTGTTTTTGGATAATCCTCAAAGGGGGTAGTACACAGGATATTTTGAAAAATCGAGTCGAAGATTTTCTGGATATTTTTACATAGTTTGTCCCTTTGGGTTATTGGAATTCAATGAAATTTTATTTGGCACAGTTCGGACCTGAATCAGAGTTGATATGACCGAAACTCAGTTTTCGGATAATCCTCAAAGGGGTTAGTACACGGGATATAGTGAAAAATGGAGCCGGACCATTTTATGGATATTTTTACATATTTTCTCCCTGTGGGTTATTGGAATTCAATGAAATTTTATTTGGCACAATTCGGACTTGAATCGGAGTTGATATTACCGAAACTCGGTTTTCAGATAATCCTCAAAGGGGATAGTACACGGGATATTGTGAAAAATCGAGTCAGGCCATTTTCTTGATATTTTTATATAATTTATCCCTATGGGTTATGGTAATTCAACGAAATTTAATTTGGCACAGTTCGGACCTGAATCAGAGCTTATATGACCGAAACTCGGTTTTTGGATAATCCTCAAAGGGGTTAGTACACGGGATATTGTTAAAAATCGAGTCGGACCATTTTGTGGATATTTTTACATATTTTGTTCCTATGGGTTATTGGAATTCAATGAAATTTTATTTGGCGCAATTCGGACGTGAATCGAAGCTCGTATGACCGAAACTCGGTTTTCGGATAATCCTCAAAGGGGTTAGTACACGGGATATTGTTAAAAATCGAGTCGGACCATTTTGTGGATATTTTTACATATTTTGTTCCTATGGGTTATTGGAATTCAATGAAATTTTATTTGACACGGTTTGGACCTGAATTAAAGCTGATATGACCGAAACTTAGTTTTTGGATAATCCTCAAAGGGGGTAGTACAAGGGATATTATGAAAAATTGAGTAGGACCATTTTTGTGGATATTTTTACATAGTTTGTCCCTATGGGTTATTGGAATTCAATGAAATTTTACTTGGCACCGTTCCGACCGGAATCATAGCTGATATGACCGAAACTCTGTTTTTGGATAATCCTCAAAGGGGGTAGTACACAGGATATTTTGAAAAATCGAGTCGAAGATTTTCTGGATATTTTTACATAGTTTGTCCCTTTGGGTTATTGGAATTCAATGAAATTTTATTTGGCACAGTTCGGACCTGAATCAGAGTTGATATGACCGAAACTCAGTTTTCGGATAATCCTCAAAGGGGTTAGTACACGGGATATAGTGAAAAATGGAGCCGGACCATTTTATGGATATTTTTACATATTTTCTCCCTGTGGGTTATTGGAATTCAATGAAATTTTATTTGGCACAATTCGGACTTGAATCGGAGTTGATATTACCGAAACTCGGTTTTCAGATAATCCTCAAAGGGGATAGTACACGGGATATTGTGAAAAATCGAGTCAGGCCATTTTCTTGATATTTTTATATAATTTATCCCTATGGGTTATGGTAATTCAACGAAATTTAATTTGGCACAGTTCGGACCTGAATCAGAGCTTATATGACCGAAACTCGGTTTTTGGATAATCCTCAAAGGGGTTAGTACACGGGATATTGTTAAAAATCGAGTCGGACCATTTTGTGGATATTTTTACATATTTTGTTCCTATGGGTTATTGGAATTCAATGAAATTTTATTTGGCGCAATTCGGACGTGAATCGAAGCTCGTATGACCGAAACTCGGTTTTCGGATAATCCTCAAAGGGGTTAGTACACGGGATATTGTTAAAAATCGAGTCGGACCATTTTGTGGATATTTTTACATATTTTGTTCCTATGGGTTATTGGAATTCAATGAAATTTTATTTGACACGGTTTGGACCTGAATTAAAGCTGATATGACCGAAACTTAGTTTTTGGATAATCCTCAAAGGGGGTAGTACAAGGGATATTATGAAAAATTGAGTAGGACCATTTTTGTGGATATTTTTACATAGTTTGTCCCTATGGGTTATTGGAATTCAATGAAATTTTACTTGGCACCGTTCCGACCGGAATCATAGCTGATATGACCGAAACTCTGTTTTTGGATAATCCTCAAAGGGGGTAGTACACAGGATATTTTGAAAAATCGAGTCGAAGATTTTCTGGATATTTTTACATAGTTTGTCCCTTTGGGTTATTGGAATTCAATGAAATTTTATTTGGCACAGTTCGGACCTGAATCAGAGTTGATATGACCGAAACTCAGTTTTCGGATAATCCTCAAAGGGGTTAGTACACGGGATATAGTGAAAAATGGAGCCGGACCATTTTATGGATATTTTTACATATTTTCTCCCTGTGGGTTATTGGAATTCAATGAAATTTTATTTGGCACAATTCGGACTTGAATCGGAGTTGATATTACCGAAACTCGGTTTTCAGATAATCCTCAAAGGGGATAGTACACGGGATATTGTGAAAAATCGAGTCAGGCCATTTTCTTGATATTTTTATATAATTTATCCCTATGGGTTATGGTAATTCAACGAAATTTAATTTGGCACAGTTCGGACCTGAATCAGAGCTTATATGACCGAAACTCGGTTTTTGGATAATCCTCAAAGGGGTTAGTACACGGGATATTGTTAAAAATCGAGTCGGACCATTTTGTGGATATTTTTACATATTTTGTTCCTATGGGTTATTGGAATTCAATGAAATTTTATTTGGCGCAATTCGGACGTGAATCGAAGCTCGTATGACCGAAACTCGGTTTTCGGATAATCCTCAAAGGGGTTAGTACACGGGATATTGTTAAAAATCGAGTCGGACCATTTTGTGGATATTTTTACATATTTTGTTCCTATGGGTTATTGGAATTCAATGAAATTTTATTTGACACGGTTTGGACCTGAATTAAAGCTGATATGACCGAAACTTAGTTTTTGGATAATCCTCAAAGGGGGTAGTACAAGGGATATTATGAAAAATTGAGTAGGACCATTTTGTGGATATTTTTACATAGTTTGTCCCTATGGGTTATTGGAATTCAATGAAATTTTACTTGGCACCGTTCCGACCGGAATCATAGCTGATATGACCGAAACTCTGTTTTTGGATAATCCTCAAAGGGGGGGTAGTACACAGGATATTTTGAAAAATTGAGTCGAAGATTTTCTGGATATTTTTACATAGTTTGTCCCTTTGGGTTATTGGAATTCAATGAAATTTTATTTGGCACAGTTCGGACCTGAATCAGAGTTGATATGACCGAAACTCAGTTTTCGGATAATCCTCAAAGGGGTTAGTACACGGGATATAGTGAAAAATGGAGCCGGACCATTTTATGGATATTTTTACATATTTTCTCCCTGTGGGTTATTGGAATTCAATGAAATTTTATTTGGCGCAATTCGGACTTGAATCGGAGTTGATATTACCGAAACTCGGTTTTCAGATAATCCTCAAAGGGGATAGTACACGGGATATTGTGAAAAATTGAGTCAGGCCATTTTCTTGATATTTTTATATAATTTGTCCCTATGGGTTATGGTAATTCAACGAAATTTTATTTGGCACAGTTCGGACCTGAATCAGAGCTGATATGACCGAAACTCGGTTTTTGGATAATCCTCAAAGGGGTTAGTACACGGGATATTGTTAAAAATCGAGTCGGACCATTTTTTGGATATTTTTACACATTTTGTTCCTATGGGTTATTGGAATTCAATGAAATTTTATTTGGCGCAATTCGGACCTGAATCGAAGCTCGTATGACTGAAAATCGGTTTTCGGATAATCCTCAAAGGGGTTAGTACACGGGATATTGTTAAAAATCGAGTCGGACCATTTTGTCGATATTTTTACATATTTTGTTCCTATGGGTTATTGGAATTCAATGAAATTTTATTTGACACGGTTCGGACCTGAATTAAAGCCGATATGACCGAAACTTAGTTTTTGGATAATCCTCAAAGGGGGTAGTACACGGGATATTATGAAAAATTGAGTAGGACCATTTGTTAGTGTTAGTGCCCTAGAGACAATGTGATTGTGCTTCTTGGAAATACTTTTGTTAATTAATGATTATGTTCTATCGATTATTCTACATTAATTTATTATGTCTTTATTTACTGCGATATAAATATTAGTATAATAAATGTCCTTGGAACATACAACACGTATTCTATATCTTTAAGTATGTGACTTAGAAATGAGATTATAAGAATAGTGTTTATATTCCTAAATATCCCTAATCGAGCATTGTAAGTTTGGGACAACTATAATGCATAAAGATTAGTATGTTTGTTGATAGATGACCACATCTCATTGGTCATTGGTATAGTGATACTAAAGTCAAGAACATAGGTGCATGTAATATTCTACATGGCACTGGATAGACCCACAATGAGATTCTTCATGTTTTATAAAGTCATAAGAAAGACTCACAGTGATAGTGGTGTAATGATCCTCTGACTTGAGATCATTATATTTCTATACGAGGATTAGTGTAATTTGACTACATTAAAAGTTACCTTTGACCGGGTAATGATAAAAGTGTACATCGGGTATATTATGAGTCGTATGAGAAATATGAATGATAGATAAAGGATTTAACCCTCCTATAATTAGGAGAGATATTATTGGCCTCTTGATTGAGTGAGACTATGAAATGCATGGCCATGCTCAAATATTGATTTGTTTTTAATAGTCTACTCATTGATCAAGGAAACCCGGATTAAATTATGAAGAGGATGACAATGAACATGCCTCGAGTTTAATCTATAATATATGGTTAAAGGGATTATATTACACGGAAACATTTATCATGAAAGGTTTAATTGGATCACCAATTATTATTATTACTTGGGTAGCAATGATGTATTACTAGATGCCGCTCATTGTTTATAATTTTATTATTGGATATTAAAATTATTGCCAACGTAATAATAACCTAAAGGGTTACACAATAAGAACGTCAAAATGGAGTTTTAATTTAAATTCCGAATTTAAATTAAATGATTATATATTTGAAATTGGTTATTTAATTAATTGAGTTGGACTTAATTAATTAAATCATAATTCGAATTAAATCATTAAATCCAAATAAGGATGGGTTTAGTAGTGGCCCAAACTTATTTTGGGTTAGGCCCAACTCTTCCTCTCTTATAAATACATAATGATGTATTAGTTTGAGGGTGGAATGAAAAATTGGTTTTTCACTAAAACCCTAGCCACTCTACATCTTGAGAGGCTAGAGAGAGAGAGAGAGATAGAGGGCAGTTATCGGCTGGTACCGACTCCGGTGATTGTAGAGACAATCGGGCGTTTGTGTGGACTAATTAGAGACGCGGATCTTGCATCAAGGGCTGCGTGGTGATTGCATCTTGGACCTCTTTAATTCTCCCTTATTAAATTGTTAAAGGTAAATAATCTAACTCTGAATTAAATATCATGTTTTTGCATGGATCCTGTGATTGGGTTTCGATTTTTATTGTTTTAATTATTGTTTTCCGCTGCGTTTGATGCACGAAACCCTTCAATGGCATCAGAGCTACTTGCAAAAACTTTTTAATTCAGTTATATGTTACAATTTTGATGTATATATGAGCATGTTTGATGATTGTCATGTATGATGCGTTGATTTTGATATATATATCTATAAACTGTATGTTAATGATGATTTGGATGATCATATGATGATTATATAATCTGTATATATGCTGATATATATGATTTATGTTTGTTCTTAATTTTGGAGATTGTATATGATACGATTTCAGAAAAACTGCGCAGATTTAGTGAAATTTGTGTACTGTGTCCGATTTTTGAAAACGATATATGTTTTCTGACTGGAATCGGGCCACTGAGCAAGACTGACAAAGTCAGGTTCTCGTCTATAAGCCATTTGATGTCGTTACAGGCCCCAAAACAGCGAGTCAAGTGTTTCTGATTTAAATTTGTATTTTGATTATGCGTTATATGTTCTATGATTTGATCATGATGAATATATGATATTCATATGGATTGTATAATCATGAGATGATTGTATATATTGTTGTATGTATATGATACATGTTTTGTTTTTATTACAAGAATCGTATTCGATACGAATTCTGAAACAGTTGTTGCAGATTTGCTGAAATCTGTATCAAGTGTCCGATTTACGCAAACGATATGTGTTTTCTGACTGGAAACGAGCGTCTGAACAAAACTGATAGCATATCTATCATCGACTCGTCTGTAAGGCGTTTGACGCCGTTCAGTGCATGAAAAAGGCGATTTATTGTTTTCAGAATTTGATTCTGATTTTCTGATTTTTGCGGAATATGATATGGTATAACATGATTAGATAATATGACATGTTATTTAATTGTTACTTGAGCATGGTGGATGGTTATGGCCTTGAGACCCATAGGATATAGGTTTTGTTTATGGTTTGGTTTCTAAATACGACTTGCATGTCGTCATTCCTTGTAATGATTAAATCTCGAATGTAACTCGAGTTCTCCTTGTAAGTACATTAGTATAGTTGTTTTATTTATGTAATGTACATGAAGACAAGCATGCGAGGAGGCGATCCAAGGAGGCATTATAGCAACAAAGAAGCAGACATGTAATAGTATAGTATTTTAAACCACCCATAGTTTGACCTTGATTTTTCCATTAGCTTGGAAAGATCATATAGGATGGGCCATAACCAAACACGTTTATTTATTGCACTTTACATATATATTTGGATGTATGTGTAGAGTAGTTAGAAGATGCATGCTTTAATTAGATTAATGATGTATGCATGTATTAGATACATCACCCATGCCATGCTTGCCATGTTTAAACAAGATAAAATCTGTAACGATTCAAGATTTTAATATTAAAAACAATCATGAGATTCTTGTGTTTATAAAATATGGATTTTTAAAGCACGGAATTAAATATGGATTTCTGATATCTAAAATTGGGATTTTCTGACAAAAGCGGATATGCGTATTCATAAGGTTGATGGGTTTTAAGTGTGACCATTGGTATCCTCCATCTACCTAGGAAATGAACAATTTAAGATGTCAATATGAAATATTTGGTTCAAGGAAAAATTGAGGATCTCTTTATGATGTGATCATGATCGTTATAAATTTTCTAAACCCCTTAACAAAATATTAAGTTTTAATCGGATGCTTTCCAATGAATGAACACTCATCGAATCCTAGATCGATAAGGGGAAGGGCTGTCAGTGGCAGGGGACTCCTATCTATCGTGGTGAGATGCGACGAATATAAACGGTTATATTCGGCCGTTGTATCATTGGGTCTAACTTAACTGAGTCGTCATAATAAGGTGAAAATAAACGGTTATATTCAACTATTATGAACTTAGAAGCATAGAGTTTGGTTAAAAATCTATTAGATAGATAAGATCAATCGTTGTTCGCCAAACTATCCAAGAATTATATGTGATATAATTGACAACTGTTGTCTACCTAAATAATCATTTTTTAAGGACTTCCAGTGGTTGACTTAGAACATGACCAAATATGGATCTTGGCTCACTAGAAAGAATTATGCGATATACTTTCCGAATTGATAGTAAGGGCTATTAATTTGATAAAAATAGTGGGAGATATATATATTTTGAATATATATGAATAATCACTTGAACATAAATTAATAATACCGTAGACTGATTATTTTATGCATTTTAACATTGTAGAAATTCTAAATGACAAACAACTCAAATAACTTCTCCGTGCGATCAGTCCTTGAGAAGGACAAGTTGACAGGAACAAACTTCCTTGATTGGCAAAGGAATTTGAGGATTGTCCTCAGGCAAGAGCGAAAGCTCTATGTCATTGATATTCCACGCCCTGGACCTCTACCTGTAGGTGCATCGGTCGATGATCGAAATGCTTATCAGAAGCATATCGATGATGACAATGATGTTACTTGTCTGATGCTTGAGACTATGAATCCTGAGCTTCAGAAACAGCATGAGCAAATGGTTGCTTATATTATGATTGAGCACCTTAAACGTATGTTTGAAGGACAGGCTCGTCAAGAGAGGTTTGATACAAGCAAAGCCTTATTTGCAAAGGCAAAAGCAAAGGGTGATTGTCACTATTGCAAGAAGCCGGGTCACTGGAAGAGAAACTGTCAAACTTACTTGGAGGATATGAAGAAACTGAAGGGTGTTCAGATTTCTGACCCAGATATTTATGTTATAGAAGTCAATCTATCTACTTCTACATCATGGGTATTAGATACTGGATGTGGTTCTCACATTTGTATAAATGTGCAGGAACTTCGAAGTAGTAGGACTTTGACTGAAGGAGAAGTCGACCTACGCGTTGGCAATGGAGCAAAGGTTGCTGCACTGGCTGTAGGGACTTATCATTTATCGTTGCCCACTGGGCTTATTTTAGAACTTGAGAACTGTTTTTACGTGCCTGCAATTTGCAGAAACATTATTTCCGTTTCTTGTTTGGACAAGATTGGTTTTTCGTTTTTGATTCAGAACAATGGTTGTTCCTTTTCATTGAATAATGTTACCTATGGGGTTGCACGTTTGTTTAATGGTTTATATGTTCTTGATCTTGATACTCCTGTCTATAATATAAATAATAAACGTCTTAAGACAAATGACTCAAATCAAACATACCTCTGGCACTGTCGTTTAGGCCACATAAATGAGAATCGCATTTCCAAGTTACATAGAGATGGATACTTGGATAAGTTTGATTTTGAATCATACGAAGAATGTGAACCGTGTCTCATTGGCAAAATGACTAAAGCTCCTTTTACCGGACAAGGTGAGAGAGCCACCAAACGATTGGAATTGATACATAGTGATGTATGTGGTCCAATGCGTACGATGGCAAGAGGTGGCTTTTACTATTTCATAACTTTTACTGATGATTTTAGTAGATACGGATATGTGTATCTTTTGAAGAACAAATCCGAATCGTTTGAAAAATTCAAAGAGTATAAGGCCGAAGTAGAAAAGCAAATAGGCGAAAGTATAAAAGCTCTACGATCTGATCGTGGAGGAGAATACTTAAGCTTGGAATTCAAGAATTTCTTAAAGGAGTGTGGTATTGTATCACAACTCACTCCTCTTGGAACACCACAATGGAATGGGGTGTCTGAGAGGAGAAATCGTACTTTGTTGGACATGGTGCGATCATTGATGAGTCAAGCGGATCTTCCAATTTGTTTCTGGGGTTACGCCCTAGAGACGGCTGCACAAACACTAAACCGAGTTCCTTCTAATCGGTTCAAAAGACACCATATGAGATATGGACTGAGAAACGTCTTAGCATGTCCTTTATGAAAGTATGGGGATGTGAAGCGTTTGTAAAACGTTTAGTCTCTGATAAGCTAGGACCAAAATCAGATAAATGTAATTTTGTGGGATACCCAATTGAAACAAAAGGGTATTATTTCTATAAACCTCCAGAGAACAAAGTGTTTGTTGCTCGAACGGCTGTGTTTCTAGAGAGAGAACTACTTTCCAAGAAAAACAGTGGGAGGACAATAGATCTCGATGAGGATCGAGAACCACAAGATAACGTTGAACCAGAGCTGGAACATCAGCAGAATGTGACTCAAGATGTTGAGAACAATACTGCTCAAGAAACACAGGTTGTTCGTAGATCTAGTAGGATTCACCATGAGCCAGAGAGATATTATGGATTTCTCCTGACTCAAAGTGGCGATGTGATGCTTGTAGATGATGATGAGCCTCTCACCTATAAGGATGCTATGAATAGTCTAGATTCCGAGAGATGGCTGGAGGCCATGAAATCTGAGATGGATTCCATGTATGAAAACCAAGTATGGACTTTGGTTGAATCACCTGATGGGGTAAAACCCATAGAGTGCAAGTGGGTTTTCAAAAGGAAAACTGACATGGATGGTAATTTACAGACCTATAAAGCAAGACTGGTGGCGAAGGGTTTCAAGCAAATTCATGGTATTGACTATGATGAAACTTTCTCACCAGTGGCTATGGTCAAATCCATCAGGATTTTGCTTGCGATAGCAGCTTATTATGACTATGAAATTTGGCAAATGGATGTTAAGACCGCTTTCTTAAATGGGAGCTTAGAAGAGGATGTGTACATGACACAACCTCAGGGTTTTGTTGATCCAAGGTTTGCCAAAATGGTCTGTAAGTTGCGACGATCCATTTATGGATTGAAGCAGGCTTCGAGGAGATGGAACATTCGTTTTGATGAAACAGTCAAAGAGTTTGGCTTCATTCAAAATCAGGATGAGCCATGTGTTTATAAGAAGGTTAGTGGGAGCCATGTGGCATTCCTAGTATTATATGTAGATGACATATTACTAATAGGGAATGACATTCCTTCTCTAAAGACTGTGAAGACTTGGTTGGGAAAAAGTTTCTCGATGAAAGACTTAGGCGATGCTACCTGTATCTTAGGGATCAGGATCTATAGAGATAGATCTAGAAGATTAATCGGTTTAAGTAAGAGTACATACATTGACAAAGTGTTGCATCGTTTAGGGATGCAAGAGGCAAAAAGGGGCTATGTCCCATTGTCTCATGGGATAGCGATCTCAAAAGAAAACTGTCCTAGATCATCAGATGAAAAGGACCGTATGTGTAAAGTACCATATGCTTCGGCAATTGGTTCTATAAAGTATGCAATGATATGTACTCGTCCTGATGTTTCGTATGCTTTAAGCATGACGAGCAGATACCAGTCTAATCCCGGTGAGAGTCACTGGACAGCTGTCAAGAATATTCTTAAGTACCTTAAACGGACTAAAGATTCATTCTTGATATACGGAGGAGATGAGAAGCTAGAATGTAAAAGGTTACACCGATGCTAGTTTTCAGACAGATAGGGACGTTACTATGTCTCAGTCTGGATTCATGTTTTGTCTAAATAGAGGTGTTGTAAGTTCGAAAGGTTCGAATATACACATATGTAAAGTGCAAACTAATGATAATGTTGCGGACCCACTGACTAAGGCTTTGTCGCAGCAGAAGCACGAATGTCACACTAGTTCCATGGGTATTAGATACATGGGTGATTGGCTCTAGTGCAAGTGGGAGATTGTTAGTGTTAGTGCCCTAGAGACAATGTGATTGTGCTTCTAGGAAATACTTTTGTTAATTAATGATTATGTTCTATCGATTATTCTACATTAATTTATTATGTCTTTATTTACTGCGATATAAATATTAGTATAATAAATGTCCTTGGAACATACAACACGTATTCTATATCTTTAAGTATGTGACTTAGAAATGAGATTATAAGAATAGTGTTTATATTCCTAAATATCCCTAATCGAGCATTGTAAGTTTGGGACAACTATAATGCATAAAGATTAGTATGTTTGTTGACAGATGACCACATCTCATTGGTCATTGGTATAGTGATACTAAAGTCAAGAACATAGGTGCATGTAATATTCTACATGGCACTGGATACCCCACAGTGAGATTCTTCATGTTTTATAAAGTCATAAGAAAGACTCACAGTGATAGTGGTGTAATGATCCTCTGACTTGAGATCATTATATTTCTATACGAGGATTAGTGTAATTTGACTACATTAAAAGTTACCTTTGACCGGGTAATGATAAAAGTGTACATCGGGTATATTATGAGTCGTATGAGAAATATGAATGATAGATAAAGGATTTAACCCTCCTATAATTAGGAGAGATATTATTGGCCTCTTGATTGAGTGAGACTATGAAATGCATGGCCATGCTCAAATATTGATTTGTTTTTAATAGTCTACTCATTGATCAAGGAAACCCGAATTAAATTATGAAGAGGATGACAATGAACATGCCTCGAGTTTAATCTATAATATATGGTTAAAGGGATTATATTACACGGAAACATTTATCATGAAAGGTTTAATTGGATCACCAATTATTATTATTACTTGGGTAGCAATGATGTATTACTAGATGCCGCTCATTGTTTATAATTTTATTATTGGATATTAAAATTATTGCCAACGTAATAATAACCTAAAGGGTTACACAATAAGAACGTCAAAACGGAGTTTTAATTTAAATTCCGAATTTAAATTAAATGATTATATATTTGAAATTGGTTATTTAATTAATTGAGTTGGACTTAATTAATTAAATCATAATTCGAATTAAATCATTAAATCCAAATAAGGATGGGTTTAGTAGTGGCCCAAACTTATTTTGGGTTAGGCCCAACTCTTCCTCTCTTATAAATACATAATGATGTATTAGTTTGAGGGTGGAATGAAAAATTGGTTTTTCACTAAAACCCTAGCCACTCTACATCTTGAGAGGCTAGAGAGAGAGAGAGAGATAGAGGGCAGTTATCGGGTAGTACCGACTCCGGTGATTGTAGAGACAATCGGGCGTTTGTGTGGACTAATTAGAGACGCGGATCTTGCATCAAGGGCTGCGTGGTGATTGCATCTTGGACCTCTTTAATTCTCCCTTATTAAATTGTTAAAGGTAAATAATCTAACTCTGAATTAAATATCATGTTTTTGCATGGATCCTGTGATTGGGTTTCGATTTTTATTGTTTTAATTATTGTTTTCCGCTGCGTTTGATGCACGAAACCCTTCACCATTTTGTGGATATTTTTACATAGTTTGTCCCTATGGGTTATTGGAGTTCAATGAAATTTTACTTGGCACCGTTCCGACCGGAATCATAGCTGATATGACCGAAACTCTGTTTTTGGATAATCCTCAAAGGGGGTAGTACACAGGATATTTTGAAAAATCGAGTCGAAGATTTTCTGGATATTTTTACATAGTTTGTCCCTTTGGGTTATTGGAATTCAATGAAATTTTATTTGGCACAGTTCGGACCTGAATCAGAGTTGATATGACCGAAACTCAGTTTTCGGATAATCCTCAAAGGGGTTAGTACACGGGATATAGTGAAAAATGGAGCCGGACCATTTTATGGATATTTTTACATATTTTCTCCCTGTGGGTTATTGGAATTTAATGAAATTTTATTTGGCACAATTCGGACTTGAATCGGAGTTGATATCACCGAAACTCGGTTTTCAGATAATCCTCAAAGGGGATAGTACACTGGATATTGTGAAAAATCGAGTCAGGCCATTTTCTTGATATTTTTATATAATTTATCCCTATGGGTTATGGTAATTCAACGAAATTTTATTTGGCACAGTTCGGACCTGAATCAGAGCTGATATGACCGAAACTCGGTTTTTGGATAATCCTCAAAGGGGTTAGTACACGGGATATTGTTAAAAATCGAGTCGGACCATTTTGTGGATATTTTTACATATTTTGTTCCTATGGGTTATTGGAATTCAATGAAATTTTATTTGGCGCAATTCGGACCTGAATCGAAGCTCATATGACCGAAACTCGGTTTTCGGATAATCCTCAAAGGGGTTAGTACACGGGATATTGTTAAAAATCGAGTCCGACCATTTTGTGGATATTTTTACATATTTTGTTCATATGGGTTATTGGAATTCAATGAAATTTTATTTGGCACGGTTCGGACCTGAATCAGAGTTGATATGACCGAAACTCAGTTTTCGGATAATCCTCAAAGGGGTTAGTACACGGGATATAGTGAAAAATGGAGCCGGACCATTTTATGGATATTTTTACATATTTTCTCCTTGTGGGTTATTGGAATTCAATGAAATTTTATTTGGCGCAATTCGGACTTGAATCGGAGTTGATATTACCGAAACTCGGTTTTCAGATAATCCTCAAAGGGGATAGTACACGGGATATTGTGAAAAATCGAGTCAGGCCATTTTCTTGATATTTTTATATAATTTATCCCTATGGGTTATGGTAATTCAACGAAATTTTATTTGGCACAGTTCGGACCTGAATCAGAGCTGATATGACCGAAACTCGGTTTTTGGATAATCCTCAAAGGGGTTAGTACACGGGATATTGTTAAAAATCGAGTCGGTCCATTTTGTGGATATTTTTACATATTTTGTTCCTATGGGTTATTGGAATTCAATGAAATTTTATTTGGCGCAATTCGGACCTGAATCGAAGCTCGTATGACCGAAACTCGGTTTTCGGATAATCCTCAAAGGGGTTAGTACACGGGATATTGTTAAAAATCGAGTCGGGCCATTTTGTGGATATTTTTACATATTTTGTTCCTATGGGTTATTGGAATTCAATGAAATTTTATTTGACATGGTTTGGACCTGAATTAAAGCTGATATGACCGAAACTTAGTTTTTGGATAATCCTCAAAGGGGGTAGTACAAGGGATATTATGAAAAATTGAGTAGGACCATTTTGTGGATATTTTTACATAGTTTGTCCCTATGGGTTATTGGAATTCAATGAAATTTTACTTGGCACCGTTCCGACCGGAATCATAGCTGATATAACCGAAACTCTGTTTTTGGATAATCCTCAAAGGGGGTAGTACACAGGATATTTTGAAAAATCGAGTCGAAGATTTTCTGGATATTTTTACATAGTTTGTCCCTTTGTGTTATTGGAATTCAATGAAATTTTATTTGGTACAGTTCGGACCTGAATCAGAGTTGATATGACCGAAACTCAGTTTTCGGATAATCCTCAAAGGGGTTAGTACACGGGATATAGTGAAAAATGGAGCCGGACCATTTTATGGATATTTTTACATATTTTCTCCCTGTGGGTTATTGGAATTCAATGAAAT
Organism: Heracleum sosnowskyi; assembly: GCA_030848705.1. Lineage (NCBI taxonomy): Eukaryota > Viridiplantae > Streptophyta > Magnoliopsida > Apiales > Apiaceae > Heracleum > Heracleum sosnowskyi. The sequence goes on from CM061242.1 coordinate 74,001,669, forward strand.
TTTATTTGGCGCAATTCGGACTTGAATCGGAGTTGATATTACCGAAACTCGGTTTTCAGATAATCCTCAAAGGGGATAGTACACGGGATATTGTGAAAAATCGAGTCAGGCCATTTTCTTGATATTTTTATATAATTTGTCCCTATGGGTTATGGTAATTCAACGAAATTTTATTTGGCACAGTTCGGACCTGAATCAGAGCTGATATGACCGAAACTCGGTTTTTGGATAATCCTCAAAGGGGTTAGTACACGGGATATTGTTAAAAATCGAGTCGGACCATATTGTGGATATTTTTACATATTTTGCTCCTATGGGTTATTGGAATTCAATGAAATTTTATTTGGCGCAATTCGGACCTGAATCGAAGCTCGTATGACCGAAACTCGGTTTTCGGATAATCCTCAAAGGGGTTAGTACACGGGATATTGTTAAAAATCGAGTCGGACCATTTTGTCGATATTTTTACGTATTTTGTTCCTATGGGTTATTGGAATTCAATGAAATTTTATTTGACACGGTTCAGACCTGAATTAAAGCCGATATGACCGAAACTTAGTTTTTGGATAATCCTCAAAGGGGGTAGTACACGGGATATTATGAAAAATTGAGTAGGACCATTTTGTGGATATTTTTACATAGTTTGTCCCTATGGGTTATTGGAATTCAATGAAATTTTACTTGGCACCGTTCCGACCGGAATCATAGCTGATATGACCGAAACTCTGTTTTTGGATAATCCTCAAAGGGGGTAGTACACAGGATATTTTGAAAAATCGAGTCGAAGATTTTCTGGATATTTTTACATAGTTTGTCCCTTTGGGTTATTGGAATTCAATGAAATTTTATTTGGCACAGTTCGGACCTGAATCAGAGTTGATATGACCGAAACTCAGTTTTCGGATAATCCTCAAAGGGGTTAGTACACGGGATATAGTGAAAAATGGAGCCGGACCATTTTATGGATATTTTTACATATTTTCTCCCTGTGGGTTATTGGAATTCAATGAAATTTTATTTGGCACAATTCGGACTTGAATCGGAGTTGATATGACCGAAACTCGGTTTTCAGATAATCCTCAAAGGGGATAGTACACTGGATATTGTGAAAAATCGATTCAGGCCATTTTCTTGATATTTTTATATAATTTATCCCTATGGGTTATGGTAATTCAACGAAATTTTATTTGGCACAGTTCGGACCTGAATCAGAGCTGATATGACCGAAACTCGGTTTTTGGATAATCCTCAAAGGGGTTAGTACACGGGATATTGTTAAAAATCGAGTCGGACCATTTTGTGGATATTTTTACATATTTTGTTCCTATGGGTTATTGGAATTCAATGAAATTTTATTTGGCGGAATTCGGACCTGAATCGAAGCTCATATGACCGAAACTCGGTTTTCGGATAATCCTCAAAGGGGTTAGTACACGGCATATTGTTAAAAATCGAGTCCGACCATTTTGTGGATATTTTTACATATTTTGTTCATATGGGTTATTGGAATTCAATGAAATTTTATTTGGCACGGTTCGGACCTGAATCAGAGTTGATATGACCGAAACTCAGTTTTCGGATAATCCTCAAAGGGGTTAGTACACGGGATATAGTGAAAAATGGAGCCGGACCATTTTATGGATATTTTTACATATTTTCTCCCTGTGGGTTATTGGAATTCAATGAAATTTTATTTGGCGCAATTCAGACTTGAATCGGAGTTGATATTACCGAAACTCGGTTTTCAGATAATCCTCAAAGGGGATAGTACACGGGATATTGTGAAAAATCGAGTCAGGCCATTTTCTTGATATTTTTATATAATTTATCCCTATGGGTTATGGTAATTCAACGAAATTTTATTTGGCACAGTTCGGACCTGAATCAGAGCTGATATGACCGAAACTCGGTTTTTGGATAATCCTCAAAGGGGTTAGTACACGGGATATTGTTAAAAATCGAGTCGGACCATTTTGTGGATATTTTTTCATATTTTGTTCCTATGGGTTATTGGAATTCAATGAAATTTTATTTGGCGCAATTCGGACCTGAATCAAAGCTCGTATGACCGAAACTCGGTTTTCGGATAATCCCCAAAGGGGTTAGTACACGGGATATTGTTAAAAATCGAGTCGGACCATTTTGTCGATATTTTTACATATTTTGTTCCTATGGGTTATTGGAATTCAATGAAATTTTATTTGACACGGTTCGGACCTGAATTAAAGCCGATATGACCGAAACTTAGTTTTTGGATAATCCTCAAAGGGGGTAGTACACGGGATATTATGAAAAATTGAGTAGGACCATTTTGTGGATATTTTTACATAGTTTGTCCCTATGGGTTATTGGAATTCAATGAAATTTTACTTGGCACCGTTCCGACCGGAATCATAGCTGATATGATCGAAACTCTGTTTTTGGATAATCCTCAAAGGGGGTAGTACACAGGATATTTTGAAAAATCAAGTCGAAGATTTTCTGGATATTTTTACATAGTTTGTCCCTTTGGGTTATTGGAATTCAATGAAATTTTATTTGGCACAGTTCGGACCTGAATCAGAGTTGATATGACCGAAACTCAGTTTTCGGATAATCCTCAAAGGGGTTAGTACACGGGATATAGTGAAAAATGGAGCCGGACCATTTTATGGATATTTTTACATATTTTCTCCCTGTGGGTTATTGGAATTCAATGAAATTTTATTTGGCACAATTCGGACTTGAATCGGAGTTGATATGACCGAAACTCGGTTTTCAGATAATCCTCAAAGGGGATAGTACACGGGATATTGTGAAAAATCGAGTCAGGCCATTTTCTTGATATTTTTATATAATTTATCCCTATGGGTTATGGTAATTCAACGAAATTTTATTTGGCAAAGTTCGGACCTGAATCAGAGCTGATATGACCGAAACTCGGTTTTTGGATAATCCTCAAAGGGGTTAGTACACGGGATATTGTTAAAAATCGAGTCGGACCATTTTGTGGATATTTTTACATATTTTGTTCCTATGGGTTATTGGAATTCAATGAAATGTTATTTGGCGTAATTCGGACCTGAATCGAAGCTCATATGACCGAAACTCGGTTTTCGGATAATCCTCAAAGGGGTTAGTACACGGGATATTGTTAAAAATCGAGTCCGACCATTTTGTGGATATTTTTACATATTTTGTTCATATGGGTTATTGGAATTCAATGAAATTTTATTTGACACGGTTCGGACCTGAATTAAAGCTGATATGACCGAAACTTAGTTTTTGGATAATCCTCAAAGGGGGGTAGTACACGGGATATTATGAAAAATTGAGTCGGACCATTTTGTGGATATTTTTACATATTTTCTCCCTGTGGGTTATTGGAATTCAATGAAATTTTATTTGGCGCAATTCGAACTTGAATCGGAGTTGATATGACCGAAACTCGGTTTTCAGATAATCCTCAAAGGGGATAGTACACGGGATATTGTGAAAAATCGAGTCAGGCCATTTTCTTGATATTTTTATATAATTTATCCCTATGGGTTATGGTAATTCAACGAAATTTTATTTGGCACAGTTCGGACCTGAATCAGAGCAGATATGACCGAAACTCGGTTTTCGGATAATCCTCAAAGGGGATATTGTTAAAAATCGAGTCGGACCATTTTGTGGATATTTTTACATATTTTGTTCCTATGGGTTATTGGAATTCAATGAAATTTTATTTGGCGCAATTCGGACCTGAATCGAAGCTCATATGACCGAAACTCGGTTTTCGGATAATCCTCAAAGGGGTTAGTACACGGGATATTGTTAAAAATCGAGTCGGACCATTTTGTGGATATTTTTACATATTTTGTTCCTATGGATTATTGGAATTCAATGAAATTTTATTTGACACGGTTCGGACCTGAATTAAAGCTGATATGACCGAAACTTAGTTTTTGGATAATCCTCAAAGGGGGTAGTACACGGGATATTATGAAAAATTGAGTCGGACCATTTTGTGGATATTTTTACATAGTTTGTCCCTATGGGTTATTGGAATTCAATAAAATTTTAATTGGCACCGTTCCGACCGGAATCATAGCTGATATGACCGAAACTCAGTTTTTGGATAATCCTCAAAGGGGTAGTACACAGGATATTTTGAAAAATCGAGTCGAAGATTTTCTGGATATTTTTACGTAGTTTGTCCCTTTGGGTTATTGGAATTCAATGAAATTTTATTTGGCACAGTTCGGACCTGAATCAGAGTTGATATGACCGAAACTCAGTTTTCGGATAATCCTCAAATGGGGTTAGTACACGGGATATAGTGAAAAATGGAGCCGGACCATTTTATGGATATTTTTACATATTTTCTCCCTGTGGGTTATTGGAATTCAATGAAATTTTATTTGACACGGTTCGGACCTGAATTAAAGCTGATATGACCGAAACTTAGTTTTTGGATTATCCTCAAAGGGGGTAGTACACGGGATATTTTGAAAAATTGAGTCGGACCATTTTGTGGATATTTTTACATAGTTTGTCCCTATGGGTTATTGGAATTCAATAAAATTTTACTTGGCACCGTTCCGACCGGAATCATAGCTGATATGACCGAAACTCAGTTTTTGGATAATCCTCAAAGGGGGTAGTACACAAGATATTTTGAAAAATCGAGTCGAAGATTTTCTGGATATTTTTACGTAGTTTGTCCCTTTGGGTTATTGGAATTCAATGAAATTTTATTTGGCACAGTTCGGACCTGAATCAGAGTTGATATGACCGAAACTCAGTTTTCAGATAATCCTCAAAGGGGATAGTACACGGGATATTGTGAAAAATCGAGTCAGGCCATTTTCTTGATATTTTTATATAATTTATCCCTATGGGTTATGGTAATTCAACGAAATTTTATTTGGCACAGTTCGGACCTGAATCAGAGCTGATATGACCGAAACTCGGTTTTTGGATAATCCTCAAAGGGGTTAGTACACGGGATATTGTTAAAAATCGAGTCGGACCATTTTGTGGATATTTTTACATATTTTGTTCCTATGGGTTATTGGAATTCAATGAAATTTTATTTGGCGCAATTCGGACCTGAATCGAAGCTCGTATGACCGAAACTCGGTTTTCGGATAATCCTCAAAGGGGTTAGTACACGGGATATTGTTAAAAATCGAGTCGGGCCATTTTGTGGATATTTTTACATATTTTGTTCCTATGGGTTATTGGAATTCAATGAAATTTTATTTGACACAGTTTGGACCTGAATTAAAGCTGATATGACCGAAACTTAGTTTTTGGATAATCCTCAAAGGGGGTAGTACAAGGGATATTATGAAAAATTGAGTAGGACCATTTTGTGGATATTTTTACATAGTTTGTCCCTATGGGTTATTGGAATTCAATGACATTTTACTTGGCACCGTTCCGACCGGAATCATAGCTGATATAACCGAAACTCTGTTTTTGGATAATCCTCAAAGGGGGTAGTACACAGGATATTTTGAAAAATCGAGTCGAAGATTTTCTGGATATTTTTACATAGTTTGTCCCTTTGGGTTATTGGAATTCAATGAAATTTTATTTGGTACAGTTCGGACCTGAATCAGAGTTGATATGACCGAAACTCAGTTTTCGGATAATCCTCAAAGGGGTTAGTACACGGGATATAGTGAAAAATGGAGCCGGACCATTTTATGGATATTTTTACATATTTTCTCCCTGTGGGTTATTGGAATTCAATGAAATTTTATTTGGCGCAATTCGGACTTGAATCGGAGTTGATATTACCGAAACTCGGTTTTCAGATAATCCTCAAAGGGGATAGTACACGGGATATTGTGAAAAATCAAGTCAGGCCATTTTCTTGATATTTTTATATAATTTGTCCCTATGGGTTATGGTAATTCAACGAAATTTTATTTGGCACAGTTCGGACCTGAATCAGAGCTGATATGACCGAAACTCGGTTTTTGGATAATCCTCAAAGGGGTTAGTACACGGGATATTGTTAAAAATCGAGTCGGACCATATTGTGGATATTTTTACATATTTTGTTCCTATGGGTTATTGGAATTCAATGAAATTTTATTTGGCGCAATTCGGACCTGAATCGAAGCTCGTATGACCGAAACTCGGTTTTCGGATAATCCTCAAAGGGGTTAGTACACGGGATATTGTTAAAAATCGAGTCGGACCATTTTGTCGATATTTTTACGTATTTTGTTCCTATGGGTTATTGGAATTCAATGAAATTTTATTTGACACGGTTCAGACCTGAATTATAGCCGATATGACCGAAACTTAGTTTTTGGATAATCCTCAAAGGGGGTAGTACACGGGATATTATGAAAAATTGAGTAGGACCATTTTGTGGATATTTTTACATAGTTTGTCCCTATGGGTTATTGGAATTCAATGAAATTTTACTTGGCACCGTTCCGACCGGAATCATAGCTGATATGACCGAAACTCTGTTTTTGGATAATCCTCAAAGGGGGTAGTACACAGGATATTTTGAAAAATCGAGTCGAAGATTTTCTGGATATTTTTACATAGTTTGTCCCTTTGGGTTATTGGAATTCAATGAAATTTTATTTGGCACAGTTCGGACCTGAATCAGAGTTGATATGACCGAAACTCAGTTTTCGGATAATCCTCAAAGGGGTTAGTACACGGGATATAGTGAAAAATGGAGCCGGACCATTTTATGGATATTTTTACATATTTTCTCCCTGTGGGTTATTGGAATTCAATGAAATTTTATTTGGCACAATTCGGACTTGAATCGGAGTTGATATGACCGAAACTCGGTTTTCAGATAATCCTCAAAGGGGATAGTACACGGGATATTGTGAAAAATCGAGTCAGGCCATTTTCTTGATATTTTTATATAATTTATCCCTATGGGTTATGGTAATTCAACGAAATTTTATTTGGCAAAGTTCGGACCTGAATCAGAGCTGATATGACCGAAACTCGGTTTTTGGATAATCCTCAAAGGGGTTAGTACACGGGATATTGTTAAAAATCGAGTCGGACCATTTTGTGGATATTTTTACATATTTTGTTCCTATGGGTTATTGGAATTCAATGAAATGTTATTTGGCATAATTCGGACCTGAATCGAAGCTCATATGACCGAAACTCGGTTTTCGGATAATCCTCAAAGGGGTTAGTACACGGGATATTGTTAAAAATCGAGTCCGACCATTTTGTGGATATTTTTACATATTTTGTTCATATGGGTTATTGGAATTCAATGAAATTTTATTTGACACGGTTCGGACCTGAATTAAAGCTGATATGACCGAAACTTAGTTTTTGGATAATCCTCAAAGGGGGGTAGTACACGGGATATTATGAAAAATTGAGTCGGACCATTTTGTGGATATTTTTACATATTTTCTCCCTGTGGGTTATTGGAATTCAATGAAATTTTATTTGGCGCAATTCGAACTTGAATCGGAGTTGATATGACCGAAACTCGGTTTTCAGATAATCCTCAAAGGGGATAGTACACGGGATATTGTGAAAAATCGAGTCAGGCCATTTTCTTGATATTTTTATATAATTTATCCCTATGGGTTATGGTAATTCAACGAAATTTTATTTGGCACAGTTCGGACCTGAATCAGAGCAGATATGACCGAAACTCGGTTTTCGGATAATCCTCAAAGGGGATATTGTTAAAAATCGAGTCGGACCATTTTGTGGATATTTTTACATATTTTGTTCCTATGGGTTATTGGAATTCAATGAAATTTTATTTGGCGCAATTCGGACCTGAATCGAAGCTCATATGACCGAAACTCGGTTTTCGGATAATCCTCAAAGGGGTTAGTACACGGGATATTGTTAAAAATCGAGTCGGACCATTTTGTGGATATTTTTACATATTTTGTTCCTATGGATTATTGGAATTCAATGAAATTTTATTTGACACGGTTCGGACCTGAATTAAAGCTGATATGACCGAAACTTAGTTTTTGGATAATCCTCAAAGGGGGTAGTACACGGGATATTATGAAAAATTGAGTCGGACCATTTTGTGGATATTTTTACATAGTTTGTCCCTATGGGTTATTGGAATTCAATAAAATTTTACTTGGCACCGTTCCGACCGGAATCATAGCTGATATGACCGAAACTCAGTTTTTGGATAATCCTCAAAGGGGTAGTACACAGGATATTTTGAAAAATCGAGTCGAAGATTTTCTGGATATTTTTACGTAGTTTGTCCCTTTGGGTTATTGGAATTCAATGAAATTTTATTTGGCACAGTTCGGACCTGAATCAGAGTTGATATGACCGAAACTCAGTTTTCGGATAATCCTCAAAGGGGGTTAGTACACGGGATATAGTGAAAAATGGAGCCGGACCATTTTATGGATATTTTTACATATTTTCTCCCTGTGGGTTATTGGAATTCAATGAAATTTTATTTGACACGGTTCGGACCTGAATTAAAGCTGATATGACCGAAACTTAGTTTTTGGATAATCCTCAAAGGGGGTAGTACACGGGATATTTTGAAAAATTGAGTCGGACCATTTTGTGGATATTTTTACATAGTTTGTCCCTATGGGTTATTGGAATTCAATAAAATTTTACTTGGCACCGTTCCGACTGGAATCATAGCTGATATGACCGAAACTCAGTTTTTGGATAATCCTCAAAGGGGGTAGTACACAAGATATTTTGAAAAATCGAGTCGAAGATTTTCTGGATATTTTTACGTAGTTTGTCCCTTTGGGTTATTGGAATTCAATGAAATTTTATTTGGCACAGTTCGGACCTGAATCAGAGTTGATATGACCGAAACTCAGTTTTCAGATAATCCTCAAAGGGGATAGTACACGGGATATTGTGAAAAATCGAGTCAGGCCATTTTCTTGATATTTTTATATAATTTATCCCTATGGGTTATGGTAATTCAACGAAATTTTATTTGGCACAGTTCGGACCTGAATCAGAGCTGATATGACCGAAACTCGGTTTTTGGATAATCCTCAAAGGGGTTAGTACACGGGATATTGTTAAAAATCGAGTCGGACCATTTTGTGGATATTTTTACATATTTTGTTCCTATGGGTTATTGGAATTCAATGAAATTTTATTTGGCGCAATTCGGACCTGAATCGAAGCTCGTATGACCGAAACTCGGTTTTCGGATAATCCTCAAAGGGGTTAGTACACGGGATATTGTTAAAAATCGAGTCGGGCCATTTTGTGGATATTTTTACATATTTTGTTCCTATGGGTTATTGGAATTCAATGAAATTTTATTTGACACGGTTTGGACCTGAATTAAAGCTGATATGACCGAAACTTAGTTTTTGGATAATCCTCAAAGGGGGTAGTACAAGGGATATTATGAAAAATTGAGTAGGACCATTTTGTGGATATTTTTACATAGTTTGTCCCTATGGGTTATTGGAATTCAATGAAATTTTACTTGGCACCGTTCCGACCGGAATCATAGCTGATATAACCGAAACTCTGTTTTTGGATAATCCTCAAAGGGGGTAGTACACAGGATATTTTGAAAAATCGAGTCGAAGATTTTCTGGATATTTTTACATAGTTTGTCCCTTTGGGTTATTGGAATTCAATGAAATTTTATTTGGTACAGTTCGGACCTGAATCAGAGTTGATATGACCGAAACTCAGTTTTCGGATAATCCTCAAAGGGGTTAGTACACGGGATATAGTGAAAAATGGAGCCGGACCATTTTATGGATATTTTTACATATTTTCTCCCTGTGGGTTATTGGAATTCAATGAAATTTTATTTGGCGCAATTCGGACTTGAATCGGAGTTGATATTACCGAAACTCGGTTTTCAGATAATCCTCAAAGGGGATAGTACACGGGATATTGTGAAAAATCGAGTCAGGCCATTTTCTTAATATTTTTATATAATTTGTCCCTATAGGTTATGGTAATTCAACGAAATTTTATTTGGCACAGTTCGGACCTGAATCAGAGCTGATATGACCGAAACTCGGTTTTTGGATAATCCTCAAAGGGGTTAGTACACGGGATATTGTTAAAAATCGAGTCGGACCATATTGTGGATATTTTTACATATTTTGTTCCTATGGGTTATTGGAATTCAATGAAATTTTATTTGGCGCAATTCGGACCTGAATCGAAGCTCGTATGACCGAAACTCGGTTTTCGGATAATCCTCAAAGGGGTTAGTACACGGGATATTGTTAAAAATCGAGTCGGACCATTTTGTCGATATTTTTACGTATTTTGTTCCTATGGGTTATTGGAATTCAATGAAATTTTATTTGACACGGTTCGACCTGAATTAAAGCCGATATGACCGAAACTTAGTTTTTGGATAATCCTCAAAGGGGGTAGTACACGGGATATTATGAAAAATTGAGTAGGACCATTTTGTGGATATTTTTACATAGTTTGTCCCTATGGGTTATTGGAATTCAATGAAATTTTACTTGGCACCGTTCCGACCGGAATCATAGCTGATATGACCGAAACTCTGTTTTTGGATAATCCTCAAAGGGGGTAGTACACAGGATATTTTGAAAAATCGAGTCGAAGATTTTCTGGATATTTTTACATAGTTTGTCCCTTTGGGTTATTGGAATTCAATGAAATTTTATTTGGCACAGTTCGGACCTGAATCAGAGTTGATATGACCGAAACTCAGTTTTCGGATAATCCTCAAAGGGGTTAGTACACGGGATATAGTGAAAAATGGAGCCGGACCATTTTATGGATATTTTTACATATTTTCTCCCTGTGGGTTATTGGAATTCAATGAAATTTTATTTGGCACAATTCGGACTTGAATCGGAGTTGATATGACCGAAACTCGGTTTTCAGATAATCCTCAAAGGGGATAGTACACTGGATATTGTGAAAAATCGATTCAGGCCATTTTCTTGATATTTTTATATAATTTATCCCTATGGGTTATGGTAATTCAACGAAATTTTATTTGGCACAGTTCGGACCTGAATCAGAGCTGATATGACCGAAACTCGGTTTTTGGATAATCCTCAAAGGGGTTAGTACACGGGATATTGTTAAAAATCGAGTCGGACCATTTTGTGGATATTTTTTACATATTTTGTTCCTATGGGTTATTGGAATTCAATGAAATTTTATTTGGCGGAATTCGGACCTGAATCGAAGCTCATATGACCGAAACTCGGTTTTCGGATAATCCTCAAAGGGGTTAGTACACGGCATATTGTTAAAAATCGAGTCCGACCATTTTGTGGATATTTTTACATATTTTGTTCATATGGGTTATTGGAATTCAATGAAATTTTATTTGGCACGGTTCGGACCTGAATCAGAGTTGATATGACCGAAACTCAGTTTTCGGATAATCTTCAAAGGGGTTAGTACACGGGATATAGTGAAAAATGGAGCCGGACCATTTTATGGATATTTTTACATATTTTCTCCCTGTGGGTTATTGGAATTCAATGAAATTTTATTTGGCGCAATTCAGACTTGAATCGGAGTTGATATTACAGAAACTCGGTTTTCAGATAATCCTCAAAGGGGATAGTACACGGGATATTGTGAAAAATCGAGTCAGGCCATTTTCTTGATATTTTTATATAATTTATCCCTATGGGTTATGGGAATTCAACGAAATTTTATTTGGCACAGTTCGGACCTGAATCAGAGCTGATATGACCGAAACTCGGTTTTTGGATAATCCTCAAAGGGGTTAGTACACGGGATATTGTTAAAAATCGAGTCGGACCATTTTGTGGATATTTTTTCATATTTTGTTCCTATGGGTTATTGGAATTCAATGAAATTTTATTTGGCGCAATTCGGACCTGAATCAAAGCTCGTATGACCGAAACTCGGTTTTCGGATAATCCTCAAAGGGGTTAGTACACGGGATATTGTTAAAAATCGAGTCGGACCATTTTGTCGATATTTTTACATATTTTGTTCCTATGGGTTATTGGAATTCAATGAAATTTTATTTGACACGGTTCGGACCTGAATCAAAGCCGATATGACCGAAACTTAGTTTTTGGATAATCCTCAAAGGGGGTAGTACACGGGATATTATGAAAAATTGAGTAGGACCATTTTGTGGATATTTTTACATAGTTTGTCCCTATGGGTTATTGGAATTCAATGAAATTTTACTTGGCACCGTTCCGACCGGAATCATTGCTGATATGACCGAAACTCTGTTTTTGGATAATCCTCAAAGGGGGTAGTACACAGGATATTTTGAAAAATCAAGTCGAAGATTTTCTGGATATTTTTACATAGTTTGTCCCTTTGGGTTATTGGAATTCAATGAAATTTTATTTGGCACAGTTCGGACCTGAATCAGAGTTGATATGACCGAAACTCAGTTTTCGGATAATCCTCAAAGGGGTTAGTACACGGGATATAGTGAAAAATGGAGCCGGACCGTTTTATGGATATTTTTACATATTTTCTCCCTGTGGGTTATTGGAATTCAATGAAATTTTATTTGGCACAATTCGGACTTGAATCGGAGTTGATATGACCGAAACTCGGTTTTCAGATAATCCTCAAAGGGGATAGTACACGGGATATTGTGAAAAATCGAGTCAGGCCATTTTCTTGATATTTTTATATAATTTATCCCTATGGGTTATGGTAATTCAACGAAATTTTATTTGGCAAAGTTCGGACCTGAATCAGAGCTGATATGACCGAAACTCGGTTTTTGGATAATCCTCAAAGGGGGGTAGTACACGGGATATTTTTACATATTTTCTCCCTGTGGGTTATTGGAATTCAATGAAATTTTATTTGGCGCAATTCGAACTTGAATCGGAGTTGATATGACCGAAACTCGGTTTTCAGATAATCCTCAAAGGGGATAGTACACGGGATATTGTGAAAAATCGAGTCAGGCCATTTTCTTGATATTTTTATATAATTTATCCCTATGGGTTATGGTAATTCAACGAAATTTTATTTGGCACAGTCCGGACCTGAATCAGAGCAGATATGACCGAAACTCGGTTTTCGGATAATCCTCAAAGGGGATATTGTTAAAAATCGAGTCGGACAATTTTGTGGATATTTTTACATATTTTGTTCCTATGGGTTATTGGAATTCAATGAAATTTGATTTGGCGCAATTCGGACCAGAATCGAAGCTCATATGACCGAAACTCGGTTTTCGGATAATCCTCAAAGTGGTTAGTACACGGGATATTGTTAAAAATCGAGTCGGACCATTTTGTGGATATTTTTACATATTTTGTTCCTATGGATTATTGGAATTCAATGAAATTTTATTTGACACGATTCGGACCTGAATTAAAGCTGATATGACCGAAACTTAGTTTTTGGATAATCCTCAAAGGGGGTAGTACACGGGATATTATGAAAAATTGAGTCGGACCATTTTGTGGATATTTTTACATAGTTTGTCCCTATGGGTTATTGGAATTCAATAAAATTTTACTTGGCACCGTTCCGACCGGAATCATAGCTGATATGACCGAAACTCAGTTTTTGGATAATCCTCAAAGGGGTAGTACACAGGATATTTTGAAAAATCGAGTCGAAGATTTTCTGGATATTTTTACGTAGTTTGTCCCTTTGGGTTATTGGAATTCAATGAAATTTTATTTGGCACAGTTCGGACCTGAATCAGAGTTGATATGACCGAAACTCAGTTTTCGGATAATCCTCAAAGGGGGTTAGTACACGGGATATAGTGAAAAATGGAGCCGGACCATTTTATGGATATTTTTACATATTTTCTCCCTGTGGGTTATTGGAATTCAATGAAATTTTATTTGACACGGTTCAGACCTGAATTAAAGCTGATATGACCGAAACTTAGTTTTTGGATAATCCTCAAAGGGGGTAGTACACGGGATATTTTGAAAAATTGAGTCGGACCATTTTGTGGATATTTTTACATAGTTTGTCCCTATGGGTTATTGGAATTCAATAAAATTTTACTTGGCACCGTTCCGACCGGAATCATAGCTGATATGACCGAAACTCAGTTTTTGGATAATCCTCAAAGGGGGTAGTACACAAGATATTTTGAAAAATCGAGTCGAAGATTTTCTGGATATTTTTACGTAGTTTGTCCCTTTGGGTTATTGGAATTCAATGAAATTTTATTTGGCACAGTTCGGACCTGAATCAGAGTTGATATGACCGAAACTCAGTTTTCGGATAATCCTCAAAGGACGTACACGGGATATAGTGAAAAATGGAACCGGACCATTTTATGGATATTTTTACATATTTTCTCCCTGTGGGTTATTGGAATTCAATGAAATTTTATTTGGCGCAATTCGGACTTGAATCGGAGTTGATATGATCGAAACTCGGTTTTGAGATAATCCTCATAGGGGATAGTACACGGGATATTGTGAAAAATCGAGTCAGGCCATTTTCTTGATATTTTTATATAATTTATCCCTATGGGTTATGGTAATTCAACAAAATTTTATTTGGCACAGTTCGGACCTAAATCAGTGCTGATATGACCGAAACTCGGTTTTCGGATAATCCTCAAAGGGGTTAGTACATCGGATATTGTTACGAGTCGGACCATTTTGTGGATATTTTTACATATTTTGTTCCTATGGGTTATTGGAATTCAATGAAATTTTATTTGGCGCAATTCGGACCTGAATCGAAGCTCATATGACCGAAACTCGGTTTTCGGATAATCCTCAAAGGGGTTAGTACACGGGATATTGTTAAAAATCGAGTCGGACCATTTTGTGGATATTTTTACATATTTTGTTCCTATGGGTTATTGGAATTCAATGAAATTTTATTTGACACGGTTCGGACCTGAATTAAAGCTGATATGACCGAAACTTAGTTTTTGGATAATCCTCAAAGGGGATAGTACACGGGATATTATGAAAAATTGAGTTGGACCATTTTGTGGATATTTTTACATAGTTTGTCCCTATGGGTTATTGGAATTAAATGAAATTTTACTTGGCACCGTTCAGACCGGAATCATAGCTGATATGACCGAAACTCAGTTTTTGGATAATCCTCAAAGGGGGTAGTACACAGGATATTTTAAAAAATCGAGTCGAAGATTTTCTGGATATTTTTACGTAGTTTGTCCCTTTGGGTTATTGGAATTCAATGAAATTTTATTTGGCACAGTTCTGACCTGAATCAGAGTTGATATGACCGAAACTCAGTTTTCGGATAATCCTCAAAGGGGTTAGTACACGGGATATAGTGAAAAATGGAGCCGGACCATTTTATGGATATTTTTACATATTTTCTCCCTGTGGGTTATTGGAATTCAATGAAATTTTATTTGGCG
Source organism: Heracleum sosnowskyi (assembly GCA_030848705.1). NCBI lineage: Eukaryota > Viridiplantae > Streptophyta > Magnoliopsida > Apiales > Apiaceae > Heracleum > Heracleum sosnowskyi. Next base: position 74,016,970 of record CM061242.1, read on the forward strand.
CAATTCGGACTTGAATTGGAGTTGATATGACCGAAACTCGGTTTTCACATAATCCTCAAAGGGGATAGTACACGGGATATTGTGAAAAATCGAGTCAGGCCATTTTCTTGATATTTTTATATAATTTATCCCTATGGGTTATGGTAATTCAACGAAATTTTATTTGGCAAAGTTCGGACCTGAATCAGAGCTGATATGACCGAAACTCGGTTTTTGGATAATCCTCAAAGGGGGGTAGTACACGGGATATTTTTACATATTTTCTCCCTGTGGGTTATTGGAATTCAATGAAATTTTATTTGGCGCAATTCGAACTTGAATCGGAGTTGATATGACCGAAACTCGGTTTTCAGATAATCCTCAAAGGGGATAGTACACGGGATATTGTGAAAAATCGAGTCAGGCCATTTTCTTGATATTTTTATATAATTTATCCCTATGGGTTATGGTAATTCAACGAAATTTTATTTGGCACAGTCCGGACCTGAATCAGAGCAGATATGACCGAAACTCGGTTTTCGGATAATCCTCAAAGGGGATATTGTTAAAAATCGAGTCGGACAATTTTGTGGATATTTTTACATATTTTGTTCCTATGGGTTATTGGAATTCAATGAAATTTGATTTGGCGCAATTCGGACCAGAATCGAAGCTCATATGACCGAAACTCGGTTTTCGGATAATCCTCAAAGTGGTTAGTACACGGGATATTGTTAAAAATCGAGTCGGACCATTTTGTGGATATTTTTACATATTTTGTTCCTATGGATTATTGGAATTCAATGAAATTTTATTTGACACGGTTCGGACCTGAATTAAAGCTGATATGACCGAAACTTAGTTTTTGGATAATCCTCAAAGGGGGTAGTACACGGGATATTATGAAAAATTGAGTCGGACCATTTTGTGGATATTTTTACATAGTTTGTCCCTATGGGTTATTGGAATTCAATAAAATTTTACTTGGCACCGTTCCGACCGGAATCATAGCTGATATGACCGAAACTCAGTTTTTGGATAATCCTCAAAGGGGTAGTACACAGGATATTTTGAAAAATCGAGTCGAAGATTTTCTGGATATTTTTACGTAGTTTGTCCCTTTGGGTTATTGGAATTCAATGAAATTTTATTTGGCACAGTTCGGACCTGAATCAGAGTTGATATGACCGAAACTCAGTTTTCGGATAATCCTCAAAGGGGGTTAGTACACGGGATATAGTGAAAAATGGAGCCGGACCATTTTATGGATATTTTTACATATTTTCTCCCTGTGGGTTATTGGAATTCAATGAAATTTTATTTGACACGGTTCAGACCTGAATTAAAGCTGATATGACCGAAACTTAGTTTTTGGATAATCCTCAAAGGGGGTAGTACACGGGATATTTTGAAAAATTGAGTCGGACCATTTTGTGGATATTTTTACATAGTTTGTCCCTATGGGTTATTGGAATTCAATAAAATTTTACTTGGCACCGTTCCGACCGGAATCATAGCTGATATGACCGAAACTCAGTTTTTGGATAATCCTCAAAGGGGGTAGTACACAAGATATTTTGAAAAATCGAGTCGAAGATTTTCTGGATATTTTTACGTAGTTTGTCCCTTTGGGTTATTGGAATTCAATGAAATTTTATTTGGCACAGTTCGGACCTGAATCAGAGTTGATATGACCGAAACTCAGTTTTCGGATAATCCTCAAAGGACGTACACGGGATATAGTGAAAAATGGAACCGGACCATTTTATGGATATTTTTACATATTTTCTCCCTGTGGGTTATTGGAATTCAATGAAATTTTATTTGGCGCAATTCGGACTTGAATCGGAGTTGATATGATCGAAACTCGGTTTTGAGATAATCCTCATAGGGGATAGTACACGGGATATTGTGAAAAATCGAGTCAGGCCATTTTCTTGATATTTTTATATAATTTATCCCTATGGGTTATGGTAATTCAACAAAATTTTATTTGGCACAGTTCGGACCTAAATCAGTGCTGATATGACCGAAACTCGGTTTTCGGATAATCCTCAAAGGGGTTAGTACATCGGATATTGTTAAAAATCGAGTCGGACCATTTTGTGGATATTTTTACATATTTTGTTCCTATGGGTTATTGGAATTCAATGAAATTTTATTTGGCGCAATTCGGACCTGAATCGAAGCTCATATGACCGAAACTCGGTTTTCGGATAATCCTCAAAGGGGTTAGTACACGGGATATTGTTAAAAATCGAGTCGGACCATTTTGTGGATATTTTTACATATTTTGTTCCTATGGGTTATTGGAATTCAATGAAATTTTATTTGACACGGTTCGGACCTGAATTAAAGCTGATATGACCGAAACTTAGTTTTTGGATAATCCTCAAAGGGGATAGTACACGGGATATTATGAAAAATTGAGTTGGACCATTTTGTGGATATTTTTACATAGTTTGTCCCTATGGGTTATTGGAATTAAATGAAATTTTACTTGGCACCGTTCAGACCGGAATCATAGCTGATATGACCGAAACTCAGTTTTTGGATAATCCTCAAAGGGGGTAGTACACAGGATATTTTAAAAAATCGAGTCGAAGATTTTCTGGATATTTTTACGTAGTTTGTCCCTTTGGGTTATTGGAATTCAATGAAATTTTATTTGGCACAGTTCTGACCTGAATCAGAGTTGATATGACCGAAACTCAGTTTTCGGATAATCCTCAAAGGGGTTAGTACACGGGATATAGTGAAAAATGGAGCCGGACCATTTTATGGATATTTTTACATATTTTCTCCCTGTGGGTTATTGGAATTCAATGAAATTTTATTTGGCGCAATTCGGACTTGAATTGGAGTTGATATGACCGAAACTCGGTTTTCACATAATCCTCAAAGGGGATAGTACACGGGATATTGTGAAAAATTGAGTCAGGCCATTTTCTTGATATTTTTATATAATTTATCCCTATGGGTTATGGTAATTCAACGAAATTTTATTTGGCACAGTTCGGACCTGAATCAGAGCTGATATGACCGAAACTCGGTTTTTGGATAATCCTCAAAGGGGTTAGTACACCGGATATTGTTAAAAATCGAGTCGGACCATTTTGTGGATATTTTTACATATTTTGTTCCCATGGGTTATTGGAATTCAATGAAATTTTATTTGGCGCAATTCGGACCTGAATCGAAGCTCATATGACCGAAACTCGGTTTTCGGATAATCCTCAAAGGGGTTAGTACACGGGATATTGTTAAAAATCGAGTCCGACCATTTTGTGGATATTTTTACATATTTTGTTCATATGGGTTATTGGAATTCAATGAAATTTCATTTGACACGGTTCGGACCTGAATTAAAGCTGATATGACCGAAACTTAGTTTTTGGATAATCCTCAAAGGGGGTAGTACACGGGATATTATGAAAAATTGAGTCGAACCATTTTGTGGATATTTTTACATATTTTCTCCCTGTGGGTTATTGGAATTCAATGAAATTTTATTTGGCGCAATTCGGACTTGAATCGAAGTTGATATGACCGAAACTCGGTTTTCAGATAATCCTCAAGTACACGGGATATTGTGAAAAATCGAGTCAGGCCATTTTCTTGATATTTTTATATAATTTATCCCTATGGGTTATGGTAATTCAACGAAATTTTATTTGGCACAGTTCGGACCTGAATCAGAGCTGATATGACCAAAACTCGGTTTTCGGATAATCCTCAAAGGGGATATTGTTAAAAATCGAGTCGGACCATTTTGTGGATATTTTTACATATTTTGTTCCTATGGGTTATTGGAATTCAATGAAATTTTATTTGGCGCAATTCGGACCTGAATCGAAGCTCATATGACCGAAACTCGGTTTTCGGATAATCCTCAAAGGGGGTTAGTACACTGGATATTGTTAAAAATCGAGTCGGACCATTTTGTGGATATTTTTACATATTTTGTTCCTATGGATTATTGGAATTCAATGAAATTTTATTTGACACAGTTCGGACCTGAATTAAAGCTGATATGACCGAAACTTAGTTTTTGGATAATCCTCAAAGGGGGATATTATGAAAAATTGAGTCGGACCATTTTGTGGATATTTTTACATAGTTTGTCCCTATGGGTTATTGGAATTCAATAAAATTTTACTTGGCACCGTTCCGACCGGAATCATAGCTGATATGACCGAAACTCAATTTTTGGATAATCCTCAAAGGGGGTAGTACACAGGATATTTTGAAAAATCGAGTCGAAGATTTTCTGGATATTTTTACATAGTTTGTCCCTTTGGGTTATTGGAATTCAATGAAATTTTATTTGGCACAGTTCGGACCTGAATCAGAGCTGATATGACCAAAACTCGGTTTTCGGATAATCCTCAAAGGGGATATTGTTAAAAATCGAGTCGGACCATTTTGTGGATATTTTTACATATTTTGTTCCTATGGGTTATTGGAATTCAATGAAATTTTATTTGGCGCAATTCGGACCTGAATCGAAGCTCATATGACCGAAACTCGGTTTTCGGATAATCCTCAAAGGGGGTTAGTACACTGGATATTGTTAAAAATCGAGTCGGACCATTTTGTGGATATTTTTACATATTTTGTTCCTATGGATTATTGGAATTCAATGAAATTTTATTTGACACAGTTCGGACCTGAATTAAAGCTGATATGACCGAAACTTAGTTTTTGGATAATCCTCAAAGGGGGATATTATGAAAAATTGAGTCGGACCATTTTGTGGATATTTTTACATAGTTTGTCCCTATGGGTTATTGGAATTCAATAAAATTTTACTTGGCACCGTTCCGACCGGAATCATAGCTGATATGACCGAAACTCAGTTTTTGGATAATCCTCAAAGGGGGTAGTACACAGGATATTTTGAAAAATCGAGTCGAAGATTTTCTGGATATTTTTACATAGTTTGTCCCTTTGGGTTATTGGAATTCAATGAAATTTTATTTGGCACAGTTCGGACCTGAATCAGAGTTGATATGACCGAAACTCAGTTTTCGGATAATCCTCAAAGGGGTTAGTACACGGGATATAGTGAAAAATGGAGCCGGACCATTTTATGGATATTTTTACATATTTTCTCCCTGTGGGTTATTGGAATTCAATGAAATTTTATTTGACCCGGTTCGGACCTGAATTAAAGCTGATATGACCGAAACTTAGTTTTTGGATAATCCTCAAAGGGGGTTGTACACGGGATATTATGAAAAATTGAGTCGGACCATTTTGTGGATATTTTTACATAGTTTGTCCCTATGGGTTATTGGAATTCAATGAAATTTTATTTGGCGCAATTCGGACTTGAATCGGAGTTGATATGACCGAAACTCGGTTTTGAGATAATCCTCAAAGGGGATAGTACACGGGATATTGTGAAAAATCGAGTCAGGCCATTTTCTTGATATTTTTATATAATTTATCCCTATGGGTTATGGTAATTCAACGAAATTTTATTTGGCACAGTTCGGACCTAAATCAGAGCTGATATGACCGAAACTCGGTTTTCGGATAATCCTCAAAGGGGTTAGTACATCGGATATTGTTAAAAATCGAGTCGGACCATTTTGTGGATATTTTTACAAATTTTGTTCCTATGGGTTATTGGAATTCAATGAAATTTTATTTGGCGCAATTCGGACCTGAATCGAAGCTCATATGACCGAAACTCGGTTTTCGGATAATCCTCAAAGGGGTTAGTACATGGGATATTGTTAAAAATCGAGTCCGACCAATTTGTGGATATTTTTACATATTTTGTTCATATGGGTTATTGGAATTCAATGAAATTTTATTTGACACGGTTCGGACCTGAATTAAAGCTGATATGACCGAAACTTAGTTTTTGGATAATCCTCAAAGGGGGGTAGTACACGGGATATTATGAAAAATTGAGTCGGACCATTTTGTGGATATTTTTACATATTTTCTCCCTGTGGGTTATTGGAATTCAATGAAATTTTATTTGGCGCAATTCGAACTTGAATCGGAGTTGATATGACCGAAACTCGGTTTTCAGATAATCCTCAAAGGGGATAGTACACGGGATATTGTGAAAAATCGAGTCAGGCCATTTTCTTGATATTTTTATATAATTTATCCCTATGGGTTATGGTAATTCAACGAAATTTTATTTGGCACAGTTCGGACCTGAATCAGAGCTGATATGACCGAAACTCGGTTTTCGGATAATCCTCAAAGGGGATATTGTTAAAAATCGAGTCGGACCATTTTGTGGATATTTTTACATATTTTGTTCCTATGGGTTATTGGAATTCAATGAAATTTTATTTGGCGCAATTCGGACCTGAATCGAAGCTCATATGACCGAAACTCGGTTTTCGGATAATCCTCAAAGGGGTTAGTACACGGGATATTGTTAAAAATCGAGTCCGACCATTTTGTGGATATTTTTACATATTTTGTTCATATGGGTTATTGGAATTCAATGAAATTTCATTTGACACGGTTCGGACCTGAATTAAAGCTGATATGACCGAAACTTAGTTTTTGGATAATCCTCAAAGGGGGTAGTACACGGGATATTATGAAAAATTGAGTCGAACCATTTTGTGGATATTTTTACATATTTTCTCCCTGTGGGTTATTGGAATTCAATGAAATTTTATTTGGCGCAATTCGGACTTGAATCGAAGTTGATATGACCGAAACTCGGTTTTCAGATAATCCTCAAGTACACGGGATATTGTGAAAAATCGAGTCAGGCCATTTTCTTGATATTTTTATATAATTTATCCCTATGGGTTATGGTAATTCAACGAAATTTTATTTGGCACAGTTCGGACCTGAATCAGAGCTGATATGACCAAAACTCGGTTTTCGGATAATCCTCAAAGGGGATATTGTTAAAAATCGAGTCGGACCATTTTGTGGATATTTTTACATATTTTGTTCCTATGGGTTATTGGAATTCAATGAAATTTTATTTGGCGCAATTCGGACCTGAATCGAAGCTCATATGACCGAAACTCGGTTTTCGGATAATCCTCAAAGGGGGTTAGTACACTGGATATTGTTAAAAATCGAGTCGGACCATTTTGTGGATATTTTTACATATTTTGTTCCTATGGATTATTGGAATTCAATGAAATTTTATTTGACACAGTTCGGACCTGAATTAAAGCTGATATGACCGAAACTTAGTTTTTGGATAATCCTCAAAGGGGGATATTATGAAAAATTGAGTCGGACCATTTTGTGGATATTTTTACATAGTTTGTCCCTATGGGTTATTGGAATTCAATAAAATTTTACTTGGCACCGTTCCGACCGGAATCATAGCTGATATGACCGAAACTCAATTTTTGGATAATCCTCAAAGGGGGTAGTACACAGGATATTTTGAAAAATCGAGTCGAAGATTTTCTGGATATTTTTACATAGTTTGTCCCTTTGGGTTATTGGAATTCAATGAAATTTTATTTGGCACAGTTCGGACCTGAATCAGAGCTGATATGACCAAAACTCGGTTTTCGGATAATCCTCAAAGGGGATATTGTTAAAAATCGAGTCGGACCATTTTGTGGATATTTTTACATATTTTGTTCCTATGGGTTATTGGAATTCAATGAAATTTTATTTGGCGCAATTCGGACCTGAATCGAAGCTCATATGACCGAAACTCGGTTTTCGGATAATCCTCAAAGGGGGTTAGTACACTGGATATTGTTAAAAATCGAGTCGGACCATTTTGTGGATATTTTTACATATTTTGTTCCTATGGATTATTGGAATTCAATGAAATTTTATTTGACACAGTTCGGACCTGAATTAAAGCTGATATGACCGAAACTTAGTTTTTGGATAATCCTCAAAGGGGGATATTATGAAAAATTGAGTCGGACCATTTTGTGGATATTTTTACATAGTTTGTCCCTATGGGTTATTGGAATTCAATAAAATTTTACTTGGCACCGTTCCGACCGGAATCATAGCTGATATGACCGAAACTCAGTTTTTGGATAATCCTCAAAGGGGGTAGTACACAGGATATTTTGAAAAATCGAGTCGAAGATTTTCTGGATATTTTTACATAGTTTGTCCCTTTGGGTTATTGGAATTCAATGAAATTTTATTTGGCACAGTTCGGACCTGAATCAGAGTTGATATGACCGAAACTCAGTTTTCGGATAATCCTCAAAGGGGTTAGTACACGGGATATAGTGAAAAATGGAGCCGGACCATTTTATGGATATTTTTACATATTTTCTCCCTGTGGGTTATTGGAATTCAATGAAATTTTATTTGACCCGGTTCGGACCTGAATTAAAGCTGATATGACCGAAACTTAGTTTTTGGATAATCCTCAAAGGGGGTTGTACACGGGATATTATGAAAAATTGAGTCGGACCATTTTGTGGATATTTTTACATAGTTTGTCCCTATGGGTTATTGGAATTCAATGAAATTTTATTTGGCGCAATTCGGACTTGAATCGGAGTTGATATGACCGAAACTCGGTTTTGAGATAATCCTCAAAGGGGATAGTACACGGGATATTGTGAAAAATCGAGTCAGGCCATTTTCTTGATATTTTTATATAATTTATCCCTATGGGTTATGGTAATTCAACGAAATTTTATTTGGCACAGTTCGGACCTAAATCAGAGCTGATATGACCGAAACTCGGTTTTCGGATAATCCTCAAAGGGGTTAGTACATCGGATATTGTTAAAAATCGAGTCGGACCATTTTGTGGATATTTTTACAAATTTTGTTCCTATGGGTTATTGGAATTCAATGAAATTTTATTTGGCGCAATTCGGACCTGAATCGAAGCTCATATGACCGAAACTCGGTTTTCGGATAATCCTCAAAGGGGTTAGTACATGGGATATTGTTAAAAATCGAGTCCGACCAATTTGTGGATATTTTTACATATTTTGTTCATATGGGTTATTGGAATTCAATGAAATTTTATTTGACACGGTTCGGACCTGAATTAAAGCTGATATGACCGAAACTTAGTTTTTGGATAATCCTCAAAGGGGGGTAGTACACGGGATATTATGAAAAATTGAGTCGGACCATTTTGTGGATATTTTTACATATTTTCTCCCTGTGGGTTATTGGAATTCAATGAAATTTTATTTGGCGCAATTCGAACTTGAATCGGAGTTGATATGACCGAAACTCGGTTTTCAGATAATCCTCAAAGGGGATAGTACACGGGATATTGTGAAAAATCGAGTCAGGCCATTTTCTTGATATTTTTATATAATTTATCCCTATGGGTTATGGTAATTCAACGAAATTTTATTTGGCACAGTTCGGACCTGAATCAGAGCTGATATGACCGAAACTCGGTTTTCGGATAATCCTCAAAGGGGATATTGTTAAAAATCGAGTCGGACCATTTTGTGGATATTTTTACATATTTTGTTCCTATGGGTTATTGGAATTCAATGAAATTTTATTTGGCGCAATTCGGACCTGAATCGAAGCTCATATGACCGAAACTTAGTTTTTGGATAATCCTCAAAGGGGATAGTACACGGGATATTATGAAAATTTTAGTTGGACCATTTTGTGGATATTTTTACATAGTTTGTCCCTATGGGTTATTGGAATTCAATGAAATTTTACTTGGCACCGTTCGGACCGGAATCATAGCTGATATGACCGAAACTCAGTTTTTGGATAATCCTCAAAGGGGGTAGTACACATGATATTTTAAAAAATCGAGTCGAAGATTTTCTGGATATTTTTATGTAGTTTGTCCCTTTGGGTTATTGGAATTCAATGAAATTTTACTTGGCACAGTTCAGACCTGAATCAGAGTTGATATGACTGAAACTCAGTTTTCGGATAATCCTCAAAGGGGTTAGTACACGGGATATAGTGAAAAATGGAGTCGGACCATTTTATGGATATTTTTACATATTTTCTCCCTGTGGGTTATTGGAATTCAATGAAATTTTATTTGGCGCAATTCGGACTTGAATTGGAGTTGATATGACCAAAACTCGGTTTTCACATAATCCTCAAAGGGGATAGTACACGGGATATTGTGAAAAATTGAGTCAGGCCATTTTCTTGATATTTTTATATAATTTATCCCTATGGGTTATGGTAATTCAACGAAATTTTATTTGGCACAGTTCGGACCTGAATCAGAGCTGATATGACCGAAACTCGGTTTTTGGATAATCCTCAAAGGGGTTAGTACACGGGATATTGTTAAAAATCGAGTCGGACCATTTTGTGGATATTTTTACATATTTTGTTCCTATGGGTTATTCGAATTAAATGAAATTTTATTTGGCGCAATTCGGACCTGAATCGAAGCTCATATGACCGATACTCGGTTTTCGGATAATCCTCAAAGGGGTTAGTACACGGGATATTGTGAAAAATCGAGTTAGACCATTTTGTGGATATTTTTACCTATTTTGTTCCTATGGGTTGTTGGAATTCAATGAAATTTTATTTGGCGCAATTCGGACCTGAATCGAAGCTCATATGACCGAAACTCGGTTTTCGGATAATCCTCAAAGGGGTTAGTACACGGGATATTGTGAAAAATCGAGTCAGACCATTTTCTTGATATTTTTATATAATTTATTCCTATGGGTTATGGTAATTCAACGAAATTTTATTTGGCACAGTTCGGACCTGAATCAGAGCTGATATGATCGAAACTCGGTTTTCGGATAATCCTCAAAGGGGTTAGTACACGGGATATTGTTAAAAATCGAGTCGGACCATTTTGTGGATATTTTTACATATTTTGTTCCTATGGGTTATTGGAATTCAATGAAATTTTATTTGGCGCAATTCGGACCTGAATCGAAGCTCATATGACCGAAACTCGGTTTTCGGATAATCCTCAAAGGGGTTAGTACATGGGATATTGTTAAAAATCGAGTCGGACCATTTTGTGGATATTTTTACATATTTTGTTCCTATGGGTTATTGGAATTCAATGAAATTTTATTTGACACGGTTCGGACCTGAATTAAAGCTGATGTGACCGAAACTTAGTTTTTGGATAATCCTCAAAGGGGATAGTACACGGGATATTATGAAATATTTAGTTGGACCATTTTGTGGATATTTTTACATAGTTTGTCCCTATGGGTTATTGGAATTCAATGAAATTTTACTTGGCACCGTTCAGACCGGAATCATAGCTGATATGACCGAAACTCAGTTTTTGGATAATCCTCAAAGGGGGTAGTACACAGGATATTTTAAAAAATCGAGTCGAAGATTTTCTGGATATTTTTACGTAGTTTGTCCCTTTGGGTTATTGGAATTCAATGAAATTTTATTTGGCACAGTTCAGACCTGAATCAGAGTTGATATGACCGAAACTCAGTTTTCGGATAATCCTCAAAGGGGTTAGTACACGGGATATAGTGAAAAATGGAGCCGGACCATTTTATGGATATTTTTACATATTTTCTCCCTGTGGGTTATTGGAATTCAATGAAATTTTATTTGGCCCAATTCGGACTTCAATTGGAGTTGATATGACCAAAACTCGGTTTTCACATAATCCTCAAAGGGGATAGTACACGGGATATTGTGAAAAATTGAGTCAGGCCATTTTCTTGATATTTTTATATAATTTATCCCTATGGGTTATGGTAATTCAACGAAATTTTATTTGGCACAGTTCGGACCTGAATCAGAGCTGATATGACCGAAACTCGGTTTTTGGATAATCCTCAAAGGGGTTAGTACACCGGATATTGTTAAAAATCGAGTCGGACCATTTTGTGGATATTTTTACATATTTTGTTCCTATGGGTTATTCGAATTCAATGAAATTTTATTTGGCGCAATTCGGACCTGAATCGAAGCTCATATGACCGATACTCGGTTTTCGGATAATCCTCAAAGGGGTTAGTACACGGGATATTGTGAAAAATCGAGTTAGACCATTTTGTGGATATTTTTACCTATTTTGTTCCTATGGGTTGTTGGAATTCAATGAAATTTTATTTGGCGCAATTCGGACCTGAATCGAAGCTCATATGACCGAAACTCGGTTTTCGGATAATCCTCAAAGGGGTTAGTACACGGGATATTGTGAAAAATCGAGTCAGACCATTTTCTTGATATTTTTATATAATTTATTCCTATGGGTTATGGTAATTCAACGAAATTTTATTTGGCACAGTTCGGACCTGAATCAGAGCTGATATGATCGAAACTCGGTTTTCGGATAATCCTCAAAGGGGTTAGTACACGGGATATTGTTAAAAATCGAGTCGGACCATTTTGTGGATATTTTTACATATTTTGTTCCTATGGGTTATTGGAATTCAATGAAATTTTATTTGGCGCAATTCGGACCTGAATCGAAGCTCATATGACCGAAACTCGGTTTTCGGATAATCCTCAAAGGGGTTAGTACATGGGATATTGTTAAAAATCGAGTCGGACCATTTTGTGGATATTTTTACATATTTTGTTCCTATGGGTTATTGGAATTCAATGAAATTTTATTTGACACGGTTCGGACCTGAATTAAAGCTGATGTGACCGAAACTTAGTTTTTGGATAATCCTCAAAGGGGATAGTACACGGGATATTATGAAATATTTAGTTGGACCATTTTGTGGATATTTTTACATAGTTTGTCCCTATGGGTTATTGGAATTCAATGAAATTTTACTTGGCACCGTTCAGACCGGAATCATAGCTGATATGACCGAAACTCAGTTTTTGGATAATCCTCAAAGGGGGTAGTACACAGGATATTTTAAAAAATCGAGTCGAAGATTTTCTGGATATTTTTACGTAGTTTGTCCCTTTGGGTTATTGGAATTCAATGAAATTTTATTTGGCACAGTTCAGACCTGAATCAGAGTTGATATGACCGAAACTCAGTTTTCGGATAATCCTCAAAGGGGTTAGTACACGGGATATAGTGAAAAATGGAGCCGGACCATTTTATGGATATTTTTACATATTTTCTCCCTGTGGGTTATTGGAATTCAATGAAATTTTATTTGGCCCAATTCGGACTTCAATTGGAGTTGATATGACCAAAACTCGGTTTTCACATAATCCTCAAAGGGGATAGTACACGGGATATTGTGAAAAATTGAGTCAGGCCATTTTCTTGATATTTTTATATAATTTATCCCTATGGGTTATGGTAATTCAACGAAATTTTATTTGGCACAGTTCGGACCTGAATCAGAGCTGATATGACCGAAACTCGGTTTTTGGATAATCCTCAAAGGGGTTAGTACACCGGATATTGTTAAAAATCGAGTCGGACCATTTTGTGGATATTTTTACATATTTTGTTCCTATGGGTTATTCGAATTCAATGAAATTTTATTTGGCGCAATTCGGACCTGAATCGAAGCTCATATGACCGATACTCGGTTTTCGGATAATCCTCAAAGGGGTTAGTACACGGGATATTGTGAAAAATCGAGTTAGACCATTTTGTGGATATTTTTACCTATTTTGTTCCTATGGGTTATTGGAATTCAATGAAATTTTATTTGGCGCAATTCGGACCTGAATCGAAGCTCATATGACCGAAACTCGGTTTTCGGATAATCCTCAAAGGGGTTAGTACACGGGATATTGTGAAAAATCGAGTCAGACCATTTTCTTGATATTTTTATATAATTTATTCCTATGGGTTATGGTAATTCAACGAAATTTTATTTGGCACAGTTCGAACCTGAATCAGAGCTGATATGATCGAAACTCGGTTTTCGGATAATCCTCAAAGGGGTTAGTACACGGGATATTGTTAAAAATCGAGTCGGACCATTTTGTGGATATTTTTACATATTTTGTTCCTATGGGTTATTGGAATTCAATGAAATTTTATTTGGCGCAATTCGGACCTGAATCGAAGCTCATATGACCGAAACTCGGTTTTCGGATAATCCTCAAAGGGGTTAGTACATGGGATATTGTTAAAAATCGAGTCGGACCATTTTGTGGATATTTTCACATATTTTGTTCCTATGGGTTATTGGAATTCAATGAAATTTTATTTGACACGGTTCGGACCTGAATTAAAGCTGATGTGACCGAAACTTAGTTTTTGGATAATCCTCAAAGGGGAGATAGTACACGGGATATTATGAAAAATTTAGTTGGACCATTTTGTGGATATTTTTACATAGTTTGTCCCTATGGGTTATTGGAATTCAATGAAATTTTACTTGGCACCGTTCAGACCGGAATCATAGCTGATATGACCGAAACTCAGTTTTTGGATAATCCTCAAAGGGGGTAGTACACAGGATATTTTAAAAAATCGAGTCGAAGATTTTCTGGATATTTTTACGTAGTTTGTCCCTTTGGGTTATTGGAATTCAATGAAATTTTATTTGGTACAGTTCAGACCTGAATCAGAGTTGATATGACCGAAACTCAGTTTTCGGATAATCCTCAAAGGGGTTAGTACACGGGATATAGTGAAAAATGGAGCCGGACCATATTATGGATATTTTTACATATTTTCTCCCTGTGGGTTATTGGAATTCAATGAAATTTTATTTGGCGCAATTCAGACTTGAATTGGAGTTGATATGACCGAAACTCGGTTTTCACATAATCCTCAAAGGGGATAGTACACGGGATATTGTGAAAAATTGAGTCAGGCCATTTTCTTGATATTTTTATATAATTTATCCCTATGGGTTATGGTAATTCAACGAAATTTTATTTGGAACAGTTCGGACCTGAATCAGAGCAGATATGACCGAAACTCGGTTTTTGGATAATCCTCAAAGGGGTTAGTACACCGGATATTGTTAAAAATCGAGTCGGACCATTTTGTGGATATTTTTACATATTTTGTTCCTATGGGTTATTCGAATTCAATGAAATTTTATTTGGCGCAATTCGGACCTGAATCGAAGCTCATATGACCGATACTCGGTTTTCGGATAATCCTCAAAGGGGTTAGTACACGGGATATTGTGAAAAATTGAGTCAGACCATTTTGTGGATATTTTTACCTATTTTGTTCCTATGGGTTATTGGAATTCAATGAAATTTTATTTGGCGTAATTTGGACCTGAATCGAAGCTCATATGACCGAAACTCGGTTTTCGGATAATCCTCAAAGGGGTTAGTACACGGGATATTGTGAAAAATTGAGTCAGACCATTTTCTTGATATTTTTATATAATTTATTCCTATGGGTTATGGTAATTCAACGAAATTTTATTTGGCACAGTTCGGACCTGAATCAGAGCTGATATGATCAAAACTCGGTTTTCGGATAATCCTCAAAGGGGTTAGTACACGGGATATTGTTAAAAATCGAGTCGGACCATTTTGTGGATATTTTTACATATTTTGTTCCTATGGGTTATTGGAATTCAATGAAATTTTACATGGCACCGTTCCGACCGGAATCATAGCTGATATGACCGAAACTTAATTTTCGGATAATCCTCAAAGGGGGTAGTACACGACATATTTTGAAAAATCGAGTCGGACCATTTTATGGATATTTTTACATCTTTTCTCCCTGTGGTTTATTGGAATTCAATGAAATTTTATTTGGCACAATTCAGACTTGAATCGGAGCTGATATGACCGAAACTCGGTTTTCAGATAATCCTCAAAGGGGATAGTACACGGGATATTGTTAAAAATTGAGTCGGACCATTTTTGTGGATATTTTTACATATTTTGTTCCTATGGGTTATTGGAATTCAATGAAATTTTATTTGACACGGTTCGGACCTGAATTAAAGCTGATATGACCGAAACTCAATTTTCGGATAATCCTCAAAGGGTATATACACGATATATTTTGAAAAATCGAGTCGGACCATTTTATGGATATTTTTACATATTTTCTCCCTGTGGGTTATTGGAATTCAATGAAATTTTATTTGGCGCAATTCGGACCTGAATCGAAGCTCAAATAACCGAAACTCGGTTTTCGGATAATCCTCAAAGGGGTTAGTACACGGGATATTGTTAAAAATCGAGTCGGACCATTTTGTGGATATTTTTACATATTTTGTTCCTATGGGTTATTGGAATTCAATGAAATTTTATTTGACACGGTTCAGACCTGAATTAAAGTTGATATGACCGAAACTCAATTTTCGGATAATCCTCAAAGGGTATACACGAGATATTTTGAAAATTTGAGTCGGACCATTTTATGGATATTTTTACATATTTTCTCCCTGTGGGTTATTGGAATTCAATGAAATTTTATTTGGCGCAATTCGGACTTGAATCGGAGTTGATATGACCGAAACTCAGTTTTCAGATAATCCTCAAAGGTGATAGTACACGGGATATTGCGAAAAATCGAGTCAGGCCATTTTCTTGATATTTTTATATAATTTATCCCTATGGGTTATGGTAATTCAACGAAATTTTATTTGGCACAGTTCGGACCTGAATCAGAGCTGATATGACCGAAACTCGGTTTTTGGATAATCCTCAAAGGGGTTAGTACACGGGATATTGTTAAAAATCGAGTCGGACCATTTTGTGGATATTTTTACATATTTTGTTCGTATGGGTTATTCGAATTAAATGAAATTTTATTTGGCGCAATTCGGACCTGAATCGAAGCTCATATGACCGATACTCGGTTTTCGGATAATCCTCAAAGGGGTTAGTACACGGGATATTGTGAAAAATCGAGTTAGACCATTTTGTGGATATTTTTACCTATTTTGTTCCTATGGGTTGTTGGAATTCAATGAAATTTTATTTGGCGCAATTCGGACCTGAATCGAAGCTCATATGACCGAAACTCGGTTTTCGGATAATCCTCAAAGAGGTTAGTACACGGGATATTGTGAAAAATCGAGTCAGACCATTTTCTTGATATTTTTATATAATTTATTCCTATGGGTTATGGTAATTCAACGAAATTTTATTTGGCACAGTTCGGACCTGAATCAGAGCTAATATGATCGAAACTCGGTTTTCGGATAATCCTCAAAGGGGTTAGTACACGGGATATTGTTAAAAATCGAGTCGGACCATTTTGTGGATATTTTTACATATTTTGTTCCTATGGGTTATTGGAATTCAATGAAATTTTATTTGGCGCAATTCGGACCTGAATCGAAGCTCATATGACCGAAACTCGGTTTTCGGATAATCCTCAAAGGGGTTAGTACATGGGATATTGTTAAAAATCGAGTCGGACCATTTTGTGGATATTTTTACATATTTTGTTCCTATGGGTTATTGGAATTCAATGAAATTTTATTTGACACGGTTCGGACCTGAATTAAAGCTGATGTGACCGAAACTTAGTTTTTGGATAATCCTCAAAGGGGATAGTACACGGGATATTATGAAATATTTAGTTGGACCATTTTGTGGATATTTTTACATAGTTTGTCCCTATGGGTTATTGGAATTCAATGAAATTTTACTTGGCACCGTTCAGACCGGAATCATAGCTAATATGACCGAAACTCAGTTTTTGGATAATCCTCAAAGGGGGTAGTACACAGGATATTTTAAAAAATCGAGTCGAAGATTTTCTGGATATTTTTACGTAGTTTGTCCCTTTGGGTTATTGGAATTCAATGAAATTTTATTTGGCACAGTTCAGACCTGAATCAGAGTTGATATGACCGAAACTCAGTTTTCGGATAATCCTCAAAGGGGTTAGTACACGGGATATAGTGAAAAATGGAGCCGGACCATTTTATGGATATTTTTACATATTTTCTCCCTGTGGGTTATTGGAATTCAATGAAATTTTATTTGGCGCAATTCGGACTTCAATTGGAGTTGATATGACCAAAACTCGGTTTTCACATAATCCTCAAAGGGGATAGTACACGGGATATTGTGAAAAATTGAGTCAGGCCATTTTCTTGATATTTTTATATAATTTATCCCTATGGGTTATGGTAATTCAACGAAATTTTATTTGGCACAGTTCGGACCTGAATCAGAGCTGATATGACCGAAACTCGGTTTTTGGATAATCCTCAAAGGGGTTAGTACACCGGATATTGTTAAAAATCGAGTCGGACCATTTTGTGGATATTTTTACATATTTTGTTCCTATGGGTTATTCGAATTCAATGAAATTTTATTTGGCGCAATTCGGACCTGAATCGAAGCTCATATGACCGATACTCGGTTTTCGGATAATCCTCAAAGGGGTTAGTACACGGGATATTGTGAAAAATCGAGTTAGACCATTTTGTGGATATTTTTACCTATTTTGTTCCTATGGGTTATTGGAATTCAATGAAATTTTATTTGGCGCAATTCGGACCTGAATCGAAGCTCATATGACCGAAACTCGGTTTTCGGATAATCCTCAAAGGGGTTAGTACACGGGATATTGTGAAAAATCGAGTCAGACCATTTTCTTGATATTTTTATATAATTTATTCCTATGGGTTATGGTAATTCAACGAAATTTTATTTGGCACAGTTCGAACCTGAATCAGAGCTGATATGATCGAAACTCGGTTTTCGGATAATCCTCAAAGGGGTTAGTACACGGGATATTGTTAAAAATCGAGTCGGACCATTTTGTGGATATTTTTACATATTTTGTTCCTATGGGTTATTGGAATTCAATGAAATTTTATTTGGCGCAATTCGGACCTGAATCGAAGCTCATATGACCGAAACTCGGTTTTCGGATAATCCTCAAAGGGGTTAGTACATGGGATATTGTTAAAAATCGAGTCGGACCATTTTGTGGATATTTTTACATATTTTGTTCCTATGGGTTATTGGAATTCAATGAAATTTTATTTGACACGGTTCGGACCTGAATTAAAGCTGATGTGACCGAAACTTAGTTTTTGGATAATCCTCAAAGGGGATAGTACACGGGATATTATGAAAATTTTAGTTGGACCATTTTGTGGATATTTTTACATAGTTTGTCCCTATGGGTTATTGGAATTCAATGAAATTTTACTTGGCACCGTTCAGACCGGAATCATAGCTGATATGACCGAAACTCAGTTTTTGGATAATCCTCAAAGGGGGTAGTACACAGGATATTTTAAAAAATCGAGTCGAAGATTTTCTGGATATTTTTACGTAGTTTGTCCCTTTGGGTTATTGGAATTCAATGAAATTTTATTTGGTACAGTTCAGACCTGAATCAGAGTTGATATGACCGAAACTCAGTTTTTGGATAATCCTCAAAGGGGTTAGTACACGGGATATAGTGAAAAATGGAGCCGGACCATATTATGGATATTTTTACATATTTTCTCCCTGTGGGTTATTGGAATTCAATGAAATTTTATTTGGCGCAATTCAGACTTGAATTGGAGTTGATATGACCGAAACTCGGTTTTCACATAATCCTCAAAGGGGATAGTACACGGGATATTGTGAAAAATTGAGTCAGGCCATTTTCTTGATATTTTTATATAATTTATCCCTATGGGTTATGGTAATTCAACGAAATTTTATTTGGCACAGTTCGGACCTGAATCAGAGCTGATATGACCGAAACTCGGTTTTTGGATAATCCTCAAAGGGGTTAGTACACCGGATATTGTTAAAAATCGAGTCGGACCATTTTGTGGATATTTTTACATATTTTGTTCCTATGGGTTATTCGAATTCAATGAAATTTTATTTGGCGCAATTCGGACCTGAATCGAAGCTCATATGACCGATACTCGGTTTTCGGATAATCCTCAAAGGGGTTAGTACACGGGATATTGTGAAAAATTGAGTCAGACCATTTTGTGGATATTTTTACCTATTTTGTTCCTATGGGTTATTGGAATTCAATGAAATTTTATTTGGCGTAATTCGGACCTGAATCGAAGCTCATATGACCGAAACTCGGTTTTCGGATAATCCTCAAAGGGGTTAGTACACGGGATATTGTGAAAAATCGAGTCAGACCATTTTCTTGATATTTTTATATAATTTATTCCTATGGGTTATGGTAATTCAACGAAATTTTATTTGGCACAGTTCGGACCTGAATCAGAGCTGATATGATCAAAACTCGGTTTTCGGATAATCCTCAAAGGGGTTAGTACACGGGATATTGTTAAAAATCGAGTCGGACCATTTTGTGGATATTTTTACATATTTTGTTCCTATGGGTTATTGGAATTCAATGAAATTTTACATGGCACCGTTCCGACCGGAATCATAGCTGATATGACCGAAACTTAATTTTCGGATAATCCTCAAAGGGGGTAGTACACGAGATATTTTGAAAAATCGAGTCGGACCATTTTATGGATATTTTTACATCTTTTCTCCCTGTGGGTTATTGGAATTCAATGAAATTTTATTTGGCACAATTCAGACTTGAATCGGAGCTGATATGACCGAAACTCGGTTTTCAGATAATCCTCAAAGGGGATAGTACACGGGATATTGTTAAAAATCGAGTCGGACCATTTTTGTGGATATTTTTACATATTTTGTTCCTATGGGTTATTGGAATTCAATGAAATTTTATTTGACACGGTTCGGACCTGAATTAAAGCTGATATGACCGAAACTCAATTTTCGGATAATCCTCAAAGGGTATACACGATATATTTTGAAAAATCGAGTCGGACCATTTTATGGATATTTTTACATATTTTCTCCCTGTGGGTTATTGGAATTCAACGAAATTTTATTTGGCGCAATTCGGACCTGAATCGAAGCTCATATGACCGAAACTCGGTTTTCGGATAATCCTCAAAGGGGTTAGTACACGGGATATTGTTAAAAATCGAGTCGGACCATTTTGTGGATATTTTTACATATTTTGTTCCTATGGGTTATTGGAATTCAATGAAATTTTATTTGACACGGTTCAGACCTGAATTAAAGTTGATATGACCGAAACTCAATTTTCGGATAATCCTCAAATGGTATACACGAGATATTTTGAAAATTTGAGTCGGACCATTTTATGGATATTTTTACATATTTTCTCCCTGTGGGTTATTGGAATTCAATGAAATTTTATTTGGCGCAATTCGGACTTGAATCGGAGTTGATATGACCGAAACTCAGTTTTCAGATAATCCTCAAAGGTGATAGTACACGGGATATTGCGAAAAATCGAGTCAGGCCATTTTCTTGATATTTTTATATAATTTATCCCTATGGGTTATGGTAATTCAACGAAATTTTATTTGGCACAGTTCGGACCTGAATCAGAGTTGATATGACCGAAACTCGGTTTTCGGATAAACCTCAAAGGGGTTAGTACACCGGATATTGTTAAAAATCGAGTCGGACCATTTTATGGATATTTTTACATATTTTGTTCCTATGGGTTATTGGAATTCAATGAAATTTTATTTGGCACAGTTCGGACCTGAATCAGAGCTGATATGACCGAAACTCGGTTTTCGGATAATCCTCAAAGGGGTTAATACACGGGATATTGTTAAAAATCGAGTCGGACCATTTTTGTGGATATTTTTACATATTTTGTTCCTATGGGTTATTGGAATTCAATGAAATTTTATTTGACACGGTTCGGACCTGAATTAAAGCTGATATGACCGAAACTCAATTTTCGGATAATCCTCAAAGGGTATACATGAGATATTTTGAAAAATCGAGTCGGACCATTTTATGGATATTTTTACATATTTTCTCCCTATGGGTTATTGGAATTCAATGAAGTTTTATTTGGCACAATTCGGACTTGAATCGGAGCTGATATGACCGAAACTCAGTTTTCAGATAATCCTCAAAGGGGATAGTACACAGGATATTGTGAAAAATCGAGTCAGACCATTTTGTGGATATTTTTACATATTTTGTTCCTATGGGTAATTGGAATTCAATGAAATTTTATTTGGCGCAATTCGGACCTGAATCGAAGCTCATATGACCGAAACTCGGTTTTCGGATAATCCTCAAAGGGGTTAGTACACGGGATATTGTGAACAATCGAGTCTGGCCATTTTCTTGATATTTTTATATAATTTATTCCTATGGGTTATGGTAATTCAACGAAATTTTATTTGGCACAGTTCGGACCTGAATCAGAGCTGATATGATCGAAACTCGGTTTTCGGATAATCCTCAAAGGGGTTAGTACACGGGATATTGTTAAAAATCGAGTCGGACCATTTTATGGATATTTTTACATATTTCGTTCCTATGGGTTATTGGAATTCAATGAAATTTTATTTGGCACAGTTCGGACCTGAATCAGAGTTGATATGACCGAAACTCGGTTTTCGGATAATCCTCAAAGGGGTTAGTACACGGGATATTGTGAAAAATTGAGTCGGACCATTTTTGTGGATATTTTTACATATTTTGTTCCTATGGGTTATTGGAATTCAATGAAATTTTATTTGACACGGTTCGGACCTGAATTAAAGCTGATATGACCGAAACTCAATTTTCGGATAATCCTCAAAGGGTATACACGAGATATTTTGAAAATTTGAGTCGGACCATTTTATGGATATTTTTACATATTTTCTCCCTGTGGGTTATTGGAATTCAATGAAATTTTATTTGGCGCAATTCGGACTTGAATCGGAGTTGATATGACCGAAACTCAGTTTTCAGATAATCCTCAAAGGGGATAGTACACGGGATATTGCGAAAAATCGAGTCAGGCCATTTTCTTGATATTTTTATATAATTTATCCCTATGGGTTAAGGTAATTCAACGAAATTTTATTTGGCACAGTTCGGACCTGAATCAGAGTTGATATGACCGAAACTCGGTTTTCGGATAAACCTCAAAGGGGTTAGTACACCGGATATTGTTAAAAATCGAGTCGGACCATTTTTGTGGATATTTTTACATATTTTGTTCCAATGGGTTATTGGAATTCAATGAAATGTTATTTGACACGGTTCGGACCTGAATTAAAGCTGATATGACCGAAACTCAATTTTCGGATAATCCTCAAAGGGTATACATGAGATATTTTGAAAAATCGAGTCGGACCATTTTATGGATATGTTTACATATTTTCTCCCTATCGGTTATTGGAATTCAATGAAATTTTATTTGACACAATTCGGACTTGAATCAGAGCTGATATGACCGAAACTCGGTTTTCAGATAATCCTCAAAGGGTATAGTACACAGGATATTGTGAAAAATCGAGTCAGACCATTTTGTGGATATTTTTACATATTTTGTTCCTATGGATAATTGGAATTCAATGAAATTTTATTTGGCGCAATTCGGACCTGAATCGAAGCTCATATGACCGAAACTCGGTTTTCGGATAATCCTCAAAGGGGTTAGTACACGGGATATTGTGAACAATCGAGTCAGGCCATTCTCTTGATATTTTTATATAATTTATTCCTATGGGTTATGGTAATTCAACGAAATTTTATTTGGCACAGTTCGGACCTGAATCAGAGCTGATATTATCGAAATTCGGTTTTCGGATAATCCTCAAAGGGGTTAGTACACGGGATATTGTTAAAAATGGAGTCGGACCATTTTATGGATATTTTTACATATTTCGTTCCTATGGGTTATTGGAATTCAATGAAATTTTATTTGGCACAGTTCGGACCTGAATCAGAGCTGATATGACCGAAACTCGGTTTTCGGATAATCCTCAAAGGGGTTAGTACACGGGATATTGTTAAAAATCGAGTCGGACCATTTTTGTGGATATTTTTACATATTTTGTTCCTATGGGTTATTGGAATTCAATGAAATTTTATTTGACACGGTTCGGACCTGAATTAAAGCTGATATGACCGAAACTCAATTTTCGGATAATCCTCAAAGGGGATAGTACACGGGATATTGTGAAAAATCGAGTCAGACCATTTTGTGGATATTTTTACATATTTTGTTCCTATGGGTAATTGGAATTCAATGAAATTTTATTTGGCGCAATTCGGACCTGAATCGAAGCTCATATGACCGAAACTCGGTTTTCGGATAATCCTCAAAGGGGTTAGTACACGGGATATTGTGAACAATCGAGTCAGGCCATTTTCTTGATATTTTTATATAATTTATTCCTATGGGTTATGGTAATTCAACGAAATTTTATTTGGCACAGTTCGGACCTGAATCAGAGCTGATATGATCGAAACTCGGTTTTCGGATAATCCTCAAAGGGGTTAGTACACGGGATATTGTTAAAAATCGAGTCGGACCATTTTATGGATATTTTTACATAATTTGTTCCTATGGGTTATTGGAATTCAATGAAATTTTATTTGGCACAGTTCGGACCTGAATCAGAGCTGATATGACCGAAACTCGGTTTTCGGATAACCCTCAAAGGGGTTAGTACACGGGATATTGTTAAAAATCGAGTCGGACCATTTTTGTGGATATTTTTACATATTTTGTTCTAATGGGTTATTGGAATTCAATGAAATTTTATTTGACACGGTTCGGACCTGAATTAAAGCTGATATGACCGAAACTCAATTTTCGGATAATCCTCAAAGGGTATACATGAGATATTTTGAAAAATCGAGTCGGACCATTTTATGGATATTTTTACATATTTTCTCCCTATGGGTTATTGGAATTCAATGAAATTTTATTTGACACAATTCGGACTTGAATCGGAGCTGATATGACCGTAATTCGGTTTCAGATAATCCTCAAAGGGGATAGTACACGGGATATTGTGAAAAATCGAGTCAGACCATTTTGTGGATATTTTTACATATTTTGTTCCTATGGGTAATTGGAATACAATGAAATTTTATTTGGCGCAATTCGGACCTGAATCGAAGCTCATATGACCGAAACTCGGTTTTCGGATAATCCTCAAAGGGGTTAGTACACGGGATATTGTTAAAAATCGAGTCGGACCATTTTTGTGGATATTTTTACATATTTTGTTCCTATGGGTTATTGGAATTCAATGAAATTTTATTTGGCATAGTTCGGACCTGAATCAGAGCTGATATGACCGAAACTCGGTTTTCGGATAATCCTCAAAGGGTACACGGGATATTGTTAAAAATCGAGTCGGACCATTTTTGTGGATATTTTTACATATTTTGTTCCTATGGGTTATTGGAATTCAATGAAATTTTATTTGACACGGTTCGGACCTGAATTAAAGCTGATATGACCGAAACTCAATTTTCGGATAATCCTCAAAGGGTATACATGAGATATTTTGAAAAATCGAGTCGGACCATTTTATGGATATTTTTACATATTTTCTCCCTGTGGGTTATTGGAATTCAATGAAATTTTATTTGGCACAATTCGGACTTGAATCGGAGCTGATATGACCATAACTCGGTTTTCAGATAATCCTCAAAGGGGATAGTACACGGGATATTGTGAAAAATCGAGTGAGACCATTTTGTGGATATTTTTACATATTTTGTTCCTATGGGTAATTGGAATTCAATGAAATTTTATTTGGCGCAATTCGGACCTGAATCGAAGCTCATATGACCGAAACTCGGTTTTCGGATAATCCTCAAAGGGGTTAGTACACGGGATATTGTGAACAATCGAGTCAGGCCATTTTCTTGATATTTTTATATAATTTATTCCTATGGGTTATGGTAATTCAACGAAATTTTATTTGGCAGAGTTCGGACCTGAATCAGAGCTGATATGATCGAAACTCGGTTTTCGTATAATCCTCAAAGGGGTTAGTACACGGGATATTGTTAAAAATCGAGTCGGACCATTTTATGGATATTTTTACATATTTTGTTCCTATGGGTTATTGGAATTCAATGAAATTTTATTTGGCACAGTTCGGACCTGAATCAAAGCTGATATGACCGAAACTCGGTTTTCGGATAATCCTCAAAGGGGTTAGTACACGGGATATTGTTAAAAATCGAGTCGGACCATTTTTGTGGATATTTTTACATATTTTGTTCTATGGGTTATTGGAATTCAATGAAATTTTATTTGACACGGTTCGGACCTGAATTAAAGCTGATATGACCGAAACTCAATTTTCGGATAATCCTCAAAGGGTATACATGATATATTTTGAAAAATCGAGTCGGACCATTTTATGGATATTTTTACATATTTTCTCCCTGTGGGTTATTGGAATTCAATGAAATTTTATTTGGCACAATTCGGACTTGAATCGGAGCTGATATGACCGTAATTCGGTTTCAGATAATCCTCAAAGGGGATAGTACACGGGATATTGTGAAAAATCGAGTCAGACCATTTTGTGGATATTTTGACATATTTTGTTCCTATGGGTAATTGGAATTCAATGAAATTTTATTTGGCGCAATTCGGACCTGAATCGAAGCTCATATGACCGAAACTCGGTTTTCGGATAATCCTCAAAGGGGTTAGTACACGGGATATTGTGAACAATCGAGTCAGGCCATTTTCTTGATATTTTTATATAATTTATTCCTATGGGTTATGGTAATTCAACGAAATTTTATTTGGCACAGTTCGGACCTGAATCAGAGCTGATATGATCGAAACTCGGTTTTCGGATAATCCTCAAAGGGGTTAGTACACGGGATATTGTTAAAAATCGAGTCGGACCATTTTATGTATATTTTTACATATTTTGTTCCTATGGGTTATTGGAATTCAATGAAATTTTATTTGGCACAGTTCGGACCTGAATCAGAGCTGATATGACCGAAACTCGGTTTTCGGATAACCCTCAAAGTGGTTAGTACACGGGATATTGTTAAAAATCGAGTCGGACCATTTTTGTGGATTTTTTTACATATTTTGTTCCTATGGGTTATTGGAATTCAATGAAATTTTATTTGACACGGTTCGGACCTGAATTAAAGGTGATATGACCGAAACTCAATTTTCAGATAATCCTCAAAGGGTATACATGAGATATTTTGAAAAATCGAGTCGGACCATTTTATGGATATTTTTACATATTTTCTCCCTGTGGGTTATTGGAATTCAATGAAATTTTATTTGGCACAATTCGGACTTGAATCGGAGCTGATATGACCGTAATTCGGTTTCAGATAATCCTCAAAGGGGATAGTACACGGGATATTGTGAAAAATCGAGTCTGACCATTTTGTGGATATTTTTACATATTTTGTTCCTATGGGTAATTGGAATTCAATGAAATTTTATTTGGCGCAATTCGGACCTGAATCGAAGCTCATATGACCGAAACTCGGTTTTCGGATAATCCTCAAAGGGGTTAGTACACGGGATATTGTGAACAATCGAGTCAGGCCATTTTCTTGATATTTTTATATAATTTATTCCTATGGGTTATGGTAATTCAACGAAATTTTATTTGGCACAGTTCGGACCTGAATCAGAGCTGATATGATCGAAACTCGGTTTTCGGATAATCCTCAAAGGGGTTAGTACACGGGATATTGTTAAAAATCGAGTCGGACCATTTTATGGATATTTTTACATATTTTGTTCCTATGGGTTATTGGAACTCAATGAAATTTTATTTGGCACAGTTCGGACCTGAATCAGAGTTGATATGACCGAAACTCGGTTTTCGGATAATCCTCAAAGGGGTTAGTACACGGGATATTGTTAAAAATCGAGTCGGACCATTTTGTGGATATTTTTACATATTTTGTTCCTATGGGTTATTGGAATTCAATGAAATTTTATTTGACACGGTTCGGACCTGAATTAAAGCTGATATGACCGAAACTCAATTTTCGGATAATCCTCAAAGGGTATACATGAGATATTTTGAAAAATCGAGTCGGACCATTTTATGGATATTTTTAAATATTTTCTCCCTGTGGGTTATTGGAATTCAATGAAATTTTATTTGGCACAATTCGGACTTGAATCGGAGCTGATATGACCGAAACTCGGTTTTCCGATAATCCTCAAAGGGGATAGTACACGGGATATTGTGAAAAATCGAGTCAGACCATTTTGTAAATATTTTTACATATTTTGTTCCTATGGGTAATTGGAATTCAATGAAATTTTATTTGGCGCAATTCGGACCTGAATCGAAGCTCATATGACCGAAACTCGGTTTTCGGATAATCCTCAAAGGGGTTAGTACACGGGATATTGTGAACAATCGAGTCAAGCCATTTTCTTGATATTTTTATATAATTTATTCCTATGGGTTATGGTAATTAACGAAATTTTATTTGGCACAGTTCGGACCTGAATCAGAGCTGATATGATCGAAACTCAGTTTTCGGATAATCCTCAAAGGGGTTAGTACACGGGATATTGTTAAAAATCGAGTCGGACCATTTTATGGATATTTTTACATATTTTGTTCCTATGGGTTATTGGAATTCAATGAAATTTTATTTGGCACAGTTCGGACCTGAATCAGAGCTGATATGACCGAAACTCGGTTTTCGGATAATCCTCAAAGGGGTTAGTACACGGGATATTGTTAAAAATCGAGTCGGACCATTTTTGTGGATATTTTTACATATTTTGTTCCTATGGGTTATTGGAATTCAATGAAATTTTATTTGACACGGTTCGGACCTGAATTAAAGCTGATATGACCGAAACTCAATTTTCGGATAATCCTCAAAGGGTATACATGAGATATTTTGAAAAATCGAGTCGGACCATTTTATGGATATTTTTACATATTTTCTCCCTGTGGGTTATTGGAATTCAATGAAATTTTATTTGGCACAATTCGGACTTGAATCGGAGCTGATATGACCGTAACTCGGTTTTCAGATAATCCTCAAAGGGGATAGTACACGGGATATTGTGAAAAATCGAGTCAGACCATTTTGTGGATATTTTTACATATTTTGTTCCTATGGGTAATTGGAATTCAATGAAATTTTATTTGGCGCAATTCGGACCTGAATCGAAGCTCATATGACCGAAACTCGGTTTTCGGATAATCCTCAAAGGGGTTAGTACACGGGATATTGTGAACAATCGAGTCAGGCCATTTTCTTGATATTTTTATTTAATTTATTCCTATGGGTTATGGTAATTCAACGAAATTTTATTTGGCACAGTTCGGACCTGAATCAGAGCTGATATTATCGAAACTCGGTTTTCGGATAATCCTCAAAGGGGTTAGTACACGGGATATTGTTAAAAATCGAGTCGGACCATTTTATGAATATTTTTACATATTTTGTTCCTATGGGTTATTGGAATTCAATGAAATTTTATTTGGCACAGTTCGGACTTGAATCAGAGCTGATATGACCGAAACTCGGTTTTCGGATAATCCTCAAAGGGGTTAGTACACGGGATATTGTTAAAAATCGAGTCGGACCATTTTTGTGGATATTTTTACATATTTTGTTCCTATGGGTTATTGGAATTCAATGAAATTTTATTTGACACGGTTCGGACCTGAATTAAAGCTGATATGACCGAAACTCAATTTTCGGATAATCCTCAAAGGGTATACATGAGATATTTTGAAAAATCGAGTCGGACCATTTTATGGATATTTTTACCTATTTTCTCCCTGTGGGTTATTGGAATTCAATGAAATTTTATTTGGCACAATTCGGACTTGAATCGGAGGTGATATGACCGAAACTCGGTTTTCAGATAATCCTCAAAGGGGATAGTACAAGGGATATTGTGAAAAATCGAGTCAGACCATTTTGTGGATATTTTTACATATTTTGTTCCTATGGGTAATTGGAATTCAATGAAATTTTATTTAGCGCAATTCGGACCTGAATCGAAGCTCATATGACCGAAACTCGGTTTTCGGATAATCCTCAAAGGGGTTAGTACACGGGATATTGTGAACAATCGAGTCAGGCCATTTTATTGATATTTTTATATAATTTATTCCTATGGGTTATGGTAATTCAACGAAATTTTATTTGGCACAGTTCGGACCTGAATCAGAGCTGATATGATCGAAACTCGGTTTTCGGATAATCCTCAAAGGGGTTAGTACACGGGATATTGTTAAAAATCGAGTCGGACCATTTTTGTGGATATTTTTACATATTTTGTTCCTATGGGTTATTGGAATTCAATGAAATTTTATTTGACACGGTTCGGACCTGAATTAAAGCTGATATGACCGAAACTCAATTTTCGGATAATCCTCAAAGGGTATACATGAGATATTTTGAAAAATCGAGTCGGACCATTTTATGGATATTTTTAAATATTTTCTCCCTGTGGGTTATTGGAATTCAATGAAATTTTATTTGGCACAATTCAGACTTGAATCGGAGCTGATATGACCGAAACTCGGTTTTCAGATAATCCTCAAAGGGGATAGTACACGGGATATTGTGAAAAATCGAGTCAGACCATTTTGTAAATATTTTTACATATTTTGTTCCTATGGGTAATTGGAATTCAATGAAATTTTATTTGGCGCAATTCGGACCTGAATCGAAGCTCATATGACCGAAACTCGGTTTTCGGATAATCCTCAAAGGGGTTAGTACACGGGATATTGTGAACAATCGAGTCAAGCCATTTTCTTGATATTTTTATATAATTTATTCCTATGGGTTATGGTAATTAACGAAATTTTATTTGGCACAGTTCGGACCTGAATCAGAGCTGATATGATCGAAACTCAGTTTTCGGATAATCCTCAAAGGGGTTAGTACACGGGATATTGTTAAAAATTGAGTCGGACCATTTTATGGATATTTTTACATATTTTGTTCCTATGGGTTATTGGAATTCAATGAAATTTTATTTGGCACAGTTCGGACCTGAATCAGAGCTGATATGACCGAAACTCGGTTTTCGGATAATCCTCAAAGGGGTTAGTACACGGGATATTGTTAAAAATCGAGTCGGACCATTTTTGTGGATATTTTTACATATTTTGTTCCTATGGGTTATTGGAATTCAATGAAATTTTATTTGACACGGTTCGGACCTGAATTAAAGCTGATATGACCGAAACTCAATTTTCGGATAATCCTCAAAGGGTATACATGAGATATTTTGAAAAATCGAGTCTTACCATTTTATGGATATTTTTACATATTTTCTCCCTGTGGGTTATTGGAATTCAATGAAATTTTATTTGGCACAATTCGGACTTGAATCGGAGCTGATATGACCGTAACTCGGTTTTCAGATAATCCTCAAAGGGGATAGTACACGGGATATTTTAAAAAATCGAGTCAGACCATTTTGTGGATATTTTTACATATTTTGTTCCTATGGGTAATTGGAATTCAATGAAATTTTATTTGGCGCAATTCGGACCTGAATCGAAGCTCATATGACCGAAACTCGGTTTTCGGATAATCCTCAAAGGGGTTAGTACACGGGATATTGTGAACAATCGAGTCAGGCCATTTTCTTGATATTTTTATTTAATTTATTCCTATGGGTTATGGTAATTCAACGAAATTTTATTTGGCACAGTTCG
Organism: Heracleum sosnowskyi; assembly: GCA_030848705.1. NCBI lineage: Eukaryota > Viridiplantae > Streptophyta > Magnoliopsida > Apiales > Apiaceae > Heracleum > Heracleum sosnowskyi. The sequence continues at coordinate 74,048,184 of CM061242.1, forward strand.
GACCTGAATCAGAGCTGATATTATCGAAACTCGGTTTTCGGATAATCCTCAAAGGGGTTAGTACACGGGATATTGTTAAAAATCGAGTCGGACCATTTTATGAATATTTTTACATATTTTGTTCCTATGGGTTATTGGAATTCAATGAAATTTTATTTGGCACAGTTCGGACTTGAATCAGAGTTGATATGACCGAAACTCGGTTTTCGGATAATCCTCAAAGGGGTTAGTACACGGGATATTGTTAAAAATCGAGTCGGACCATTTTTGTGGATATTTTTACATATTTTGTTCCTATGGGTTATTGGAATTCAATGAAATTTTATTTGACACGGTTCGGACCTGAATTAAAGCTGATATGACCGAAACTCAATTTTCGGATAATCCTCAAAGGGTATACATGAGATATTTTGAAAAATCGAGTCGGACCATTTTATGGATATTTTTACATATTTTCTCCCTATGGGTTATTGGAATTCAATGAAATTTTATTTGACACAATTCGGACTTGAATCGGAGCTGATATGACCGTAATTCGGTTTCAGATAATCCTCAAAGGGGATAGTACACGGGATATTGTGAAAAATCGAGTCAGACCATTTTGTGGATATTTTTACATATTTTGTTCCTATGGGTAATTGGAATTCAATGAAATTTTATTTGGCGCAATTCGGACCTGAATCGAAGCTCATATGACCGAAACTCGGTTTTCGGATAATCCTCAAAGGGGTTAGTACACGGGATATTGTGAACAATCGAGTCAGGCCATTTTATTGATATTTTTATATAATTTATTCCTATGGGTTATGGTAATTCAACGAAATTTTATTTGGCACAGTTCGGACCTGAATCAGAGCTGATATGATCGAAACTCGGTTTTTGGATAATCCTCAAAGGGGTTAGTACACGGGATATTGTTAAAAATCGAGTCGGACCATTTTATGGATATTTTTACATATTTTGTTCCTATGGGTTATTGGAATTCAATGAAATTTTATTTGGCATAGTTCGGACCTGAATCAGAGCTGATATGACCGAAACTCGGTTTTCGGATAATCCTCAAAGGGGTTAGTAGACGGGATATTGTTAAAAATCGAGTCGGACCATTTTTGTGGATATTTTTACATATTTTGTTCCTATGGGTTATTGGAATTCAATGAAATTTTATTTGACACGGTTCGGACCTGAATTAAAGCTGATATGATCGAAACTCAATTTTCGAATAATCCTCAAAGGGTATACATGAGATATTTTGAAAAATCGAGTCGGACCATTTTATGGATATTTTTACATATTTTCTCCCTGTGGGTTATTGGAATTCAATGAAATTTTATTTGGCACAATTCGGACTTGAATCGGAGCTGATATGACCGAAACTCGGTTTTCAGATAATCCTCAAAGGAGATAGTACACGGGATATTGTGAAAAATCGAGTCAGACCATTTTGTAAATATTTTTACATATTTTGTTCCTATGGGTAATTGGAATTCAATGAAATTTTATTTGGCGCAATTCGGACCTGAATCGAAGCTCATATGACCGAAACTCGGTTTTCGGATAATCCTCAAAGGGGTTAGTACACGGGATATTGTGAACAATCAAGTCAGGCCATTTTCTTGATATTTTTATTTAATTTATTCCTATGGGTTATGGTAATTCAACGAAATTTTATTTGGCACAGTTCGGACCTGAATCAGAGCTGATATTATCAAAACTCGGTTTTCGGATAATCCTCAAAGGGGTTAGTACACGGGATATTGTTAAAAATCGAGTCGGACCATTTTATGAATATTTTTACATATTTTGTTCCTATGGGTTATTGGAATTCAATGAAATTTTATTTGGCACAGTTCGGACTTGAATCAGAGCTGATATGACCGAAACTCGGTTTTCGGATAATCCTCAAAGGGGTTAGTACACGGGATATTGTTAAAAATCGAGTCGGACCATTTTTGTGGATATTTTTACATATTTTGTTCCTATGGGTTATTGGAATTCAATGAAATTTTATTTGACACGCTTCGGACCTGAATTAAAGCTGATATGACCGAAACTCAATTTTCGGATAATCCTCAAAGGGTATACATGAGATATTTTGAAAAATCGAGTCGGACCATTTTATGGATATTTTTACCTATTTTCTCCCTGTGGGTTATTGGAATTCAATGAAATTTTATTTGGCACAATTCGGACTTGAATCGGAGCTGATATGACCGAAACTCGGTTTTCAGATAATCCTCAAAGGGGATAGTACACGGGATATTGTGAAAAATCGAGTCAGACCATTTTGTGGATATTTTTACATATTTTGTTCCTATGGGTAATTGGAATTCAATGAAATTTTATTTGGCGCAATTCGGACCTGAATCGAAGCTCATATGACCGAAACTCGGTTTTCGGATAATTCTCAAAGGGGTTAGTACACGGGATATTGTGAACAATCGAGTCAGGCCATTTTCTTGATATTTTTATATAATTTATTCCTATGGGTTATGGTAATTCAACGAAATTTTATTTGGCACAGTTCGGACCTGAATCAGAGCTGATATGATCGAAACTCGGTTTTCGGATAATCCTCAAAGGGGTTAGTACACGGGATATTGTTAAAAATCGAGTCGGACCATTTTATGGATATTTTTACATATTTTGTTCCTATGGGTTATTGGAATTCAATGAAATTTTATTTGGCACAGTTCGGACCTGAATCAGAGCTGATATGACCGAAACTCGGTTTTCGGATAATCCTCAAAGGGGTTAGTACACGGGATATTGTTAAAAATCGAGTCGGACCATTTTTGTGGATATTTTTACATATTTTGTTCCTATGGGTTATTGGAATTCAATGAAATTTTATTTGACACGGTTCGGACCTGAATTAAAGCTGATATGACCGAAACTCAATTTTCGGATAATCCTCAAAGGGTATACATGAGATATTTTGAAAAATCGAGTCGGACCATTTTATGGATATTTTTACATATTTTCTCCCTGTGGGTTATTGGAATTCAATGAAATTTTATTTGGCACAATTCGGACTTGAATCGGAGCTGATATGATCGAAACTCGGTTTTCGGATAATCCTCAAAGGGGTTAGTACACGGGATATTGTTAAAAATCGAGTCGGACCATTTTATGGATATTTTTACATATTTTGTTCCTATGGGTTATTGGAATTCAATGAAATTTTATTTGGCACAATTCGGACTTGAATCGGAGCTGATATGACCGAAACTCGGTTTTCAGATAATCCTCAAAGGGGATAGTACACGGGATATTGTGAAAAATCGAGTCAGACCATTTTCTTGATATTTTTAAATAATTTATCCCTATGGGTTATGGTAATTCAACGAAATTTTATTTGGCACAGTTCGGACGTGAATCAGAGCTGATATGACCGAAACTCGGTTTTCGGATAATCCTCAAAGGGGTTAGTACACGGGATATTGTGAACAATCGAGTCAGGCCATTTTCTTGATATTTTTATATAATTTATTCCTATGGGTTATGGTAATTCAACGAAATTTTATTTGGCACAGTTCGGACCTGAATCAGAGCTGATATGATCGAAACTCGGTTTTCGGATAATCCTCAAAGGGGTTAGTACACGGGATATTGTTAAAAATCGAATCAGACCATTTTATGGATATTTTTACATATTTTGTTCCTATGGGTTATTGGAATTCAATGAAATTTTATTTTGCACAGTTCGGACCTGAATCAGAGCTGATATGACCGAAACTCGGTTTTCGTATAATCCTCAAAGGGGTTAGTACACGGGATATTGTTAAAAATCGAGTCGGACCATTTTTGTGGATATTTTTACATATTTTGTTCCTATGGGTTATGGTAATTCAACGAAATTTTATTTGGCACAGTTCGGACCTGAATCAGAGCTGATATTATCGAAACTCGGTTTTCGGATAATCCTCAAAGGGGTTAGTACACGGGATATTGTTAAAAATCGAGTCGGACCATTTTATGAATATTTTTACATATTTTGTTCCTATGGGTTATTGGAATTCAATGAAATTTTATTTGGCACAGTTCGGACTTGAATCAGAGCTGATATGACCGAAACTCGGTTTTCGGATAATCCTCAAAGGGGTTAGTACACGGGATATTGTTAAAAATCGAGTCGGACCATTTTTGTGGATATTTTTACATATTTTGTTCCTATGGGTTATTGGAATTCAATGAAATTTTATTTGACACGGTTCGGACCTGAATTAAAGCTGATATGACCGAAACTCAATTTTCGGATAATCCTCAAAGGGTATACATGAGATATTTTGAAAAATCGAGTCGGACCATTTTATGGATATTTTTACCTATTTTCTCCCTGTGGGTTATTGGAATTCAATGAAATTTTATTTGGCACAATTCGGACTTGAATCGGAGGTGATATGACCGAAACTCGGTTTTCAGATAATCCTCAAAGGGGATAGTACAAGGGATATTGTGAAAAATCGAGTCAGACCATTTTGTGGATATTTTTACATATTTTGTTCCTATGGGTAATTGGAATTCAATGAAATTTTATTTAGCGCAATTCGGACCTGAATCGAAGCTCATATGACCGAAACTCGGTTTTCGGATAATCCTCAAAGGGGTTAGTACACGGGATATTGTGAACAATCGAGTCAGGCCATTTTATTGATATTTTTATATAATTTATTCCTATGGGTTATGGTAATTCAACGAAATTTTATTTGGCACAGTTCGGACCTGAATCAGAGCTGATATGATCGAAACTCGGTTTTCGGATAATCCTCAAAGGGGTTAGTACACGGGATATTGTTAAAAATCGAGTCGGACCATTTTTGTGGATATTTTTACATATTTTGTTCCTATGGGTTATTGGAATTCAATGAAATTTTATTTGACACGGTTCGGACCTGAATTAAAGCTGATATGACCGAAACTCAATTTTCGGATAATCCTCAAAGGGTATACATGAGATATTTTGAAAAATCGAGTCGGACCATTTTATGGATATTTTTAAATATTTTCTCCCTGTGGGTTATTGGAATTCAATGAAATTTTATTTGGCACAATTCAGACTTGAATCGGAGCTGATATGACCGAAACTCGGTTTTCAGATAATCCTCAAAGGGGATAGTACACGGGATATTGTGAAAAATCGAGTCAGACCATTTTGTAAATATTTTTACATATTTTGTTCCTATGGGTAATTGGAATTCAATGAAATTTTATTTGGCGCAATTCGGACCTGAATCGAAGCTCATATGACCGAAACTCGGTTTTCGGATAATCCTCAAAGGGGTTAGTACACGGGATATTGTGAACAATCGAGTCAAGCCATTTTCTTGATATTTTTATATAATTTATTCCTATGGGTTATGGTAATTAACGAAATTTTATTTGGCACAGTTCGGACCTGAATCAGAGCTGATATGATCGAAACTCAGTTTTCGGATAATCCTCAAAGGGGTTAGTACACGGGATATTGTTAAAAATTGAGTCGGACCATTTTATGGATATTTTTACATATTTTGTTCCTATGGGTTATTGGAATTCAATGAAATTTTATTTGGCACAGTTCGGACCTGAATCAGAGCTGATATGACCGAAACTCGGTTTTCGGATAATCCTCAAAGGGGTTAGTACACGGGATATTGTTAAAAATCGAGTCGGACCATTTTTGTGGATATTTTTACATATTTTGTTCCTATGGGTTATTGGAATTCAATGAAATTTTATTTGACACGGTTCGGACCTGAATTAAAGCTGATATGACCGAAACTCAATTTTCGGATAATCCTCAAAGGGTATACATGAGATATTTTGAAAAATCGAGTCGGACCATTTTATGGATATTTTTACCTATTTTCTCCCTGTGGGTTATTGGAATTCAATGAAATTTTATTTGGCACAATTCGGACTTGAATCGGAGGTGATATGACCGAAACTCGGTTTTCAGATAATCCTCAAAGGGGATAGTACAAGGGATATTGTGAAAAATCGAGTCAGACCATTTTGTGGATATTTTTACATATTTTGTTCCTATGGGTAATTGGAATTCAATGAAATTTTATTTAGCGCAATTCGGACCTGAATCGAAGCTCATATGACCGAAACTCGGTTTTCGGATAATCCTCAAAGGGGTTAGTACACGGGATATTGTGAACAATCGAGTCAGGCCATTTTATTGATATTTTTATATAATTTATTCCTATGGGTTATGGTAATTCAACGAAATTTTATTTGGCACAGTTCGGACCTGAATCAGAGCTGATATGATCGAAACTCGGTTTTCGGATAATCCTCAAAGGGGTTAGTACACGGGATATTGTTAAAAATCGAGTCGGACCATTTTTGTGGATATTTTTACATATTTTGTTCCTATGGGTTATTGGAATTCAATGAAATTTTATTTGACACGGTTCGGACCTGAATTAAAGCTGATATGACCGAAACTCAATTTTCGGATAATCCTCAAAGGGTATACATGAGATATTTTGAAAAATCGAGTCGGACCATTTTATGGATATTTTTAAATATTTTCTCCCTGTGGGTTATTGGAATTCAATGAAATTTTATTTGGCACAATTCAGACTTGAATCGGAGCTGATATGACCGAAACTCGGTTTTCAGATAATCCTCAAAGGGGATAGTACACGGGATATTGTGAAAAATCGAGTCAGACCATTTTGTAAATATTTTTACATATTTTGTTCCTATGGGTAATTGGAATTCAATGAAATTTTATTTGGCGCAATTCGGACCTGAATCGAAGCTCATATGACCGAAACTCGGTTTTCGGATAATCCTCAAAGGGGTTAGTACACGGGATATTGTGAACAATCGAGTCAAGCCATTTTCTTGATATTTTTATATAATTTATTCCTATGGGTTATGGTAATTAACGAAATTTTATTTGGCACAGTTCGGACCTGAATCAGAGCTGATATGATCGAAACTCAGTTTTCGGATAATCCTCAAAGGGGTTAGTACACGGGATATTGTTAAAAATTGAGTCGGACCATTTTATGGATATTTTTACATATTTTGTTCCTATGGGTTATTGGAATTCAATGAAATTTTATTTGGCACAGTTCGGACCTGAATCAGAGCTGATATGACCGAAACTCGGTTTTCGGATAATCCTCAAAGGGGTTAGTACACGGGATATTGTTAAAAATCGAGTCGGACCATTTTTGTGGATATTTTTACATATTTTGTTCCTATGGGTTATTGGAATTCAATGAAATTTTATTTGACACGGTTCGGACCTGAATTAAAGCTGATATGACCGAAACTCAATTTTCGGATAATCCTCAAAGGGTATACATGAGATATTTTGAAAAATCGAGTCTTACCATTTTATGGATATTTTTACATATTTTCTCCCTGTGGGTTATTGGAATTCAATGAAATTTTATTTGGCACAATTCGGACTTGAATCGGAGCTGATATGACCGTAACTCGGTTTTCAGATAATCCTCAAAGGGGATAGTACACGGGATATTTTAAAAAATCGAGTCAGACCATTTTGTGGATATTTTTACATATTTTGTTCCTATGGGTAATTGGAATTCAATGAAATTTTATTTGGCGCAATTCGGACCTGAATCGAAGCTCATATGACCGAAACTCGGTTTTCGGATAATCCTCAAAGGGGTTAGTACACGGGATATTGTGAACAATCGAGTCAGGCCATTTTCTTGATATTTTTATTTAATTTATTCCTATGGGTTATGGTAATTCAACGAAATTTTATTTGGCACAGTTCGGACCTGAATCAGAGCTGATATTATCGAAACTCGGTTTTCGGATAATCCTCAAAGGGGTTAGTACACGGGATATTGTTAAAAATCGAGTCGGACCATTTTATGAATATTTTTACATATTTTGTTCCTATGGGTTATTGGAATTCAATGAAATTTTATTTGGCACAGTTCGGACTTGAATCAGAGTTGATATGACCGAAACTCGGTTTTCGGATAATCCTCAAAGGGGTTAGTACACGGGATATTGTTAAAAATCGAGTCGGACCATTTTTGTGGATATTTTTACATATTTTGTTCCTATGGGTTATTGGAATTCAATGAAATTTTATTTGACACGGTTCGGACCTGAATTAAAGCTGATATGACCGAAACTCAATTTTCGGATAATCCTCAAAGGGTATACATGAGATATTTTGAAAAATCGAGTCGGACCATTTTATGGATATTTTTACATATTTTCTCCCTATGGGTTATTGGAATTCAATGAAATTTTATTTGACACAATTCGGACTTGAATCGGAGCTGATATGACCGTAATTCGGTTTCAGATAATCCTCAAAGGGGATAGTACACGGGATATTGTGAAAAATCGAGTCAGACCATTTTGTGGATATTTTTACATATTTTGTTCCTATGGGTAATTGGAATTCAATGAAATTTTATTTGGCGCAATTCGGACCTGAATCGAAGCTCATATGACCGAAACTCGGTTTTCGGATAATCCTCAAAGGGGTTAGTACACGGGATATTGTGAACAATCGAGTCAGGCCATTTTATTGATATTTTTATATAATTTATTCCTATGGGTTATGGTAATTCAACGAAATTTTATTTGGCACAGTTCGGACCTGAATCAGAGCTGATATGATCGAAACTCGGTTTTTGGATAATCCTCAAAGGGGTTAGTACACGGGATATTGTTAAAAATCGAGTCGGACCATTTTATGGATATTTTTACATATTTTGTTCCTATGGGTTATTGGAATTCAATGAAATTTTATTTGGCATAGTTCGGACCTGAATCAGAGCTGATATGACCGAAACTCGGTTTTCGGATAATCCTCAAAGGGGTTAGTAGACGGGATATTGTTAAAAATCGAGTCGGACCATTTTTGTGGATATTTTTACATATTTTGTTCCTATGGGTTATTGGAATTCAATGAAATTTTATTTGACACGGTTCGGACCTGAATTAAAGCTGATATGATCGAAACTCAATTTTCGAATAATCCTCAAAGGGTATACATGAGATATTTTGAAAAATCGAGTCGGACCATTTTATGGATATTTTTACATATTTTCTCCCTGTGGGTTATTGGAATTCAATGAAATTTTATTTGGCACAATTCGGACTTGAATCGGAGCTGATATGACCGAAACTCGGTTTTCAGATAATCCTCAAAGGAGATAGTACACGGGATATTGTGAAAAATCGAGTCAGACCATTTTGTAAATATTTTTACATATTTTGTTCCTATGGGTAATTGGAATTCAATGAAATTTTATTTGGCGCAATTCGGACCTGAATCGAAGCTCATATGACCGAAACTCGGTTTTCGGATAATCCTCAAAGGGGTTAGTACACGGGATATTGTGAACAATCAAGTCAGGCCATTTTCTTGATATTTTTATTTAATTTATTCCTATGGGTTATGGTAATTCAACGAAATTTTATTTGGCACAGTTCGGACCTGAATCAGAGCTGATATTATCAAAACTCGGTTTTCGGATAATCCTCAAAGGGGTTAGTACACGGGATATTGTTAAAAATCGAGTCGGACCATTTTATGAATATTTTTACATATTTTGTTCCTATGGGTTATTGGAATTCAATGAAATTTTATTTGGCACAGTTCGGACTTGAATCAGAGCTGATATGACCGAAACTCGGTTTTCGGATAATCCTCAAAGGGGTTAGTACACGGGATATTGTTAAAAATCGAGTCGGACCATTTTTGTGGATATTTTTACATATTTTGTTCCTATGGGTTATTGGAATTCAATGAAATTTTATTTGACACGCTTCGGACCTGAATTAAAGCTGATATGACCGAAACTCAATTTTCGGATAATCCTCAAAGGGTATACATGAGATATTTTGAAAAATCGAGTCGGACCATTTTATGGATATTTTTACCTATTTTCTCCCTGTGGGTTATTGGAATTCAATGAAATTTTATTTGGCACAATTCGGACTTGAATCGGAGCTGATATGACCGAAACTCGGTTTTCAGATAATCCTCAAAGGGGATAGTACACGGGATATTGTGAAAAATCGAGTCAGACCATTTTGTGGATATTTTTACATATTTTGTTCCTATGGGTAATTGGAATTCAATGAAATTTTATTTGGCGCAATTCGGACCTGAATCGAAGCTCATATGACCGAAACTCGGTTTTCGGATAATTCTCAAAGGGGTTAGTACACGGGATATTGTGAACAATCGAGTCAGGCCATTTTCTTGATATTTTTATATAATTTATTCCTATGGGTTATGGTAATTCAACGAAATTTTATTTGGCACAGTTCGGACCTGAATCAGAGCTGATATGATCGAAACTCGGTTTTCGGATAATCCTCAAAGGGGTTAGTACACGGGATATTGTTAAAAATCGAGTCGGACCATTTTATGGATATTTTTACATATTTTGTTCCTATGGGTTATTGGAATTCAATGAAATTTTATTTGGCACAGTTCGGACCTGAATCAGAGCTGATATGACCGAAACTCGGTTTTCGGATAATCCTCAAAGGGGTTAGTACACGGGATATTGTTAAAAATCGAGTCGGACCATTTTTGTGGATATTTTTACATATTTTGTTCCTATGGGTTATTGGAATTCAATGAAATTTTATTTGACACGGTTCGGACCTGAATTAAAGCTGATATGACCGAAACTCAATTTTCGGATAATCCTCAAAGGGTATACATGAGATATTTTGAAAAATCGAGTCGGACCATTTTATGGATATTTTTACATATTTTCTCCCTGTGGGTTATTGGAATTCAATGAAATTTTATTTGGCACAATTCGGACTTGAATCGGAGCTGATATGATCGAAACTCGGTTTTCGGATAATCCTCAAAGGGGTTAGTACACGGGATATTGTTAAAAATCGAGTCGGACCATTTTATGGATATTTTTACATATTTTGTTCCTATGGGTTATTGGAATTCAATGAAATTTTATTTGGCACAATTCGGACTTGAATCGGAGCTGATATGACCGAAACTCGGTTTTCAGATAATCCTCAAAGGGGATAGTACACGGGATATTGTGAAAAATCGAGTCAGACCATTTTCTTGATATTTTTAAATAATTTATCCCTATGGGTTATGGTAATTCAACGAAATTTTATTTGGCACAGTTCGGACGTGAATCAGAGCTGATATGACCGAAACTCGGTTTTCGGATAATCCTCAAAGGGGTTAGTACACGGGATATTGTGAACAATCGAGTCAGGCCATTTTCTTGATATTTTTATATAATTTATTCCTATGGGTTATGGTAATTCAACGAAATTTTATTTGGCACAGTTCGGACCTGAATCAGAGCTGATATGATCGAAACTCGGTTTTCGGATAATCCTCAAAGGGGTTAGTACACGGGATATTGTTAAAAATCGAATCAGACCATTTTATGGATATTTTTACATATTTTGTTCCTATGGGTTATTGGAATTCAATGAAATTTTATTTTGCACAGTTCGGACCTGAATCAGAGCTGATATGACCGAAACTCGGTTTTCGTATAATCCTCAAAGGGGTTAGTACACGGGATATTGTTAAAAATCGAGTCGGACCATTTTTGTGGATATTTTTACATATTTTGTTCCTATGGGTTATTGGAATTCAATGAAATTTTATTTGACACGGTTCGGACCTGAATTAAAGCTGATATGACCGAAACTCAATTTTCGGATAATCCTCAAAGGGTATACATGAGATATTTTGAAAAATCGAGTCAGACCATTTTATGGATATTTTTACATATTTTCTCCCTGTGGGTTATTGGAATTCAATGAAATTTTATTTGGCACAATTCGGACTTGAATCGGAGCTGATATGACCGAAACTCGGTTTTCAGATAATCCTCAAAGGGGATAGTACACAGGATATTGTGAAAAATCGAGTCAGACCATTTTGTGGATATTTTTACATATTTTGTTCCTATGGGTAATTGGAATTCAATGAAATTTTATTTGGCGTAATTCGGACCTGAATCGAAGCTCATATGACCGAAACTCGGTTTTCGGATAATCCTCAAAGGGTTTAGTACACGGGATATTATGAACAATCGAGTCAGGCCATTTTCTTGATATTTTTATATAATTTATTCCTATGGGTTATGATAATTCAACGAAATTTTATTTGGCACAGTTCAGACCTGAATCAGAGCTGATATGATCGAAACTCGGTTTTCGGATAATCCTCAAAGGGGTTAGTACACGGGATATTGTTAAAAATCGAGTCGGACCATTTTATGGATATTTTTACATATTTTGTTCCTATGGGTTATTGGAATTCAATGAAATTTTATTTGGCACAGTTCGGACCTGAATCAGAGCTGATATGACCGAAACTCGGTTTTCGGATAATCCTCAAAGGGGTTAGTACACGGGATATTCTAAAAAATCGAGTCGGACCATTTTTGTGGATATTTTTACATATTTTGTTCCTATGGGTTATTGGAATTCAATGAAATTTTATTTGACACGGTTCGGACCTGAATTAAAGCTGATATGACCAAAACTCAATTTTCGGATAATCCTCAAAGGGTATACATGAGATATTTTGAAAAATCGAGTCGGACCATTTTATGGATATTTTTACATATTTTCTCCCTCTGGGTTATTGGAATTCAATGAAATTTTATTTGGCACAATTCGGACTTGAATCGGAGCTGATATGACCGAAACTCGGTTTTCAGATAATCCTCAAAGGGGATAGTACACGGGATATTGTGAAAAATTGAGTCAGACCATTTTCTTGATATTTTTATATAATTTATCCCTATGGGTTATGGTAATTCAACGAAATTTTATTTGGCACAGTTCGGACGTGAATCAGAGCTGATATGACCGAAACTCGGTTTTCGGATAATCCTCAAAGGGGTTAGTAGACGGGATATTGTTAAAAATCGAGTCGGACCATTTTGTGGATATTTTTACATATTTTGTTCCTATGGGTAATTGGAATTCAATGAAATTTTATTTGGCGCAATTCGGACATGAATCGAAGCTCATATGACCGAAACTCGGTTTTCGGATAATCCTCAAAGGGGTTAGTACACGGGATATTTTGAACAATTGAGTCAGGCCATTTTCTTGATATTTTTATATAATTTATTCCTATGGGTTATGATAATTCAACGAAATTTTATTTGGCACAGTTCGGACCTGAATCAGAGCTAATACGATCGAAACTCGGTTTTCGGATAATCCTCAAAGGGGTTAGTACACGGGATATTGTTAAAAATCGAGTCGGACCATTTTATGGATATTTTTACATATTTTGTTCCTATGGGTTATTGGAATTCAATGAAATTTTATTTGGCACAGTTCGGACCTGAATCAGAGCTGATATGACCGAAACTCGGTTTTCGGATAATCCTCAAAGGGGTTAGTACACGGGATATTGTTAAAAATCGAGTTGGACCATTTTTGTGGATATTTTTACTTATTTTGTTCCTATGGGTTATTGGAATTCAATGAAATTTTATTTGACACGGTTCGGACCTGAATTAAAGCTGATATGACCGAAACTCAATTTTCGGATAATCCTCAAAAGGTATACATGAGATATTTTGAAAAATCGAGTCGGACCATTTTATGGATATTTTTACATATTTTCTCCCTGTGGGTTATTGGAACTCAATGAAATTTTATTTGGCACAATTCGGACTTGAATCGGAGCTGATATGACCGAAACTCGGTTTTCAGATAATCCTCAAAGGGGATAGTACACGGGATATTGTGAAAAATCGAGTCAGACCATTTTCTTGATATTTTTATATAATTTATCCCTATGGGTTATGGTAATTCAACGAAATTTTATTTGGCACAGTTCGGACGTGAATCAGAGCTGATATGACTGAAACTCGGTTTTCGGATAATCCTCAAAGGGGTTAGTAGACAGGATATTGTTAAAAATCGAGTCGGACCATTTTGTGGATATTTTTACATATTTTGTTCCTATGGGTTATTGGAATTCAATGAAATTTTATCTGGCGCAATTCGTACCTGAATCGAAGCTCAAATGACCGAAACTCGGTTTTCGCATAATCCTCAAAGGGGTTAGTACACGGGATATTGTGAACAATCGAGTCAGGCCATTTTCTTGATATTTTTATATAATTTATTCCTATGGGTTATGGTAATTCAACGAAATTTTATTTGGCACAGTTCGGACCTGAATCAGAGCTGATATGATCGAAACTCGGTTTTCGGATAATCCTCAAAGGGGTTAGTACACGGGATATTGTTAAAAATCGAGTCGGACAATTTTATGGATATTTTTACATATTTTGTTCCTATGGGTTATTGGAATTCAATGAAATTTTATTTGGCACAATTCGGACTTGAATCGGAGCTGATATGACCGAAACTCGGTTTCAGATAATCCTCAAAGGGGATAGTACACGGGATATTGTGAAAAATCGAGTCAGACCATTTTGTGGATATTTTTACATATTTTGTTCCTATGGGTAATTGGAATTCAATGAAATTTTATTTGGCGCAATTCGGACCTGAAACGAAGCTCATATGACCGAAACTCGGTTTTCGGATAATTCTCAAAGGGGTTAGTACACGGGATATTGTGAACAATCGAGTCAGGCCATTTTCTTGATATTTTTATATAATTTATTCCTATGGGTTATGGTAATTCAACGAAATTTTATTTGGCACAGTTCGGACCTGAATCAGAGCTGATATGATCGAAACTCGGTTTTCGGATAATCCTCAAAGGGGTTAGTACACGGGATATTGTTAAAAATCGAGTCGGACCATTTTATGGATATTTTTACATATTTTGTTCCTATGGGTTATTGGAATTCAATGAAATTTTATTTGGCACAGTTCGGACCTGAATCAGAGCTGATATGACCGAAACTCGGTTTTCGGATAATCCTCAAAGGGGTTAGTACACGGGATATTGTTAAAAATCGAGTCGGACCATTTTTGTGGATATTTTTACATATTTTGTTCCTATGGGTTATTGGAATTCAATGAAATTTTATTTGACACGGTTCGGACCTGAATTAAAGCTGATATGACCGAAACTCAATTTTCGGATAATCCTCAAAGGGTATACATGAGATATTTTGAAAAATCGAGTCGGACCATTTTATGGATATTTTTACATATTTTCTCCCTGTGGGTTATTGGAATTCAATGAAATTTTATTTGGCACAATTCGGACTTGAATCGGAGCTGATATGATCGAAACTCGGTTTTCGGATAATCCTCAAAGGGGTTAGTACACGGGATATTGTTAAAAATCGAGTCGGACCATTTTATGGATATTTTTACATATTTTGTTCCTATGGGTTATTGGAATTCAATGAAATTTTATTTGGCACAGTTCGGACTTGAATCGGAGCTGATATGACCGAAACTCGGTTTTCGGATAATCCTCAAAGGGGTTAGTACACGGGATATTGTTAAAAATCGAGTCAGACCATTTTCTTGATATTTTTAAATAATTTATCCCTATGGGTTATGGTAATTCAACGAAATTTTATTTGGCACAGTTCGGACGTGAATCAGAGCTGATATGACCGAAACTCGGTTTTCGGATAATCCTCAAAGGGGTTAGTACACGGGATATTGTGAACAATCGAGTCAGGCCATTTTCTTGATATTTTTATATAATTTATTCCTATGGGTTATGGTAATTCAACGAAATTTTATTTGGCACAGTTCGGACCTGAATCAGAGCTGATATGATCGAAACTCGGTTTTCGGATAATCCTCAAAGGGGTTAGTACACGGGATATTGTTAAAAATCGAATCAGACCATTTTATGGATATTTTTACATATTTTGTTCCTATGGGTTATTGGAATTCAATGAAATTTTATTTTGCACAGTTCGGACCTGAATCAGAGCTGATATGACCGAAACTCGGTTTTCGTATAATCCTCAAAGGGGTTAGTACACGGGATATTGTTAAAAATCGAGTCGGACCATTTTTGTGGATATTTTTACATATTTTGTTCCTATGGGTTATTGGAATTCAATGAAATTTTATTTGACACGGTTCGGACCTGAATTAAAGCTGATATGACCGAAACTCAATTTTCGGATAATCCTCAAAGGGTATACATGAGATATTTTGAAAAATCGAGTCAGACCATTTTATGGATATTTTTACATATTTTCTCCCTGTGGGTTATTGGAATTCAATGAAATTTTATTTGGCACAATTCGGACTTGAATCGGAGCTGATATGACCGAAACTCGGTTTTCAGATAATCCTCAAAGGGGATAGTACACAGGATATTGTGAAAAATCGAGTCAGACCATTTTGTGGATATTTTTACATATTTTGTTCCTATGGGTAATTGGAATTCAATGAAATTTTATTTGGCGTAATTCGGACCTGAATCGAAGCTCATATGACCGAAACTCGGTTTTCGGATAATCCTCAAAGGGTTTAGTACACGGGATATTATGAACAATCGAGTCAGGCCATTTTCTTGATATTTTTATATAATTTATTCCTATGGGTTATGATAATTCAACGAAATTTTATTTGGCACAGTTCAGACCTGAATCAGAGCTGATATGATCGAAACTCGGTTTTCGGATAATCCTCAAAGGGGTTAGTACACGGGATATTGTTAAAAATCGAGTCGGACCATTTTATGGATATTTTTACATATTTTGTTCCTATGGGTTATTGGAATTCAATGAAATTTTATTTGGCACAGTTCGGACCTGAATCAGAGCTGATATGACCGAAACTCGGTTTTCGGATAATCCTCAAAGGGGTTAGTACACGGGATATTCTAAAAAATCGAGTCGGACCATTTTTGTGGATATTTTTACATATTTTGTTCCTATGGGTTATTGGAATTCAATGAAATTTTATTTGACACGGTTCGGACCTGAATTAAAGCTGATATGACCAAAACTCAATTTTCGGATAATCCTCAAAGGGTATACATGAGATATTTTGAAAAATCGAGTCGGACCATTTTATGGATATTTTTACATATTTTCTCCCTCTGGGTTATTGGAATTCAATGAAATTTTATTTGGCACAATTCGGACTTGAATCGGAGCTGATATGACCGAAACTCGGTTTTCAGATAATCCTCAAAGGGGATAGTACACGGGATATTGTGAAAAATTGAGTCAGACCATTTTCTTGATATTTTTATATAATTTATCCCTATGGGTTATGGTAATTCAACGAAATTTTATTTGGCACAGTTCGGACGTGAATCAGAGCTGATATGACCGAAACTCGGTTTTCGGATAATCCTCAAAGGGGTTAGTAGACGGGATATTGTTAAAAATCGAGTCGGACCATTTTGTGGATATTTTTACATATTTTGTTCCTATGGGTAATTGGAATTCAATGAAATTTTATTTGGCGCAATTCGGACATGAATCGAAGCTCATATGACCGAAACTCGGTTTTCGGATAATCCTCAAAGGGGTTAGTACACGGGATATTTTGAACAATTGAGTCAGGCCATTTTCTTGATATTTTTATATAATTTATTCCTATGGGTTATGATAATTCAACGAAATTTTATTTGGCACAGTTCGGACCTGAATCAGAGCTAATACGATCGAAACTCGGTTTTCGGATAATCCTCAAAGGGGTTAGTACACGGGATATTGTTAAAAATCGAGTCGGACCATTTTATGGATATTTTTACATATTTTGTTCCTATGGGTTATTGGAATTCAATGAAATTTTATTTGGCACAGTTCGGACCTGAATCAGAGCTGATATGACCGAAACTCGGTTTTCGGATAATCCTCAAAGGGGTTAGTACACGGGATATTGTTAAAAATCGAGTTGGACCATTTTTGTGGATATTTTTACTTATTTTGTTCCTATGGGTTATTGGAATTCAATGAAATTTTATTTGACACGGTTCGGACCTGAATTAAAGCTGATATGACCGAAACTCAATTTTCGGATAATCCTCAAAAGGTATACATGAGATATTTTGAAAAATCGAGTCGGACCATTTTATGGATATTTTTACATATTTTCTCCCTGTGGGTTATTGGAACTCAATGAAATTTTATTTGGCACAATTCGGACTTGAATCGGAGCTGATATGACCGAAACTCGGTTTTCAGATAATCCTCAAAGGGGATAGTACACGGGATATTGTGAAAAATCGAGTCAGACCATTTTCTTGATATTTTTATATAATTTATCCCTATGGGTTATGGTAATTCAACGAAATTTTATTTGGCACAGTTCGGACGTGAATCAGAGCTGATATGACTGAAACTCGGTTTTCGGATAATCCTCAAAGGGGTTAGTAGACAGGATATTGTTAAAAATCGAGTCGGACCATTTTGTGGATATTTTTACATATTTTGTTCCTATGGGTTATTGGAATTCAATGAAATTTTATCTGGCGCAATTCGTACCTGAATCGAAGCTCAAATGACCGAAACTCGGTTTTCGCATAATCCTCAAAGGGGTTAGTACACGGGATATTGTGAACAATCGAGTCAGGCCATTTTCTTGATATTTTTATATAATTTATTCCTATGGGTTATGGTAATTCAACGAAATTTTATTTGGCACAGTTCGGACCTGAATCAGAGCTGATATGATCGAAACTCGGTTTTCGGATAATCCTCAAAGGGGTTAGTACACGGGATATTGTTAAAAATCGAGTCGGACAATTTTATGGATATTTTTACATATTTTGTTCCTATGGGTTATTGGAATTCAATGAAATTTTATTTGGCACAATTCGGACTTGAATCGGAGCTGATATGACCGAAACTCGGTTTCAGATAATCCTCAAAGGGGATAGTACACGGGATATTGTGAAAAATCGAGTCAGACCATTTTGTGGATATTTTTACATATTTTGTTCCTATGGGTAATTGGAATTCAATGAAATTTTATTTGGCACAATTCGGACCTGAAACGAAGCTCATATGACCGAAACTCGGTTTTCGGATAATTCTCAAAGGGGTTAGTACACGGGATATTGTGAACAATCGAGTCAGGCCATTTTCTTGATATTTTTATATAATTTATTCCTATGGGTTATGGTAATTCAACGAAATTTTATTTGGCACAGTTCGGACCTGAATCAGAGCTGATATGATCGAAACTCGGTTTTCGGATAATCCTCAAAGGGGTTAGTACACGGGATATTGTTAAAAATCGAGTCGGACCATTTTATGGATATTTTTACATATTTTGTTCCTATGGGTTATTGGAATTCAATGAAATTTTATTTGGCACAGTTCGGACCTGAATCAGAGCTGATATGACCGAAACTCGGTTTTCGGATAATCCTCAAAGGGGTTAGTACACGGGATATTGTAAAAAATCGAGTCGGACCATTTTTGTGGATATTTTTACATATTTTGTTCCTATGGGTTATTGGAATTCAATGAAATTTTATTTGACACGGTTCGGACCTGAATTAAAGCTGATATGACCGAAACTCAATTTTCGGATAATCCTCAAAGGGTATACATGAGATATTTTGAAAAATCGAGTCGGACCATTTTATGGATATTTTTACATATTTTCTCCCTGTGGGTTATTGGAATTCAATGAAATTTTATTTGGCACAATTCGGACTTGAATCGGAGCTGATATGATCGAAACTCGGTTTTCGGATAATCCTCAAAGGGGTTAGTACACGGGATATTGTTAAAAATCGAGTCGGACCATTTTATGGATATTTTTACATATTTTGTTCCTATGGGTTATTGGAATTCAATGAAATTTTATTTGGCACAGTTCGGACCTGAATCAGAGCTGATATGACCGAAACTCGGTTTTCGGATAATCCTCAAAGGGGTTAGTACACGGGATATTGTTAAAAATCGAGTCGGACCATTTTTGTGGATATTTTTACATATTTTGTTCCTATGGGTAATTGGAATTCAATGAAATTTTATTTGACACGGTTCGGACCTGAATTAAAGCTGATATGACCGAAACTCAATTTTCGGATAATCCTCAAAGGGTATACATGAGATATTTTGAAAAATCGAGTCGGACCATTTTATGGATATTTTTACCTATTTTCTCCCTCTGGGTTATTGGAATTCAATGAAATTTTATTTGGCACAATTCGGACTTGAATCGGAGCTGATATGACCGAAACTCGGTTTTCAGATAATCCTCAAAGGGGATAGTACACGGGATATTGTGAAAAATCGAGTCAGACCATTTTCTTGATATTTTTAAATAATTTATCCCTATGGGTTATGGTAATTCAACGAAATTTTATTTGGCACAGTTCGGACGTGAATCAGAGCTGATATGACCGAAACTCGGTTTTCGGATAATCCTCAAAGGGGTTAGTACACGGGATATTGTGAACAATCGAGTCAGGCCATTTTCTTGATATTTTTATATAATTTATTCCTATGGGTTATGGTAATTCAACGAAATTTTATTTGGCACAGTTCGGACCTGAATCAGAGCTGATATGATCGAAACTCGGTTTTCGGATAATCCTCAAAGGGGTTAGTACACGGGATATTGTTAAAAATCGAATCAGACCATTTTATGGATATTTTTACATATTTTGTTCCTATGGGTTATTGGAATTCAATGAAATTTTATTTGGCACAGTTCGGACCTGAATCAGAGCTGATATGACCGAAACTCGGTTTTCGGATAATCCTCAACGGGGTTAGTACACGGGATATTGTTAAAAATCGAGTCGGACCATTTTTGTGGATATTTTTACATATTTTGTTCCTATGGGTTATTGGAATTCAATGAAATTTTATTTGACACGGTTCGGACCTGAATTAAAGCTGATATGACCGAAACTCAATTTTCGGATAATCCTCAAAGGGTATACATGAGATATTTTGAAAAATCGAGTCAGACCATTTTATGGATATTTTTACATATTTTCTCCCTGTGGGTTATTGGAATTCAATGAAATTTTATTTGGCACAATTCGGACTTGAATCGGAGCTGATATGACCGAAACTCGGTTTTCAGATAATCCTCAAAGGGGATAGTACACAGGATATTGTGAAAAATCGAGTCAGACCATTTTGTGGATATTTTTACATATTTTGTTCCTATGGGTAATTGGAATTCAATGAAATTTTATTTGGCGCAATTCGGACCTGAATCGAAGCTCATATGACCGAAACTCGGTTTTCGGATAATCCTCAAAGGGTTTAGTACACGGGATATTATGAACAATCGAGTCAGGCCATTTTCTTGATATTTTTATATAATTTATTCCTATGGGTTATGATAATTCAACGAAATTTTATTTGGCACAGTTCAGACCTGAATCAGAGCTGATATGATCGAAACTCGGTTTTCGGATAATCCTCAAAGGGGTTAGTACACGGGATATTGTTAAAAATCGAGTCGGACCATTTTATGGATATTTTTACATATTTTGTTCCTATGGGTTATTGGAATTCAATGAAATTTTATTTGGCACAGTTCGGACCTGAATCAGAGCTGATATGACCGAAACTCGGTTTTCGGATAATCCTCAAAGGGGTTAGTACACGGGATATTGTAAAAAATCGAGTCGGACCATTTTTGTGGATATTTTTACATATTTTGTTCCTATGGGTTATTGGAATTCAATGAAATTTTATTTGACACGGTTCGGACCTGAATTAAAGCTGATATGACCAAAACTCAATTTTCGGATAATCCTCAAAGGGTATACATGAGATATTTTGAAAAATCGAGTCGGACCATTTTATGGATATTTTTACATATTTTCTCCCTCTGGGTTATTGGAATTCAATGAAATTTTATTTGGCACAATTCGGACTTGAATCGGAGCTGATATGACCGAAACTCGGTTTTCAGATAATCCTCAAAGGGGATAGTACACGGGATATTGTGAAAAATTGAGTCAGACCATTTTCTTGATATTTTTATATAATTTATCCCTATGGGTTATGGTAATTCAACGAAATTTTATTTGGCACAGTTCGGACGTGAATCAGAGCTGATATGACCGAAACTCGGTTTTCGGATAATCCTCAAAGGGGTTAGTAGACGGGATATTGTTAAAAATCGAGTCGGACCATTTTGTGGATATTTTTACATATTTTGTTCCTATGGGTAATTGGAATTCAATGAAATTTTATTTGGCGCAATTCGGACATGAATCGAAGCTCATATGACCGAAACTCTGTTTTCGGATAATCCTCAAAGGGGTTAGTACACGGGATATTTTGAACAATTGAGTCAGGCCATTTTCTTGATATTTTTATATAATTTATTCCTATGGGTTATGATAATTCAACGAAATTTTATTTGGCACAGTTCGGACCTGAATCAGAGCTAATACGATCGAAACTCGGTTTTCGGATAATCCTCAAAGGGGTTAGTACACGGGATATTGTTAAAAATCGAGTCGGACCATTTTATGGATATTTTTACATATTTTGTTCCTATGGGTTATTGGAATTCAATGAAATTTTATTTGGCACAGTTCGGACCTGAATCAGAGCTGATATGACCGAAACTCGGTTTTCGGATAATCCTCAAAGGGGTTAGTACACGGGATATTGTTAAAAATCGAGTCGGACCATTTTTGTGGATATTTTTACATATTTTGTTCCTATGGGTTATTGGAATTCAATGAAATTTTATTTGACACGGTTCGGACCTGAATTAAAGCTGATATGACCGAAACTCAATTTTCGGATAATCCTCAAAGGGTATACATGAGATATTTTGAAAAATCGAGTCGGACCATTTTATGGATATTTTTACATATTTTCTCCCTGTGGGTTATTGGAATTCAATGAAATTTTATTTGGCACAATTCGGACTTGAATCGGAGCTGATATGACCGAAACTCGGTTTTCAGATAATCCTCAAAGGGGATAGTACACGGGATATTGTGAAAAATCGAGTCAGACCATTTTCTTGATATTTTTATATAATTTATCCCTATGGGTTATGGTAATTCAACGAAATTTTATTTGGCACAGTTCGGACGTGAATCAGAGCTGATATGACCGAAACTCGGTTTTCGGATAATCCTCAAAGGGGTTAGTAGACGGGATATTGTTAAAAATCGAGTCGGACCATTTTGTGGATATTTTTACATATTTTGTTCCTATGGGTTATTGGAATTCAATGAAATTTTATCTGGCGCAATTCGTACCTGAATCGAAGCTCAAATGACCGAAACTCGGTTTTCGCATAATCCTCAAAGGGGTTAGTACACGGGATATTGTGAACAATCGAGTCAGGCCATTTTCTTGATATTTTTATATAATTTATTCCTATGGGTTATGGTAATTCAACGAAATTTTATTTGGCACAGTTCGGACCTGAATCAGAGCTGATATGATCGAAACTCGGTTTTCGGATAATCCTCAAAGGGGTTAGTACACGGGATTTTGTTAAAAATCGAGTCGGACCATTTTATGGATATTTTTACATATTTTGTTCCTATGGGTTATTGGAATTCAATGAAATTTTATTTGGCACAATTCGGACTTGAATCGGAGCTGATATGACCGAAACTCGGTTTCAGATAATCCTCAAAGGGGATAGTACACGGGATATTGAGAAAAATCGAGTCAGACCATTTTGTGGATATTTTTACATATTTTGTTCCTATGGGTAATTGGAATTCAATGAAATTTTATTTGGCGCAATTCGGACCTGAATCGAAGCTCATATGACCGAAACTCGGTTTTCGGATAATTCTCAAAGGGGTTAGTACACGGGATATTGTGAACAATCGAGTCAGGCCATTTTCTTGATATTTTTATATAATTTATTCCTATGGGTTATGGTAATTCAACGAAATTTTATTTGGCACAGTTCGGACCTGAATCAGAGCTGATATGATCGAAACTCGGTTTTCGGATAATCCTCAAAGGGGTTAGTACACGGGATATTGTTAAAAATCGAGTCGGACCATTTTATGGATATTTTTACATATTTTGTTCCTATGGGTTATTGGAATTCAATGAAATTTTATTTGGCACAGTTCGGACCTGAATCAGAGCTGATATGACCGAAACTCGGTTTTCGGATAATCCTCAAAGGGGTTAGTACACGGGATATTGTAAAAAATCGAGTCGGACCATTTTTGTGGATATTTTTACATATTTTGTTCCTATGGGTTATTGGAATTCAATGAAATTTTATTTGACACGGTTCGGACCTGAATTAAAGCTGATATGACCGAAACTCAATTTTCGGATAATCCTCAAAGGGTATACATGAGATATTTTGAAAAATCGAGTCGGACCATTTTATGGATATTTTAACCTATTTTCTCCCTCTGGGTTATTGGAATTCAATGAAATTTTATTTGGCACAATTCGGACTTGAATCGGAGCTGATATGATCGAAACTCGGTTTTCAGATAATCCTCAAAGGGGATAGTACACGGGATATTGTGAAAAATCGAGTCAGACCATTTTCTTGATATTTTTAAATAATTTATCCCTATGGGTTATGGTAATTCAACGAAATTTTATTTGGCACAGTTCGGACGTGAATCAGAGCTGATATGACCGAAACTCGGTTTTCGGATAATCCTCAAAGGGGTTAGTACACGGGATATTGTGAACAATCGAGTCAGGCAATTTTCTTGATATTTTTATATAATTTATTCCTATGGGTTATGGTAATTCAACGAAATTTTATTTGGCACAGTTCGGACCTGAATCAGAGCTGATATGATCGAAACTCGGTTTTCGGATAATCCTCAAAGGGGTTAGTACACGGGATATTGTTAAAAATCGAATCAGACCATTTTATGGATATTTTTACATATTTTGTTCCTATGGGTTATTGGAATTCAATGAAATTTTATTTGGCACAATTCGGACTTGAATCGGAGCTGATATGACCGAAACTCGGTTTCAGATAATCCTCAAAGGGGATAGTACACGGGATATTGTGAAAAATCGAGTCAGACCATTTTGTGGATATTTTTACATATTTTGTTCCTATGGGTTATTGGAATTCAATGAAATTTTATTTGACACGGTTCGGACCTGAATTAAAGCTGATATGACCCAAACTCAATTTTCGGATAATCCTCAAAGCGTATACATGAGATATTTTGAAAAATCGAGTCGGACCATTTTATGGATATTTTTACATATTTTCTCCCTGTGGGTTATTGGAATTCAATGAAATTTTATTTGGCACAATTCGGACTTGAATCGGAGCTGATATGACCGAAACTCGGTTTTCAGATAATCCTCAAAGGGGATAGTACACAGGATATTGTGAAAAATCGAGTCAGACCATTTTGTGGATATTTTTACATATTTTGTTCCTATGGGTAATTGGAATTCAATGAAATTTTATTTGGCGCAATTCGGACCTGAATCGAATCTCATATGACCGAAACTCGGTTTTCGGATAATCCTCAAAGGGTTTAGTACACGGGATATTATGAACAATCGAGTCAGGCCATTTTCTTGATATTTTTATATAATTTATTCCTATGGGTTATGATAATTCAACGAAATTTTATTTGGCACAGTTCGGACCTGAATCAGAGCTGATATGATCGAAACTCGGTTTTCGGATAATCCTCAAAGGGGTTAGTACACGGGATATTGTTAAAAATCGAGTCGGACCATTTTATGGATATTTTTACATATTTTGTTCCTATGGGTTATTGGAATTCAATGAAATTTTATTTGGCACAGTTCGGACCTGAATCAGAGCTGATATGACCGAAACTCGGTTTTCGGATAATCCTCAAAGGGGTTAGTACACGGGATATTGTAAAAAATCGAGTCGGACCATTTTTGTGGATATTTTTACATATTTTGTTCCTATGGGTTATTGGAATTCAATGAAATTTTATTTGACACGGTTCGGACCTGAATTAAAGCTGATATGACCAAAACTCAATTTTCGGATAATCCTCAAAGGGTATACATGAGATATTTTGAAAAATCGAGTCGGACCATTTTATGGATATTTTTACATATTTTCTCCCTCTGGGTTATTGGAATTCAATGAAATTTTATTTGGCACAATTCGGACTTGAATCGGAGCTGATATGACCGAAACTCGGTTTTCAGATAATCCTCAAAGGGGATAGTACACGGGATATTGTGAAAAATTGAGTCAGACCATTTTCTTGATATTTTTATATAATTTATCCCTATGGGTTATGGTAATTCAACGAAATTTTATTTGGCACAGTTCGGACGTGAATCAGAGCTGATATGACCGAAACTCGGTTTTCGGATAATCCTCAAAGGGGTTAGTAGACGGGATATTGTTAAAAATCGAGTCGGACCATTTTGTGGATATTTTTACATATTTTGTTCCTATGGGTAATTGGAATTCAATGAAATTTTATTTGGCGCAATTCGGACATGAATCGAAGCTCATATGATCGAAACTCGGTTTTCGGATAATCCTCAAAGGGGTTAGTACACGGGATATTGTGAACAATTGAGTCAGGCCATTTTCTTGATATTTTTATATAATTTATTCCTATGGGTTATGATAATTCAACGAAATTTTATTTGGCACAGTTCGGACCTGAATCAGAGCTAATACGATCGAAACTCGGTTTTCGGATAATCCTCAAAGGGGTTAGTACACGGGATATTGTTAAAAATCGAGTCCGACCATTTTATGGATATTTTTACATATTTTGTTCCTATGGGTTATTGGAATTCAATGAAATTTTATTTGGCACAGTTCGGACCTGAATCAGAGCTGATATGACCGAAACTCGGTTTTCGGATAATCCTCAAAGGGGTTAGTACACGGGATATTGTTAAAAATCGAGTCGGACCATTTTTGTGGATATTTTTACATATTTTGTTCCTATGGGTTATTGGAATTCAATGAAATTTTATTTGACACGGTTCGGACCTGAATTAAAGCTGATATGACCGAAACTCAATTTTCGGATAATCCTCAAAGGGTATACATGAGATATTTTGAAAAATCGAGTCGGACCATTTTCTGGATATTTTTACATATTTTCTCCCTGTGGGTTATTGGAATTCAATGAAATTTTATTTGGCACAATTCGGACTTGAATCGGAGCTGATATGACCGAAACTCGGTTTTCAGATAATCCTCAAAGGGGATAGTACACGGGATATTGTGAAAAATCGAGTCAGACCATTTTCTTGATATTTTTATATAATTTATCCCTATGGGTTATGGTAATTCAACGAAATTTTATTTGGCACAGTTCGGACGTGAATCAGAGCTGATATGACCGAAACTCGGTTTTCGGATAATCCTCAAAGGGGTTAGTAGACGGGATATTGTTAAAAATCGAGTCGGACCATTTTGTGGATATTTTTACATATTTTGTTCCTATGGGTTATTGGAATTCAATGAAATTTTATCTGGCGCAATTCGTACCTGAATCGAAGCTCAAATGACCGAAACTCGGTTTTCGCATAATCCTCAAAGGGGTTAGTACACGGGATATTGTGAACAATCGAGTCAGGCCATTTTCTTGATATTTTTATATAATTTATTCCTATGGGTTATGGTAATTCAACGAAATTTTATTTGGCACAGTTCGGACCTGAATCAGAGCTGATATGATCGAAACTCGGTTTTCGGATAATCCTCAAAGGGGTTAGTACACGGGATATTGTGAAAAATCGAGTCGGACCATTTTATGGATATTTTTACATATTTTGTGCCTATGGGTTATTGGAATTCAATGAAATTTTATTTGGCACAGTTCGGACCTGAATCAGAGCTGATATGACCGAAACTCGGTTTTCGCATAATCCTCAAAGGGGTTAGTACACGGGATATTGTGAACAATCGAGTCAGGCCATTTTCTTGATATTTTTATATAATTTATTCCTATGGGTTATGGTAATTCAACGAAATTTTATTTGGCACAGTTCGGACCTGAATCAGAGCTGATATGATCGAAACTCGGTTTTCGGATAATCCTCAAAGGGGTTAGTGCACGGGATATTGTGAAAAATCGAGTCGGACCATTTTATGGATATTTTTACATATTTTGTGCCTATGGGTTATTGGAATTCAATGAAATTTTATTTGGCACAGTTCGGACCTGAATCAGAGCTGATATGACCGAAACTCGGTTTTCGGATAATCCTCAAAGGGGTTAGTACACAGGATATTGTTAAAAATCGAGTCGGACCATTTTTGTGGATATTTTTACATATTTTGTTCCTATGGGTTATTGGAATTCAATTAAATTTTATTTGACACGGTTCAGACATGAATTAAAGCTGATATGACCGAAACTCAATTTTCGGATAATCCTCAAAGGGTATACATGAGATATTTTGAAAAATCGAGTCGGACCATTTTATGGATATTTTTACATATTTTCTCCCTGTGGGTTATTGGAATTCAATAAAATTTTATTTGGCACAATTCGGACTTGAATCGGAGCTGATATGACCGTAATTCGGTTTCAGATAATCCTCAAAGGGGATAGGACACGGGATATTGTGAAAAATCGAGTCAGACCATTTTGTGGATATTTTTACATATTTTGTTCCTGTGGGTTATTGGAATTCAATGAAATTTTATTTGGCACAATTCGGACTTGAATCGGAGTTGATATGACCGAAACTCAGTTTTCGGATAATCCTCAAAGGGGTTAGTACACGGGATATTGTGAACAATCGAGTCAGGCCATTTTCTTGATATTTTTATATAATTTATCCCTATGGGTTATGGTAATTCAACGAAATTTTATTTGGCACAGTTCGGACGTGAATCAGAGCTGATATGTTCGAAACTCGGTTTTCGGATAATCCTCAAAGGGGTTAGTACACGGGATATTGTTAAAAATCGAGTCGGACCATTTTGTGGATATTTTTACATATTTTGTTCCTATGGGTTATTGGAATTCAATGAAATTTTATCTGGCGCAATTCGTACCTGAATCGAAGCTCATATGACCGAAACTCGGTTTTCGCATAATCCTCAAAGGGGTTGGTACACGGGATATTGTGAACAATTGAGTCAGGCCATTTTCTTGATATTTTTATATAATTTATTCCTATGGGTTATGGTAATTCAACGAAATTTTATTTGGCACAGTTCGGACCTGTATCAGAGCTGATATGATCGAAACTCGGTTTTCGGATAATCCTCAAAGGGGTTAGTACACGGGATATTGTTAAAAATCGAGTCGGACCATTTTATGGATATTTTTACATATTTTGTTCCTATGGGTTATTGGAATTCAATAAATTTTATTTGGCACAGTTCGGACCTGAATCAGAGCTGATATGACCGAAACTCGGTTTTCGGATAATCCTCAAAGGGGTTAGTACACGGGATATTGTTAAAAATTGAGTCGGACCATTTTTGTGGATATTTTTACATATTTTGTTCCTATGGGTTATTGGAATTCAATTAAATTTTATTTGACACGGTTCGGACCTGAATTAAAGCTGATATGACCGAAACTCAATTTTCGGATAATCCTCAATGGGTATACATGAGATATTTTGAAAAATCGAGTCGGACCATTTTCTGGATATTTTTACATATTTTCTCCCTGTGGGTTATTGGAATTCAATGAAATTTTATTTGGCACAATTCGGACTTGAATCGGAGCTGATATGACCGAAACTCGGTTTTCAGATAATCCTCAAAGGGGATAGTACACGGGATATTGTGAAAAATCGAGTCAGACCATTTTCTTGATATTTTTATATAATTTATCCCTATGGGTTATGGTAATTCAACGAAATTTTATTTGGCACAGTTCGGACGTGAATCAGAGCTGATATGACTGAAACTCGGTTTTCGGATAATCCTCAAAGGGGTTAGTAGACGGGATATTGTTAAAAATCGAGTCGGACCATTTTGTGGATATTTTTACATATTTTGTTCCTATGGGTTATTGGAATTCAATGAAATTTTATCTGGCGCAATTCGTACCTGAATCGAAGCTCAAATGACCGAAACTCGGTTTTCGCATAATCCTCAAAGGGGTTAGTACACGGGATATTGTGAACAATCGAGTCAGGCCATTTTCTTGATATTTTTATATAATTTATTCCTATGGGTTATGGTAATTCAACGAAATTTTATTTGGCACAGTTCGGACCTGAATCAGAGCTGATATGATCGAAACTCGGTTTTCGGATAATCCTCAAAGGGGTTAGTACACGGGATATTGTGAAAAATCGAGTCGGACCATTTTATGGATATTTTTACATATTTTGTGCCTATGGGTTATTGGAATTCAATGAAATTTTATTTGGCACAGTTCGGACCTGAATCAGAGCTGATATGACCGAAACTCGGTTTTCGCATAATCCTCAAAGGGGTTAGTACACGGGATATTGTGAACAATCGAGTCAGGCCATTTTCTTGATATTTTTATATAATTTATTCCTATGGGTTATGGTAATTCAACGAAATTTTATTTGGCACAGTTCGGACCTGAATCAGAGCTGATATGATCGAAACTCGGTTTTCGGATAATCCTCAAAGGGGTTAGTACACGGGATATTGTGAAAAATCGAGTCGGACCATTTTATGGATATTTTTACATATTTTGTGCCTATGGGTTATTGGAATTCAATGAAATTTTATTTGGCACAGTTCGGACCTGAATCAGAGCTGATATGACCGAAACTCGGTTTTCGGATAATCCTCAAAGGGGTTAGTACACAGGATATTGTTAAAAATCGAGTCAGACCATTTTTGTGGATATTTTTACATATTTTGTTCCTATGGGTTATTGGAATTCAATTAAATTTTATTTGACACGGTTCAGACATGAATTAAAGCTGATATGACCGAAACTCAATTTTCGGATAATCCTCAAAGGGTATACATGAGATATTTTGAAAAATCGAGTCGGACCATTTTATGGATATTTTTACATATTTTCTCCCTGTGGGTTATTGGAATTCAATAAAATTTTATTTGGCACAATTCGGACTTGAATCGGAGCTGATATGACCGTAATTCGGTTTCAGATAATCCTCAAAGGGGATAGGACACGGGATATTGTGAAAAATCGAGTCAGACCATTTTGTGGATATTTTTACATATTTTGTTCCTGTGGGTTATTGGAATTCAATGAAATTTTATTTGGCACAATTCGGACTTGAATCGGAGTTGATATGACCGAAACTCAGTTTTCGGATAATCCTCAAAGGGGTTAGTACACGGGATATTGTGAACAATCGAGTCAGGCCATTTTCTTGATATTTTTATATAATTTATCCCTATGGGTTATGGTAATTCAACGAAATTTTATTTGGCACAGTTCGGACGTGAATCAGAGCTGATATGTTCGAAACTCGGTTTTCGGATAATCCTCAAAGGGGTTAGTACACGGGATATTGTTAAAAATCGAGTCGGACCATTTTGTGGATATTTTTACATATTTTGTTCCTATGGGTTATTGGAATTCAATGAAATTTTATCTGGCGCAATTCGTACCTGAATCGAAGCTCATATGACCGAAACTCGGTTTTCGCATAATCCTCAAAGGGGTTGGTACACGGGATATTGTGAACAATCGAGTCAGGCCATTTTCTTGATATTTTTATATAATTTATTCCTATGGGTTATGGTAATTCAACGAAATTTTATTTGGCACAGTTCGGACCTGTATCAGAGCTGATATGATCGAAACTCGGTTTTCGGATAATCCTCAAAGGGGTTAGTACACGGGATATTGTTAAAAATCGAGTCGGACCATTTTATGGATATTTTTACATATTTTGTTCCTATGGGTTATTGGAATTCAATAAATTTTATTTGGCACAGTTCGGACCTGAATCAGAGCTGATATGACCGAAACTCGGTTTTCGGATAATCCTCAAAGGGGTTAGTACACGGGATATTGTTAAAAATTGAGTCGGACCATTTTTGTGGATATTTTTACATATTTTGTTCCTATGGGTTATTGGAATTCAATTAAATTTTATTTGACACGGTTCGGACCTGAATTAAAGCTGATATGACCGAAACTCAATTTTCGGATAATCCTCAATGGGTATACATGAGATATTTTGAAAAATCGAGTCGGACCATTTTATGGATATTTTTACATATTTTCTCCCTGTGGGTTATTGGAATTCAATGAAATTTTATTTGGCACAATTCGGACTTGAATCGTAGCTGATATGACCGTAATTCGGTTTCAGATAATCCTCAAAGGGGATAGTACACGGGATATTGTGAAAAATCGAGTCAGACCATTTTGTGGATATTTTTACATATTTTGTTCCTATGGGTAATTGGAATTCAATGAAATTTTATTTGGCGCAATTCGGACCTGAATCGAAGCTCATATGACCGAAACTCGGTTTTCGGATAATCCTCAAAGGGGTTAGTACACGGGATATTGTGAACAATCGAGTCAGGCCATTTTCTTGATATTTTTATATAATTTATTCCTATGGGTTATGGTAATTCAACGAAATTTTATTTGGCACATTTCGGACCTGAATCAAAGCTGATATGATCGAAACTCGGTTTTCGGATAATCCTCAAAGGGGTTAGTACACGGGATATTGTTAAAAATCGAGTCGGACCATTTTATGGATATTTTTACATATTTTGTTCCTATGGGTTATTGGAATTCAATGAAATTTTATCTGGCGCAATTCGTACCTGAATCGAAGCTCATATGACCGAAACTCGGTTTTCGGATAATCCTCAAAGGGGTTAGTACACGGGATATTGTGAACAATCGAGTCAGGCCATTTTCTTGATATTTTTATATAATTTATTCCAATGGGTTATGGTAATTCAACGAAATTTTATTTGGCACAGTTCGGACCTGAATCAGAGCTGATATGATCGAAACTCGGTTTTCGGATAATCCTCAAAGGGGTTAGTACACGGGATATTGTTAAAAATCGAGTCGGACCATTTTATGGATATTTTTACATATTTTGTTCCTATGGGTTATTGGAATTCAATGAAATTTTATTTGGCACAGTTCGGACCTGAATCAGAGCTGATATGACCGAAACTCGGTTTTCGGATAATCCTCAAAGGGGTTAGTACACGGGATATTGTTAAAAATCGAGTCGGACCATTTTTGTGGATATTTTTACATATTTTGTTCCTATGGGTTATTGGAATTCAATGAAATTTTATTTGACACGGTTCGGACCTCAATTAAAGCTGATATGACCGAAACTCAATTTTCGGATAATCCTCAAAGGGTATACATGAGATATTTTGAAAAATCGAGTCGGACCATTTTATGGATATTTTTACATATTTTCTCCCTGTGGGTTATTGGAATTCAATGAAATTTTATTTGGCACAATTCGGACATGAATCGGAGCTGATATGACCGTAATTCGGTTTCAGATAATCCTCAAAGGGGATAGTACACGGGATATTGTGAAAAATCGAGTCAGACCATTTTGTGGATATTTTTACATATTTTGTTCCTATGGGTAATTGGAATTCAATGAAATTTTATTTGGCGCAATTCGGACCTGAATCGAAGCTCATATGACCGAAACTCGGTTTTCGGATAATCCTCAAAGGGGTTAGTACACGGGATATTGTGAACAATCGAGTCAGGCCATTTTCTTGATATTTTTATATAATTTATTCCTATGGGTTATGGTAATTCAACGAAATTTTATTTGGCACATTTCGGACCTGAATCAGAGCTGATATGATCGAAACTCGGTTTTCGGATAATCCTCAAAGGGGTTAGTACACGGGATATTGTTAAAAATCGAGTCGGACCATTTTGTGGATATTTTTACATATTTTGTTCCTATGGGTTATTGGAATTCAATGAAATTTTATCTGCCGCAATTCGTACCTGAATCGAAGCTCATATGACCGAAACTCGGTTTTCGGATAATCCTCAAAGGGGTTAGTACACGGGATATTGTGAACAATCGAGTCAGGCCATTTTCTTGATATTTTTATATAATTTATTCCTATGGGTTATGGTAATTCAACGAAATTTTATTTGGCACAGTTCGGACCTGAATCAGAGCTGATATGATCCAAACTCGGTTTTCGGATAATCCTCAAAGGGGTTAGTACACGGGATATTGTTAAAAATCGAGTCGGACCATTTTATGGATATTTTTACATATTTTGTTCCTATGGGTTATTGGAATTCAATGAAATTTTATTTGGCACAGTTCGGACCTGAATCAGAGCTGATATGACCGAAACTCGGTTTTCGGATAATCCTCAAAGGGGTTAGTACATGGGATATTGTTAAAAATCGAGTCGGACCATTTTTGTGGATATTTTTACATATTTTGTTCTTATGGGTTATTGGAATTCAATGAAATTTTATTTGACACGGTTCAAACCTGAATTAAAGCTGATATGACCGAAACTCAATTTTCGGATAATCCTCAAAGGGTATACATGAGATATTTTGAAAAATCGAGTCGGACCATTTTATGGATATTTTTACATATTTTCTCCCTGTGGGTTATTGGAATTCAGTGAAATTTTATTTGGCACAATTCGGACTTGAATCGGAGCTGATATGACCGTAATTCGGTTTGAGATAATCCTCAAAGGGGATAGTACACGGGATATTGTGAAAAATCGAGTCAGACCATTTTGTGGATATTTTTACATATTTTGTTCCTATGGGTAATTGGAATTCAATGAAATTTTATTTGGCGCAATTCGGGCCTGATTCGAAGCTCATATGACCGAAACTCGGTTTTCGGATAATCCTCAAAGGGGTTAGTACACGGGATATTGTGAACAATCGAGTCAGGCCATTTTCTTGATATTTTTATATAATTTATTCCTATGGGTTATGGTAATTCAACGAAATTTTATTTGGCACAGTTCGGACCTGAATCAGAGCTGATATGATCGAAACTCGGTTTTCGGATAATCCTCAAAGGGGTTAGTACACGGGATATTGTTAAAAATCGAGTCGGACCATTTTATGGATATTTTTACATATTTTCTTCCTAAGGGTTATTGGAATTCAATGAAATTTTATTTGACACAGTTCGGACCTGAATCAGAGCTGATATGACCGAAACTCGGTTTTCGGATAATCCTCAAAGGGGTTAGTACACGGGATATTGTTAAAAATCGAGTCGGACCATTTTTGTGGATATTTTTACATATTTTGTTCCTATGGGTTATTGGAATTCAATGAAATTATATTTGACACGGTTCGGACCTGAATTAAAGCTGATATGACCGAAACTCAATTTTCGGATAATCCTCAAAGGGTATACATGAGATATTTTGAAAAATCGAGTCGGACCATTTTATGGATATTTTTACATATTTTCTCCCTGTGGGTTATTGGAATTCAATGAAATTTTATTTGGCACAATTCGGACTTGAATCGGAGCTGATATGACCGAAACTCGGTTTTCAGATAATCCTCAAAGGGGATAGTACACGGGATATTGTGAAAAATCGAGTCAGACCATTTTGTAAATATTTTTACATATTTTGTTCCTATGGGTAATTGGAATTCAATGAAATTTTATTTGGCGCAATTCGGACCTGAATCGAAGCTCATATGACCGAAACTCGGTTTTCGGATAATCCTCAAAGGGGTTAGTACACGGGATATTGTGAACAATCGAGTCAGGCCATTTTCTTGATATTTTTATATAATTTATTCCTATGGGTTATGGTAATTAACGAAATTTTTTTTGGCACAGTTCGGACCTGAATCAGAGCTGATATGATCGAAACTCAGTTTTCGGATAATCCTCAAAGGGGTTAGTACACGGGATATTGTTAAAAATCGAGTCGGACCATTTTATGGATATTTTTACATATTTTGTTCCTATGGGTTATTGGAATTCAATGAAATTTTATTTGGCATAGTTCGGACCTGAATCAGAGCTGATATGACCGAAACTCGGTTTTCGGATAATCCTCAAAGGGGTTAGTACACGGGATATTGTTAAAAATCGAGTCGGACAATTTTTGTGGATATTTTTACATATTTTGTTCCTATGGGTTATTGGAATTCAATGAAATTTTATTTGACACGGTTCAGACCTGAATTAAAGCTGATATGACCGAAACTCAATTTTCGGATAATCCTCAAAGGGTATACATGAGATATTTTGAAAAATCGAGTCGGACCATTTTATGGATATTTTTACATATTTTCTCCCTGTGGGTTATTGGAATTCAATGAAATTTTATTTGGCACAATTCGGACTTGAATCGGAGCTGATATGACCGTAACTCGGTTTTCAGATAATCCTCAAAGGGGATAGTACACGGGATATTGTGAAAAATCGAGTCAGACCATTTTGTGGATATTTTTACATATTTTGTTCCTATGGGTAATTGGAATTCAATGAAATTTTATTTGGCGCAATTCGGACCTGAATCGAAGTTCATATGACCGAAACTCGGTTTTCGGATAATCCTCAAAGGGGTTAGTACACGGGATATTGTGAACAATCGAGTCAGGCCATTTTCTTGATATTTTTATATAATTTATTCCTATGGGTTATGGTAATTCAACGAAATTTTATTTGGCACAGTTCGGACCTGAATCAGAGCTGATATTATCGAAACTCGGTTTTCGGATAATCCTCAAAGGGGTTAGTACACGGGATATTGTTAAAAATCGAGTCGGACCATTTTATGAATATTTTTACATATTTTGTTCCTATGGGTTATTGGAATTCAATGAAATTTTATTTGGCACAGTTCGGACCTGAATCAGAGCTGATATGACCGAAACTCGGTTTTCGGATAATCCTCAAAGGGGTTAGTACACGGGATATTGTTAAAAATCGAGTCGGACCATTTTTGTGGAAATTTTTACATATTTTGTTCCTATGGGTTATTGGAATTCAATGAAATTTTATTTGACACGGTTCGGACCTGAATTAAAGCTGATATGACCGAAACTCAATTTTTGAATAATCCTCAAAGGGTATACATGAGATATTTTGAAAAATCGAGTCGGACCATTTTATGGATATTTTTACATATTTTCTCCCTGTGGGTTATTGGAATTCAATGAAATTTTATTTGGCACAATTCGGACTTGAATCGGAGCTGATATGACCGAAACTCGGTTTTCAGATAATCCTCAAAGGGGATAGTACACGGGATATTATGAAAAATCGAGTCAGCCCATTTTGTGGATATTTTTACATATTTTGTTCCTATGGGTAATTGAAATTCAATGAAATTTTATTTGGCGCAATTCGGACCTGAATCGAAGCTCATATGACCGAAACTCGGTTTTCGGATAATCCTCAAAGGGGTTAGTACACGGGATATTGTGAACAATTGAGTCAGGCCATTTTCTTGATATTTTTATATAATTTATTCCTATGGGTTATGATAATTCAACGAAATTTTATTTGGCACAGTTCGGACCTGAATCAGAGCTGATATGATCGAAACTCGGTTTTCGGATAATCCTGAAAGGGGTTAGTACACGGGATATTGTTAAAAATCGAGTCGGACCATTTTATGGATATTTTTACATATTTTGTTCCTATGGGTTATTGGAATTCAATGAAATTTTATTTGGCACAGTTCGGACCTGAATCAGAGCTGATATGACCGAAACTCAATTTTCGGATAATCCTCAAAGGGTATACATGAGATATTTTGAAAAATAGAGTCGGACCATTTTATGGATATTTTTACATATTTTCTCCCTGTGGGTTATTGGAATTCAATGAAATTTTATTTGGCACAATTCGGACTTGAATCGGAGCTGATATGACCGAAACTCGGTTTTCAGATAATCCTCAAAGGGGATAGTACACGGGATATTGTGAAAAATCGAGTCAGACCATTTTCTTGATATTTTAATATAATTTATCCATATGGGTTATGGTAATTCAACGAAATTTTATTTGGCACAGTTCGGACGTGAATCAGAGCTGATATGACCGAAACACGGTTTACGGATAATCCTCAAAGGGGTTAGTAGACGGGATATTGTTAAAAATCGAGTCGGACCATTTTGTGGTTATTTTTACATATTTTGTTCCTATGGGTAATTGGAATTCAATGAAATTTTATTTGGCGCAATTCGGACCTGAATCGAAGCTCATATGACCGAAACTCGGTTTTCGGATAATCCTCAAAGGGGTTAGTACACGGGATATTGTGAACAATTGAGTCAGGCCATTTTCTTGATATTTTTATATAATTTATTCCTATGGGTTATGATAATTCAACGAAATTTTATTTGGCACAGTTCGGACCTGAATCAGAGCTGATATGATCGAAACTCGGTTTTCGGATAATCCTCAAAGGGGTTAGTACACGGGATATTGTTAAAAATCGAGTCGGACCATTCTATGGATATTTTTACATATTTTGTTCCTATGGGTTATTGGAATTCAATGAAATTTTATTTGGCACAGTTCGGACCTGAATCAGAGCTGATATGACCGAAACTCGGTTTTCGGATAATCCTCAAAGGGGTACGGGATATTGTTAAAAATCGAGTCGGACCATTTTCGTGGATATTTTTACATATTTTGTTCCTATGGGTTATTGGAATTCAATGAAATTTTATTTGACACGGTTCAGACCTGAATTAAAGTTGATATGACCGAAACTCAATTTTCGGATAATCCTCAAAGGGTATACATGAGATATTTTGAAAAATCGAGTCGGACCATTTTATGGATATTTTTACATATTTTCTCCCTATGGGTTATTGGAATTCAATGAAATTTTATTTGGCACAATTCGGACTTGAATCGGAGCTGATATGACCGAAACTCGGTTTTCAGATAATCCTCAAAGGGGATAGTACACGGGATATTGTGAAAAATCGAGTCAGACCATTTTCTTGATATTTTTATATAATTTATCCCTATGGGTTATGGTAATTCAACGAAATTTTATTTGGCACAGTTCGGACCTGAATCAGAGCTGATATGATCGAAACTCGGTTTTCGGATAATCCTCAAAGGGGTTAGTACACGGGATATTGTTAAAAATCGAGTCGGACCATTTTGTGGATATTTTTACATATTTTGTTCCTATGGGTTATTGGAATTCAATGAAATTTTATCTGGCGCAATTCGTACCTGAATCGAAGCTCATATGACCGAAACTCGGTTTTCGGATAATCCTCAAAGGGGTTAGTACACGGGATATTGTGAACAATCGAGTCAGGCCATTTTCTTGATATTTTTATATAATTTATTCCTATGGGTTATGGTAATTCAACGAAATTTTATTTGGCACAGTTCGGACCTGAATCAGAGCTGATATGATCGAAACTCGGTTTTCGGATAATCCTCAAAGGGGTTAGTACACGGGATATTGTTAAAAATCGAGTCGGACCATTTTATGGATATTTTTACATATTTTGTTCCTATGGGTTATTGGAATTCAATGAAATTTTATTTGGCACAGTTCGGACCTGAATCAGAGCTGATATGACCGAAACTCAGTTTTCGGATAATCCTCAAAGGGGTTAGTACATGGGATATTGTTAAAAATCGAGTCGGACCATTTTTGTGGATATTTTTACATATTTTGTTCCTATGGGTTATTGGAATTCAATGAAATTTTATTTGACACGGTTCGAACCTGAATTAAAGCTGATATGACCGAAACTCAATTTTCGGATAATCCTCAAAGGGTATACATGAGATATTTTGAAAAATCGAGTCGGACCATTTTATGGATATTTTTACATATTTTCTCCCTGTGGGTTATTGGAATTCAGTGAAATTTTATTTGGCACAATTCGGACTTGAATCGGAGCTGATATGACCGTAATTCGGTTTGAGATAATCCTCAAAGGGGATAGTACACGGGATATTGTGAAAAATCGAGTCAGACCATTTTGTGGATATTTTTACATATTTTGTTCCTATGGGTAATTGGAATTCAATGAAATTTTATTTGGCGCAATTCGGACCTGAATCGAAGCTCATATGACCGAAACTCGGTTTTCGGATAATCCTCAAAGGGGTTAGTACACGGGATATTGTGAACAATCGAGTCAGGCCATTTTCTTGATATTTTTATATAATTTATTCCTATGGGTTATGGTAATTCAACGAAATTTTATTTGGCACAGTTCGGACCTGAATCAGAGCTGATATGATCGAAACTCGGTTTTCGGATAATCCTCAAAGGGGTTAGTACACGGGATATTGTTAAAAATCGAGTCGGACCATTTTATGGATATTTTTACATATTTTCTTCCTAAGGGTTATTGGAATTCAATGAAATTTTATTTGGCACAGTTCGGACCTGAATCAGAGCTGATATGACCGAAACTCGGTTTTCGGATAATCCTCAAAGGGGTTAGTACACGGGATATTGTTAAAAATCGAGTCGGACCATTTTTGTGGATATTTTTACATATTTTGTTCCTATGGGTTATTGGAATTCAATGAAATTTTATTTGACACGGTTCGGGCCTGAATTAAAGCTGATATGACCGAAACTCAATTTTCGGATAATCCTCAAAGGGTATACATGAGATATTTTGAAAAATCGAGTCGGACCATTTTATGGATATTTTTACATATTTTCTCCCTGTGGGTTATTGGAATTCAATGAAATTTTATTTGGCACAATTCGGACTTGAATCGGAGCTGATATGACCGAAACTCGGTTTTCAGATAATCCTCAAAGGGGATAGTACACGGGATATTGTGAAAAATCGAGTCAGACCATTTTGTAAATATTTTTACATATTTTGTTCCTATGGGTAATTGGAATTCAATGAAATTTTATTTGGCGCAATTCGGACCTGAATCGAAGCTCATATGACCGAAACTCGGTTTTCGGATAATCCTCAAAGGGGTTAGTACACGGGATATTGTTAACAATCGAGTCAGGCCATTTTCTTGATAATTTTATATAATTTATTCCTATGGGTTATGGTAATTAACGAAATTTTATTTTGGCACAGTTCGGACCTGAATCAGAGCTGATATGATCGAAACTCAGTTTTCGGATAATCCTCAAAGAGGTTAGTACACGGGATATTGTTAAAAATCGAGTCGGACCATTTTATGGATATTTTTACATATTTTGTTCCTATGGGTTATTGGAATTCAATGAAATTTTATTTGGCATAGTTCGGACCTGAATCAGAGCTGATATGACCGAAACTCGGTTTTCGGATAATCCTCAAAGGGGTTAGTACACGGGATATTGTTAAAAATTGAGTCGGACCATTTTTGTGGATATTTTTACATATTTTGTTCCTATGGGTTATTGGAATTCAATGAAATTTTATTTGACACGGTTCGGACCTGAATTAAAGCTGATATGACCGAAACTCAATTTTCGGATAATCCTCAAAGGGTATACATGAGATATTTTGAAAAATCGAGTCGGACCATTTTATGGATATTTTTACATATTTTCTCCCTGTGGGTTATTGGAATTCAATGAAATTTTATTTGGCACAATTCGGACTTGAATCGGAGCTGATATGACCGAAACTCGGTTTTCAGATAATCCTCAAAGGGGATAGTACACGGGATATTGTGAAAAATCGAGTCAGACCATTTTGTGGATATTTTTACATATTTTGTTCCTATGGGTAATTGGAATTCAATGAAATTTTATTTGGCGCAATTCGGACCTGAATCGAAGCTCATATGACCGAAACTCGGTTTTCGGATAATCCTCAAAGGGGTTAGTACACGGGATATTGTGAACAATCGAGTCAGGCCATTTTCTTGATATTTTTATATAATTTATTCCTATGGGTTATGGTAATTCAACGAAATTTTATTTGGCACAGTTCGGACCTGAATCAGAGCTGATATTATCGAAACTCGGTTTTCGGATAATCCTCAAAGGGGTTAGTACACGGGATATTGTTAAAAATCGAGTCGGACCATTTTATGAATATTTTTACATATTTTGTTCCTATGGGTTATTGGAATTCAATGAAATTTTATTTGGCACAGTTCGGACCTGAATCAGAGCTGATATGACCGAAACTCGGTTTTCGG
This sequence comes from Heracleum sosnowskyi, assembly GCA_030848705.1. NCBI lineage: Eukaryota > Viridiplantae > Streptophyta > Magnoliopsida > Apiales > Apiaceae > Heracleum > Heracleum sosnowskyi. Next base: position 74,090,027 of record CM061242.1, read on the forward strand.
ATAATCCTCAAAGGGGTTAGTACACGGGATATTGTTAAAAACCGAGTCGGACCATTTTTGTGGAAATTTTTACATATTTTGTTCCTATGGGTTATTGGAATTCAATGAAATTTTATTTGACACGGTTCGGACCTGAATTAAAGCTGATATGACCGAAACTCAATTTTCGGATAATCCTCAAAGGGTATACATGAGATATTTTGAAAAATCGAGTCGGACCATTTTATGGATATTTTTACATATTTTCTCCCTGTGGGTTATTGGAATTCAATGAAATTTTATTTGACACAATTCGGACTTGAATCGGAGCTGATATGACCGAAACTCGGTTTTCAGATAATCCTCAAAGGGGATAGTACACGGGATATTATGAAAAATCGAGTCAAACCATTTTGTGGATATTTTTACATATTTTGTTCCTATGGGTAATTGGAATTCAATGAAATTTTATTTGGCGCAATTCGGACCTGAATCGAAGCTCATATGACCGAAACTCGGTTTTCGGATAATCCTCAAAGGGGTTAGTACACGGGATATTGTGAACAATTGAGTCAGGCCATTTTCTTGATATTTTTATATAATTTATTCCTATGGGTTATGATAATTCAACGAAATTTTATTTGGCACAGTTCGGACCTGAATCAGAGCTGATATGATCGAAACTCGGTTTTCGGATAATCCTGAAAGGGGTTAGTACACGGGATATTGTTAAAAATCGAGTCGGACCATTTTATGGATATTTTTACATATTTTGTTCCTATGGGTTATTGGAATTCAATGAAATTTTATTTGGCACAGTTCGGACCTGAATCAGAGCTGATATGACCGAAACTCGGTTTTCGGATAATCCTCAAAGGGGTACACGGGATATTGTTAAAAATCGAGTCGGACCATTTTCGTGGATATTTTTACATATTTTGTTCCTATGGGTTATTGGAATTCAATGAAATTTTATTTGGCACAGTTCGGACCTGAATCAGAGCTGATATGACCGAAACTCGGTTTTCGGATAATCCTCAAAGGGGTACACGGGATATTGTTAAAAATCAAGTCGGACCATTTTCGTGGATATTTTTACATATTTTGTTCCTATGGGTTATTGGAATTCAATGAAATTTTATTTGACACGGTTCGGACCTGAATTAAAGCTGATATGACCGAAACTCAATTTTCGGATAATCCTCAAAGGGTATACATGAGATATTTTGAAAAATAGAGTCGGACCATTTTATGGATATTTTTACATATTTTCTCCCTGTGGGTTATTGGAATTCAATGAAATTTTATTTGGCACAATTCGGACTTGAATCGGAGCTGATATGACCGAAACTCGGTTTTCAGATAATCCTCAAAGGGGATAGTACATGGGATATTGTGAAAAATCGAGTCAGACCATTTTCTTGATATTTTTATATAATTTATCCATATGGGTTATGGTAATTCAACGAAATTTTATTTGGCACAGTTCAGACGTGAATCAGAGCTGATATGACCGAAACACGGTTTACGGATAATCCTCAAAGGGGTTAGTAGACGGGATATTGTTAAAAATCGAGTCGGACCATTTTGTGGTTATTTTTACATATTTTGTTCCTATGGGTAATTGGAATTCAATGAAATTTTATTTGGCGCAATTCGGACCTGAATCGAAGCTCATATGACCGAAACTCGGTTTTCGGATAATCCTCAAAGGGGTTAGTACACGGGATATTGTGAACAATTGAGTCAGGCCATTTTCTTGATATTTTTATATAATTTATTCCTATGGGTTATGATAATTCAACGAAATTTTATTTGGCACAGTTCGGACCTGAATCAGAGCTGATATGATCGAAACTCGGTTTTCGGATAATCCTCAAAGGGGTTAGTACACGGGATATTGTTAAAAATCGAGTCGGACCATTTTATGGATATTTTTACATATTTTGTTCCTATGGGTTATTGGAATTCAATGAAATTTTATTTGGCACAGTTCGGACCTGAATCAGAGCTGATATGACCGAAACTCGGTTTTCGGATAATCCTCAAAGAGGTACACGGGATATTGTTAAAAATCGAGTCGGACCATTTTCGTGGATATTTTTACATATTTTGTTCCTATGGGTTATTGGAATTCAATGAAATTTTATTTGACACGGTTCAGACCTGAATTAAAGCTGATATGACCGAAACTCAATTTTCGGATAATCCTCAAAGGGTATACATGAGATATTTTGAAAAATCGAGTCGGACCATTTTATGGATATTTTTACATATTTTCTCCCTATGGGTTATTGGAATTCAATGAAATTTTATTTGGCACAATTCGGACTTGAATCGGAGCTGATATGACCGAAACTCGGTTTTCAGATAATCCTCAAAGGGGATAGTACACGGTGTTGGGTTTTATACTAAACTATTCATTAGTAGTATATAAACATTGTCCATTTTATTGAGAATCTTGATTGCATATTTTTACATTGTCTGTTTATTATATATTGTGGATAATTTAGTATCAAATGGGATAACAGAAGATTAAATTATCAGTGTCTATATATAATATAAAGGGTTCACAGTTTAAGTGGAATTAGACAAACCACTGGAATAACTGAAGTATTATTTGGAATAGTTTATCTTGACTATTAAATAATACTTGTATACTTTGTGTATATTGAACAGGATCGAAATATTAGAATTGTTCTTCTATTCTGACAATAAAGAAGAACTAAGATTCTATGATATTATTAATGCTTAGGTTCTCAATCCAAGTGTAGTGATTGACACTTGTATGCAATGCACATGCTTTGATTCATATGTGATGTAATTAATTGTTAATTACAATATTATGTATTGAGCAATGACATTGCATGCAGAGTGGGATATTAATTACATAAGGAAACCATGTCCTGATAATATTCGGGTTGATGATGTCCTCTTGAAAGCTCATAAAGATAATTATGCTTTAGTCCTGCAGGCAGATTTGTTCTTGCATAATTATAAGGTTGAGTGGATGATCAAGGATAAAAAGATATTAATTAAATTAATTATCAGAAATTAATTTAATTAATGGACATACGATATCTTAAACATGGGGAATTTAATAAGCAAATAATATAGGAGCCGAATTTAATAATAAAGCAATTACGGTATTAGGAAAGGCAGTGCAGATATTAATTCGTTAGTGGATAGAATTAATATTTAATGACATTGGGCTTGACCCAGAATGTCATTGGGAGGCCCGACCTAATTGTCCATGATCCCTACTGGAGCCTATAAATATTCTTGTTCTCCTAAAGGCTGAAAACGTTTTTTCGGTTTTTCATAATTCGAGATTAAAACCTAGGGCAGCCGCAAGGAGCTAGGGTTTTGGGATTTCGAGGCTTTAAGGAGAGGAAACTTCGGGAGATCGAAGGCCACACTTCGCTCGAAGGGAATCAAGGAATTCAGTAGAAGACGTGGATCAGAATCGTATCGATTAAGGTAAAGTTTTCTTTTCGAACTCGTAATCAATCATATAGTAAAACGCAGAACAGTAATCATCCGTTCCAACAATTGGTATCAGAGCCAGGTTATGCAGTTCTGCGTTTTATGATATGATGTCCATGTCGTAATTATATATGCATGTATATGGTGGTTGCTTGTATTGATTTTGTGATGCAGGTTGTAATCCACTATTATGGTCATGTTTTATTTGATTATGTGATTGGATCCCACGTGGTTTATCGTGGATGTTTGATTGTTGTAAATCACGAGGGTTTATCGTGATAGTTAAGATTATGATCAGATGTATGTAATAGAATAGGTTTGTTTTGCTGTATTATGTTGTATGTAATCGTTTAAACATCGGAGATACGAGAAACAGAGTTCTTCCGCTGCGCCATACTGTTTTCGTGGGAGCTTCGCTGTTTTGGCTGCAGATTTTGCATACGATGTCCGATTTGGGCGAATAAGCACTTTTCGGAAACGGCAGAACGAGACGAACAGGCTGGAATGTATCTAAAGAACCATTCCCCGATTTTTCGACCCATTCTGACGCTGTTTAGGCCTCCAAACGGGCTCCTGAAGATTTCGGGAAATTTTCAACGAAGGAATTCGAAGCTAATTTTCTGGGGCCATAATAGTGGATGTGTTTTATTATGTTTTACATAATTTCTGCTATTTATTTTAATTATTGCAATTTTATATGCCTTACGTGATTATCATGCCATGCAATACTAACCTTAGTATGCTAGAACGACATGGACATAGGGTTATATGTTATGCTTTAATTATGTTGATCGTCATGCCATGTTCTACTATGTTATGTGTTCTTTGTCTTGTTATTATGATAACATGTGGACCTCGAAGAATTAACATAGGACGATGCATGTAGATATAAAAAAATCCTCAAAGTAAAATACTAAGTGGGAGAGGGAATTAATTTGATATTAGATCCCATGGTCATCCATTATTGGTTGTATGTAATTTAACACTAGGACGATTATGAATTGGATATATGTCACCCATCGTGGCGTATGATTTATGACGTCTGGGTAGTGTTAAGGATATTACTAGGACAATCTTCTTAAGTTAATCACGAATATTGAAAGGTAAGCTCACCCCATCGTGACAAACCAAGTTTCATAGAATTCGAGAAAAAAGTTGGACATTCCTTGATTGATGTTGATAATGGATATTTCTGTCTACGGAGTTGTGTTCTTAAGCGAGTCCGTCTGTGACTTCACCGAAAACACCTGGGATTTATCCATTGATACATCGAACGGATGGGTCTGACTAAAGGCAACTTAAGATCTAAATAATGGTATACACTTAGCTATGAAAGATAATATATAGTCCACCCTAACGTGGCGTATTATTTAGTAGTAGGACCGAAGTAATATTTAAATTTAAATGGTATATATGTCATCCATCATGGCGTACCAGATATTTATGGAATTTAAATATTAGTGCATTAATTTTAATTAATTGTTAGAGGAAACCAATAGGTTTTAAGATATATGCAATTTTCTGATTAAGTGTTATATGCATGATTCTCAGGATAGAATGGGCTTTAATCCACTTTTCACCATACTTAAGGATAACAAACTTACCGGACCTAACTATATTGAATGGAAACGCAATTTGGACATAGTGTTGACTGCTGAAGAGTTCAAATTTTGTACTGTTGAACCCCAACCGGACCAGCCTGCTGCCGATGCTCCGGATGAGGAAAAAGAGTATTTTAAGAAGTGGACTAAGGCAGATGAGATGTCGCGATGTTACATTCTGGCAGCAATGTCGGGTGTTTTGCAACATCAGCATCAGGCCATGACCACTGCTGCAGATATGCTCTTTAATCTCAAGGAGCTTTTCGGAGATCAGAATAGGGCTGCTAGGCAAGTAGCAATGAAGTCTCTAATGAACACTCAGATGGCTGAAAAAACACCTGTAAGGGACCATGTTCTTCTGATGATGTCTCATATAAATGAACTAGAGGTCCTTGGTGCTGATATTGATGCGGAAACGCAGGTCGATATCATACTTATGAGTTTGCCCAAAAGCTTTGAGCCGTTTCGCTTGAATTACAACATGAACAAGAAGTTGTATAGTCTTGCGGAACTTCTGACAGAGCTTCAGGCAGCGGAATCATTATTTCAGCAGCATGTTCAGGTAAATGTGGCTGAGAAAGTTTCTTCTTCAAAGCCGAAAGGAAAGAAGAAGAAGAAGGTTCAGACACAGAAAGTTGTGAAACCATTGGGAGTTCAGAATTCAGTGAAGAAGCCTAAGGGCAAGTGCTTCAAGTGCAAGCAGTCGGGTCACTGGAAAAAGGATTGTCCTCTTTCTAAGAAGAACAATACTGGTATGTCTCTTTCTCTTGTTACGGAAACATATATAGCGGCTATGTCTACGAGCACTTGGTGTGTAGACACAGGAGCCACTGATCATGTTTGTAATTCCATGCAGGGGTTCCAGAAAACCAGGCTGCTTAGAGATGGCGAGATATATGTGTTCATGGGAGATGCTACGAAAGTAGCAGTGGTTGCAGTTGGAGTTATTTCTTTATCTTTTGGTTATGATAGGATTTTGGTTTTGAATAATTGTCTTTATGTACCTTCATTTAGAAGGAATTTAATTTCGGTTTCTAAACTTGCTATGGATGGTTATAATGTTTGTTTGGATCGTAATGTTTCCATTATGATGAATAAACGAGTTATATGTTCTGGTACATTGAAAGACAATTTATATATTATTGATCCTATAGAACCAATGCTGCAACCAAGTGAAATTAATAATACATTTTCTACCTCTAGTAAAAGAAAGGAACCTTCTGGATTGAACCAAACATATCTTTGGCACTTGAGATTAGGTCATATTAACTTGAGGAGGATTCAAAGATTGGTAGTAGATGGGCCTTTAGGCTCGTTGGCAGTGGAGCCATTTCCAGTCTGTGAATCTTGCTTGGAAGGAAAAATGACCAGTAGACCTTTTAAGGCAAAAGGAAATAGAGCCAAAGATGTGTTAGAATTGGTTCATACTGATTTATGTGGACCTATGAATATCCAAGCGAGAGGTGGGTATGAATATTTTGTCACTTTCATTGATGATTATTCGAGATATGGATACATTTATCTGTTGCACCGCAAGTCTGAGTGCTTTGAAAAATTCAAAGAGTACAAAGCAAGTGCGGAGAAGCGACATTCAGGAAAATGTATCAAGTCACTACGATCAGATCGTGGGGGCGAATACCTGCTTGGAGAATTTAGAGAATATTTATCAGAACATGGGATTTCATCCCAGTTGACTGCACCTGGCACACCTCAGCAGAATGGTGTAGCAGAAAGAAGGAACCGGACTCTTTTAGAGAGTGTTAGATCGATGATGAGTTATTCGAATTTACCCAAGTCGTTTTGGGGACATGCTCTAGAAACAGCGGCTTATCTTCTAAACTTGGTACCTTCTAAGTCAGTTCCAAAAACTCCAAAAGAATTGTGGACTAGTACCAAACCTAGTTTGAAACACATTCGGATTTGGGGTTGTCCAGCACATGTGCTGAACAAGAACGTGACTAAGTTAGATTCTCGTACAGAAGTAAGGCTGTTTGTGGGTTATCCCAAGGGAACAAAAGGGTATTTGTTTTATAGTCCTAAGGATCGGGATATCATTGTAAGCACCAATGCTAGATTCTTAGAGGAAGACTATATAATGAATCACAAACCCATGAGTACTGTTGTTTTAGAAGAACTAGTGGGAGGACAAGATAATTCTAATATGCCACCGATACAAGTAGAACAACCACAAGTAAATGAACAACCTATCACTAATACCACTCCAATGCTTCGTCGTAGTGGGAGGGTTGTTAAACAACCTGAGAGGTTCATGTTTTTGGGAGAGTCTTCGGACTTAGTCTCTGGTGAACATGATGAGGATCCCAGGACATACGAAGAAGCAATGCAAGATAAGGATGCAGATCTTTGGCAAAAGGCTATGCAATCTGAGATGGAATCTATGTATTCCAATCAAGTCTGGGATCTCGTGGAACCACCCAATGGTGTAAAACCCATTGGATGCAAGTGGATCTACAAAAGAAAAAGAGGATCTGACAAAAAGGTGAAAGCCTGGAAAGCAAGACTTGTTGCGAAAGGGTATACTCAGAAACAAGGAATTGATTATGAGGAAACCTTTTCTCCGGTAGTCATGCTTAAGTCAATCCGGATTCTTTTATCTATAGCAGCTCATCTCGATTATGAGATTTGGCAAATGGATGTCAAGACAGCTTTCCTAAATGGAAGTCTTGATGAAAACATCCATATGCAGCAACCAGAGGGATTCATCAAAGAGGGCCAAGAGCATCTAGTGTGTAAGCTTAAGAAGTCCATTTATGGACTGAAACAAGCTTCCAGGGAGTGGAACATTCGTTTTGATCAGGCCGTCCAGACAAATGGTTATGATCAGACTCCAAGCGAAGCATGTGTGTATAGGAAAAGTGAAGGAAATGCAGTGGTTTTTCTAGTACTATATGTAGATGACATTTTGCTCATTGGAAACAATGTAGAGATGTTGTCATCTATTAAGGCATGGTTGTTCAAACAATTTGAAATGAAAGACTTAGGTGAAGCCGCATACATTCTTGGGATCAAAGTTATAAGAGATCGCAAGAAAAGAACGTTGGCTTTATCTCAAGAACCGTACATTGATGAGGTATTGGCTCGTTTTAACATGCAGGACTCTAAGAAGGGTAATTTACCTTTTAGAAATGGAGTCTCTCTATCAAAGGAGCAGTGTCCTAAAACACCTAAGGAGATAGAGAACATGAAAGCAGTTCCTTATGCTTCAGCATGTGGAAGCTTAATGTATGTCATGTTATGCACGAGACCTGATATTTGCTTTGCCGTAGGCATGGTCAGTAGATATCAGTCCAATCCAGGTCAGGAGCATTGGAGTGCAGTAAAAACGATACTTAAGTACCTGCGAAGGACTAAGAAGTATATGTTAATTTACAAGGCTTCAGACATGTTTCCTGTAGGATATACCGATTCAGATTTCCAGACAGATAGGGATAAGAGGAAGTCAACCTCGGGGTGTGTTTTTACTTTAGGAGGTGGAGCTGTAATATGGAGGAGTGTGAAGCAGAAATGCATCGCAGACTCAACCATGGAAGCTGAATATGTGGCAGCCTCTGAGGCAGCCAAGGAGGCTATATGGTTCCGGAATTTCCTGCTGGATTTGAATGTAGTTCCTAATTTGCCACGGCAAATCACAATTTATTGTGATAATACTGGTGCTGTTGCAAATACAAAGGAACCACGAGAACATAAGGCAGCAAAACACATTGAGCGTAAGTATCACCTCATACGACAGTTCGTTAAGCGAGGAGATATTATTGTGACTGATATAGCATCAAAGGACAACCGTGCTGATCCTTTCACGAAGAGTTTACCAGCTAAGGTTTTTGAAGAACACGTGGAGGCGATAGGAGTCAGATGTCTGGTCACGGAATAGTTATTTAAACTGGTAGCGGATTATATTAATAAACACTGATATACTCAAAGAATAGCTTGAGTATAAGTGGGAGATTGTTGGGTTTTATACTAAACTATTCATTAGTAGTATATAAACATTGTCCATTTTATTGAGAATCTTGATTGCATATTTTTACATTGTCTGTTTATTATATATTGTGGATAATTTAGTATCAAATGGGATAACAGAAGATTAAATTATCAGTGTCTATATATAATATAAAGGGTTCACAGTTTAAGTGGAATTAGACAAACCACTGGAATAACTGAAGTATTATTTGGAATAGTTTATCTTGACTATTAAATAATACTTGTATACTTTGTGTATATTGAACAGGATCGAAATATTAGAATTGTTCTTCTATTCTGACAATAAAGAAGAACTAAGATTCTATGATATTATTAATGCTTAGGTTCTCAATCCAAGTGTAGTGATTGACACTTGTATGCAATGCACATGCTTTGATTCATATGTGATGTAATTAATTGTTAATTACAATATTATGTATTGAGCAATGACATTGCATGCAGAGTGGGATATTAATTACATAAGGAAACCATGTCCTGATAATATTCGGGTTGATGATGTCCTCTTGAAAGCTCATAAAGATAATTATGCTTTAGTCCTGCAGGCAGATTTGTTCTTGCATAATTATAAGGTTGAGTGGATGATCAAGGATAAAAAGATATTAATTAAATTAATTATCAGAAATTAATTTAATTAATGGACATACGATATCTTAAACATGGGGAATTTAATAAGCAAATAATATAGGAGCCGAATTTAATAATAAAGCAATTACGGTATTAGGAAAGGCAGTGCAGATATTAATTCGTTAGTGGATAGAATTAATATTTAATGACATTGGGCTTGACCCAGAATGTCATTGGGAGGCCCGACCTAATTGTCCATGATCCCTACTGGAGCCTATAAATATTCTTGTTCTCCTAAAGGCTGAAAACGTTTTTTCGGTTTTTCATAATTCGAGATTAAAACCTAGGGCAGCCGCAAGGAGCTAGGGTTTTGGGATTTCGAGGCTTTAAGGAGAGGAAACTTCGGGAGATCGAAGGCCACACTTCGCTCGAAGGGAATCAAGGAATTCAGTAGAAGACGTGGATCAGAATCGTATCGATTAAGGTAAAGTTTTCTTTTCGAACTCGTAATCAATCATATAGTAAAACGCAGAACAGTAATCATCCGTTCCAACACACGGGATATTGTGAAAAATCGAGTCAGACCATTTTCTTGATATTTTTATATAATTTATCCCTATGGGTTATGGTAATTCAACGAAATTTTATTTGGCACAGTTCGGACTTGAATCAGAGCTGATATGATCGAAACTCGGTTTTCGGATAATCCTCAAAGGGGTTAGTACACGGGATATTGTTAAAAATCGAGTCGGACCATTTTGTGGTTATTTTTACATATTTTGTTCCTATGGGTAATTGGAATTCAATGAAATTTTATTTGGCGCAATTCGGACCTGAATCGAAGCTCATATGACCGAAACTCGGTTTTCGGATAATCCTCAAAGGGGTTAGTACACGGGATATTGTGAACAATTGAGTCAGGCCATTTTCTTGATATTTTTATATAATTTATTCCTATGGGTTATGATAATTCAACGAAATTTTATTTGGCACAGTTCGGACCTGAATCAGAGCTGATATGATCGAAACTCGGTTTTCGGATAATCCTCAAAGGGGTTAGTACACGGGATATTGTTAAAAATCGAGTCGGACCATTTTATGGATATTTTTACATATTTTGTTCCTATGGGTTATTGGAATTCAATGAAATTTTATTTGGCACAGTTCGGACCTGAATCAGAGCTGATATGACCGAAACTCGGTTTTCGGATAATCCTCAAAGAGGTACACGGGATATTGTTAAAAATCGAGTCGGACCATTTTCGTGGATATTTTTACATATTTTGTTCCTATGGGTTATTGGAATTCAATGAAATTTTATTTGACACGGTTCAGACCTGAATTAAAGCTGATATGACCGAAACTCAATTTTCGGATAATCCTCAAAGGGTATACATGAGATATTTTGAAAAATCGAGTCGGACCATTTTATGGATATTTTTACATATTTTCTCCCTATGGGTTATTGGAATTCAATGAAATTTTATTTGGCACAATTCGGACTTGAATCGGAGCTGATATGACCGAAACTCGGTTTTCAGATAATCCTCAAAGGGGATAGTACACGGGATATTGTGAAAAATCGAGTCAGACCATTTTCTTGATATTTTTATATAATTTATCCCTATGGGTTATGGTAATTCAACGAAATTTTATTTGGCACAGTTCGGACTTGAATCAGAGCTGATATGATCGAAACTCGGTTTTCGGATAATCCTCAAAGGGGTTAGTACACGGGATATTGTTAAAAATCGAGTCGGACCATTTTGTGGATATTTTTACATATTTTGTTCCTATGGGTTATTGGAATTCAATGAAATTTTATATGGCGCAATTCGTACCTGAATCGAAGCTCATATGACCGAAACTCGGTTTTCGGATAATCCTCAAAGGGGTTAGTACACGGGATATTGTGAACAATCGAGTCAGGCCATTTTCTTGATATTTTTATATAATTTATTCCTATGGGTTATGGTAATTCAACGAAATTTTATTTGGCACAGTTCGGACCTGAATCAGAGCTGATATGATCGAAACTCGGTTTTCGGATAATCCTCAAAGGGGTTAGTACACGGGATATTGTTAAAAATCGAGTCGGACCATTTTATGGATATTTTTACATATTTTGTTCCTATGGGTTATTGGAATTCAATGAAATTTTATTTGGCACAGTTCAGACCTGAATGAGAGCTGATATGACCGAAACTCGGTTTTCGGATAATCCTCAAAGGGGTTAGTACATGGGATATTGTTAAAAATCGAGTCGGACCATTTTTGTGGATATTTTTACATATTTTGTTCCTATGGGTTATTGGAATTCAATGAAATTTTATTTGACACGGTTCGAACCTGAATTAAAGCTGATATGACCGAAACTCAATTTTCGGATAATCCTCAAAGGGTATACATGAGATATTTTGAAAAATCGAGTCGGACCATTTTATGGATATTTTTACATATTTTCTCCCTGTGGGTTATTGGAATTCAGTGAAATTTTATTTGGCACAATTCGGACTTGAATCGGAGCTGATATGACCGTAATTCGGTTTGAGATAATCCTCAAAGGGGATAGTACACGGGATATTGTGAAAAATCGAGTCAGACCATTTTGTGGATATTTTTACATATTTTGTTCCTATGGGTAATTGGAATTCAATGAAATTTTATTTGGCGCAATTCGGACCTGAATCGAAGCTCATATGACCGAAACTCGGTTTTCGGATAATCCTCAAAGGGGTTAGTACACGGGATATTGTGAACAATCGAGTCAGGCCATTTTCTTGATATTTTTATATAATTTATTCCTATGGGTTATGGTAATTCAACGAAATTTTATTTGGCACAGTTCGGACCTGAATCAGAGCTGATATGATCGAAACTCGGTTTTCGGATAATCCTCAAAGGGATTAGTACACGGGATATTGTTAAAAATCGAGTCGGACCATTTTATGGATATTTTTACATATTTTCTTCCTAAGGGTTATTGGAATTCAATGAAATTTTATTTGGCACAGTTCGGACCTGAATCAGAGCTGATATGACCGAAACTCGGTTTTCGGATAATCCTCAAAGGGGTTAGTACACGGGATATTGTTAAAAATCGAGTCGGACCATTTTTGTGGATATTTTTACATATTTTGTTCCTATGGGTTATTGGAATTCAATGAAATTTTATTTGACACGGTTCGGGCCTGAATTAAAGCTGATATGACCGAAACTCAATTTTCGGAAAATCCTCAAAGGGTATACATGAGATATTTTGAAAAATCGAGTCGGACCATTTTATGGATATTTTTACATATTTTCTCCCTGTGGGTTATTGGAATTCAATGAAATTTTATTTGGCACAATTCGGACTTGAATCGGAGCTGATATGACCGAAACTCGGTTTTCAGATAATCCTCAAAGGGGATAGTACACGGGATATTGTGAAAAATCGAGTCAGACCATTTTGTAAATATTTTTACATATTTTGTTCCTATGGGTAATTGGAATTCAATGAAATTTTATTTGGCGCAATTCGGACCTGAATCGAAGCTCATATGACCGAAACTCGGTTTTCGGATAATCCTCAAAGGGGTTAGTACACGGGATATTGTTAACAATCGAGTCAGGCCATTTTCTTGATAATTTTATATAATTTATTCCTATGGGTTATGGTAATTAACGAAATTTTATTTGGCACAGTTCGGACCTGAATCAGAGCTGATATGATCGAAACTCAGTTTTCGGATAATCCTCAAAGAGGTTAGTACACGGGATATTGTTAAAAATCGAGTCGGACCATTTTATGGATATTTTTACATATTTTGTTCCTATGGGTTATTGGAATTCAATGAAATTTTATTTGGCATAGTTCGGACCTGAATCAGAGCTGATATGACCGAAACTCGGTTTTCGGATAATCCTCAAAGGGGTTAGTACACGGGATATTGTTAAAAATCGAGTCGGACCATTTTATGGATATTTTTACATATTTTGTTCCTATGGGTTATTGGAATTCAATGAAATTTTATTTGGCACAGTTCGGACCTGAATCAGAGCTGATATGACCGAAACTCGGTTTTCGGATAATCCTCAAAGGGGTTAGTACATGGGATATTGTTAAAAATCGAGTCGGACCATTTTTGTGGATATTTTTACATATTTTGTTCCTATGGGTTATTGGAATTCAATGAAATTTTATTTGACACGGTTCGAACCTGAATTAAAGCTGATATGACCGAAACTCAATTTTCGGATAATCCTCAAAGGGTATACATGAGATATTTTGAAAAATCGAGTCGGACCATTTTATGGATATTTTTACATATTTTCTCCCTGTGGGTTATTGGAATTCAGTGAAATTTTATTTGGCACAATTCGGACTTGAATCGGAGCTGATATGACCGTAATTCGGTTTGAGATAATCCTCAAAGGGGATAGTACACGGGATATTGTGAAAAATTGAGTCAGACCATTTTGTGGATATTTTTACATATTTTGTTCCTATGGGTAATTGGAATTCAATGAAATTTTATTTGGCGCAATTCGGACCTGAATCGAAGCTCATATGACCGAAACTCGGTTTTCGGATAATCCTCAAAGGGGTTAGTACACGGGATATTGTGAACAATCGAGTCAGGCCATTTTCTTGATATTTTTATATAATTTATTCCTATGGGTTATGGTAATTCAACGAAATTTTATTTGGCACAGTTCGGACCTGAATCAGAGCTGATATGATCGAAACTCGGTTTTCGGATAATCCTCAAAGGGGTTAGTACACGGGATATTGTTAAAAATCGAGTCGGACCATTTTATGGATATTTTTACATATTTTCTTCCTAAGGGTTATTGGAATTCAATGAAATTTTATTTGGCACAGTTCGGACCTGAATCAGAGCTGATATGACCGAAACTCGGTTTTCGGATAATCCTCAAAGGGGTTAGTACACGGGATATTGTTAAAAATTGAGTCGGACCATTTTTGTGGATATTTTTACATATTTTGTTCCTATGGGTTATTGGAATTCAATGAAATTTTATTTGACACGGTTCGGGCCTGAATTAAAGCTGATATGACCGAAACTTAATTTTCGGATAATCCTCAAAGGGTATACATGAGATATTTTGAAAAATCGAGTCGGACCATTTTATGGATATTTTTACATATTTTCTCCCTGTGGGTTATTGGAATTCAATGAAATTTTATTTGGCACAATTCGGACTTGAATCGGAGCTGATATGACCGAAACTCGGTTTTCAGATAATCCTCAAAGGGGATAGTACACGGGATATTGTGAAAAATCGAGTCAGACCATTTTGTAAATATTTTTACATATTTTGTTCCTATGGGTAATTGGAATTCAATGAAATTTTATTTGGCGCAATTCGGACCTGAATCGAAGCTCATATGACCGAAACTCGGTTTTCGGATAATCCTCAAAGGGGTTAGTACACGGGATATTGTTAACAATCGAGTCAGGCCATTTTCTTGATAATTTTATATAATTTATTCCTATGGGTTATGGTAATTAACGAAATTTTATTTGGCACAGTTCGGACCTGAATCAGAGTTGATATGATCGAAACTCAGTTTTCGGATAATCCTCAAAGAGGTTAGTACACGGGATATTGTTAAAAATCGAGTCGGACCATTTTATGGATATTTTTACATATTTTGTTCCTATGGGTTATTGGAATTCAATGAAATTTTATTTGGCATAGTTCGGACCTGAATCAGAGCTGATATGACCGAAACTCGGTTTTCGGATAATCCTCAAAGGGGTTAGTACACAGGATATTGTTAAAAATCGAGTCGGACCATTTTATGGATATTTTTACATATTTTGTTCCTATGGGTTATTGGAATTCAATGAAATTTTATTTGGCACAGTTCGGACCTGAATCAGAGCTGATATGACCGAAACTCGGTTTTCGGATAATCCTCAAAGGGGTTAGTACATGGGATATTGTTAAAAATCGAGTCGGACCATTTTTGTGGATATTTTTACATATTTTGTTCCTATGGGTTATTGGAATTCAATGAAATTTTATTTGACACGGTTCGAACCTGAATTAAAGCTGATATGACCGAAACTCAATTTTCGGATAATCCTCAAAGGGTATACATGAGATATTTTGAAAAATCGAGTCGGACCATTTTATGGATATTTTTACATATTTTCTCCCTGTGGGTTATTGGAATTCAGTGAAATTTTATTTGGCACAATTCGGACTTGAATCGGAGCTGATATGACCGTAATTCGGTTTGAGATAATCCTCAAAGGGGATAGTACACGGGATATTGTGAAAAATCGAGTCAGACCATTTTGTGGATATTTTTACATATTTTGTTCCTATGGGTAATTGGAATTCAATGAAATTTTATTTGGCGCAATTCGGACCTGAATCGAAGCTCATATGACCGAAACTCGGTTTTCGGATAATCCTCAAAGGGGTTAGTACACGGGATATTGTGAACAATCGAGTCAGGCCATTTTCTTGATATTTTTATATAATTTATTCCTATGGGTTATGGTAATTCAACAAAATTTTATTTGGCACAGTTCGGACCTGAATCAGAGCTGATATGATCGAAACTCGGTTTTTGGATAATCCTCAAAGGGGTTAGTACACGGGATATTGTTAAAAATCGAGTCGGACCATTTTATGGATATTTTTACATATTTTCTTCCTAAGGGTTATTGGAATTCAATGAAATTTTATTTGGCACAGTTCGGACCTGAATCAGAGCTGATATGACCGAAACTCGGTTTTCGGATCATCCTCAAAGGGGTTAGTACACGGGATATTGTTAAAAATCGAGTCGGACCATTTTTGTGGATATTTTTACATATTTTGTTCCTATGGGTTATTGGAATTCAATGAAATTTTATTTGACACGGTTCGGGCCTGAATTAAAGCTGATATGACCGAAACTCAATTTTCGGATAATCCTCAAAGGGTATACATGAGATATTTTGAAAAATCGAGTCGGACCATTTTATGGATATTTTTACATATTTTCTCCCTGTGGGTTATTGGAATTCAATGAAATTTTATTTGGCACAATTCGGACTTGAATCGGAGCTGATATGACCGAAACTCGGTTTTCAGATAATCCTCAAAGGGGATAGTACACGGGATATTGTGAAAAATCGAGTCAGACCATTTTGTAAATATTTTTACATATTTTGTTCCTATGGGTAATTGGAATTCAATGAAATTTTATTTGGCGCAATTCGGACCTGAATCGAAGCTCATATGACCGAAACTCGGTTTTCGGATAATCCTCAAAGGGGTTAGTACACGGGATATTGTTAACAATCGAGTCAGGCCATTTTCTTGATAATTTTATATAATTTATTCCTATGGGTTATGGTAATTAACGAAATTTTATTTGGCACAGTTCGGACCTGAATCAGAGCTGATATGATCGAAACTCAGTTTTCGGATAATCCTCAAAGAGGTTAGTACACGGGATATTGTTAAAAATCGAGTCGGACCATTTTATGGATATTTTTACATATTTTGTTCCTATGGGTTATTGGAATTCAATGAAATTTTATTTGGCATAGTTCGGACCTGAATCAGAGCTGATATGACCGAAACTCGGTTTTCGGATAATCCTCAAAGGGGTTAGTACACGGGATATTGTTAAAAATCGAGTCGGGCCATTTTAGTGGATATTTTTACATATTTTGTTCCTATGGGTTATTGGAATTCAAGGAAATTTTATTTGACACGGTTCGGACCTGAATTAAAGCTGATATGACCGAAACTCAATTTTCGGATAATCCTCAAAGGGTATACATGAGATATTTTGAAAAATCGAGTCGGACCATTTTATGGATATTTTTACATATTTTCTCCCTGTGGGTTATTGGAATTCAACGAAATTTTATTTGGCACAATTCGGACTTGAATCGGAGCTGATATGACCGTAACTCGGTTTTCAGATAATCCTCAAAGGGGATAGTACACGGGATATTGTGAAAAATCGAGTCAGACCATTTTGTGGATATTTTTACATATTTTGTTCCTATGGGTTATTGGAATTCAATGAAATTTTATTTGGCACAGTTCGGACCTGAATCAGAGCTGATATGATCGAAACTCGGTTTTCGGATAATCCTCAAAGGGGTTAGTACACGGGATATTGTGAACAATCGAGTCAGGCCATTTTCTTGATATTTTTATATAATTTATTCCTATGGGTTATGGTAATTCAACGAAATTTTATTTGGCACAGTTCGGACCTGAATCAGAGCTGATATTATCGAAACTCGGTTTTCGGATAATCCTCAAAGGGGTTAGTACACGGGATATTATTAAAAATCGAGTCGGACCATTTTATGAATATTTTTACATATTTTGTTCCTATGGGTTATTGGAATTCAATGAAATTTTATTTGGCACAGTTCGGACCTGAATCAGAGCTGATATGACCGAAACTCGGTTTTCGGATAATCCTCAAAGGGGTTAGTACACGGGATATTGTTAAAAATCGAGTCGGACCATTTTTGTGGAAATTTTTACATATTTTGTTCCTATGGGTTATTGGAATTCAATGAAATTTTATTTGACACGGTTCGGACCTGAATTAAAGCTGATATGACCGAAACTCAATTTTCGGATAATCCTCAAAGGGTATACATGAGATATTTTGAAAAATCGAGTCGGACCATTTTATGGATATTTTTACATATTTTCTCCCTGTGGGTTATTGGAATTCAATGAAATTTTATTTGGCACAATTCGGACTTGAATCGGAGCTGATATGACCGAAACTCGGTTTTCAGATAATCCTCAAAGGGGATAGTACACGGGATATTATGAAAAATCGAGTCAAACCATTTTGTGGATATTTTTACATATTTTGTTCATATGGGTAATTGGAATTCAATGAAATTTTATTTGGCGCAATTCGGACCTGAATCGAAGCTCATATGACCGAAACTCGGTTTTCGGATAATCCTCAAAGGGGTTAGTACACGGGATATTGTGAACAATTGAGTCAGGCCATTTTCTTGATATTTTTATATAATTTATTCCTATGGGTTATGATAATTCAACGAAATTTTATTTGGCACAGTTCGGACCTGAATCAGAGTTGATATGATCGAAACTCGGTTTTCGGATAATCCTCAAAGGGGTTAGTAGACGGGATATTGTTAAAAATCGAGTCGGACCATTTTGTGGATATTTTTACATATTTTGTTCCTATGGGTAATTGGAATTCAATGAAATTTTATTTGGCGCAATTCAGACCTGAATTAAAGCTCATATGACCGAAACTCGGTTTTCGGATAATCCTCAAAGGGGTTAGTACACGGGATATTGTGAACAATTGAGTCAGGCCATTTTCTTGATATTTTTATATAATTTATTCCTATGGGTTATGATAATTCAACGAAATTTTATTTGGCACAGTTCGGACCTGAATCAGAGCTGATATGATCGAAACTCGGTTTTTGGATAATCCTCAAAGGGGTTAGTACACGGGATATTGTTAAAAATCGAGTCGGACCATTTTATGGATATTTTTACATATTTTGTTCCTATGGGTTATTGGAATTCAATGAAATTTTATTTGGCACAGTTCGGACCTGAATCAGAGCTGATGTGACCGAAACTCGGTTTTCGGATAATCCTCAAAGGGGTTAGTACACGGGATATTGTTAAAAACCGAGTCGGACCATTTTTGTGGATATTTTTACATATTTTGTTCCTATGGGTTATTGGAATTCAATGAAATTTTATTTGACACGGTTCGGACCTGAATTAAAGCTGATATGACCGAAACTCAATTTTCGGATAATCCTCAAAGGGTATACATGAGATATTTTGAAAAATCGAGTCGGACCATTTTATGGATATTTTTACATATTTTCTCCCTGTGGGTTATTGGAATTCAATGAAATTTTATTTGGCACAATTCAGACTTGAATCGGAGCTGATATGACCGAAACTCGGTTTTCAGATAATCCTCAAAGGGGATAGTACACGGGATATTGTGAAAAATCGAGTCAGACCATTTTGTGGATATTTTTACATATTTTGTTCCTATGGGTAATTGGAATTCAATGAAATTTTATTTGGCGCAATTCGGACCTGAATCGAAGATCATATGACCGAAACTCGGTTTTCGGATAATCCTCAAAGGGGTTAGTACACGGGATATTATGAACAATCGAGTCAGGCCATTTTCTTGATATTTTTATATAATTTATTCCTATAGGTTATGATAATTCAACGAAATTTTATATGGCACAGTTCGGACCTGAATCAGAGCTGATATGATCGAAACTCGGTTTTCGGATAATCCTGAAAGGGGTTAGTACACGGGATATTGTTAAAAATCGAGTCGGACCATTTTATGGATATTTTTACATATTTTGTTCCTATGGGTTATTGGAATTCAATGAAATTTTATTTGGCACAGTTCGGACCTCAATCAGAGCTGATATGACCGAAACTCGGTTTTCGGATAATCCTCAAAGGGGTACACGGGATATTGTTAAAAATCGAGTCGGACCATTTTCGTGGATATTTTTACATATTTTGTTCCTATGGGTTATTGGAATTCAATGAAATTTTATTTGACACGGTTCAGACCTCAATTAAAGCTGATATGACCGAAACTCAATTTTCGGATAATCCTCAAAGGGTATACATGAGATATTTTGAAAAATCGAGTCGGAACATTTTATGGATATTTTTACATATTTTCTCCCTGTGGGTTATTGGAATTCAATGAAATTTTATTTGGCACAATTCGGACTTGAATCGGAGCTGATATGACCGAAACTCGGTTTTCAGATAATCCTCAAAGGGGATAGTACACGGGATATTGTGAAAAATCGAGTCAGACCATTTTCTTGATATTTTTATATAATTTATCCCTATGGGTTATGGTAATTCAACGAAATTTTATTTGGCACAGTTCGGACGTGAATCAGAGCTGATATGACCGAAACACGGTTTTCGGATAATCCTCAAAGGGGTTAGTAGACGGGATATTGTTAAAAATCGAGTCGGACCATTTTGTGGATATTTTTACATATTTTGTTCCTATGGGTAATTGGAATTCAATGAAATTTTATTTGGCGCAATTCGGACCTGAATCGAAGCTCATATGACCGAAACTCGGTTTTCGGATAATCCTCAAAGGGGTTAGTACACGGGATATTGTGAACAATTGCGTCAGGCCATTTTCTTGATATTTTTATATAATTTATTCCTATGGGTTATGATAATTCAACGAAATTTTATTTGGCACAGTTCGGACCTGAATCAGAGCTGATATGATCGAAACTCGGTTTTCGGATAATCCTCAAAGGGGTTAGTACACGGGATATTGTTAAAAATCGAGTCGGACCATTTTATGGATATTTTTACATATTTTGTTCCTATGGGTTATTGGAATTCAATGAAATTTTATTTGGCACAGTTCGGACCTGAATCAGAGCTGATATGACCGAAACTCGGTTTTCGGATAATCCTCAAAGGGGTTAGTACACGGGATATTGTTAAAAATCGAGTAGGACCATTTTTGTGGATATTTTTACATATTTTGTTCCTATGGGTTATTGGAATTCAATGAAATTTTATTTGACACGGTTCAGACCTGAATTAAAGCTGATATGACCGAAACTCAATTTTCGGATAATCCTCAAAGGGTATACATGACATATTTTGAAAAATCGAGTCGGACCATTTTATGGATATTTTTACATATTTTCTCCCTGTGGGTTATTGGAATTCAATGAAATTTTATTTGGCACAGTTCGGACTTGAATCGGAGCTGATATGACCGAAACTCGGTTTTCAGATAATCCTCAAAGGGGATAGTACACGGGATATTGTGAAAAATCGAGTCAGACCATTTTCTTGATATTTTTATATAATTTATCCCTATGGGTTATGGTAATTCAACAAAATTTTATTTGGCACAGTTCGGACGTGAATCAGAGCTGATATGACCGAAACTCGGTTTTCGGATAATCCTCAAAGGGGTTAGTAGACGGGATATTGTTAAAAATCGAGTCGGACCATTTTATGAATATTTTTACATATTTTGTTCCTATGGGTTATTGGAATTCAATGAAATTTTATTTGGCACAGTTCGGACCGGAATCAGAGCTAATATGACCGAAACTCGGTTTTCGGATAATCCTCAAAGGGGTTAGTACACGGGATATTGTTAAAAATCGAGTCGGACCATTTTTGTGGATATTTTTACATATTTTGTTCCTATGGGTTATTGGAATTCAATGAAATTTTATTTGACACGGTTCGGACCTGAATTAAAGCTGATATGACCGAAACTCAATTTTCGGATAATCCTCAAAGGGTATACATGAGATATTTTGAAAAATCGAGTCGGACCATTTTATGGATATTTTTACATATTTTCTCCCTGTGGGTTATTGGAATTCAATGAAATTTTATTTGGCACAATTCGGACTTGAATTGGAGCTGATATGACCGAAACTCGGTTTTCAGATAATCCTCAAAGGGGATAGTACACGGGATATTGTGAAAAATCGAGTCAGACCATTTTGTGGATATTTTAACATATTTTGTTCCTATGGGTAATTGGAATTCAATGAAATTTTATTTGGCGAAATTCGGACCTGAATCGAAGCTCATATGACCGAAACTCGGTTTTCGGATAATCCTCAAAGGGGTTAGTACACGGGATATTGTGAACAATCGAGTCAGGCCATTTTCTTGATATTTTTATATAATTTATTCCTATGGGTTATGATAATTCAACGAAATTTTATTTGGCACAGTTCGGACCTGAATCAGAGCTGATATGATCGAAACTCGGTTTTCGGATAATCCTCAAAGGGGTTAGTACACGGGATATTGTTAAAAATCGAGTCGGACCATTTTATGGATATTTTTACATATTTTGTTCCAATGGGTTATTGGAATTCAATGAAATTTTATTTGACACAGTTCGGACCTGAATCAGAGCTGATATGACCGAAACTCGGTTTTCGGATAATCCTCAAAGGGGTTAGTACACGGGATATTGTTAAAAATCGAGTCGGACCATTTTTGTGGATATTTTTACATATTTTGTTCCTATGGGTTATTGGAATTCAATGAAATTTTATTTGACACGGTTCGGACCTGAATTAAAGCTGATATGACCGAAAATCAATTTTCGGATAATCCTCAAAGGGTATACATGAGATATTTTGAAAAATCGAGTCGAACCATTTTATGGATATTTTTACATATTTTCTCCCTGTGGGTTATTGGAATTCAATGAAATTTTATTTGGCACAATTCGGACTTGAATCGGAGCTGATATGACCGAAACTCGGTTTTCAGATAATCCTCAAAGGGGATAGTACACGGGATATTGTGAAAAATCGAGTCAGACCATTTTCTTGATATTTTTATATAATTTATCCCTATGGGTTATGGTAATTCAACGAAATTTTATTTGGCACAGTTCGGACGTGAATCAGAGCTGATATGACCGAAACTCGGTTTTCGGATAATCCTCAAAGGGGTTAGTAGACGGGATATTGTTAAAAATCGAGTCGGACCATTTTGTGGATATTTTTACATATTTTGTTCCTATGGGTTATTGGAATTCAATGAAATTTTATCTGGCGCAATTCGTACCTGAATCGAAGCTCATATGACCGAAACTCGGTTTTCGGATAATCCTCAAAGGGGTTAGTACACGGGATATTGTGAACAATCGAGTCAGGCCATTTTCTTGATATTTTTATATAATTTATTCCTATGGGTTATGATAATTCAACGAAATTTTATTTGGCACAGTTCGGACCTGAATCAGAGCTGATATGATCGAAACTCGGTTTTCGGATAATCCTCAAAGGGGTTAGTACACGGGATATTGTTAAAAATCGAGTCGGACCATTTTTGTGGATATTTTTACATATTTTGTTCCTATGGGTTATTGGAATTCAAGGAAATTTTATTTGACACGGTTCGGACCTGAATTAAAGCTGATATGACCGAAACTCAATTTTCGGATAATCCTCAAAGGGTATACATGAGATATTTTGAAAAATCGAGTCGGACCATTTTATGGATATTTTTACATATTTTCTCCCTGTGGGTTATTGGAATTCAATGAAATTTTATTTGGCACAATTCGGACTTGAATCGGAGCTGATATGACCGTAACTCGGTTTTCAGATAATCCTCAAAGGGGATAGTACACGGGATATTGTGAAAAATCGAGTCAGACCATTTTGTGGATATTTTTACATATTTTGTTCCTATGGGTTATTGGAATTCAATGAAATTTTATTTGGCACAGTTCGGACCTGAATCAGAGCTGATATGATCGAAACTCGGTTTTCGGATAATCCTCAAAGGGGTTAGTACACGGGATATTGTGAACAATCGAGTCAGGCCATTTTCTTGATATTTTTATATAATTTATTCCTATGGGTTATGGTAATTCAACGAAATTTTATTTGGCACAGTTCGGACCTGAATCAGAGCTGATATTATCGAAACTCGGTTTTCGGATAATCCTCAAAGGGGTTAGTACACGGGATATTATTAAAAATCGAGTCGGACCATTTTATGAATATTTTTACATATTTTGTTCCTATGGGTTATTGGAATTCAATGAAATTTTATTTGGCACAGTTCGGACCTGAATCAGAGCTGATATGACCGAAACTCGGTTTTCGGATAATCCTCAAAGGGGTTAGTACACGGGATATTGTTAAAAATCGAGTCGGACCATTTTTGTGGAAATTTTTACATATTTTGTTCCTATGGGTTATTGGAATTCAATGAAATTTTATTTGACACGGTTCGGACCTGAATTAAAGCTGATATGACCGAAACTCAATTTTCGGATAATCCTCAAAGGGTATACATGAGATATTTTGAAAAATCGAGTCGGACCATTTTATGGATATTTTTACATATTTTCTCCCTGTGGGTTATTGGAATTCAATGAAATTTTATTTGGCACAATTCGGACTTGAATCGGAGCTGATATGACCGAAACTCGGTTTTCAGATAATCCTCAAAGGGGATAGTACACGGGATATTATGAAAAATCGAGTCAAACCATTTTGTGGATATTTTTACATATTTTGTTCCTATGGGTAATTGGAATTCAATGAAATTTTATTTGGCGCAATTCGGACCTGAATCGAAGCTCATATGACCGAAACTCGGTTTTCGGATAATCCTCAAAGGGGTTAGTACACGGGATATTGTGAACAATTGAGTCAGGCCATTTTCTTGATATTTTTATATAATTTATTCCTATGGGTTATGATAATTCAACGAAATTTTATTTGGCACAGTTCGGACCTGAATCAGAGTTGATATGATCGAAACTCGGTTTTCGGATAATCCTCAAAGGGGTTAGTAGACGGGATATTGTTAAAAATCGAGTCGGACCATTTTGTGGATATTTTTACATATTTTGTTCCTATGGGTAATTGGAATTCAATGAAATTTTATTTGGCGCAATTCAGACCTGAATTAAAGCTCATATGACCGAAACTCGGTTTTCGGATAATCCTCAAAGGGGTTAGTACACGGGATATTGTGAACAATTGAGTCAGGCCATTTTCTTGATATTTTTATATAATTTATTCCTATGGGTTATGATAATTCAACGAAATTTTATTTGGCACAGTTCGGACCTGAATCAGAGCTGATATGATCGAAACTCGGTTTTTGGATAATCCTCAAAGGGGTTAGTACACGGGATATTGTTAAAAATCGAGTCGGACCATTTTATGGATATTTTTACATATTTTGTTCCTATGGGTTATTGGAATTCAATGAAATTTTATTTGGCACAGTTCGGACCTGAATCAGAGCTGATGTGACCGAAACTCGGTTTTCGGATAATCCTCAAAGGGGTTAGTACACGGGATATTGTTAAAAACCGAGTCGGACCATTTTTGTGGATATTTTTACATATTTTGTTCCTATGGGTTATTGGAATTCAATGAAATTTTATTTGACACGGTTCGGACCTGAATTAAAGCTGATATGACCGAAACTCAATTTTCGGATAATCCTCAAAGGGTATACATGAGATATTTTGAAAAATCGAGTCGGACCATTTTATGGATATTTTTACATATTTTCTCCCTGTGGGTTATTGGAATTCAATGAAATTTTATTTGGCACAATTCAGACTTGAATCGGAGCTGATATGACCGAAACTCGGTTTTCAGATAATCCTCAAAGGGGATAGTACACGGGATATTGTGAAAAATCGAGTCAGACCATTTTGTGGATATTTTTACATATTTTGTTCCTATGGGTAATTGGAATTCAATGAAATTTTATTTGGCGCAATTCGGACCTGAATCGAAGATCATATGACCGAAACTCGGTTTTCGGATAATCCTCAAAGGGGTTAGTACACGGGATATTATGAACAATCGAGTCAGGCCATTTTCTTGATATTTTTATATAATTTATTCCTATAGGTTATGATAATTCAACGAAATTTTATATGGCACAGTTCGGACCTGAATCAGAGCTGATATGATCGAAACTCGGTTTTCGGATAATCCTGAAAGGGGTTAGTACACGGGATATTGTTAAAAATCGAGTCGGACCATTTTATGGATATTTTTACATATTTTGTTCCTATGGGTTATTGGAATTCAATGAAATTTTATTTGGCACAGTTCGGACCTCAATCAGAGCTGATATGACCGAAACTCGGTTTTCGGATAATCCTCAAAGGGGTACACGGGATATTGTTAAAAATCGAGTCGGACCATTTTCGTGGATATTTTTACATATTTTGTTCCTATGGGTTATTGGAATTCAATGAAATTTTATTTGACACGGTTCAGACCTCAATTAAAGCTGATATGACCGAAACTCAATTTTCGGATAATCCTCAAAGGGTATACATGAGATATTTTGAAAAATCGAGTCGGAACATTTTATGGATATTTTTACATATTTTCTCCCTGTGGGTTATTGGAATTCAATGAAATTTTATTTGGCACAATTCGGACTTGAATCGGAGCTGATATGACCGAAACTCGGTTTTCAGATAATCCTCAAAGGGGATAGTACACGGGATATTGTGAAAAATCGAGTCAGACCATTTTCTTGATATTTTTATATAATTTATCCCTATGGGTTATGGTAATTCAACGAAATTTTATTTGGCACAGTTCGGACGTGAATCAGAGCTGATATGACCGAAACACGGTTTTCAGATAATCCTCAAAGGGGTTAGTAGACGGGATATTGTTAAAAATCGAGTCGGACCATTTTGTGGATATTTTTACATATTTTGTTCCTATGGGTAATTGGAATTCAATGAAATTTTATTTGGCGCAATTCGGACCTGAATCGAAGCTCATATGACCGAAACTCGGTTTTCGGATAATCCTCAAAGGGGTTAGTACACGGGATATTGTGAACAATTGCGTCAGGCCATTTTCTTGATATTTTTATATAATTTATTCCTATGGGTTATGATAATTCAACGAAATTTTATTTGGCACAGTTCGGACCTGAATCAGAGCTGATATGATCGAAACTCGGTTTTCGGATAATCCTCAAAGGGGTTAGTACACGGGATATTGTTAAAAATCGAGTCGGACCATTTTATGGATATTTTTACATATTTTGTTCCTATGGGTTATTGGAATTCAATGAAATTTTATTTGGCACAGTTCGGACCTGAATCAGAGCTGATATGACCGAAACTCGGTTTTCGGATAATCCTCAAAGGGGTTAGTACACGGGATATTGTTAAAAATCGAGTAGGACCATTTTTGTGGATATTTTTACATATTTTGTTCCTATGGGTTATTGGAATTCAATGAAATTTTATTTGACACGGTTCAGACCTGAATTAAAGCTGATATGACCGAAACTCAATTTTCGGATAATCCTCAAAGGGTATACATGACATATTTTGAAACATCGAGTCGGACCATTTTATGGATATTTTTACATATTTTCTCCCTGTGGGTTATTGGAATTCAATGAAATTTTATTTGGCACAGTTCGGACTTGAATCGGAGCTGATATGACCGAAACTCGGTTTTCAGATAATCCTCAAAGGGGATAGTACACGGGATATTGTGAAAAATCGAGTCAGACCATTTTCTTGATATTTTTATATAATTTATCCCTATGGGTTATGGTAATTCAACAAAATTTTATTTGGCACAGTTCGGACGTGAATCAGAGCTGATATGACCGAAACTCGGTTTTCGGATAATCCTCAAAGGGGTTAGTAGACGGGATATTGTTAAAAATCGAGTCGGACCATTTTATGAATATTTTTACATATTTTGTTCCTATGGGTTATTGGAATTCAATGAAATTTTATTTGGCACAGTTCGGACCGGAATCAGAGCTAATATGACCGAAACTCGGTTTTCGGATAATCCTCAAAGGGGTTAGTACACGGGATATTGTTAAAAATCGAGTCGGACCATTTTTGTGGATATTTTTACATATTTTGTTCCTATGGGTTATTGGAATTCAATGAAATTTTATTTGACACGGTTCGGACCTGAATTAAAGCTGATATGACCGAAACTCAATTTTCGGATAATCCTCAAAGGGTATACATGAGATATTTTGAAAAATCGAGTCGGACCATTTTATGGATATTTTTACATATTTTCTCCCTGTGGGTTATTGGAATTCAATGAAATTTTATTTGGCACAATTCGGACTTGAATTGGAGCTGATATGACCGAAACTCGGTTTTCAGATAATCCTCAAAGGGGATAGTACACGGGATATTGTGAAAAATCGAGTCAGACCATTTTGTGGATATTTTAACATATTTTGTTCCTATGGGTAATTGGAATTCAATGAAATTTTATTTGGCGAAATTCGGACCTGAATCGAAGCTCATATGACCGAAACTCGGTTTTCGGATAATCCTCAAAGGGGTTAGTACACGGGATATTGTGAACAATCGAGTCAGGCCATTTTCTTGATATTTTTATATAATTTATTCCTATGGGTTATGATAATTCAACGAAATTTTATTTGGCACAGTTCGGACCTGAATCAGAGCTGATATGATCGAAACTCGGTTTTCGGATAATCCTAAAAGGTGTTAGTACACGGGATATTGTTAAAAATCGAGTCGGACCGTTTTATGGATATTTTTACATATTTTGTTCCAATGGGTTATTGGAATTCAATGAAATTTTATTTGGCACAGTTCGGACCTGAATCAGAGCTGATATGACCGAAACTCGGTTTTCGGATAATCCTCAAAGGGGTTAGTACACGGGATATTGTTAAAAATCGAGTCGGACCATTTTTGTGGATATTTTTACATATTTTGTTCCTATGGGTTATTGGAATTCAATGAAATTTTATTTGACACGGTTCGGACCTGAATTAAAGCTGATATGACCGAAAATCAATTTTCGGATAATCCTCAAAGGGTATACATGAGATATTTTGAAAAATCGAGTCGAACCATTTTATGGATATTTTTACATATTTTCTCCCTGTGGGTTATTGGAATTCAATGAAATTTTATTTGGCACAATTCGGACTTGAATCGGAGCTGATATGACCGAAACTCGGTTTTCAGATAATCCTCAAAGGGGATAGTACACGGGATATTGTGAAAAATCGAGTCAGACCATTTTCTTGATATTTTTATATAATTTATCCCTATGGGTTATGGTAATTCAACGAAATTTTATTTGGCACAGTTCGGACGTGAATCAGAGCTGATATGACCGAAACTCGGTTTTCGGATAATCCTCAAAGGGGTTAGTAGACGGGATATTGTTAAAAATCGAGTCGGACCATTTTGTGGATATTTTTACATATTTTGTTCCTATGGGTTATTGGAATTCAATGAAATTTTATCTGGCGCAATTCGTACCTGAATCGAAGCTCATATGACCGAAACTCGGTTTTCGGATAATCCTCAAAGGGGTTAGTACACGGGATATTGTGAACAATCGAGTCAGGCCATTTTCTTGATATTTTTATATAATTTATTCCTATGGGTTATGATAATTCAACGAAATTTTATTTGGCACAGTTCGGACCTGAATCAGAGCTGATATGATCGAAACTCGGTTTTCGGATAATCCTCAAAGGGGTTAGTACACGGGATATTGTTAAAAATCGAGTCGGACCATTTTATGGATATTTTTACATATTTTGTTCCTATGGGTTATTGGAATTCAATGAAATTTTATTTGGCACAGTTCGGACCTGAATCAGAGCTGATATGACCGAAACTCGGTTTTCGGATAATCCTCAAAGGGGTTAGTACACGGGATATTGTTAAAAATCGAGTCGGACCATTTTTGTGGATATTTTTACATATTTTGTTCCTATGGGTTATTGGAATTCAATGAAATTTTATTTGACACGGTTCGGACCTGAATTAAAGCTGATATGACCGAAACTCAATTTTCGGATAATCCTCAAAGGGTATACATGAGATATTTTGAAAAATCGAGTCGGACCATTTTATGGATATTTTTACATATTTTCTCCCTGTGGGTTATTGGAATTCAATGAAATTTTATTTGGCACAGTTCGGACTTGAATCGGAGCTGATATGACCGAAACTCGGTTTTCAGATAATCCTCAAAGGGGATAGTACACGGGATATTGTGAAAATTCGAGTCAGACCATTTTCTTGATATTTTTATATAATTTATCCCTATGGGTTATGGTAATTCAACGAAATTTTATTTGGCACAGTTCGGACGTGAATCAGAGCTGATATGACCGAAACTCGGTTTTCGGATAATCCTCAAAGGGGTTAGTAGACGGGATATTGTTAAAAATCGAGTCGGACCATTTTATGAATATTTTTACATATTTTGTTCCTATGGGTTATTGGAATTCAATGAAATTTTATTTGGCACAGTTCGGACCGGAATCAGAGCTGATATGACCGAAACTCGGTTTTCGGATAATCCTCAAAGGGGTTAGTACACGGGATATTGTTAAAAATCGAGTCGGACCATTTTTGTGGATATTTTTACATATTTTGTTCCTATGGGTTATTGGAATTCAATGAAATTTTATTTGACACGGTTCAGACCTGAATTAAAGCTGATATGACCGAAACTCAATTTTCGGATAATCCTCAAAGGGTATACATGAGATATTTTGAAAAATCGAGTCGGACCATTTTATGGATATTTTTACATATTTTCTCCCTGTGGGTTATTGGAATTCAATGAAATTTTATTTGGCACAATTCGGACTTGAATCAGAGTTGATATGACCGAAACTCGGTTTTCAGATAATCCTCAAAGGGGATAGTACACGGGATATTGTGAAAAATCGAGTCAGACCATTTTCTTGATATTTTTATATAATTTATCCCTATGGGTTATGGTAATTCAACGAAATTTTATTTGGCACAATTCGGACGTGAATCAGAGCCGATATGACCGAAACTCGGTTTTCGGATAATCCTCAAAGGGGTTAGTAGACGGGATATTGTTAAAAATCGAGTCGGACCATTTTGAGGATATTTTTACATATTTTGTTCCTATGGGTAATTGGAATTCAATGAAATTTTATTTGGCGCAATTCGGACCTGAATCGAAGCTCATATGACCGAAACTCGGTTTTCGGATAATCCTCAAGGGGTTAGTACACGGGATATTGTGAACAATCGAGTCAGGCCATTTTCTTGATATTTTTATATAATTTATTCCTATGGGTTATGGTAATTCAACGAAATTTTATTTGGCACAGTTCGGACCTGAATCAGAGCTGATATGATCGAAACTCGGTTTTCGGATAATCCTCAAATGGGTTAGTACACGGGATATTATTCAAAATCGAGTCGGACCATTTTATGAATATTTTGACATATTTTGTTCCTATGGGTTATTGGAATTCAATGAAATTTTATTTGGCACAGTTCGGACCTGAATCAGAGCTGATATGACCGAAACTCGGTTTTCGGATAATCTTCAAAGGGGTTAGTACACGGGATATTGTTAAAAATCGAGTCGGACCATTTTTGTGGATTTTTTTACATATTTTGTTCCTATGGGTTATTGGAATTCAATGAAATTTTATTTGACACGGTTCGGACCTGAATTAAAGCTGATATGACCGAAACTCAATTTTCGGATAATCCTCAAAGGGTATACATGAGATATTTTGAAAACGAGTCGGACCATTTTATGGATATTTTTACATATTTTCTCCCTGTGGGTTATTGGAATTCAATGAAATTTTATTTGGCACAATTCGGACTTGAATCGGAGCTGATATGACCGAAACTCGGTTTTCAGATAATCCTCAAAGGGGATAGTACACGGGATATTGTGAAAAATCGAGTCAGACCATTTTGTGGATATTTTAACATATTTTGTTCCTATGGGTAATTGGAATTCAATGAAATTTTATTTGGCGAAATTCGGACCTGAATCGAAGCTCATATGACCGAAACTCGGTTTTCGGATAATCCTCAAAGGGGTTAGTACACGGGATATTGTGAACAATCGAGTCAGGCCATTTTCTTGATATTTTTATATAATTTATTCCTATGGGTTATGATAATTCAACGAAATTTTATTTGACACAGTTCGGACCTGAATCAGAGCTGATATGATCGAAACTCGGTTTTCGGATAATCCTCAAAGGGGTTAGAACACGGGATATTGTTAAAAATCGAGTCGGACCATTTTATGGATATTTTTACATATTTTGTTCCAATGGGTTATTGGAATTCAATGAAATTTTATTTGACACAGTTCGGACCTGAATCAGAGCTGATATGACCGAAACTCGGTTTTCGGATAATCCTCAAAGGGGTTAGTACACGGGATATTGTTAAAAATCGAGTCGGACCATTTTTGTGGATATTTTTACATATTTTGTTCCTATGGGTTATTGGAATTCAATGAAATTTTATTTGACACGGTTCGAACCTGAATTAAAGCTGATATGACCGAAACTCAATTTTCGGATAATCCTCAAAGGGTATACATGAGATATTTTGAAAAATCGAGTCGGACCATTTTATGGATATTTTACATATTTTCTCCCTGTGGGTTATTGGAATTCATTGAAATTTTATCTAGCGCAATTCGTACCTGAATCGAAGCTCATATGACCGAAACTCGGTTTTCGGATAATCCTCAAAGGGGTTAGTACACGGGATATTGTGAACAATCGAGTCAGGCCATTTTCTTGATATTTTTATATAATTTATTCCTATGGGTTATGATAATTCAACGAAATTTTATTTGGCACAGTTCGGACCTGAATCAGAGCTGATATGATCGAAACTCGGTTTTCGGATAATCCTCAAAGGGGTTAGTACACGGGATATTGTTAAAAATCTAGTCGGACCATTTTATGGATATTTTTACATATTTTGTTCCTATGGGTTATTGGAATTCAATGAAATTTTATTTGACACAGTTCGGACCTGAATCAGAGCTGATATGACCGAAACTCGGTTTTCGGATAATCCTCAAAGGGACGTACACGGGATATTGTTAAAAATCGAGTCGGACCATTTTTGTGGATATTTTTACATATTTTGTTCCTATGGGTTATTGGAATTCAATGAAATTTTATTTGACACGGTTCGGACCTGAATTAAAGCTGATATGACCGAAACTCAATTTTCGGATAATCCTCAAAGGGTATACATGAGATATTTTGAAAAATCGAGTCGAACCATTTTATGGATATTTTTACATATTTTCTCCCTGTGGGTTATTGGAATTCAATGAAATTTTATTTGGCACAATTCGGACTTGAATCGGAGCTGATATGACCGAAACTCGGTTTTCAGATAATCCTCAAAGGGGATAGTACACGGGATATTGTGAAAAATCGAGTCAGACCATTTTCTTGATATTTTTATATAATTTATCCCTATGGGTTATGGTAATTCAACGAAATTTTATTTGGCACAGTTCTGACGTGAATCAGAGCTGATATGACCGAAACTCGGTTTTCGGATAATCCTCAAAGGGGTTAGTAGACGGGATATTGTTAAAAATCGAGTCGGACCATTTTGTGGATATTTTTACATATTTTGTTCCTATGGGTTATTGGAATTCAATGAAATTTTATCTGGCGCAATTCGTACCTGAATCGAAGCTCATATGACCGAAACTCGGTTTTCGGATAATCCTCAAAGGGGTTAGTACACGGGATATTGTGAACAATCGAGTCAGGCCATTTTCTTGATATTTTTATATAATTTATTCCTATGGGTTATGATAATTCAACGAAATTTTATTTGGCACAGTTCGGACCTGAATCAGAGCTGATATGATCGAAACTCGGTTTTCGCATAATCCTCAAAGGGGTTAGTACACGGGATATTGTTAAAAATCGAGTCGGACCATTTTATGGATATTTTTACATATTTTGTTCCTATGGGTTATTGGAATTCAATGAAATTTTATTTGGCACAGTTCGGACCTGAATCAGAGCTGATATGACCGAAACTCGGTTTTCGGATAATCCTCAAAGGGGTTAGTACACGGGATATTGTTAAAAATCGAGTCGGACCATTTTTGTGGATATTTTTACATATTTTGTTCCTATGGGTTATTGGAATTCAATGAAATTTTATTTGACACGGTTCGGACCTGAATTAAAGCTGATATGACCGAAACTCAATTTTCGGATAATCCTCAAAGGGTATACATGAGATATTTTGAAAAATCGAGTCGGACCATTTTATGGATATTTTTACATATTTTCTCCCTGTGGGTTATTGGAATTCAATGAAATTTTATCTAGCGCAATTCGTACCTGAATCGAAGCTCATATGACCGAAACTCGGTTTTCGGATAATCCTCAAAGGGGTTAGTACACGGGATATTGTGAACAATCGAGTCAGGCCATTTTCTTGATATTTTTATATAATTTATTCCTATGGGTTATGATAATTCAACGAAATTTTATTTGGCACAGTTCGGACCTGAATCAGAGCTGATATGATCGAAACTCGGTTTTCGGATAATCCTCAAAGGGGTTAGTACACGGGATATTGTTAAAAATCTAGTCGGACCATTTTATGGATATTTTTACATATTTTGTTCCTATGGGTTATTGGAATTCAATGAAATTTTATTTGACACAGTTCGGACCTGAATCAGAGCTGATATGACCGAAACTCGGTTTTCGGATAATCCTCAAATGGACGTACACGGGATATTGTTAAAAATCGAGTCGGACCATTTTTGTGGATATTTTTACATATTTTGTTCCTATGGGTTATTGGAATTCAATGAAATTTTATTTGACACGGTTCGGACCTGAATTAAAGCTGATATGACCGAAACTCAATTTTTGGATAATCCTCAAAGGGTATACATGAGATATTTTGAAAAATCGAGTCGAACAATTTTATGGATATTTTTACATATTTTCTCCCTGTGGGTTATTGGAATTCAATGAAATTTTATTTGGCACAATTCGGACTTGAATCGGAGCTGATATGACCGAAACTCGGTTTTCAGATAATCCTCAAAGGGGATAGTACACTGGATATTGTGAAAAATCGAGTCAGACCATTTTTTTGATATTTTTATTTAATTTATCCCTATGGGTTATGTTAATTCAACGAAATTTTATTTGGCACAGTTCGGACGTGAATCAGAGCTGATATGACCGAAACTCGGTTTTCGGATAATCCTCAAAGGGGTTAGTAGACGGGATATTGTTAAAAATCGAGTCAGACCATTTTGTGGATATTTTTACATATTTTGTTCCTATGGGTTATGGGAATTCAATGAAATTTTATCTGGCGCAATTCGTACCTGAATCGTAGCTCATATGACCGAAACTCGGTTTTCGGATAATCCTCAAAGGGGTTAGTACACGGGATATTGTGAACAATCGAGTCAGGCCATTTTCTTGATATTTTTATATAATTTATTCCTATGGGTTATGATAATTCAACGAAATTTTATTTGGCACAGTTCGGACCTGAATCAGAGCTGATATGATCGAAACTCGGTTTTCGGATAATCCTCAAAGGGGTTAGTACACGGGATATTGTTAAAAATCGAGTCGGACCATTTTATGGATATTTTTACATATTTTGTTCCTATGGGTTATTGGAATTCAATGAAATTTTATTTGGCACGGTTCGGACCTGAATCACAGCTGATATGACCGAAACTCGGTTTTCGGATAATCCTCAAAGGGGTTAGTACACGGGATATTGTTAAAAATCGAGTCGGACCATTTTTGTGGATATTTTTACATATTTTGTTCCTATGGGTTATTGGAATTCAATGAAATTTTATTTGACACGGTTCGGACCTGAATTAAAGCTGATATGACCGAAACTCAATTTTCGGATAATCCTCAAAGGGTATACATGAGATATTTTGAAAAATCGAGTCGGACCATTTTATGGATATTTTTACATATTTTCTCCCTGTGGGTTATTGGAATTCAATAAAATTTTATTTGGCACAGTTCGGACTTGAATCGGAGCTGATATGACCGAAACTCGGTTTTCAGATAATCCTCAAAGGGGATAGTACACGGGATATTGTGAAAAATCGAGTCAGACCATTTTCTTGATATTTTTATATAATTTATCCCTATGGGTTATGGTAATTCAACGAAATTTTATTTGGCACAGTTCGGACGTGAATCAGAGCTGATATGACCGAAACTCGGTTTTCGGATAATCCTCAAAGGGGTTAATAGATGGGATATTGTTAAAAATCGAGTCGGACCATTTTATGAATATTTTTACATATTTTGTTCCTATGGGTTATTGGAATTCAATGAAATTTTATTTGGCACAGTTCGGACCGGAATCAGAGCTGATATGACCGAAACTCGGTTTTCGGATAATCCTCAAAGGGGTTAGTACACGGGATATTGTTAAAAATCGAGTCGGACCATTTTTGTGGATATTTTTACATATTTTGTTCCTATGGGTTATTGAAATTCAATGAAATTTTATTTGACACGGTTCGGACCTGAATTAAAGCTGATATGACCGAAACTCAATTTTCGGATAATCCTCAAAGGGTATACATGAGATATTTTGAAAAATCGAGTCGGACCATTTTATGGATATTTTTACATATTTTCTCCCTATGGGTTATTGGAATTCAATGAAATTTTATTTGGCACAATTCGGACTTGAATCGGAGCTGATATGACCGAAACTCGGTTTTCAGATAATCCTCAAAGGGGATAGTACACGGGATATTGTGAAAAATCGAGTCAGACCATTTTCTTGATATTTTTATATAATTTATCCCTATGGGTTATGGTAATTCAACGAAATTTTATTTGGCACAGTTCGGACGTGAATCAGAGCCGATATGACCGAAACTCGGTTTTCGGATAATCCTCAAAGGGGTTAGTAGACGGGATATTGTTAAAAATCGAGTCGGACCATTTTGAGGATATTTTTACATATTTTGTTCCTATGGGTAATTGGAATTCAATGAAATTTTATTTGGCGCAATTCGGACCTGAATCGAAGCTCATATGACCGAAACTCAGTTTTCGGATAATCCTCAAGGGGTTAGTACACGGGATATTGTGAACAATCGAGTCAGGCCATTTTCTTGATATTTTTATATAATTTATTCCTATGGGTTATGGTAATTCAACGAAATTTTATTTGGCACAGTTCGGACCTGAATCAGAGCTGATATGATCGAAACTCGGTTTTCGGATAATCCTCAAATGGGTTAGTACACGGGATATTATTCAAAATCGAGTCGGACCATTTTATTAATATTTTTACATATTTTGTTCCTATGGGTTATTGGAATTCAATGAAATTTTATTTGACACAGTTCGGACCTGAATCAGAGCTGATATGACCGAAACTCGGTTTTCGGATAATCTTCAAAGGGGTTAGTACACGGGATATTGTTAAAAATCGAGTCGGACCATTTTTGTGGATATTTTTACATATTTTGTTCCTATGGGTTATTGGAATTCAATGAAATTTTATTTGACACGGTTCGGACCTGAATTAAAGCTGATATGACCGAAACTCAATTTTCGGATAATCCTCAAAGGGTATACATGAGATATTTTGAAAAATCGAGTCGGACCATTTTATGGATATTTTTACATATTTTCTCCCTGTGGGTTATTGGAATTCAATGAAATTTTATTTGGCACAATTCGGACTTGAATCGGAGCTGATATGACCGAAACTCGGTTTTCAGATAATCCTCAAAGGGGATAGTACACGGGATATTGTGAAAAATCGAGTCAGACCATTTTGTGGATATTTTAACATATTTTGTTCCTATGGGTAATTGGAATTCAATGAAATTTTATTTGGCGCAATTCGGACCTGAATC
Source organism: Heracleum sosnowskyi (assembly GCA_030848705.1). Classification (NCBI taxonomy): domain Eukaryota; kingdom Viridiplantae; phylum Streptophyta; class Magnoliopsida; order Apiales; family Apiaceae; genus Heracleum; species Heracleum sosnowskyi. Next base: position 74,127,957 of record CM061242.1, read on the forward strand.
GAAGCTCATATGACCGAAACTCGGTTTTCGGATAATCCTCAAAGGGGTTAGTACACGGGATATTGTGAACAATAGAGTCAGGCCATTTTCTTGATATTTTTATATAATTTATTCCTATGGGTTATGATAATTCAACGAAATTTTATTTGGCACAGTTCGGACCTGAATCAGAGCTGATATGACCGAAACTCGGTTTTCGGATAATCCTCAAAGGGGTTAGTACACAGGATATTGTTAAAAATCGAGTCGGACCATTTTTGTGGATATTTTTACATATTTTGTTCCTATGGGTTATTGGAATTCAATGAAATTTTATTTGACACGGTTCGGACCTGAATTAAAGCTGATGTGACCGAAACTCAATTTTCGGATAATCCTCAAAGGGTATACATGAGATATTTTGAAAAATCGAGTTGAACCATTTTATGGATATTTTTACATATTTTCTCCCTGTGGGTTATTGGAATTCAATGAAATTTTATTTGGCACAATTCGGACTTGAATCGGAGCTGATATGACCGAAACTCGGTTTTCAGATAATCCTCAAAGGGGATAGTACACGGGATATTGTGAAAAATCGAGTCAGACCATTTTCTTGATATTTTTATATAATTTATCCCTATGGGTTATGGTAATTCAACGAAATTTTATTTGGCACAGTTCGGACGTGAATCAGAGCTGATATGACCGAAACTCGGTTTTCGGATAATCCTCAAAGGGGTTAGTAGACGGGATATTGTTAAAAATCGAGTCGGACCATTTTGTGGATATTTTTACATATTTTGTTCCTATGGGTTATTGGAATTCAATGAAATTTTATCTGGCGCAATTCGTACCTGAATCGAAGCTCATATGACCGAAACTCGGTTTTCGGATAATCCTCAAAGGGGTTAGTACACGGGATATTGTGAACAATCGAGTCAGGCCATTATCTTGATATTTTTATATAATTTATTCCTATGGGTTATGATAATTCAACGAAATTTTATTTGGCACAGTTCGGACCTGAATCAGAGCTGATATGATCGAAACTCGGTTTTCGGATAATCCTCAAAGGGGTTAGTACACGGGATATTGTTAAAAATCGAGTCGGACCATTTTTGTGGATATTTTTACATATTTTGTTCCTATGGGTTATTGGAATTCAATGAAATTTTATTTGACACGGTTCGGACCTGAATTAAAGCTGATATGACCGAAACTCAATTTTCGGATAATCCTCAAAGGGTATACATGAGATATTTTGAAAAATCGAGTCGGACCATTTTATGGATATTTTTACATATTTTCTCCCTGTGGGTTATTGGAATTCAATGAAATTTTATCTAGCGCAATTCGTACCTGAATCGAAGCTCATATGACCGAAACTCGGTTTTCGGATAATCCTCAAAGGGGTTAGTACACGGGATATTGTGAACAATCGAGTCAGGCCATTTTCTTGATATTTTTATATAATTTATTCCTATGGGTTATGATAATTCAACGAAATTTTATTTGGCACAGTTCGGACCTGAATCAGAGCTGATATGATCGAAACTCGGTTTTCGGATAATCCTCAAAGGGGTTAGTACACGGGATATTGTTAAAAATCGAGTCGGACCATTTTATGGATATTTTTACATATTTTGTTCCTATGGGTTATTGGAATTCAATGAAATTTTATTTGGCACAGTTCGGACCTGAATCAGAGCTGATATGACCGAAACTCGGTTTTCGGATAATCCTCAAAGGGGTTAGTACACGGGATATTGTTAAAAATCGAGTCGGACCATTTTTGTGGATATTTTTACATATTTTGTTCCTATGGGTTATTGGAATTCAATGAAATTTTATTTGACACGGTTCGGACCTGAATTAAAGCTGATATGACCGAAACTCAATTTTCGGATAATCCTCAAAGGGTATACATGAGATATTTTGAAAAATCGAGTCGGACCATTTTATGGATATTTTTACATATTTTCTCCCTGTGGATTATTGGAATTCAATAAAATTTTATCTAGCGCAATTCGTACCTGAATCGAAGCTCATATGACCGAAACTCGGTTTTCGGATAATCCTCAAAGGGGTTAGTACACGGGATATTGTGAACAATCGAGTCAGGCCATTTTCTTGATATTTTTATATAATTTATTCCTATGGGTTATGATAATTCAACGAAATTTTATTTGGCACAGTTCGGACCTGAATCAGAGCTGATATGATCGAAACTCGGTTTTCGGATAATCCTCAAAGGGGTTAGTACACGGGATATTGTTAAAAATCGAGTCGGACCATTTTTGTGGATATTTTTACATATTTTGTTCCTATGGGTTATTGGAATTCAATGAAATTTTATTTGACACGGTTCGGACCTGAATTAAAGCTGATATGACCGAAACTCAATTTTCGGATAATCCTCAAAGGGTATACATGAGATATTTTGAAAAATCGAGTCGGACCATTTTATGGATATTTTTACATATTTTCTCCCTGTGGGTTATTGGAATTCAATGAAATTTTATCTAGCGCAATTCGTACCTGAATCGAAGCTCATATGACCGAAACTCGGTTTTCGGATAATCCTCAAAGGGGTTAGTACACGGGATATTGTGAACAATCGAGTCAGGCCATTTTCTTGATATTTTTATATAATTTATTCCTATGGGTTATGATAATTCAACGAAATTTTATTTGGCACAGTTCGGACCTGAATCAGAGCTGATATGATCGAAACTCGGTTTTCGGATAATCCTCAAAGGGGTTAGTACACGGGATATTGTTAAAAATCGAGTCGGACCATTTTATGGATATTTTTACATATTTTGTTCCTATGGGTTATTGGAATTCAATGAAATTTTATTTGGCACAGTTCGGACCTGAATCAGAGCTGATATGACCGAAACTCGGTTTTCGGATAATCCTCAAAGGGGTTAGTACACGGGATATTGTTAAAAATCGAGTCGGACCATTTTTGTGGATATTTTTACATATTTTGTTCCTATGGGTTATTGGAATTCAATGAAATTTTATTTGACACGGTTCGGACCTGAATTAAAGCTGATATGACCGAAACTCAATTTTCGGATAATCCTCAAAGGGTATACATGAGATATTTTGAAAAATCGAGTCGGACCATTTTATGGATATTTTTACATATTTTCTCCCTGTGGATTATTGGAATTCAATAAAATTTTATCTAGCGCAATTCGTACCTGAATCGAAGCTCATATGACCGAAACTCGGTTTTCGGATAATCCTCAAAGGGGTTAGTACACGGGATATTGTGAACAATCGAGTCAGGCCATTTTCTTGATATTTTTATATAATTTATTCCTATGGGTTATGATAATTCAACGAAATTTTATTTGGCACAGTTCGGACCTGAATCAGAGCTGATATGATCGAAACTCGGTTTTCGGATAATCCTCAAAGGGGTTAGTACACGGGATATTGTTAAAAATCGAGTCGGACCATTTTATGGATATTTTTACATATTTTGTTCCTATGGGTTATTGGAATTCAATGAAATTTTATTTGACACAGTTCGGACCTGAATCAGAGCTGATATGACCGAAACTCGGTTTTCGGATAATCCTCAAAGGGACGTACACGGGATATTGTTAAAAATCGAGTCGGACCATTTTTGTGGATATTTTTACATATTTTGTTCCTATGGGTTATTGGAATTCAATGAAATTTTATTTGACACGGTTCGGACCTGAATTAAAGCTGATATGACCGAAACTCAATTTTTGGATAATCCTCAAAGGGTATACATGAGATATTTTGAAAAATCGAGTCGAACCATTTTATGGATATTTTTACATATTTTCTCCCTGTGGGTTATTGGAATTCAATGAAATTTTATTTGGCACAATTCGGACTTGAATCGGAGCTGATATGACCGAAACTCGGTTTTCAGATAATCCTCAAAGGGGATAGTACACCGGATATTGTGAAAAATCGAGTCAGACCAATTTCTTGATATTTTTATATAATTTATCCCTATGGGTTATGGTAATTCAACGAAATTTTATTTGGCACAGTTCGGACGTGAATCAGAGCTGATATGACCGAAACTCGGTTTTCGGATAATCCTCAAAGGGGTTAGTAGACGGAATATTGTTAAAAATCGAGTCAGACCATTTTGTGGATATTTTTACATATTTTGTTCCTATGGGTTATTGGAATTCAATGAAATTTTATCTGGCGCAATTCGTACCTGAATCGAAGCTCATATGACCGAAACTCGGTTTTCGGATAATCCTCAAAGGGGTTAGTACACGGGATATTGTGAACAATCGAGTCAGGCCATTTTCTTGATATTTTTATATAATTTATTCCTATGGGTTATGATAATTCAACGAATTTTTATTTGGCACAGTTCGGACCTGAATCAGAGCTGATATGATCGAAACTCGGTTTTCGGATAATCCTCAAAGGGGTTAGTACACGGGATATTGTTAAAAATCGAGTCGGACCATTTTATGGATATTTTTACATATTTTGTTCCTATGGGTTATTGGAATTCAATGAAATTTTATTTGGCACAGTTCGGACCTGAATCAGAGCTGATATGACCGAAACTCGGTTTTCGGATAATCCTCAAAGGGGTTAGTACACGGGATATTGTTAAAAATCGAGTCGGACCATTTTTGTGGATATTTTTACATATTTTGTTCCTATGGGTTATTGGAATTCAATGAAATTTTATTTGACACGGTTCGGACCTGAATTAAAGCAGATATGACCGAAACTCAATTTTCGGATAATCCTCAAAGGGTATACATGAGATATTTTGAAAAATCGAGTCGGACCATTTTATGGATATTTTTACATATTTTCTCCCTGTGGGTTATTGGAATTCAATAAAAATTTATTTGGCACAGTTCGGACTTGAATCGGAGCTGATATGACCGAAACTCGGTTTTCAGATAATCCTCAAAGGGGATAGTACACGGGATATTGTGAAAAATCGAGTCAGACCATTTTCTTGATATTTTTATATAATTTATCCCTATGGGTTATGGTAATTCAACGAAATATTATTTGGCACAGTTCAGACGTGAATCAGAGCTGATATGACCGAAACTCGGTTTTCGGATAATCCTCAAAGGGGTTAGTAGACGGGATATTGTTAAAAATCGAGTCCGACCATTTTATGAATATTTTTACATATTTTGTTCCTATGGGTTATTGGAATTCAATGAAATTTTATTTGGCACAGTTCGGACCGGAATCAGAGCTGATATGACCGAAACTCGGTTTTCGGATAATCCTCAAAGGGGTTAGTACACGGGATATTGTTAAAAATCGAGTCGGACCATTTTTGTGGATATTTTTACATATTTTGTTCTTATGGGTTATTGAAATTCAATGAATTTTTATTTGACACGGTTCGGACCTGAATTAAAGCTGATATGACCGAAACTCAATTTTCGGATAATCCTCAAAGGGTATACATGAGATATTTTGAAAAATCGAGTCGGACCATTTTATGGATATTTTTACATATTTTCTCCCTATGGGTTATTGGAATTCAATGAAATTTTATTTGGCACAATTCGGACTTGAATCGGAGCTGATATGACCGAAACTCGGTTTTCAGATAATCCTCAAAGGGGATAGTACACGGGATATTGTGAAAAATCGAGTCAGACCATTTTCTTGATATTTTTATATAATTTATCCCTATGGGTTATGGTAATTCAACGAAATTTTATTTGGCACAGTTCGGACGTGAATCAGAGCCGATATGACCGAAACTCGGTTTTCGGATAATCCTCAAAGGGGTTAGTAGACGGGATATTGTTAAAAATCGAGTCGGACCATTTTGAGGATATTTTTACATATTTTGTTCCTATGGGTAATTGGAATTCAATGAAATTTTATTTGGCGCAATTCGGACCTGAATCGAAGCTCATATGACCGAAACTCAGTTTTCGGATAATCCTCAAGGGGTTAGTACACGGGATATTGTGAACAATCGAGTCAGGCCATTTTCTTGATATTTTTATATAATTTATTCCTATGGGTTATGGTAATTCAACGAAATTTTATTTGGCACAGTTCGGACCTGAATCAGAGCTGATATGATCGAAACTCGGTTTTCGGATAATCCTCAAATGGGTTAGTACACGGGATATTATTCAAAATCGAGTCGGACCATTTTATGAATATTTTTACATATTTTGTTCCTATGGGTTATTGGAATTCAATGAAATTTTATTTGACACAGTTCGGACCTGAATCAGAGCTGATATGACCGAAACTCGGTTTTCGGATAATCTTCAAAGGGGTTAGTACACGGGATATTGTTAAAAATTGAGTCGGACCATTTTTGTGGATATTTTTACATATTTTGTTTCTATGGGTAATTGGAATTCAATGAAATTTTATTTGGCGCAATTCGGACCTGAATCGAAGCTCATATGACCGAAACTCGGTTTTCGGATAATCCTCAAAGGGGTTAGTACACGGGATATTGTGAACAATAGAGTCAGGCCATTTTCTTGATATTTTTATATAATTTATTCCTATGGGTTATGATAATTCAACGAAATTTTATTTGGCACAGTTCGGACCTGAATCAGAGCTGATATGATCGAAACTCGGTTTTCGGATAATCCTCAAAGGGGTTAGTACACGGGATATTGTTAAAAATCGAGTCGGACCATTTTATGGATATTTTTACATATTTTGTTCCTATGGGTTATTGGAATTCAATGAAATTTTATTTGACACAGTTCGGACCTGAATCAGAGCTGATATGACCGAAACTCGGTTTTCGGATAATCCTCAAAGGGGTTAGTACACAGGATATTGTTAAAAATCGAGTCGGACCATTTTTGTGGATATTTTTACATATTTTGTTCCTATGGGTTATTGGAATTCAATGAAATTTTATTTGACACGGTTGGGACCTGAATTAAAGCTGATATGACCGAAACTCAATTTTCGGATAATCCTCAAAGGGTATACATGAGATATTTTGAAAAATCGAGTCGAACCATTTTATGGATATTTTTACATATTTTCTCCCTGTGGGTTATTGGAATTCAATGAAATTTTATTTGGCACAATTCGGACTTGAATCGGAGCTGATATGACCGAAACTCGGTTTTCAGATAATCCTCAAAGGGGATAGTACTCGGGATATTGTGAAAAATCGAGTCAGACCATTTTCTTGATATTTTTATATAATTTATCCCTATGGGTTATGGTAATTCAACGAAATTTTATTTGGCACAGTTCGGACGTGAATCAGAGCTGATATGACCGAAACTCGGTTTTCGGATAATCCTCAAAGGGGTTAGTAGACGGGATATTGTTAAAAATCGAGTCGGACCATTTTGTGGATATTTTTACATATTTTGTTCCTATGGGTTATTGGAATTCAATGAAATTTTATCTGGCGCAATTCGTACCTGAATCGAAGCTCATATGACCGAAACTCAGTTTTCGGATAATCCTCAAAGGGGTTAGTACACGGGATATTGTGAACAATCGAGTCAGGCCATTTTCTTGATATTTTTATATAATTTATTCCTATGGGTTATGATAATTCAACGAAATTTTATTTGGCACAGTTCGGACCTGAATCAGAGCTGATATGATCGAAACTCGGTTTTCGGATAATCCTCAAAGGGGTTAGTACACGGGATATTGTTAAAAATCGAGTCGGACCATTTTTGTGGATATTTTTACATATTTTGTTCCTATGGGTTATTGGAATTCAATGAAATTTTATTTGACACGGTTCGGACCTGAATTAAAGCTGATATGACCGAAACTCAATTTTCGGATAATCCTCAAAGGGTATACATGAGATATTTTGAAAAATCGAGTCGGACCATTTTATGGATATTTTTACATATTTTCTCCCTGTGGGTTATTGGAATTCAATGAAATTTTATCTAGCGCAATTCGTACCTGAATCGAAGCTCATATGACCGAAACTCGGTTTTCGGATAATCCTCAAAGGGGTTAGTACACGGGATATTGTGAACAATCGAGTCAGGCCATTTTCTTGATATTTTTATATAATTTATTCCTATGGGTTATGATAATTCAACGAAATTTTATTTGGCACAGTTCGGACCTGAATCAGAGCTGATATGATCGAAACTCGGTTTTCGGATAATCCTCAAAGGGGTTAGTACACGGGATATTGTTAAAAATCGAGTCGGACCATTTTATGGATATTTTTACATATTTTGTTCCTATGGGTTATTGGAATTCAATGAAATTTTATTTGGCACAGTTCGGACCTGAATCAGAGCTGATATGACCGAAACTCGGTTTTCGGATAATCCTCAAAGGGGTTAGTACACGGGATATTGTTAAAAATCGAGTCGGACCATTTTTGTGGATATTTTTACATATTTTGTTCCTATGGGTTATTGGAATTCAATGAAACTTTATTTGACACGGTTCGGACCTGAATTAAAGCTGATATGACCGAAACTCAATTTTCGGATAATCCTCAAAGGGTATACATGAGATATTTTGAAAAATCGAGTCGGACCATTTTATGGATATTTTTACATATTTTCTCCCTGTGGGTTATTGGAATTCAATGAAATTTTATCTAGCGCAATTCGTACCTGAATCGAAGCTCATATGACCGAAACTCGGTTTTCGGATAATCCTCAAAGGGGTTAGTACACGGGATATTGTGAACAATCGAGTCAGGCCATTTTCTTGATATTTTTATATAATTTATTCCTATGGGTTATGATAATTCAACGAAATTTTATTTGGCACAGTTCGGACCTGAATCAGAGCTGATATGATCGAAACTCGGTTTTCGGATAATCCTCAAAGGGGTTAGTACACGGGATATTGTTAAAAATCGAGTCGGACCATTTTATGGATATTTTTACATATTTTGTTCCTATGGGTTATTGGAATTCAATGAAATTTTATTTGACACAGTTCGGACCTGAATCAGAGCTGATATGACCGAAACTCGGTTTTCGGATAATCCTCAAAGGGACGTACACGGGATATTGTTAAAAATCGAGTCGGACCATTTTTGTGGATATTTTTACATATTTTGTTCCTATGGGTTATTGGAATTCAATGAAATTTTATTTGACACGGTTCGGACCTGAATTAAAGCTGATATGACCGAAACTCAAATTTTGGATAATCCTCAAAGGGTATACATGAGATATTTTGAAAAATTGAGTCGAACCATTTTATGGATATTTTTACATATTTTCTCCCTGTGGGTTATTGGAATTCAATGAAATTTTATTTGGCACAATTCGGACTTGAATCGGAGCTGATATGACCGAAACTCGGTTTTCAGATAATCCTCAAAGGGGATAGTACAGTGGATATTGTGAAAAATCGAGTCAGACCATTTTCTTGATATTTTTATATAATTTATCCCTATGGGTTATGGTAATTCAACGAAATTTTATTTGGCACAGTTCGGACGTGAATCAGAGCTGATATGACCGAAACTCGGTTTTCGGATAATCCTCATAGGGGTTAGTAGACGGAATATTGTTAAAAATCGAGTCAGACCATTTTGTGGATATTTTTACATATTTTGTTCCTATGGGTTATTGGAATTCAATGAAATTTTATCTGGCGCAATTCGTACCTGAATCGAAGCTCATATGACCGAAACTCGGTTTTCGGATAATCCTCAAAGGGGTTAGTACACGGGATATTGTGAACAATCGAGTCAGGCCATTTTCTTGATATTTTTATATAATTTATTCCTATGGGTTATGATAATTCAACGAATTTTTATTTGGCACAGTTCGGACCTGAATCAGAGCTGATATGATCGAAACTCGGTTTTCGGATAATCCTCAAAGGGGTTAGTACACGGGATATTGTTAAAAATCGAGTCGGACCATTTTATGGATATTTTTACATATTTTGTTCCTATGGGTTATTGGAATTCAATGAAATTTTATTTGGCACAGTTCGGACCTGAATCAGAGCTGATATGACCGAAACTCGGTTTTCGGATAATCCTCAAAGGGGTTAGTACACGGGATATTGTTAAAAATCGAGTCGGACCATTTTTGTGGATATTTTTACATATTTTGTTCCTATGGGTTATTGGAATTCAATGAAATTTTATTTGACACAGTTCGGACCTGAATTAAAGCTGATATGACCGAAACTCAATTTTCGGATAATCCTCAAAGGGTATACATGAGATATTTTGAAAAATCGAGTCGGACCATTTTATGGATATTTTTACATATTTTCTCCCTGTGGGTTATTGGAATTCAATGAAATTTTATTTGGCACAATTCGGACTTGAATCAGAGCTGATATGACCGAAACTCGGTTTTCAGATAATCCTCAAAGGGGATAGTACACCGGATATTGTGAAAAATCGAGTGAGACCAATTTCTTGATATTTTTATATAATTTATCCCTATAGGTTATGGTAATTCAACGAAATTTTATTTGGCACAGTTCGGACGTGAATCAGAGCTGATATGACCGAAACTCGGTTTTCGGATAATCCTCAAAGGGTTTAGTAGACGGGATATTGTTAAAAATCGAGTCGGACCATTTTGTGGATATTTTTACATATTTTGTTCTTATGGGTTATTGGAATTCAATGAAATTTTATCTAGCGCAATTCGTACCTGAATCGAAGCTCATATACCCGAAACTCGGTTTTCGGATAATCCTCAAAGGGGTTAGTACACGGGATATTGTGAACAATCGAGTCAGGCCATTTTCTTGATATTTTTATATAATTTATTCCTATGGGTTATGATAATTCAACGAAATTTTATTTGGCACAGTTCGGACCTGAATCAGAGCTGATATGATCGAAACTCGGTTTTCGGATAATCCTCAAAGGGGTTAGTACACGGGATATTGTTAAAAATCGAGTCGGACCATTTTATGGATATTTTTACATATTTTGTTCCTATGGGTTATTGGAATTCAATGAAATTTTATTTGGCACGGTTCGGACCTGAATCACAGCTGATATGACCGAAACTCGGTTTTCGGATAATCCTCAAAGGGGTTAGTACACGGGATATTGTTAAAAATCGAGTCGGACCATTTTTGTGGATATTTTTACATATTTTGTTCCTATGGGTTATTGGAATTCAATGAAATTTTATTTGACACGGTTCGGACCTGAATTAAAGCTGATATGACCGAAACTCAATTTTCGGATAATCCTCAAAGGGTATACATGAGATATTTTGAAAAATCGAGTCGGACCATTTTATGGATATTTTTACATATTTTCTCCCTGTGGGTTATTGGAATTCAATGAAATTTTATTTGGCACAATTCGGACTTGAATCGGAGCTGATATGACCGAAACTCGGTTTTCAGATAATCCTCAAAGGGGATAGTACTCGGGATATTGTGAAAAATCGAGTCAGACCATTTTCTTGATATTTTTATATAATTTATCCCTATGGGTTATGGTAATTCAACGAAATTTTATTTGGCACAGTTCGGACGTGAATCAGAGCTGATATGACCGAAACTCGGTTTTCGGATAATCCTCAAAGGGGTTAGTAGACGGGATATTGTTAAAAATCGAGTCGGACCATTTTGTGGATATTTTTACATATTTTGTTCCTATGGGTTATTGGAATTCAATGAAATTTTATCTGGCGCAATTCGTACCTGAATCGAAGCTCATATGACCGAAACTCGGTTTTCGGATAATCCTCAAAGGGGTTAGTACACGGGATATTGTTAAAAATCGAGTCAGACCATTTGTCGATATTTTTACATATTTTGTTCCTATGGGTTATTGGAATTCAATAAAATTTTATTTGACACGGTTCGGACCTGAATTAAAGCTGATATGACCGAAACTTAGTTTTTGGATAATCCTCAAAGGGGGTAGTACACGGGATATTATGAAAAATTGAGTTGGACCATTTTGTGGATATTTTTACATAGTTTGTCCCTATGGGTTATTGGAATTCAATGAAATTTTACTTGGCACCGTTCCGATCGGAATCATAGCTGATATAACCGAAACTCAGTTTTTGGATAATCCTCAAAGGGGGTAGTACACAGGATATTTTGAAAAATCAAGCCGAAGATTTTCTGGATATTTTTACATAGTTTGTCCCTTTGGGTTATTGGAATTCAATGAAATTTTATTTGGCACAGTTCGGACCTGAATCAGAGTTGATATGACCGAAACTCAGTTTTCGGATAATCCTCAAAGGGGTTAGTACACGGGATATAGTGAAAAATGGAGCCGGACCATTTTATGGATATTTTTACATATTTTCTCCCTGTGGGTTATTGGAATTCAATGAAATTTTATTTGGCGCAATTCGGACTTGAATCGGAGTTGATATGACCGAAACTCGGTTTTCAGATAATCCTCATAGGGGATAGTACACGGGATATTGTGAAAAATCGAGTTAGGCCCTTTTCTTGATATTTTTATATAATTTATCCCTATGGGTTATGGTAATTCAACGAAATTTTATTTGGCACAGTTCGGACCTGAATCAGAGCTGATATGACCGAAACTCGGTTTTCGGATAATCCGCAAAGGGGTTAGTAGACGGGATATTGTTAAAAATCGAGTCGGCCCATTTTGTGGATATTTTTACATATTTTGTTCCTATGGGTTATTGGAATTCAATGAAATTTTATCTGGTGCAATTCGTACCTGAATCGAAGCTCATATGACCGAAACTCGGTTTTCGGATAATCCTCAAAGGGGTTAGTACACGGGATATAGTGAAAAATGGAGCCGGACCATTTTATGGATATTTTTACATATTTTCTCCCTGTGGGTTATTGGAATTCAATGAAATTTTATTTGGCACAATTCGGACTTGAATCGGAGCTGATATGACCGAAACTCGGGTTTCAGATAATCCTCAAAGGGGATAGTACATGGGATATTGTGAAAAATCGAGTCAGACCATTTTCTTGATATTTTTATATAATTTATCCCTATGGGTTATGGTAATTCAACGAAATTTTATTTGGCACAGTTCGGACGTGAATCAGAGCTGATATGACCGAAACTCGGTTTTCGGATAATCCTCAAAGGGGTTAGTAGATTGGATATTGTTAAAAATCGAGTCGGACCATTTTGTGGATATTTTTACATATTTTGTTACTATGGGTTATTGGAATTCAATGAAATTTTATCTAGCGCAATTCGTACCTGAATCGAAGCTCATATGACCGAAACTCGGTTTTCGGATAATCCTCAAAGGGGTTAGTACACGGGATATTGTTAAAAATCGAGTCAGACCATTTGTCGATATTTTTACATATTTTGTTCCTATGGGTTATTGGAATTCAATAAAATTTTATTTGACACGGTTCGGACCTGAATTAAAGCTGATATGACCGAAACTTAGTTTTTGGATAATCCTCAAAGGGGGTAGTACACGGGATATTATGAAAAATTGAGTTGGACCATTTTGTGGATATTTTTACATAGTTTGTCCCTATGGGTTATTGGAATTCAATGAAATTTTACTTGGCACCGTTCCGATCGGAATCATAGCTGATATAACCGAAACTCAGTTTTTGGATAATCCTCAAAGGGGGTAGTACACAGGATATTTTGAAAAATCAAGCCGAAGATTTTCTGGATATTTTTACATAGTTTGTCCCTTTGGGTTATTGGAATTCAATGAAATTTTATTTGGCACAGTTCGGACCTGAATCAGAGTTGATATGACCGAAACTCAGTTTTCGGATAATCCTCAAAGGGGTTAGTACACGGGATATAGTGAAAAATGGAGCCGGACCATTTTATGGATATTTTTACATATTTTCTCCCTGTGGGTTATTGGAATTCAATGAAATTTTATTTGGCGCAATTCGGACTTGAATCGGAGTTGATATGACCGAAACTCGGTTTTCAGATAATCCTCATAGGGGATAGTACACGGGATATTGTGAAAAATCGAGTTAGGCCCTTTTCTTGATATTTTTATATAATTTATCCCTATGGGTTATGGTAATTCAACGAAATTTTATTTGGCACAGTTCGGACCTGAATCAGAGCTGATATGACCGAAACTCGGTTTTCGGATAATCCGCAAAGGGGTTAGTAGACGGGATATTGTTAAAAATCGAGTCGGCCCATTTTGTGGATATTTTTACATATTTTGTTCCTATGGGTTATTGGAATTCAATGAAATTTTATTTGGCGTAATTCGGACCTGAATCGAAGCTCATATGACCGAAACTCGGTTTTCGGATAATCCTCAAAGGGGTTAGTACACGGGATATTGTTAAAAATCGAGTCAGACCATTTGTCGATATTTTTACATATTTTGTTCCTATGGGTTATTGGAATTCAATAAAATTTTATTTGACACGGTTCGGACCTGAATTAAAGCTGATATGACCGAAACTTAGTTTTTGGATAATCCTCAAAGGGGGTAGTACACGGGATATTATGAAAAATTGAGTTGGACCATTTTGTGGATATTTTTACATAGTTTATCCCTATGGGTTATTGGAATTCAATGAAATTTTACTTGGCACCGTTCCGATCGGAATCATAGCTGATATAACCGAAACTCAGTTTTTGGATAATCCTCAAAGGGGGTAGTACACAGGATATTTTGAAAAATCAAGCCGAAGATTTTCTGGATATTTTTACATAGTTTGTCCCTTTGGGTTATTGGAATTCAATGAAATTTTATTTGGCACAGTTCGGACCTGAATCAGAGTTGATATGACCGAAACTCAGTTTTCGGATAATCCTCAAAGGGGTTAGTACACGGGATATAGTGAAAAATGGAGCCGGACCATTTTATGGATATTTTTACATATTTTCTCCCTGTGGGTTATTGGAATTCAATGAAATTTTATTTGGCGCAATTCGGACTTGAATCGGAGTTGATATGACCGAAACTCGGTTTTCAGATAATCCTCATAGGGGATAGTACACGGGATATTGTGAAAAATCGAGTTAGGCCCTTTTCTTGATATTTTTATATAATTTATCCCTATGGGTTATGGTAATTCAACGAAATTTTATTTGGCACAGTTCGGACCTGAATCAGAGCTGATATGACCGAAACTCGGTTTTCGGATAATCCGCAAAGGGGTTAGTAGACGGGATATTGTTAAAAATCGAGTCGGCCCATTTTGTGGATATTTTTACATATTTTGTTCCTATGGGTTATTGGAATTCAATGAAATTTTATCTGGTGCAATTCGTACCTGAATCGAAGCTCATATGACCGAAACTCGGTTTTCGGATAATCCTCAAAGGGGTTAGTACACGGGATATAGTGAAAAATGGAGCCGGACCATTTTATGGATATTTTTACATATTTTCTCCCTGTGGGTTATTGGAATTCAATGAAATTTTATTTGGCACAATTCGGACTTGAATCGGAGCTGATATGACCGAAACTCGGGTTTCAGATAATCCTCAAAGGGGATAGTACATGGGATATTGTGAAAAATCGAGTCAGACCATTTTCTTGATATTTTTATATAATTTATCCCTATGGGTTATGGTAATTCAACGAAATTTTATTTGGCACAGTTCGGACGTGAATCAGAGCTGATATGACCGAAACTCGGTTTTCGGATAATCCTCAAAGGGGTTAGTAGATTGGATATTGTTAAAAATCGAGTCGGACCATTTTGTGGATATTTTTACATATTTTGTTACTATGGGTTATTGGAATTCAATGAAATTTTATCTAGCGCAATTCGTACCTGAATCGAAGCTCATATGACCGAAACTCGGTTTTCGGATAATCCTCAAAGGGGTTAGTACACGGGATATTGTTAAAAATCGAGTCAGACCATTTGTCGATATTTTTACATATTTTGTTCCTATGGGTTATTGGAATTCAATAAAATTTTATTTGACACGGTTCGGACCTGAATTAAAGCTGATATGACCGAAACTTAGTTTTTGGATAATCCTCAAAGGGGGTAGTACACGGGATATTATGAAAAATTGAGTTGGACCATTTTGTGGATATTTTTACATAGTTTGTCCCTATGGGTTATTGGAATTCAATGAAATTTTACTTGGCACCGTTCCGATCGGAATCATAGCTGATATAACCGAAACTCAGTTTTTGGATAATCCTCAAAGGGGGTAGTACACAGGATATTTTGAAAAATCAAGCCGAAGATTTTCTGGATATTTTTACATAGTTTGTCCCTTTGGGTTATTGGAATTCAATGAAATTTTATTTGGCACAGTTCGGACCTGAATCAGAGTTGATATGACCGAAACTCAGTTTTCGGATAATCCTCAAAGGGGTTAGTACACGGGATATAGTGAAAAATGGAGCCGGACCATTTTATGGATATTTTTACATATTTTCTCCCTGTGGGTTATTGGAATTCAATGAAATTTTATTTGGCGCAATTCGGACTTGAATCGGAGTTGATATGACCGAAACTCGGTTTTCAGATAATCCTCATAGGGGATAGTACACGGGATATTGTGAAAAATCGAGTTAGGCCCTTTTCTTGATATTTTTATATAATTTATCCCTATGGGTTATGGTAATTCAACGAAATTTTATTTGGCACAGTTCGGACCTGAATCAGAGCTGATATGACCGAAACTCGGTTTTCGGATAATCCGCAAAGGGGTTAGTAGACGGGATATTGTTAAAAATCGAGTCGGCCCATTTTGTGGATATTTTTACATATTTTGTTCCTATGGGTTATTGGAATTCAATGAAATTTTATCTGGTGCAATTCGTACCTGAATCGAAGCTCATATGACCGAAACTCGGTTTTCGGATAATCCTCAAAGGGGTTAGTACACGGGATATTGTGAACAATCGAGTCAGGCCATTTTCTTGATATTTTTATATAATTTATTCCTATGGGTTATGAAAATTCAACGAAATTTTATTTGGCACAGTTCGGACCTGAATCAGAGCTGATATGATCGAAACTCGGTTTTCGGATAATCCTCAAAGGGGTTAGTATACGGGATATTGTTAAAAATCGAGTCGGACCATTTTATGGATATTTTTACATATTTTGTTCCTATGGGTTATTGGAATTCAATGAAATTTTATTTGACACAGTTCGGACCTGAATCGAAGCTCATATGACCGAAACTCGGTTTTCGGATAATCCTCAAGGGGTTAGTACACGGGATATTGTGAACAATCGAGTCAGGCCATTTTCTTGATATTTTTATATAATTTATTCCTATGGGTTATGGTAATTCAACGAAATTTTATTTGGCACAGTTCGGACGTGAATCAGAGCTGATATGATCGAAACTCGGTTTTCGGATAATCCTCAAATGGGTTAGTACACGGGATATTATTCAAAATCGAGTCGGACCATTTTATGAATATTTTTACATATTTTGTTCCTATGGGTTATTGGAATTCAATGAAATTTTATTTGGCACAGTTCGGACCTGAATCAGAGCTGATATGACCGAAACTCGGTTTTCGGATAATCTTCAAAGGGGTTAGTACACGGGATATTGTTAAAAATCGAGTCGGACCATTTTTGTGGATATTTTTACATATTTTGTTCCTATGGGTTATTGGAATTCAATGAAATTTTATTTGACACGGTTCGGACCTGAATTAAAGCTGATATGACCGAAACTCAATTTTCGGATAATCCTCAAAGGGTATACATGAGATATTTTGAAAAATCGAGTCGGACCATTTTATGGATATTTTACATATTTTCTCCCTGTGGGTTATTGGAATTCAATGAAATTTTATTTGGCACAATTCGGACTTGAATCGGAGCTGATATGACCGAAACTCGGTTTTCAGATAATCCTCAAAGGGGATAGTACATGGGATATTGTGAAAAATCGAGTCAGACCATTTTGTGGATATTTTAACATATTTTGTTCCTATGGGTAATTGGAATTCAATGAAATTTCATTTGGCGCAATTCGGACCTGAATCGAAGCTCATAAGATCGAAACTCGGTTTTCGGATAATCCTCAAAGGGGTTAGTACACGGGATATTGTGAACAATCGAGTCAGGCCATTTTCTTGATATTTTTATATAATTTATTCCTATGGGTTATGATAATTCAACGAAATTTTATTTGGCACAGTTCGGACCTGAATCAGAGCTGATATGATCGAAACTCGGTTTTCGGATAATCCTCAAAGGGGTTAGTACACGGGATATTGTTAAAAATCGAGTCGGACCATTTTATGGATATTTTTACATATTTTGTTCCTATGGGTTATTGGAATTCAATGAATTTTTATTTGGCACAGTTCGGACCTGAATCAGAGCTGATATGACCGAAACTCGGTTTTCGGATAATCCTCAAAGGGGTTAGTACACTGGATATTGTTAAAAATCGAGTCGGACCATTTTTGTGGATATTTTTACATATTTTGTTCCTATGGGTTATTGGAATTCAATGAAATTTTAATTGACACGGTTCGGACCTGAATTAAAGCTGATATGACCGAAACTCAATTTTCGGATAATCCTCAAAGGGTATACATGAGATATTTTGAAAAATCGAGTCGGACCATTTTATGGATATTTTTACATATTTTCTCCCTGTGGGTTATTGGAATTCAATGAAATTTTATTTGGCACAATTCGGACTTGAATCGGAGCTGATATGACCGAAACTCGGGTTTCAGATAATCCTCAAAGGGGATAGTACATGGGATATTGTGAAAAATCGAGTCAGACCATTTTCTTGATATTTTTATATAATTTATCCCTATGGGTTATGGTAATTCAACGAAATTTTATTTGGCACAGTTCGGACGTGAATCAGAGCTGATATGACCGAAACTCGGTTTTCGGATAATCCTCAAAGGGGTTAGTAGATTGGATATTGTTAAAAATCGAGTCGGACCATTTTGTGGATATTTTTACATATTTTGTTCCTATGGGTTATTGGAATTCAATGAAATTTTATCTAGCGCAATTCGTACCTGAATCGAAGCTCATATGACCGAAACTCGGTTTTCGGATAATCCTCAAAGGGGTTAGTACACGGGATATTGTTAAAAATCGAGTCAGACCATTTGTCGATATTTTTACATATTTTGTTCCTATGGGTTATTGGAATTCAATAAAATTTTATTTGACACGGTTCGGACCTGAATTAAAGCTGATATGACCGAAACTTAGTTTTTGGATAATCCTCAAAGGGGTAGTACACGGGATATTATGAAAAATTGAGTTGGACCATTTTGTGGATATTTTTACATAGTTTGTCCCTATGGGTTATTGGAATTCAATGAAATTTTACTTGGCACCGTTCCGATCGGAATCATAGCTGATATAACCGAAACTCAGTTTTTGGATAATCCTCAAAGGGGGTAGTACACAGGATATTTTGAAAAATCAAGCCGAAGATTTTCTGGATATTTTTACATAGTTTGTCCCTTTGGGTTATTGGAATTCAATGAAATTTTATTTGGCACAGTTCGGACCTGAATCAGAGTTGATATGACCGAAACTCAGTTTTCGGATAATCCTCAAAGGGGTTAGTACACGGGATATAGTGAAAAATGGAGCCGGACCATTTTATGGATATTTTTACATATTTTCTCCCTGTGGGTTATTGGAATTCAATGAAATTTTATTTGGCGCAATTCGGACTTGAATCGGAGTTGATATGACCGAAACTCGGTTTTCAGATAATCCTCATAGGGGATAGTACACGGGATATTGTGAAAAATCGAGTGAGGCCCTTTTCTTGATATTTTTATATAATTTATCCCTATGGGTTATGGTAATTCAACGAAATTTTATTTGGCACAGTTCGGACCTGAATCAGAGCTGATATGACCGAAACTCGGTTTTCGGATAATCCGCAAAGGGGTTAGTAGACGGGATATTGTTAAAAATCGAGTCGGCCCATTTTGTGGATATTTTTACATATTTTGTTCCTATGGGTTATTGGAATTCAATGAAATTTTATCTGGCGCAATTCGTACCTGAATCGAAGCTCATATGACCGAAACTCGGTTTTCGGATAATCCTCAAAGGGGTTAGTACACGGGATATTGTGAACAATCGAGTCAGGCCATTTTCTTGATATTTTTATATAATTTATTCCTATGGGTTATGAAAATTCAACGAAATTTTATTTGGCACAGTTCGGACCTGAATCAGAGCTGATATGATCGAAACTCGGTTTTCGGATAATCCTCAAAGGGGTTAGTACACGGGATATTGTTAAAAATCGAGTCGGACCATTTTATGGATATTTTTACAGATTTTGTTCCTATGGGTTATTGGAATTCAATGAAATTTTATTTGACACAGTTCGGACCTGAATCGAAGCTCATATGACCGAAACTCGGTTTTCGGATAATCCTCAAGGGGTTAGTACACGGGATATTGTGAACAATCGAGTCAGGCAATTTTCTTGATATTTTTATATAATTTATTCCTATGGGTTATGGTAATTCAACGAAATTTTATTTGGCACAGTTCGGACGTGAATCAGAGCTGATATGATCGAAACTCGGTTTTCGGATAATCCTCAAATGGGTTAGTACACGGGATATTATTCAAAATCGAGTCGGACCATTTTATGAATATTTTTACATATTTTGTTCCTATGGGTTATTGGAATTCAATGAAATTTTATTTGGCACAGTTCGGACCTGAATCAGAGCTGATATGACCGAAACTCGGTTTTCGGATAATCTTCAAAGGGGTTAGTACACGGGATATTGTTAAAAATCGAGTCGGACCATTTTTGTGGATATTTTTACATATTTTGTTCCTATGGGTTATTGGAATTCAATGAAATTTTATTTGACACGGTTCGGACCTGAATTAAAGCTGATATGACCGAAACTCAATTTTCGGATAATCCTCAAAGGGTATACATGAGATATTTTGAAAAATCGAGTCGGACCATTTTATGGATATTTTACATATTTTCTCCCTGTGGGTTATTGGAATTCAATGAAATTTTATTTGGCACAATTCGGACTTGAATCGGAGCTGATATGACCGAAACTCGGTTTTCAGATAATCCTCAAAGGGGATAGTACACGGGATATTGTGAAAAATCGAGTCAGACCATTTTGTGGATATTTTAACATATTTTGTTCCTATGGGTAATTAGAATTCAATGAAATTTCATTTGGCGCAATTCGGACCTGAATCGAAGCTCATAAGATCGAAACTCGGTTTTCGGATAATCCTCAAAGGGTATACATGAGATATTTTGAAAAATCGAGTCGGACCATTTTATGGATATTTTACATATTTTCTCCCTGTGGGTTATTGGAATTCAATGAAATTTTATTTGGCACAATTCGGACTTGAATCGGAGCTGATATGACCGAAACTCGGTTTTCAGATAATCCTCAAAGGGGATAGTACACGGGATATTGTGAAAAATCGAGTCAGACCATTTTGTGGATATTTTAACATATTTTGTTCCTATGGGTAATTGGAATTCAATGAAATTTCATTTGGCGCAATTCGGACGTGAATCGAAGCTCATAAGATCGAAACTCGGTTTTCGGATAATCCTCAAAGGGGTTAGTACACGGGATATTGTGAACAATCGAGTCAGGCCATTTTCTTGATATTTTTATATAATTTATTCCTATGGGTTATGATAATTCAACGAAATTTTATTTGGCACAGTTCGGACCTGAATCAGAGCTGATATGATCGAAACTCGGTTTTCGGATAATCCTCAAAGGGGTTAGTACACGGGATATTGTTAAAAATCGAGTCGGACCATTTTATGGATATTTTTACATATTTTGTTCCTATGGGTTATTGGAATTCAATGAAATTTTATTTGGCACAGTTCGGACCTGAATCAGAGCTGATATGACCGAAACTCGGTTTTCGGATAATCCTCAAAGGGGTTAGTACACTGGATATTGTTAAAAATCGAGTCGGACCATTTTTGTGGATATTTTTACATATTTTGTTCCTATGGGTTATTGGAATTCAATGAAATTTTATTTGACACGGTTCGGACCTGAATTAAAGCTGATATGACCGAAACTCAATTTTCGGATAATCCTCAAAGGGTATACATGAGATATTTTGAAAAATCGAGTCGGACCATTTTATGGATATTTTTACATATTTTCTCCCTGTGGGTTATTGGAATTCAATGAAATTTTATTTGGCACAATTCGGACTTGAATCGGAGCTGATATGACCGAAACTCGGGTTTCAGATAATCCTCAAAGGGGATAGTACATGGGATATTGTGAAAAATCGAGTCAGACCATTTTCTTGATATTTTTATATAATTTATCCCTATGGGTTATGGTAATTCAACGAAATTTTATTTGGCACAGTTCGGACGTGAATCAGAGCTGATATGACCGAAACTCGGTTTTCGGATAATCCTCAAAGGGGTTAGTAGATTGGATATTGTTAAATATCGAGTCGGACCATTTTGTGGATATTTTTACATATTTTGTTCCTATGGGTTATTGGAATTCAATGAAATTTTATCTAGCGCAATTCGTACCTGAATCGAAGCTCATATGACCGAAACTCGGTTTTCGGATAATCCTCAAAGGGGTTAGTACACGGGATATTGTTAAAAATCGAGTCAGACCATTTGTCGATATTTTTACATATTTTGTTCCTATGGGTTATTGGAATTCAATAAAATTTTATTTGACACGGTTCGGACCTGAATTAAAGCTGATATGACCGAAACTTAGTTTTTGGATAATCCTCAAAGGGGTAGTACACGGGATATTATGAAAAATTGAGTTGGACCATTTTGTGGATATTTTTACATAGTTTGTCCCTATGGGTTATTGGAATTCAATGAAATTTTACTTGGCACCGTTCCGATCGGAATCATAGCTGATATACCCGAAACTCAGTTTTTGGATAATCCTCAAAGGGGGTAGTACACAGGATATTTTGAAAAATCAAGCCGAAGATTTTCTGGATATTTTTACATAGTTTGTCCCTTTGGGTTATTGGAATTCAATGAAATTTTATTTGGCACAGTTCGGACCTGAATCAGAGTTGATATGACCGAAACTCAGTTTTTGGATAATCCTCAAAGGGGTTAGTACACGGGATATAGTGAAAAATGGAGCCGGACCATTTTATGGATATTTTTACATATTTTCTCCCTGTGGGTTATTGGAATTCAATGAAATTTTATTTGGCGCAATTCGGACTTGAATCGGAGTTGATATGACCGAAACTCGGTTTTCAGATAATCCTCATAGGGGATAGTACACGGAATATTGTGAAAAATCGAGTGAGGCCCTTTTCTTGATATTTTTATATAATTTATCCCTATGGGTTATGGTAATTCAACGAAATTTTATTTGGCACAGTTCGGACCTGAATCAGAGCTGATATGACCGAAACTCAGTTTTCGGATAATCCGCAAAGGGGTTAGTAGACGGGATATTGTTAAAAATCGAGTCGGCCCATTTTGTGGATATTTTTACATATTTTGTTCCTATGGGTTATTGGAATTCAATGAAATTTTATCTGGCGCAATTCGTACCTGAATCGAAGCTCATATGACCGAAACTCGGTTTTCGGATAATCCTCAAAGGGGTTAGTACACGGGATATTGTGAACAATCGAGTCAGGCCATTTTCTTGATATTTTTATATAATTTATTCCTATGGGTTATGAAAATTCAACGAAATTTTATTTGGCACAGTTCGGACCTGAATCAGAGCTGATATGATCGAAACTCGGTTTTCGGATAATCCTCAAAGGGGTTAGTACACGGGATATTGTTAAAAATCGAGTCGGACCATTTTATGGATATTTTTACATATTTTGTTCCAATGGGTTATTGGAATTCAATGAAATTTTATTTGACACAGTTCGGACCTGAATCGAAGCTCATATGACCGAAACTCGGTTTTCGGATAATCCTCAAGGGGTTAGTACACGGGATATTGTGAACAATCGAGTCAGGCCATTTTCTTGATATTTTTATATAATTTATTCCTATGGGTTATGGTAATTCAACGAAATTTTATTTGGCACAGTTCGGACGTGAATCAGAGCTGATATGATCGAAACTCGGTTTTCGGATAATCCTCAAATGGGTTAGTACACGGGATATTATTCAAAATCGAGTCGGACCATTTTATGAATATTTTTACATATTTTGTTCCTATGGGTTATTGGAATTCAATGAAATTTTATTTGGCACAGTTCGGACCTGAATCAGAGCTGATATGACCGAAACTCGGTTTTCGGATAATCTTCAAAGGGGTTAGTACACGGGATATTGTTAAAAATCGAGTCGGACCATTTTTGTGGATATTTTTACATATTTTGTTCCTATGGGTTATTGGAATTCAATGAAATTTTATTTGACACGGTTCGGACCTGAATTAAAGCTGATATGACCGAAACTCAATTTTCGGATAATCCTCAAAGGGTATACATGAGATATTTTGAAAAATCGAGTCGGACCATTTTATGGATATTTTACATATTTTCTCCGTGTGGGTTATTGGAATTCAATGAAATTTTATTTGGCACAATTCGGACTTGAATCGGAGCTGATATGACCGAAACTCGGTTTTCAGATAATCCTCAAAGGGGATAGTACACGGGATATTGTGAAAAATCGAGTCAGACCATTTTGTGGATATTTTAACATATTTTGTTCCTATGGGTAATTAGAATTCAATGAAATTTCATTTGGCGCAATTCGGACCTGAATCGAAGCTCATAAGATCGAAACTCGGTTTTCGGATAATCCTCAAAGGGGTTAGTACACGGGATATTGTGAACAATCGAGTCAGGCCATTTTCTTGATATTTTTATATAATTTATTCCTATGGGTTATGATAATTCAACGAAATTTTATTTGGCACAGTTCGGACCTGAATCAGAGCTGATATGATCGAAACTCGGTTTTCGGATAATCCTCAAAGGGGTTAGTACACGGGATATTGTTAAAAATCGAGTCGGACCATTTTATGGATATTTTTACATATTTTGTTCCTATGGGTTATTGGAATTCAATGAAATTTTATTTGGCACAGTTCGGACCTGAATCAGAGCTGATATGACCGAAACTCGGTTTTCGGATAATCCTCAAAGGGGTTAGTACACTGGATATTGTTAAAAATCGAGTCGGACCATTTTTGTGGATATTTTTACATATTTTGTTCCTATGGGTTATTGGAATTCAATGAAATTTTATTTGACACGGTTCGGACCTGAATTAAAGCTGATATGACCGAAACTCAATTTTCGGATAATCCTCAAAGGGTATACATGAGATATTTTGAAAAATCGAGTCGGACCATTTTATGGATATTTTTACATATTTTCTCCCTGTGGGTTATTGGAATTCAATGAAATTTTATTTGGCACAATTCGGACTTGAATCGGAGCTGATATGACCGAAACTCGGGTTTCGGATAATCCTCAAAGGGGATAGTACATGGGATATTGTGAAAAATCGAGTCAGACCATTTTCTTGATATTTTTATATAATTTATCCCTATGGGTTATGGTAATTCAACGAAATTTTATTTGGCACAGTTCGGACGTGAATCAGAGCTGATATGACCGAAACTCGGTTTTCGGATAATCCTCAAAGGGGTTAGTAGATTGGATATTGTTAAATATCGAGTCGGACCATTTTGTGGATATTTTTACATATTTTGTTCCTATGGGTTATTGGAATTCAATGAAATTTTATCTAGCGCAATTCGTACCTGAATCGAAGCTCATATGACCGAAACTCGGTTTTCGGATAATCCTCAAAGGGGTTAGTACACGGGATATTGTTAAAAATCGAGTCAGACCATTTGTCGATATTTTTACATATTTTGTTCCTATGGGTTATTGGAATTCAATAAAATTTTATTTGACACGGTTCGGACCTGAATTAAAGCTGATATGACCGAAACTTAGTTTTTGGATAATCCTCAAAGGGGTAGTACACGGGATATTATGAAAAATTGAGTTGGACCATTTTGTGGATATTTTTACATAGTTTGTCCCTATGGGTTATTGGAATTCAATGAAATTTTACTTGGCACCGTTCCGATCGGAATCATAGCTGATATACCCGAAACTCAGTTTTTGGATAATCCTCAAAGGGGGTAGTACACAGGATATTTTGAAAAATCAAGCCGAAGATTTTCTGGATATTTTTACATAGTTTGTCCCTTTGGGTTATTGGAATTCAATGAAATTTTATTTGGCACAGTTCGGACCTGAATCAGAGTTGATATGACCGAAACTCAGTTTTTGGATAATCCTCAAAGGGGTTAGTACACGGGATATAGTGAAAAATGGAGCCGGACCATTTTATGGATATTTTTACATATTTTCTCCCTGTGGGTTATTGGAATTCAATGAAATTTTATTTGGCGCAATTCGGACTTGAATCGGAGTTGATATGACCGAAACTCGGTTTTCAGATAATCCTCATAGGGGATAGTACACGGAATATTGTGAAAAATCGAGTGAGGCCCTTTTCTTGATATTTTTATATAATTTATCCCTATGGGTTATGGTAATTCAACGAAATTTTATTTGGCACAGTTCGGACCTGAATCAGAGCTGATATGACCGAAACTCAGTTTTCGGATAATCCGCAAAGGGGTTAGTAGACGGGATATTGTTAAAAATCGAGTCGGCCCATTTTGTGGATATTTTTACATATTTTGTTCCTATGGGTTATTGGAATTCAATGAAATTTTATCTGGCGCAATTCGTACCTGAATCGAAGCTCATATGACCGAAACTCGGTTTTCGGATAATCCTCAAAGGGGTTAGTACACGGGATATTGTGAACAATCGAGTCAGGCCATTTTCTTGATATTTTTATATAATTTATTCCTATGGGTTATGAAAATTCAACAAAATTTTATTTGGCACAGTTCGGACCTGAATCAGAGCTGATATGATCGAAACTCGGTTTTCGGATAATCCTCAAAGGGGTTAGTACACGGGATATTGTTAAAAATCGAGTCGGACCATTTTATGGATATTTTTACATATTTTGTTCCAATGGGTTATTGGAATTCAATGAAATTTTATTTGACACAGTTCGGACCTGAATCGAAGCTCATATGACCGAAACTCGGTTTTCGGATAATCCTCAAGGGGTTAGTACACGGGATATTGTGAACAATCGAGTCAGGCCATTTTCTTGATATTTTTATATAATTTATTCCTATGGGTTATGGTAATTCAACGAAATTTTATTTGGCACAGTTCGGACGTGAATCAGAGCTGATATGATCGAAACTCGGTTTTCGGATAATCCTCAAATGGGTTAGTACACGGGATATTATTCAAAATCGAGTCGGACCATTTTATGAATATTTTTACATATTTTGTTCCTATGGGTTATTGGAATTCAATGAAATTTTATTTGGCACAGTTCGGACCTGAATCAGAGCTGATATGACCGAAACTCGGTTTTCGGATAATCTTCAAAGGGGTTAGTACACGGGATATTGTTAAAAATCGAGTCGGACCATTTTTGTGGATATTTTTACATATTTTGTTCCTATGGGTTATTGGAATTCAATGAAATTTTATTTGACACGGTTCGGACCTGAATTAAAGCTGATATGACCGAAACTCAATTTTCGGATAATCCTCAAAGGGTATACATGAGATATTTTGAAAAATCGAGTCGGACCATTTTATGGATATTTTACATATTTTCTCCGTGTGGGTTATTGGAATTCAATGAAATTTTATTTGGCACAATTCGGACTTGAATCGGAGCTGATATGACCGAAACTCGGTTTTCAGATAATCCTCAAAGGGGATAGTACACGGGATATTGTGAAAAATCGAGTCAGACCATTTTGTGGATATTTTAACATATTTTGTTCCTATGGGTAATTAGAATTCAATGAAATTTCATTTGGCGCAATTCGGACCTGAATCGAAGCTCATAAGATCGAAACTCGGTTTTCGGATAATCCTCAAAGGGGTTAGTACACGGGATATTGTGAACAATCGAGTCAGGCCATTTTCTTGATATTTTTATATAATTTATTCCTATGGGTTATGATAATTCAACGAAATTTTATTTGGCACAGTTCGGACCTGAATCAGAGCTGATATGATCGAAACTCGGTTTTCGGATAATCCTCAAAGGGGTTAGTACACGGGATATTGTTAAAAATCGAGTCGGACCATTTTATGGATATTTTTACATATTTTGTTCCTATGGGTTATTGGAATTCAATGAAATTTTATTTGGCACAGTTCGGACCTGAATCAGAGCTGATATGACCGAAACTCGGTTTTCGGATAATCCTCAAAGGGGTTAGTACACTGGATATTGTTAAAAATCGAGTCGGACCATTTTTGTGGATATTTTTACATATTTTGTTCCTATGGGTTATTGGAATTCAATGAAATTTTATTTGACACGGTTCGGACCTGAATTAAAGCTGATATGACCGAAACTCAATTTTCGGATAATCCTCAAAGGGTATACATGAGATATTTTGAAAAATCGAGTCGGACCATTTTATGGATATTTTTACATATTTTCTCCCTGTGGGTTATTGGAATTCAATGAAATTTAATCTAGCGCAATTCGTACCTGAATCGAAGCTCATATGACCGAAACTCGGTTTTCGGATAATCCTCAAAGGGGATAGTACACGGGATATTGTGAACAATCGAGTCAGGCCATTTTCTTGATATTTTTATATAATTTATTCCTATGGGTTATGATAATTCAACGAAATTTTATTTGGCACAGTTCGGACCTGAATCAGAGCTGATATGATCGAAACTCGGTTTTCGGATAATCCTCAAAGGGGTTAGTACACGGGATATTGTTAAAAATCGAGTCGGACCATTTTATGGATATTTTTACATATTTTGTTCCTATGGGTTATTGGAATTCAATGAAATTTTATTTGACACAGTTCGGACCTGAATCAGAGCTGATATGACCGAAACTCGGTTTTCGGATAATCCTCAAAGGGACGTACACGGGATATTGTTAAAAATCGAGTCGGACCATTTTTGTGGATATTTTTACATATTTTGTTCCTATGGGTTATTGGAATTCAATGAAATTTTATTTGACACGGTTCGGACCTGAATTAAAGCTGATATGACCGAAACTCAATTTTTGGATAATCCTCAAAGGGTATACATGAGATATTTTGAAAAATCGAGTCGAACCATTTTATGGATATTTTTACATATTTTCTCCCTGTGGGTTATTGGAATTCAATGAAATTTTATTTGGCACAATTCGGACTTGAATCGGAGTTGATATGACCGAAACTCGGTTTTCAGATAATCCTCAAAGGGGATAGTACACTGGATATTGTGAAAAATCGAGTCAGACCATTTTCTTGATATTTTTATGTAATTTATCCCTATGGGTTATGGTAATTCAACGAAATTTTATTTGGCACAGTTCGGACGTGAATCAGAGCTGATATGACCGAAACTCGGTTTTCGGATAATCCTCAAAGGGGTTAGTAGACGGGATATTGTTAAAAATCGAGTCAGACCATTTTGTGGATATTTTTACATATTTTGTTCCTATGGGTTATTGGAATTCAATGAAATTTTATCTGGCGCAATTCGTACCTGAATCGAAGCTCATATGACCGAAACTCGGTTTTCGGATAATTCTCAAAGGGGTTAGTACACGGGATATTGTGAACAATCGAGTCAGGCCATTTTCTTGATATTTTTATATAATTTATTCCTATGGGTTATGATAATTCAACGAATTTTTATTTGGCACAGTTCGGACCTGAATCAGAGCTGATATGATCGAAACTCGGTTTTCGGATAATCCTCAAAGGGGTTAGTACACGGGATATTGTTAAAAATCGAGTCGGACCATTTTATGGATATTTTTACATATTTTGTTCCTATGGGTTATTGGAATTCAATGAAATTTTATTTGGCACAGTTCGGACCTGAATCAGAGCTGATATGACCGAAACTCGGTTTTCGGATAATCCTCAAATGGGTTAGTACACGGGATATTGTTAAAAATCGAGTCGGACCATTTTTGTGGATATTTTTACATATTTTGTTCCTATGGGTTATTGGAATTCAATGAAATTTTATTTGACACGGTTCGGACCTGAATTAAAGCTGATATGACCGAAACTCAATTTTCGGATAATCCTCAAAGGGTATACATGAGATATTTTGAAAAATCGAGTCGGACCATTTTATGGATATTTTTACATATTTTCTCCCTGTGGGTTATTGGAATTCAATGAAATTTTATTTGGCACAATTCGGACTTGAATCGGAGCTGATATGACCGAAACTCGGGTTTCAGATAATCCTCAAAGGGGATAGTACATGGGATATTGTGAAAAATCGAGTCAGACCATTTTCTTGATATTTTTATATAATTTATCCCTATGGGTTATGGTAATTCAACGAAATTTTATTTGGCACAGTTCGGACGTGAATCAGAGCTGATATGACCGAAACTCGGTTTTCGGATAATCCTCAAAGTGGTTAGTAGATTGGATATTGATAAAAATCGAGTCGGACCATTTTGTGGATATTTTTACATATTTTGTTCCTATGGGTTATTGGAATTCAATGAAATTTTATCTAGCGCAATTCGTACCTGAATCGAAGCTCATATGACCGAAACTCGGTTTTCGGATAATCCTCAAAGGGGTTAGTACACGGGATATTGTGAACAATCGAGTCAGGCCATTTTCTTGATATTTTTATATAATTTATTCCTATGGGTTATGATAATTCAACGAAATTTTATTTGGCACAGTTCGGACCTGAATCAGAGCTGATACGATCGAAACTCGGTTTTCGGATAATCCTCAAAGGGGTTAGTACACGGGATATTGTTAAAAATCGAGTCGGACCATTTTATGGATATTTTTACATATTTTGTTCCTATGGGTTATTGGAATTCAATGAAATTTTATTTGGCACAGTTTGGACCTGAATCACAGCTGATATGACCGAAACTCGGTTTTCGGATAATCCTCAAAGGGGTTAGTACACGGGATATTGTTAAAAATCGAGTCGGACCATTTTTGTGGATATTTTTACATATTTTGTTCATATGGGTTATTGGAATTCAATGAAATTTTATTTGACACGGTTCGGACCTGAATTAAAGCTGATATGACCGAAACTCAATTTTCGGATAATCCTCAAAGGGTATACATGAGATATTTTGAAAAATCGAGTCGGACCATTTTATGGATATTTTTACATATTTTCTCCCTGTGGGTTATTGGAATTCAATGAAATTTTATTTGGCACAATTCGGACTTGAATCGGAGCTGATATGACCGAAACTCGGGTTTCAGATAATCCTCAAAGGGGATAGTACATGGGATATTGTGAAAAATCGAGTCAGACCATTTTCTTGATATTTTTATATAATTTATCCCTATGGGTTATGGTAATTCAACGAAATTTTATTTGGCACAGTTCGGACGTGAATCAGAGCTGATATGACCGAAACTCGGTTTTCGGATAATCCTCAAAGTGGTTAGTAGATTGGATATTGTTAAAAATCGAGTCGGACCATTTTGTGGATATTTTTACATATTTTGTTCCTATGGGTTATTGGAATTCAATGAAATTTTATCTAGCGCAATTCGTACCTGAATCGAAGCTCATATGACCGAAACTCGATTTTCGGATAATCCTCAAAGGGGTTAGTACACGGGATATTGTGAACAATCGAGTCAGGCCATTTTCTTGATATTTTTATATAATTTATTCCTATGGGTTATGATAATTCAACGAAATTTTATTTGGCACAGTTCGGACCTGAATCAGAGCTGATACGATCGAAACTCGGTTTTCGGATAATCCTCAAAGGGGTTAGTACACGGGATATTGTTAAAAATCGAGTCGGACCATTTTATGGATATTTTTACATATTTTGTTCCTATGGGTTATTGGAATTCAATGAAATTTTATTTGGCACAGTTTGGACCTGAATCACAGCTGATATGACCGAAACTCGGTTTTCGGATAATCCTCAAAGGGGTTAGTACACGGGATATTGTTAAAAATCAAGTCGGACCATTTTTGTGGATATTTTTACATATTTTGTTCATATGGGTTATTGGAATTCAATGAAATTTTATTTGACACGGTTCGGACCTGAATTAAAGCTGATATGACCGAAACTCAATTTTCGGATAATCCTCAAAGGGTATACATGAGATATTTTGAAAAATCGAGTCGGACCATTTTATGGATATTTTTACATATTTTCTCCCTGTGGGTTATTGGAATTCAATGAAATTTTATTTGGCACAATTCGGACTTGAATCGGAGCTGATATGACCGAAACTCGGTTTTCAGATAATCCTCAAAGGGGATAGTACACGGGATATTGTGAAAAATCGAGTCAGACCATTTTCTTGATATTTTTATATAATTTATCCCTATGGGTTATGGTAATTCAACAAAATTTTATTTGGCACAGTTCGAACATGAATCAGAGCTGATATGACCGAAACTCGGTTTTCGGATAATCCTCAAAGGGGTTAGTAGACAGGATATTGTTAAAAATCGAGTCGGACCATTTTGTGGATATTTTTACATATTTTGTTCCTATGGGTTATTGGAATTCAATGAAATTTTATCTGGCGCAATTCGTACCTGAATCGAAGCTCATATGACCGAAACTCGGTTTTCGGATAATCCTCAAAGGGGTTAGTACACGGGATATTGTTAAAAATCGAGTCGGACCATTTGTCGATATTTTTACATATTTTGTTCCTATGGGTTA
This sequence comes from Heracleum sosnowskyi, assembly GCA_030848705.1. Lineage (NCBI taxonomy): Eukaryota > Viridiplantae > Streptophyta > Magnoliopsida > Apiales > Apiaceae > Heracleum > Heracleum sosnowskyi. Next base: position 74,160,610 of record CM061242.1, read on the forward strand.
TTGGAATTCAATAAAATTTTATTTGACACGGTTCGGACCTGAATTAAAGCTGATATGACCGAAACTTAGTTTTTGGATAATCCTCAAAGGGGGTAGTACACGGGATATTATGAAAAAATGAGTTGGACCATTTTGTGGATATTTTTACATAGTTTGTCCCTATGGGTTATTGGAATTCAATGAAATTTTACTTGGCACCGTTCCGATCGGAATCATAGCTGATATGACCGAAACTCAGTTTTTGGATAATCCTCAAAGGGGGTAGTACACAGGATATTTTGAAAAATCAAGCCGAAGATTTTCTGGATATTTTTACATAGTTTGTCCCTTTGGGTTATTGGAATTCAATGAAATTTTATTTGGCACAGTTCGGACCTGAATCAGAGTTGATATGACCGAAACTCAGTTTTCGGATAATCCTCAAAGGGGTTAGTACACGGGATATAGTGAAAAATGGAGCCGGACCATTTTATGGATATTTTTACATATTTTCTCCCTGTGGGTTATTGGAATTCAATGAAATTTTATTTGGCGCAATTCGGACTTGAATCGGAGTTGATATGACCGAAACTCGGTTTTCAGATAATCCTCATAGGGGATAGTACACGGGATATTGTGAAAAATCGAGTGAGGCCCTTTTCTTGATATTTTTATATAATTTATCCCTATGGGTTATGGTAATTCAACGAAATTTTATTTGGCACAGTTCGGACCTGAATCAGAGCTGATATGACCGAAACTCGGTTTTCGGATAATCCGCAAAGGGGTTAGTAGACGGGATATTGTTAAAAATCGAGTCGGCCCATTTTGTGGATATTTTTACATATTTTGTTCCTATGGGTTATTGGAATTCAATGAAATTTTATTTGGCGCAATTCGGACCTGAATCGAAGCTCATATGACCGAAACTCGGTTTTCGGATAATCCTCAAAGGGGTTAGTACACGGGATATTGTTAAAAATCGAGTCGGACCATTTTGTGGATATTTTTACATATTTTGTTCCTATGGGTTATTGGAATTCAATGAAATTTTATTTGACACGGTTCGGACCTGAATTAAAGCTGATATGATTGAAACTTAGTTTTTGGATAATCCTCAAAGGGGGGTAGTATAAGGGATATTATGAAAAATTGAGTAGGACCATTTTGTGGATATTTTTACATAGTTTGTCCCTATGGGTTATTGGAATTCAATGAAATTTTACTTGGCACCGTTCCGACCGGAATCATAGCTGATATGACCGAAACTCTGTTTTTGGATAATCCTCAAAGGGAGTAGTACACAGGATATTTTGAAAAATCGAGTCGAAGATTTTCTGTATATTTTTACATAGTTTGTCCCTTTGGGTTATTGGAATTCAATGAAATTTTATTTGGCACAGTTTGGACCTGAATCAGAGTTGATATGACCGAAACTCAGTTTTCGGATAATCGTCAAAGGGGTTAGTACACGGGATATAGTGAAAAATGGAGCCGGACCATTTTATGGATATTTTTACATATTTTCTCCCTGTGGGTTATTGGAATTCAATGAAATTTTATTTGGCGCAATTCGGACTTGAATCGGAGTTGATATGACCGAAACTCGGTTTTCAGATAATCCTCATAGGGGATAGTACACGGGATATTGTGAAAAATCGAGTCAGGCCCTTTTCTTGATATTTTTATATAATTTATCCCTATGGGTTATGGCAATTCAACAAAATTTTATTTGGCACAGTTCGGACCTGAATCAGAGCTGATATGACCGAAACTCGGTTTTCGGATAATCCTCAAAGGGGTTAGTAGACGGGATATTGTTAAAAATCGAGTCGGCCCATTTTGTGGATATTTTTACATATTTTGTTCCTATGGGTTATTGGAATTCAATGAAATTTTATTTGGCGCAATTCGGACCTGAATCGAAGCTCATATGACCGAAACTCGGTTTTCGGATAATCCTCAAAGGGGTTAGTACACGGGATATTGTTAAAAATCGAGTCGGACCATTTTGTGGATATTTTTACATATTTTGTTCCTATGGGTTATTGGAATTCAATGAAATTTTATTTGACACGGTTCGGACCTGAATTAAAGCTGATATGACCGAAACTTAGTTTTTGGATAATCCTCAAAGGGGGGTAGTACAAGGGATATTATGAAAAATTGAGTAGGACCATTTTGTGGATATTTTTACATAGTTTGTCCCTATGGGTTATTGGAATTCAATGAAATTTTACTTGGCATCGTTCCGACCGGAATCATAGCTGATATGACCGAAACTCTGTTTTTGGATAATCCTCAAAGGGGGTAGTACACAGGATATTTTGAAAAATCAAGTCGAAGATTTTCTGGATATTTTTACATAGTTTGTCCCTTTGGGTTATTGGAATTCAATGAAATTTTATTTGGCACAGTTTGGACCTGAATCAGAGTTGATATGACCGAAACTCAGTTTTCGGATAATCCTCAAAGGGGTTAGTACACGGGATATAGTGAAAAATGGAGCCGGACCATTTTATGGATATTTTTACATATTTTCTCCCTGTGGGTTATTGGAATTCAATGAAATTTTATTTGGCGCAATTCGGACTGGAATCGGAGTTGATATGACCGAAACTCGGTTTTCAGATAATCCTCAAAGGGGATAGTACACGGGATATTGTGAAAAATCGAGTCAGGCCATTTTCTTGATATTTTTATATAATTTATCCCTATGGGTTATGGTAATTCAACGAAATTTTATTTGGCACAGTTCAGACCTGAATCAGAGCTGATATGACCGAAACTCGGTTTTTGGATAATCCTCAAAGGGGTTAGTACACGGGATATTGTTAAAAATCGAGTCGGACCATTTTGTGGATATTTTTACATATTTTGTTCCTATGGGTTATTGGAATTCAATGAAATTTTATTTGGCGCAATTCGGACCTGAATCGAAGCTCATATGACCGAAACTCGGTTTTCGGATAATCCTCAAAGGGGTTAGTACACGGGATATTGTTAAAAATCGAGTCGGACCATTTTTTGGATATTTTTACATATTTTGTTCCTATGGGTTATTGGAATTCAATGAAATTTTATTTGACACGGTTTGGACCTGAATTAAAGCTGATATGACCGAAACTTAGTTTTTGCATAATCCTCAAAGGGGGTAGTACAAGGGATATTATGAAAAATTGAGTAGGACCATTTTGTGGATATTTTTACATAGTTTGTCCCTATGGGTTATTGGAATTCAATGAAATTTTACTTGGCACCGTTCCGATCGGAATCATAGCTGATATGACCAAAACTCAGTTTTTGGATAATCCTCAAAGGGGGTAGTACACAGGATATTTTGAAAAATCGAGTCGAAGATTTTCTGGATATTTTTACATAGTTTGTCCCTTTGGGTTATTGGAATTCAATGAAATTTTATTTGGCACAGTTCGGACCTGAATCAGAGTTGATATGACCGAAACTCAGTTTTCGGATAATCCTCAAAGGGGTTAGTACACGGGATATAGTGAAAAATGGAACCAGACCATTTTATGGATATTTTTACATATTTTCTCCCTGTGGGTTATTGGAATTCAATGAAATTTTATTTGGCGCAATTCGGGCTTGAATCGGAGTTGATATGACCGAAACTCGGTTTTCAGATAATCCTCAAAGGGGATAGTACACGGGATATTGTGAAAAATCGAGTCAGGCCATTTTCTTGATATTTTTATATAATTTATCCCTATGGGTTATGGTAATTCAACGAAATTTTATTTGGCACAGTTCGGACCTGAATCAGAGCTGATATGACCGAAACTCGGTTTTTGGATAATCCTCAAAGGGGTTAGTACACGGGATATTGTTAAAAATCGAGTCGGACCATTTTGTGGATATTTTTACATATTTTGTTCCTATGGGTTATTGGAATTCAATGAAATTTTATTTGGCGCAATTCGGACCTGAATCGAAGCTCATATGACCGAAACTCGGTTTTCGGATAATCCTCAAAGGGGTTAGTACACGGGATATTGTTAAAAATCAAGTCGGACCATTTTGTGGATATTTTTACATATTTTGTTCCTATGGGTTATTGGAATTCAATGAAATTTTATTTGACACGGTTTGGACCTGAATTAAAGCTGATATGACCGAAACTTAGTTTTTGCATAATCCTCAAAGGGGGTAGTACAAGGGATATTATGAAAAATTGAGTAGGACCATTTTGTGGATATTTTTACATAGTTTGTCCCTATGGGTTATTGGAATTCAATGAAATTTTACTTGGCACCGTTCCGATCGGAATCATAGCTGATATGACCGAAACTCTGTTTTTGGATAATCCTCAAAGGGGGTAGTACACATGATATTTTGAAAAATCGAGTCGAAGATTTTCTGGATATTTTTACATAGTTTGTCCCTTTGGGTTATTGGAATTCAATGAAATTTTATTTGGCACAGTTTGGACCTGAATCAGAGTTGATATGACCGAAACTCAGTTTTCGGATAATCCTCGAAGGGGTTAGTACACGGGATATAGTGAAAAATGGAGCCGGACCATTTTATGGATATTTTTACATATTTTCTCCCTGTGGGTTATTGGAATTCAATGAAATTTTATTTGGCGCAATTCGGACTTGAATCGGAGTTGATATGACCGAAACTCGGTTTTCAGATAATCCTCATAGGGGATAGTACACGGGATATTGTGAAAAATCGAGTCAGGCCCTTTTCTTGATATTTTTATATAATTTATCCCTATGGGTTATGGCAATTCAACGAAATTTTATTTGGCACAGTTCGGACCTGAATCAGAGCTGATATGACCGAAACTCGGTTTTCGGAAAATCCTCAAAGGGGTTAGTAGACGGGATATTGTTAAAAATCGAGTCGGCCCATTTTGTGGATATTTTTACATATTTTGTTCCTATGGGTTATTGGAATTGAATGAAATTTTATTTGGCGCAATTCGGACCTGAATCGAAGCTCATATGACCGAAACTCGGTTTTCGGATAATCCTCAAAGGGGTTAGTACACGGGATATTGTTAAAAATCGAGTCGGACCATTTTGTGGATATTTTTACATATTTTGTTCCTATGGGTTATTGGAATTCAATGAAATTTTATTTGACACGGTTCGGACCTGAATTAAAGCTGATATGACCGAAACTGAGTTTTTGGATAATCCTAAAAGGGGGTAGTACAAGGGATATTATGAAAAATTGAGTAGGACCATTTTGTGGATATTTTTACATAGTTTGTCTCTATGGGTTATTGGAATTCAATGAAATTTTACTTGGCACCGTTCCGACCGGAATCATAGCTGATATGACCAAAACTCTGTTTTTGGATAATCCTCAAAGGGGGTAGTACACAGGATATTTTGAAAAATCGAGTCGAAGAATTTCTGGATATTTTTACATAGTTTGTCCCTTTGGGTTATTGGAATTCAATGAAATTTTATTTGGCACAGTTTGGACCTGAATCAGAGTTGATATGACCGAAACTCAGTTTTCGGATAATCCTCAAAGGGGTTAGTACACGGGATATAGTGAAAAATGGAGCCGGACCATTTTATGGATATTTTTACATATTTTCTCCCTGTGGGTTATTGGAATTCGATGAAATTTTATTTGGCGTAATTCGGACTTGAATCGGAGTTGATATGACCGAAACTCGGTTTTCAGATAATCCTCAAATGGGATAGTACACGGGATATTGTGAAAAATCGAGTCAGGCCATTTTCTTGATATTTTTATATAATTTATCCCTATGGGTTATGGTAATTCAACGAAATTTTATTTGGCATAGTTCGGACCTGAATCAGAATTCATATGACCGTAACTCGGTTTTTGGATAATCCTCAAAGGGGTTAGTACACTGGATATTGTTAAAAATCGAGTCGTACCATTTTGTGGATATTTTTACATATTTTGTTCCTATGGGTTATTGGAATTCAATGAAATTTTATTTGGCGCAATTCGGACCTGAATCGAAGCTCATATGACCGAAACTCGGTTTTCGGATAATCCTCAAAGGGGTTAGTACACGGGATATTGTTAAAAATCGAGTCGGACCATTTTGTGGATATTTTTACATATTTTGTTCCTATGGGTTATTGGAATTCAATGAAATGTTATTTGACACGGTTCGGACCTGAATTAAAGCTGATATGACCGAAACTTAGTTTTTGGATAATCCTCAAAGGGGGTAGTACAAGGGATATTATGAAAAATTGAGTAGGACCATTTTGTGGATATTTTTACATAGTTTGTCCCTATGGGTTATTGGAATTCAATGAAATTTTACTTGGCACCGTTCCGATCGGAATCATAGCTGATATGACCGAAACTCAGTTTTTGGATAATCCTCAAAGGGGGGTAGTACACAGGATATTTTGAAAAATCGAGTCGAAGATTTTCTGGATATTTTTACATAGTTTGTCCCTTTGGGTTATTGGAATTCAATGAAATTTTATTTGGCACAGTTCGGACCTGAATCAGAGTTGATATGACCGAAACTCAGTTTTCGGATAATCCTCAAAGGGGTTAGTACACGGGATATAGTGAAAAATGGAGCCGGACCATTTTATGGATATTTTTACATATTTTCTCCCTCTGGGTTATTGGAAATCAATGAAATTTTATTTGGCGCAATTCGGACTTGAATCGGAGTTGATATGACCGAAACTCGGTTTTCAGATAATCCTCATAGGGGATAGTACACGGGATATTGTGAAAAATCGAGTCAGGCCCTTTTCTTGATATTTTTATATAATTTATCCCTATGGGTTATGGCAATTCAACGAAATTTTATTTGGCACAGTTCGGACCTGAATCAGAGCTGATATGACCGAAACTCGGTTTTCGGATAATCCTCAAAGGGGTTAGTAGACGGGATATTGTTAAAAATCGAGTCGGCCCATTTTGTGGATATTTTTACATATTTTGTTCCTATGGGTTATTGGAATTCAATGAAATTTTATTTGGCGCAATTCGGACCTGAATCGAAGCTCATATGACCGAAACTCGATTTTCGGATAATCCTCAAAGGGGTTAGTACACGGGATATTGTTAAAATTCGAGTCGGACCATTTTGTGGATATTTTAACATATTTTGTTCCTATGGGTTATTGGAATTCAATGAAATTTTATTTGACACGGTTCGGACCTAAATTAAAGCTAATATGACCGAAACTTAGTTTTTGGATAATCCTCAAAGGGGGTAGTACAAGGGATATTATGAAAAATTGAGTAGGACCATTTTGTGGATATTTTTACATAGTTTGTCCCTATGGGTTATTGGAATTCAATGAAATTTTACTTGGCACCGTTCTGACCGGAATCATAGCTGATATGACCGAAACTCTGTTTTTGGATAATCCTCAAAGGGGGTATTACACAGGATATTTTGAAAAATCGAGTCAAAGATTTTCTGGATATTTTTACATAGTTTGTCCCTTTGGGTTATTGGAATTCAATGAAATTTTTTTTGGCACAGTTTGGACCTGAATCAGAGTTGATATGACCGAAACACAGTTTTCGGATAATCCTCAAAGTGGTTGGTACACGGGATATAGTGAAAAATGGAGCCGGACCATTTTATGGATATTTTTACATATTTTCTCCCTGTGAGTTATTGGAATTCAATGAAATTTTATTTGGCGCAATTCGGACTTGAATCGGAGATGATATGACCGAAACTCGGTTTTCAGATAATCCTCAAAGGGGATAGTACACGGGATATTATGAAAAATCGAGTCAGACAATTTTCTTGATATTTTTATATAATTTATCCCTATGGGTTATGGTAATTCAACGAAATTTTATTTGGCACAGTTCGGACCTGAATCAGAGCTGATATGACCGAAACTCGATTTTTGGATAATCCTCAAAGGGGTTAGTACACGGGATATTGTTAAAAATCGAGTCGGACCATTTTGTGGATATTTTTACATATTTTGTTCCTATGGGTTATTGGAATTCAATGAAATTTTATTTGGCGCAATTCTGACCTGAATCGAAGCTCATATGACCGAAACTCGGTTTTCGGATAATCCTCAAAGGGGTTAGTACACGGGATATTGTTAAAAATCGAGTCGGACCATTTTGTGGGTATTTTTACATATTTTGTTCCTATGGGTTATTGGAATTCAATGAAATTTTATTTGACATGGTTCGGACCTGAATTAAAGCTGATATGACCGAAACTTAGTTTTTGGATAATCCTCAAAGGGGGTAGTACAAGGGATATTATGAAAAATTGAGTAGGACCATTTTGTGGATATTTTTACATAGTTTGTCCCTATGGGTTATTGGAATTCAATGAAATTTTACTTGGCACCGTTCCGATCGGAATCATAGCTGATATGACCGAAACTCAGTTTTTGGATAATCCTCAAAGGGGGTAGTACACAGGATATTTTGAAAAATCGAGTCGAAGATTTTCTGGATATTTTTACATAGTTTGTCCCTTTGGGTTATTGGAATTCAATGAAATTTTATTTGGCACAGTTCGGACCTGAATCAGAGTTGATATGACCGAAACTCAATTTTCGATTAATCCTCAAAGGGGTTAGTACACGGGATATAGTGAAAAATGGAGCCGGACCATTTTATGGATATTTTTACATATTTTCTCCCTGTGGGTTATTGGAATTCAATGAAATTTTATTTGGCGCAATTCGGACTTGAATCGGAGTTGATATGACCGAAACTCGGTTTTCAGATAATCCTCAAAGGGGATAGTACACGGGATATTGTGAAAAATCGAGTCAGGCCATTTTCTTGATATTTTTATATAATTTATCCCTATGGGTTATGGTAATTCAACGAAATTTTATTTGGCACAGTTCGGACCTGAATCAGAGCTGATATGACCGAAACTCGGTTTTCGGATAATCCTCAAAGGGGTTAGTAGACGGGATATTGTAAAAAATCGAGTCGGCCCATTTTGTGGATATTTTTACATATTTTGTTCCTATGGGTTATTGGAATTCAATGAAATTTTATTTGGCGCAATTCGGACCTGAATCGAAGCTCATATGACTGAAACTCGGTTTTCGGATAATCCTCAAAGGGGTTAGTACACGGGATATTGTTAAAAATCGAGTCGGACCATTTTGTGGATATTTTTACATATTTTGTTCCTATGGGTTATTGGAATTCAATGAAATTTTATTTGACACGGTTCGGACCTGAATTAAAGCTGATATGACCGAAACTTAGTTTTTGGATAATCCTCAAAGGGGGTAGTACAAGGGATATTATGAAAAATTGAGTAGGACCATTTTGTGGATATTTTTACATAGTTTGTCCCTATGGGTTATTGGAATCCAATGAAATTTTACTTGGCACCGTTCCGACCGGAATCATAGCTGATATGACCGAAACTCTGTTTTTGGATAATCCTCAAAGGGGGTAGTACACAGGATATTTTGAAAAATCGAGTCGAAGATTTTCTGGATATTTTTACATAGTTTGTCCCTTTGGGTTATTGGAATTCAATGAAATTTTATTTGGCACAGTTTGGACCTGAATCAGAGTTGATATGACCGAAACTCAGTTTTCGGATAATCCTCAAAGGGGTTAGTACACGGGATATAGTGAAAAATGGAGCCGGACCATTTTATGGATATTTTTACATATTTTCTCCCTGTGGGTTATTGGAATTCAATGAAATTTTATTTGGCGCAATTCGGACTTGAATCGGAGTTGATATGACCGAAACTCGGTTTTCAGATAATCCTCAAAGGGGATAGTACACGGGATATTATGAAAAATCGAGTCAGGCTATTTTCTTGATATTTTTATATAATTTATCCCTATGGGTTATGGTAATTCAACGAAATTTTATTTGGCACAGTTCGGACCTGAATCAGAGCTGATATGACCGAAACTCGGTTTTTGGATAATCCTCAAAGGGGTTAGTACACGGGATATTGTTAAAAATCGAGTCGGACCATTTTGTGGATATTTTTACATATTTTGTTCCTATGGGTTATTGGAATTCAATGAAATTTTATTTGGCGCAATTCAGACCTGAATCGAAGCTCATATGACCGAAACTCGGTTTTCGGATAATCCTCAAAGGGGTTAGTACACGGGATATTGTTAAAAATCGAGTCGGACCATTTTGTGGATATTTTTACATATTTTGTTCCTATGGGTTATTGGAATTCAATGAAATTTTATTTGACACGGTTCGGACCTGAATTAAAGCTGATACGACCGAAACTTAGTTTTTGGATAATCCTCAAAGGGGGTAGTACAAGGGATATTATGAAAAATTGAGTAGGACCATTTTGTGGATATTTTTACATAGTTTTTCCCTATGGGTTATTGGAATTCAATGAAATTTTACTTGGCACCGTTCCGATCGGAATCATAGCTGATATGACCGAAACTCAGTTTTTGGATAATCCTCAAAGGGGGTAGTACACAGGATATTTTGAAAAATCGAGTCGAAGATTTTCTGGATATTTTTACATAGTTTGTCCCTTTGGGTTATTGGAATTCAATGAAATTTTATTTGGCACAGTTCGGACCTGAATCAGAGTTGATATGACCGAAACTCAGTTTTCGGATAATCCTCAAAGGGGTTAGTACACGAGATATAGTGAAAAATGGAGCCGGACCATTTTATGGATATTTTTACATATTTTCTCCCTGTGGGTTATTGGAATTCAATGAAATTTTATTTGGCGCAATTCGGACTTGAATCGGAGTTGATATGACCGAAACTCGGTTTTTAGATAATCCTCAAAGGGGATAGTACACGGGATATTATGAAAAATCGAGTCAGGCCATTTTCATGATATTTTTATATAATTTATCCCTATGGGTTATGGTAATTCAACGAAATTTTATTTGGCACAGTTCGGACCTGAATCAGAGCTGATATGACCGAAACTCGGTTTTTGGATAATCCTCAAAGGGGTTAGTACACGGGATATTGTTAAAAATCGAGTCGGACCATTTTGTGGATATTTTTACATATTTTGTTCCTATGGGTTATTGGAATTCCATGAAATTTTATTTGGCGCAATTCGGACCTGAATCGAAGCTCATATGACCGAAACTCGGTTTTCGGATAATCCTCAAAGGGGTTAGTACACGGGATATTGTTAAAAATCGAGTCGGACCATTTTGTAGATATTTTTACATATTTTGTTCCTATGGGTTATTGGAATTCAATGAAATTTTATTTGACACGGTTCGGACCTGAATTAAAGCTGATACGACTGAAACTTAGATTTTGGATAATCCTCAAAGGGGGTAGTACAAGGGATATTATGAAAAATTGAGTAGGACCATTTTGTGGATATTTTTACATAGTTTGTCCCTATGGGTTATTGGAATTCAATGAAATTTTACTTGGCACCGTTCCGATCGGAATCGTAGTTGATATGACCGAAACTTAGTTTTTGGATAATCCTCAAAGGGGGTAGTACACAGGATATTTTGAAAAATCGAGTCGAAGATTTTCTGGATATTTTTACATAGTTTGTCCCTTTGGGTTATTGGAATTCAATGAAATTTTATTTGGCACAGTTCGGACCTGAATCAGAGTTGATATGACCGAAACTCAGTTTTCGGATAATCCTCAAAGGGGTTAGTACACGGGATATAGTGAAAAATGGAGCCGGACCATTTTATGGATATTTTTACATATTTTCTCCCTGTGGGTTATTGGAATTCAATGAAATTTTATTTGGCGCAATTCGGACTTGAATCGGAGTTGATATGACCGAAACTCGGTTTTCAGATAATCCTCATAGGGATATTGTGAAAAATCGAGTCAGGCCCTTTTCTTGTTATTTTTATATAATTTATCCCTATGGGTTATGGCAATTCAACGAAATTTTATTTGGCATAGTTCGGACCTGAATCAGAGCTGATATGACCGAAACTCGGTTTTCGGATAATCCTCAAAGGGGTTAGTAGACGGGATATTGTTAAAAATCAAGTCGGCCCATTTTGTGGATATTTTTACATATTTTGTTCCTATGGGTTATTGGAATTCAATGAAATTTTATTTGGAGCAATTCGGACCTGAATCGAAGCTCATATGACCGAAACTCGGTTTTCGGATAATCCTCAAAGGGGTTAGTACACGGGATATTGTTAAAAATCGAGTCGGACCATTTTGTGGATATTTTTACATATTTTGTTCCTATGGGTTATTGGAATTCAATGAAATTTTATTTGACACGGTTCGGACCTGAATTAAAGCTGATACGACCGAAACTTAGTTTTTGGATAAACCTCAAAGGGGGTAGTACAAGGGATATTATGAAAAATTGAGTAGGACCATTTTGTGGATATTTTTACATAGTTTGTCCCTATGGGTTATTGGAATTCAATGAAATTTTACTTGGCACCGTTCCGATCGGAATCATAGTTGATATGACCGAAACTCAGTTTTTGGATAATCCTCAAAAGGGGTAGTACACAGGATATTTTGAAAAATCGAGTCGAAGATTTTCTGGATATTTTTACATAGTTTGTCCCTTTGGGTTATTGGAATTCAATGAAATTTTATTTGGCACAGTTCGGACCTGAATCAGAGTTGATATGACCGAAACTCAGTTTTCGGATAATCCTCAAAGGGGTTAGTACACGGGATATAGTGAAAAATGAAGCCGGACCATTTTATGGATATTTTTACATATTTTCTCCCTGTGGGTTATTGGAATTCAATGAAATTTTATTTGGCGCAATTCGGACTTGAATCGGAGTTGATATGACCGAAACTCGGTTTTCAGATAATCCTCAAAGGGGATAGTACACGGGATATTGTGAAAAATCGAGTTAGGCCATTTTCTTGATATTTTTATATAATTTATCCCTATGGGTTATGGTAATTCAACGAAATTTTATTTGGCACAGTTCGGACCTGAATCAGAGCTGATATGACCGAAACTCGGTTTTTGGATAATCCTCAAAGGGGTTAGTACACGGGATATTGTTAAAAATCGAGTCGGACCATTTTGTGGATATTTTTACATATTTTGTTCCTATGGGTTATTGGAATTCAATGAAATTTTATTTGGCGCAATTCGGACCTGAATCGAAGCTCATATGACCGAAACTCGGTTTTCGGATAATCCTCAAAGGGTACACGGGATATTGTTAAAAATCGAGTCGGACCATTTTGTGGATATTTTTACATATTTTGTTCCTATGGGTTATTGGAATTCAATGAAATTTTATTTGACACGGTTCGGACCTGAATTAAAGCTGATATGACCGAAACTTAGTTTTTGGATAATCCTCAAAGGGGGTAGTACAAGGGATATTATGAAAAATTGAGTAGGACCATTTTGTGGATATTTTTACATAGTTTGTCCCTATGGGTTATTGGAATTCATTGAAATTTTACTTGGCACCGTTCCGATCGGAATCATAGCTGATATGACCAAAACTTAGTTTTTGGATAATCCTCAAAGGGGGTAGTACACAGGATATTTTGAAAAATCGAGTCGAAGATTTTCTGGATATTTTTACATAGTTTGTCCCTTTGGGTTATTGGAATTCAATGAAATTTTATTTGGCACAGTTCGGACCTGGATCAGAGTTGATATGACCGAAACTCAGTTTTCGGATAATCCTCAAAGGGGTTAGTACACGGGATATAGTGAAAAATGGAGCCGGACCATTTTATGGATATTTTTACATATTTTCTCCCTGTGGGTTATTGGAATTCAATGAAATTTTATTTGGCGCAATTCGGACTTGAATCAGAGTTGATATGACCGAAACTCGGTTTTCAGATAATCCTCATAGGGGATAGTACACGGGATATTGTGAAAAATCGAGTCAGGCCCTTTTCTTGATATTTTTATATAATTTATCCCTATGGGTTATGGCAATTCAACGAAATTTTATTTGGCATAGTTCGGACCTGAATCAGAGCTGATATGACCGAAACTCGGTTTTCGGATAATCCTCAAAGTGGTTAGTAGACGGGATATTGTTAAAAATCGAGTCAGCCCATTTTGTGGATATTTTTACATATTTTGTTCCTATGGGTTATTGGAATTCAATGAAATTTTATTTGGCGCAATTCGGACCTGAATCGAAGCTCATATGACCGAAACTCGGTTTTCGGATAATCCTCAAAGGGGTTAGTACACGGGATATTGTTAAAAATCGAGTCGAACCATTTTGTGGATATTTTTACATATTTTGTTCCTATGGGTTATTGGAATTCAATGAAATTTTATTTGACACCGTTCGGACCTGAATTAAAGCTGATATGACCGAAACTTAGTTTTTGGATAATCCTCAAAGGGGGTAGTACAAGGGATATTATGAAAAATTGAGTAGGACCATTTTGTGGATATTTTTACATAGTTTGTCCCTATGGGTTATTGGAATTCAATGAAATTTTACTTGGCACCGTTCCGATCGGAATCATAGCTGATATGACCGAAACTCAGTTTTTGGATAATCCTCAAAAGGGGTAGTACACAGGATATTTTGAAAAATCGAGTCGAAGATTTTCTGGATATTTTTACATAGTTTGTCCCTTTGGGTTATTGGAATTCAATGAAATTTTATTTGGCACAGTTCGGACCTGAATCAGAGTTGATATGACCGAAACTCAGTTTTCGGATAATCCTCAAAGGGGTTAGTACACGGGATATAGTGAAAAATGGAGCCGGACCATTTTATGGATATTTTTACATATTTTCTCCCTGTGGATTATTGAAATTCAATGAAATTTTATTTGGCGCAATTCGGACTTGAATCGGAGTTGATATGACCGAAACTCGGTTTTCAGATAATCCTCATAGGGGATAGTACACGGGATATTGTGAAAAATCGAGTCAGGCCCTTTTCTTGATATTTTTATATAATTTATCCCTATGGGTTATGGTAATTCAACGAAATTTTATTTGGCACAGTTCGGACCTGAATCAGAGCTGATATGACCGAAACTCGGTTTTCGGATAATCCTCAAAGGGGTTAGTACACGGGATATTGTTAAAAATCGAGTCGGACCATTTTGTGGATATTTTTACATATTTTGTTCCTATGGGTTATTGGAATTCAATGAAATTTTATTTGGCGCAATTCGGACCTGAATCGAAGCTCATATGACCGAAACTCGGTTTTCGGATAATCTTCAAAGGGGTTAGTACACGGGATATTGTTAAAAATCGAGTCGGACCATTTTGTGGATATTTTTACATATTTTGTTCCTATGGGTTATTGGAATTCAATGAAATTTTATTTGACACGGTTCGGACCTGAATTAAAGCTGATACGACTGAAACTTAGTTTTTGGATAATCCTCAAAGGAGGTAGTACAAGGGATATTATGAAAAATTGAGTAGGACCATTTTGTGGATATTTTTACATAGTTTGTCCCTATGGGTTATTGGAATTCAATGAAATTTTACTTGGCACCGTTCCGATCGGAATCATTGCTGATATGACCGAAACTTAGTTTTTGGATAATCCTCAAAGGGGGTAGTACACAGGATATTTTGAAAAATCGAGTCGAAGATTTTCTGGATATTTTGACATAGTTTGTCCCTTTGGGTTATTGGAATTCAATGAAATTTTATTTGGCACAGTTCGGACCTGAAACAGAGTTGATATGACCGAAACTCAGTTTTCGGATAATCCTCAAAGGGGTTAGTACACGGGATATAGTGAAAAATGAAGCCGGACCATTTTATGGATATTTTTACATATTTTCTCCCTATGGGTTATTGGAATTCAATGAAATTTTATTTGGCGCAATTCGGACTTGAATCGGAGTTGATATGACCGAAACTCGGTTTTTAGATAATCCTCAAAGGGGATAGTACACGGGATATTGTGAAAAATCGAGTTAGGCCATTTTCTTGATATTTTTATATAATTTATCCCTATGGGTTATGGTAATTCAACGAAATTTTATTTGGCACAGTTCGGACCTGAATCAGAGCTGACATGTCCGAAACTCGGTTTTTGGATAATCCTCAAAGGGGTTAGTACACGGGATATTGTTAAAAATCGAGTCGGACCATTTTGTGGATATTTTTACATATTTTGTTCCTATGGGTTATTGGAATTCAATGAAATTTTATTTGGCGCAATTCGGACCTGAATCGAAGCTCATATGACCGAAACTCGGTTTTCGGATAATCCTCAAAGGGGTTAGTACACGGGATATTGTTAAAAATCGAGTCGGACCATTTTGTGGATATTTTTACATATTTTGTTCCTATGGGTTATTGGAATGCAATGAAATTTTATTTGACACGGTTCGGACCTGAATTAAAGCTGATATGACCGAAACTTAGTTTTTGGATAATCCTCAAAGGGGGTAGTACAAGGGATATTATGAAAAATTGAGTAAGACCATTTTGTGGATATTTTTACATAGTTTGTTCCTATGGGTTATTGGAATTCAATGAAATTTTACTTGGCACCGTTCCGATCGGAATCATAGTTGATATGACCGAAACTTAGTTTTTGGATAATCCTCAAAGGGGGTAGTACACAGGATATTTTGAAAAATCGAGTCGAAGATTTTCTGGATATTTTTACATAGTTTGTCCCTTTGGGTTATTGGAATTCAATGAAATTTTATTTGGCACAGTTCGGACCTGAATCAGAGTTGATATGACCGAAACTCAGTTTTCGGATAATCCTCAAAGGGGTTAGTACACGGGATATAGTGAAAAATGGAGCCGGACCATTTTATGGATATTTTTACATATTTTCTCCCTGTGGGTTATTGGAATTCAATGAAATTTTATTTGGCACAATTCGGACTTGAATCGGAGTTGATATGACCGAAACTCGGTTTTCAGATAATCCTCATAGGGGATAGTACACGGGATATTGTGAAAAATCGAGTCAGGCCCTTTTCTTGTTATTTTTATATAATTTATCCCTATGGGTTATGGCAATTCAACGAAATTTTATTTGGCATAGTTCGGACCTGAATCAGAGCTGATATGACCGAAACTCGGTTTTCGGATAATCCTCAAAGGGGTTAGTAGACGGGATATTGTTAAAAATCGAGTCGGCCCATTTTGTGGATATTTTTACATATTTTGTTCCTATGGGTTATTGGAATTCAATGAAATTTTATTTGGAGCAATTCGGACCTGAATCGAAGATCATATGACCGAAACTCGGTTTTCGGATAATCCTCAAAGGGGTTAGTACACAGGATATTGTTAAAAATCGAGTCGGACCATTTGTGAATATTTTTACATATTTTGTTCCTATGGGTTATTGGAATTCAATGAAATTTTATTTGACACGGTTCGGACCTGAATTAAAGCTGATACGACCGAAACTTAGTTTTTGGATAAACCTCAAAGGGGGTAGTACAAGGGATATTATGAAAAATTGAGTAGGACCATTTTGTGGATATTTTTACATAGTTTGTCCCTATGGGTTATTGGAATTCAATGAAATTTTACTTGGCACCGTTCCGATCGGAATCATAGCTGATATGACCGAAACTCAGTTTTTGGATAATCCTCAAAAGGGGTAGTACACAGGATATTTTGAAAAATCGAGTCGAAGATTTTCTGGATATTTTTACATAGTTTGTCCCTTTGGGTTATTGGAATTCAATGAAATTTTATTTGGCACAGTTCGGACCTGAATCAGAGTTGATATGACCGAAACTCAGTTTTCGGATAATCCTCAAAGGGGTTAGTACACGGGATATAGTGAAAAATGAAGCCGGACCATTTTATGGATATTTTTACATATTTTCTCCCTGTGGGTTATTGGAATTCAATGAAATTTTATTTGGCGCAATTCGGACTTGAATCGGAGTTGATATGACCGAAACTCGGTTTTCAGATAATCCTCAAAGGGGATAGTACACGGGATATTGTGAAAAATCGAGTTAGGCCATTTTCTTGATATTTTTATATAATTTATCCCTATGGGTTATGGTAATTCAACGAAATTTTATTTGGCACAGTTCGGACCTGAATCAGAGCTGATATGACCGAAACTCGGTTTTTGGATAATCCTCAAAGGGGTTAGTACACGGGATATTGTTAAAAATCGAGTCGGACCATTTTGTGGATATTTTTACATATTTTGTTCCTATGGGTTATTGGAATTCAATGAAATTTTATTTGGCGCAATTCGGACCTGAATCGAAGCTCATATGACTGAAACTCGGTTTTCGGATAATCCTCAAAGGGGTTAGTACACGGGATATTGTTAAAAATCGAGTCGGACCATTTTGTGGATTTTTTTACATATTTTGTTCCTATGGGTTATTGGAATTCAATGAAATTTTATTTGACACGGTTCGGACCTGAATTAAAGCTGATATGACCGAAACTTAGTTTTTGGATAATCCTCGAAGGGGGTAGTACAAGGGATATTATGAAAAATTGAGTAGGACCATTTTGTGGATATTTTTACATAGTTTGTCCCTATGGGTTATTGGAATTCAATGAAATTTTACTTGGCACCGTTCCGATCGGAATCATAGCTGATATGACCAAAACTTAGTTTTTGGATAATCCTCAAAGGGGGTAGTACACAGGATATTTTGAAAAATCGAGTCGAAGATTTTCTGGATATTTTTACATAGTTTGTCCCTTTGGGTTATTGGAATTCAATGAAATTTTATTTGGCACAGTTCGGACCTGGATCAGAGTTGATATGACCGAAACTCAGTTTTCGGATAATCCTCAAAGGGGTTAGTACACGGGATATGGTGAAAAATGGAGCCGGACCATTTTATGGATATTTTTACATATTTTCTCCCTGTGGGTTATTGGAATTCAATGAAATTTTATTTGGCGCAATTCGGACTTGAATCAGAGTTGATATGACCGAAACTCGGTTTTCAGATAATCCTCATAGGGGATAGTACACGGGATATTGTGAAAAATCGAGTCAGGCCCTTTTCTTGATATTTTTATATAATTTATCCCTATGGGTTATGGCAATTCAACGAAATTTTATTTGGCATAGTTCGGACCTGAATCAGAGCTGATATGACCGAAACTCGGTTTTCGGATAATCCTCAAAGTGGTTAGTAGACGGGATATTGTTAAAAATCGAGTCAGCCCATTTTGTGGATATTTTTACATATTTTGTTCCTATGGGTTATTGGAATTCAATGAAATTTTATTTGGCGCAATTCGGACCTGAATCGAAGCTCATATGACCGAAACTCGGTTTTCGGATAATCCTCAAAGGGGTTAGTACACGGGATATTGTTAAAAATCGAGTCGAACCATTTTGTGGATATTTTTACATATTTTGTTCCTATGGGTTATTGGAATTCAATGAAATTTTATTTGACACGGTTCGGACCTGAATTAAAGCTGATATGACCGAAACTTAGTTTTTGGATAATCCTCAAAGGGGGTAGTACAAGGAATATTATGAAAAATTGAGTAGGACCATTTTGTGGATATTTTTACATAGTTTGTCCCTATGGGTTATTGGAATTCAATGAAATTTTACTTGGCACCGTTCCGATCGGAATCATAGCTGATATGACCGAAACTCAGTTTTTGGATAATCCTCAAAAGGGGTAGTACACAGGATATTTTGAAAAATCGAGTCGAAGATTTTCTGGATATTTTTACATAGTTTGTCCCTTTGGGTTATTGGAATTCAATGAAATTTTATTTGGCACAGTTCGGACCTGAATCAGAGTTGATATGACCGAAACTCAGTTTTCGGATAATCCTCAAAGGGGTTAGTACACGGGATATAGTGAAAAATGGAGCCGGACCATTTTATGGATATTTTTACATATTTTCTCCCTGTGGATTATTGGAATTCAATGAAATTTTATTTGGCGCAATTCGGACTTGAATCGGAGTTGATATGACCGAAACTCGGTTTTCAGATAATCCTCATAGGGGATAGTACACGGGATATTGTGAAAAATCGAGTCAGGCCCTTTTCTTGATATTTTTATATAATTTATCCCTATGGGTTATGGTAATTCAACGAAATTTTATTTGGCACAGTTCGGACCTGAATCAGAGCTGATATGACCGAAACTCGGTTTCCGGATAATCCTCAAAGGGGTTAGTAGACGGGATATTGTTAAAAATCGAGTCGGCCCATTTTGTGGATATTTTTACATATTTTGTTCCTATGGGTTATTGGAATTCAATGAAATTTTATTTGGCGCAATTCGGACCTGAATCGAAGCTCATATGACCGAAACTCGGTTTTCGGATAATCCTCAAAGGGGTTAGTACACGGGATATTGTTAAAAATCGAGTCGGACCATTTTGTGGATATTTTTACATATTTTGTTCCTATGGGTTACTGGAATTCAATGAAATTTTATTTGACACGGTTCGGACCTGAATTAAAGCCGATATGACCGAAACTTAGTTTTTGGATAATCCTCAAAGGGGGTAGTACAAGGGATATTATGAAAAATTGAGTAGGACCATTTTGTGGATATTTTTACATAGTTTGTCCCTATGGGTTATTGGAATTCAATGAAATTTTACTTGGCACCGTTCCGACCGGAATCATAGCTGATATGACCGAAACTCTGTTTTTGGATAATCCTCAAAGGGGGTAGTACACGGGATATTTTGAAAAATTGAGTCGAAGATTTTCTGGATATTTTTACATAGTTTGTCCCTTTGGGTTATTGGAATTCAATGAAATTTTATTTGGCACAGTTCGGACCTGAATCAGAGTTGATATGACCGAAACTCAATTTTCGGATAATCCTCAAAGGGGTTAGTACACGGGATATAGTGAAAAATGGAGCCGGACCATTTTATGGATATTTTTACATATTTTCTCCCTGTGGGTTATTGGAATTCAATGAAATTTTATTTGGCGCAATTCGGACATGAATCGGAGTTGATATGACCGAAACTCGGTTGTCAGATAATCCTCATAGGGGATAGTACACGGGATATTGTGAAAAATCGAGTCAGGTCCTTTTCTTGATATTTTTATATAATTTATCCCTATGGGTTATGGTAATTCAACGAAATTTTATTTGGCACAGTTCGGACCTGAATCAGAGCTGATATGACCGAAACTCGGTTTTCGGATAATCCTCAAAGGGGTTAGTAGACGGGATATTGTTAAAAATCGAGTCGGGCCATTTTGTGGATATTTTTACATATTTTGTTCCTATGGGTTATTGGAATTCAATGAAATTTTTTTTGGCGCAATTCGGACCTGAATCGAAGCTCATATGACCGAAACTCGGTTTTCGGATAATCCTCAAAGGGGTTAGTACACGAGATATTGTTAAAAATCGAGTCGGACCATTTTGTGGATATTTTTACATATTTTGTTCCTATGGGTTACTGGAATTCAATGAAATTTTATTTGACACGGTTCGGACCTGAATTAAAGCTGATATGACCGAAACTTAGTTTTTGGATAATCCTCAAAGGGGGTAGTACAAGGGATATTATGAAAAATTGAGTAGGACCATTTTGTGGATATTTTTACATAGTTTGTCCCTATGGGTTATTGGAATTCAATGAAATTTTACTTGGCACCGTTCCGACCGGAATCATAGCTGATATGACCGAAACTCTGTTTTTGGATAATCCTCAAAGGGGGTAGTACACGGGATATTTTGAAAAATCGAGTCGAAGATTTTCTGGATATTTTTACATAGTTTGTCCCTTTGGGTTATTGGAATTCAATGAAATTTTATTTGGCACAGTTCGGACCTGAATCAGAGTTGATATGACCGAAACTCAGTTTTCGGATAATCCTCAAAGGGGTTAGTACACGGGATATAGTGAAAAATGGAGCCGGACCATTTTATGGATATTTTTACATATTTTCTCCCTGTGGGTTATTGGAATTCAATGAAATTTTATTTGGCGCAATTCGGACATGAATCGGAGTTGATATGACCGAAACTCGGTTTTCAGATAATCCTCATAGGGGATAGTACACGGGATATTGTGAAAAATCGAGTCAGGCCCTTTTCTTGATATTTTTATATAATTTATCCCTATGGGTTATGGTAATTCAACGAAATTTTATTTGGCACAGTTCGGACCTGAATCAGAGCTGATATGACCGAAACTCGGTTTTCGGATAATCCTCAAAGGGGTTAGTAGACTGGATATTGTTAAAAATCGAGTCGGCCCATTTTGTGGATATTTTTACATATTTTGTTCCTATGGGTTATTGAAATTCAATGAAATTTTAGTTGGCGCAATTCGGACCTGAATCGAAGCTCATATGACCGAAACTCGGTTTTCGGATAATCCTCAAAGGGGTTAGTACACGGGATATTGTTAAAAATCGAGTCGGACCATTTTGTGGATATTTTTACATATTTTGTTCCTATGGGTTACTGGAATTCAATGAAATTTTATTTGACACGGTTCGGACCTGAATTAAAGCCGATATGACCGAAACTTAGTTTTTGGATAATCCTCAAAGGGGGTAGTACAAGGGATATTATGAAAAATTGAGTAGGACCATTTTGTGGATATTTTTACATAGTTTGTCCCTATGGGTTATTGGAATTCAATGAAATTTTACTTGGCACCGTTCCGACCGGAATCATAGCTGATATGACCGAAACTCTGTTTTTGGATAATCCTCAAAGGGGGTAGTACACGGGATATTTTGAAAAATTGAGTCGAAGATTTTCTGGATATTTTTACATAGTTTGTCCCTTTGGGTTATTGGAATTCAATGAAATTTTATTTGGCACAGTTCGGACCTGAATCAGAGTTGATATGACCGAAACTCAATTTTCGGATAATCCTCAAAGGGGTTAGTACACGGGATATAGTGAAAAATGGAGCCGGACCATTTTATGGATATTTTTACATATTTTCTCCCTGTGGGTTATTGGAATTCAATGAAATTTTATTTGGCGCAATTCGGACATGAATCGGAGTTGATATGACCGAAACTCGGTTGTCAGATAATCCTCATAGGGGATAGTACACGGGATATTGTGAAAAATCGAGTCAGGTCCTTTTCTTGATATTTTTATATAATTTATCCCTATGGGTTATGGTAATTCAACGAAATTTTATTTGGCACAGTTCGGACCTGAATCAGAGCTGATATGACCGAAACTCGGTTTTCGGATAATCCTCAAAGGGGTTAGTAGACGGGATATTGTTAAAAATCGAGTCGGGCCATTTTGTGGATATTTTTACATATTTTGTTCCTATGGGTTATTGGAATTCAATGAAATTTTTTTTGGCGCAATTCGGACCTGAATCGAAGCTCATATGACCGAAACTCGGTTTTCGGATAATCCTCAAAGGGGTTAGTACACGAGATATTGTTAAAAATCGAGTCGGACCATTTTGTGGATATTTTTACATATTTTGTTCCTATGGGTTACTGGAATTCAATGAAATTTTATTTGACACGGTTCGGACCTGAATTAAAGCTGATATGACCGAAACTTAGTTTTTGGATAATCCTCAAAGGGGGTAGTACAAGGGATATTATGAAAAATTGAGTAGGACCATTTTGTGGATATTTTTACATAGTTTGTCCCTATGGGTTATTGGAATTCAATGAAATTTTACTTGGCACCGTTCCGACCGGAATCATAGCTGATATGACCGAAACTCTGTTTTTGGATAATCCTCAAAGGGGGTAGTACACGGGATATTTTGAAAAATCGAGTCGAAGATTTTCTGGATATTTTTACATAGTTTGTCCCTTTGGGTTATTGGAATTCAATGAAATTTTATTTGGCACAGTTCGGACCTGAATCAGAGTTGATATGACCGAAACTCAGTTTTCGGATAATCCTCAAAGGGGTTAGTACACGGGATATAGTGAAAAATGGAGCCGGACCATTTTATGGATATTTTTACATATTTTCTCCCTGTGGGTTATTGGAATTCAATGAAATTTTATTTGGCGCAATTCGGACATGAATCGGAGTTGATATGACCGAAACTCGGTTTTCAGATAATCCTCATAGGGGATAGTACACGGGATATTGTGAAAAATCGAGTCAGGCCCTTTTCTTGATATTTTTATATAATTTATCCCTATGGGTTATGGTAATTCAACGAAATTTTATTTGGCACAGTTCGGACCTGAATCAGAGCTGATATGACCGAAACTCGGTTTTCGGATAATCCTCAAAGGGGTTAGTAGACTGGATATTGTTAAAAATCGAGTCGGCCCATTTTGTGGATATTTTTACATATTTTGTTCCTATGGGTTATTGAAATTCAATGAAATTTTAGTTGGCGCAATTCGGACCTGAATCGAAGCTCATATGACCGAAACTCGGTTTTCGGATAATCCTCAAAGGGGTTAGTACACGGGATATTGTTAAAAATCGAGTCGGACCATTTTGTGGATATTTTTACATATTTTGTTCCTATGGGTTACTGGAATTCAATGAAATTTTATTTGACACGGTTCGGACCTGAATTAAAGCTGATATGACCGAAACTTAGTTTTTGGATAATCCTCAAAGGGGGTTGTACAAGGGATATTATGAAAAATTGAGTAGGACCATTTTGTGGATATTTTTACATAGTTTGTCCCTATGGGTTATTGGAATTCAATGAAATTTTACTTGGCACCGTTCCGACCGGAATCATAGCTGATATGACCGAAACTCTGTTTTTGGATAATCCTCAAAGGGGGTAGTACACGGGATATTTTGAAAAATCGAGTCGAAGATTTTCTGGATATTTTTACATAGTTTGTCCCTTTGGGTTATTGGAATTCAATGAAATTTTATTTGGCACAGTTCGGACCTGAATCAGAGTTGATATGACCGAAACTCAGTTTTCGGATAATCCTCAAAGGGGTTAGTACACGGGATATAGTGAAAAATGGAGCCGGACCATTTTATGGATATTTTTACATATTTTCTCCCTGTGGGTTATTGGAATTCAATGAAATTTTATTTGGCGCAATTCGGACTTGAATCGGAGTTGATATGACCGAAACTCGGTTTTCTGATAATCCTCATAGGGGATAGTACACGGGATATTGTGAAAAATCGAGTCAGGCCCTTTTCTTGATATTTTTATATAATTTATCCCTATGGGTTATGGTAATTCAACGAAATTTTATTTGGCACAGTTCGGACCTGAATCAGAGCTGATATGACCGAAACTCGGTTTTCGGATAATCCTCAAAGGGGTTAGTACACGGGATATTGTTAAAAATCGAGTCGGCCCATTTTGTGGATATTCTTACATATTTTGTTCCTATGGGTTATTGGAATTCAATGAAATTTTATTTGGCGCAATTCGGACCTGAATCGAAGCTCATATGACCGAAACTCGGTTTTCGGATAATCCTCAAAGGGGTTAGTACACGGGATATTGTTAAAAATCGAGTCGGACCATTTTGTGGATATTTTTACATATTTTGTTCCTATGGGTTATTGGAATTCAATGAAATTTTATTTGACACGGTTCGGACCTGAATTAAAGCTGATATGACCGAAACTTAGTTTTTGGATAATCCTCAAAGGGGGTAGTACAAGGGATATTATGAAAAATTGAGTAGGACCATTTTGTGGATATTTTTACATAGTTTGTCCCTATGGGTTATTGGAATTCAATGAAATTTTACTTGGCACCGTTCCGACCGGAATCATAGCTGATATGACCGAAACTCTGTTTTTGGATAATCCTCAAAGGGGGTAGTACACGGGATATTTTGAAAAATCGAGTCGAAGATTTTCTGGATATTTTTACATAGTTTGTCCCTTTGGGTTATTGGAATTCAATGAAATTTTATTTGGCACAGTTCGGACCTGAATCAGAGTTGATATGACCGAAACTCAGTTTTCGGATAATCCTCAAAGGGGTTAGTACACGGGATATAGTGAAAAATGGAGCCGGACCATTTTATGGATATTTTTACATATTTTCTCCCTGTGGGTTATTGGAATTCAATGAAATTTTATTTGGCGCAATTCGGACTTGAATCGGAGTTGATATGACCGAAACTCGGTTTTCAGATAATCCTCATAGGGGATAGTACACGGGATATTGTGAAAAATTGAGTCAGGCCATTTTCTTGATATTTTTATATAATTTATCCCTATGGGTTATGGTAATTCAACGAAATTTTATTTGGCACAGTTCGGACCTAAATCAGAGCTGATATGACCGAAACTCGGTTTTCGGATAATCCTCAAAGGGGTTAGTACATCGGATATTGTTAAAAATCGAGTCGGACCATTTTGTGGATATTTTTATATATTTTGTTCCTATGGGTTATTGGAATTCAATGAAATTTTATTTGGCGCAATTCGGACCTGAATCGAAGCTCATATGACCGAAACTCGGTTTTCGGATAATCCTCAAAGGGGTTAGTACACGTGATATTGTTAAAAATCGAGTCGGACCATTTTGTGGATATTTTTACATATTTTGTTCCTATGGGTTATTGGAATTCAATGAAATTTTATTTGACACGGTTCGGACCTGAATTAAAGCTGATATGACCGAAACTTAGTTTTTGGATAATCCTCAAAGGGGATACACGGGATATTGTTACAAATCGAGTCGGACCATTTTGTGGATATTTTTACATATTTTGTTCCTATGGATTATTGGAATTCAATGAAATTTTATTTGACACGGTTCGGACCTGAATTAAAGCTGATATGACCGAAACTTAGTTTTTGGATAATCCTCAAAGGGGGTACTACACAGGATATTTTGAAAAATCGAGTCGAAGATTTTCTGGATATTTTTACGTAGTTTGTCCCTTTGGGTTATTGGAATTCAATGAAATTTTATTTGGCACAGTTCGGACCTGAATCAGAGTTGATATGACCGAAACTCAGTTTTCGGATAATCCTCAAAGGGGTTAGTACACGGGATATAGTGAAAAATGGAGTCGGACCATTTTATGGATATTTTTACATATTTTCTCCCTGTGGGTTATTGGAATTCAATGAAATTTTATTTGACACGGTTCGGACCTGAATTAAAGCTGATATGACCGAAACTTAGTTTTTGGATAATCCTCAAAGGGGGTAGTACACGGGGTATTATGAAAAATTGAGTCGGACCATTTTGTGGATATTTTTACATAGTTTGTCCCTATGGGTTATTGGAATTCAATAAAATTTTACTTGGCACCGTTCCGACCGGAATCATAGCTGATATGACCGAAACTCAGTTTTTGGATAATCCTCAAAGGGGGTAGTACACAGGATATTTTGAAAAATCGAGTCGAAGATTTTCTGGATATTTTTACGTAGTTTGTCCCTTTGGGTTATTGGAATTCAATGAAATTTTATTTGGCACAGTTCGGACCTGAATCAGAGTTGATATGACCGAAACTCAATTTTCGGATAATCCTCAAAGGGGTTAGTACACGGGATATAGTGAAAAATGGAGCCGGACCATTTTATGGATATTTTTACATATTTTCTCCCTGTGGGTTATTGGAATTCAATGAAATTTTATTTGGCGCAATTCGGACTTGAATCGGAGTTGATATGACCGAAACTCGGTTTTGAGATAATCCTCAAAGGGGATAGTACACGGGATATTGTGAAAAATCGAGTCAGGCCATTTTCTTGATATTTTTATATAATTTATCCCTATGGGTTATGGTAATTCAACGAAATTTTATTTGGCACAGTTCGGACCTAAATCAGAGCTGATATGACCAAAACTCGGTTTTCGGATAATCCTCAAAGGGGTTAGTACATCGGATATTGTTAAAAATCGAGTCGGACCATTTTGTGGATATTTTTACATATTTTGTTCCTATGGGTTATTGGAATTCAATGAAATTTTATTTGGCGCAATTCGGACCTGAATCGAAGCTCATATGACCGAAACTCGGTTTTCGGATAATCCTCAAAGGGGTTAGTACACGGGATATTGTTAAAAATCGAGTCGGACCATTTTGTGGATATTTTTACATATTTTGTTCCTATGGGTTATTGGAATTCAATGAAATTTTATTTGACACGGTTCGGACCTGAATTAAAGCTGATATGACCGAAACTTAGTTTTTGGATAATCCTCAAAGGGGATACACGGGATATTATGAAAAATTGAGTTGGACCATTTTGTGGATATTTTTACATAGTTTGTCCCTATGGGTTATTGGAATTCAATGAAATTTTACTTGGCACCGTTCAGACCGGAGTCATAGCTGATATGACCGAAACTCAGTTTTTGGATAATCCTCAAAGGGGGTAGTACACATGATATTTTAAAAAATCGAGTCGAAGATTTTCTGGATATTTTTACGTAGTTTGTCCCTTTGGGTTATTGGAATTCAATGAAATTTTATTTGGCACAGTTCAGACCTGAATCAGAGTTGATATGACCGAAACTCAGTTTTCGGATAATTCTCAAAGGGGTTAGTACACGGGATATAGTGAAAAATGGAGCCGGACCATTTTATGGATATTTTTACATATTTTCTCCCTGTGGGTTATTGGAATTCAATGAAATTTTATTTGGCGCAATTCGGACTTGAATTGGAGTTGATATGACCGAAACTCGGTTTTCACATAATCCTCAAAGGGATAGTACACGGGATATTGTGAAAAATTGAGTCAGGCCATTTTCTTGATATTTTTATATAATTTATCCCTATGGGTTATGGTAATTCAACGAAATTTTATTTGGCACAGTTCGGACCTGAATCAGAGCTGATATGACCGAAACTCGGTTTTTGGATAATCCTCAAAGGGGTTAGTACACCGGATATTGTTAAAAATCGAGTCGGACCATTTTGTGGATATTTTTACATATTTTGTTCCTATGGGTTATTCGAATTCAATGAAATTTTATTTGGCGCAATTCGGACATGAATCGAAGCTCAAATGACCGATACTCGGTTTTCGGATAATCCTCAAAGGGGTTAGTACACGGGATATTGTGAAAAATCGAGTCAGACCATTTTGTGGATATTTTTACCTATTTTGTTCCTATGGGTTATTGGAATTCAATGAAATTTTATTTGGCGCAATTCGGACCTGAATCGAAGCTCATATGACCGAAACTCGGTTTTCGGATAATCCTCAAAGGGGTTAGTACACGGGATATTGTGAAAAATCGAGTCAGACCATTTTCTTGATATTATTATATTATTTATTCCTATGGGTTATGGTAATTCAACGAAATTTTATTTGGCACAGTTCGGACCTGAATCAGAGCTGATATGATCGAAACTCGGTTTTCGGATAATCCTCAAAGGGGTTAGTACACGGGATATTGTTAAAAATCGAGTCGGACCATTTTGTGGATATTTTTACATATTTTGTTCCTATGGGTTATTGGAATTCAATGAAATTTTACATGGCACCGTTCCGACCGGAATCATCGCTGATATGACCGAAACTCAATTTTCGGATAATCCTCAAAGGGGGTTGTACACGAGATATTTTGAAAAATCGAGTCGGACCATTTTATGGATATTTTTACATATTTTCTCCCTGTGGGTTATTGGAATTCAATGAAATTTTATTTGGCACAATTCGGACTTGAATCGGAGCTGATATGACCGAAACTCGGTTTTCAGATAATCCTCAAAGGGGATAGTACACGGGATATTGTTAAAAATCGAGTCGGACAATTTTTGTGGATATGTTTACATATTTTGTTCCTATGGGTTATTGGAATTCAATGAAATTTTATTTGACACGGTTCGGACCTGAATTAAAGCTGATATGACCGAAACTCAATTTTCGGATAATCCTCAAAGGTTCTACACGATATATTTTGAAAAATAGAGTCGGACCATTTTATGGATATTTTTACATATTTTCTCCCTGTGGGTTATTGGAATTCAATGAAATTTTATTTGGCGCAATTCGGACCTGAATCGAAGCTCATATGACCGAAACTCGGTTTTCGGATAATCCTCAAAGGGGTTAGTACACGGGATATTGTTAAAAATCGAGTCGGACCATTTTGTGGATATTTTTACATATTTTGTTCCTATGGGTTATTGGAATTCAATGAAATTTTATTTGACACGGTTCGGACCTGAATTAAAGTTGATATGACCGAAACTCAATTTTCGGATAATCCTCAAAGGGTATACACGAGATATTTTGAAAATTTGAGTCGGACCATTTTATGGATATTTTTACATATTTTCTCCCTGTGGGTTATTGGAATTCAATGAAATTTTATTTGGCGCAATTCGGACTTGAATCGGAGTTGATATGACCGAAACTCGGTTTTCAGATAATCCTGAAAGGGGATAGTACACGGGATATTGTGAAAAATCGAGTCAGGCCATTTTCTTGATATTTTTATATAATTTATCCCTATGGGTTATGGTAATTCAACGAAATTTTATTTGGCACAGTTCGGACCTGAATCAGAGTTGATATGACCGAAACTCGGTTTTCGGATAAACCTCAAAGGGGTTAGTACACCGGATATTGTTAAAAATCGAGTCGAACCATTTTGTGGATATTTTTACATATTTTGTTCCTATGGGTTATTGGAATTCAATGAAATTTTATTTGGCGCAATTCGGACCTGAATCGAAGCTCATATGACCGAAACTCGGATTTCGGATAATCCTCAAAGGGGTTAGTACTCGGGATATTGTTAAAAATCGAGTCGGACCATTTTGTGGATATTTTTAAATATTTTGTTCCTATGGGTTATTGGAATTCAATGAAATTTTATTTGACACGGTTCGGACCTGAATTAAAGCTTATATGACCGAAACTTAGTTTTTGGATAATCCTCAAAGGGGGTAGTACACGGGATATTATGAAAAATTGAGTCGGACCATTTTGTGGATATTTTTACATAGTTTGTCCCTATGGGTTATTGGAATTCAATGAAATTTTACTTGGCACCATTCCGACCGGAATCATAGCTGATATGATCGAAACTCAGTTTTTGGATAATCCTCAAAGGGGGTAGTACACAGGATATTTTGAAAAATCGAGTCGAAGATTTTCTGGATATTTTTACGTAGTTTGTCCCTTTGGGTTATTGGAATTCAATGAAATTTTATTTGGCACAGTTCAGACCTGAATCAGAGTTGATATGACCGAAACTCAGTTTTAGGATAATCCTCAAAGGGGTTAGTACACAGGATATTGTGAAAAATCGAGGCAGGCCATTTTCTTGATATTTTTATATAATTTATCCCTATGGGTTATGGTAATTCAACGAAATTTTATTTGGCACCGTTCGGACCTGAATCAGAGCTGATATGATCGAAACTCGGTTTTCGGATAATCCTCAAAGGGGTTAGTACACGGGATATTGTGAAAAATCGAGTCAGACCATTTTGTGGATATTTTTACCTATTTTGTTCCTATGGGTTATTGGAATTCAATGAAATTTTATTTGGCGCAATACGGACCTGAATCGAAGCTCATATGACCGAAACTCGGTTTTCGGATAATCCTCAAAGGGGTTAGTACACGGGATATTGTGAAAAATCGAGTCAGACCATTTTTTTGATATTATTATATTATTTATTCCTATGGGTTATGGTAATTCAACGAAATTTTATTTGGCACAGTTCGGACCTGAATCAGAGCTGATATGATCGAAACTCGGTTTTCGGATAATCCTCAAAGGGGTTAGTACACGGGATATTGTTAAAAATCGAGTCGGACCATTTTGTGGATATTTTTACATATTTTGTTCCTATGGGTTATTGGAATTCAATGAAATTTTACATGGCACCGTTCCGACCGGAATCATCGCTGATATGACCGAAACTCAATTTTCGGATAATCCTCAAAGGGGGTTGTACACGAGATATTTTGAAAAATCGAGTCGGACCATTTTATGGATATTTTTACATATTTTCTCCCTGTGGGTTATTGGAATTCAATGAAATTTTATTTGGCACAATTCGGACTTGAATCGGAGCTGATATGACCGAAACTCGGTTTTCAGATAATCCTCAAAGGGGATAGTACACGGGATATTGTTAAAAATCGAGTCGGACAATTTTTGTGGATATGTTTACATATTTTGTTCCTATGGGTTATTGGAATTCAATGAAATTTTATTTGACACGGTTCGGACCTGAATTAAAGCTGATATGACCGAAACTCAATTTTCGGATAATCCTCAAAGGGTCTACACGATATATTTTGAAAAATAGAGTCGGACCATTTTATGGATATTTTTACATATTTTCTCCCTGTGGGTTATTGGAATTCAATGAAATTTTATTTGGCGCAATTCGGACCTGAATCGAAGCTCATATGACCGAAACTCGGTTTTCGGATAATCCTCAAAGGGGTTAGTACACGGGATATTGTTAAAAATCGAGTCGGACCATTTTGTGGATATTTTTACATATTTTGTTCCTATGGGTTATTGGAATTCAATGAAATTTTATTTGACACGGTTCGGACCTGAATTAAAGTTGATATGACCGAAACTCAATTTTCGGATAATCCTCAAAGGGTATACACGAGATATTTTGAAAATTTGAGTCGGACCATTTTATGGATATTTTTACATATTTTCTCCCTGTGGGTTATTGGAATTCAATGAAATTTTATTTGGCGCAATTCGGACTTGAATCGGAGTTGATATGACCGAAACTCGGTTTTCAGATAATCCTGAAAGGGGATAGTACACGGGATATTGTGAAAAATCGAGTCAGGCCATTTTCTTGATATTTTTATATAATTTATCCCTATGGGTTATGGTAATTCAACGAAATTTTATTTGGCACAGTTCGGACCTGAATCAGAGTTGATATGACCGAAACTCGGTTTTCGGATAAACCTCAAAGGGGTTAGTACACCGGATATTGTTAAAAATCGAGTCGAACCATTTTGTGGATATTTTTACATATTTTGTTCCTATGGGTTATTGGAATTCAATAAAATTTTATTTGGCGCAATTCGGACCTGAATCGAAGCTCATATGACCGAAACTCGGTTTTCGGATAATCCTCAAAGGGGTTAGTACTCGGGATATTGTTAAAAATCGAGTCGGACCATTTTGTGGATATTTTTAAATATTTTGTTCCTATGGGTTATTGGAATTCAATGAAATTTTATTTGACACGGTTCAGACCTGAATTAAAGCTTATATGACCGAAACTTAGTTTTTGGATAATCCTCAAAGGGGGTAGTACACGGGATATTATGAAAAATTGAGTCGGACCATTTTGTGGATATTTTTACATAGTTTGTCCCTATGGGTTATTGGAATTCAATGAAATTTTACTTGGCACCATTCCGACCGGAATCATAGCTGATATGATCGAAACTCAGTTTTTGGATAATCCTCAAAGGGGGTAGTACACAGGATATTTTGAAAAATCGAGTCGAAGATTTTCTGGATATTTTTACGTAGTTTGTCCCTTTGGGTTATTGGAATTCAATGAAATTTTATTTGGCACAGTTCAGACCTGAATCAGAGTTGATATGACCGAAACTCAGTTTTAGGATAATCCTCAAAGGGGTTAGTACACAGGATATTGTGAAAAATCGAGGCAGGCCATTTTCTTGATATTTTTATATAATTTATCCCTATGGGTTATGGTAATTCAACGAAATTTTATTTGGCACCGTTCGGACCTGAATCAGAGCTGATATGATCGAAACTCGGTTTTCGGATAATCCTCAAAGGGGTTAGTACACGGGATATTGTTAAAAATCGAGTCGGACCATTTTGTGGATATTTTTACATATTTTGTTCCTATGGGTTATTGGAATTCAATGAAATTTTATTTGGCACAGTTCGGAACTGAATCAGAGCTAATATGACCGAAACTCGGTTTTCGGATAATCCTCAAAGGGGTTAGTACACGGGATATTGTTAAAAATCGAGTCGGACCATTTTTGTGGATATTTTTACATATTTTGTTCCTATGGGTTATTGGAATTCAATGAAATTTTACTTGGCACCGTTCCGACCGGAATCATAGCTGATATGATCGAAACTCAGTTTTTGGATAATCCTCAAAGGGGGTAGTACACAGGATATTTTGAAAAATCGAGTCGAAGATTTTCTGGATATTTTTACGTAGTTTGTCCCTTTGGGTTATTGGAATTCAATGAAATTTTATTTGGCACAGTTCAGACCTGAATCAGAGTTAATATGACCGAAACTCAGTTTTCGGATAATCCTCAAAGGGGTTAGTACACGGGATATTGTGAAAAATCGAGTCAGGCCATTTTCTTGATATTTTTATATAATTTATCCCTATGGGTTATGGTAATTCAACAAAATTTTATTTGGCACAGTTCGGACCTGAATCGGAGTTGATATGACCGAAACTCGGTTTTCGGATAATCCTCAAAGGGGTTAGTACACCGGATATTGTTAAAAATCGAGTCGGACCATTTTGTGGATATTTTTACATATTTTGTTCCTATGGGTTATTGGAATTCAATGAAATTTTATTTGGCGCAATTCGGACCTGAATCGAAGCTCATATGACCGAAACTCGGTTTTCGGATAATCCTCAAAGGGGTTAGTACACGGGATATTGTGAAAAATCGAGTCAGACCATTTTGTGGATATTTTTACCTATTTTGTTCCTATGGGTTATTGGAATTCAATGAAATTTTATTTGGCGCAATTCGGACCTGAATCGAAGGTCATATGATCGAAACTCGGTTTTCGGATAATCCTCAAAGGGGTTAGTACACGGGATATTGTGAAAAATCGAGTCAGACCATTTTCTTGATATTTTTATATAATTTATTCTTAAGGGTTATGGTAATTCAATGAAATTTTATTTGGCACAGTTCGGACCTGAATCAGAGCTGATATGATCGAAACTAGGTTTTCGGATAATCCTCAAAGGACGTACACGGGATATTGTTAAAAATCGAGTCGGGCCATTTTGTGGATATTTTTACATATTTTGTTCCTATGGGTTATTGGAATTCAATGAAATTTTATTTGGCACAGTTCAGAACTGAATCAGAGCTAATATGACCGAAACTCGGTTTTTGGATAATCCTCAAAGGGGTTAGTACACGGGATATTGTTAAAAATCGAGTCGGACCATATTTGTGGATATTTTTACATATTTTGTTCCTATGGGTTATTGGAATTCAATGAAATTTTATTTGGCACAATTCAGACTTGAATCGGAGCTGATATGACCAAAACTCGGTTTTCAGATAATCCTCAAAGGGGATAGTACACTGGATATTGTTAAAAATCGAGTCGGACCATTTTTGTGGATATTTTTACATATTTTGTTCCTATGGGTTATTGGAATTCAATGAAATTTTATTTGACACGGTTCAGACCTGAATTAAAGCTGATATGACCGAAACTCAATTTTCGGATAATCCTCAAAGGGTATACACGATATATTTTGAAAAATTGAGTCGGACCATTTTATGGACATTTTTACATATTTTGTTCCTATGGGTTATTGGAATTCAATGAAATTTTATTTAGCACAGTTCGGACCTGAATCAGAGCTGATATGACCGAAACTCAGTTTTCGGATAATCCTCAAAGGGGTTAGTACACGGGATATTGTTAAAAATCGAGTCGGACCATTTTCGTGGATATTTTTACATATTTTGTTCCTATGGGTTATTGGAATTCAATGAAATTTTATTTGACACGGTTCGGACCTGAATTAAAGTTGATATGACCGAAACTCAATTTTCGGATAATCCTCAAAGGGTATACACGAGATATTTTGAAAATTCAAGTCGGACCATTTTATGGATATTTTTACATATTTTCTCCCTATGGGTTATTGAAATTCAATGAAATTTTATTTGGCACAATTCGGACTTGAATCGGAGTTGATATGACCGAAACTCGGTTTTCAGATAATCCTCAAAGGGGATAGTACACGGGATATTGTGAAAAATCGAGTCAGACCATTTTCTTGATATTTTTATATAATTTATCCCTATGGGTTATGGTAAATCAACGAAATTTTATTTGGCACAGTTCGGACCTGAATCAGAGCTGATATGACCGAAACTCGGTTTTCGGATAATCCTCAAAGGGGTTAGTAGACTGGATATTGTTAGAAATCAAGTCGGACCATTTTGTGGATATTTTTACATATTTTGTTCCTATGGGTCATTGGAATTCAATGAAATTTTATTTGGCGCAATTCGGACCTGAATCGAAGCTCATATGACCGAAACTCGGTTTTCGGATAATCCTCAAAGGGGTTAGTACACGGGATATTGTTAAAAATCGAGTCGGACCATTTTGTGGATATTTTTAAATATTTTGTTCCTATGGGTTATTGGAATTCAATGAAATTTTATTTGACACGGTTCGGACCTGAATTAAAGCTTATATGACCGAAACTTAGTTTTTGGATAATCCTCAAAGGGGGTAGTACACGGGATATTATGAAAATTTGAGTCGGACCATTTTGTGGATATTTTTACATAGTTTGTCCCTATGGGTTATTGGAATTCAATGAAATTTTGCTTGGCACCGTTCCGACCGGAATCATAGCTGATATGATCGAAACTCAGTTTTTGGATAATCCTCAAAGGGGGTAGTACACAGGATATTTTGAAAAATCGAGTCGAAGATTTTCTGGATATTTTTACGTAGTTTGTCCCTTTGGGTTATTGGAATTCAATGAAATTTTATTTGGCACAGTTCAGACCTGAATCAGAGTTGATATGACCGAAACTCAGTTTTCGGATAATCCTCAAAGGGGTTAGTACACGGGATATTGTGAAAAATCGAGTCAGGCCATTTTCTTGATATTTTTATTTAATTTATCCCTATGGGTTATGGTAATTCAACGAAATTTTATTTGGCACAGTTCGGACCTGAATCGGAGTTGATATGACCGAAACTCGGTTTTCGGATAATCCTCAAAGGGGTTAGTACACCGGATATTGTTAAAAATTGAGTCGGACCATTTTGTGGATATTTTTACATATTTTGTTCCTATGGGTTATTGGAATTCAATGAAATTTTATTTGGCGCAATTCGGACTGAATCGAAGCTCATATGACCGAAACTCGGTTTTCGGATAATCCTCAAAGGGGTTAGTACACGGGATATTGTGAAAAATCGAGTCGGACCATTTTGTGGATATTTTTACCTATTTTGTTCCTATGGGTTATTGGAATTCAATGAAATTTTATTTGGCGCAATTCGGACCTGAATCGAAGGTCATATGACCGAAACTCGGTTTTCGGATAATCCTCAAAGGGGTTAGAACACGGGATATTGTGAAAAATCGAGTCAGACCATTTTCTTGATATTTTTATATAATTTATTCTTATGGGTTATGGTAATTCAACGAAATTTTATTTGGCACAGTTCGGACCTGAATCAGAGCTGATATGATCGAAACTCGGTTTTTGGATAATCCTCAAAGGGGTTGTTAGTACACGGGATATTGTTAAAAATCGAGTCGGACCATTTTGTGGATATTTTTACATATTTTGTTCCTATGGGTTATTGGAATTCAATGAAATTTTATTTGGCAAAGTTCGGACCTGAATCAGAGCTAATATGACCGAAACTCGGTTTTCGGATAATCCTCAAAGGGGTTAGTACACGGGATATTGTTAAAAATCGAGTCGGACCATTGTTGTGGATGTTTTTACATATTTTGTTCCCATGGGTGATTGGAATTCAGTGAAATTTTATTTGGCACAATTCGGACTTGAATCGGAGCTGATATGACCGAAACTCGATTTTCAGATAATCCTCAAAGGGGATAGTACACGGGATATTTTTAAAAATCGAGTTGGACCATTTTTGTGGATATTTTTACATATTTTGTTCCTATGGGTTATTGAAATTCAATGAAATTTTATTTGACACGGTTCGGACCTGAATTAAAGTTGATATGACCGAAACTCAATTTTCGGATAATCCTCAAAGGGTATACACGAGATATTTTGAAAATTCAAGTCGGACCATTTTATGGATATTTTTACATTTTTTCTCCCTATGGGTTATTGAAATTCAATGAAATTTTATTTGGCACAATTCGGACTTGAATCGGAGTTGATATGACCGAAACTCGGTTTTCAGATAATCCTCAAAAGGGGATAGTACACGGGATATTGTGAAAAATCGAGTCAGACTATTTTCTTGATATTTTTATATAATTTATCCCTATGGGTTATGGTAATTCAACGAAATTTTATTTGGCACAGTTCGGACCTGAATCAGAGCTGATATGACCGAAACTCGGTTTTCGGATAATCCTCAAAGGGGTTAGTAGACGGGATATTGTTAAAAATCGAGTCGGACCATTTTGTGGATATTTTTACATATTTTGTTCCTATGGGTTATTGGAATTCAATGAAATTTTATTTGGCGCAATTCGGACCTGAATCGAAGCTCATATGACCGAAACTCGGTTTTCGGATAATCCTCAAAGGGGTTAGTACACGGGATATTGTTAAAAATCGAGTCGGACCATTTTGTGGATATTTTTAAATATTTTGTTCCTATGGGTTATTGGAATTCAATGAAATTTTATTTGACACGGTTCGGACCTGAATTAAAGTTTATATGACCGAAACTTAGTTTTTGGATAATTCTCAAAGGGGGTAGTACACGGGATATTATGAAAAATTGAGTCGGACCATTTTGTGGATATTTTTACATAGTTTGTCCCTATGGGTTATTGGAATTCAATGAAATTTTACTTGGCACCGTTCCGACCGGAATCACAGCTGATATGACCGAAACTCAATTTTTGGATAATCCTCAAAGGGGGTAGTACACAGGATATTTTGAAAAATCGAGTCGAAGATTTGCTGGATATTTTTACGTAGTTTGTCCCTTTGGGTTATTGGAATTCAATGAAATTTTATTTGGCACAGTTCAGACCTGAATGAGAGTTGATATGACCGAAACTCAGTTTTCGGATAATCCTCAAAGGGGTTAGTACACCAGATATTGTTAAAAATCGAGTCGGACCATTTTGTGGATATTTTTACATATTTTGTTCCTATGGGTTATTGGAATTCAATGAAATTTTATTTGGCGTAATTCGGACCTGAATCGAAGCTCATATGACCGAAACTCGGTTTTCGGATAATCCTCAAAGGGGTTAGTACACGGGATATTGTGAAAAATCGAGTCAGACCATTTTGTGGATATTTTTACCTATTTTGTTCCTATGGGTTATTGGAATTCAATAAAATTTTATTTGGCACAATTCGGACCTGAATCGAAGGTCATATGACCGAAACTCGGTTTTCGGATAATCCTCAAAGGGGTTAGTACACGGGATATTGTGAAAAATCGAGTCAGACCATTTTCTTGATATTTTTATATAATTCATTCTTATGGGTTATGGTAATTCAACGAAATTTTATTTGGCACAGTTCGGACCTGAATCAGAGCTGATAAGATCGAAACTCGGTTTTCGGATAATCCTCAAAGGGGTTAGTACACGGGATATTGTTAAAAATCGAGTCAGACCATTTTGTGGATATTTTTACATATTGTTTTTCCTATGGGTTATTGGAATTCAATGAAATTTTATTTGGCGCAATTCGGACCAGAATCGAAGGTCATATGACCGAAACTCGGTTTTCGGATAATCCTCAAAGGGTTTAGTACACGGGATATTGTGAAAAATCGAGTCAGACCATTTTCTTGATATTTTTATATAATTTATTCTTATGGGTTATGGTAATTCAATGAAATTTTATTTGGCACAATTCGGACCTGAATTAAAGTTGATATGACCGAAACTCAATTTTCGGATAATCCTCAAAGGGTATACACGAGATATTTTGAAAATTCAAGTCGGACCATTTTATGGATATTTTTACATATTTTCTCCCTATGGGTTATTGAAATTCAATGAAATTTTATTTGGCACAATTCGGACTTGAATCGGAGTTGATATGACCGAAACTCGGTTTTCAGATAATCCTCAAAGGGGATAGTACACGGGATATTGTGAAAAATCGAGTCAGACCATTTTCTTGATATTTTTATATAATTTATCCCTATGGGTTATGGTAAATCAACGAAATTTTATTTGGCACAGTTCGGACCTGAATCAGAGCTGATATGACCGAAACTCGGTTTTCGGATAATCCTCAAAGGGGTTAGTAGATGGGATATTGTTAAAAATCGAGTCGGACCATTTTGTGGATATTTTTACATATTTTGTTCCTATGGGTTATTGGAATTCAATGAAATTTTATTTGGCGCAATTCGGACCTGAATCGAAGCTCATATGACCGAAACTCGGTTTTCGGATAATCCTCAAAGGGGTTAGTACACGGGATATTGTTAAAAATCGAGTCGGACCATTTTGTGGATATTTTTAAATATTTTGTTCCTATGGGTTATTGGAATTCAATGAAATTTTATTTGACACGGTTCGGACCTGAATTAAAGTTTATATGACCGAAACTTAGTTTTTGGATAATCCTCAAAGGGGGTAGTACACGGGATATTATGAAAAATTGAGTCGGACCATTTTGTGGATATTTTTACATAGTTTGTCCCTATGGGTTATTGGAATTCAATGAAATTTTACTTGGCACCGTTCCGACCGGAATCACAGCTGATATGATCGAAACTCAATTTTTGGATAATCCTCAAAGGGGGTAGTACACAGGATATTTTGAAAAATCGAGTCGAAGATTTTCTGGATATTTTTACGTAGTTTTTCCCTTTGGGTTATTGGAATTCAATGAAATTTTATTTGGCACAGTTCAGACCTGAATGAGAGTTGATATGACCGAAACTCAGTTTTCGGATAATCCTCAAAGGGGTTAGTACACCAGATATTGTTAAAAATCGAGTCGGACCATTTTGTGGATATTTTTACATATTTTGTTCCTATGGGTTATTGGAATTCAATGAAATTTTATTTGGCGTAATTCGGACCTGAATCGAAGCTCATATGACCGAAACTCGGTTTTCGGATAATCCTCAAAGGGGTTAGTACACGGGATATTGTGAAAAATCGAGTCAGACCATTTTGTGGATATTTTTACCTATTTTGTTCCTATGGGTTATTGGAATTCAATAAAATTTTATTTGGCACAATTCGGACCTGAATCGAAGGTCATATGACCGAAACTCGGTTTTCGGATAATCCTCAAAGGGGTTAGTACACGGGATATTGTGAAAAATCGAGTCAGACCATTTTCTTGATATTTTTATATAATTTATTCTTATGGGTTATGGTAATTCAACGAAATTTTATTTGGCACAGTTCGGACCTGAATCAGAGCTGATAAGATCGAAACTCGGTTTTCGGATAATCCTCAAAGGGGTTAGTACACGGGATATTGTTAAAAATCGAGTCGGACCATTTTGTGGATATTTTTACATATTGTTTTTCCTATGGGTTATTGGAATTCAATGAAATTTTATTTGGCGCAATTCGGACCAGAATCGAAGGTCATATGACCGAAACTCGGTTTTCGGATAATCCTCAAAGGGTTTAGTACACGGGATATTGTGAAAAATCGAGTCAGACCATTTTCTTGATATTTTTATATAATTTATTCTTATGGGTTATGGTAATTCAACGAAATTTTATTTGGCACAATTCGGACCTGAATTAAAGTTGATATGACCGAAACTCAATTTTCGGATAATCCTCAAAGGGTATACACGAGATATTTTGAAAATTCAAGTCGGACCATTTTATGGATATTTTTACATATTTTCTCCCTATGGGTTATTGAAATTCAATGAAATTTTATTTGGCACAATTCGGACTTGAATCGGAGTTGATATGACCGAAACTCGGTTTTCAGATAATCCTCAAAGGGGATAGTACACGGGATATTGTGAAAAATCGAGTCAGACCATTTTCTTGATATTTTAATATAATTTATCCCTATGGGTTATGGTAAATCAACGAAATTTTATTTGGCACAGTTCGGACCTGAATCAGAGCTGATATGACCGAAACTCGGTTTTCGGATAATCCTCAAAGGGGTTAGTAGACGGGATATTGTTAAAAATCGAGTCGGACCATTTTGTGGATATTTTTACATATTTTGTTCCTATGGGTTATTGGAATTCAATGAAATTTTATTTGGCGCAATTCGGACCTGAATCGAAGCTCATATGACCAAAACTCGGTTTTCGGATAATCCTCAAAGGGGTTAGTACACGGGATATTGTTAAAAATCGAGTCGGACCATTTTGTGGATATTTTTAAATATTTTGTTCCTATGGGTTATTGGAATTCAATGAAATTTTATTTGACACGGTTCGGACCTGAATTAAAGCTTATATGACCGAAACTTAGTTTTTGGATAATCCTCAAAGGGGGTAGTACACGGGATATTATGAAAATTTGAGTCGGACCATTTTGTGGATATTTTTACATAGTTTGTCCCTATGGGTTATTGGAATTCAGTGAAATTTTACTTGGCACCGTTCCGACCGGAATCATAGCTGATATGATCGAAACTGAGTTTTTGGATAATCCTCAAAGGGAGTAGTACACAGGATATTTTGAAAAATCGAGTCGAAGATTTTCTGGATATTTTTACGTAGTTTGTCCCTTTGGGTTATTGGAATTCAATGAAATTTTATTTGGCATAGTTCAGACCTGAATCAGAGTTGATATGACCGAAACTCAGTTTTCGGATAATCCTCAAAGGGGTTAGTACACGGGATATTGTGAAAAATCGAGTCAGGCCATTTTCTTGATATTTTTATATAATTTATCCCTATGGGTTATGGTAATTCAACGAAATTTTATTTGGCACAGTTCGGACCTGAATCGGAGTTGATATGACCGAAACTCGGTTTTCGGATAATCCTCAAAGGGGTTAGTACACCGGATATTGTTAAAAATCGAGTCGGACCATTTTGTGGATATTTTTACATATTTTGTTCCTATGGGTTATTGGAATTCAATGAAATTTTATTTGGCGCAATTCGGACTGAATCGAAGCTCATATGACCGAAACTCGGTTTTCGGATAATCCTCAAAGGGGTTAGTACACGGGATATTGTGAAAAATCGAGTCAGACCATTTTCTGGATATTTTTACCTATTTTGTTCCTATGGGTTATTGGAATTCAATGAAATTTTATTTGGCGCAATTCGGACCTGAATCGAAGGTCATATGACCGAAACTCGGTTTTCGGATAATCCTCAAAGGGGTTAGTACACGGGATATTGTGAAAAATCGAGTCAGACCATTTTCTTGATATTTTTATATAATTTATTCTTATGGGTTAT
This sequence comes from Heracleum sosnowskyi, assembly GCA_030848705.1. Lineage (NCBI taxonomy): Eukaryota > Viridiplantae > Streptophyta > Magnoliopsida > Apiales > Apiaceae > Heracleum > Heracleum sosnowskyi. Next base: position 74,203,629 of record CM061242.1, read on the forward strand.
GGTAATTCAACGAAATTTTATTTGGCACAGTTCGGACCTGAATCAGAGCTGATATGATCGAAACTCGGTTTTTGGATAATCCTCAAAGGGGTTGTTAGTACACGGGATATTGTTAAAAATCGAGTCGGACCATTTTGTGGATATTTTTACATATTTTGTTCCTATGGGTTATTGGAATTCAATGAAATTTTATTTGGCACAGTTCGGAACTGAATCAGAGCTAATATGACCGAAACTCGGTTTTCGGATAATCCTCAAAGGGGTTAGTACACGGGATATTGTTAAAAATCGAGTCGGACCATTTTTGTGGATATTTTTACATATTTTGTTCCTATGGGTTATTGGAATTCAATGAAATTTTATTTGGCACAATTCGGACTTGAATCGGAGCTGATATGACCGAAATTCGGTTTTCAGATAATTCTAAAAGGGGATAGTACACGGGATATTGGTAAAAATCGAGTCGGACCATTTTTGTGGATATTTTTACATATTTTGTTCCTATGGGTTATTGGAATTCAATAAAATTTTATTTGGCACAATTCGGACCTGAATCGAAGGTCATATGACCGAAACTCGGTTTTCGGATAATCCTCAAAGGGGTTAGTACACGGGATATTGTTAAAAATCGAGTCGGACCATTTTTGTGGATATTTTTACATATTTTGTTCCTATGGGTTATTGGAATTCAGTGAAATTTTATTTGGCACAATTCGGACTTGAATCGGAGCTGATATGACCGAAACTCGGTTTCAGATAATCCTCAAACGGGATAGTACACGGGATATTTTTAAAAATCTAGTCGGACCATTTTTGTGGATATTTTTACATATTTTGTTCCTATGGGTTATTGGAATTCAATGAAATTTTATTTGACACGGTTCAGACCTGAATTAAAGCTGATATGACCGAAACTCAATTTTCGGATAATCCTCAAAGGGTATACACGATATATTTTGAAAAATTGAGTCGGACCATTTTATGGACATTTTTACATATTTTGTTCCTATGGGTTATTGGAATTCAATGAAATTTTATTTGGCACAGTTCGGACCTGAATCAGAGCTGATATGACCGAAACTCGGTTTTCGGATAATCCTCAAAGGGGTTAGTACACGGGATATTGTGAAAAATCGAGTCAGACCATTTTCTGGATATTTTTACCTATTTTGTTCCTATGGGTTATTGGAATTCAATGAAATTTTATTTGGCGCAATTCGGACCTGAATCGAAGGTCATATGACCGAAACTCGGTTTTCGGATAATCCTCAAAGGGGTTAGTACACGGGATATTGTGAAAAATCGAGTCAGACCATTTTCTTGATATTTTTATATAATTTATTCTTATGGGTTATGGTAATTCAACGAAATTTTATTTGGCACAGTTCGGACCTGAATCAGAGCTGATATGATCGAAACTCGGTTTTTGGATAATCCTCAAAGGGGTTGTTAGTACACGGGATATTGTTAAAAATCGAGTCGGACCATTTTGTGGATATTTTTACATATTTTGTTCCTATGGGTTATTGGAATTCAATGAAATTTTATTTGGCACAGTTCGGAACTGAATCAGAGCTAATATGACCGAAACTCGGTTTTCGGATAATCCTCAAAGGGGTTAGTACACGGGATATTGTTAAAAATCGAGTCGGACCATTTTTGTGGATATTTTTACATATTTTGTTCCTATGGGTTATTGGAATTCAATGAAATTTTATTTGGCACAATTCGGACTTGAATCGGAGCTGATATGACCGAAATTCGGTTTTCAGATAATTCTAAAAGGGGATAGTACACGGGATATTGGTAAAAATCGAGTCGGACCATTTTTGTGGATATTTTTACATATTTTGTTCCTATGGGTTATTGGAATTCAATAAAATTTTATTTGGCACAATTCGGACCTGAATCGAAGGTCATATGACCGAAACTCGGTTTTCGGATAATCCTCAAAGGGGTTAGTACACGGGATATTGTTAAAAATCGAGTCGGACCATTTTTGTGGATATTTTTACATATTTTGTTCCTATGGGTTATTGGAATTCAGTGAAATTTTATTTGGCACAATTCGGACTTGAATCGGAGCTGATATGACCGAAACTCGGTTTCAGATAATCCTCAAACGGGATAGTACACGGGATATTTTTAAAAATCTAGTCGGACCATTTTTGTGGATATTTTTACATATTTTGTTCCTATGGGTTATTGGAATTCAATGAAATTTTATTTGACACGGTTCAGACCTGAATTAAAGCTGATATGACCGAAACTCAATTTTCGGATAATCCTCAAAGGGTATACACGATATATTTTGAAAAATTGAGTCGGACCATTTTATGGACATTTTTACATATTTTGTTCCTATGGGTTATTGGAATTCAATGAAATTTTATTTGGCACAGTTCGGACCTGAATCAGAGCTGATATGACCGAAACTCGGTTTTCGGATAATCCTCAAAGGGGTTAGTACACGGGATATTGTTAAAAATCGAGTCGGACCATTTTCGTGGATATTTTTACATATTTTGTTCCTATGGGTTATTGGAATTCAATGAAATTTTATTTGACACGGTTCGGACCTGAATTAAAGTTGATATGACCGAAACTCAATTTTCGGATAATCCTCAAAGGGTATACACGAGATATTTTGAAAATTCAAGTCGGACCATTTTATGGATATTTTTACATTTTTTCTCCCTATGGGTTATTGAAATTCAATGAAATTTTATTTGGCACAATTCGGACTTGAATCGGAGTTGATATGACCGAAACTCGGTTTTCAGATAATCCTCAAAAGGGGATAGTACACGGGATATTGTGAAAAATCGAGTCAGACTATTTTCTTGATATTTTTATATAATTTATCCCTATGGGTTATGGTAATTCAACGAAATTTTATTTGGCACAGTTCGGACCTGAATCAGAGCTGATATGACCGAAACTCGGTTTTCGGATAATCCTCAAAGGGGTTAGTAGACGGGATATTGTTAAAAATCGAGTTGGACCATTTTGTGGATATTTTTACATATTTTGTTCCTATGGGTTATTGGAATTCAATGAAATTTTATTTGGCACAATTCGGACCTGAATCGAAGCTCATATGACCGAAACTCGGTTTTCGGATAATCCTCAAAGGGGCTAGTACACAGGATATTGTTAAAAATCGAGTCGGACCATTTTGTGGATATTTTTAAATATTTTGTTCCTATGGGTTATTGGAATTCAATGAAATTTTATTTGACACGGTTCGGACCTGAATTAAAGTTTATATGACCGAAACTTAGTTTTTGGATAATCCTCAAAGGGGGTAGTACACGGGATATTATGAAAAATTGAGTCGGACCATTTTGTGGATATTTTTACATAGTTTGTCCCTATGGGTTATTGGAATTCAATGAAATTTTACTTGGCACCGTTCCGACCGGAATCACAGCTGATATGATCGAAACTCAATTTTTGGATAATCCTCAAATGGGGTAGTACACAGGATATTTTGAAAAATCGAGTCGAAGATTTTCTGGATATTTTTACGTAGTTTGTCCCTTTGGGTTATTGGAATTCAATGAAATTTTATTTGGCACAGTTCAGACCTGAATCAGAGTTGATATGACCGAAACTCAGTTTTCGGATAATCCTCAAAGGGGTTAGTACACCGGATATTGTTAAAAATCGAGTCGGACCATTTTGTGGATATTTTTACATATTTTGTTCCTATGGGTTATTGGAATTCAATGAAATTTTATTTGGCGTAATTCGGACCTGAATCGAAGCTCATATGACCGAAACTCGGTTTTCGGTTAATCCTCAAAGGGGTTAGTACACAGGATATTGTGAAAAATCGAGTCAGACCATTTTGTGGATATTTTTACCTATTTTGTTCCTATGGGTTATTGGAATTCAATGAAATTTTATTTGGCACAATTCGGACCTGAATCGAAGGTCATATGACCGAAACTCGGTTTTCGGATAATCCTCAAAGGGGTTAGTACACGGGATATTGTGAAAAATCGAGTCAGACCATTTTCTTGATATTTTTATATAATTTATTCTTATGGGTTATGGTAATTCAACGAAATTTTATTTGGCACAGTTCGGACCTGAATCAGAGCTGATATGATCGAAACTCGGTTTTCGGATAATCCTCAAAGGGGTTGTTAGTACACGGGATATTGTTAAAAATCGAGTCGGACCATTTTGTGGATATTTTTACATATTTTGTTCCAATGGGTTATTGGAATTCAATGAAATTTTATTTGGCACAGTTCGGAACTGAATCAGAGCTAATATGACCGAAACTAGGTTTTCGGATAATCCTCAAAGGGGTTAGTACACGGGATATTGTTAAAAATCGAGTCGGACCATTTTTGTGGATATTTTTACATATTTTGTTCCTATGGGTTATTGGAATTCAATGAAATTTTATTTGGCACAATTCGGACTTGAATCGGAGCTGATATGACCGAAACTCGGTTTTCAGATAATCCTCAAAGGGGATAGTACACGGGATATTGTTAAAAATCGAGTCGGACCATTTTTGTGGATATTTTTACATATTTTGTTCCTATGGGTTATTGGAATTCAATGAAATTTTATTTGGCACAGTTCGGAACTGAATCAGAGCTAATATGACCGAAACTCGGTTTTCGGATAATCCTCAAAGGGGTTAGTACACCGGATATTGTTAAAAATCGAGTCGGACCATTTTGTGGATATTTTTACATATTTTGCTCCTATGGGTTATTGGAATTCAATGAAATTTTATTTGGCGTAATTCGGACCTGAATCGAAGCTCATATGACCGAAACTCGGTTTTCGGATAATCCTCAAAGGGGTTAGTACACGGGATATTGTGAAAAATCGAGTCAGACCATTTTGTGGATATTTTTACCTATTTTGTTCCTATGGGTTATTGGAATTCAATGAAATTTTATTTGGCGCAATTCGGACCTGAATCGAAGGTCATATGACCGAAACTCGGTTTTCGGATAATCCTCAAAGGGGTTAGTACACGGGATATTGTGAAAAATCGAGTCAGACCATTTTCTTGATACTTTTATATAATTTATTCTTATGGGTTATGGTAATTCAACGAAATTTTATTTGGCATAGTTCGGACCTGAATCAGAGCTGATATGATCGAAACTCGGTTTTCGGATAATCCTCAAAGGGGTTAGTACACGGGATATTGTTAAAAATCGAGTCGGACCATTTTGTGGATATTTTTACATATTTTGTTCCTATGGGTTATTGGAATTCAATGAAATTTTATTTGGCGCAATTCGGACCTGAATCCAAGGTCATATGACCGAAACTCGGTTTTCGGATAATCCTCAAAGGGGTTAGTACACGGGATATTGTTAAAAATCGAGTCGGACCACTTTTGAGGATATTTTTACATATTTTGTTCCTATGGGTTATTGGAATTCAATGAAATTTTATTTGGCACAATTCGGACTTGAATCGGAGCTGATATGACCGAAACTCGGTTTTCAGATAATCCTCAAAGGGGATAGTACACGGGATATTGTTAAAAATCAAGTCGGACCATTTTTGTGGATATTTTTACATATTTTGTTCCTATGGGTTTTTGGAATTCAATGAAATTTTATTTGACACTGTTCAGACCAGAATTAAAGCTGATATGACCGAAACTCAATTTTCGGATAATCCTCAAAGGGTATACACGATATATTTTGAAAAATTGAGTCGGACCATTTTATGGACATTTTTACATATTTTGTTCCTATGGGTTATTGGAATTCAATGAAATTTTATTTGGCACAGTTCGGACCTGAATCAGAGCTGATATGACCGAAACTCGGTTTTCGGATAATCCTCAAAGGGGTTAGTACACGGGATATTGTTAAAAATCGAGTCGGACCATTTAGTGGATATTTTTACATATTTTGTTCCTATGGGTTATTGGAATTCAATGAAATTTTATTTGGCGTAATTCGGACCTGAATCGAAGCTCATATGACCGAAACTCGGTTTTCGGATAATCCTCAAAGGGGTTAGTACACGGGATATTGTGAAAAATCGAGTCAGACCATTTTGTGGATATTTTTACCTATTTTGTTCCTATGGGTTATTGGAATTCAATGAAATTTTATTTGGCGCAATTCGGACCTGAATCGAAGGTCATATGACCGAAACTCGGTTTTCGGATAATCCTCAAAGGGGTTAGTACACGGGATATTGTGAAAAATCGAGTCAGACCATTTTCTTGATATTTTTATATAATTTATTCTTATGGGTTATGGTAATTCAACGAAATTTTATTTGGCACAGTTCGGACCTGAATCAGAGCTGATATGATCGAAACTCGGTTTTTGGATAATCCTCAAAGGGGTTGTTAGTACACGGGATATTGTTAAAAATCTAGTCGGATCATTTTGTGGATATTTTTACATATTTTGTTCCTATGGGTTATTGGAATTCAATGAAATTTTATTTGGCACAGTTCGGAACTGAATCAGAGCTAATATGACCGAAACTCGGTTTTCGGATAATCCTCAAAGGGGTTAGTACACGGGATATTGTTAAAAATCGAGTCGGACCATTTTGTGGATATTTTTACATATTTTGTTCCTATGGGTTATTGGAATTCAATGAAATTTTATTTGGCACAATTCAGACTTGAATCGGAGCTGATATGACCGAAATTCGGTTTTCAGATAATTCTAAAAGGGGATATTACACGGGATATTGTTAAAAATCGAGTCGGACCATTTTTGTGGATATTTTTACATATTTTGTTCCTATGGGTTATTGGAATTCAATGAAATTTTATTTGGCACAGTTCGGAACTGAATCAGAGCTAATATGACCGAAACTCGGTTTTCGGATAATCCTCAAAGGGGTTAGTACACGGGATATTGTTAAAAATCGAGTCGGACCATTTTTGTGGATATTTTTACATATTTTGTTCCTATGGGTTATTGGAATTCAATGAAATTTTATTTGGCACAATTCGGACTTGAATCGGAGCTCATATGACCGAAACTCGGTTTTCAGATAATCCTCAAAGGGGATAGTACACGGGATATTTTTAAAAATCGAGTCGGACCATTTTTGTGGATATTTTTACATATTTTGTTCCTATGGGTTATTGGAATTCAATGAAATTTTATTTGACACGGTTCAGACCTGAATTAAAGCTGATATGACCGAAACTCAATTTTCGGATAATCCTCAAAGGGTATACACGATATATTTTGAAAAATTGAGTCGGACCATTTTATGGACATTTTTACATATTTTGTTCCTATGGGTTATTGGAATTCAATGAAATTTTATTTGGCACAGTTCGGACCTGAATCAGAGCTGATATGACCGAAACTCGGTTTTCGGATAATCCTCAAAGGGGTTAGTACACGGGATATTGTTAAAAATCGAGTCGGACCATTTTCGTGGATATTTTTACATATTTTGTTCCTATGGGTTATTGGAATTCAATGAAATTTTATTTGACACGGTTCGGACCTGAATTAAAGTTGATATGACCGAAACTCAATTTTCGGATAATCCTCAAAGGGTATACACGAGATATTTTGAAAATTCAAGTCGGACCATTTTATGGATATTTTTACATTTTTTCTCCCTATGGGTTATTGAAATTCAATGAAATTTTATTTGGCACAATTCGGACTTGAATCGGAGTTGATATGACCGAAACTCGGTTTTCAGATAATCCTCAAAAGGGGATAGTACACGGGATATTGTGAAAAATTGAGTCAGACTATTTTATTGATATTTTTATATAATTTATCCCTATAGGTTATGGTAATTCAACGAAATTTTATTTGGCACAGTTCGGACCTGAATCAGAGCTGATATGACCGAAACTCGGTTTTCGGATAATCCTCAAAGGGGTTAGTAGACGGGATATTGTTAAAAATCGAGTCGGACCATTTTGTGGATATTTTTACATATTTTGTTCCTATGGGTTATTGGAATTCAATGAAATTTTATTTGGCGCAATTCGGACCTGAATCGAAGCTCATATGACCGAAACTCGGTTTTCGGATAATCCTCAAAGGGGTTAGTACACGGGATATTGTTAAAAATCGAGTCGGACCATTTAGTGGATATTTTTACATATTTTGTTCCTATGGGTTATTGGAATTCAATGAAATTTTATTTGGCGTAATTCGGACCTGAATCGAAGCTCATATGACCGAAACTCGGTTTTCGGATAATCCTCAAAGGGGTTAGTACACGGGATATTGTGAAAAATCGAGTCAGACCATTTTGTGGATATTTTTACCTATTTTGTTCCTATGGGTTATTGGAATTCAATGAAATTTTATTTGGCGCAATTCGGACCTGAATCGAAGGTCATATGACCGAAACTCGGTTTTCGGATAATCCTCAAAGGGGTTAGTACACGGGATATTGTGAAAAATCGAGTCAGACCATTTTCTTGATATTTTTATATAATTTATTCTTATGGGTTATGGTAATTCAACGAAATTTTATTTGGCACAGTTCGGACCTGAATCAGAGCTGATATGATCGAAACTCGGTTTTCGGATAATCCTCAAAGGGGTTGTTAGTACACGGGATATTGTTAAAAATCGAGTCGGACCATTTTGTGGATATTTTTACATATTTTGTTCCAATGGGTTATTGGAATTCAATGAAATTTTATTTGGCACAGTTCGGAACTGAATCAGAGCTAATATGACCGAAACTAGGTTTTCGGATAATCCTCAAAGGGGTTAGTACACGGGATATTGTTAAAAATCGAGTCGGACCATTTTTGTGGATATTTTTACATATTTTGTTCCTATGGGTTATTGGAATTCAATGAAATTTTATTTGGCACAATTCGGACTTGAATCGGAGCTGATATGACCGAAACTCGGTTTTCAGATAATCCTCAAAGGGGATAGTACACGGGATATTGTTAAAAATCGAGTCGGACCATTTTTGTGGATATTTTTACATATTTTGTTCCTATGGGTTATTGGAATTCAATCAAATTTTATTTGGCACAGTTCGGAACTGAATCAGAGCTAATATGACCGAAACTCGGTTTTCGGATAATCCTCAAAGGGGTTAGTACACCGGATATTGTTAAAAATCGAGTCGGACCATTTTGTGGATATTTTTACATATTTTGCTCCTATGGGTTATTGGAATTCAATGAAATTTTATTTGGCGTAATTCGGACCTGAATCGAAGCTCATATGACCGAAACTCGGTTTTCGGATAATCCTCAAAGGGGTTAGTACACGGGATATTGTGAAAAATCGAGTCAGACCATTTTGTGGATATTTTTACCTATTTTGTTCCTATGGGTTATTGGAATTCAATGAAATTTTATTTGGCGCAATTCGGACCTGAATCGAAGGTCATATGACCGAAACTCGGTTTTCGGATAATCCTCAAAGGGGTTAGTACACGGGATATTGTGAAAAATCGAGTCAGACCATTTTCTTGATATTTTTATATAATTTATTCTTATGGGTTATGGTAATTCAACGAAATTTTATTTGGCACAGTTCGGACCTGAATCAGAGCTGATATGATCGAAACTCGATTTTCGGATAATCCTCAAAGGGGTTAGTACACGGGATATTGTTAAAAATCGAGTCGGACCATTTTGTGGATGTTTTTACATATTTTGTTCCTATGGGTTATTGGAATTCAATGAAATTTTATTTGGCGCAATTCGGACCTGAATCGAAGGTCATATGACCGAAACTCGGTTTTCGGATAATCCTCAAAGGGGTTAGTACACGGGATATTATGAAAAATCGAGTCAGACCATTTTCTTGATATTTTTATATAATTTATTCTTATGGGTTATGGTAATTCAACGAAATTTTATTTGGCACAGTTCGGACCTGAATCAGAGCTGATATGATCGAAACTCGGTTTTCGGATAATCCTCAAAGGGGTTGTTAGTACACGGGATATTGTTAAAAATCGAGTCGGACCATTTTGTGGATATTTTTACATATTTTGTTCCTATGGGTTATTGGAATTCAATGAAATTTTATTTGGCACAGTTCGGAACTGAATCAGAGCTAATATGACCGAAACTAGGTTTTCGGATAATCCTCAAAGGGGTTAGTACACGGGATATTGTTAAAAATCGAGTCGGACCATTTTTGTGGATATTTTTACATATTTTGTTCCTATGGGTTATTGGAATTCAATGAAATTTTATTTGGCACAATTCGGACTTGAATCGGAGCTGATATGACCGAAACTCGGTTTTCAGATAATCCTCAAAGGGGATAGTACACGGGATATTGTTAAAAATCAAGTCGGACCATTTTTGTGGATATTTTTACATATTTTGTTCCTATGGGTTATTGGAATTCAATGAAATTTTATTTGGCACAGTTCGGAACTGAATCAGAGCTAATATGACCGAAACTCGGTTTTCGGATAATCCTCAAAGGGGTTAGTACACGGGATATTGTTAAAAATCGAGTCAGACCACTTTTGAGGATATTTTTACATATTTTGTTCCTATGGGTTATTGGAATTCAATGAAATTTTATTTGGCACAATTCGGACTTGAATCGGAGCTGATATGACCGAAACTCGGTTTTCAGATAATCCTCAAAGGGGATAGTACACGGGATATTGTTAAAAATCAAGTCGGACCATTTTTGTGGATATTTTTACATATTTTGTTCCTATGGGTTTTTGGAATTCAATGAAATTTTATTTGACACTGTTCAGACCAGAATTAAAGCTGATATGACCGAAACTCAATTTTCGGATAATCCTCAAAGGGTATACACGATATATTTTGAAAAATTGAGTCGGACCATTTTATGGACATTTTTACATATTTTGTTCCTATGGGTTATTGGAATTCAATGAAATTTTATTTGGCACAGTTCGGACCTGAATCAGAGCTGATATGACCGAAACTCGGTTTTCGGATAATCCTCAAAGGGGTTAGTACACGGGATATTGTTAAAAATCGAGTCGGACCATTTAGTGGATATTTTTACATATTTTGTTCCTATGGGTTATTGGAATTCAATGAAATTTTATTTGGCGTAATTCGGACCTGAATCGAAGCTCATATGACCGAAACTCGGTTTTCGGATAATCCTCAAAGGGGTTAGTACACGGGATATTGTGAAAAATCGAGTCAGACCATTTTGTGGATATTTTTACCTATTTTGTTCCTATGGGTTATTGGAATTCAATGAAATTTTATTTGGCGCAATTCGGACCTGAATCGAAGGTCATATGACCGAAACTCGGTTTTCGGATAATCCTCAAAGGGGTTAGTACACGGGATATTGTGAAAAATCGAGTCAGACCATTTTCTTGATATTTTTATATAATTTATTCTTATGGGTTATGGTAATTCAACGAAATTTTATTTGGCACAGTTCGGACCTGAATCAGAGCTGATATGATCGAAACTCGGTTTTTGGATAATCCTCAAAGGGGTTGTTAGTACACGGGATATTGTTAAAAATCTAGTCGGATCATTTTGTGGATATTTTTACATATTTTGTTCCTATGGGTTATTGGAATTCAATGAAATTTTATTTGGCACAGTTCGGAACTGAATCAGAGCTAATATGACCGAAACTCGGTTTTCGGATAATCCTCAAAGGGGTTAGTACACGGGATATTGTTAAAAATCGAGTCGGACCATTTTGTGGATATTTTTACATATTTTGTTCCTATGGGTTATTGGAATTCAATGAAATTTTATTTGGCACAATTCAGACTTGAATCGGAGATGATATGACCGAAATTCGGTTTTCAGATAATTCTAAAAGGGGATATTACACGGGATATTGTTAAAAATCGAGTCGGACCATTTTTGTGGATATTTTTACATATTTTGTTCCTATGGGTTATTGGAATTCAATGAAATTTTATTTGGCACAGTTCGGAACTGAATCAGAGCTAATATGACCGAAACTCGGTTTTCGGATAATCCTCAAAGGGGTTAGTACACGGGATATTGTTAAAAATCGAGTCGGACCATTTTTGTGGATATTTTTACATATTTTGTTCCTATGGGTTATTGGAATTCAATGAAATTTTATTTGGCACAATTCGGACTTGAATCGGAGCTCATATGACCGAAACTCGGTTTTCAGATAATCCTCAAAGGGGATAGTACACGGGATATTTTTAAAAATCGAGTCGGACCATTTTTGTGGATATTTTTACATATTTTGTTCCTATGGGTTATTGGAATTCAATGAAATTTTATTTGACACGGTTCAGACCTGAATTAAAGCTGATATGACCGAAACTCAATTTTCGGATAATCCTCAAAGGGTATACACGATATATTTTGAAAAATTGAGTCGGACCATTTTATGGACATTTTTACATATTTTGTTCCTATGGGTTATTGGAATTCAATGAAATTTTATTTGGCACAGTTCGGACCTGAATCAGAGCTGATATGACCGAAACTCGGTTTTCGGATAATCCTCAAAGGGGTTAGTACACGGGATATTGTTAAAAATCGAGTCGGACCATTTTCGTGGATATTTTTACATATTTTGTTCCTATGGGTTATTGGAATTCAATGAAATTTTATTTGACACGGTTCGGACCTGAATTAAAGTTGATATGACCGAAACTCAATTTTCGGATAATCCTCAAAGGGTATACACGAGATATTTTGAAAATTCAAGTCGGACCATTTTATGGATATTTTTACATTTTTTCTCCCTATGGGTTATTGAAATTCAATGAAATTTTATTTGGCACAATTCGGACTTGAATCGGAGTTGATATGACCGAAACTCGGTTTTCAGATAATCCTCAAAAGGGGATAGTACACGGGATATTGTGAAAAATTGAGTCAGACTATTTTATTGATATTTTTATATAATTTATCCCTATAGGTTATGGTAATTCAACGAAATTTTATTTGGCACAGTTCGGACCTGAATCAGAGCTGATATGACCGAAACTCGGTTTTCGGATAATCCTCAAAGGGGTTAGTAGACGGGATATTGTTAAAAATCGAGTCGGACCATTTTGTGGATATTTTTACATATTTTGTTCCTATGGGTTATTGGAATTCAATGAAATTTTATTTGGCGCAATTCGGACCTGAATCGAAGCTCATATGACCGAAACTCGGTTTTCGGATAATCCTCAAAGGGGTTAGTACACGGGATATTGTTAAAAATCGAGTCGGACCATTTAGTGGATATTTTTACATATTTTGTTCCTATGGGTTATTGGAATTCAATGAAATTTTATTTGGCGTAATTCGGACCTGAATCGAAGCTCATATGACCGAAACTCGGTTTTCGGATAATCCTCAAAGGGGTTAGTACACGGGATATTGTGAAAAATCGAGTCAGACCATTTTGTGGATATTTTTACCTATTTTGTTCCTATGGGTTATTGGAATTCAATGAAATTTTATTTGGCGCAATTCGGACCTGAATCGAAGGTCATATGACCGAAACTCGGTTTTCGGATAATCCTCAAAGGGGTTAGTACACGGGATATTGTGAAAAATCGAGTCAGACCATTTTCTTGATATTTTTATATAATTTATTCTTATGGGTTATGGTAATTCAACGAAATTTTATTTGGCACAGTTCGGACCTGAATCAGAGCTGATATGATCGAAACTCGGTTTTCGGATAATCCTCAAAGGGGTTGTTAGTACACGGGATATTGTTAAAAATCGAGTCGGACCATTTTGTGGATATTTTTACATATTTTGTTCCAATGGGTTATTGGAATTCAATGAAATTTTATTTGGCACAGTTCGGAACTGAATCAGAGCTAATATGACCGAAACTAGGTTTTCGGATAATCCTCAAAGGGGTTAGTACACGGGATATTGTTAAAAATCGAGTCGGACCATTTTTGTGGATATTTTTACATATTTTGTTCCTATGGGTTATTGGAATTCAATGAAATTTTATTTGGCACAATTCGGACTTGAATCGGAGCTGATATGACCGAAACTCGGTTTTCAGATAATCCTCAAAGGGGATAGTACACGGGATATTGTTAAAAATCGAGTCGGACCATTTTTGTGGATATTTTTACATATTTTGTTCCTATGGGTTATTGGAATTCAATGAAATTTTATTTGGCACAGTTCGGAACTGAATCAGAGCTAATATGACCGAAACTCGGTTTTCGGATAATCCTCAAAGGGGTTAGTACACCGGATATTGTTAAAAATCGAGTCGGACCATTTTGTGGATATTTTTACATATTTTGCTCCTATGGGTTATTGGAATTCAATGAAATTTTATTTGGCGTAATTCGGACCTGAATCGAAGCTCATATGACCGAAACTCGGTTTTCGGATAATCCTCAAAGGGGTTAGTACACGGGATATTGTGAAAAATCGAGTCAGACCATTTTGTGGATATTTTTACCTATTTTGTTCCTATGGGTTATTGGAATTCAATGAAATTTTATTTGGCGCAATTCGGACCTGAATCGAAGGTCATATGACCGAAACTCGGTTTTCGGATAATCCTCAAAGGGGTTAGTACACGGGATATTGTGAAAAATCGAGTCAGACCATTTTCTTGATATTTTTATATAATTTATTCTTATGGGTTATGGTAATTCAACGAAATTTTATTTGGCACAGTTCAGACCTGAATCAGAGCTGATATGATCGAAACTCGGTTTTCGGATAATCCTCAAAGGGGTTAGTACACGGGATATTGTTAAAAATCGAGTCGGACCATTTTGTGGATGTTTTTACATATTTTGTTCCTATGGGTTATTGGAATTCAATGAAATTTTATTTGGCGCAATTCGGACCTGAATCGAAGGTCATATGACCGAAACTCGGTTTTCGGATAATCCTCAAAGGGGTTAGTACACGGGATATTATGAAAAATCGAGTCAGACCATTTTCTTGATATTTTTATATAATTTATTCTTATGGGTTATGGTAATTCAACGAAATTTTATTTGGCACAGTTCGGACCTGAATCAGAGCTGATATGATCGAAACTCGGTTTTCGGATAATCCTCAAAGGGGTTGTTAGTACACGGGATATTGTTAAAAATCGAGTCGGACCATTTTGTGGATATTTTTACATATTTTGTTCCTATGGGTTATTGGAATTCAATGAAATTTTATTTGGCACAGTTCGGAACTGAATCAGAGCTAATATGACCGAAACTAGGTTTTCGGATAATCCTCAAAGGGGTTAGTACACGGGATATTGTTAAAAATCGAGTCGGACCATTTTTGTGGATATTTTTACATATTTTGTTCCTATGGGTTATTGGAATTCAATGAAATTTTATTTGGCACAATTCGGACTTGAATCGGAGCTGATATGACCGAAACTCGGTTTTCAGATAATCCTCAAAGGGGATAGTACACGGGATATTGTTAAAAATCAAGTCGGACCATTTTTGTGGATATTTTTACATATTTTGTTCCTATGGGTTATTGGAATTCAATGAAATTTTATTTGGCACAGTTCGGAACTGAATCAGAGCTAATATGACCGAAACTCGGTTTTCGGATAATCCTCAAAGGGGTTAGTACACGGGATATTGTTAAAAATCGAGTCGGACCACTTTTGAGGATATTTTTACATATTTTGTTCCTATGGGTTATTGGAATTCAATGAAATTTTATTTGGCACAATTCGGACTTGAATCGGAGCTGATATGACCGAAACTCGGTTTTCAGATAATCCTCAAAGGGGATAGTACACGGGATATTGTTAAAAATCAAGTCGGACCATTTTTGTGGATATTTTTACATATTTTGTTCCTATGGGTTTTTGGAATTCAATGAAATTTTATTTGACACTGTTCAGACCTGAATTAAAGCTGATATGACCGAAACTCAATTTTCGGATAATCCTCAAAGGGTATACACGATATATTTTGAAAAATTGAGTCGGACCATTTTATGGACATTTTTACATATTTTGTTCCTATGGGTTATTGGAATTCAATGAAATTTTATTTGGCACAGTTCGGACCTGAATCAGAGCTGATATGACCGAAACTCGGTTTTCGGATAATCCTCAAAGGGGTTAGTACACGGGATATTGTTAAAAATCGAGTCGGACCATTTAGTGGATATTTTTACATATTTTGTTCCTATGGGTTATTGGAATTCAATGAAATTTTATTTGGCGTAATTCGGACCTGAATCGAAGCTCATATGACCGAAACTCGGTTTTCGGATAATCCTCAAAGGGGTTAGTACACGGGATATTGTGAAAAATCGAGTCAGACCATTTTGTGGATATTTTTACCTATTTTGTTCCTATGGGTTATTGGAATTCAATGAAATTTTATTTGGCGCAATTCGGACCTGAATCGAAGGTCATATGACCGAAACTCGGTTTTCGGATAATCCTCAAAGGGGTTAGTACACGGGATATTGTGAAAAATCGAGTCAGACCATTTTCTTGATATTTTTATATAATTTATTCTTATGGGTTATGGTAATTCAACGAAATTTTATTTGGCACAGTTCGGACCTGAATCAGAGCTGATATGATCGAAACTCGGTTTTTGGATAATCCTCAAAGGGGTTGTTAGTACACGGGATATTGTTAAAAATCTAGTCGGATCATTTTGTGGATATTTTTACATATTTTGTTCCTATGGGTTATTGGAATTCAATGAAATTTTATTTGGCACAGTTCGGAACTGAATCAGAGCTAATATGACCGAAACTCGGTTTTCGGATAATCCTCAAAGGGGTTAGTACACGGGATATTGTTAAAAATCGAGTCGGACCATTTTTGTGGATATTTTTACATATTTTGTTCCTATGGGTTATTGGAATTCAATGAAATTTTATTTGGCACAATTCGGACTTGAATCGGAGCTGATATGACCGAAACTCGGTTTTCAGATAATCCTCAAAGGGGATAGTACACGGGATATTTTTAAAAATCGAGTCGGACCATTTTTGTGGATATTTTTACATATTTTGTTCCTATGGGTTATTGGTATTCAATGAAATTTTATTTGAGACGGTTCAGACCTGAATTAAAGCTGATATGACCGAAACTCAATTTTCGGATAATCCTCAAAGGGTATACACGATATATTTTGAAAAATTGAGTCGGACCATTTTATGGACATTTTTACATATTTTGTTCCTATGGGTTATTGGAATTCAATGAAATTTTATTTGGCACAGTTCGGACCTGAATCAGAGCTGATATGACCGAAACTCGGTTTTCGGATAATCCTCAAAGGGGTTAGTACACGGGATATTGTTAAAAATCGAGTCGGACCATTTTCGTGGATATTTTTACATATTTTGTTCCTATGGGTTATTGGAATTCAATGAAATTTTATTTGACACGGTTCGGACCTGAATTAAAGTTGATATGACCGAAACTCAATTTTCGGATAATCCTCAAAGGGTATACACGAGATATTTTGAAAATTCAAGTCGGACCATTTTATGGATATTTTTACATTTTTTCTCCCTATGGGTTATTGAAATTCAATGAAATTTTATTTGGCACAATTCGGACTTGAATCGGAGTTGATATGACCGAAACTCGGTTTTCAGATAATCCTCAAAAGGGGATAGTACACGGGATATTGTGAAAAATTGAGTCAGACTATTTTATTGATATTTTTATATAATTTATCCCTATGGGTTATGGTAATTCAACGAAATTTTATTTGGCACAGTTCGGACCTGAATCAGAGCTGATATGACCGAAACTCGGTTTTCGGATAATCCTCAAAGGGGTTAGTAGACGGGATATTGTTAAAAATCGAGTCGGACCATTTTGTGGATATTTTTACATATTTTGTTCCTATGGGTTATTGGAATTCAATGAAATTTTATTTGGCGCAATTCGGACCTGAATCGAAGCTCATATGACCGAAACTCGGTTTTCGGATAATCCTCAAAGGGGTTAGTACACGGGATATTGTTAAAAATCGAGTCGGACCATGTTGTGGATATTTTTAAATATTTTGTTCCTATGGGTTATTGGAATTCAATGAAATTTTATTTGACACGGTTCGGACCTGAATTAAAGTTTATATGACCGAAACTTAGTTTTTGGATAATCCTCAAAGGGGGTAGTACACGGGATATTATGAAAAATTGAGTCGGACCATTTTGTGGATATTTTTACATAGTTTGTCCCTATGGGTTATTGGAATTCAATGAAATTTTACTTGGCACCGTTCCGACCGGAATCACAGCTGATATGATCGAAACTCAGTTTTTGGATAATCCTCAAAGGGGGTAGTACACAGGATATTTTGAAAAATCGAGTCGAAGATTTTCTGGATATTTTTACGTAGTTTGTCCCTTTGGGTTATTGGAATTCAATGAAATTTTATTTGGCACAATTCAGACCTGAATCAGAGTTGATATGACCGAAACTCAGTTTTCGGATAATCCTCAAAGGGGTTAGTACACGGGATATTGTGAAAAATCGAGTCAGGCCATTTTCTTGATATTTTTATATAATTTATCCCTATGGGTTATGGTAATTCAACGAAATTTTATTCGGCACAGTTCGGACCTGAATCGGAGTTGATATGACCGAAACTCGGTTTTCGGATAATCCTCAAAGGGGTTAGTACACCGGATATTGTTAAAAATCGAGTCGGACCATTTTGTGGATATTTTTACATATTTTGTTCCTATGGGTTATTGGAATTCAATGAAATTTTATTTGGCGCAATTCGGACCTGAATCGAAGCTCATATGACCGAAACTCGGTTTTCGGATAATCCTCAAAGGGGTTAGTACACGGGATATTGTGAAAAATCGAGTCAGACCATTTTGTGGATATTTTTACCTATTTTGTTCCTGTGGGTTATTGGAATTCAATGAAATTTTATTTGGCGCAATTCGGACCTGAATCGAAGGTCATATGACCGAAACTCGGTTTTCGGATAATCCTCAAAGGGGTTAGTACACGGGATATTGTGAAAAATCGAGTCAGACCATTTTCTTGATATTTTATATAATTTATTCTTATGGGTTATGGTAATTCAACGAAATTTTATTTGGCACAGTTCGGACCTGAATCAGAGCTGATATGATCGAAAATCGGTTTTCGGATAATCCTCAAAGGGGTTAGTACACGGGATATTGTTAAAAATCGAGTCGGACCATTTTGTGGATATTTTTACATATTTTGTTCCTATGGGTTATTGGAATTCAATGAAATTTTATTTGGCACAGTTCGGAACTGAATCAGAGCTAATATGACGGAAACTCGGTTTTCGGATAATCCTCAAAGGGGTTAGTACACGGGATATTGTTAAAAATCGAGTCGGACCATTTTTGTGGATATTTTTACATATTTTGTTCCTATGGGTTATTGGAATTCAATGAAATTTTATTTGGCACAATTCGGACTTGAATCGGAGCTGATATGACCGAAACTCGGTTTTCAGATAATCCTCAAAGGGGATAGTACACGGGATATTGTTAAAAATCGAGTCGGACCATTTTTGTGAATATTTTTACATATTTTGTTCCTATGGGTTATTGGAATTCAATGAAATTTTATTTGACACGGTTCAGACCTGAATTAAAGCTGATATGACAGAAACTCAATTTTCGGATAATCCTCAAAGGGTATACACGATATATTTTGAAAAATTGAGTCGGACCATTTTATGGACATTTTTACATATTTTTTTCCTATGGGTTATTGGAATTCAATGAAAATTTTATTTGGCACAGTTCGGACCTGAATCAGAGCTGATATGACCGAAACTCGGTTTTCGGATAATCCTCAAAGGGGTTAGTACACGGGATATTGTTAAAAATCGAGTCGGACCATTTTCGTGGATATTTTTACATATTTTGTTCATATGGGTTATTGGAATTCAATGAAATTTTATTTGACACGGTTCGGACCTGAATTAAAGTTGATATGACCGAAACTCAATTTTCGGATAATCCTCAAAGGGTATACACGAGATATTTTGAAAATTCAAGTCGGACCATTTTATGGATATTTTTACATATTTTCTCCCTATGGGTTATTGAAATTCAATGAAATTTTATTTGGCACAATTCGGACTTGAATCGGAGTTGATATGACCGAAACTCGGTTTTCAGATAATCCTCAAAGGGGATAGTACACGGGATATTGTGAAAAATCGAGTCAGACCATTTTCTTGATATTTTTATATAATTTATCCCTATGGGTTATGGTAATTCAACGAAATTTTATTTGGCACAGTTCAGACCTGAATCAGAGCTGATATGACCGAAACTCGGTTTTCGGATAATCCTCAAAGGGGTTAGTAGACGGGATATTGTTAAAAATCGAGTCGGACCATTTTGTGGATATTTTTACATATTTTGTTCCTATGGGTTATTGAAATTCAATGAAATTTTATTTGGCGCAATTCGAACCTGAATCGAAGCTCATATGACCGAAACTCGGTTTTCGGATAATCCTCAAAGGGGTTAGTACACGGGATATTGTTAAAAATCGATTCGGACCATTTTGTGGATATTTTTACATATTTTGTTCCTATGGGTTATTGGAATTCAATGAAATTTTATTTGACACGGTTCGGACCTGAATTAAAGCTGATATGACCGAAACTTAGTTTTTGGATAATCCTCAAAGGGGTAGTACACGGGATATTATGAAAAATTGAGTCGGACCATTTTGTGGATATTTTTACATAGTTTGTCCCTATGGGTTATTGGAATTCAATGAAATTTTACTTGGCACCGTTCCGACCGGAATCATAGCTGATATGACCGAAACTCAGTTTTTGGATAATCCTCAAAAGGTACACGGGATATTTTGAAAAATCGAGTCGAAGATTTTCTGGATATTTTTACATAGTTTGTCCCTTTGGGTTATTGGAATTCAATGAAATTTTATTTGGCACAGTTCGGACCTGAATCAGAGTTGATATGACCGAAACTCAGTTTTCGGATAATCCTCAAAGGTGTTAGTACACAGGATATAGTGAAAAATTGAGCCGAACCATTTTATGGATATTTTTACATATTTTCTCCCTGTGGGTTATTGGAATTCAATGAAATTTTATTTGGCGCAATTCGGACTTGAATCGGAGTTGATATGACCGAAACTCGGTTTTCAGATAATCCTCAAAGGGGATAGTACACGGGATATTGTGAAAAATCAAGCCAGGCCATTTTCTTGATATTTTTATATAATTTATCCCTATGGGTTATGGTAATTCAACGAAATTTTATTTGGCACAGTTCGGACCTGAATCAGAGCTGATATGACCGAAACTCGGTTTTCGGATAATCCTCAAGGGCGTACACGGGATATTGTTAAAAATTGAGTCGGACCATTTTATGGATTTTTTTACACATTTTGTTCCTATGGGTTATTGGAATTCAATGAAATTTTATTTGGCGCAATTCGGACCTGAATCGAAGCTCATATGACCGAAACTCGGTTTTCGGATAATCCTCAAACGGGTTAGTACACGGGATATTGTTAAAAATCGATTCAGACCATTTTGTGGATATTTTTACATATTTTGTTCCTATGGGTTATTGGAATTCAATGAAATTTTATTTGACACGGTTCGGACCTGAATTAAAACTGATATGACTGAAACTTAGTTTTTGGATAATCCTCAAAGGGGTAGTACACAGGATATTATGAAAAATTGAGTCGGACCATTTTGTGGATATTTTTACATAGTTTGTCCCTATGGGTTATTGGAATTCAATGAAATTTTACTTGGCACCGTTCCGACCGGAATCATAGCTGATATGACCGAAACTCAGTTTTTGGATAATCCTCAAAAGGGGTAGTACACGGGATATTTTGAAAAATCGAGTCGAAGATTTTCTGGATATTTTTACATAGTTTGTCCCTTTGGGTTATTGGAATTCAATGAAATTTTATTTGGCACAGTTCGGACCTGAATCAGAGTTGATATGACCGAAACTCAGTTTTCGGATAATCCTCAAAGGAGTTAGTACACAGGATATAGTGAAAAATTGAGCCGGACCATTTTATGGATATTTTTACATATTTTCTCCCTGTGGGTTATTGGAATTCAATGAAATTTTATTTGGCGCAATTCGGACTTGAATCGGAGTTGATATGACCGAAACTCGGTTTTCAGATAATCCTCAAAGGGGATAAGTACACTGGATATTGTGAAAATCGAGTCAGTCCATTTTCTTGATATTTTTATATAATTTATCCCTATGGGTTATGGTAATTCAACGAAATTTTATTTGGCACAGTTCGGACCTGAATCAGAGCTGATATGACCGAAACTCGGTTTTCGGATAATCCTCAAAGGGGTTAGTACACGGGATATTGTTAAAAATTGAGTCGGACCATTTTATGGATTTTTTTACATATTTTGTTCCTATGGGTTATTGGAATTCATTGAAATTTTATTTGGTGCAATTCGGACCTGAATCGAAGCTCATATGACCGAAACTCGGTTTTCGGATAATCCTCAAAGGGGTTAGTACACGGGATATTGTTAAAAATCGATTCGGACCATTTTGTGGATATTTTTACATATTTTGTTCCTATGGGTTATTGGAATTCAATGAAATTTTATTTGACACGGTTCGGACCTGAATTAAAGCTGATATGACTGAAACTTAGTTTTTGGATAATCCTCAAAGGGGTAGTACACGGGATATTATGAAAAATTGAGTCGGACCATTTTGTGGATATTTTTACATAGTTTGTCCCTATGGGTAATTGGAATTCAATGAAATTTTACTTGGCACCGTTCCGACCGGAATCATAGCTGATATGACCGAAACTCAGTTTTTGGATAATCCTCAAAAGGGGTAGTACACGGGATATTTTGAAAAATCGAGTCGAAGATTTTCTGGATATTTTTACATAGTTTGTCCCTTTGGGTTATTGGAATTCAATGAAATTTTATTTGGCACAGTTCGGACCTGAATCAAAGTTGATATGACCGAAACTCAGTTTTTGGATAATCCTCAAAATGGGTAGTACACGGGATATAGTGAAAAATTGAGCCGGACCATTTTATGGATATTTTTACATATTTTCTCCCTGTGGGTTATTGGAATTCAATGAAATTTTATTTGGCGCAATTCGGACTTGAATCGGAGTTGATATGACCGAAACTCGGTTTTCAGATAATCCTCAAAGGGGATAGTACACGGGATATTGTGAAAAATCGAGCCAGGCCATTTTCTTGATATTTTTATATAATTTATCCCTATGGGTTATGGTAATTCAACGAAATTTTATTTGGCACAGTTCGGACCTGAATCAGAGCTGATATGACCGAAACTCGGTTTTCGGATAATCCTCAAAGGCGTACACGGGATATTGTTAAAAATTGAGTCGGACCATTTTATGGATTTTTTTACATATTTTGTTCCTATGGGTTATTGGAATTCAATGAAATTTTATTTGGCGCAATTCGGACCTGAATCGAAGCTCATATGACCGAAACTCGGTTTTCGGATAATCCTCAAAGGGGTTAGTACACGGGATATTGTTAAAAATCGATTCGGACCATTTTGTGGATATTTTTACATATTTTGTTCCTATGGGTTATTGGAATTCAATGAAATTTTATTTGACACGGTTCGGACCTGAATTAAAGCTGATATGACTGAAACTTTGTTTTTGGATAATCCTCAAAGGGGTAGTACACGGGATATTATGAAAAATTGAGTCGGACCATTTTGTGGATATTTTTACATAGTTTGTCCCTATGGGTTATTGGAATTCAATGAAATTTTACTTGGCACCGTTCCGACCGGAATCATAGCTGATATGACCGAAACTCAGTTTTTGGATAATCCTCAAAAGGGGTAGTACACGGGATATTTTGAAAAATCTAGTCGAAGATTTTCTGGATATTTTTACATAGTTTGTCCCTTTGGGTTATTGGAATTCAATGAAATTTTATTTGGCACAGTTCGGACCTGAATCAGAGTTGATATGACCGAAACTCAGTTTTCGGATAATCCTCAAAGGAGTTAGTACACAGGATATAGTGAAAAATTGAGCCGGACCATTTTATGGATATTTTTACATATTTTCTCACTGTGGGTTATTGGAATTCAATGAAATTTTATTTGGCGCAATTCGGACTTGAATCGGAGTTGATATGACCGAAACTCGGTTTTCAGATAATCCTCAAAGGGGATAGTACACGGGATATTGTGAAAAATCGAGTCAGTCCATTTTCTTGATATTTTTATATAATTTATCCCTATGGGTTATGGTAATTCAACGAAATTTTATTTGGCACAGTTCGGACTTGAATCAGAGCTGATATGACCGAAACTCGGTTTTCGGATAATCCTCAAAGGGGTTAGTACACGGGATATTGTTAAAAATTGAGTCGGACCATTTTATGGATTTTTTTACATATTTTGTTCCTATGGGTTATTGGAATTCATTGAAATTTTATTTGGCGCAATTCGGACCTGAATCGAAGCTCATATGACCGAAACTCGGTTTTCGGATAATACTCAAAGGGGTTAGTACACGGGATATTGTTAAAAATCGATTCGGACCATTTTGTGGATATTTTTACATATTTTGTTCCTATGGGTTATTGGAATTCAATGAAATTTTATTTGACACGGTTCGGACCTGAATTAAAGCTGATATGACCGAAACTTAGTTTTTGGATAATCCTCAAAGGGGTAGTACACGGGATATTATGAAAAATTGAGTCGGACCATTTTGTGGATATTTTTACATAGTTTGTCCCTATGGGTAATTGGAATTCAATGAAATTTTACTTGGCACCGTTCCGACCGGAATCATAGCTGATATGACCGAAACTCAGTTTTTGGATAATCCTCAAAAGGGGTAGTACACGGGATATTTTGAAAAATCGAGTCGAAGATTTTCTGGATATTTTTACATAGTTTGTCCCTTTGGGTTATTGGAATTCAATGAAATTTTATTTGGCACAGTTCGGACCTGAATCAAAGTTGATATGACCGAAACTCAGTTTTTGGATAATCCTCAAAAGGGGTAGTACACGGGATATAGTGAAAAATTGAGCCGGACCATTTTATGGATATTTTTACATATTTTCTCCCTGTGGGTTATTGGAATTCAATGAAATTTTATTTGGCGCAATTCGGACTTGAATCGGAGTTGATATGACCGAAACTCGGTTTTCAGATAATCCTCAAAGGGGATAGTACACGGGATATTGTGAAAAATCGAGCCAGGCCATTTTCTTGATATTTTTATATAATTTATCCCTATGGGTTATGGTAATTCAACGAAATTTTATTTGGCACAGTTCGGACCTGAATCAGAGCTGATATGACCGAAACTCGGTTTTCGGATAATCCTCAAAGGGGTTAGTACACGAGATATTGTTAAAAATTGAGTCGGACCATTTTATGGATTTTTTTACATATTTTGTTCCTATGGGTTATTGGAATTCAATGAAATTTTATTTGGCGCAATTCGGACCTGAATCGAAGCTCATATGACCGAAACTCGGTTTTCGGATAATCCTCAAAGGGGTTAGTACACGGGATATTGTTAAAAATCGATTCGGACCATTTTGTGGATATTTTTACATATTTTGTTCCTATGGGTTATTGGAATTCAATGAAATTTTATTTGACACGGTTCGGACCTGAATTAAAGCTGATATGACCGAAACTAAGTTTTTGGATAATCCTCAAAGGGGTAGTACACGGGATATTATGAAAAATTGAGTCGGACCATTTTGTGGATATTTTTACATAGTTTGTCCCTATGGGTTATTGGAATTCAATGAAATTTTACTTGGCACCGTTCCGACCGGAATCATAGCTGATATGACCGAAACTCAGTTTTTGGATAATCCTCAAACGGGGTAGTACACGGGATCTTTTGAAAAATCGAGTCGAAGATTTTCTGGATATTTTTACATAGTTTGTCCCTTTGGGTTATTGGAATTCAATGAAATTTTATTTGGCACAGTTCGGACTTGAATCAGAGTTGATATGACCGAAACTCAGTTTTCGGATAATCCTCAATGGAGTTAGTACACAGGATATAGTGAAAAATTGAGCCGGACCATTATATGGATATTTTTACATATTTTCTCCCTGTGGGTTATTGGAATTCAATGAAATTTTATTTGGCGCAATTCGGACTTGAATCGGAGTTGATATGACCGAAACTCGGTTTTCAAATAATCCTCAAAGGGGATAGTACACGGGATATTGTGAAAAATCGAGTCAGGCCATTTTCTTGATATTTTTATATAATTTATCCCTATGGGTTATGGTAATTCAACGAAATTTTATTTGGCACAGTTCGGACCTGAATCAGAGCTGATATGACCGAAACTCGGTTTTCGGATAATCCTCAAAGGGGTTAGTACACGGGATATTGTTAAAAATTGAGTCGGACCATTTTATGGATTTTTTTACATATTTTGTTCCTATGGGTTATTGGAATTCAATGAAATTTTATTTGGCGCAATTCGGACCTGAATCGAAGCTCATATGACCGAAACTCGGTTTTCGGATAATCCTCAAAGGGGTTAGTACACGGGATATTGTTAAAAATCGATTCGGACCATTTTGTGGATATTTTTACATATTTTGTTCCTATGGGTTATTGGAATTCAATGAAATTTTATTTGACACGGTTCGGACCTGAATTAAAGCTGATATGACCGAAACTTAGTTTTTGGATAATCCTCAAAGGGGTAGTACACGGGATATTATGAAAAATTGAGTCGGACCATTTTGTGGATATTTTTACATAGTTTGTCCCTATGGGTTATTGGAATTCAATGAAATTTTACTTGGCACCGTTCCGACCGGAATCATAGCTGATATGACCGAAACTCAGTTTTTGGATAATCCTCAAAAGGGGTAGTACACGGGATATTTTGAAAAATCGAGTCGAAGATTTTCTGGATATTTTTACATAGTTTGTCCCTTTGGGTTATTGGAATTCAATGAAATTTTATTTGGCACAGTTCGGACCTGAATCAAAGTTGATATGACCGAAACTCAGTTTTTGGATAATCCTCAAAAGGGGTAGTACACGGGATATAGTGAAAAATTGAGCCGGACCATTTTATGGATATTTTTACATATTTTCTCCCTGTGGGTTATTGGAATTCAATGAAATTTTATTTGGCGCAATTCGGACTTGAATCGGAGTTGATATGACCGAAACTCGGTTTTCAGATAATCCTCAAAGGGGATAGTACACAGGATATTGTGAAAAATCGAGTCAGGCCATTTTCTTGATATTTTGATATAATTTATCCCTATGGGTTATGGTAATTCAACGAAATTTTATTTGGCACAGTTTGGACCTGAATCAGAGCTGATATGACCGAAACTCGGTTTTCGGATAATCCGCAAAGGGGTTAGTACACGGGATATTGTTAAAAATTGAGTCGGACCATTTTATGGATTTTGTTTACATATTTTGTTCCTATGGGTTATTGGAATTCAATGAAATTTTATTTGGCGCAATTCGGACCTGAATCGAAGCTCATATGACCGAAACTCGGTTTTCGGATAATCCTCAAAGGGGTTAGTACACGGGATATTGTTAAAAATCGATTCGGACCATTTTGTGGATATTTTTACATATTTTGTTCCTATGGGTTATTGGAATTCAATGAAATTTTATTTGACACGGTTCGGACCTGAATTAAAGCTGATATGACCGAAACTTAGTTTTTGGATAATCCTCAAAGGGGTAGTACACGGGATATTATGAAAAATTGAGTCGGACCATTTTGTGGATATTTTTACATAGTTTGTCCCTATGGGTTATTGGAATTCAATGAAATTTTACTTGGCACCGTTCCGACCGAAATCATAGCTGATATGACCGAAACTCAGTTTTTGGATAATCCTCAAAAGGGGTAGTACACGGGATATTTTGAAAAATCGAGTCGAAGATTTTCTGGATATTTTTACATAGTTTGTCCCTTTGGGTTATTGGAATTCAATGAAATTTTATTTGGCACAGTTCGGACCTGAATCAGAGTTGATATGACCGAAACTCAGTTTTCGGATAATCCTCAAAGGAGTTAGTACACAGGATATAGTGAAAAATTGAGCCGGACCATTTTATGGATATTTTTACATATTTTCTCCCTGTGGGTTATTGGCATTCAATGAAATTTTATTTGGCGCAATTCGGACTTGAATTGGAGTTGATATGACCGAAACTCGGTTTTCAGATAATCCTCAAAGGGGATAGTACACGGGATATTGTGAAAAATCGAGTCAGGCCATTTTCTTGATATTTTTATATAATTTATCCCTATGGGTTATGGTAATTCAACGAAATTTTATTTGGCACAGTTCGGACCTGAATCAGAGCTGATATGACCGAAACTCGGTTTTCGGATAATCCTCAAAGGGGTTAGTACACGGGATATTGTTAAAAATTGAGTCAGACCATTTTATGGATTTTTTTTACATATTTTGTTCCTATGGGTTATTGGAATTCATTGAAATTTTATTTGGCGCAATTCGGACCTGAATCGAAGCTCATATGACCGAAACTCGATTTTTGGATAATCCTCAAAGGGGTTAGTACACGGGATATTGTGAAAAATCGAGTCAGGCCATTTTGTGGATATTTTTACATATTTTGTTCCTATGGGTTATTGGAATTCAATGAAATTTTATTTGGCGCAATTCGGACCTGAATTGAAGCTCATATGACCGAAACTCGGTTTTCGGATAATCCTCACAGGGATAGTACTCGGGATATTGTGAAAAATCGAGTCAAACCATTTTCTTGATATTTTTAAATAATTTATCCCTATGGGTTATGGTAATTCAACGAAATTTTATTTGGCACAGTTCGGACCTGAATCAGAGTTGATATGACCGAAACTCGGTTTTTGGATAATCCTCAAAGGGGTTAGTACACGGGATATTGTTAAAAATCGAGTCGGACCATTTTGTGGATATTTTTACATATTTTGTTCCTATGGGTTATTGGAATTCAATGAAATTTTATTTGGCGCAATTCGGACCTGAATCGAAGAGTACATGGGATATTGTTAAAAATCGAGTCGGACCATTTTTGTGGATATTTTTACATATTTTGTTCCTATGGGTTATTGGAATTCAATGAAATTTTATTTAACACGGTTCGGACCTGAATTAAAGCTGATATGATCGAAACTCAATTTTCGGATAATCCTCAAAGGGTATACACGATATATTTTGAAAAATTGAGCCGGACCATTTTATGGATATTTTTACATATTTTCTCCCTGTGGGTTATTGGAATTCAATGAAATTTTATTTGGCACAGTTCGGACTTGAATCGGAGTTGATATGACCGAAACTCGGTTTTCGGATAATCCTCAAAGGGGATAGTACACGGGATATTGTGAAAAATCGAGTCAGGCCATTTTCTTGATATTTTTATATAATTTATCCCTATGGGTTATGGTAATTCAACGAAATTTTATTTGGCACAGTTCGGACCTGAATCAGAGCTGATATGACAGAAACTCGGTTTTCGGATAATCCTCAAAGGGGTTAGTACACGGGATATTGTTAAAAATTGAGTCGGACCATTTTATGGATTTTTTTACATATTTTGTTCCTATGGGTTATTGGAATTCAATGAAATTTTATTTGGCGCAATTCGGACCTGAATCGAAGCTCATATGACCGAAACTCGGTTTTCGGATAATCCTCAAAGGGGTTAGTACACGGGATATTGTTAAAAATCGATTCGGACCATTTTGTGGATATTTTTACATATTTTGTTCCTATGGGTTATTGGAATTCAATGAAATTTTATTTGACACGGTTCGGACCTGAATTAAAGCTGATATGACCGAAACTTAGTTTTTGGATAATCCTCAAAGGGGTAGTACACGGGATATTATGAAAAATTTAGTCGGACCATTTTGTGGATATTTTTACATAGTTTGTCCCTATGGGTTATTGGAATTCAATGAAATTTTACTTGGCACCGTTCCGACCGGAATCATAGCTGATATGACCGAAACTCAGTTTTGGATAATCCTCAAAAGGGGTAGTACACGGGATATTTTGAAAAATCGAGTCGAAGATTTTCTGGATATTTTTACATAGTTTGTCCCTTTGGGTTATTGGAATTCAATGAAATTTTATTTGGCACAGTTCGGACCTGAATCAGAGTTGATATGACCGAAACTCAGTTTTCAGATAATCCTCAAAGGAGTTAGTACACAGGATATAGTGAAAAATTGAGCCGGACCATTTTATGGATTTTTTACATATTTTCTCCCTGTGGGTTATTGGAATTCAATGAAATTTTATTTGGCGCAATTCGGACTTGAATCGGAGTTGGTATGACCGAAACTCGGTTTTCAGATAATCCTCAAAGGGGATAGTACACGGGATATTGTGAAAAATCGAGTCAGGCCATTTTCTTGATATTTTTATATAATTTATCCCTATGGGTTATGGTAATTCAACGAAATTTTATTTGGCACAGTTCGGACCTGAATTAGAGCTGATATGACCGAAACTCGGTTTTCGGATAATCCTCAAAGGGGTTAGTACACGGGATATTGTTAAAAATTGAGTCGGACCATTTTATGGATTTTTTTACATATTTTGTTCCTATGGGTTATTGGAATTCAATGAAATTTTATTTGGCGCAATTCGGACCTGAATCGAAGCTCATATGACCGAAACTCGGTTTTCGGATAATCCTCAAAGGGGTTAGTACACGGGATATTGTTAAAAATCGATTCGGACCATTTTGTGGATATTTTTACATATTTTGTTCCTTTGGGTTATTGGAATTCAATGAAATTTTATTTGACACGGTTCGGACCTGAATTAAAGCTGATATGACCGAAACTTAGTTTTTGGATAATCCTCAAAGGGGTAGTACACGGGATATTATGAAAAATTGAGTCGGACCATTTTGTGGATATTTTTACATAGTTTGTCCCTATGGGTTATTGGAATTCAATGAAATTTTACTTGGCACCGTTCCGACCGGAATCATAGCTGATATGACCGAAACTCAGTTTTTGGATAATCCTCAAAAGGGGTAGTACACGGGATATTTTGAAAAATCGAGTCGAAGATTTTCTGGATATTTTTACATAGTTTGTCCCTTTGGGTTATTGGAATTCAATGAAATTTTATTTGGCACAGTTCGGACCTGAATCAGAGTTGATATGACCGAAACTCAGTTTTCGGATAATCCTCAAAGGAGTTAGTACACAGGATATAGTGAAAAATTGAGCCGGACCATTTTATGGATTTTTTACATATTTTCTCCCTGTGGGTTATTGGAATTCAATGAAATTTTATTTGGCGCAATTCGGACTTGAATCGGAGTTGGTATGACCGAAACTCGGTTTTCAGATAATCCTCAAAGGGGATAGTACACGGGATATTGTGAAAAATCGAGTCAGGCCATTTTCTTGATATTTTTATATAATTTATCCCTATGGGTTATGGTAATTCAACGAAATTTTATTTGGCACAGTTCGGACCTGAATCAGAGCTGATATGACCGAAACTCGGTTTTCGGATAATCCTCAAAGGGATTAGTACACGGGATATTGTTAAAAATTGAGTCGGACCATTTTATGGATTTTTTTACATATTTTGTTCCTATGGGTTATTGGAATTCAATGAAATTTTATTTGGCGCAATTCGGACCTGAATCGAAGCTCATATGACCGAAACTCGGTTTTCGGATAATCCTCAAAGGGGTTAGTACACGGGATATTGTTAAAAATCGATTCGGACCATTTTGTGGATATTTTTACATATTTTGTTCCTATGGGTTATTGGAATTCAATGAAATTTTATTTGACACGGTTCGGACCTGAATTAAAGCTGATATGACCGAAACTTAGTTTTTGGATAATCCTCAAAGGGGTAGTACACGGGATATTATGAAAAATTTAGTCGGACCATTTTGTGGATATTTTTACAAAGTTTGTCCCTATGGCTTATTGGAATTCAATGAAATTTTACTTGGCACCGTTCCGACCGGAATCATAGCTGATATGACCGAAACTCAGTTTTTGGATAATCCTCAAAAGGGGTAGTACACGGGATATTTTGAAAAATCGAGTCGAAGATTTTCTGGATATTTTTACATAGTTTGTCCCTTTGGGTTATTGGAATTCAATGAAATTTTATTTGGCACAGTTCGGACCTGAATCAGAGTTGATATGACCGAAACTCAGTTTTCGGATAATCCTCAAAGGAGTTAGTACACAGGATATAGTGAAAAATTGAGCCGGACCATTTTATGGATATTTTTACATATTTTCTCCCTGTGGATTATTGGCATTCAATGAAATTTTATTTGGCGCAATTCGGACTTGAATCGGAGTTGATATGACCGAAACTCGGTTTTCAGATAATCCTCAAAGGGGATAGTACACGGGATATTGTGAAAAATCGAGTCAGGCCATTTTCTTGATATTTTTATATAATTTATCCCTATGGGTTATGGTAATTCAACGAAATTTTATTTGGCACAGTTCGGACCTGAATCAGAGCTGATATGACCGAAACTCGGTTTTCGGATAATCCTCAAAGGGGTTAGTACACGGGATATTGTTAAAAATTGAGTCGGACCATTTTATGGATTTTTTTACATATTTTGTTCCTATGGGTTATTGGAATTCATTGAAATTTTATTTGGCGCAATTCGGACCTGAATCGAAGCTCATATGACCGAAACTCGATTTTTGGATAATCCTCAAAGGGGTTAGTACACGGGATATTGTGAAAAATCGAGTCAGGCCATTTTGTGGATATTTTTACATATTTTGTTCCTATGGGTTATTGGAATTCAATGAAATTTTATTTGGCTCAATTCGGACCTGAATTGAAGCTCATATGACCGAAACTCGGTTTTCGGATAATCCTCACAGGGATAGTACTCGGGATATTGTGAAAAATCGAGTCAAACCATTTTCTTGATATTTTTAAATAATTTATCCCTATGGGTTATGGTAATTCAACGAAATTTTATTTGGCACAGTTCGGACCTGAATCAGAGTTGATATGACCGAAACTCGGTTTTTGGATAATCCTCAAAGGGGTTAGTACACGGGATATTGTTAAAAATCGAGTCGGACCATTTTGTGGATATTTTTACATATTTTGTTCCTATGGGTTATTGGAATTCAATGAAATTTTATTTGGCGCAATTCGGACCTGAATCGAAGCGTACATGGGATATTGTTAAAAATCGAGTCGGACCATTTTTGTGGATATTTTTACATATTTTGTTCCTATGGGTTATTGGAATTCAATGAAATTTTATTTAACACGGTTCGGACCTGAATTAAAGCTGATATGATCGAAACTCAATTTTCGGATAATCCTCAAAGGGTATACACGATATATTTTGAAAAATTGAGCCGGACCATTTTATGGATATTTTTACATATTTTCTCCCTGTGGGTTATTGGAATTCAATGAAATTTTATTTGGCACAGTTCGGACTTGAATCAGAGTTGATATGACCGAAACTCGGTTTTCAGATAATCCTCAAAGGGGATAGTACACGGGATATTGTGAAAAATCGAGTCAGGCCATTTTCTTGATATTTTTATATAATTTATCCCTATGGGTTATGGTAATTCAACGAAATTTTATTTGGCACAGTTCGGACCTGAATCAGAGCTGATATGACCGAAACTCGGTTTTCGGATAATCCTCAAAGGGGTTAGTACACGGGATATTGTTAAAAATTGAGTCGGACCATTTTATGGATTTTTTTACATATTTTGTTCCTATGGGTTATTGGAATTCAATGAAATTTTATTTGGCGCAATTCGGACCTGAATCGAAGCTCATATGACCGAAACTCGGTTTTCGGATAATCCTCAAAGGGGTTAGTACACGGGATATTGTTAAAAATCGATTCGGACCATTTTGTGGATATTTTTACATATTTTGTTCCTATGGGTTATTGGAATTCAATGAAATTTTATTTGACACGGTTCGGACTTGAATTAAAGCTGATATGACCGAAACTTAGTTTTTGGATAATCCTCAAAGGGGTAGTACATGGGATATTATGAAAAATTGAGTCGGACCATTTTGTGGATATTTTTACATAGTTTGTCCCTATGGGTTATTGGAATTCAATGAAATTTTACTTGGCACCGTTCCGACCGGAATCATAGCTGATATGACCGAAACTCAGTTTTTGGATAATCCTCAAAAGGGGTAGTACACGGGATATTTTGAAAAATCGAGTCGAAGATTTTCTGGATATTTTTACATAGTTTGTCCCTTTGGGTTATTGGAATTCAATGAAATTTTATTTGGCACAGTTCGGACCTGAATCAGAGTTGATATGACCGAAACTCAGTTTTCAGATAATCCTCAAAGGAGTTAGTACACAGGATATAGTGAAAAATTGAGCCGGACCATTTTATGGATATTTTTACATATTTTCTCCCTGTGGGTTATTGGAATTCAATGAAATTTTATTTGGCGCAATTCGGACTTGAATCGGAGTTGATATGACCGAAACTCGGTTTTCAGATAATCCTCAAAGGGGATAGTACACGGGATATTGTGAAAAATCGAGTCAGGCCATTTTCTTGATATTTTTATATAATTTATCCCTATGGGTTATGGTAATTCAACGAAATTTTATTTGGCACAGTTCGGACCTGAATCAGAGCTGATATGACCGAAACTCGGTTTTCGGATAATCCTCAAAGGGGTTAGTACACGGGATATTGTTAAAAATTGAGTCGGACCATTTTATGGATTTTTTTACATATTTTGTTCCTATGGGTTATTGGAATTCATTGAAATTTTATTTGGCGCAATTCGGACCTGAATCGAAGCTCATATGACCGAAACTCGATTTTTGGATAATCCTCAAAGGGGTTAGTACACGGGATATTGTGAAAAATCGAGTCAGGCCATTTTGTGGATATTTTTACATATTTTGTTCCTATGGGTTATTGGAATTCAATGAAATTTTATTTGGCGCAATTTCGACCTGAATTGAAGCTCATATGACCGAAACTCGGTTTTCGGATAATCCTCACAGGGATAGTACTCGGGATATTGTGAAAAATCGAGTCAAACCATTTTCTTGATATTTTTAAATAATTTATCCCTATGGGTTATGGTAATTCAACGAAATTTTATTTGGCACAGTTCGGACCTGAATCAGAGTTGATATGACCGAAACTCGGTTTTTGGATAATCCTCAAAGGGGTTAGTACACGGGATATTGTTAAAAATCGAGTCGGACCATTTTGTGGATATTTTTACATATTTTGTTCCTATGGGTTATTGGAATTCAATGAAATTTTATTTGGCGCAAATCGGACCTGAATCGAAGCGTACATGGGATATTGTTAAAAATCGAGTCGGACCATTTTTGTGGATATTTTTACATATTTTGTTCCTATGGGTTATTGGAATTCAATGAAATTTTATTTAACACGGTTCGGACCTGAATTAAAGCTGATATGATCGAAACTCAATTTTCGGATAATCCTCAAAGGGTATACACGATATATTTTGAAAAATCGAGTCGGACCATTTTATGGATATTTTTACATATTTTGTTCCTATGGGTTATTGGAATTCAATGAAATTTTATTTGGCACAGTTCGGACCAGAATCAGAGCTGATATGACCGAAACTCGGTTTTCGGATAATCCTCAAAGGGGTTAGTACACGGGATATTGTTAAAAATCGAGTCGGACCATTTTTGTGGATATTTTTACATATTTTGTTCCTATGGGTTATTGGAATTCAATGAAATTTTATTTAACACGGTTCGGACCTGAATTAAAGCTGATATGATCGAAACTCAATTTTCGGATAATCCTCAAAGGGTATACACGATATATTTTGAAAAATTGAGCCGGACCATTTTATGGATATTTTTACATATTTTCTCCCTGTGGGTTATTGGAATTCAATGAAATTTTATTTGGCGCAATTCGGACTTGAATCGGAGTTGATATGACCGAAACTCGGTTTTCAGATAATCCTCAAAGAGGATAGTACACGGGATATTGTGAAAAATCGAGTCAGGCCATTTTCTTGATATTTTTATATAATTTATCCCTATGGGTTATGGTAATTCAACGAAATTTTATTTGGCACAGTTCGGACCTGAATCAGAGCTGATATGACCGAAACTCGGTTTTCGGATAATCCTCAAAGGGGTTAGTACACGGGATATTGTTAAAAATTGAGTCGGACCATTTTATGGATTTTTTTACATATTTTGTTCCTATGGGTTATTGGAATTCAATGAAATTTTATTTGGCGCAATTCGGACCTGAATCGAAGCTCATATGACCGAAACTCGGTTTTCGGATAATCCTCAAAGGGGTTAGTACACGGGATATTGTTAAAAATCGATTCGGACCATTTTGTGGATATTTTTACATATTTTGTTCCTATGGGTTATTGGAATTCAATGAAATTTTATTTGACACGGTTCGGACCTGAATTAAAGCTGATATGACCGAAACTTAGTTTTTGGATAATCCTCAAAGGGGTAGTACACGGGATATTATGAAAAATTGAGTCGGACCATTTTGTGGATATTTTTACATAGTTTGTCCCTATGGGTTATTGGAATTCAATGAAATTTTACTTGGCACCGTTCCGACCGGAATCATAGCTGATATGACCGAAACTCAGTTTTTGGATAATCCTCAAAAGGGGTAGTACACGGGATATTTTGAAAAATCGAGTCGAAGATTTTCTGGATATTTTTACATAGTTTGTCCCTTTGGGTTATTGGAATTCAATGAAATTTTATTTGGCACAGTTCGGACCTGAATCAGAGTTGATATGACCGAAACTCAGTTTTCGGATAATCCTCAAAGGAGTTAGTACACAGGATATAGTGAAAAATTGAGCCGGACCATTTTATGGATATTTTTACATATTTTCTCCCTGTGGGTTATTGGAATTCAATGAAATTTTATTTGGCGCAATTCGGACTTGAATCGGAGTTGATATGACCGAAACTCGGTTTTCAGATAATCCTCAAAGGGGATAGTACACGGGATATTGTGAAAAATCGAGTCAGGCCATTTTCTTGATATTTTTATATAATTTATCCCTATGGGTTATGGTAATTCAACGAAATTTTATTTGGCACAGTTCGGACCTGAATCAGAGCTGATATGACCGAAACTCGGTTTTCGGATAATCCTCAAAGGGGTTAGTACACGGGATATTGTTAAAAATTGAGTCGGACCATTTTATGGATTTTTTTACATATTTTGTTCCTATGGGTTATTGGAATTCATTGAAATTTTATTTGGCGCAATTCGGACCTGAATCGAAGCTCATATGACCGAAACTCGATTTTTGGATAATCCTCAAAGGGGTTAGTACACGGGATATTGTGAAAAATCGAGTCAGGCCATTTTGTGGATATTTTTACATATTTTGTTCCTATGGGTTATTGGAATTCAATGAAATTTTATTTGGCGCAATTCGGACCTGAATTGAAGCTCATATGACCGAAACTCGGTTTTCGGATAATCCTCACAGGGATAGTACTCGGGATATTGTGAAAAATCGAGGCAAACCATTTTCTTGATATTTTTAAATAATTTATCCCTATGGGTTATGGTAATTCAACGAAATTTTATTTGGCACAGTTCGGACCTGAATCAGAGTTGATATGACCGAAACT
The DNA here is from genome assembly GCA_030848705.1 of Heracleum sosnowskyi. NCBI lineage: Eukaryota > Viridiplantae > Streptophyta > Magnoliopsida > Apiales > Apiaceae > Heracleum > Heracleum sosnowskyi. The sequence goes on from CM061242.1 coordinate 74,241,221, forward strand.
CGGTTTTTGGATAATCCTCAAAGGGGTTAGTACACGGGATATTGTTAAAAATCGAGTCGGACCATTTTGTGGATATTTTTACATATTTTGTTCCTATGGGTTATTGGAATTCAATGAAATTTTATTTGGCGCAATTCGGACCTGAATCGAAGCGTACATGGGATATTGTTAAAAATCGAGTCGGACCATTTTTGTGGATATTTTTACATATTTTGTTCCTATGGGTTATTGGAATTCAATGAAATTTTATTTAACACGGTTCGGACCTGAATTAAAGCTGATATGATCGAAACTCAATTTTCGGATAATCCTCAAAGGGTATACACGATATATTTTGAAAAATCGAGTCGGACCATTTTATGGATATTTTTACATATTTTGTTCCTATGGGTTATTGGAATTCAATGAAATTTTATTTGGCACAGTTCGGACCAGAATCAGAGCTGATATGACCGAAACTCGGTTTTCGGATAATCCTCAAAGGGGTTAGTACACGGGATATTGTTAAAAATCGAGTCGGACCATTTTTGTGGATATTTTTACATATTTTGTTCCTATGGGTTATTGGAATTCAATGAAATTTTATTTAACACGGTTCGGACCTGAATTAAAGCTGATATGATCGAAACTCAATTTTCGGATAATCCTCAAAGGGTATACACGATATATTTTGAAAAATTGAGCCGGACCATTTTATGGATATTTTTACATATTTTCTCCCTGTGGGTTATTGGAATTCAATGAAATTTTATTTGGCGCAATTCGGACTTGAATCGGAGTTGATATGACCGAAACTCGGTTTTCAGATAATCCTCAAAGAGGATAGTACACGGGATATTGTGAAAAATCGAGTCAGGCCATTTTCTTGATATTTTTATATAATTTATCCCTATGGGTTATGGTAATTCAACGAAATTTTATTTGGCACAGTTCGGACCTGAATCAGAGCTGATATGACCGAAACTCGGTTTTCGGATAATCCTCAAAGGGGTTAGTACACGGGATATTGTTAAAAATTGAGTCGGACCATTTTATGGATTTTTTACATATTTTGTTCCTATGGGTTATTGGAATTCAATGAAATTTTATTTGGCGCAATTCGGACCTGAATCGAAGCTCATATGACCGAAACTCGGTTTTCGGATAATCCTCAAAGGGGTTAGTACACGGGATATTGTTAAAAATCGATTCGGACCATTTTGTGGATATTTTTACATATTTTGTTCCTATGGGTTATTGGAATTCAATGAAATTTTATTTGACACGGTTCGGACCTGAATTAAAGCTGATATGACCGAAACTTAGTTTTTGGATAATCCTCAAAGGGGTAGTACACGGGATATTATGAAAAATTGAGTCGGACCATTTTGTGGATATTTTTACATAGTTTGTCCCTATGGGTTATTGGAATTCAATGAAATTTTACTTGGCACCGTTCCGACCGGAATCATAGCTGATATGACCGAAACTCAGTTTTTGGATAATCCTCAAAAGGGGTAGTACACGGGATATTTTGAAAAATCGAGTCGAAGATTTTCTGGATATTTTTACATAGTTTGTCCCTTTGGGTTATTGGAATTCAATGAAATTTTATTTGGCACAGTTCGGACCTGAATCAGAGTTGATATGACCGAAACTCAGTTTTCGGATAATCCTCAAAGGAGTTAGTACACAGGATATAGTGAAAAATTGAGCCGGACCATTTTATGGATATTTTTACATATTTTCTCCCTGTGGGTTATTGGAATTCAATGAAATTTTATTTGGCGCAATTCGGACTTGAATCGAAGTTGATATGACCGAAACTCGGTTTTCAGATAATCCTCAAAGGGGATAGTACACGGGATATTGTGAAAAATCGAGTCAGGCCATTTTCTTGATATTTTTATATAATTTATCCCTATGGGTTATGGTAATTCAACGAAATTTTATTTGGCACAGTTCGGACCTGAATCAGAGCTGATATGACCGAAACTCGGTTTTCGGATAATCCTCAAAGGGGTTAGTACACGGGATATTGTTAAAAATTGAGTCGGACCATTTTATGGATTTTTTTACATATTTTGTTCCTATGGGTTATTGGAATTCATTGAAATTTTATTTGGCGCAATTCGGACCTGAATCGAAGCTCATATGACCGAAACTCGATTTTTGGATAATCCTCAAAGGGGTTAGTACACGGGATATTGTGAAAAATCGAGTCAGGCCATTTTGTGGATATTTTTACATATTTTGTTCCTATGGGTTATTGGAATTCAATTAAATTTTATTTGGCGCAATTCGGACCTGAATTGAAGCTCATATGACCGAAACTCGGTTTTCGGATAATCCTCACAGGGATAGTACTCGGGATATTGTGAAAAATCGAGTCAAACCATTTTCTTGATATTTTTAAATAATTTATCCCTATGGGTTATGGTAATTCAACGAAATTTTATTTGGCACAGTTCGGACCTGAATCAGAGTTGATATGACCGAAACTCGGTTTTTGGATAATCCTCAAAGGGGTTAGTACACGGGATATTGTTAAAAATCGAGTCGGACCATTTTGTGGATATTTTTACATATTTTGTTCCTATGGGTTATTGGAATTCAATGAAATTTTATTTGGCGCAATTCGGACCTGAATCGAAGCGTACATGGGATATTGTTAAAAATCGAGTCGGACCATTTTTGTGGATATTTTTACATATTTTGTTCCTATGGGTTATTGGAATTCAATGAAATTTTATTTAACACGGTTCGGACCTGAATTAAAGCTGATATGATCGAAACTCAATTTTCGGATAATCCTCAAAGGGTATACACGATATATTTTGAAAAATCGAGTCGGACCATTTTATGGATATTTTTACATATTTTGTTCCTATGGGTTATTGGAATTCAATGAAATTTTATTTGGCACAGTTCGGACCAGAATCAGAGCTGATATGACCGAAACTCGGTTTTCGGATAATCCTCAAAGGGGTTAGTACACGGGATATTGTTAAAAATCGAGTCGGACCATTTTTGTGGATATTTTTACATATTTTGTTCCTATGGGTTATTGGAATTCAATGAAATTTTATTTAACACGGTTCGGACCTGAATTAAAGCTGATATGATCGAAACTCAATTTTCGGATAATCCTCAAAGGGTATACACGATATATTTTGAAAAATTGAGCCGGACCATTTTATGGATATTTTTACATATTTTCTCCCTGTAGGTTATTGGAATTCAATGAAATTTTATTTGGCGCAATTCGGACTTGAATCGAAGTTGATATGACCGAAACTCGGTTTTCAGATAATCCTCAAAGGGGATAGTACACGGGATATTGTGAAAAATCGAGTTAGGCCATTTTCTTGATATTTTTATATAATTTATCCCTATGAGTTATGGTAATTCAACGAAATTTTATTTGGCACAGTTCGGACCTGAATCAGAGCTGATATGACTGAAACTCGGTTTTCGGATAATCCTCAAAGGGGTTAGTACACGGGATATTGTTAAAAATTGAGTCGGACCATTTTATGGATTTTTTTACATATTTTGTTCCTATGGGTTATTGGAATTCATTGAAATTTTATTTGGCGCAATTCGGACTTGAATCGAAGCTCATATGACCGAAACTCGATTTTTGGATAATCCTCAAAGGGGTTAGTACACGGGATATTGTGAAAAATCGAGTCAGGCCATTTTGTGGATATTTTTACATATTTTGTTCCTATGGGTTATTGCAATTCAATGAAATTTTATTTGGCGCAATTCGGACCTGAATTGAAGCTCATATGACCGAAACTCGGTTTTCGGATAATCCTCACAGGGATAGTACTCGGGATATTGTGAAAAATCGAGTCAAACCATTTTCTTGATATTTTTAAATAATTTATCCCTATGGGTTATGGTAATTCAACGAAATTTTATTTGGCACAGTTCGGACCTGAATCAGAGTTGATATGACCGAAACTCGGTTTTTGGATAATCCTCAAAGGGGTTAGTACACGGGATATTGTTAAAAATCGAGTCGGACCATTTTGTGGATATTTTTACATATTTTGTTCCTATGGGTTATTGGAATTCAATGAAATTTTATTTGGCGCAATTCGGACCTGAATCGAAGCGTACATGGGATATTGTTAAAAATCGAGTCGGACCATTTTTGTGGATATTTTTACATATTTTGTTCCTATGGGTTATTGGAATTCAATAAAATTTTATTTAACACGGTTCGGACCTGAATTAAAGCTGATATGATCGAAACTCAATTTTCGGATAATCCTCAAAGGGTATACACGATATATTTTGAAAAATTGAGCCGGACCATTTTATGGATATTTTTACATATTTTCTCCCTGTGGGTTATTGGAATTCAATGAAATTTTATTTGGCACAATTCGGACTTGAATCAGAGTTGATATGACCGAAACTCGGTTTTCAGATAATCCTCAAAGGGGATAGTACACGGGATATTGTGAAAAATCGAGTCAGGCCATTTTCTTGATATTTTTATATAATTTATCCCTATGGGTTATGGTAATTCAACGAAATTTTATTTGGCACAGTTCGGACCTGAATCAGAGCTGATATGACCGAAACTCGGTTTTCGGATAATCCTCAAAGGGGTTAGTACACGGGATATTGTTAAAAATTGAGTCGGACCATTTTATGGATTTTTTTACAAATTTTGTTCCTATGGGTTATTGGAATTCAATGAAATTTTATTTGGCGCAATTCAGACCTGAATCGAAGCGTACATGGGATATTGTTAAAAATCGAGTCGGACCATTTTTGTGGATATTTTTACATATTTTGTTCCTATGGGTTATTGGAATTCAATGAAATTTTATTTAACACGGTTCGGACCTGAATTAAAGCTGATATGATCGAAACTCAATTTTCGGATAATCCTCAAAGGGTATACACGATATATTTTGAAAAATCGAGTCGGACCATTTTATGGATATTTTTACATATTTTGTTCCTATGGGTTATTGGAATTCAATGAAATTTTATTTGGCACAGTTCGGACCAGAATCAGAGCTGATATGACCGAAACTCGGTTTTCGGATAATCCTCAAAGAGGTTAGTACACAGGATATTGTTAAAAATCGAGTCGGACCATTTTCGTGGATATTTTTACATATTTTGTTCCTATGGGTTATTGGAATTCAATGAAATTTTATTTGACACGGTTCGGACCTGAATTAAAGTTGATATGACCGAAACTCAATTTTCGGATAATCCTCAAAGGGTATACACGAGATATTTTGAAAATTCGAGTCGGACCATTTTATGGATATTTTTACATTTTTTCTCCCTGTGGGTTATTGGAATTCAATGAAATTTTATTTAGCACAATTCGGACTTGAATCGGAGCTGATATGACCGAAACTCGGTTTTCAGATAATCCTCAAAGGGGATAGTACACGGGATATTGTGAAAAATCGAGTGAGGCCATTTTCTTGATATTTTTATATAATTTATCCCTATGGGTTATGGTAATTCAACGAAATTTTATTTGGCACAGTTCGGACCTGAATCAGAGCTGATATGACCGAAACTCGGTTTTCGGATAATCCTCAAAGGGGTTAGTAGACGGGATATTGTTAAAAATCGAGTCGGACCATTTTGTGGATATTTTTACATATTTTGTTCCTATGGGTTATTGGAATTCAATGAAATTTTATTTGGCGCAATTCGGACCTGAATCGATGCTCATATGACCGAAACTCGGTTTTTGGATCATCCTCAAAGGGGTTAGTACACGGGATATTGTTAAAAATCGATTCGGACCATTTTGTGGATATTTTTACATATTTTGTTCCTATGGGTTATTGGAATTCAATGAAATTTTATTTGACACGGTTCGGACCTGAATTAAAGCTGATATGACCGAAACTTAGTTTTTGGATAATCCTCAAAGTGGGTAGTACACGGGATATTATGAAAAATTGAGTCGGACCATTTTGTGGATATTTTTACATAGTTTGTCCCTATGGGTTATTGGAATTCAATGAAATTTTACTTGGCACCGTTCCGACCGGAATCATAGCTGATATGACCGAAACTCAGTTTTTGGATAATCGTCAAAGGGGGGTAGTACACGGGATATTTTGAAAAATCGAGTCAAAGATTTTCTTGATATTTTTACATAGTTTGTCCCTTTGGGTTATTGGAATTCAATGAAATTTTATTTGGCACAGTTCGGACCTGAATCAGAGTTGATATGACCGAAACTCAGTTTTCGGATAATCCTCAAAGGGGTTAGTACACAGGATATAGTGAAAAATTGAGCCGGACCATTTTATGGATATTTTTACATATTTTCTCCCTGTGGGTTATTGGAATTCAATGAAATTTTATTTGGCGCAATTCGGACTTGAATCGGAGTTGATATGACCGAAACTCGGTTTTCAGATAATCCTCAAAGGGGATAGTACACGGGATATTATGAAAAAGCGAGTCAGGCCATTTTCGTGATATTTTTATATAATTTATCCCTATGGGTTATGGTAATTCAACGAAATTTTATTTGGCACAATTCGGACCTGAATCAGAGCTGATATGACCGAAACTCGGTTTTCGGATTATCCTCAAAGGGGTTAGTACACGGGATATTGTTAAAAATTGAGTCGGACCATTTTATGGATATTTTTACATATTTTGTTCCTATGGGTTATTGGAATTCAATGAAATTTTATTTGGCGCAATTCGGACCTGAATCGAAGCTCATATGACCGAAACTCGGTTTTTGGATAATCCTCAAAGGGGTTAGTACACGGGATATTGTGAAAAATCGAGTCCGGCCATTTTGTGGATATTTTTACATATTTTGTTCCTATGGGTTATTGGAATTCAATGAAATTTTATTTGGCACAATTCGGACCTGAATTGAAGCTCATATGACCGAAACTCGGTTTTCGGATAATCCTCACAGGGGATAGTACACGGGATATTGTGAAAAATCGAGTCAGACCATTTTCTTGATATTTTTATATAATTTATCCCTATGGGTTATGGTAATTCAACGAAATTTTATTTGGCACAGTTCGGACCTGAATTAGAGCTGATATGACCGAAACTCGGTTTTTGTATAATCCTCAAAGGGGTTAGTACACTGGATATTGTTAAAAATCGAGTCGGACCATTTTGTGGATAATTTTACATATTTTGTTCCTATGGGTTATTGAAATTCAATGAAATTTTATTTGGCGCAATTCGGACCTGAATCGAAGCTCATATGACCGAAACTCGGTTTTTGGATAATCCTCAAAGGGGTTAGTACACGGGATATTGTTAAAAATCGAGTCGGACCATTTTTGTGGATATTTTTACATATTTTGTTCCTATGGGTTATTGGAATTCAATGAAATTTTATTTGATACGGTTCGGACATGAATTAAAGCTGATATGACCGAAACTCAATTTTCGGATAATCCTCAAAGGGGGTAGTACACGAGATATTTTGAAAAATCGAGTCGGACCATTTTATCGATATTTTAACATATTTTCTTCCTGTGGGTTATTGGAATTCAATGAAATTTTATTTGGCACAATTCGGACTTGAATCGGAGCTGATATGACCGAAACTCGGTTTTCAGATAATATCGTACACGGGATATTGTGAAAAATAGAGTCAGACCATTTTCTTGATATTTTTATATAATTTATCCCTATGGGTTATGGTAATTCAACGAAATTTTTTTTGGCACAGTTCGGACCTGAATCAGAGCTGATATGACCGAAACTCGGTTTTCGGATAATCCTCAAAGGGGTTAGTACACGAGATATTGTTAAAAATCGAGTCGGACCATTTTGTGGATATATTTACATATTTGGTTCCTATGGGTTATTGGAATTAAATGAAATTTTTTTGGCGCAATTCGGACCTGAATCGAAGCTCATATGACCGAAACTCGGTTTTCGGATAATCCTCAAAGGGGTTAGTACACGGTATATTGTTAAAAATCGAGTCGGACCATTTTGTGGATATTTTTACATATTTTGTTCCTATGGGTTATTGGAATTCAATGAAATTTTATTTGACACGGTTCGGACCTGAATTAAAGCTGATATGACCGAAACTTAGTTTTTGGATAATGCTCAAAGGGGTAGTACACAGGATATTATGAAAAATTGAGTCGGACCATTTTGTGGATATTTTTACATAGTTTGTCCCTATGGGTTATTGGAATTCAATGAAATTTTATTTGGCACCGTTCCGACCGGAATCATAGCTGATATGACCGAAACTCAGTTTTTGGATAATCCTCAAAGGGGTAGTACACGAGATATTTTGAAAAATCGAGTCGAAGATTTTCTGGATATTTTTACATAGTTTGTCCCATTGGGTTATTGGAATTCAATGAAATTTTATTTGGCACAGTTCGGACCTGAATCAGAATTGATATGACCGAAACTCAGTTTTCGGATAATTCTCAAAGGGGTTAGTACACAGGATATAGTGAAAAATATCCGTAAAATTTTTATTGCAAAATAATTATTTTGATTACGATAAGTGTATGTGAATACGAATTTTATGTGATTATCTGTTGACGTGCTTTATATTTGTGTAGGAGTTGTGTCCGTTTTAAATATTTTGTACTTAAGGTGATTGCTCTATTTAATTTGAATTTTTATTCTCCTAAATGATTTCTATAAAATCATTCGTCATATTTTATCATTAAAATTTTTATAAAATGACGAGAGTGATATTGTGGACTTTTTAAAAAAGAAAAGTAAGATTTATTTTAAGCCTTTGGTATTTTGTATTGATTTTTAATCATAAGTTCCATTTATTAGTAATTTCTTGTAAAATCGGTATTAAATTATTTATTACTCATAAAATCATTCTAAAAGTATCGATGAGAAGATATTTTCAAGATCTTTATTTTAATATTTAAATTCTGAATTTTATTTAGTAGCCATTTTATTTTCAAAATTAATTAAGCTGATTTAATTAGAAAGTAAAAATCGAATTGTGAAATTACAGAAATGCCCCTGGGTCATAAAAATCAAACGGGATACTCCCCCCTGTGTTTTTGTGGCGGTGCTTATATACATCTCTCTCTCGACTCTATATCATCTCTCTCCCTCGGTAACTTCTCTCTCCTCTTTTCCGAACGATTCTTCCGGCTAAATTCAATTCTGAGACCGTTTCTGTGCTTCATTCTTCGAGTTATGTACTGTTCAGTGATTGCATGTTGAAATTAAGCAAGAAAATCGAAACCCACCTTCTGATTGAGTGTTGTTTTTCCGAAAATCATCTTGATTTTATGAAACTGAAGCTTAATCTTGCAAGAGAGTTATGTTTTGTCTTTAAATCGGTGGAAAACCGAAAGGAAACCCCGAATTGGGGCACCGCCGGAATTCCGCCGCCACGACGATGAGTTTTCCGGCGAGTCGTGGTGGACGATGATGATGATTGAGTCCGAGATTCTTAAACCTATTTTCAGTTTAATTTTCATAGATTTATATTTCGAAATTTTGGGAAGTTCGATTGTTGGTTTGAATTTTCGTGCTCGGTTATTGATGATTATTTAATTGGTTTTAAATTTCAGATTTGTCGTACTTGTTCTTGTTTATAATTCAGTAGAATCAATATTTATGATGCTTTAATTAGGGTGATTTAGTTCGAGTTTTATCGGATTGTATGGACTAATGTATATAAACTAGTGAGTCGTTTGGTGTATAGTAAGTTGCTTGGTTGTTATGATTAGACCTGGTAATATGGGCCCAAAACCATATATCCAGTCCAAACCAAACCATTTTTTAAAATTTGGCCCAATAAAAAATCACACATTTTAAATGGATTTGAACTGGTTTAAAGTCGCATATTTTACCCCAAATGTGGATCTAATTTGAATCAAATAAGTGATATCCATATTTTCATATCCGTATCATAATCTGAATCTCATTGAAAGCGTCTGTGCCTCTTTCGTACAAAAATCAAAATTATCGGGATTAAAGAGAAGAAAGCAAGAAGAATCGATTCTCCATCCTCATCTCCATTCTGATTTGTTATATATATATATATAGGGTTCTATTCAAATAGAAACCAAATTAGAATAAAAACTAGAAACTAAACCCTAATCCAATATTTTAAGCTAATCTAATGACCAAACTAGGGGTCCCCCAATACAAAAAACGTTTAAAATTCTTGGCTCCATTCAAAAAAAAATAAAATAATCACTGTTCACTGTGTTGACGTGGCAGTGACGTCAGCGTGAACAGTGATTTTTTTTTTTTTTTTTTTTAATTTTTTGGTTGAATGGAGCCAAGAATTTTAAACATTTTTTGTGAAGGTGTCCCTGGCGGGGCCCTTAGAATAAATGAAATATAATTTATTTAGTGTTGGTTTCTAGTTTCTATTTTAAAGTTGGTTTCTATTTGAACGCTAGCCTATATATATAGGAGTTATCGTTTCAGTTATCATCAGTACATGCACTACGTGACTAGGTTTACTAATTTTGCTAGTTTCTTTATATTTTAATATTTTTTTTAATTGTGTAAACATTAACACTATTTTTTCCCTATTTTATGTTATGCAATTTTAATAATTATTTTATAATTTTTTACTATGTGTTTTCTACCTCTGAGTGTACATTATAATTTTTTATGTCTAATTATTCTTTTATATGTAGTTACTAAAAATTCTTTTAATTTTATTCATATCAAATATTAATGTTTTGTATACTTTTTTATGTTTTGTATTTTAAGAATTCTGTATTTTTTTGAGTTATGTATTAATATAACAATATAACAATATTAGGGTACAACAAAAAATTGCATATGGTAAATATAAAATTGAATATAATAAATATAAATAAAATTTAGTGAACATATAAAAAATATACAGTACATATAGTAAATAATTCATCTATAAAAAGTGATTTATGAATTATTAATTTGCATAGAAATCACGATACAATAATAAATTACAAAATACAGGACATTAAATCTACATAACATAAAACTATATACAGAATAAAATAAAATGTAAAGAAAAATAAAATTAAAATTACTGTACAAAAAGAACATGAAAAATAAATTAAATACCAAACACAACAGTACACAATATAAAAATTTACAGAACCTAATAAAAAGGTATAATACAAAATGAAAATGAAAAAGAATAACGGAAGAATATAAAAATTACATAACAAAAGAAAATATAAAAGAAAAACAAAGAACACAATTAAAACTACAGTACAAAAATAGCATGGAAAACTATTTTTTTTTTGACAGGAACATGAAAACTAAATTACAATACAGAACATAACATAAAAATTTACAGTACAAAAGAATAAAACTGATAAGGACGTGCTCAGATTTTTTTGAAAGTTAACGTGACTTCAAGTGACTTGACGGAGTTACTAGTTACCCATCTAATGAGTTCGTCATCTAATGAGTTCCTCACTGAGACCGCCCCTATATATATATATATATATATATATATATATATATATATATATGATTGTATGTATATATGCTTGTATCACTTGTATGTATATCTGATTGGCTAGATTTGAATGTTGAGTTTCAGTTTTATTCTTAAATTTGTGATTTTTTTAATGTATTTTTTGTGGGTATCAGATTATGTATAGAGTTTCATCAAGTTTGATATATATATGTATATGTATTCTTATTTGTTTTTGGAATGTAGATTAAAATTTTAATGGAAGAAGAACAAAGTTCAACTACTAGTAGGCCTACAAAAAGATTTAAGAAATCTACATCTATTATTTGGGAATTATTTGAGAAGTTTGAATAGGATGGAAAAATGAAATCTAGGTGTAAAGAATGTGCTCAAGTTTATACATGTGAACATGGTACCTCAAATATGCGAAAACATATGATGTTAAAACATGGAGAAGTTGTACCCGGTGATGAGCTTGAGATTGTTCCTTTTGAGCAAAGTGTTTATCGTAATTTAATGGGAAAATCAATAGTACAACATAACTTGCCCTTTAATTTTGTTGAGTATGATGGAATTCGGGAAATGCATAGGTATTTAAATCCTAAAGTACAAGACATTTCAAGAAACACTATAAAAGCCGATATCTTGGATATATTTAGGATAGAGAAGAGAAAAATGAAACAAGAGTTAGAGTCTTTATCTGGAAGAATATGTCTTACATCTGATTTGTGGTCTTCATCAACCATGGATGGGTACTTATCTCTTACTACACATTTTGTGGATGATAATTGGAATTTGCAGTCAAGAATCTTAAATTTAAGATTTATGCCTCCACCACATACAGGACAATTATTGGCAGAAAAGTTTATTAGTTTACTTAAAGAGTGGGGAATTGAGAGAAAGGTGTTCTCATTGACTTTTGATAATGCTTCTGCAAATATTTCTTTCGTAGAGATTTTGAAAAGTCATCTGAATATGAATGGTGTCGTGCTTTGTGATGGAGATTATATTCATGTGCGTTGTGGTGCACACATCTTGAATTTGATTGTTCAAAGTGGCATTAAAGTGATAGAAAATTGTGTAAGCAAAGTTAGAGAAATGGTTAAATATGTTAGAGGAGTAAAAGCGAGGATGATAAAATTTGCAGAGTTTGTTAGTCAACTTTCAATTAATTGCAAGAAGAAGCTTTCTCAAGATATTCCAACAAGATGGAACTCTACTTATGTCATGCTTGAGAGTGCATTGCAATATAATGTTGCCTTATCTCAGTATGGATTAGTAGACAAAAATGTGGGTTATTTAACAGATGAAGAATGGGCCAAAGTTTATAAAATTTGTCAATTTTTAAAGCCTTTCTATGATATTACAATTTTGTTCTCCGGGAGTCAATATCCTACTTCTAATCTTTACTTTCATGGAGTGTACAAGATACAGTCACTTATTAGCACGGAGATGCAAGATGAGAGTAGTATTTTATATAAAACGGCGTTTGAAATGAATGAAAAGTTTAAAAAGTATTGGGAGAATTACAGCTTGATATTGTCATTTGCTGTAATATTGGATCCTCGCTACAAGCTAAAGTTCGTGGAATATGTCTTTCGAAAGATCTATCCAATCAACTATTCTGAAAAGGTTAGACATGTCTATGAGAAGATGGAGGAGCTTTACTTGGATTATTGTCGTGTATCGAGTATTTCTTCTACATCTGTCACTTCTTGTCCAAGAGTTAGTATCAATAAATCAGCTACTTTTTGTAGAATCCAAGAGCTTTACTTGGATTATTGTTTTGAGTCCAAATCAATAAATCAGCTACTTTTTGTAGCTTCGCCAAATTCCAACTTCGATATGTAAAGGGTGTCCATATCTGCTCCAGGCAAAGACCAACATTCTAATGATAAGAATTTACATCTGTTTCTCGCAACGAGCTTAATAGCATGTTATTGTTGTTTTAAATCTCAAAGTTTTTATTATGTAAGCAATAAAGCTATTATTTATTTGTTTAATTATTTCCAGCAATGCATGACTTGGTCTGTCAAGTTATGGAGTATTTTTAGGTGGTCAGGTTGTTATCAGAATGGGGAGTAATTTTAGGAAATTAGTAGCAGTAGTGTCCTAGTTTATAGCTACCAGTTGCATCTGGTTTTTCAAATATAAGTATGTTCTAGGAGATTGAATAAAACAGCTTTTGGTTCAACAACATACAAGTGTTTCTGTTTATCACAAGTCGAGTATTTCATATTCTTATATTGTCATATTTGCTACAATTGGTATCAGAGAACCAGGGATCAGAGGGGCGTGATAAAGGATGTCCACGGTTGAACTGAAGAAGGGTGGGTCATTTGGATTGAGCTATCCACAGTTGACTCGAGGAAATTATACCGCATGGTCACTCAAGATGAAGGTGTTTATGCAAGCCCAAGGTGTTTGGGGTGCCATAGAGTCGAGTGATCCAAAGGTGGTTGTTGAAGACAAAGTAAATAAGATCGCATTAGCAATGGTGTATCAGGCCATTCCCGAGGATGTGCTACTTTCGGTTGCTGAGAAAAAGACGGCAAAGGATGCTTGGGAAGCTATCAAAACAATTTGCCAGGGAGCAGAAAAAGTAAAAAAGGCGCGCGCGCAGACTCTAAAAGCGGAGTTTGAAGCTATGTGTATGAAAGATTCAGATCAGATTGACGAATTCTACATAAAGCTCAATGGAATTGTGACAAACATACGAGCTTTGGGGGAAGAAATGCAAGAGTCATATGTCGTGAAGAAGATGCTTCGAGCCATGCCTGCCAGATTCTTACAAATTACTTCCACAATGGAACAATTTGGAAATCTGGAAACTATGACTGTGGAGGAGGCCATAGGGTCGTTAAAAGCTCATGAAGAGCGAGTCAGGGGAAGGACTGAGACGAGTGAAGCAAAACTGATGCTTACTGCGGAAGAATGGCAGAAAAGAGAACCAAACGAGGGAAAACTTCTCCTCACAAGGGAGGAATGGCTGAGACGCAGCAAGACCAACGAAGGCCAACCTACATTTGTCAAATCCAAGGACAAAAGTCGAGTACGGTGTTTCAATTGTGGCTCTCTTGGTCATTTTGCGGCGGAATGTCGCAAACCGAAGCGACATAGAGATCAAAGACAGGAATCAAACCTTACTCAGATGGATGACGAAGAGCCTGCATTGCTGCTAACTGAGATGGAGAAAAAGGAGCCCGAATTGCTAATGGTGAACGAGAAAAATGTAAAACCACATCTGCTGTCAAGCAACGAAGGAAAGGATCAAGAATCAAACGTGTGGTATATGGACAATGGGGCAAGCAATCACATGAGTGGGCACAAGTCCAAGTTCAATATGCTTGATGAGAGCATCACAGGAAGGGTAAAATTCGGGGATGGTTCCACGGTCGACATAAAAGGCAGGGGATCGATTGTACTAAAGTGCAAGGATGGACAAGATCGGCTATTGCATGAGGTATTTTATATTCCTAGTCTTCGAAGTAATATAATAAGTATTGGACAACTGACAGAGGGAGGATATAGAGTTGTGATAAAAGGTGAGTTTATGTGGGTGTATGATGTAGAGGATAAATTGTTAATGAAGATTAAAAGGTCACAAAATAGACTTTACAGATTGTTGATTGAGACAGAAATTTCGAAGTGCATGCTGTCAACACAAGATGTGATCTCCAAGCTCTGGCACGCCCGGATGGGACATGTTAATTATCAGGCATTGAGCATGATGTTCAAGGAGAGAATGGTGAAAGGGATTCCTAGAGTGGTGCAACCAAAGGAGGCATGTACTGGGTGTCTTATGGCGAAACAGATAAAGAAAGGTGTACCTAAGCAATCGAGTTTCAGTGCTAGTAAAAGTTTGGAGATGGTTCACGCAGATTTGTGTGGTCCTATTACACCAGAAACTGCTTCAGGAAACAAGTACTTCTTATTACTGGTGGATGACTACAGTAGGGCTATGTGGGTCTACATGATTAAGTGCAAAAGCGAGGCATTCAGTTGTTTCAAAAAATTCAGAGCATTGGTGGAGGATGGGCCAGAGAAAAGGGTTAAAGTTTTGAGAACAGATAGAGGAGGAGAATTCACATCCATGGAGTTTAACAAGTATTGTGAAGAGGCTGGAATTGTTCGACACTATACAAACCCGTACACACCGCAACAGAATGGTGTTGTTGAACGGAGAAATAGGACGGTGATGGAAATGACGAGGAGTTTCCTAAAAGAAAAGGGTCTACCAGCAAGTTTTTGGGGCGAAGCAGTCAGGCATACTGTGTACGTTCTCAACAGATTGCCAACTAGAGCATTAACAGGAAAAACACCCTACGAAGCTTGGTTTAACAGGAAACCCGATATAACACACATTCGTGTGTTTGGATGCCTATGTCATATGAGGAACTCCAGTCCAAATTTAAAGAAATTGGATGACCGAAGCATACCTGCAATAAACCTGGGAAGGGAGCCAGGAACAAAAGGTTATCGCTTATATAGTCCAATGGAGAAACGAGTATATGTGAGCAAAGACGTGATCTTCGAAGAAGAAAAGTCGTGGTCTTGGGAGTATGATAACGAGCAACTGAATACTCGAATGGAATTGATACTTCCTGTTTGTTCGGAAATGGAGAATGAAGATAAAGGTGATGCAGAAAATGAACACAACGAAGGAGAACGGGAGTTGAGATCACCAATGCCACAGACGTCAACAAGACTAAGTACAGAGAACTACGATGACATCACTGAACCGAAAAGATCACGACGTCTAGTTGATGTTTACAATGATACTGAACAAGTCACACTGGATGAAGAGTTGTATTTAATGGGGACAGAAGAACCAGCTAGCTTCAAAGAAGCATCTCAAGATAAGCTGTGGAAGCAAGCCATGGAGGCAGAACTCGATTCGATTGAAAGAAACAACACATGGAAGCTCACTGAACTGCCTTCTGGACACAAAGTAATTGGGTTGAAATGGATTTTCAAGCTTAAAAGGGATGCATCTGGAAATGTCACAAAACACAAGGCCCGTTTGGTAGCAAAAGGCTACGCCCAGGAGCATGGTATAGATTATGAGGAGGTCTTCGCACCTGTTACAAGGCTAGAAACTGTGAGACTGTTACTTGCGTTGGCTGCAAAAAATTGTTGGCAAGTTCATCACATGGACGTCAAGACAGCGTTCTTAAATGGAGAAATCAAAGAAGATGTTTTCGTGGCTCAACCGGAAGGGTACGAGAAACAGGGAAAGGAGCACATGGTCTACAAACTAGTGAAGGCCTTGTATGGCTTACGTCAAGCCCCAAGGGCATGGTATTCTAAGCTCAATCAGTGTTTGATTGAACTGGGTTTCAAGCACTGTCCTCACGAGAATGCAGTATACACTAGAGGAAAGGGAGAAGAGTGTTTGTTGATTGCAGTTTATGTAGACGATATACTAATTACTGGAGCTAATGGTCGGAGCATAGAGGAGTTTAAACAGCAAATGGAGAAGAAGTTCGAGATGACGGACTTGGGTAAACTGTGCTATTATCTAGGGATCGAAGTGGATCAAAAGGAGAACAGTGTGGAGCTCAAACAAGCTGGTTATGCAATTAAATTACTTGAGCGAGCAGGGTTGAAGGA
This sequence comes from Heracleum sosnowskyi, assembly GCA_030848705.1. NCBI lineage: Eukaryota > Viridiplantae > Streptophyta > Magnoliopsida > Apiales > Apiaceae > Heracleum > Heracleum sosnowskyi. The sequence goes on from CM061242.1 coordinate 74,258,238, forward strand.
ATGCAATCCCACAAGGTATCCGATGGATCCAAAAGAAATGATATCAAAGGATGAAGGAGGACGAGCAGTGGATTCTACAATGTATAGGAGTCTGGTTGGAGGCCTGCGATATCTCGTTAACACTCGGCCTGAATATTGCTTATTCAGTGGGCATTGCAAGTCGCTACATGGAGCGTCCAACATCGTTGCATCTGAATTTGGTTAAACGGATTCTTCGATATGTTAAAGGCACGTTACAGTATGGCTTGATGTATACTCCAAACAGTGGCAATAATGTGGTTACAGGTTATTCTGATAGTGATCTAGGAGGAATGGTTGATGACAGAAGAAGCACGGGGGGATTGGTTTATTATCTGAATGAAAGCATAATCTCATGGGTCTCTCAAAAGTAAAGGGTAGTGGCACTTTCGTCTTGCGAGGCTGAGTTTATGGCGGCTACTGCGGCTGCATGCCAGGGGATTTGGCTGAGAAATGTATTGAGTCAAATCACAGGGGAACTAATCGGTCCAGTTACATTGTTTATTGACAATAAATCAGCAATAGATCTTGCTAAAAATCCCGTGTTTCATGGCCGTAGTAAACACATTGATATTCGCTTTCACTTCATTCGCGAATGTGTTGAACGTGGAGAAATCATTGTGAAGCATGTGAGAAGTGATTTGCAACGAGCAGATGGATTAACTAAGGCACTGGCTACGGTTAAGTTCGAGAAGATGCGAAACTTGTTGGGAGTAAAGGAGTTGATGAGGCATGTTTGAGATTAAAGGGGGGAATGTTGTTTTAAATCTCAAAGTTTTTATTATGTAAGCAATAAAGCTATTATTTATTTGTTTAATTATTTCCAGCAATGCATGACTTGGTCTGTCAAGTTATGGAGTATTTTTAGGTGGTCAGGTTGTTATCAGAATGGGGAGTAATTTTAGGAAATTAGTAGCAGTAGTGTCCTAGTTTATTTTTCAAATATAAGTATGTTCTAGGAGATTGAATAAAACAGCTTTTGGTTCAACAGCATACAAGTGTTTCTGTTTATCACAAGTCGAGTATTTCATATTCTTATATTGTCATATTTGCTACAGTTATCATTTGATTCATATCCATCCGTAATTTAGCTCTGATCCAAGTAATTAAGGGAAATGTAATTAACAATGTTTTCTAAAAACGATAGCAGTTTGTGTATATATTTTGATAGAGAAGTGGCTAGGACCGTAGGAAATAGAGTCAAACGGAGAGGATGAATCGTAGCAAGAAATTATATTTAGTGGTAGTCAGGTATATAGCTAACCAGCTGGTGAAAAAGAAGAATATGGCTATGTAATGAATAAATGGTTTGTCAAATAGGCTAAAAGAATGGAAAAAAATTGTGAGGGGAAGATGAGGACATTCGTGACTTGTAATTCGACTGGGGCCAAACAATTTCGTATTTTAACATGTGAGCTTGTTGGATAAAACATCGATGACATGCATGTGAAAGGCATGGCCACCTTACTAATTAGGAATATACTGTAGATTTAAACAGTATCAATGGCCTGCCTGTGCAGCCTTGGCCTCTTATTTGCAGACATATCTTCAGAGGAGCTAACCAGGCTGCAAATTTTCTTGCTAAAATAGGTGACATTCTGGGAGCTCCTTCTATTCGTTCTTTAGCTAGTATCAATGGCCTGCTAGTTGATTAGACCTTTATTCTTCCATCGAACTCTACATTCCTTTCTTTAGGAACTGGGGACTAGGCAAGACATGCATATCAAGTATTGTTTTAGGAACCGGTTGGCTTTATCTGTGAAAGTTATTTTGAGGATAATATAAAGTATCGGTGAGTGCTTGGCTCTAGTTTTTGTAAACAATGCTTATCAGAAATCACAATGCAGGAGTAGGTCTGTGTCTAGTTGGAGACAATTGTCTGGCATTTAATAGTTTATTTTGTTAGGCTGTCTTATGAAAGCTTCAAGGTACATAAGAGAGCATCAGCCTGTAAGTTTTTAGTAAGATTAGACTCGATGAAATTTGTTATCCCATAAACAAAATTTATTGATTATTTTAATATAATTATTTATCAGGATTTTATTATAATTATTATCAAGATTCTTCTGAACTTGTTAAGAAAAGATTTGTATGTTTCTTAGGAAAGTATAGGCATTTAGTGAAGTATGAATGACTGAGGATTTGTATATTACTTAGGAGTATTCTAGAGAATATTTTTATTTTTCTCCCAAGGAGCGTTAGGCTTTACGTTCTGTACAAGTATTGCAATTCCCCATATTATTAGCTTACAGATCAGTGACAGGAAGCTAAACATTTTGCTCTCTTTCTGTTTCTGTTAGTTGCTATCTTCTTGTTAAAATGTTTCATTTTTTTTCCCTGTTATGTCTATGTAATATATTAAGTTGTATTAACACTGAAAGAATCAAAAGCCCAGCAACTTTTTTTCCAGTTTTGTCAAAATTTTGAATTAATACAAGAGGACCCGCTAAGTAGACACATTAAAAAGTTAAGTTGCATTCAGTCATCAGTAACAAGCATCGAGATTCAAGTACAGGGATAACCTGAAAAACAGATTGAAGGTTCATATTGTCTTAGATACTAAGGTGATGTTGAGAAGTTTGAGAAGGTACAGCTAGACTCGTGTCACAATCATATGATGTTGTTTTTTTGTTAGAATTTTGTAACTGACTTTTTTTTTAAATTGCAGATGCAGGTAAGTGGAGACTGCAATTTTGCTTGCGGTAATAGGTGCCAATTCTACTGTAGTTGCAGCTGGTCTTCTCCATGGCACACTTGATTCTTTTATGACTTTTGACTTTATTTACGGGACATTTGGAACTGAGGTTGCTGATCTGGTATAAGGAGTATGACACTTCATTTTAGTATTAACCTGTGTTGGGATTTGTCGGACTATCTGTAGTCCAAATTTTCTTTTGTCGACTCTACATGATTTGCCAATCTAGTGTTTATATCGGTATGCTGCAAATGTATTACTTCATTTTCTTCACAAATGTATTAGCTACTACTATGTCTGTTTTGTACTACTAGTAAAATTAATAGTAGTAAAATTATTTAAGATATGCATATTATAATATTTGCTGATTATTAAGACCATCTTTGCTAAATTTCCATTTAAAATATATTGTGAATTATTGGGCCGTTTTTTCAGATTTTTTTTTTTTTATAAAAATATTCATTTAAAAGAGTGGTTAATCCATATTTCAATCCAAATCCCTAGAAACCAAATCCAAAACCAAATTTACAGAAATATGGTTTTTAAATGGATTTGGATCAAGAACCAATCCAAAACCATATTATTCGAACCAAAACCAAACCAATCACACATTTTGCCAGCTCTAGTTATGATTATGGAGTAATATCAATTTGTAAATCGATGGATAGTCCAATTTACAGCAATTATAATGCCGAAATTTTGTTAAAAATATTTGACGAATTTCGATTTTACATGAATTGTTTATGTGCTTTAGTTGAGGTCTTGTGGATTAAATAATTTCGACCTTATCTTTTATACAAATGGTTTTATCAATGATTTTCTTAAACATTATTAAGAATTAAATTATATAAGATCGATTAAGTGATTAAATCGATATTATATAATTCAATACAACCTAAGATTTCCGAAAAAGTTTATACTTATCAAATACAGAAATATTTTAATAAAAGGATAAAAGGTCGGAAATTATTTAATCAACAACTTAAATGTTTATGTGGTTAGTATATGCATGCTTGAGTAAGTGTTTGTTCAAAGGGTTCATATTATAAAGTCGGGTAGTATGTTATAGTATTATGTTTATGCGAGTCAACTAGAATTATAGTATAGAGGAAGTATACTAAAATAGTATACTTGTATTTGCGTAGAAACTTAGAGTATTTTAGTCGGACAACTAGTAAGGTAAGTATCCACTATGCTTCCTATGGTTATACCTATAAAGCATGATGTGATAATTTCTGATTAATATGTTATAATGTGTTATACACTGTTACACTTGATCGTTCCTCATTGATTTGTTATCATTGTATTCGACCATCTACTATCTTATTTCATTATTCTTGTTCTGTTAACCTCATGTTAATGATCTGATACCCTTATACTTATTCATTGGTTGTATCTTATTCATTGGTTGTATCTGAACCTGAATGTTTAGACTTTTGACCAGGATAATCTTTTGATACATTAAGAACTTACCTTCTAGAACGTTACACTAAAGACCTTTCTGGTTTGTATACTTGTGAACCCTTGCTCTACCTAATTTGAACACTTTAAACGTCTTATCTAGAATCGGTAGACCTTACCACTACCTGAACAACCTTCCTTCGAGCCTTTACTTTTACTTATCTCTTGATTAGAATACCTTGATGACCTTTACTCTATCCAACTCTGATATGATGGATCTTTTCGATAAATGAATTTTAAATAAATGATTTTAGACTTTTAAAGTCTTGTTTATTTGAAATGGTTGGTAATGTTTAAAAATGGAAATTGATTTGAACTTGATATAGGAATTTCGTTTAAAATATTTTCTTCGGATTCCTATAGATTGGAGGCGTAAGTAGCCGAAGTAACGTCGGTCCAACATTTTTCGAGTATCAGTATATGAGGCGTAAGTGGCTAGAGAGGTCTAGTCCTGCCATAGAAAGACCAGAGTTGTCTTTCTGGGTACCCTAATGATTGTCAGAGGGACTTTTAAAGTCCGGTATGGGGATTATACGTGGCTGATCACCCGTATAGTCCAGAGCGTTAAAACTCCAATCATTATGATGGTTTTTATGATAGTCTTATTTGAAAGATTGCTTATCGAAAGAAAATTTCGTTTACTTATAAATGCTTTCATTTTTATTTTGACGGGTTAACATTGACATGAAAACAGTTTATCCTTACCTGCTTAACATTTCCACTATCTCTTGTACTAAATTGATTCTGTTATCCGTATCTTTAATGAGTATATGATGATTATTTGGGATACTTGCTGATCTTTATAGCTCACCTTGTTGTTATCTAACCTTGACAGTGAAACACGAAGATGACTGCCCTTAAGACTACTGCCGTAAGCGTGTCTTTAGTGGACCCTTCCAGTCATAGTTATGATGCTCTTCAGGTGGGCTGACATTAGTTGGAGCTTTAGTAAGAAGTTTTTGGGAGTAAATAATGTTGTATCTTTTGGGTAGTTGTTTGTATGTTAGCAAGAACTATAGTTTGTACTCTTTATAAGAGTAAGTTTATTTTCAGTTAAAGTTGTAATAATTATGTAAATTATGGTCTGTAGTTAGATGCTTGTTTCATATTATTCCTGTTTAGGTCCTGAGTAGTTGTTAATGGGGTTGAGCTAGTTTACTTATTTTATATTAATGTTTTGCTTATGTTGGTATAGTTGTGACCCCTCAATCTAGACCCCGGATTGGGAGGGCGTCATAGGTTGGTATCAGAGCTACAGGTTTAGTCACTGAAACAAGCATAGGTGAGATGATAGGTACTAAGTATTGGGTGGATATTAGCTAATGGAATTAAGAATGGTTTAAGTTAAGACTATCAGATATAGTCTTGACGGGGTAGGTGTTATTAGCAGTGTAGGAGTAACTTGAGATAACGATGTCTTTATTTATCGTATATAGTATACTATTATATACTCTAGACTCTGGAAGCGATGACCTTGGTAGGACTCCCCCATCATTATCCTTTGGCACTTTTTCCACTATTAGTCCGATAGGACCTTATCCGATGCTGACATTGAGTCTCGATGTGACACTGAGTCAGAGTTGATACCGGATCTTGGCACTGAGAAGGAGGAAGTTCGTTGTATGATATGTATTAACGTTTATAGGTTGTATGGGACGGAAAGGGCTCGTGAGAATAAGGATGAGTTATCATTAGATTATCGACATTGGTTTAGAGTTTTCTTTGTGGTGAGCAGTAGCTGGTGGCAGTTAGAGGGTTGTTTTCGAATTACCCAGTTATTGACCATTGGTTGGATTGCCGTTGTACCTTATTTTATTTCATACTCTTCACTGTTGTTATACTTTGACTTTCGAATTTCACTTAACCCATCTGGTATCTAGTATAGTATATACTCCCTTATATTTTGTTGCACTTTATATTCTTATAATTGTTCTTCTAGTCGTTCATTTCTTGACTTCGTTCATTATTGCACACCTGAAATATATCATTATGATCAGAATTGAGAACCTATGTTTCATATTGGAACCTTGCTAGAATATAACTGTTGATTAATTTTCTTATCTATTTGAGACTTCTTGAATATATATCTTGCATTTGTGATATTGTGTAACCTTTGTTCCTTTATCAGTAAAATGGCCGCTGAACAACCCAACCTTGAAGAAAATCTTGTAAATGAACCCAATCAAGAAGAAGGCAATCCAAATCCAAACCAGAACCTTGGGAATCAAACTATGGCTCAGATCTTACAACTTCTACAACAACAAACTGCTTCCCTAAACCAGCAACAAGCAGCACCACGAGTAGGAAGCTTTAAAGCTTTCCAATCTTTGCATCCACCAGAATTCTCAGGAATGGCTGATCCGCTTAAAGCTAAATCTTGGCTACGAGAAATGGATAAAGCTTTTGTTCTAACAGAGACGGCTGAAAACAAGTGTAAGAACCCAGATTTTTGAAGGAATTAAAACTTTTGTTATAAATGGATATGTTAGTGAATAGTGGAAATGACCACAGTGTAATAGTGGATTTTATTAACAAGTATTCAACGGATAAGGATTTCTGTAACAACCCAAATTTCCGGTAGAATTAAAACTTTTTCATTACGATGAAGTGCATCAGTGAATAGTGAATTTGGTGGATGAATAGTGATTTTGAGAAGTAAGAAAATTTTTCATGCCACCTATGTACGAAGCATGGTATGGATATACCGAAGTTATATTAAGGATCTACAGAGTAAATGAGTGTATGTAAAGACGATCGGAATTCAGAAATTCCAACTTGCATTTTGGTGTAATATTTGACCAGGCAGTGAGTCATATATTATTACACACAAGAAATAAGATATTAAATTTGAGGAATTGAGGATTTAATATTTTGGAATTTTATTATATTTGAATTGAGAAGTTAGAATGAAAACCACTGAGGCAGTGGAATGAATGTTCTAGGAACCGCTGAGATTTTATAAAGAGATTAAGCGAACGAATCATGGATTAAGGATTGAAATTATGACAAGATTAAATATCCTACGTGATCATCAGAATAATTGTATCAGTGGATTTTATTAGCAAGTATTTAATGGATAAGGATTTCAGTGTGAATGAGTATTCGGGAAAGTGCGAGAACATTTTCAGAGAATACGAAATAAAGAGAATAAACGAGGAATATTGGATTAATATTCGTTCAAGGGATTGTGCCACACTAGAGTAATAGTATGTAACATATAAGTTGTAACGTATTAATTTTATTCAAGAAATGACAAAGAAATCAAAGCGGTGTAAGAGAAAAAAACAAATAAAGGGACCAAAGTGCAAAGAACAAGAGATAAGGACTTGGATGCAAAAAGGAAAAGGACTTGTGTGCAATATTGAGTGGATAAGATTTGGAAGAGCCAATAAGGAGTTGACATGTGGCATGGAAGAGATAAGGATGAGTTATATAGATATATATGACATGTATTAGTCATTATAACATTAAAACACAAAACACAAACTAGAGACCCCTTTCTGATCAGCTCGGTAAAACTGCCATAGAGCCTTCGTTTCTCACTGGAATCTGGCGATCTATAGCTTGTTGGAAAGGTATTGAGATGCTCTACAACACTTCTTTAGAAGCCTCGTCCAGAAAAGCATGGTAAGGCCTTCGTGTTTGCAGTTCTTTCCACTGATGAATAGTGACTCCGAGATTCTAACTTTGTTTTCTTGTTTTCTTTTGATCATCCAAGCTTACCCAAGGCTAGTTAAGGGCTAATCAAGGTTCATTAAGGTCATACAAACATCAAGGAAGGTAACCCTCTTTTGAAACCCTAGCTCTTGGTTTGAGTTTTAGTGATTTGGTTTAGTTATAAAGATTTGATGCATGATTAGAGCATTAGTGATATGATTGGACTTTGATGATTGTTAAAATGAGTTTTGTAACCCCAAGACCAATCTAGGCAGTGGTGATGATGATTAATAGTGCCCAAAAGTGTTGGTTGTGGATTGGATGATTATTTGGGGTGTTTGATTTTTGGATTATTCGATTTATAGCCGTCGTAATGACGAATTGTTGTTAGCCCTTAAGTCAGTAGCCACCCGAACCATATAACTTCTTAAACTGTTTAACAACTGCCCAGAACTTGTATATCTTGTTTCATAGATCATTTTGGCGAAAGAATCATAGCGTTTGAATTTACGGTTTAGGAGAAATCGCGAAATTCGTAAAAGTGTTTCGATCGCGTAAGTGTTAAGTTTGTAACTGTAATTGAACCCCTTAAAGAGATAGTTTTGGTGGAGAATCAAGTTTATTAAATACTAGACATAGTAAGGTGAATGTGTGCGAAGGAATCACCTCAAAAGAGTAAACGGTTGATTTTATAGAAAAGTTTAAGTCGAGGTCGTGCAACGAAAACCACTGAAAACGAGACTTAGAAACCAACGTTCTAAAATGGTTGAGTATAACTTGGAATTGCGAATGGATTTTGAACCAAACTTATGACGTAAGTATTTGACGACCAACATGGACTTAGTATGACGCTAGAGTGAGCAAGTAATGCTTTGGTTATGTTGCTTATATGTTTAAACCTTAAGTTACGAATGGCTTATCCAGGGGATTAACGATATGTTCTCATTTGACTTTGTCTAGATGGACCGACATCGTCATGAGCCCTATCGTATCTCGAGTACCAGGCAAGTGTTCTAAACCATACTTTGTAGTATTGGTTCTATATTACTATTGTTTCTATATAGATAGAGTTATACAGTTTTGCTATAACTGCTGATATGGTGTTATGTAAAGTTGGCTTTCGTAATTACATATAAGTTTTGAGATGAGTTATTATGAACCGGTGTATCTTGTGGCTCTAAGGATAAGAGCATACTCATTGTGTTCGACTCTAGACCGGGAGTCGGTATTTTGATATATATGACTAGTCGTGGAAACCCGGAGGGATTCTAGCGGCAAAGTACTTTGTATTCTGAGAAATGTTATTTAGTATCATTATTATACTTTCAAAAAGTATTTATTACTTGATAAAGAATCGAGGATTTTTATTCGAGGATTATATTTACGTGGAGAATATCATTTCAAATATTTATTAAGGTATGATTTCATATCATCTACTATTTATGTACTAAATGAATATTATTTTGAATATTCATTTCAAGGCTTTTCCAATTATCATTTATTGATTATGTACTTAACGGATATTCTCCCAAATACTCATTTAAAGGTTTTTCTTATTATCTTTTAAAGATTATTTATTTATTGAATATTATTTTCAAGATTCAAATACCTTGATTTAATAAATGTTATTTGAATATTTATTAAATACTTCTAATATAGATGGAATAGTTTATGTATATAAATGCATATTTGACTTCAATAATTATGAAGCATATTTCTGAGTCTTATTAATAGTATCTGTATACTTTCTGACTTCTGGATTTCTATAAACTATGTTGAGAATCTATTCTATTTTTACTTAACAAAGATTTCAAGAAAGATATTATAAGTATACTGTTCAGGTCCCCATGATTTCAAATCAACTTCTGGCCTGTAAAGGCATCGTTTTCCTTCAAAACTGGGGAGCCTTATTTGAGATAAATACTGTTATATTTGACTTCTGAGTCATGAGATATTGTGATAAAGTTGTTTTCAATCCGGTTATTATGAGTCATAATGACTCTGGTTACTTCCTCAACGATCGAGGGGTAAGATTGATGTAACAAGTTATATCCATTAACAAGCAACAGCTTGGGAAATATTGGTGAGTTTTTCCTTTCCACTAAGACGACTACCTTGTGGAGTCGAGTCAACAAGTATTATACTTGGGGGAAGGGGAAACAAGCTTTACGTTTCAGAGTCATGGATTTACTCGAACTAGGAGTATAATGTATGAGGCTGTAGGTTAGCCCATCACATTTGATTAAGGGTCCGAGTTGCGCCGGTCTCGACTATGCCCAACCGTTGGCGGGAGATCAAGAGGGCGGTAGACAAGTAAATCCGTCAGTTCTTCCATCTACATGTAGAGAAACAAATTTTTAAGGGGGCACAACTTATGACTGATCATCGTAAGGTTGTGTCTTCTGGCGCGAGATACTACAGGATTAGTTCATCATCCAATTTGGGATATTTTCTGCAACATTATCGAGAGTACCCCGATCGAAAAACTACGGCTGGGTAACCGATAAGTGTTGGCAGGGTCAAAGGTATTGGAACTTATTCGTATCACGATAAAGAGTACAGATATATGGTGAATCTCTGCTTATGATTATAATAAAGCAGACATGTTTTCTTAAAAAGATTATAGTGATTTACTTTGAAACCTCATCCTTTTATAATACACAAGGATTGTTCATAATATAGTAAAAGATTTACAGAAATATTATGAAAGGTGATTTATATGCTTTGATCAGTTGTATATTATTTCGGTGGGCCCTATTGCTCACCCTTACTTTATTTTCTGCTTATATTTTACATAGCAGATATTTTGGCGGAAAAGTTATTATTTGTGATGATGAACTTATCTTGTTCATTTAATGATTATTTTAATCATTATTATTTTTCCCTATTAAGGTTTCTGGGTTACAGATATTTCATTGATAATATTCAATATCTGTGGGATTCTGAAAACCCCATGAGTATGATGGGAGAGTTTTGTTAAACTATAGCAACCACTTGTTGAGCAATTCTTTCCCTCATACTTGCTTGTTATATATATATATATAGAGACTTTCAGCAAGAGTTAGACAGAGGAGGCTTATCTGCATATAGCTCGGATAAAGCAGGCAGCATATTCTTGTGCAGATAGTAGGATCCAGCACAGCTATGACTGGGGTAAGTTACATACAGAGTTATTGATGTGTAATATATATAACACATTGTATAGAGTAGAACTAGTTGCTGGTATACTTCTCAACGAAGTTATACTAGCTGGATAAGATTTGTAAGACCGTGTGATTGGATTCAATGGATGTAATACAGTGAGTATGTAAAGATTTAAGTTCTTGTTTCTAGCCCTATAACCTAAAATATTCTTGATGGTTGGGGTCTTAATGGATGTATTTCAGTTATTCAAAGATTACATATGGATTAATGTTGTTAAATAGGTGATTTGTTAATGTGGATTTCCGCATGACGACCAAATCCCTGACCCCAGATTTGGGGCTGTTACAGAATGGTATCAGAGATGAAGTTATAGTAAACTAGAAACGAGAGTGTGTAGGAGTGTGTATAGTTATGTGAGAACGTCAGAACTCATGTTGAGTTCTAGTTGGACTACTGGATGTAGTACCAATGAATAGGTTAAGGTTGGAATACTATGTTGAAGAATGTGATGAGGGAGATCTCACTTCTTATGGTTTTGGATGTCTACCAAAGATTCAAAGAGACAAGTATTGGTCGGCAGGGGCAGAGATCGCCCGAGACATTAATTTAAGATGATTTTAGGGGATTCATGGATGCAGATAGGGATTCCCCGAACTATAGGAAATGTTCAATATGATGATGAAGGATAGAAGTTGGCATCGGGTATTGTGGTAGAGAGGGTTGAGAAACCGGATATGCCATACCCTGAGGCCTCTGAGCAGACACATTATGATGCGCTCCTTGAGATGGACGCTGACCCGATGAAGGAGGATCCAGAGGAGGATCTAGAGGAGGACCCCATAGAGGGCCGAGGGAAGAATCTTGTAGAGAGCGAACCGGTTGATAAAGACGTGAAATGTTTACTTGAGGACCGAAAGAGTCCTTAGAAATTGATTAAGTGACAAGACCAGAATTTAGAGCCGATTATGATTCATCAAGAGGTATGATGAAGTGAATAGAGTGGAGTCTTAAAGAACAGATTGGACAGAGGTGGTATCAGCTGTTACCCACGACTGGATCGTTGGGAACTCGGCTGTTGATTTAATTGAAGTAAATTCAAGGACAAATGAGTTAAGGGCCGGCTGGCAGCCGAGGAGGAAATTATGAGGGCAGAACTAAGAAAGCCGGAATCAGATCCAGGCATTGCCAATTTTGATGAATGACTAGTTATATAGTAATGTTTCTTTTGAGTGGGTGATTAAGTAAACTGACCATCGATAATATCGACTATTCGGACGTATATGTAGCAGGAAGTTATAGCCTGTTTCAGTTTGAAACTTTTGATTTCCCTTCTATGGGATGGAGATATTGGGGGGTTTCTTTCCATTGGTTAGACTCCCAACTGTATGTCGATGATTCCGTTATTATAACTGTTATGATTCTACCTGTTTGGATGTTCATAGAATGGTTCTTCAGGTTCCGAAATAGATTTCCTAGTATTACCAGTGAGTAAATAGACTGACCAATTCTCCCTAATTTTGGAAAGAGATTCGACAAATTTTGGCAAACCTTGTCTTTCCGATTATTAGAGAATGTCACCAAAGAGAGTGGCAGCTAGAGCAAACCCCGTGGATTGGATAAGGTAGCCACAATATGGGTTGGTGGACAGACCCTGATTATTACAAATGATTGAAGAGATAAATGATGAAGTTGAGATTGGACGGTAAAGGTGAAATATATTTTAAGGACCAAGACAGACTGAGGAATTAGGAGATTGACTTAAATGAGAGGCTGTTATGCCAAAAGTGTTAAGCCTAGGTAACACCTAGGATTGATATGGGAAAAAGGAATATTGGATATAAGGATGATTGAATCAGAGACCGGGTTTGAGTATGTATTGTCTACCGATCTTCCGGATTACCGCCTACTCGAAGGGTAGAATTCGCCATTACCGAGGGCGGCACCGATATCGAAGTCTTCATGTAGAATAGAACGTTTGCTTGAGATGTTTGCACTGAGTCGGATAGAACTCCTTAGGATTGTAAACGCGGATGGTTGAATCTTTGGCGACTAGTACGAGTCGATGGGGACGTAAGTTATCGAGCACTCTAAGGTGTGTATAAAGAAGAAGACTTTAGAATCGAACGATTATCCGTTAGATGAGCCGACATAAGAGGCATCCGTAGAGACGTTGGCAGTACCTCCCCATTGGTGAATCGCTTTGATTATCTTCCCAATCTGTGGATTATTTGACATATGTCCAAGCGAGAATTTATTTATAAAGGATATAATCCTTCTTCAAAGTTGTATTTTCATACTTGTGTTCACCCATACTGGGTTTCAGTTGTGCTATAGGCTGTCATGATACCTACTTTCAGGTTCTGAAGCCCTGTCAAATGAAGTTATTCAATCGTCCATTTTCATTCCAAAATGAATAATTTTATGGTGATACAGCACCACTTGTTTGTTGAATACCAGTATCTTTCTAGCTATCCTTTTCTTTAGAAATCGCACCTTTGGAACCTGTTCACTTTTAATCCAAGGTGTCCATTTGAGAATTATTTGTCAAAAGATGATAATGATTAACAGGAATTTGAATTTCTTTCATATCTCTCTACTGAGACGAACAACCCTATTCTTATAGGGGCCACAAGGACTATTTGTCTATGTGATAGAAGTCTGATGGGACGCCATCACTTGTGTGTTGTGAAATACAAGAAGGCTAATTACCTTTAGTAATGTCTTAACTGAGACACGCAACGTTAGTTCTTTTGATCATATTGATCTCTCGGTAAATTCTCTTATCTCAAATGAGGTTATTTCAAAACTCATAATCTTACGATCACCATTGTGTGACATTTGTCTTGATATGTCAGCTATCTTTTCAGAGCTCCATGATTCTTGTTATCTCTAATGAATTCCAAGGGGATGCCAACCAGGTCAGATGAGTGAAACTCATCGATACAGAATTAGATTCGCAACGGAATCGTCTAGTACAAGAGCGAGTCCCAAAACAATTAGTATATCAGTGACATATCGATGGAAGCAGTTCACTCTTTCTCAAGGAGGTTATGCAAATGAAAAGATTGGTCGAACCATGTTTGGAAGGAATGACGATGTAATGTGAAACTTCAATGACAGCAGTGTCTGATAGAGACACCATAGTTAGATTGAGATTATGGAGAAGTTGTTTACGAATGGACACTATCTCTGATTTGCAGAATAAGTGTTGAGGATGAGGGCTTAAAGAACCCCAGTGATTGACGAGTTTGAGAATATATTCCAGAGAATCAAACCGGATTACCACCGGACCGAGAAATAGGAATTGTTATGGATTAACACCAGTAGAGATGAAAGAGTAGCTACTCAGTGACAAGAGTTGCTGGGCAAGAGTATGATGAGACCCAGTGCATCACCATGGGGATCCTCGGTGATGGTTGTGAGAGAAAAATGGAATTATGAAAGTGTATATCGACTAACAAGAGTTGAACGAGATTATCAGTAGGAGTAATGACTTACTACCAAGGGTAAATGATTTGCTAAACCAACAAAGAGATGATATGTATTTTCCGAGATTGAATTGAGAACTGGATGCCACCAGTTAAAGATTAAACCCGAGGATATACCTGAGACTGCGTTCGCAATAGGGTGGGCACTATGAGATTTTAGTAATGTCGTGTGGGTGACTAATGCAACCGCAACTTTTATGGATTGAATGAATCGAGTGTTCAAGGAATATTTAGATGAGTTTGTTATCGTATTTATTGATGACGCCTTGATATAATCAGAGGATGAACATTTAAGAATTGTTTTAGAGGTATTGTGAGAAGAACAGTCATATGCCAAATTCTCAAAATGTGAATTCTGGCTTAAGGAAGTCCAATTTCGAAGACATATGGTTAATATCCAGAGAGTATTAGTGGATTCCGCTAAGATAAAAGCTGTTTCAATTGGGAGAGACCAACTACACCCGCAGAGGTGAGAAGTTATAGGCCGACAGGCTATTATAGCATCATCATTGACATGACTTATGAAAAAGACTGAGAAGTTGGAATGGACTCCTAAGTGTGAGGAGAGTTTTCAAGAACGAGGGTAAAGTATGTGCCCGTTTGAGTACGAACAGGAAATATATATTATAACTAGTATTTTCTTACAATTGTTTCAAGGAGCATTATTGAAATTTATTTTCTGGAAAAATTTTACAGATAAGATATATCTAAAGGTTGGAGTACTGAGATTTTATGTCATGATAGAGATCAAGATATGACGGGATAAAGGAAGTAGGAATTGACATAGGATTATGACTGTTAGATACACAATCACCCAGGAAAGGCCAATGTGGTGGCCAACGCCTTAGTCAAAATGAGAAAGAGATGGATTCGGAAGATTCGGGAATTCAAGGATGAGATTTTATACAAGACCCATAGTCCAAGATATTAGATGCACCTAGACGGTACCATAATAGGGATAGCACCTTACGAGGCCGTTATGGGAAGAATCGCTGCTCTCCCTTGTATAGGAAAGAGGCTGGCAAGATAAAGATATTGGAGACCGAGTTAATTCAACAAACCAAAGAGACAAAAAGGTTTTACCAGCAAACGACTAGTGAAAGCCCAAGACGGATAGAGTTAGTACTGCTATTGATAATGTAACAGCCCCAAATCCGGGGTCAGGGATTTGGTTGTCATGCGGAATTCCTTATTAATAAATCACCTGTTTACCAACATTAATCCATGTAATCTTTGAATAACTGAAATACATCCATTAAGACCCCAACCATCAAGAATCTTTTAGGTTATAGGGCTAGAAACAAGAACTTAAATCTTTACATTAATCACTTCATTACATCCATTGAATCAGATTACACTTTGCCTTACAAATCGTATCCCGCTAGTATAGCTTCGTTGAGAAGTATACCAGCAACTAGTGCTACTCTATACAATACAATATATATATTACATATCAATAAACCTGTTTGTAACTTGCTCCAGCTATAAATGTTCTGGATCCCGTTGTCTTCACAAGGCATATTGCCTGCTTCTTCCGAGCTATGCAGATAAGCCTCTTCTGTCTATCTCTTTCTGAAATCTAATATATATATAAAACAAGCAAGTATGAGCGAAAGAATTGCTCAGCAAGTGGTTACTAAAGTTTAACAAAACTCTCCCATCTTACTCATGGGGTTTTCAAACTCCAACAGATATCTAATATTAGTAATGAAATATCTGTAGCCAAGTAACCTCAATATGGAAAGTATAACGATTAAAAAAATCCTCAGATGAACAAGATAAGTTCATCATCACAATACTGACGTTTCCGTCAAAATATCTGCTATAAGGATATGTAAGCAGAATAATACATATAGCTCAAATACGATGATATATCTATAGCCTTTATCCAATGTAAGATGAAAAAGTTTCTGTGTAATCTTACTGATAAGGAAAATCAATATCATCTTTTATATCACAATATCTCTTATGCAAAGTACGTGCATAAAGTCAACCAATACTTTGAAATCGCGTTACAAGTAATTTATTGTAACTTATCTGTTTTGAGTAGGGAGTCGTCATATATCAAAATATATCTGAAATCTTTATCGTAATATGAACGAGTTCTTGTCTTTTATAAAAGGATGAGGTTTCAAAGTACACCAATAACCTTTTCGTAAAATCACATCTGCTATATCAACCATAAGTAGATTATCAATCTCAGATGAAGTATCAAGATGAGTAAACACTTGTAAATCATTGGTTTCCACATCTTTGACCCTGCCAACACTTATCGGTTACCCAGCCGTAGCTTTCCGATCGGGGTACTCTCGATAATGTCGCAGAAAAATATACAAATTGGATGATGAACTAATCCTGGAGTATCTCGCGCCAGAAGCCACAACCTTATGATGATCAGTCATAAGTTGTGACCCCTTCCAAATTTGTTTCTCTACATGTAGAAGGAAGGGTGTATGAATCGCTGTCATACATCGGGTCTCCCCGCCAAATGGTTAGGCATAGTCGGGTACCGGCGAAACTCGGACCCTTTTTAATATAGATGGACCGTCCCATGGCCTCTTACACAATTATCAGTGATGGACTGATTCACAGCCTCATACACACATACTCCTAGTTCGAGTAAAATCCATGACTCTGAAACGTAAAGCTTGTTTCCCCTTCCCCCAAGTATACTACTTGTTGACTCGACTTTACAAAGTAGTCGTCTAAGTGGAAAGGAAAAACTCACCAATATTTCCCAAGCCGTAGCTTGTTAATGGATATAACTTGTTCCATCAGACTTACCCCTCGAGTGTTGAGGAAGTAACCAGAGTCATCATGACTCATAATACTGAGTTGAAAATAATTCTTCTTTCAAAATTCTTGACTCAAAAGTCAAATAAAAATCGAATTCCTTAAGTAAGGTTCCCCAGTTTTGAAGGAAAACGATGCCATTACAGGCCATGAGTTGATTTGAAATCATGGGGACCTGAACAGTATGCTTATAGTATTTTTCTGAAAATCTTTGTTGAGCAAAATAGAATAAGTTTTCAACATAGTTTATAGAAATCCATAAGTCTAAAAATATTCCAGACACTTTTATTAAATCTCAGAAATATACTTCATAATTATTGAAGTCAAATATGCTTTTATGTACATAAACTATTTCATCTATATTAGAAGTATTTAATAAATATCCAAATAATATTTATTAAATCAAGGTACTTGAAGAATATAATTTCACAAAATAACTATGCTCAAATCTCAAAATGAATATTAAAAATAATCTTAAATAGTAACTGATACCATTCCCGGTTCGTACCTCGTAGGTAAGTAACCGTTAATGAATCAACAAATATTCAATAATATTTCTCGAATGAGATAGTACTTAAATAACAATCCTCGAATCTTTACCAAGTAATAAATACTTCCTGGAAATATAAGTAATGATACTAAATAACATTTCTCAGTATACATAGTACTTTGTCGCTGGAATCCCTCCGGGTTTCCACGACTATCTATCTATCACCAAATACTGACTCCCGGTCTAGAGTCGAAAACAATACGTATGCTCTTATTACTAGAGCTACAAGATACACTGGTCCATAATTACTTATCTTAAAACTTGTATGTAAATCCGAGAGCAAACTTTATATAACATAATATAATCAGTTATATCAAAACTGTATACTCTCTCCATATAGCAACAACAGTAATATAGGACCAATACTACAAAGTATGGTTTAGAACACTTGCCTGGTACTCGAGATACAATAGGGCTCGCGATGATGTCGTTCCATCTAGACAAGGTCAGAGAAAACGCACGATTAATCTACTGGATAATCCACTTGTAACATAATGCTTAAACACGCAAGCGAAACACAACCAAAGCGTTACTAGCTCATTTATAGGCTCCTACTACATCCATGCGAATCGACAATTACTGAAGTCATAAGTTTGCTTAAGAAATCGGATCTCATTTGCCCGTTTTACTAAGTGGTTTTCAAGTTATAACCAAGTGCTCCTCTAAGGGGTTCCTTCGCACTTAACCTTGATTCAAACATTTTTATAAAATCCAAAAATAATTCTTTTGACATGAGGTCTTCTCTCATATCTTCATCATGATCTCTAGTATTTAATTACCAAGATTAGACACCAAAAATATGCATTTAAGGGGTTCATATGATATAACAACTTAACAATTACGGTTTCGAACCACTTTTACGAATATCGCGATATCTCCTAAACCATAAATCGAAACGCTACGATTCTTTCGCCAAAATGGTCTATAAAACAAGATCTACAATTTCTGGGCAGTGGTTCAAAATTTTAAGAAGTTATATGGTTCGGGTGGCTACTGCCTTAGGGGCTAACAACAATTCATCATTACGACGGCTATAAATCGAATAATCCAAAAATCAAACACCCCAAATAATCATCAAATCCACAACCAACACTCATGGGTACTATTCATCATCATCACCACTGCCTAGACTGGTCTTGGGGTTAAAAACTCATTTTAACAATCATCAAGGTCCAATCATATCACTAATGCTATAATCATGCATCAAATCTTTATAACTAAACCAAATCACTAAAACTCAAACCAAGAGCTAGGGTTTCAAAAGAAGGTTACATTCCTTGATGTTTGTATGACCTTAATGAACCTTGATTAGCCCTTAACTAGCCTTGGGTAAGCTTGGATGATCAAAAGAAAATAAGAAAACAAAGTTAGAATCTCGGAGTTACTATTCATCAGTGGAAAGAACGGCAAAAACGAGGGCCTTACCATGCTTTTATGGACTAGGCTTATAAAGAAGGGTTGTAGAGAATCTCAATACTTTTCCAACAAACTAAAGATCACAAGCTTTTGTTGAGAAACTAAGGAGATATGGGCGTTATACCGAGCGGATCAGAATGGTTCTTTAGTTTGAGTTTTAATGCTCAATAATGCTATACAAGTGATATATATCTATCATCTCATCCTTATCTCTTCCATGCCACATGTCACTCTCTCATTGGCTACTTTAGTTTGCCTTATCCTCTTAATTTGCAACCAAGTCCTTGGATAATTGCGATCAAGTCCTCGTCTCTTGTTTCTCGCACTTAAGTCCCTTTGTTTGGTTTTCCTTTACACCGCCTTTATTTCTTTGTCGTTTCTTGAATAAAATTAATACGTTACAATTTATATGTTGCATACTATTACTCTAGTGTGGCACCATCCCTTGAACGAATATTAATCCAATATTCCTCGTTTATTCTCTTTATTTCTTGTTCTCTGAAAATGTTCTTGCGCTTTCCTGAATACTCATTCACACTGAAATCCTTATCCATTAAATACTTGCTAATAAAATCCACTGATACAATTATTTTGATAATCACGTAGGATATTTAATCTTGTCATAATTTCAATCCTTAATCCATGATCCGTTCGCTTAATCTCTTTATAAAATCTCAGCGGTTCCTAGAACATTCATTCCACTGCCTCAGTGGTTTTCGTTCTGACTTCTCAATTCAATTATAATAAAATTCCAAAATATTAAATCCTCAATTTCTCAAATTGAATATCTTATTTCTTGTGTGTAATAATATATGACTCACTGCCTGGTCAAATATTACACCAAAACGCAAGTTGGAATTTCTGAATTCCGATCGTCTTTACATACACTCATTTACTCTGTAGATTATTAATGTGGCTTCGGAATATCCAAACTACGTCTCGTACATAGGTGACATGAAAATTTTCTTAATCCCCAAAATCACTATTCATCCATAAAATTACTATTCACGTATGACAAACACTATTCACGTATATATTTATTCTTAATAAGAAAAGTTTTAATTCTACCGAAAATTTGGGTTGTTACAGTCTCCCCTCCTTAAAAGGATTCCGTCCCGGAATCAGTTTAGGAATCACTGGGGTTACATCTTCTTGTTACACTCTTTTAACTTCCAGGCGGATTCTTCCACATCTTGATTTTCTCACGATTCCTTATTAGGTTGACAACCTTGTTCCTTAACACTTACTCATTTCTATTCATAACTTCCACAGGAATACCTTTAACATCACACATCTCCAACCTCATATTCTTTATCTCGTTTGCGCAGAAATATACCAATATAAATTGGCTTGTCATTCTTCAACATGCCATTTAGCTTATCAATAGTAGTACTAACTCTATCCGTCTTAGGTTTTCACTAGCCGTTTGCTGGTAAATTCTTTTGTCTCTTTGGTTTGTTGAATTAACTCGGTTTCCAATATCTTTATCTTGCCAGCCTCTTTCCTACACAAGGGAGAGCGGCGACTCTTCTCATAACGGCCTCGTAAGGTGGTATTCCTATTATGGTGCCGTCTAGGTGCATCTAATATCTTGGACTATGGGTCTTGTATAAAATCTCATCCTTGAATTCCCGAATCTTCGGAATCCATCTCTTTCTCATTTTGACTAAGGCGTTGGCCACCACATTGGCCTTCCCTGGGTGATTGTGTATCCAACAGTCATAATCCTATGTCAATTCCTACTTCCTGTATCCAGTCATATCTTGATCTCTATCATGACATAAAATCTCAATACTCCAACCTTTAGATATATCTTCTCTGTAAAATTTTCCAGAAAATAAACTCCTATAATACTCCTTGAAATAATTGTAATAAAATATTGGTTATAATATATATTTCCTGTTTGTACTTAAACGGGCACATACTTTACCCTCGTTTTTGAAAACTCTCCTCACACTTAGGAGTCCATTCCAACTTCTCAGTCTTTTTCATAAGTCATGTCAATGATGATGCTATCTTAGCAAAGTCCTGCACATATTTCCTATAATAGCCTGTCGGCCTATAACTTCTCACCTCTGTGGGTGTAGTTGGTCTCTCCCAATTGAAACAGCTTTTCTCTTAGCGGAATCCATTAATACTCCCTGAATACTAACCATACGTCCTAGAAATTGGACTTCCTTAAGCCAGAATTTACATTTTAAGAATTTGGCATACGACTGTTCTTCTCACAATACCTCTAAAACAATTCTCAATTGCTCATCCTCTGAATACATCAAGATGTCATCAATAAATACCATAACAACTCATCTAAATATTCCTTGAACACTTGATTCATTCAATCCATAAAAGTTGCGGTTGCATTAGTCAACCCAACTGACATCACTAAAATCTTATAGTTCCCACACCTATTGTGAACGCAGTCTTAGGTATATTCTCGGGTTTAATCTTTAACTGGTGGCATCCAGTTCTCAATTCAATCTCGGAAAATACATATCCAAAATTCCATTTTCTCTCTCACAACCCACACCGAGGTTCCCTACGGTGGTGCACTGAGTCTTATCGTACTCTTGCCCAGCAACTCTTGTCACTGAGTCGCTACTCTTTCATCTCTACTGGTGTCGATCCATAACAGTTTCTATTTCTCGGTCTGGTGGTAATCCGGCTTGATTCTCTGGAATATATTCTCAAACTCGTCAATCATTGGGGTTCTTTAACCCCTTCATATCCATGCTGATTCTGCAAAACTAGAGCTAATGTCCATTGGTAAATAGCTTCTCCATAATCTCAATCCAACTATGGTGTCCCTAGCGGGCACCGCTGTCATTCTTTTTAAATATGGTTCGACCAATCTTTTCATTTGCATAACCTCCTTGAGAAAGAGTGAACTGCTCCCATCGATATGTCACTGATATACTAATTGTTTTGGGACTCGCTCTTGTACTAGACGATTCTGTTGCGAATCTAATTCTTTATCGATGAGTTTCACTCATCTGACCTGGTTGGCATCCCCTTGGAATTCATTAAAGGTAACAAAATTCTTGGAGCTCTGAAAAGATCGCTGCCATATCAAGACAAATGTCACACAACGGTGATCATACAATTATGAGTTTTGAAATATCTACCTTTGAGGTAAGAGATTTTACTGAGAGATCACTATGATCTAAAGAACTAACATTGCGTGTCTCAGTTAAGACATTATTAAAGGTAATTAGCCTTCTTGTATTTCACAACACACAAGTGATGGCATCCCATCAGACTTCTATCACATAGACAGATAGTCCTTGTGGCCCCTATAAGAATAGGGTTGTTCGTCTCAGTAGAGAAATATGAGAGAAATTCAAATTCGAGTTAATCATTATCATCTTTTGACAAATAATTCTCAAATGGACACCTTGGATTAAAAGTGAACAGGTTCCAGAGGTGCGATTTCTAAAGAAAAGGATAGCCAGAAAGATACTGGTATTCAACAAACAAGTGGTGCTGTATCACCATAAAATTATTCATTTTGGAATGAAAGTGGACGATTGAATAATTTCCTT
The DNA here is from genome assembly GCA_030848705.1 of Heracleum sosnowskyi. Lineage (NCBI taxonomy): Eukaryota > Viridiplantae > Streptophyta > Magnoliopsida > Apiales > Apiaceae > Heracleum > Heracleum sosnowskyi. The sequence goes on from CM061242.1 coordinate 74,280,999, forward strand.
TGACAGGGCTTTAGAACCTGAAAGTAGGTATCATGACAGCCTCTAGCACAACTGAAACCCAGTACGGATGAACACAAGTATGACAATACAACTTCGAAGAAGGATTATATCCTTTATAAATAAATTCTCGCTTGGAGAGATGTCAAATAATCCACAGATTGGGAAGATAATCAAAGCGATTCACAATTGGGGAGGTACTGCCAACGCCTCTACGGATGCCTCCTATGTCGGCTCATCTAACGGACAATCGTTCGATTCTAAAGTTTTCTTCTTCATGCACCTTAGAGTGCTCGATAACTTGCGTCATTTCCGACTCATAGCAGTTCCTTAAGGATTCAACCCTCAATATTTACAATCGTAATGAGTTCTATCCAACTTGGCGCAATCCTCTCAATCAAACATTTTATTTCACACGAAGACTTCGATATCGGTGTCGCCCTCGGTAATGGCGAATTCCATCATTTGAATGAACGGTAATCCAGAGGGTAGTTAGAAATACATGCTTGAATCCAGTCTCTATTTCAATCATCCTTATACTAACCTTTTCATTTAAGTCAATCTCCGAATTCCTCAGTCTGTCTTGGTCCTTAAAATATATTTCACATTTACCGTCCAATCTCAACTTCATCAATTTATCTCTACAATCAATTGTACAGTCAGGGTTTGTTCACCAACCCAATTAGCGGCCACCTTATCCAATCCATGGGGTTTGCTCTAGTTGCCACTCTCTTCGGTGACACCCTCTAATAATCAGAAAGACAATGTTTTCCAAAATTTGTCGAATCTCTTTCCAAGATCAGGGAAGTTTGGTCAGTCTATTTACTCACTGGTAGTACTAAGAGATCTATTTCGAAGCCTGAAGAATCATTCTATGAACGTCCAACTAGGTAGAGTCGTAAGCAGTTATCATAACGGAACAATCGACATAAAGTCGGAAGTTTGATCGTTGGAAGGGAACACAATATATATACATCCCATAGAAGGGAAATCAAAAGTTTCAACTGAAACATACTACATCTTCCAGATACATATACATCTGAGTAGCCGATATATCAATAGTCAGTTGACTTAACCATTAACTCAAAGAGAACATTCCCATATACTAGTCATTCATCAAAACTGGCAATACTCGGATCTGATTCCGGCTCCTCAGTTCGATCCTCGTAATTTCCTCCTTGGCCACCAGCCGGGCCCTCATCTCATTTGTCCTTGCATTTACTTCAATCAAATCAACAGCCAAGTTCTCAATGATCCAGTCGTGGGTAACAGCTGATACCACCTCTATCTCATCTGGTCTTAAGACTCAACTCTATTTGCCTTGTCATATCTCCTGATGAATCATAACTGACTCTAAATCCTCGTCTCGCCACTTAATCAATCTCTAAGGATCCTTCTGGTCCTCAATTAAACATATCACACCATTATCATTCGATTCTCTCTCTACAAGATTCTTCACTTGACCCTCCATGAGGTCCTCCTCTAGATCCTCCTCTGGATCCTCCTCTATCAGTTCAGCGTCCATCTCCAGGAGCGCATCATTATGTGTCTACTCAGAGGCCTCGGGGTCTGGCATATCCAGTATCTCAGCCATCTCTATTACCATACCAGATGTCAACTTTCTATCCTTCACCATTACATTAAAAATTTCCTATAGTTCGGGGAATACCTAACTGCATCCAGGAATCCCCTAAAATCATCTTAAATCCATGTCCCGGGCAATCTATGCCCCTGCCGACCAATACTTGTCTCCGTGAATCTTTGGTAAACATCCAAAACCACAAGAAGTGAGGTCCACATCATCACATTTGTCAACACAGCATTCCCATCCTAACTTAATCATTGGTACTATATCCAATAGTCCAACATGAACTCTATATGAGTTCTGACGTTCTCACATAACTATACACACTCCTACTCACTCTCGTTTCTAGTTTACTATAACCTCTTCTCTGATACCATTCTGTAACAGCCCCAAATCCGGGGTCAGGGATTTGGTTGTCACGCGGAATTCCTTATTAACAAATCAACTGTTTACCAACATTAATCCATGTAATCTTTGAATAACTGAAATACATCCATTAAGACCCCAACCATCAAGAATCTTTTAGGTTATAGGGCTAGAAACAAGAACTTAAATCTTTACATTAATCACTTCATTACATCCATTGAATCAGATTACACTTTGCCTTACAAATCGTATCCCGCTAGTATAGCTTCGTTGAGAAGTATACCAGCAACTAGTGCTACTCTATACAATACAATATATATATTACATATCAATAAACCTGTCTGTAACTTGCTCCAGCTATAAATGTTCTGGATCCCGTTGTCTTCACAAGGCATATTGCCTGCTTCTTCCGAGCTATGCAGATAAGCCTCTTCTGTCTATCTCTTTCTGAAATCTAATATATATATAAAACAAGCAAGTATGAGCGAAAGAATTGCTCAACAAGTGGTTACTAAAGTTTAACAAAACTCTCCCATCTTACTCATGGGGTTTTCAAACTCCAACAGATATCTAATATTAGTAATGAAATATCTGTAGCCAAGTAACCTCAATATGGAAAGTATAACGATTAAAAAAATCCTCAGATGAACAAGATAAGTTCATCATCACAATACTGACGTTTCCGTCAAAATATCTGCTATAAGGATATGTAAGCAGAATAATACATATAGCTCAAATACGATGATATATCTATAGCCTTTATCCAATGTAAGATGAAAAAGTTTCTGTGTAATCTTACTGATAAGGAAAATCAATATCATCTTTTATATCACAATATCTCTTATGCAAAGTACGTGCATAAAGTCAACCAATACTTTGAAATCGCATTACAAGTAATTTATTGTAACTTATCTGTTTTGAGTAGGGAGTCGTCATATATCAAAATATATCTGAAATCTTTATCGTAATATGAACGAGTTCTTGTCTTTTATCAAAGGATGAGGTTTCAAAGTACACCAATAACCTTTTCGTAAAATCACATCAGCTATATCAACCATAAGCAGATTATCAATCTCAGATGAAGTATCAAGATGAGTAAACACTTGTAAATCATTGGTTTCCACATCTTTGACCCTGCCAACACTTATCGGTTACCCAGCCGTAGCTTTCCGATCGGGGTACTCTCGATAATGTCGCAGAAAAATATACAAATTGGATGATGAACTAATCCTGGAGTATCTCGCGCTAGAAGCCACAACCTTACGATGATCAGTCATAAGTTGTGACCCCTTCCAAATTTGTTTCTCTACATGTAGAAGGAAGGGTGTATGAATCGCTGTCATACATCGGGTCTCCCCGCCAAATGGTTAGGCATAGTCGGGTACCGGCGCAACTCGGACCCTTTTTAATAATGATGGACCGTCCCACGGCCTCTTACACGATTATCAGTGATGGACTGATTCACAGCCTCATACACACATACTCCTAGTTCGAGTAAAATCCATGACTCTGAAACGTAAAGCTTGTTTCCCCTTCCCCCAAGTATACTACTTGTTGACTCAACTTCACAGAGTAGTCATCTAAGTGGAAAGGAAAAACTCATCAATATTTCTCAAGCCGTAGCTTGTTAATGGATATAACTTGTTCCATCAGACTTACCCCTCGAGTGTTGAGGAAGTAACCAGAGTCATCATGACTCATAATACTGAGTTGAAAATAATTCTTCTTTCAAAATTCTTAACTCAAAAGTCAAATAAAAATCGAATTCCTTAAGTAAGGTTCCCCAGTTTTGAAGGAAAATGATGCCATTACAGGCCAGGAGTTGATTTGAAATCATGGGGACCTGAACAGTATGCTTATAGTATTTTTCTGAAAATCTTTGTTGAGCAAAATAGAATAAGTTCTCAACATAGTTTATAGAAATCCATAAGTCTGAAAATATTCCAGACACTTTTATTAAATCTCAGAAATATACTTCATAATTATTGAAGTCAAATATGCTTTTATATACATAAACTATTCCATCTATATTAGAAGTATTTAATAAATATCCAAATAATATTTATTAAATCAAGGTACTTGAAGAATATAATTTCACAAAATAACTATGCTCAAATCTCAAAATGAATATTAAAAATAATCTTAAATAGTAACTGATACCATTCCCGGTTCGTACCTCGTAGGTAAGTAACCGTTAATGAATCAACAAATATTCAATAATATTTCTCGAATGAGATAGTACTTAAATAACAATCCTCGAATCTTTACCAAGTAATAAATACTTCCTGGAAATATAAGTAATGATACTAAATAACATTTCTCAGTATACATAGTACTTTGTCGCTGGCATCCCTCCGGGTTTCCACGACTATCTATCTATCACCAAATACTGACTCCCGGTCTAGAGTTGAAAACAATACGTATGCTCTTATTACTAGAGCTACAAGATACAATGGTCCATAATTACTTATCTTAAAACTTGTATGTAAATCCGAGAGCAAACTTTATATAACACAATATAATCAGTTATAGCAAAACTGTATACTCTCTCCATATAGCAACAACAGTAATATAGGACCAATACTACAAAGTATGGTTTAGAACACTTGCCTGGTACTCGAGATACGATAGGGCTCGCGACGATGTCGTTCCATCTAGACAAGGTCAGAGAAAATGCACGATTAATCTACTGGATAATCCACTTGTAACTTAATGCTTAAACACTCAAGCGAAACACAACCAAAGCGTTACTAGCTCGTTTATAGGCTCCTACTACGTCCATGCTAATCGACAATTACTTAAATCATAAGTTTGCTTAAGAAATCGGATCTCATTTGCCCGTTTTACTAAGTGGTTTTCAAGTTATAACCAAGTGCTCCTCTAAGGGGTTCCTTCGCACTTAACCTTGATTCAAACATTTTTATAAAATCCAAAAATAATTCTTTTGACATGAGGTCTTCTCTCATATCTTCATCATGATCTCTAGTATTTAATTACCAAGATTCGACACCAAAAATATGCATTTAAGGGGTTCATATGATATAACAACTTAACGATTACGGTTTCGAACCACTTTTACGAATATCACGATATCTCCTAAACCGTAAATCGAAACGCTACGATTCTTTCGCCAAAATGATCTATAAAACAAGATCTACTAGTTCTGGGAAGTGTTTCAACATTTTAAGAAGTTATATGGTTCGGGTGGCTACTGCCTTAGGGGCTAACAACAATTCGTCATTACGACGGCTATAAATCGAATAATCCAAAAATCAAACACCCCAAATAATCATCAAATCCACAACCAACATTCATTTGCAATATTCATAATCATCACCACTGCCTAGACTGGTCTTGGGGTTAAAAACTCATTTTAACAATCATCAAGGTCCAATCATATCACTAATGCTATAATCATGCATCAAATCTTTATAACTAAACCAAATCACTAAAACTCAAACCAAGAGCTAGGGTTTCAAAAGAGGGTTACCTTCCTTGATGTTTGTATGACCTTAATGAACCTTGATTAGCCCTTAACTAGCCTTGGGTAAGCTTGGATGATCAAAAGAAAACAAGAAAACAAAGTTAGAATCTCGGAGTTACTATTCATCAGTGGAAAGAACGGCAAACACGAGGGCCTTAACATGCTTTTCTGGATGAGGCTTCTAACGAAGAGTTGTAGAGAATCTCAATACCTTTCCAAAAAGCTAAAGATCACAAGATTGGTTTGAAAAACGAAGGAGATATGGGCGTTATACCGAGCGGATCAGAATGGTTCTTTAGTTTGAGTTTTAATGCTCAATAATGCTATACAAGTGATATATATCTATCATCTCATCCTTATCTCTTCCATGCCACATGTCACTCTCTCATTGGCTACTTTAGTTTGCCTTATCCTCTTAATTTGCAACCAAGTCCTTGGATAATTGCGATCAAGTTCTCGTCTCTTGTTTCTCGCACTTAAGTCCCTTTGTTTGGTTTTCCTTTACACCGCCTTTATTTCTCTGTCGTTTCTTGAATAAAATTAATACGTTACAATTTATATGTTGCATACTATTACTCTAGTGTGGCACCATCCCTTGAACGAATATTAATCCAATATTCCTCGTTTATTCTCTTTATTTCTTGTTCTCTGAAAATGTTCGCGCGCTTTCCTGAATACTCATTCACACTGAAATCCTTATCCATTAAATACTTGCTAATAAAATCTACTGATACAATTATTTTGATAATCACGTAGGATATTTAATCTTGTCATAATTTCAATCCTTAATCCATGATTCGTTCGCTTAATCTCTTTATAAAATCTCAGCGGTTCCTAGAACATTCATTCCACTGCCTCAGTGGTTTTCGTTCTGACTTCTCAATTCAATTATAATAAAATTCCAAAATATTAAATCCTCAATTCCTCAAATTGAATATCTTATTTCTTGTGTGTAATAATATATGACTTACTTCCTGGTCAAATATTACACCAAAACGCAAGTTGGAATTTCTGAATTCCGATCGTCTTTACATACACTCATTTACTCTGTAGATTATTAATGTGGCTTCGGAATATCCACACTACGTCTCGTACATAGGTGACATGAAAATTTTCTTAATCCCCAAAATCACTATTCATCCATAAAATTACTATTCACGTATGACAAACACTATTCACGTATATATTTATTCTTAATAAGAAAAGTTTTAATTCTACCGAAAATTTGGGTTGTTATAGATAAGCTAAATGGCATGTTGAAGAATGACAAGCCAATTTATATTGGTATATTTCTGCGCAAACGAGATAAAGAATATGAGGTTGGAGATGTGTGATGTTAAAGGTATTCCTGTGGAAGTTATGGATAGAAATGAGTAAGTGTTAAGGAACAAGGTTGTCAACCTAATAAGGAATCTTGAGAAAATCAAGATGTGGAAGAATCCACCTGGAAGTTGAAAGAGTATAACAAGGAAGATGTAACCCCACTGATTCCTAAACTGATTCCGGGACGGAATCCTTTTAAGGAGGGGAGACTGTAACAACCCAAATTTCCGGTAGAATTACAACTTTTTCATTACGATGAAGTGCATCAGTGAATAGTGAATTTGGTGGATGAATAGTGATTTTGAGAAGTAAGAAAATTTTTCATGCCACCTATGTACGAAGCATGGTATGGATATACCGAAGTTATATTAAGGATCTACAGAGTAAATTAGTGTATGTAAAGACGATCGGAATTCATAAATTCCAACTTGCGTTTTGGTGTAATATTTGACCAGGCAGTGAGTCATATATTATTACACACAAGAAATAAGATATTAAATTTGAGGAATTGAGGATTTAATATTTTTGAATTTTATTATATTTGAATTGAGAAGTTAGAATGAAAACCACTGAGGCAGTGGAATGAATGTTCTAGGAACTGCTGAGATTTTATAAAGAGATTAAGCGAACGAATCATGAATTAAGGATTGAAATTATGACAAGATTTAATATCCTACGTGATCATCAGAATAATTGTATCAGTGGATTTTATTAGCAAGTATTTAATGGATAAGGATTTCAGTGTGAATGAGTATTCGGGAAAGCGCGAGAACATTTTCAGAGAATAAGAAATAAAGAGAATAAACGAGGAATATTGGATTAATATTCGTTCAAAGGATTGTACCACACTAGAGTAAGAGTATGCAACATATAAGTTGTAACGTATTAATTTTATTCAAGAAATGACAAAGAAATCAAAGCGATGTAAGAGAAAAAAACAAATAAAGGGACCAAAGTGCAAAGAACAAGAGATAAGGACTTGGATGCAAAAAGGAAAAGGACTTGTGTGCAATATTGAGTGGATAAGATTTGGAAGAGCCAATAAGGAGTTGACATGTGGCATGGAAGAGATAAGGATGAGTTATATAGATATATATGACATGTATTAGTCATTATAACATTAAAACACAAAACACAAACTAGAGACCCCTTTCTGATCAGCTCGGTAAAACGGCCATAGAGCCTTCGTTTCTCACTGGAATCTGGCGATCTATAGCTTGTTGGAAAGGTATTGAGATGCTCTACAACTCTTCGTTAGAAGCCTCGTCCAGAAAAGCATGGTAAGGCCTTCGTTATTGCAGTTCTTTCCACTGATGAATAGTAACTCCGAGATTCTAACTTTGTTTTCTTGTTTTCTTTTGATCATCCAAGCTTACCCAAGGCTAGTTAAGGGCTAATCAAGGTTCATTAAGGTCATACAAACATCAAGGAAGGTAACCCTCTTTTGAAACCCTAGCTCTTGGTTTGAGTTTTAGTGATTTGGTTTAGTTATAAAGATTTGATGCATGATTAGAGCATTAGTGATATGATTGGACTTTGATGATTGTTAAAATGAGTTTTGTAACCCCAAGACCAATCTAGGCAGTGGTGATGATGATTAATAGTGCCCAAAAGTGTTGGTTGTGGATTGGATGATTATTTGGGGTGTTTGATTTTTGGATTATTCGATTTATAGCCGTCGTAATGACGAATTGTTATTAGCCCTTAAGTCAGTAGCCACCCGAACCATATAACTTCTTAAACTGTTTAACAACTGCCCAGAACTTGTATATCTTGTTTCATAGATCATTTTGGCGAAAGAATCATAGCGTTTGAATTTACGGTTTAGGAGAAATCGCGAAATTCGTAAAAGTGTTTCGATCGCGTAAGTGTTAAGTTTGTAACTGTAATTGAACCCCTTAAAGAGATAGTTTTGGTGGAGAATCAAGTTTATTAAATACTAGACATAGTAAGGTGAATGTGTGCGAAGGAATCACCTCAAAAGAGTAAACGGTTGATTTTATAGAAAATTTTAAGTCGAGGTCGTGCAACGAAAACCACTGAAAACGAGACTTAGAAACCAACGTTCTAAAATGGTTGAGTATAACTTGGAATTGCGAATGGATTTTGAACCAAACTTATGACGTAAGTATTTGACGACCAACATGGACTTAGTATGACGCTAGAGTGAGCAAGTAATGCTTTGGTTATGTTGCTTATATGTTTAAACCTTAAGTTACGAATGGCTTATCCAGGGGATTAACGATATGTTCTCATTTGACTTTGTCTAGATGGACCGACATCGTCATGAGCCCTATCGTATCTCGAGTACCAGGCAAGTGTTCTAAACCATACTTTGTAGTATTGGTTCTATATTACTGTTGTTGATATATAGATAGAGTTATACAGTTTTGCTATAACTGCTGATATGGTGTTATGTAAAGTTGGCTTTCGTAATTACATATAAGTTTTGAGATGAGTTATTATGAACCGGTGTATCTTGTGGCTCTAAGGATAAGAGCATACTCATTGTGTTCGACTCTAGATCGGGAGTCGGTATTTTGATATATATGACTAGTCGTGGAAACCCGGAGGGATTCCAGCGGCAAAGTACTTTGTATTCTGAGAAATGTTATTTAGTATCATTATTATACTTTCAAAAAGTATTTATTACTTGATAAAGAATCGAGGATTGTTATTCGAGGATTATATTTACGTGGAGAATATCATTTCAAATATTTATTAAGGTATGATTTCATATCATCTACTATTTATGTACTAAATGAATATTATTTTGAATATTCATTTCAAGGCTTTTCCAATTATCATTTATTGATTATGTACTTAACGGATATTCTCCCAAATACTCATTTAAAGGTTTTTCTTATTATCTTTTAAAGATTATTTATTTATTGAATATTATTTTCAAGATTCAAATACCTTGATTTAATAAATGTTATTTGAATATTTATTAAATACTTCTAATATGGATGGAATAGTTTATGTATATAAATGCATATTTGACTTCAATAATTATGAAGCATATTTCTGAGTCTTATTAATAGTATCTGTATACTTTCTGACTTCTGGATTTCTATAAACTATGTTGAGAATCTATTCTATTTTTACTTAACAAAGATTTCCAGAAAGATATTATAAGTATACTGTTCAGGTCCCCATGATTTCAAATCAACTTCTGGCCTGTAAAGGCGTCGTTTTTCCTTCAAAACTGGGGAGCCTTATTTGAGATAAATTCTGTTATATTTGACTTCTGAGTCATGAGATATTGTGATAAAGTTGTTTTCAATCCGGTTATTATGAGTCATAATGACTCTGGTTACTTCCTCAACGATCGAGGGGTAAGATTGATGTAACAAGTTATATCCATTAACAAGCAACAGCTTGGGAAATATTGGTGAGTTTTTCCTTTCCACTAAGACGACTACCTTGTGGAGTCGAGTCAACAAATATTATACTTGGGGGAAGGGGAAACAAGCTTTACGTTTCAGAGTCATGGATTTACTCGAACTAGGAGTATAGTGTATGAGGCTGTAGGTTAGCCCATCACATTTGATTAAGGGTCCGAGTTGCGCCGGTCCCGACTATGCCTAACCGTTGGCGGGAGATCAAGAGGGCGGTAGACAAGTAAATCCGTCAGTTCTTCCATCTACATGTAGAGAAACAAATTTTGAAGGGGGCACAACTTATGACTGATCATCGTAAGGTTGTGTCTTCTGGCGCGAGATACTCCAGGATTAGTTCATCATCCAAATTGGGATATTTTCTGCAACATTATCGAGAGTACCCCGATCGAAAAGCTACGGCTGGGTAACCGATAAGTGTTGGCAGGGTCAAAGGTATTGGAACTTATTCGTATCACGATAAAGAGTACAGATATATGGTGAATCTCTGCTTATGATTATAATAAAGCAGACATGTTTTCTTAAAAAGATTATAGTGGTTTACTTTGAAACCTCATCCTTTTATAATACACAAGGATTGTTCATAATATAGTAAAAGATTTACAGAAATATTATGAAAGGTGATTTATATGCTTTGATCAGTTGTATATTATTTCGGTGGGCCCTATTTCTCACCCTTACTTTATTTTCTGCTTATATTTTACATAGCAGATATTTTTGCGGAAAAGTTATTATTTGTGATGATGAACTTATCTTGTTCATTTAATGATTATTTTAATCATTATTATTTTTCCCTATTAAGGTTTCTGGGTTACAGATATTTCATTGATAATATTCAATATCTGTTGGATTCTGAAAACCCCATGAGTATGATGGGAGAGTTTTGTTAAACTATAGCAACCACTTGTTGAGCAATTCTTTCGCTCATACTTGCTTGTTATATATATATATATATATATAGACTTTCAGCAAGACTTAGACAGAGGAGGCTTATCTGCATATAGCTCGGATAAAGCAGGCAGCATATTCTTGTGCAGATAGTAGGATCCAGCACAGCTATGACTGGGGTAAGTTACATACAGAGTTATTGATGTGTAATATATATAACACATTGTATAGAGTAGAACTAGTTGCTGGTATACTTCTCAACGAAGTTATACTAGCTGGATAAGATTTGTAAGACCATGTGATTGGATTCAATGGATGTAATACAGTGAGTATGTAAAGATTTAAGTTCTTGTTTCTAGCCCTATAACCTAAAAGATTCTTGATGGTTGGGGTCTTAATGGATGTATTTCAGTTATTCAAAGATTACATATGGATTAAAGTTGTTAAACAGGTGATTTGTTAATGTGGATTTCCGCGTGACGACCAAATCCCTAACCCCGGATTTGGGGCTGTTACAATTTCAGTGTGAATGTGTACTCTACTAATGATGTGAATTGAATGATAATTTAGATAAGAATAATCTATCTTCTAAAAAGGGAGAGATGAAGTTATTCTCATGTCATCCAAATCGATATCTGGTAGCTCATGTCATCCAAATCAATATTTATTAAGATTAAGATAACTCTATGCAAAGGAGATTAAGATTATTCGAGTAAGTACGAGAACAATTTCAGGAACAAGAAATAAAGAGAGAATAAACAAGGAATGTTGGAGTTAATATTGGATTAAGGATTATATCACAATGGAGTAGTAAAATGCAACGTATAAGTTGTAACGTATTAATTTTATTCAAGAAACGACAAGGAAATCGAAACGGTGGAAAAGAAAACAAAACCAAAGGACTTAAGTGCAAGAAACAAGAGATAAGGACTTGGATGCAAAAGGAAAAAGGACTTGTGTGCAATTGTGGATAAGGAAATCTACAAGGAGCCAATGAGGTGTTGACACCTAGCAAGATAAGGATGCATCCAAAAGATAAGCTATATATTATACATGTAAAGCATCATTATTGTCATAACCACACAAAAAAAAAACACAAACCAAGAACACACCTTGAAGGTGCTCTCGGCCAAGGAGGAAAAAGGAAGGGGAGAAGGAGATTTCACCAACAAAATTCATCAACGAAGAGCTTAAATCAAAGCTTAAGACTAGTAGAAGGTATATCTTGAATCTCATCAACATCCATTAAGTCTAGATAGATCAAAATCAAGGTCAAACTTGATGATGAATAGTAACCTTCTAAGATTAACTTTGTTTTCTTGATTTCTTTGGATGATCTAAGATAGATCAAGGCTATACAAGGACTATACAAGGTTTAGAAAGCTCTTATACACATCAAGGAAGGTAACCATCTTGCAAAACTCTAGATTTTACTTTAAGTTTCAAGGTTTAGATGAGTTATGAAGTTTTGATGCATGTTTAGAACCTTAGAGCTATGATTGGGCTTTGATAAAAGTTATAAGTGTTTTGATGGTTTGAAAAGCTCTGATTAACCTTAGTTTAATGTTGAATAATATGTATGAGTTGTTTGGAGTGAAAAGTATGATATTTGGAGTGTTTGGATTTTTTGATTATCCGATTTATAGCCGTCGTAATGACGAAATTTTGTGAGACCTTAGATCAGTGGTCACCCGAGACATGAAACCCCTTTAAATGTTGAACTACTGCCATGAACTTGTAGGTTTTGTTTCATAGATCATTTTGGCGAAAGAATCGTAGCAAACGGATTTACGGTTTAGGAGAAATCTCGAAATTCGTAAAAGTAGTTCGATCGCGTAAGTGTTAAGTTCCTAACTTCAATTGAACCCATTATAGTAATGGTAGTCGTGTCAAATTGAGTTTATTAATTACTAGACATCATAAGGTGTACGTGTGCGAAAGAATTACCTCAAAATAATAATTTATGGATTTTATAGAAATATTTTAGTCGAGCGTGCGCAAGAGAGATTCTTAAAAGAGTAACTTAAAAACGTGTTTTGGTTTAAGTTAAGTTTATACTTAAGCTTTTCAAAACATTAAGTGCTTAATCCCGAATATTTTGATTATTTATAGATCGCCAGACCACCTCGAGACACACTACCCCTACGAGACTACCAGGCAAGTTTTCAAACCTATACTTATTTTCGTTAACTGTTGTTGTGATAATATTTCTGATATATATATCTGTATCTGCTATTGAAAAAAATGATTGTTTTCGAAAGTATATATCTATATACTGTGATATTACTCTGAGGTATATGCTAGTGGAAAGCATAAATGATTTGAACATACACTGTGGTATTTGATTATGATCTGGTAATCGGTTTGTGAACTAGATATGAGATATTAGTTATAAGCCGGAGTTTTAATAATACCATTGGGGTAAGGCCTACGAATCTTATTCCTATTTTGACCGGGGGTTAATATTTTATATACTGTAAAGGTTTACTTTCTGATAATGATATCAGTTAAATATTATTCGAGGATTTTTATTTAATGAATATTATTTTTGGATATTCATTTCAAGATTATTTTACTTAATGAATATTATTTCCGAATATTCATTTGAGGTTTATTAGTAAGTGAATATTAGTTTTGAATATTCACTTAAAGATTGTTATTTAATGAATATTATTTCGAATATTCATTTAAGTATTCAGTTATGAATAATTATTTGGTTTAATAAAACCCTTTAAATATTTTGATTAATAAATGTAACAATCCAAATTTTCGGTAGAATTAAAACTTTTCTTATTAAGAATAAATATATACGTGAATAGTATTTGTCATACGTGAATAGTAATTTCATGGATGAATAGTGATTTTGGGGACTAAGAAAATTTTTCATGCCACCCATGTACGAGACGTAGGATGGATATTCCGAAGTCATATTAGTGATCTACAGAGCAAATAAGTGTATGTAAAGACGATCGGAATTCAGAAATTCCAATTTTGATTTCAGCATAATATTTGACCGAGCAGTGAATTATATATTATTACACACGAGAAATAAGATATTCAATTTGAGGAATTGGGGATTTAATATTTTGGAATTTTATTATAATTGAATTGAGAAGTCAGAACGAAAACCACTGAGACAGTGGAATGAATGTTCTAGGAACCGCTGAGATCTTATAAGAAGATTAAGCGAACAAATCATGGATTAAGGGTTGAAATTATGACCAGAGTAAATATCCTACAGGATCATCAAGAGAATTATATCAGTGGATTTTATTAGCAAGTATTTAATGGATAAGGATTTCAGTGTGAATGAGTATTCGGGAAAGTGCGAGAACATTTTCAGAGAACAAGAAACAAAGAGAATAAACGAGGAATATTGGATTAATGTTCGTTCAAGGTATTGTGCCACACTAGAGTAATAGTATGAAACGTATGAGTTGTAACGTATTAATTTTATTCAAGAAATGACGAAGAAATCAAAGTGGTGTAAGAGAAAAACGAATAGAGGGACCAAAAGTGCAAAGAACAAGAGATAAGGACTTGGATGCAAAAACGAAAAGGACTTGTGTGCAATTTAAGTGGATAAAGCAAACTAAAGGACCAATAAGGAGTTGACATGTGGCATTGAATGGATGAGGATGAAATTGGATGGATAAATATCTAGATTGCTTTATTGATAAGTCAAAAACACAAAAACACAAGCTAAGAACACATTCTGCCCAGTTCAGTAAAACGACCATAGCTCCTTCGTTGCTCAACCAAATCTTGTGCTCTTTATCTTGTTGGAAAGATATTGAGATGCTCTACAACTCTTCTTTAGAAGCCTCGTCCATAAAAGCAAGGTAAAGACTTCGTTTTTCCAGATCTTGAAACTGATGAATAGTAACTCCGAATTTCTAACTTTGTTTTCTTGTTTTCTTTTGATCATCCAAGCTTACCCAAGGCTAGTTAAGGGCTAATAAAGGTTCATTAAGGTCATACAAACATCAAGGAAGGTATAATCTTTGAAACCCCTTTGATGAATCATGAGTTTTGATTAAGTTTTAGAGTTATATGTATGTTTAAGGCATGGATCTTTAAGATGAGCTTTGTTAGATGTTAAAATAAGTTTTGTAACCCCAAGACCAGTCTAGGCAGTGGTGATGATGATGAATAGTTCCCATGAGTGTTGGGTGTGGATTGAATGATTATTTGGGGTGTTTGCTTTTTGGATTATTCGATTTATAGCCGTCGTAATGACGAATTATTGTTAGCCCTTAAGTCAGTATCCACCCGAACCATATAACTTCTTAAAATGATTAACCACTGCCCAGAACTTGTAGATATTGTTTCATAGATCATTTTGGCGAAAGAATCGTAGCGTTTCGATTTACGGTTTAGGAGATATCGCGATATTCGTAAAAGTGGTTCGAAACCGTAATCGTTAAGTTGTTATATCATATGAACCCCTTAAATGCATATTTTTGGTGTCGAATCTTGGTAATTAAATACTAGAGATCATAATGAAGATATGACAGAAGACCTCATGTCAAAAGAATTATTTTTGGATTTTATAAAAATGTTTGAATCAAGGTTAAGTGCGAAGGAACCCCTTAGAGGAGCACTTGGTTATAACTTTGAAAACCACTTAGTAAAACGGGCAAACAAGATCCGATTTCTTAAGCAAACTTATGACTTAAGTAATTGTCGATTAACATGGACGTAGTGGGAGCCTATAAATGAGCTAGTAACGCTTTGGTTGTGTTTCGCTTGCGTGTTTAAGCATTAAGTTACAAGTGGATTGTCTAGTAGATTAATCGTGCGTTTTCTTTGACCTTGTCTAGATGGAACGACATCGTCGCGAGCCCTATCATATCTCGAGTACCAGGCAAGTGTTTTAAACCATACTTTGTAGTATTGGTTCTATATTACTGTTTGTGCCATCTATATAGAGTTGTACGGTAATTGCATATATTGCCATATATAAAGTTTCCCTCCTAATTTACGTACGAGTTTCGTGTTAAATAATCATGAACCGGTGTATCTTGTAGCTCTAGAGATAAGAGCATACTTATTTGTTTTCGACTCTAGACCGGGAGTCGGTATTTTGAGATATATAGATAGTCGTGGAAACCCGGAGGGATTCCAGCGACAGAGTACTATGTATTCTGAGGAATGCTATTAAGTAATGTTATTTATATTTCAGGGAATATATATTACCTGGAAATCATTCGAGGATTGTTATTTAAGTACTATCTCATTCGAGAAATATTATTGAATATTTGTTGATTCATTAATGGTTACTTACCTACGAGGTACGAACCGGGAATGGTATCAGTTACTATTTAAGATTATTTTAATATTCATTTTGAGATTTGAGCATAGTTATTTTGTGAAATTATATGCTTCAATTACCTTGATTTAATAATTATTATTTGAATCTTTATTAAATACTTCTAATATAGAGGGAATAGTTTATGTATATAAATGCATATTTGACTTCAATAATTATGAAGTATATTTCTACGTCTTATTAATAGTATCTGTATACTTTTTGACTTCTGGAATTCTATAAACTATGTTGAGAACCTATTCTATTTTACTTAACAAAGATTTCCAGAAAAATATTATAAGTGTACTGTTCAGGTCCTCATGATTTCAAATCAACTCCTGGCCTGCAATGGCATCGTTTTTCCTTCAAAACTGGGGAACCTTACTTAAGGGATTCGATTTTTATTTGACTTTTGAGTCAAGGATTTCGAAAGAAAAATTATTTTCAACACATTGCTTATGAGTCAGAATGACTCTGGTTACCTCCTCAACACTCGAGGGGTAAGATTGATGTAACAAGTGTTAATCCATTAACAAGCTATTGCTTGGGAAATATTGGTGAATTTTCCTTTCCAGTTAGATACGACTACTTTGTGGAGTTGTATCAACGAGTTATTACTCGGGGAAAAGGAGGACGAACTTTACGTTTCAGAGTCATGGATTTTACTCGAACTATGAGTATGTGTGTATGAGGCTGTGAATCAGTCCATCACTGATAATCGTGTAAGAGGTCGTGGGACGGTCCATCATTATTAAAAAGGGTCCGAGTTGTGCCGGTCCCGACTATGCCTAACCATTTGGCGGGGAGACACGATGTATGATGGTGATTCATACACCCTTCCTTCTACATGTAGAGAAACAAATTTGAAGGGGTCACAACTTATGACTGATCATCGTAAGGTTGTGGTTTCTGGCGCGAGATACTCCAGGATTAGTTCATCATCCAAGTGTGGATATTTCTGCAACATGTACTGAAGGGTTTACCGGTCATGTTGGTAGGGTCTGGAAAAATGTTTAAAACTGATGTTACAATAACCTTCCTTATAACTTCATCTTTTAAGTTATATATTGATATTCTGCTTATGGTTGATATAGCAGATGTGATTTTTACGAAAAGGTTATTGGTGTACTTTGAAACCTCATCCTTTTATAAAAGACAAAAACTTGTGCATATTGCGATAAAGATTTCAGATATATTTTGATATATGATGACTCCCTACTCAAAACAGATAAGTTACAATAAATTACTTGTAACGCGATTTCAAAGTATTGGTTAACTTTATGCACGTACTTTGCATAAGAGATATTGTGATACAAAAGATGATACTGATTTTCCTTATCAGTAAGATTACCTTGAAATTTTTCATCCTACTTTGGATAAAGGCTATAGATATATCATCGTATTTGAGCTATATGTATTAGTCTGCTTATATATTCATATAGCAGATATTTGGACGGAAACGTCAATATTATGATGATGAACTTATCTTGTTCATCTGAGGATTATTTTAATCGTTATACTTTCCGTATTGAGGTTACTTGGCTACAGATATTTCATTACTAATATTAGATATCTATTGGATTTTGAAAACCCCATGAGTATGATGGGAGAGTTTTGTTAAACTATAGTAACCACTTGCTGAGCAATTCTTTCGCTCATACTTGCTTGTTTTATATATATATAGACTTTCAGCAAGAGGTAGACAGATGAGGCTTATCCACATAGCTCGGATAAAGCAAGCAGCATATTCTTGTGTAGACAGTATGATCCAGCACAGCTATGTCTGGGGTAAGTTACATACAGGGTTATTGATGTGTAATATATATAACACATTGTATAGAGTAGAACTAGTTGCTGGTATACTTCTCAACGAAGTTATACTAGTTGGATAAGATTTGTAAGACAATGTATATTGATTCAATGGATGTAATGAAGTGATTAATGTATAGATTTAAGTTCTTATTTCTAGCCCTATAACCTAAAAGATTCTTGATGGTTGGGCTCTCAATGATGTAGTTCAGTTATTCAATGATTACAGATGGATTAATGTTGTTTAACAGGTGATTTGTTAATGAGGATTTTCGCGTGACGACCAAATCCCTGACCCCGGATATGGGGTTGTTATAATAAATATTATTTGAATATTTATTAAGTACTTTCAACCAGATTTATAATAATTTATATTATTTAAAAGCATATTTGACTTCAATAATTACGAGGTATACTTGTAACAACCCAAATTTTCGGTAGAATTTAAACTTTTTCATGATGATGAAGTGCACCAGCGAATAGTGAATTTGGTGGATGAATAGTGATTTTGAGAAGTAAGAAAATTTTTCATGCCACCTATGTACGAAGCATGGTATGGATATACCGAAGTTATATTAAGGATCTACAGAGTAAATGCGTGTATGTAAAGACGGTCGGAATTCAGAAATTCCAACTTGCGTTTTGGTATAATATTTGTAACAACCCAAATTTTCGGTAGAATTAAAACTTTTTATTATGGGTTGATGTGTAAGTGAACGGTGGTGGTGACCACAAGGTATTGATGGATTTAAGAAACAAGTATTTATTGGATAAGGATTTCAGTGTGAATGTGTACCCAATTAATGATGAGATTGATTTGATGATATAGATAAGAATAATCTATCTTCTCATAAAGGAGAGTTAAGAGTTATTCTCATGTCATCCAAATCAATACCTGTTAAGAGTTGGATAACTCTATTAAAAGAGATTAATAGTATTCGCGAGAGCAAGAGAACATTTTCTGAAAATAAGGAATAAAGAGAATAAACGAGGAGTATTGGATTAATATTCGTTCAAGGGATTGTGCCACACTCGAGTAATAAGATGCAACGTATAAGTGTAACATATTGATTTTATTTAAATAGAAAGAGTGGAACCCCCTTGGTGCAAATAAGAAAAGTGGTTCGAAACCGTAATCGTCAAGTTGTTATATCATATGAACCCCTTAAATGCATATTTTTGGTGTCGAATCTTGGTAATTAAATACTAGAGATCATGATGAAGATATGAGAGAAGACCTCATGTCAAAAGAATTATTTTTGGATTTTATAAAAATGTTTGAATCAAGGTTAAGTGCGAAGGAACCCCTTAGAGGAGCACTTGGTTATAACTTTGAAAACCACTTAGTAAAACGGGCAAACGAGATCCGATTTCTTAAGCAAACCTTCGACTTAAGCATTATCGATTAACATGGACTTAGCATGAGCCTAGAGAGAGCTAGTAATACCTTGGTTGTGTTTCTCTTGCGTGTTTAAACATTGAGTTACAAGTGGTTATCCAGGGGGTTAACCGCATGACTTTCTTTGACTTTGTCTAGATTGACCGACATCGTCGCGAGCGTTATCATAGCTGGAGTATCAGGCAAGTGTTCTAAACCATACTTTGTAGTATTGGTTCTATATTACTGTTGTTGCTATATAGAGAGAGTATACAGTTTTGCTATAACTTCTTATACTGTATTAAATAAAGTTTGCTTTCGGATTTACATACAAGTTTTAAGATAAGTAATTATGAACCGGTGTATCTTGTAGCTCCATAATAAGAGCATGCGTATTGTTTTCGACTCTAGACCGGGAGTCAGTATTTGGTGATATATAGATAGTCGTGGAAACCTGGAGGGATTCCAGCGACAAAGTACTATGTATACTGAGAAATGTTATTTGGTATCAGTTATTATTTAAGATTATTTCCAATATTCATTTTGAAATGTGAGACTAGTTATTAAATTATACCTTTCAAATACCTTGATTTAATAAATATTATTGACATATTTATTAAATACTTTTAATATAGATGGAATAGTTTATATATATAAAAGCATATTTGACTTCAATAATTATGAAGTATATTTCTGAATTTTAATAAAAGTATCTGGAATATTTTCAGACTTCTGGATTTCTATAAACTATGTTGAGAACCTATTCTATTTGACTTAACAAAGATTTCCAGAAAGTATTTTAAGTATGATGTTCAGGTCCCCATGATTTCAATCATCTTCTGGCCTGTAAAGACGTCGTTTTTCCTTCAAAACTGGGGAGCCTTACTTAAAGAATTCGATTTTATTTGACTTGTGAGTCAAGGATTTTGAAAGAAGAAGTATTTTCAACTCAGTTATTAGGAGTCACAATGACTCTGGTTGCTTCCTCAACACTCGAGGGGTAAGATTGATGTAACAAGTTATATCCATTAACAAGCTACGGCTTGGGAAATATTGGTGAGTTTTTCCTTTCCACTTAGACGACTACTTTGTGGAGTCGAGTCAACAAGTATTATACTTGGGGAAAAGGGGAAACAAGCTTTACGTTTCAGAGTCATGGATTCTACTCGAACTAGGGGTATTGTGGATGAGGCTGGGAATCAGTCCATCGCCGATAATCGTGTAGGAGGCCGTGGGATGGTCCATCATTATCGGGTAATCGTGTAAGAGGCCGTGGGACGGTCCATCATTACTAAAATAGGGTCCGAGTGGCGCCGGTCCCGACTATGCCTAACCATTTGGCGGGGAGACTTGATGTATGACAGCGATTCATACACCCTTCCTTCTACATGTAGAGAAACAAATTGTGACGAGGCACAACTTATGACTGATCATCGTAAGGTTGTGGCTCCTGGCGCGACATACTCCAGGATTAGTTCATCATTGAAATGTTTTCCTGCAACACGTATTGAAGAGACTTCTTTCAGGTTGGCGGGTATTTCCTGCAACACGTATTGAAGAGACTTCTTTCAGGTTGGCAGGGGTCTGAAAAGTGTTTAAAACTGATGTCACAATAACCTTCCTAATAACTTTATCTTTTAAGTTATATATTGATATTCTGCTAACGGTTGATATAGCAGATGTGATTTTTACAAAAAAGTTATTGGTGTACTTTGAAGCCTCATCCTTTTATAAAAGACAAGAAACTTGTTCATATTACGATAAAGATATCAGATATATGATGACGTATAGTGATGTTCTGCTTATATTCTGATTATGGCAGATATTTTGATGTAAAGGATTATATTGTGATTATGAACTTATCTTGTTCATTTAATGATTATTTTAATCATTATATTTTCCCTATTGAAGTTTCTTGGTTACAGATATTTTATTAATGATATTAAGTATCTGTTGGATTTTGAAAACCCCATGAGTATAATGGGAGAGTTTTGTTAAACCATAGTAACCACTTGCTGAGCAATTCTTTCGCTCATACTTGCTTGTTTTATATATATTAGATTTCAGAAAGAGATAGACAGAAGGGGCTTATCTACATAGCTTAGAAGTAGCGGGCAGCATATTCTCGTGAAGACAGTATGATCCAGCACAGCTATGTCTGGGGTAAGTTACATACAGGGTTATTGATGTGTGATATATATAACACATTGTATAGAGTAGAACTAGTTGCTGGTATACTTCTCAACGAAGTTATACTAGTTGGATAAGATTTATAAGACTATGTAAATTGATTCAATGGATGTATTGAGGTGATTAATGTAAAGATTTTAGTTCTTGTTTCTAGCCCTATAACCTAAAAGATTCTTGATGGTTGGGGTCTTAATGGATGTATTTCAGTTATTCAAAGATTACATGGACTAATGTTGTTAAACAGGTGATTTGTTAATGTGGATTTCCGCGTGACGACCAAATCCCTGACCCCGGATTTGGGGCTGTTACAGAATGGTATCAGAGAAGAGGTTATAAGTAAACTAGAAATGAGAGTGAGTAGGAGTGTGTATAGTTATGTGAGAACGTCAGAACTCATATAGAGTTCATGTTGGACTATTGGATATAGTACCAATGATTAAGTTAGGACGGGAATGCCGTGTTGACGAATGTGATGATGTGGACTTCATTTCTTGTGGTTTTGGATGTTTACCAAAGATTCACAGAGACAAGTAATGGTCGGCAGGGGCATAGATTGCCCGAGACATGGATTTAAGATGATTTTAGGGGATTCCTGGATGCAGTTATGTATTCCCCGAACTATAGGAAATGTTCAATATGATGAAGAAGGATAGAAAGTTGACATCTGGTATTGTGATAGAGATGGCTGAGATGCTGGATATGCCAGACCCTGAGGCCTCTGAGTAGACACGTAATGATGCGCTCCTAGAGATGGACGTTGAACTGATAAAGGAGGATCCAGAGGAGGATCTAGAGGAGGACCTCATGGAGGGTCAAGTGAAGAAGCTTGTAAAGAGCGAATGATATGTTTAATTGAGGACCAGAACGATCCTTAGAGATTGATTAAGTGATGAGACGAGGATTTAGAGTCAGTTATGGTTTATCAGGAGATATGATAAGGCAAATAGAGTTGAGTCTTAAGACCAGATGAGATAGAGGTGGTATCAGCTATTACCCACGACTAGATCGTTAGGGACTTGGCTGTTGATTTGATTGAAATAAATGCAAGGACAAATGAGTTGATGGCCGGCTGGCAGCCGAGGAGGAAACTATGAGGATAAGAACTGAGAGGCCGGAATCAGATAATGGAATTGCCAGTTGTGAGAAATGAATAGTTATATAGTGATGTTTCCCTTGAGTTGGTGGTTAAGTCAACTGACTATTGATATATCGGCTACTCAGATGTATATGTATCTGGAAGATGTAGCATGTTTCAGTTGAAACTTTTGATTTCCCTTCTAGGGGATGTATATATTGTGTTCCCTTCCAGCGATCAAACTTCCGACTTTATGACGATTGTTCCGATAACTACTTACGACTCTACCTGTTTGGACGTTCATAGGATGGTTCTTCAGATTTCGAAATAGATTTCCTAGTATTACCAGTGAGTAAATAGACTGACCAATTCTCCCTGATTTTGAAAAGAGATTTAACAAATTTTGGTAAACCTTGTCTTTCTGATTATCAGAGAATGTCACCAAAGGGAGTGGAAACTAGAATGAACCCTGTGGATTGGATAGGACAGGGTATCTGCTATTTGGGCTGATGGACAGACCCTGATTGTTAAAACTTGTTGTAGAGATAAATGATGAAGTTGAGATTGGATGGTAAAGGTGAAATATATTTAAGGACCAAGACAGACTGAGGAGTTCGGAGATTGAATTAAATGAAAAGGTAAGTATAAGTATGATTGGAATAGAGACTGGATTTAACTATGTATTTTCTAACGATCTTCCGGAATACGCATATTGGAAGGGTAGAATTTGCCATTACCGAGGGCGACACCGATATCGAAGTCTTCGTGTAGAATAGAACGTTTGCTTGAGATGGTCGCACTGAGTTGGATAGAAATCCTTACGATTGTAAATGCCGATGGCTGAATCTTTGGCGACTAGTACGAGTCGATGAGGACGTAAGTTATCGAGCACACTAAGGTGTGCATGAAGAAGAAGACTTTAGTATCGAACGATTGTCCGTTAGATGGGCCGACATAGAAGGCATCCATAGAGGCGTTGGCAGTACCCTTTCCATTTGAAAATCGTTTTGATTACCTCCCCGATCTATGAATTATTTGACATCTCTCCAAGCGAGAGATTCTTTGTATGGGGTATATTTCTTCTGAGCTATATTGCTGCATTTATGTTCACCCGTAATGGGTTCGATTGTGCCAGAGGCTGTCATGATAACTACTTTCAGGTTCTGAAGCCCTGTCAAATGAAGTTATTCAATCGTCCACTTTCATTCCAAAAATGAATAATTTTATGGTGATACAACACCGCTTGCTCGTTATATACACCAGTATCTTTCTGGTTAGTCTTTTCTTTTGAAATCGCACCTTGGGAATTTCTCCAAGATGTCCCTTTGAGAGTTATTTGTCAAAAAAAAAAAAAAAAAAAAAAACGACAATTTATTATCTTGATTTCGAATTGCTTTATATTTCTCTTCTTCCACCGAGACGAACAACCCTATTCTTATAGGGGCCACAAGGACTATCTGTCTATGTGATAGAAGTCTGATGGGACGCCATCACTTGTGTGTTGTGAAATACAAGAAGGCTAATTACCTTTAGTAATGTCTTACTAAGACACGCAACGTTGGTTCTTTAGATCACATTGATCTCTCGGTAAATTTTCTTATCTCAAATGAGGATATTGCAAAACTCGTAATCCTATGATCACTATTGTGTGACATTTGTCTTGATATGGTAGCTATCTTTTCAGAGCTCCATGATTCTTGTTATCTTTAATGAATTCCAAAAGGATGCCAACCAGGTCAGATAAGTGAAACTCGTCGATATAGAATTAGATTCGCAACGGAATCGTCTAGTACAAGAGCGAGTCCCAAAACGATTAGTATACCATTGACATATCGATAGGATCAGTTCACTCCTCCTCAAGAAGGTTATACGAATGGAAAGTAGGTCAGCCCATATTGGGGAAATGAATGAAGAGGTAACATGAAACTTCAATGACAGTGGTGCCCGATAGAGACACCATAGTGGAATGAGATTATGGAACAGTTGTGTACGAATGGACACTGTCCTTGTTTTACAGAATAAATGTCGAGGATGAAGGAGTTAAAGAACTCCATTGACTGACGAATGTATTCCAGAGAATCTACCCGGGTTACCATCGGACCGAGAAATAGAAACTATCATGGATCAACCCAGTAGAGATGAAAGAGTAACGACTCGGTGACAAGATTTGCTGGGTAAGGGTATGATGAGACCCAGTGCATCACCGTGGAGAGCCTCGGTGATGGTTGTGAGAGAAAAATGGAATTATGAAAGTGTATATCGACTAATAAGAGTTGAACGAGATTATCATTAAGAATAAGGACTTACTACCAAGGGTAAATGATTTGCTAAACCAGCAAAGAGATGATATGTATTTTCCGAGATTGAATTGAGAACTGGATGCCACCAGTTAAAGAATGAACCCGAGGATATACCCAAGACTGCGTTCGCACTAAGTATGGGTACTATGAGTTTTAGTAATGTTGTTGGGTTGACTAATGCCATCACGACTTTGATGGATTTAATGAATTGAGTGTTCAAGAAACATTGGACGAGTTTGTTATTGTATTTATCGATGATATTTTGATATATATTCGAAAACAGAAAAGAGCAGTTGTATGCCAAATTCTCAAAGTGTGAATTTCGGCTTAAGGAAGTCCAGTTTCTAGGGCATGTGGTCAGTGTCAAGAGAGTATTAATGGATTCCGCTAATGGAAAAGCTATTTCAAATTGGGAGAGACCAACTACACCCACAGAGGTGAGAAGTTATAGGCCTGACAGGCTATTACAGGAGATTCGTGTAGGACTTTGCTAAGATAACAACCTTGTTGACATGACTCACGATAAAGACTGAAAGGTGGAATGGACTCCTAAGCGTGAGGAGAGTTTTCAAGATTGAAAAGGAAATTGGTGTTAACCGTGTGTTGACCCTACCAGATAATAGAAAGAGCTTTGTGATATATTGTGATGCATCTCGTAAAAGCTCAAGGATGTGCTTATGCAACACGGTAAAGTAATTGTGAATGCATCCAAATAGCTAACAGAGTAAGAGATGAGATACCTCACCCATGATTTGGAATGTCCCTAACAGATTTGGAAACGTATTTATTGAGAAAAGGTGTGAAAATGATACGGACCATAGGAGCCTAAAATATATTATGCAGAAGGAAAAGGCAAGGATATTTTGCAAGAACGAGGGTAAAGAATGTGCCCGTTTAAGTACGAACAGGAAATATATATTATACTAATATTTTCTTACAATTGTTTCAGGGAGTATTATTAGAGTTATTTTCTGGAAAATTTTACAGAGAAGATATATTTAAAGGTCGGAGTAGTAAGATTTTATGTCATGATAGAGATCAAGATACGACTATAAGATGCACTACCATTCAGGGGAGGCCAGTGTGGTGGCCGATGCCTGAGTCAAAATGAGAAAGAGATGGATTCCGAATATTTGAGAGTTCCAGGATGAGATTTTACACAAGACTCATAGTCCGAGATATTAGATGCACCTAGACGGTACCATAATGTATAGGGAGACTACCTTACGAGGTCGTTATAAAAAGAGTTGTCGCTCTTCCTTGTGTTGGGAGGAGGCTGGCAAGATAAAGATATTGGAAACCGAGTTAATTCGACAAACCAAATAGACAAAAGATTTTACCAGCAAACGGCTGGTGAAAGCCCAAGACGGATATAGTTAGTACTGCAATTGATAAGCTAAATGGCATGTTGAAGAATGACAAGCCAATTTATATTGGTATATTTCTGCGCAAACGAGATAAAGAATATGAGGTTGGAGATGTGTGATGTTAAAGGTATTCCTGTGGAAGTTATGGATAGAAATGAGTAAGTGTTAAGGAACAAGGTTGTCAACCTAATAAGGAATTGTGAGAAAATCAAGATGTGGAAGAATCCACCTGGAAGTTGAAAGAGTGTAACAAGGAAGATGTAACCCCAGTGATTCATAAACTGATTCCGGGACGGAATCCTTTTAAGGAGGGGAGACTGTAACAACCCAAATTTTCGGTAGAATTAAAACTTTTTATTATGGGTTGATGTGTAAGTGAACGGTGGTGGTGACCACAAGGTATTGATGGATTTAAGAAACAAGTATTTATTGGATAAGGATTTCAGTGTGAATGTGTACCCAATTAATGATGAGATTGATTTGATGATATAGATAAGAATAATCTATCTTCTCATAAAGGAGAGTTAAGAGTTATTCTCATGTCATCCAAATCAATACCTGTTAAGAGTTGGATAACTCTATTAAAAGAGATTAATAGTATTCGCGAGAGCAAGAGAACATTTTCTGAAAATAAGGAATAAAGAGAATAAACGAGGAGTATTGGATTAATATTCGTTCAAGGGATTGTGCCACACTCGAGTAATAAGATGCAACGTATAAGTGTAACATATTGATTTTATTTAAATAGAAAGAGTGGAACCCCCTTGGTGCAAATAAGAAAAGTGGTTCGAAACCGTAATCGTCAAGTTGTTATATCATATGAACCCCTTAAATGCATATTTTTGGTGTCGAATCTTGGTAATTAAATACTAGAGATCATGATGAAGATATGAGAGAAGACCTCATGTCAAAAGAATTATTTTTGGATTTTATAAAAATGTTTGAATCAAGGTTAAGTGCGAAGGAACCCCTTAGAGGAGCACTTGGTTATAACTTTGAAAACCACTTAGTAAAACGGGCAAACGAGATCCGATTTCTTAAGCAAACCTTCGACTTAAGCATTATCGATTAACATGGACTTAGCATGAGCCTAGAGAGAGCTAGTAATACCTTGGTTGTGTTTCTCTTGCGTGTTTAAACATTGAGTTACAAGTGGTTATCCAGGGGGTTAACCGCATGACTTTCTTTGACTTTGTCTAGATTGACCGACATCGTCGCGAGCGTTATCATAGCTGGAGTATCAGGCAAGTGTTCTAAACCATACTTTGTAGTATTGGTTCTATATTACTGTTGTTGCTATATAGAGAGAGTATACAGTTTTGCTATAACTTCTTATACTGTATTAAATAAAGTTTGCTTTCGGATTTACATACAAGTTTTAAGATAAGTAATTATGAACCGGTGTATCTTGTAGCTCCATAATAAGAGCATGCGTATTGTTTTCGACTCTAGACCGGGAGTCAGTATTTGGTGATATATAGATAGTCGTGGAAACCTGGAGGGATTCCAGCGACAAAGTACTATGTATACTGAGAAATGTTATTTGGTATCAGTTATTATTTAAGATTATTTCCAATATTCATTTTGAAATGTGAGACTAGTTATTAAATTATACCTTTCAAATACCTTGATTTAATAAATATTATTGACATATTTATTAAATACTTTTAATATAGATGGAATAGTTTATATATATAAAAGCATATTTGACTTCAATAATTATGAAGTATATTTCTGAATTTTAATAAAAGTATCTGGAATATTTTCAGACTTCTGGATTTCTATAAACTATGTTGAGAACCTATTCTATTTGACTTAACAAAGATTTCCAGAAAGTATTTTAAGTATGATGTTCAGGTCCCCATGATTTCAATCATCTTCTGGCCTGTAAAGACGTCGTTTTTCCTTCAAAACTGGGGAGCCTTACTTAAAGAATTCGATTTTATTTGACTTGTGAGTCAAGGATTTTGAAAGAAGAAGTATTTTCAACTCAGTTATTAGGAGTCACAATGACTCTGGTTACTTCCTCAACACTCGAGGGGTAAGATTGATGTAACAAGTTATATCCATTAACAAGCTACGGCTTGGGAAATATTGGTGAGTTTTTCCTTTCCACTTAGACGACTACTTTGTGGAGTCGAGTCAACAAGTATTATACTTGGGGAAAAGGGGAAACAAGCTTTACGTTTCAGAGTCATGGATTCTACTCGAACTAGGGGTATTGTGGATGAGGCTGGGAATCAGTCCATCGCCGATAATCGTGTAGGAGGCCGTGGGACGGTCCATCATTATCGGGTAATCGTGTAAGAGGCCGTAGGACGGTCCATCATTACTAAAATAGGGTCCGAGTGGCGCCGGTCCCGACTATGCCTAACCATTTGGCGGGGAGACTTGATGTATGACAGCGATTCATACACCCTTCCTTCTACATGTAGAGAAACAAATTGTGACGAGGCACAACTTATGACTGATCATCGTAAGGTTGTGGCTCCTGGCGCGACATACTCCAGGATTAGTTCATCATTGAAATGTTTTCCTGCAACACGTATTGAAGAGACTTCTTTCAGGTTGGCAGGGGTCTGAAAAGTGTTTAAAACTGATGTCACAATAACCTTCCTAATAACTTTATCTTTTAAGTTATATATTGATATTCTGCTAACGGTTGATATAGCAGATGTGATTTTTACAAAAAGGTTATTGGTGTACTTTGAAACCTCATCCTTTTATAAAAGACAAGAAACTTGTTCATATTACGATAAAGATATCAGATATATGATGACGTATAGTGATGTTCTGCTTATATTCTGATTATGGCAGATATTTTGATGTAAAGGATTATATTGTGATTATGAACTTATCTTGTTCATTTAATGATTATTTTAATCATTATATTTTCCCTATTGAGGTTTCTTGGTTACAGATATTTTATTAATGATATTAAGTATCTGTTGGATTTTGAAAACCCCATGAGTATAATGGGAGAGTTTTGTTAAACCATAGTAACCACTTGCTGAGCAATTTTTTCGCTCATACTTGCTTGTTTTATATATATTAGATTTCAGAAAGAGATAGACAGAAGGGGCTTATCTGCATAGCTTAGAAGTAGCGGGCAGCATATTCTCGTGAAGATAGTATGATCCAGCACAGCTATGTCTGGGGTAAGTTACATACAGGGTTATTGATGTGTGATATATATAACACATTGTATAGAGTAGAACTAGTTGCTGGTATACTTCTCAACGAAGTTATACTAGTTGGATAAGATTTGTAAGACTATGTAAATTGATTCAATGGATGTATTGAGGTGATTAATGTAAAGATTTTAGTTCTTGTTTCTAGCCCTATAACCTAAAAGATTCTTGATGGTTGGGGTCTTAATGGATGTATTTCAGTTATTCAAAGATTACATGGACTAATGTTGTTAAACAGGTGATTTGTTAATGTGGATTTCCGCGTGATGACCAAATCCCTGACCCCGAATTTGGGGCTGTTACAATATTTTACCAGGCAGTGAGTCATATATTATTACACACAAGAAATAAGATATTAAATTTGAGGAATTGAGGATTTTATATTTTGGAATTTTATTATATTTGAATTGAGAAGTTAGAATGAAAACCACTAAGGCAGTGGAATGAATGTTCTAGGAACCGCTGAGATGTTTATAAGGAGATTAAGCGAACGAATCATGGATTAAGGATTGAAATGATGACAAGATTAAATATCCTACGTGATCATCGAAATAATTGTATCAGTGGATTTTATTAGCAAGTATTTAATGGATAAGGATTTCAGTGTGAATGAGTATTCGGGAAAGCGCGAGAACACTTTCTGAAAACAAGGAATAAAGAGATTATAAACAAGGAACGTTGGAGTTAATATTCGTTCAAGGGATTGTGCCACAATAGAGCAATAAGATGCAATGTATGAGTTGTAACGTGTTGATTTTATTAAAAAGACACAAAGGGAATCAAATTGGTGGAAAAAGGAAAGATCAAAGTGACTTACATAAAAGTCAACTAAAAGCTAAGTGGTGTAGTTGCATTTTAGCCAAAAAGGGGCAACATGTGTTAGAAGCCAACAAGTGGCCAAGTAAGAGAGCAACAAGTGGCACCAATGGATGATCAACAACACATTAAAAGAGATGAGGTTGAGATATAAGAGTATTAGATAGGTATTATTCAAGAGAAGGCAAAGAAAACAAAAGAAACACAAAACACACAAAACTGCCCAGCAGGAGCATCCATGGAAGAAAAATTCATAACTCCACTTCTACCCATTCCAAAATCACCAAATTTGAACCATAGCTTCCTCAATACATGTATATCATTCGTTCAACATTTCATAGCCATCCAAGTAGTATAGCCTAGGCAAATCGCCTCCCCAAGTTGAAGAAACCAAACTGTCAGGTTCTTGACAGTTTCTGTAGCGATTTTCCAGCGACCATATCTCCTTCTTTACTCAATGAAATTTGGTTATCTATAGCTTGTTGGAAAGGTATTGAGATTCTCTACAACTCTTCTTTAGAAGCCTCGTCCAGAAAAGCAAGGTAAAGACCTCGTTTTTCCAGATCTTGAAACTGATGAATAGTAACTCCGAATTTCTAACTTTTAGATCTTGTTTTCTTTTGATCATCCAAGCTTACCCAAGGCTAGTTAAGGGCTAATCAAGGTTCATTAAGGTCATACAAACATCAAGGAAGGTATAATCTTTGAAACCCCTTTGATGAATCATGAGTTTTGATTAAGTTTTAGAGTTATATGTATGTTTAAGGCATGGATCTTTAAGATGAGCTTTGTTAGATGTTAAAATACGTTTTGTAACCCCAAGACCAGTCTAGGCAGTGGTGATGATGATGAATAGTGCCCATGAGTGTTGGTTGTGGATTGAATGATTATTTGGGGGTGTTTGATTTTGGGATTATTCGATTTATAGCCGTCGTAATGACGGATTTTTGTTAATGATGAAAACAGTAGCCACCCGAGACATGAATCCCCTTTAAATGTTGAACCACTGCCATGGACTGATAGATTTTGATTCATAGATCATTTTGGCGAAAGAATCGTAGCGTTTCGATTTACGGTTTAGGAGATATCGCGATATTCGTAAAAGTGGTTCGAAATCGTAATCGTTAAGTTGTTATATCATATGAACCCCTTAAATGCATATTTTTGGTGTCGAATCTTGGTAATTAAATACTAGAGATCATGATGAAGATATGAGAGAAGACCTCATGTCAAAAGAATTATTTTGGATTTTATAAAAAATGTATGAATCAGGGTTAAGTGCGAAGGAACCCCTTAGAGGAGCACTTGGTTATAACTTTGAAAACCACTTAGTAAAACGGGCAAACGAGATCCGATTTCTTAAGCAAACTTATGACTTAAGTAATTGTCGATTAACATGGATGTAGTCGGAGCCTATAAACGAGCTAGTAACGATTTGGTTGTGTTTCACTTGCGTGTTTAAGCATTAAGTTACAAGTGGATTATCCAGTAGATTAATCGTGTGTTTTCTTTGACCTTGTCTAGATGGAACGACATCGTCGCGAGCCCTATCGTATCTCGAGTACCAGGCAAGTGTTCTAAACCATACTTTGTAGTATTGGTTCTATATTACTGTTTGTGCCATCTATATAGAGTTGTACGATAATTGCTTATATTGCCATATATAAAGTTTCCCTCCTAAATTACGTACGAGTTTCGTGTTAAGTAATCATGAACCGGTGTATCTTGTAGCTCTAGAGATAAGAGCATACTTATTTGTTTTCGACTCTAGACCGAGAGTCGGTATTTTGAGATATATAGATAGTCGTGGAAACCCGGAGGGATTCCAGCGACAGAGTACTATGTATTCTGAGGAATGCTATTAAGTAATGGTATTTATATTTCAGGGAATATATATTACCTGGAAATCATTCGAGGATTGTTATTTAAGTACTATCTCATTCGAGAAATATTATTGAATATTTGTTGATTCATTAACGGTTACTTACCTACGAGGTACGAACCGGGAATGGTATCAGTTACTATTTAAGATTATTTTTAATATTCATTTTGAGATTTGAGCATGGTTATTTTGTGAAATTATATTCTTCTAGTACCTTGATTTAATAAATATTATTTGAATATTTATTAAATACTTCTAATATAGATGGAATAGTTTATTTATATAAATGCATATTTGACTTCAATAATTATGAAGTATATTTCTACGTCTTACTAATAGTATCTGTATACTTTCTGACTTCTGGAATTCTATAAACTATGTTGAGAACCTATTCTATTTTACTTAACAAAGATTTCCAGAAAGATATTATAAGTATATTGTTCAGGTCCCCAAGATTTCAAATCAACTCCTGGCCTGCAATGGCATCGTTTTTCCTTCAAAACTGGGGAACCTTACTTAAGGGATTCGATTTTTATTTGACTTGTGAGTCAAGGATTTCGAAAGAAAAAAATTATTTTCAACACATTGCTTATGAGTCAGAATGACTCTGGTTACCTCCTCAACACTCGAGGGGTAAGATTGATGTAACAAGTGTTAATCCATTAACAAGCTATTGCTTGGAAAATATTGGTGAATTTTCCTTTCCAGTTAGATACGACTACTTTGTGGAGTTGTATCAATGAGTTATTACTCGGGGAAAAGGAGGATGAACTTTACGTTTCAGAGTCATGGATTTTACTCGAACTAGGAGTATGTGTGTATGAGGCTGTGAATCAGTCCATCACTGATAATCGTGTAAGAGGCCGTGGGACGGTCCATCATTATTAAAAAGGGTCCGAGTTGTGCCGGTCCCGACTATGCCTAACCATTTGGCGGGGAGACACGATGTATGATGGTGATTCATACACCCTTCCTTCTACATGTAGAGAAACAAATTTGAAGGGGTCACAACTTATGACTGATCATCGTAAGGTTGTGGCTTCTGGCGCGAGATACTCCAGGATTAGTTCATCATCCAAGTGTGGATATTTCTGCAACATGTACTGAAGGGTTTACCGGTCATGTTGGCAGGGTTTGGAAAAATGTTTAAAACTGATGTTACAATAACCTTCCTTATAACTTCATCTTTTAAGTTATATATTGATATTCTGCTTATGGTTGATATAGCAGATGTGATTTTTACGAAAAGGTTATTGGTGTACTTTGAAACCTCATCCTTTTATAAAAGACAAAAACTTGTGCATATTGCGATAAAGATTTCAGATTTATTTTGATATATGATGACTCCCTACTCAAAACAGATAAGTTACAATAAGTTACTTGTAATGCGATTTCAAAGTATTGGTTAACTTTATGCACGTACTTTGCATAAGAGATATTGTGATACAAAAGATGATACTGATTTTCCTTATCAGTAAGATTACCTTGAAACTTTTCATCCTACTTTGGATAAAGGCTATAGATATATCATCGTATTTGAGCTATATGTATTATTCTGCTTATATATTCATATAGCAGATATTTGGACGGAAACGTCAATATTGTGATGATGAACTTATCTTGTTCATCTGAGGATTATTTTAATCGTTATACTTTCCGTATTGAGGTTACTTGGCTACAGATATTTCATTACTAATATTAGATATCTGTTGGATTTTGAAAACCCCATGAGTATGATGGGAGAGTTTTGTTAAACTATAGTAACCACTTGCTGAGCAATTCTTTCGCTCATACT
The DNA here is from genome assembly GCA_030848705.1 of Heracleum sosnowskyi. Taxonomy (NCBI): domain Eukaryota; kingdom Viridiplantae; phylum Streptophyta; class Magnoliopsida; order Apiales; family Apiaceae; genus Heracleum; species Heracleum sosnowskyi. The sequence goes on from CM061242.1 coordinate 74,315,157, forward strand.
TGCTTGTTTTATATATATATAGACTTTCAGCAAGAGGTAGACAGAGGAGGCTTATCTGCATAGCTCGGATAAAGCAGGCAGTATATCCTTGTGAAGACAGTATGATCCAGCACGGCTATGTCTGGGGTAAGTTACATACAGGGTTATTGATGTGTAATATATATAACACATTGTATAGCGTAGAACTAGTTGCTGGTATACTTCTCAACGAAGTTATACTAGTTGGATAAGATTTGTAAGACACGGTGTAATCTGATTCAATGGATGTAATGCAGTGAGTAATGTAAAGATTTTAGTTCTTGTTCCTAGCCCTATAACCTAAAAGATTCTTGATGGTTGGGGTCTCAATGATGTAGTTCAGTTATTCAATGATTATAGATGGATTAATGTTGTTAAACAGGTAATTTGTTAATGAGGATTTCCACGTGATGACCAAATCCCTGACCCCGGATTTGGGGCTATTACAGAATGGTATCAGAGAAGAGGTTATAGTAAATTAGAAACGAGAGTGAGTAGGAGTGTGTATAGTTATGTGAGAACGTCAGAACTCATATAGAGTTCATGTTGGACTATTGGATATAGTACCAATGATTAAGTTAGGATGGGAATGCTGTGTTGATGAATGTGATGATGTGGACCTCACTTCTTGTGCTTTTGGATGTTTACCAAAGATTCACAGAGACAAGTATTGGTCGGCAGGGGCATAGATTGCCCGGGACATGGATTTAAGATGATTTTAGGGGATTCCTGGATGTAGTTAGGTATTCCCCGAACTATAGGAAATTTTCAATATAATGATGAAGGATAGAAAGTTGACATCTGGTATGGTGATAGAGATGGCCGAGATGCCGGATATGCCAGACCCTGAGGCCTCTGAGCAGACACATTATGATGCGCTCCTTGAGATGGACGCTGACCCGATGAAGGAGGATCCAGAGGAGGATCTAAAGAAGGACCCCATGGAGGGTCAAAGGAAGAATCTTGTAGAAAGAGTGTCGATTGATAAAATGTGATATGTTTACTTGAGGACCGGAAGAGTCCTTAAAGATTGATTAAGTGACGAGACAAGAATTTAGAGTCGATTATGATTCATCAGGAGGTATGATGAAGCGAATAAGAGTAGAGTCTTAAGAGCAGATGAGATAAAGGTGGTATCAGCTGTTACCCACGACTGGATCGTTGGGAACTTGGCTGTTGATTGATTGAAGTAAATGCAAGGACGAATGAGCTGAGGGCCTGGCTGGTGGCCGAAAAGGAAATTATGAGGATAGAATTGAGAGGCCGGAATCAGATATTGGTATTGCCAGTTTTGAGAAATGACTAGCTATATGGTAATGATTCTTTTTGAGTTGGCAACTAAGTAAACTGACTATTGGTAATGTCGAATATTCGGAGGTATATGTATCAGGAAGACATGGCCTGATTCAGATTGAAACTTTTGATTTCCCTTCTAGGGGATGTATATATTGTGTTCCCTTTCCAGTGGTTAAACTTCCAACTTTATGTCGATTATTCCGTTATGATAACTGATTACGATTCTACCTGTTCGGACGTTTATAGAATGGTTCTGCAGGTTTCGAAATAGATTTCCTAGTATTACCAGTGAGTAAATAGACTGACCAATTCTCCCTGATTTTGGAAAGAGATTCAACAAATTTTGGTAACCATTGTCTTTCTGATTAATAGAAAATGTAACCAATGGAAGTGGAAACTAGAACGAACCCTATGGATTTGATAGGACAGGGTATCTACTAATTGGGTTGGTGAACAAACCCTTACTGTACAATTGATTGTAGAGATAAATTGATAAAGTTGAGATTGGATGGTAAAGGTGAAATATATTTTAAGGACCAAGACAGACTGAGGAATTCGGAGATTGACTTAAATTAAAAGGTAAGTATAAGGATGATTGAAATAGAGACTGGATTTAAGCATGTATTTTCTAACTACCCTCTGGATTACCGTTCATTCGAATGATGAATTTGCCATTACCGAGGGCGACACCGATATCGAAGTCTTCGTGTGAAATAGAACGTTTGATTGAGAGGATTGCGCCAAGTTGGATATAACTCATTACGATTGTATATATCGAGGGTTGAATCCTTAGTAACTACTACGAGTCGGAAATGACGTAAGTTATCGAGCACCCTAAGGTGTGCATGAAGAAGAAAACTTTAGAATCGAACGATTGTCCGTTAGATGAGCCGACATAGAGGGCATCCATAGAGACGTTGGCAGCACCCTTTCCATTTGAAAATCGTTTTGATTACCCCCCCTGATTTATGAATTATTTGACATCTCTCTAAGCGAGAGCTTCCTATATGGGATATACTTCTTCTAAGTTATATTGTTGTTGTGTTCACCCGTACCGGGTTTCAATTGTGCCATAGGCTGTCATGATACCTACTTTCAGGTTTCTGAAGCCCTGTCAAAGGATGTTATTCAACCTTCCACTTTCCTTCAATGGAGGATAATCTTAAGGTGGTACAACACCACTTATTTATTATATATATCGGTATCTTTCTGATTATTCTTTTGAAATTGCACCTTGGAAATTTCTCCCAGGTGTCCCTTTGAGGATTATTTTTCGAAAGATTACAATTTATTACCTTGATTTTGAATTGCTTCATACTTCTCTACTTCCACTGAGACGAACAACCCTATTCTTATAGGGGCCATAAGGACTATCTGTCTGGGTGATAGAAGTATGATGGGATGCCATCACTTGTGTGTTGTGAAATACAAGAAGGCTAATTACCTTTAGTAATGTCTTATCTGAGGCACGCAACGTTGGTTCTTTAGATCATATTGATCTCTCAGTAAATTCTCTTATCTCAAATAATACTTATTTTAAAACTCGTAATTTTATGATCATTTGGGTGTGACATTTGTTTTGATATGGTAGCTATCTTTTCAAAGCTCCATGATTCTTGTTATATCTAATGTATTCCAAGGAGATGCCAACCAGGTCAGATTAATCGAAGTTCGCTGATAGGAATTAGATTCGTGACAGAATAGCCTAGTACCAGAGTGAGTCTCGAAACAAGTAGTATACCAGCGACATATCAATGTAATCAGTTCATTCTTTCTCAAAAGGATATGCTAATGGAAGGGTTGGTCGAACCATATTTGAAAAGAATGACAGCGGTGCCCGCTAGGGACGCCATAGTTGGATTGAGATTATGGAGAAGCTGTTTACCAATGGACATTAGCTCTAGTTTTGCAGAATCAATATGGATATGAAGGGGTTAAAGAACCCCAGTGATTGACGAGTTTGAGAATATATTCCAGAGAATCAAGCCGGATTACCACCAGACCGAGAAATAGAAACTGTTATGGATCAACACCAGTAGAGATGAAAGAGTAGCGACTCAGTGACAAGAGTTGCTGGGCAAGAGTATGATAAGACTCAGTGCACCACCTTGGGAACCTCGGTGTGGGTTGTGAGAGAGAAAATGGAATTTTGGATAAGTATTTTACGAGATTGAATTGAGAACTGGATGCCACCAGTTAAAGATTAAACCCGAGAATATACCTAAGACTGCGTTCGTAATAGGTGTGGGCACTATGAGATTTTAGTGATGTCAGTTGGGTTGACTAATGCAACCGCAGCTTTTATGGATTGAATGAATCAAGTGTTCAAGGAATATTTAGATGAGTTGTTATGGTATTTATTGATGACATCTTGATATATTCAGAGGATGAGCAATTGAGAATTGTTTTAGAGGTATTGTGAGAATAACAGTCGTATGCCAAATTCTTAAAATGTGAATTCTGGCTTAAGGAAGTCTAATTTCGAGGACATATGGTTAATATTCAGAGAGTATTAGTGGATTCCGCTAAGAGAAAAGCTGTTTCAATTGGGAGAGACCAACTACACCCACAGAGGTGAGAAGTTATAGGCCGACAGGCTATTATAGGAAATCTGTGCAGGACTTTGCTAAGATAGCATCATCATTGACATGACTTATGAAAAAGACTGAGAAGTTGGAATGGACTCCTAAGTGTGAGGAGGGTTTTCAAGAACGAGGGTAAAGCATGTGCCCGTTTGAGTACGAACAGGAAATATATATTATAACTAATATTTTCTTACAATTGTTTCAAGGAGCATTATTGGAGTTTATTTTCCGGAAAATTTTATAGAGAAGATATATCTAAAGGTTGGAGTATTGAGATTTTATGTCATGATAGAGATCAAGATATGACGGGATAAAGGAAGTAGGAATTGACATAGGATTATGACTGTTAGATACACAATCACCCAGGGAAGGCCAATGTGGTGGCCAACGCCTTAGTCAAAATGAGAAAGAGATGGATTCCAAAGATTCGGGAATTCAAGGATGAGATTTTATACAAGACCCATAGTCCAAGATATTAGATGCACCTAGACGATACCATAATAGGAATACCACCTTACGAGGCCGTTATAAGAAGAGGCGCCGCTCTCCTTGGTGTAGGAAAGATGCTGGCAAGATAAAGATATTGGAAACCGAGTTAATTCCACAAACCAAAGAGACAAAAGATTTTACCAGCAAACGGCTAGTGAAAGCCCAAGACGGATAGAGTAAGTACTGCTATTGATAAGCTAAATGGCATGTTGAAGAATGACAAGCCAATTTATATTGGTATATTTCTGCGCAAACGAGATAAAGAATATGAGGTTGGAGATGTGTGATGTTAAAGGTATTCCTGTGGAAGTTATGGATAGAAATGAGTAAGTGTTAAGGAACAAGGTTGTCAACCTAATAAGGAATCGTGAGAAAATCAAGATGTGGAAGAATCCACCTAGAAGTTGAAAGAGTGTAACAAGGAAGATGTAACCCCAGTGATTCCTAAACTGATTCCGGGACGGAATCCTTTTAAGGAGGGGAGACTGTAACAACCCAAATTTTCGGTAGAATTTAAACTTTTTCATGATGATGAAGTGCACCAGTGAATAGTGAATTTGGTGGATGAATAGTGATATTGAGAAGTAAGAAAATTTTTCATGCCACCTATGTACGAAGCATGGTATGGATATACCGAAGTTATATTAAGGATCTAAAGAGTAAATGAGTGTATGTAAAGACGATCGGAATTCAGAAATTCCAACTTTCGTTTTGGTATAATATTTGACCAGGCAGTGAGTCATATATTATTACACACAAGAAATAAGATATTAAATTTGAGGAATTGAGGATTTTATATTTTGGAATTTTATTATATTTGAATTGAGAAGTTAGAATGAAAACCACTGAGGCAGTGGAATGAATGTTCTAGGAACTGCTGAGATGTTTATAAGGAGATTAAGCAAACGAATCATGGATTAAGGATTGAAATTATGACAAGATTAAATATCCTACGTGATCATCGAAATAATTGTATCAGTGGATTTTATTAGCAAGTATTTAATGGATAAGGATTTCAGTGTGAATGAGTATTCGGGAAAGCGCGAGAACACTTTCTGAAAACAAGAAATAAAGAGATTATAAACAAGGAACGTTGGAGTTAATATTCGTTCAATGGATTGTGCCACAATAGAGCAATAAGATGCAACGTATGAGTTGTAACGTGTTGATTTTATTAAAAAGACACAAAGGGAATCAAATTGGTGGAAAAAGGAAAGATCAAAGTGACTTACATAAAAGTCAACTAAAAGCTAAGTGGTGTAGTTGCATTTTAGCCAAAAAGGGGCAACATGTGTTAGAAGCCAACAAGTGGCCAAGTAAGAGAGCAACAAGTGGCACCAATGGATGATCAACAACACATTAAAAGAGATGAGGTTGAGATATAAGAGTATTAGATAGGTATTATTCAAGAGAAGGCAAAGAAACACAAAACACACAAAACTGCCCAGCAGGAGCATCCATGGAAGAAAAATTCATAACTCCACTTTTACCCATTCACAAATCACCAAATTTGAACCATAGCTTCCTCAATACATTTATATCATTCGTTCAAAATTTCATACCCATCCAAGTAGTATAGCCTAGGCAAATCTCCTCCCCAAGTTGAAGAAACCAAACTGTCAGGTTCTTGACAGTTTCTATAGCGATTTTCCAGCGACCATATCTCCTTCATTACTCAATGAAATTTGGTGATATATAGCTTGTTCGAAAGGTATTGAGATGCTCTACAACTCTTCTTTAGAAGCCTCGTCCAGAAAAGCAAGGTAAAGACCTCGTGTTTTGAAACTGATGAATAGTAAATCCGAATTTCTAACTTTTAGATCTTGTTTTCTTTTGATCATCCAAGCTTACCCAAGGCTAGTTAACGGCTAATCAAGGTTCATTAAGGTCATACAAACATCAAGGAAGGTATAATCTTTGAAACCCCTTTGATGAATCATGAGTTTTGATTAAGTTTTAGAGTTATATGTATGTTTAAGGCATGGATCTTTAAGACGAGCTTTGTTAGATGTTAAATAAGTTTTGTAACCCCAAGACCAGTCTAGGCAGTGGTGATGATGATGAATAGTGCTCATGAGTGTTGGTTGTGGATTGAATGATTATTTGGGGGTGTTTGATTTTGGGATTATTCGATTTATAGCCGTCGTAATGACGGATTTTTGTTAATGATGAAAACAGTAGCTACCCGAGACATGAAAGGCCTTTAAATGTTGAACCACTGCCATGAACTGATAGATTTTGATTCATAGATCATTTTGGCGAAAGAATCGTAGCGTTTCGATTTACGGTTTAGGAGATATCGCGATATTCGTAAAAGTGGTTCGAAACCGTAATCGTTAAGTTGTTATTTCATATGAACCCCTTAAATGCATATTTTTGGTGTCGAATCTTGGTAATTAAATACTAGAGATCATGATGAAGATATGAGAGAAGACCTCATGTCAAAAGAATTATTTTGGATTTTATAAAAAATGTTTGAATCAGGGTTAAGTGCGAAGGAACCCCTTAGAGGAGCACTTGGTTATAACTTTGAAAACCACTTAGTAAAACGGGCAAACGAGATCCGATTTCTTAAGCAAACTTATGACTTAAGTAATTGTCGATTAACATGGACGTAGTAGGAGCCTATAAACGAGCTAGTAACGCTTTGGTTGTGTTTCGCTTGCGTGTTTAAGCATTAAGTTACAAGTGGATTATCCAGTAGATTAATCGTGCGTTTTCTTTGACCTTGTCTAGATGGAACGACATCGTCGCGAGCCCTATCGTATCTCGAGTACCAGGCAAGTGTTCTAAACCATACTTTGTAGTATTGGTTCTATATTACTGTTTGTGCCATCAATATAGAGTTGTACGATAATTTCTTATATTGCCATATATAAAGTTTGCCTCCTAAATTACGTACGAGTTTCGTGTTAAGTAATCATGAACCGGTGTATCTTGTAGCTCTAGAGATAAGAGCATACTTATTTGTTTTCGACTCTAGACCGGGATTCGGTATTTTGAGATATATAGATAGTCGTGGAAACCCGGAGGGATTCCAGTGACAGAGTACTATGTATTCTGAGGAATGCTATTAAGTAATGTTATTTATATTTCAGGGAATATATATTACCTGGAAATCATTCGAGGATTGTTATTTAAGTACTATCTCATTCGAGAAATATTATTGAATATTTGTTGATTCATTAACGGTTACTTACCTACGAGGTACGAACCGGGAATGGTATCAGTTACTATTTAAGATTATTTTTAATATTCATTTTGAGATTTGAGCATAGTTATTTTGTGAAATTATATTCTTCTAGTACCTTGATTTAATAAATATTATTTGAATATTTATTAAATACTTCTAATATAGATGGAATAGTTTATGTATATAAATGCATATTTGACTTCAATAATTATGAAGTATATTTCTACGTCTTACTAATAGTATCTGTATACTTTCTGACTTCTGGAATTCTATAAACTATGTTGAGAACCTATTCTATTTTACTTAACAAAGATTTCCAGAAAGATATTATAAGTATACTGTTCAGGTCCCCATGATTTCAAATCAACTCCTGACCTGCAATGGCATCGTTTTTCCTTCAAAACTGGGGAACCTTACTTAATGGATTCGGTTTTTATTTGACTTGTGAGTCAAGGATTTTGAAAGAAAAAAATTATTTTCAACACATTGCTTATGAGTCAGAATGACTCTGGTTACCTCCTCAACACTCGAGGGGTAAGATTGATGTAACAAGTGTTAATCCATTAACAAGCTATTGCTTGGGAAATATTGGTGAATTTTCCTTTCCAGTTAAATACGACTACTTTGTGGAGTTGTATCAACGAGTTATTACTCGGGGAAAAGGAGGACGAACTTTACGTTTCAGAGTCATGGATTTTACTCAAACTAGGAGTATGTATGTATGAGGTTGTGAATTAGTCCATCACTGATAATCGTGTAAGAGGCCGTGGGATGGTCCATCATTATTAAAAAGGGTCTGAGTTACGCCGGTCCCGACTATGCCTAACCATTTGGCGGGGAGACACGATGTATGATGGTGATTCATACACCCTTCCTTCTACATGTAGAGAAACAAATTTGAAGGGGTCACAATTTATGACTGATCATCGTAAGGTTGTGGCTTCTGGCGCGAGATACTTCAGGATTAGTTCATCATCCAAGTGTGGATATTTCTGCAACATGTACTGAAGGGTTTACCGGTCATGTTGGCAGGGTCTGGAAAAATGTTTAAAACTGATGTTACAATAACCTTCCTTATAACTTCATCTTTTAAGTCATACATTGATATTCTGCTTATGGTTGATATAGCAGATGTGATTTTTACGAAAAGGTTATTGGTGTACTTTGAAACCTCATCCTTTTATAAAAGACAAAAACTTGTGCATATTGCGATAAAGATTTCAGATATATTTTGATATATGATGACTCCCTACTCAAAATAGATAAGTTACAATAAATTACTTGTAACGCGATTTCAAAGTATTGGTTAACTTTATGCACGTACTTTGCATAAGAGATATTGTGATACAAAAGATGATACTGATTTTCCTTATCAGTAAGATTACCTTGAAACTTTTCATCCTACTTTGGATAAAGGCTATAGATATATCATCGTATTTGAGCTATATGTATTATTCTGCTTATATATTCATATAGCAGATATTTGGACGGAAACGTCAATATTGTGATGATGAACTTATCTTATTCATCTGAGGATTATTTTAATCGTTATACTTTCCGTATTGAGGTTACTTGGCTACAAATATTTCATTACTAATATTAGATATCTGTTGGATTTTGAAAACCCCATGAGTATGATGGGAGAGTTTTGTTAAACTATAGTAACCACTTGCTGAGCAATTCTTTCGCTCATACTTGCTTGTTTTATATATATATATAGACTTTCAGCAAGAGGTAGACAGAGGAGGCTTATCTGCATAGCTCGGATAAAGCAGGCAGTATATCCTTGTGAAGACAGTATGATCCAGCACGGCTATGTCTGGGGTAAGTTACATACAGGGTTATTGATGTATAATATATATAACACATTGTATAGAGTAGAACTAGTTGCTGGTATACTTCTCAACGAAGTTATACTAGTTGGATAAGATTTGTAAGACACGGTGTAATCTGATTCAATGGATGTAATGCAGTGAATAATGTAAAGATTTTAGTTCTTGTTCCTAGCCCTATAACCTAAAAGATTCTTGATAGTTGGGGTCTCAATGATGTAGTTCAGTTATTCAATGATTATAGATGGATTAATGTTGTTAAACAGGTAATTTGTTAATGAGGATTTCCGCGTGACGACCAAATCCCTGACCCCGGATTTGGGGCTGTTACAATACTTCTGAGTTTTATTAAAGATATCTTGGATATTTCTTGACTCCTGGTCTTTCTATAAACGATGTTGATAATCTATTCTATTTTGATTAACAAAGATTTTTCCAAAAGTATTATGAGTATAATGTTCAGGTCCCCATGATTTTCAAATCAACTTCTGGCCTGTAAAGGCGTCGCTTTTCCTTCAAAACTGGGGAGCCTTATTTGAGATAAATTCTATTTCGGTTTGACTTCTGAGTCATGGATTTTTGAAAGAAAATTATTTCTCAACTCCTTTCTTTAGAGACAGGATGACTCTGGTTACTTCCTCAACACTCGAGGGGTAAAATTGATGTAACAAGTTTTAAATCCATTAACAAGCTATTGCTTGGGAAATATTGGTGAGTTTTTCCTTTCCAACTAGATACGACTACTTTGTGGAGTTGTGTCAACAAGTATTGTACTTGGGGAAAGGGAGGACAAACCTTACGTTTCAGAGTCATGGGTTTACTCGAACTAGGAGTATGGTGTATGAGGCTGTACGATAGTCCATCACATTTCATAAAGGGTCCGAGTTGCGCCGGTCCCGACTATGCCCAACCGTTGGCGGGAGATCAAGAGGGCGGTAGACAAGTAAATCCGTCAGTTCTTCCATCTACATGTAGAGAAACAAATTTTGAGAGGCACAACTTATGACTGATCATCGTAAGGTTGTGACTTCTGGCGCGAGATACTCCAGGATTAGTTCATCATCCAGTCTGGATACTTTCTGCAACATTATCGAGAGCACCCCGATCGGAAAGCTACGGCTGGGTGACCCATGAGTGTTGGCAGGGTTGAAATATTTAAATTGATTTTCCTTATATCTTTATCATTAGCAGATCTTGATACAGAAATATAATATTGATCTTCCTTGTAACTTTACCGCTTAAATTATATTTATAACTTGTTTATCTCATTCCGGATAAAGATTACAAATATCTACTGTTGATCCGTTATATGTTATTCTGGTGGGCTCTATTGCTCACCCTTGCTTCATTTATTTATCACACAACAACAGCTAGAGAAGATGGCCCGTACAAGTCAGACCCTACGCAAGCGAGTGGTAGCCATTAGAGATCTACCCGTTGATATCATTGCTGCCATTGTTGAGGTAGCATGGATAGGCAGCTTTTGGGTTACCAGTTTAATTATATGTATAATTAATCCTAATCAACGGCAAGAACTTTTAAACTTATGTTGTTATTCCTTTTGGTTTGTAATAACTTTTATTCGGGAACCCTGTAATTAGAAGACTTATTTCAATTTCATCTCTAGGACTATAACTGTTGTTTGTGTGAGTGGATATTATTGTGGGGTCACAGTATGTGTTTATTTATTTTGATTCAAGTCAAGTATTATTTATGGAAATTGAGACCGTGACGACCGGATCCCAGACCCCGGATTTGGGGCTATTACAGATATGGTATCAGAGAGAGAGTTATAAACCCCAGAGATGATGCGACGTCATAATAATAAACTCATTAAGATAATAAGAGCTCTTGCCAAGTTCGACTAAAACCCTTATGGGTACTTTTAATATCATGATAGTAACCTAGTTCGTTCTTGTGTAGGCGAGCGATATGTCAGACCCTAAGGAGTTCGAGCATCAGCATGACGAGGATTTATTGAGGACTACAGATGAGGAGGAGGACCCTGAGGAGGTCCCGATGGCGGAGGATACCGAGATTGTGGATTTGGACTCTGAGGATGAGGACCCAGAGGAGGTCCCGGCTACAGAGGATACAGAGACAGAGGCTCATGCAGAGGAGCCAGTTGAGGATGCTATTGAGGGTTTAGGGATGCACTTGCCTTCGTTTTACACTGAGAGGACCCCTACCTCTCCACCTTTGCCATTGAGCCCACTGGGCGATGAGTTTGAGGAGCTTACCCCTGAGCCATAGCAGACAGAGGCTGCACCACCAGCAGATCCATCTACCCCACCCCATGTCCCTATAGAGGGGATACCAGTGTGCATCCATAACTTGGTAGTGGCCGGAGTATCAGCAGATTTGGCAGTGGCGGAGGCCAGGCTATCAGAGTCCCAGAGAGATTTGGCAGCAGAGAGATCTGCTAGGTTGAGGATGGTACGCCAGGGCGGCGGGAGGTATACCCCTTTAGGTTCTCGGATGGAGATGATTCGCATTGGGCGCAGGGCACGGAGGAGCTTGCGAGCGTTACCCACTGATGAGACTGGTAGGGTATCCAGGGTGGATGCAGAGAGGATATTTCGCCATGCTTGGGCGAGGGGGAGGATTTTGTTCCACACTCGTGGCTGACTTCAGAGATGGTGAGATGGTAGTCTAGTCTTCTAGTCATAGATGGCCGAAGTATAGTGCCAATTTTTGGTGGGATGGTTTCATTGTACATAGTATCCCTTTTCTGACTAGAATGATAGACTGATGTATTTCACTTTTGACTAGATGTTGGTAGGACGGTTGTACTTTTAAACTGTCAAATTTTGACTCGGATTATGTATTTTAGTACCATGTATATATTTGTTTCCTTTCAATTAGTTCGATTCTGTCGTGACATGATCACCAGCATATTATACTGTTGTCCGCACTATTTATGATTAAATTGCCATAGAATATCGAAACTATGGAATTCAAATTCCAGGCATATAACGATTGTATACGGAGAAATCTTTAAGCAGGCGAATAAGCCTAACATAAACTTTTCCAAATTTTCAGTAAGATGCCTCCAAGAAGAATGAGAACTAGGGCTAACCCTTATAAATATGACGATGAAGAAAGTCACAACCAACCTGAGGAAGAGCCTGTATATGATGAAGAAATGGATGAGGATTATAATGAGCAGGAGGACTCCTGTATGGGGAGGCGGATGAAACATTTTACACTGCAGAGTTTGAAGATGAAGAAGAGGAAATTGAAGTTGAGCAAGAAGGGGAAAACCCGGATGAACGAGAAGACCAGGATGAGGACCCCATGGGTCAGTTTATGAATCTACTGAGACAAAATTTGAACCGTTATCCCCAACCACCACCCCAAGTAAACAACAATACCGTGACAAATTCTTTCAGGGCCTTTAAGTCACTCAAGCCCCCAAAATTTCAAGGATCAGCTGACCCAGTTGAGGCAAGGGCCTGGGTGAAGGAAATGGAGAAATCCTTTGAGATTCTAAGTATAGAGGAGGCGCAAAAGACGGTTTTTGCTACTTACCTTCTGAAGGGAGAGGCCAACTACTGGTGGGAGGCCAAGAAAAATATGGAGGCAGATGCTAATAACCTGGGAAAGGTTTAAACAATTGTTTCTAGAGAAGTATTTCCCCAGGTTCATGAAAACTCAAATGGAGCTCAAGTTTTTGGAGCTGAAGCAAAACAATTTGTCAGTAGCTGAATATGAAGCTAAGTTTACTGATCTATCGAGGTTTGTGCCAGAGTTTGTGGATACTAAGGAAAAGAAAGCAGGAAGATTTCAGCAGGGGTTGAAACAGTGGATTCAGAATCGTGTGGCAGTCCTTGAGATTACGGATTATGCTACCTTGGTGCAGAAAACAACGATTGTAGAAACAGGAAGTGATCAAATACAGAAGGAAAGAGAGAGAAGGGGGATAAAAAGGAAGAGTGCAAGTGTGGGTGGAGGTTCTGTAGGAGGGAACTTTCCAAATAGGTTTAATCGAGGAGCAACCTCCTTACCTGGAAGGAATGTGGGATTTCAACGACCTATGATTACAAATGTGAGCCAGAGCGGCAAGCAGTCAGGAGTGTCCCACTCATACTCTTCTCGACCCCCATTACCAATGTGTGCAACTTGTGGGAGGAAACATACCGGTGTGTGCCACCAGAATTCGATAACTTGTTTTAAGTGTGGACGAGTGGGTCATTATGCTACTGCTTGTACAACGGTTACTCCTAGTGTCAACACCAGCACCACTTGTTTCCAGTGTGGACGTCAGGGCCATATGAGAAAGAATTGCCCAATGAACAGGCCAGCCGCGTCAGGGGCGAGCAAAGCTACCTCCAACAAGCCACCAACTTCTAGGACTTTTAATATGACAGTACAAGATGCCGTGAGGAACACGGATGTGATAGCAGGTACCCTTTCTCTTAATTCAGTCAGTGCCAATGTCTTATTTGATTCTGGAGCAACTAAATCTTTTATATCAAGGGATTTTGCACATAAATTGAAACTTAAGGCCCAACCACTGAAGAATTCCTTACAAGTAGAAATAGCCAACCGAGAGATAGTTCTAGTTGATCAGATTTACCCCGATTGTGAACTTAAAATCGGGGAACAATCTTTTTGTGTTGATTTGATTCCTTTTAAGTTAGGGGAATTTGATGTCATTCTAGGAATGGATTGGTTGTCTAGCAATAATGCGCAGATAGATTGTAAAGGGAAAAAGGTTAAGTTGACTACCCCAGGAAAGAATGAAATAGTGTTTAAGGGAATACGGTAGACATGGAAATTTCTAACCATGGCTCAAACCAAAAGATTATTACGAAAAGGAAACGAGGCTTACTTAGATTACGTTGTATACACCCAGAAGGAGGTACCTAAACTGCAGGATGTCCCGATAGTTAATGAGTTCGAGGATGTGTTTCCACAAGATCTTCCAGGATTACCACCCGATAGAGTAATCGAGTTCGCTATTGAATTAGCCCCGGGGACAGCGCCCGTTTCAAAGGCCCCGTACCGGTTAGCTCTAGTGGAGATGAATGAGTTGGCTACCCAGCTTCAAGAACTGTTGGATAAGGGCATGATAAGACCGAACGTATCACCCTGGGGGGCACCAGTGTTGTTTGTGAAGAAGAAGGATGGGAACATGAGGTTATGCATCGACTACCGAGAGTTGAACAAGCTAACCATAAAGAATAAGTACTCATTACCCAGAATAGATGATTTATTTGACCAATTGAAGGATGCTGTGTACTTCTCTAAGATTGACCTGCGAACCGGATATCACCAATTAAAGATCAAACCCGAGGATATCCCAAGGACTGCATTCCGTACCAGATATGGACATTACGAGTTCTTGGTAATGTCATTTGGATTAACCAATGCCCCCGCAGCTTTCATGGATTTGATGAATAGGGTGTTCAAGAAGTATTTGGATGAGTTCGTGATAGTTTTCATCGACGATATTCTGATCTACTCAAAGACAGAGGCAGAACATGCGGGATACTTAAGGATAGCCTTGGAGATACTCAGGAAGGAGCAGTTGTATGCCAAATTCTCGAAGTGTGAATTTTGGCAAAACGAAGTTCAGTTCTTAGGACATGTAATCAATAAAGAAGGAGTGTTGGTTGACCCCTCTAAGATAGAAGCAGTTTCAAATTGGGAACGACCAACCAAACCAAC
This sequence comes from Heracleum sosnowskyi, assembly GCA_030848705.1. Classification (NCBI taxonomy): domain Eukaryota; kingdom Viridiplantae; phylum Streptophyta; class Magnoliopsida; order Apiales; family Apiaceae; genus Heracleum; species Heracleum sosnowskyi. Next base: position 74,330,243 of record CM061242.1, read on the forward strand.
AGAAGTGAGAAGTTTCGTAGGATTGGCAGGGTATTATAGAATATTTGTTAAGGATTTTGCAAAGATCGCAGCTCCGTTAACTCGACTTACCCGCAAAACTTAGAAGTTTGAATGGACTGAGAAATGCGAGAAGAGTTTCCAAGAGTTAAAGCAGAAGTTGGTAACTGCCCCTGTGTTGGCATTACCTGATGAAAAAGGAGATTTTGTAATTTTCAGTGATGCTTCGCATAAAGGATTAGGGTGCGTGCTTATGCAGCACGGTAAGGTAATCGCGTATGCATCAAGATAGTTGAAAGAATACGAGATTCGATACCCTACCCATGATCTGGAGTTGGCAGTAATAGTTTTCACTTTAAAGATTTGGAGGCACTACTTGTATGGGGAGAAGTGCGAGATTTACACTGACCATAAGAGCCTAAAGTACATTTTTACCCAAAAGGAGCTTAACATGCGCCAGAGGAGATGGCTGGAACTGATCAAGGATTACGATTGTGAGATTCTTTATCACCCAGGGAAAGCCAATGTGGTAGCTGACGCCCTTAGTAGAAAAGAGAGACTCCAGATGATAACGTCAGAGGTCGAATTGATCAAGGACTTTGAGAGGATGGAAATTGAAATTAGATTACTAGGAATAGGCCAAGAGAGTCTAATGGAAATAGTAGTCCAATCACCATTGCTAGAAAAGATCATGTTATGCCAAGAAAAGATGATGGAAGAGGAAAGGAATTCGATGGAAGAAATAATGAAAGGTGAGGAGATTAAATGTGAAAGGGATGAAAATGGAATCATGAAATATACATATAGGATATGGATCCCGAATGTTCAGGAACTAAAGGATGAGATCTTGCACGATGCTCATAGTTCAAGGTATTCGTATCACCCTGGGAGCACCAAGATGTATGGGGATTTGAAAGAGTATTATTGGTGGCCTAACATGAAAAAGGACATAGCAGAGTGGGTAAGCAAATGCTTGACCTGCCAACGAGTGAAAGCAGAACACCAGAGACCCAGTGGACTTTTACACCCCCTGGAGATTCTCGAATGGAAATGGGAACACATAGCCATGGACTTTGTAGTGGGTATGCCAAAAACTAAGGCCAATCATGATGCCATATGGGTAATCATAGACAGACTAACCAAGTCAGCTCACTTTCTTCCGATCAATGAAAGGTACACGGTCGACAGACTCGTGGATATCTATCTAAAAGAGATAGTGGCACGACATGGAGTCCCAGTCGCCATAGTTTCTTATAGGGACCCAAGGTTCAACTCTAGGTTTTGGAGAAGCTTCCAAGAATGTGTAGGAACCAGGCTAAACATGAGTACAGCCTATCACCCCCAGACAAACGGGCAAAGTGAAAGGACCATCCAAACACTGGAGGATATGTTGAGAGTCTGTGCTATAGACTTTAAAGGAAGTTGGGATGATCACTTGCCACTGATTGAGTTCTCCTACAACAATAGCTTTCATGCCAGCATAGGAATTCCGCCTTACGAGGCCCTTTATGGAAGAAGATGTCGATCTCCCTTGTTGTAACAGCCCCAAATCCGGGGTCAGGGATTTGGTCATCACACGGAAATCCACATTAACAAATCACCTGTTTAACAACATTAATCCATATGTAATCTTTGAATAACTGAAATACATCCATTAAGACCCCAACCATCAAGAATCTTTTAGGTTATAGGGCTAGAAACAAGAACTTAAATCTTTACATACTCACTGTATTACATCCATTGAATCCAATCACATGGTCTTACAAATCTTATCCAGCTAGTATAACTTCGTTGAAAAGTATACCAGCAACTAGTTCTACTATATACAATTTGTTATATATATTACACATCAATAACTCTGTATGTAACTTACCCCAGTCATAGCTATGCTGGATCCTACTGTCTGCACAAGAATATGCTGCCTGCTTTATCCGAGCTATGCAGATAAGCCTCCTCTGTCTACCTCTTGCTGAAAGTCTATATATATATAAAACAAGCAAGTATGAGCGAAAGAATTGCGCAGCAAGTGGTTACTATAGTTTAACAAAACTCTCCCATCATACTCATGGGGTTTTCAAAATCCAACAGATATTGAATATTATCAATGAAATATCTGTAACCCAGAAACCTTAATAGGGGAAAATAATAATGATTAAAATAATCATTAAATGAACAAGATAAGTTCATAATCACAATGCTGACCTTTCTGTCAACATATCTGCTATGAAAAGACTATAAGCAGAATATTAATATAACTTATAGTTCATAGTATATCTATAATCTTTATCAAATGATAGATGAAAAGTTTCAGAGTAATTTTAATGATAAGGAAAATCAATATCATCTTTTGTATCACAATATCTTTTATGCAAAGTATGTGCATAGAGTTAACCAACGCTTTGAAATCACGTTACAAGTAATTCATTATAACTTATCTGTTTTGAGTAGGGAGTCAACATATATCATAATATATCTGAAATCCTTATCAACCTATGAACAAGTTCTTGTCTTTTATAAAAGGTTGAGGTTTCATAGTACACCAATAACCTTTTCGTAAAATCACATCTGCTATACCAACCATAAGCAGAATATCAATATATAACTTAAAAGATGAAGTTATAAGAAAGATTATTGTAACATCAGTTTTGAATATTTTTCCAGACCCTACCAACATGACCGGTAAACCCTTCACTACATGTTGCAGAAATATCCTCATTTGGATGATGAACCAATACTGGAGTACGTCGCGCCAGAGCCATGACCTTATGATGATCAGTCATAAGTCATGCGCCCACAAGATTTGTTTCTCTACATGTAGATGGAAGAACTGACGGATTTACTTGTCTACCGCCCTCTTGATCTCTCGCCAAATGGTTAGGCATAGTCGGGACTAGCGCCACTCGGACCCCATTTAATAATGATGGACTGTACCTCAGCCTCTTACACGATTATTAGTGATAATGATGGACTGCACCTCAGCCTCTTACACAATTATCAGTGATGGGCTGATTCCCAGCCTCATATACAATACTCCTATAGTTCGAGTAAAATCCATGACTCTGAAACGTAAAGTTCGTCCCCCTCTTTCCCCAAGTATAAACTTGTTGATACAACTCCACAAAGTAGTCGTATCTAGTTGGAAAGGGAAAGACTCCCCAATATTTCCCAAGCCGTAGCTTGTTAATGGATATAACTTGTTCCATCACACTTACCCCTCGAGTATTGAGGAAGTAACCCGAGTCATACTGACTCATAATAACTAGATTGAAAACAATTTGATTTCAATATTCCTTGACTCAAAAGTCAGAAAAAAATAGACTTCTCAAATAAGGTTCCCCAGTTTTGAAGGAAAAACGACGTCATTGAAGGCCAGGAGTTGATTTAAAACAATCAGGGAACCTGAACAGTATACTTATAATATCTTTCTGGAAATCTTTGTTAAGTAAAATAGAATAGGTTCTCAACATAGTTTATAGAAATCCAGAAGTCAAAAAGTATACAGATACTATTAATAAGACTCAGAAATATACTTCATAATTATTGAAGTCAAATATGCATTTATATACATAAACTATTCCATCTATATTAGAAGTATTTAATAAATATTCAAATAATATTTATTAAATCAAGATACTTGAAGAATATAGTCTAACAAGATAATTACGATAAAACCTCGAATATTATTTACTCAATAAATAATACTTAGAAAGTAATCATAACATATACATACTATACACCGCCTCGCGGTTCGTAACATCATAGTCAAAACATATGCCCTGTACTAAGGGCTATCGATATCCCGGCTTATAACTACTAGATCACCTCTAGTCTATAAGTCGTTTATTCAAAATCACAACTCAAGTACGATAGTATATCAAGTTAGAACAACTATGCATATATCATGCATCATGTATCGCAGAATATTCAATAATACTTTTAAATGAAATAATAATACTCAAATAACAATCCTCGATTCTTTATCAAGTAATAAAATACTTTTTGAAAGTATAATAATGATACTAAATAACATTCCTCAGAATACAAAGTACTTTGCCGCTGGAATCCCTCCGGGTTTCCACGACTATTTATATATATCAAAATACCGACTCCCAGTCTAGAGTCGAACACAATGAGTATGCTCTTATACTTAGAGCCACAAGATACACCGGTTCATAATAACTCATCTCAAAACTTATATATGAATCAGAAGGCCAACTTTATAAATAAGGCAGTATAAGCAATTACCGCAACACTGTATAACTCTATACATGGCAAAACAGGAATATAGAACCAATACTACAAAGTATGGTTTAGAACACTTGCCTGGTACTCCAGCTATGATAAAGTTCGCGACGATGTCGGTCAATCTAGACAAAGTCAATTGAAAACATATCGTTAATCCCCTGGATAACCATTCGTAACTCAAGGGTTAAACATATAACAAACACAACCAAAGCATTACTCGCTCGCTCTAGCGTCATACTAAGTCCATGTTGGCCGTCAAATACTTACGTCATAAGTTTGGTTCGAAAACCATTCGCAATTCCAAGTTATACTCAACCATTTAGAACATTGGTTTCTAAGTCTCGTTTTCAGTGGTTTTCACTTACGCGACCTCGGCTTAAACTTTTCTGTAAAATCAACCGTTTACTCCTTCGAGGTGATTTCTTCGCACACATAAACCTTATGATGTCTAGTATTTAATTACCAAGATTCGCAACCGAATATCTCATTATAAAGGGGTTCAATTGGAGTTACGAACTCACGCTTACGCTTACGAACAGCTTTTACGAATTTCGCGATTTCTCCTAAACCGTAAATGGAAACGCTACGATTCTTTCGCCAAAATGATCTATGAATCAAGATCTACAAGTTCTAGGCAGGTGATCAACCTTGACAGGAAGTTCATGTCCCGGACATGCTCTGTTTTTAGGACCTAAGTATATTTTGACATTACGACGGCTATAACTCGAACGTTTCCATTTTATAACTTTTCGTATAAGCCATACAAGCTACCCATCCTCTAATATCACAATCCATACATCAAATAAGACCTCTAGGGCCAGTGGTAAGGTTCCAATGACCACCACTCAACATACATCTCCAAAACAAAGCTAAATAAGCACATAACTCTTAATTAAGAACTCATCTTGGTAACAACATCAAAACTCCATTAAAACTCATAAAACCTGTAACAGCCCCAAATCCGGGGTCAGGGATTTGGTCGTCATGCGGAAATCCACATTAACAAATCACCTGTTTAACAACATTAATCCATGTAATCTTTGAATAACTGAAATACATCCATTAAGACCCCAACCATCAAGAATCTTTTAGGTTATAGGGCTAGAAACAAGAACTAAAATCTTTACATTAATCACCTCAATACATCCATTGAATCAATTTACATAGTCTTACAAATCTTATCCAACTAGTATAACTTCGTTGAGAAGTATACCAGCAACTAGTTCTACTCTATACAATGTGTTATATATATCACACATCAATAACCCTGTATGTAACTTACCCCAGACATAGCTGTGCTGGATCATACTGTCTTCACGAGAACATGCTGCCCGCTTCTTCTGAGCTATGCAGATAAGCCCCTTCTGTCTATCTCTTTCTGAAATCTAATATATATAAAACAAGCAAGTATGAGCGAAAGAATTGCTCAGCAAGTGGTTACTATGGTTTAACAAAACTCTCCCATTATACTCATGGGGTTTTCAAAATCCAACAGATACTTAATATCATTAATAAAATATCTGTAACCAAGAAACCTCAATAGGGAAAATATAATGATTAAAATAATCATTAAATGAACAAGATAAGTTCATAATCACAATATAATCCTTTACGTCAAAATATCTTCTATAATCAGAATATAAGTAGAACATCACTATACATCATCATATATCTGATATCTTTATCGTAATATGAACAAGTTTCTTGTCTTTTATAAAAGGATGAGGTTTCAAAGTACACCAATAACCTTTTTGTAAAAATCACATCTGCTATATCAACCGTTAGCAGAATATCAATATATAATTTAAAAGATAAAGTTATTAGGAAGGTTATTGTGACATCAGTTTTAAACACTTTTCAGACCCCTGCCAACCTCAAAGAAGTCTCTTCAATACGTGTTGCAGGAAAACATTTCAATGATGAACTAATCCTGGAGTATGTCGCGCCAGGAGCCACAACCTTACGATGATCAGTCATAAGTTGTGCCTCGTCACAATTTGTTTCTCTACATGTAGAAGGAAGGGTGTATGAATCGCTGTCATACATCAAGTCTCCCCGCCAAATGGTTAGGCATAGTCGGGACCGGCGCCACTCGGACCCTATTTTAGTAATGATGGACCGTCCCACGGCCTCTTACACGATTACCCGATAATGATGGACCGTCCCACGGCCTCCTACACGATTATCGGCGATGGACTGATTCCCAGCCTCATCCACAATACCCCTAGTTCGAGTAGAATCCATGACTCTGAAACGTAAAGCTTGTTTCCCCTTTTCCCCAAGTATAATACTTGTTGACTCGACTCCACAAAGTAGTCGTCTAAGTGGAAAGGAAAAAGTCACCAATATTTCCCAAGCCGTAGCTTGTTAATGGATATAACTTGTTACATCAATCTTACCCCTCGAGTGTTGAGGAAGTAACCAGAGTCATTGTGACTCCTAATAACTGAGTTGAAAATACTTCTTCTTTCAAAATCCTTGACTCACAAGTCAAATAAAATCGAATTCTTTAAGTAAGGCTCCCCAGTTTTGAAGGAAAAATGACGCCTTTACAGGCCAGAAGATGATTGAAATCATGGGGACCTGAACATCATACTTAAAATACTTTCTGGAAATCTTTGTTAACTAAAATAGAATAGGTTCTCAACATAGTTTATAGAAATCCAGAAGTCTGAAAATATTCCAGATACTTTTATTAAAACTCAGAAATATACTTCATAATTATTGAAGTCAAATATGCTTTTATATACCTAAACTATTCCATCTATATTAAAAGTATTTAATAAATATGTCAATAATATTTATTTATTAAATCAAGGTATTTGAAAAGTATAATTTAATAACTAGGCTCACATTTCAAAAGGAATATTGAAAATAATCTTAAATAATAACTGATACCAAATAACATTTCTCATTATACATAGTACTTTGTCGCTGGAATCCCTCCGGGTTTCCACGACTATCTATATATGTAAAACAAAATACTGACTCCCGGTCTAGAGTCGAACGCAATAAGTATGCTCTTATACTTAGAGCCACAAGATTCACCGGTTCGTAATTACTTATCTCAAAGCTGGTATATGATTCAGAAGGCAAAATCTATTTATCGTATTATAAATAGTTATAGCAAACTGTACAGCTTTATGTATAGCAAAACAACAATATATAACCAATACTTCAAAGTATGGTTTAGAACACTTGCCTGGTACTCCAGCTATGATAACGCTCGCGACGATGTCGGTCAATCTAGACAAAGTCAAAGAAAGTCATGCGGTTAATCCCCTGGATAACCACTTGTAACTCCATGTTTAAACACGCAAGAGAAACACAACCAAGGTATTACTAGCTCGCTCTAGGCTCATGCTAAGTCCATGTTAATCGATAATGCTTAAGTCGAAGGTTTGCTTAAGAAATCGGATCTCGTTTGCCCGTTTTACTAAGTGGTTTTCAAAGTTAGAACCAAGGGCTCCTCTAAGGGGTTCCTTCACACTTATCCTTGATTCAAACATTTTTATAAAATCCAAAAATAATTCTTTTGACATGAGGTCTTCTCTCATATCTTCATCATGATCTCTAGTATTTAATAAACTCGATTCGACACCAAAATTATGCATTTAAGGGGTTCGTATGATATAACAACTTAACGATTACGGTTTCGAACCACTTTTACGAATATCGCGATATCTCCTAAACCGTAAGTTCAAATGCTACGATTCTTTCGCCAAAATGATCTATGAAACAAGATCTACAAGTTCTGGGCAGTGGTTCAACACTTAAAGGGGTTTCATGTCTCGGGTGGCTACTGTTTTTATCTTTAACAAAATTTCGTCATTACGACGGCTATAAAACGAATAATCCAAAAATCAAACACCCCAAATAATCATCCACTCCACCACCAACACTCATGGGTACTATTCATCATCATCACCACTGCCTAGACTGGTCTTGGGGTTACAAAACTTATTTTAGCAATTATCAAAGTCCAATCATATCACTAATGCTCTAATCATGCATCAAATCTTTATAACTCACTTAAATCACTAAAACTCAAAGTAAGAGCTAGGGTTTCAAAAGAGGGTTACCTTCCTTGATGCTTGTATGACCTTGATAAACCTTGGTTAGCCCTTAACTAGCCTTGAACAAGCTTGCATGATCCAAAGAAAACAAGAAAACAAGTTACTATTCTCGGAGTTACTATTCATCAGTGGGAAGAACGACAAAACCGAGAGCCTTACCTTGCTTTTCTGGACGAGGCTTCTAAAGAAGCGTTGTAGAGCATCTCAATACCTTTCCAACAAGCTACAGAACATAAGATTTGGTGGAGAAACGAAGGAGATATGGTGGTTTCACCGAACTGATCAGAAAGGAGCTCTAGTTTTGTGTTTATGTTGTTTTTCTTTTAGCTTACAAATGAAGCCATCTAGGATATTTATTAACCAACCTCATCCTCATCCTCTCAAAGCCACATGTCACACTCCTATTGGCTCTCCCAAACCTTATCCACTTAATATTGCACACAAGCCCTTTTCCTTTTTTGCATCCAAGTCCTTATCTCTTATTCTTTGCACTTTGGTCCCTCCATTTGTTTTTCTCTTACACCGCTTTGATTTCTTTGTCATTTCTTGAATAAAATAATTACGTTACAACTTATATGTTGCATACTATTACTCTAGTGTGGCACCATCCCTTGAACGAATATTAATCCAATATTCCTTATTTATTCTCTTTATTTCTTATTCTCTGAAAATGTTCTAGCGCTTTCCCGAATACTCATTCACACTGAAATCCTTATCCATTAAATACTTGCTAATAAAATCCACTGGTGCAATTCTTTTGATGATCACGTAGGATATTTAATCTTGTCATAATTTCAATCCTTAATTCATGATTCGTTCTCTTAATCTCTTTATAAAATCTTAGCGGTTCCTAGAACCTTCATTCCACTGCCTCAGTGGTTTTCATCTCAACTTCTCAATTCAAATATAATAAAATTCCAAAATATTAAATCCTTAATTCCTCAAATTTAATATCTTATTTCTTGTGTGTAATAATATATGACTCACTGCCTGGTCAAATATTACACCAAAATACAAATTGGGAATTTCTGAATTCCGATCGTCTTTACATACACTTATTTACTCTGTAGATCCTTAATATAACTTCGGTATATCCATACCATGCTTCGTACATAGGTGTCATGAAAAATTTCTTCCTCAGAATCACTATTCATCCACCAAATTACTATTCACATATGACAAGCACTATTCACGTATATATTTATTCTTACATCCATCAATACCTTGTGGTCACCACCACTATACACTTACACATCAACCAGTAATAAAAAGTTTTAATTCTACCGAAAATTTGGGTTGTTACAAAACCTCAAAGCTTGGATGAGGGTTTTACCTTCCTTGATGTATGTATAAACTTCCTAAGCCTTGTATGGTCCTTATTTAGCCTTACTCTAGCTTGGATGATCCAAAGAAATCAAGAAAACAAAGTAAGTAATTCGGAGTTACTATTCATCAGTGGAAAGAACTGCCAAAACGAAGGCCTTACCCTGCTTTTCTGGATGAGGTTCCTAAAGAAGAGTTGTAGAGCATCTCAATACCTTTCCAACAAGCTATAGATCGCCAGATTCCAGTGAGAAATGAAGGCGCTATGGCCATTATACCGAACTGGGCAGAATGTGGTTTCTTAGTTTGTGTTTTGTGTTTTAATTTATCAATAAAGCAATCTAAGATATTTATCCATCCAATCTCATCCTCATCCATTCAATGCCACATGTCAACTCCTTATTGGCCCTTTCCAAATTCTTATCCACTTAAATTTCACACAAACCCTTTTCCTTTTTGCATCCAAGTCCTTATCTCTTGTTCTTTGCACTTTGGCCCCTCTATTCGTTTTTCTCTTACACCTCTTTGATTTCTTTGTCATTTCTTGAATAAATTTAATACGTTACAACTCATACGTTGCATACTATTACTCTAGTGTGGCACAATCCCTTGAACGAACATTAATCCAATATTCCTCGTTTATTCTCTTTGTTTCTTGTTCTCTGAAAATGTTCTCGCGCTTTCCCGAATACTCATTCACACTGAAATCCTTATCCATTAAATACTTGTTAATAAAATCCACTGATATAATTCTCTTGATGATCCTGTAGGATATTTACTCTGGTCATAATTTCAATCCTTAATCCATGATTCGTTCTCTTAATCTTCTTATAAGATCTCAGCGGTTCCTAGAACATTCATTCCACTGTCTCAGTGGTTTTCGTTCTGACTTCTCAATTCAATTATAATAAAATTCCAAAATATTAAATCCTCAATTCCTCAAATTGAATATCTTATTTCTTGTGTGTAATAATATATAATTCACTGCTCGGTCAAATATTATGCTGAAATCAAAATTGGAATTTCTGAATTCCGATCGTCTTTACATACACTTATTTGCTCTGTAGATCACTAATATGACTTCGGAATATCCATCCTACGTCTCGTACATAGGTGGCATGAAAAATTTTCTTAGTCCCCAAAATCACTATTCACGTATGACAAACACTATTCACGTATATATTTATTCTTAATAAGAAAAGTTTTAATTCTACCGAAAATTTGGGTTGTTACACTTGTATTGGGATGAAGTTAGAGAGCAAAAGATGCTCGGGCCCGAAGTGGTCCAACGGACTAAGGACATAATAGATCTGATCAGGGGACGGCTGGTAGCAGCCCAAGACCGACAAAAGAAATATGCCGATTTGGCTCGAAAAGGGAAAGAGTATGAAGTAGGGGACCTAGTTTTCTTAAAGGTATCCCCTTGGAAAGGATTGATGAGGTTTGGGAAGAAAGGAAAGCTCGAGATCCTAAGATGCATCGGGAAGTTAGCTTATGAACTGGCATTACCCCCAAATCTGCAACAAGTGCACAATGTGTTTCATGTTTCAATGTTGAGGAAATATAATCCGGATGCTAAGCATATAGTGGAGTATGAGCACGTAGACATGCAACCAGACCTAACTTATGTGGAGCAGCCTGTGGAGATCATAGACCAGAAAGAACAAGTGCTCCGGAACAAGGTCATCAAGTTAGTCAGAGTGTTGTGGCAGAACCATAATGTGGAAGAATCAACCTGGGAGCTAGAAAGTGCTATGCTGGAAAGGTATCCCCATTTGTTTTCAAGCTGATTCCGGGACGGAATCCTTTTAAGGAGGGGAGACTGTAAGAACCCAGATTTTTGAAGGAATTAAAACTTTTGTTATAAATGGATATGTTAGTGAATAGTGGAAATGACCACAGTGTAATAGTGGATTTTATTAACAAGTATTTAACGGATAAGGATTTCAGTGTGAATGTGTACTCTACTAATGATGTGAATTGAATGATAATTTAGATAAGAATAATCTGTCTTCTAAAAAGGGAGAGATGAAGTTATTCTCATGTCATCCAAATCGATATCTGGTAGCTCATGTCATCCAAATCAATATTTATTAAGATTAAGATAACTCTATGCAAAGGAGATTAAGATTATTCGAGTAAGTACGAGAACAATTTCAGGAACAAGAAATAAAGAGAGAATAAACAAGGAATGTTGGAGTTAATATTGGATTAAGGATTATACCACAATGGAGTAGTAAAATGCAACGTATAAGTTGTAACGTATTAATTTTATTCAAGAAACGACAAGGAAATCGAAACGGTGGAAAAGAAAACAAAACCAAGGGACTTAAGTGCAAGAAACAAGAGATAAGGACTTGGATGCAAAAGGAAAAAGGACTTGTGTGCAATTGTGGATAAGGAAATCTACAAGGAGCCAATGAGGTGTTGACACCTAGCAAGATAAGGATGCATCCAAAAGATAAGCTATATATTATACATGTAAAGCATCATTATTGTCATAACCACACAAAAAAAACACAAACCAAGAACACACCTTGAAGGTGCTCTCGGCCAAGGAGTAAAAAGGAAGGGGAGAAGGAGATTTCACCAACAAAATTCATCAACCAAGAGCTTAAATCAAAGCTTAAGACTAGTAGAAGTTATATATTGAATCTCATCAACATCCATTAAGTCTAGATAGATCAAAATCAAGGTCAAACTTGATGATGAATAGTAACCTTCTAAGATTAACTTTGTTTTCTTGATTTCTTTGGATGATCTAAGATAGATCAAGGCTATACAAGGACTATACAAGGTTTAGAAAGCTCTTATACACATCAAGGAAGGTAACCATCTTGCAAAACTCTAGCTTTTACTTTAAGTTTGAAGGTTTAGATGAGTTATGAAGTTTTGATGCATGTTTAGAACCTTAGAGCTATGATTGGGCTTTGATAAAAGTTATAAGTGTTTTGATGGTTGGAAAATCACTGATTAACCTTAGTTTAATGTTGAATAATATGTATGAGTTGTTTGGAGTGAAAAGTATGATATTTGGAGTGTTTGGAGTTTTGGATTATCCGATTTATAGCCGTCGTAATGGCGAAATTTTGTGAGACCTTAGATCAGTGGTCACCCGAGACATGAAACCCCTTTAAATGTTGAACCACTACCATGAACTTGTAGGTTTTGTTTCATAGATCATTTTGGCGAAAGAATCGTAGCAAACAGATTTACGGTTTAGGAGAAATCTTGAAATTCGTAAAAGTAGTTTGATCGCGTAAGTGTTAAGTTCCTAACTTCAATTGAACCCCTTATAGTAATGGTCGTCGTGTCGAATTGAGTTTATTAAATACTAGACATCATAAGGTGTACGTGTACGAAAGAATTACCTCAAAAGAATAATTTATGGATTTTATAGAAATATTTTAGTCGAGCGTGCGCAAGAGAAATTCTTAAAAGAGTAACTTAAAAACGTGTTTTGGTTTAAGTTAAGTTTATACTTAAGCTTTTCAAAACATTAAGTGCTTAATCCCGAATATTTTGATTATTTATAGATCGCCAAACCACCTCGAGACACACTACCCCTATGAGACTACCAGGCAAGTTTTCAAACCTATACTTATTTTCGTTAACTGTTGTTGTGATAATATTTATGATATATATATCTGTATCTGCTATTGAAAAGCATGATTGTTTTCAAAAGTATATATCTATATATTGTGATATTACTCTGAGGTATATGCTAGTGGAAAGCATAAATGATTTGAACATACACTGTGGTATTTGATTATGATCTGGTAATCGGTTTATGAACTAGATATGAGATATTAGTTATAAGCCGGAGTTTTAATAATGCCATTGGGGTAAGGCCTACGAATCTTATTCCTATTTTGACCGGGAGTTAATATTTTATATACTGTAAAGGTTTACTTTCTGATAATGATATCAGTTAAATATTATTCGAGGATTTTTATTTAATGAATATTATTTTTGGATATTCATTTCAAGATTATTTTACTTAATGAATATTATTTCCGAATATTCATTTGAGGTTTATTAGTAAGTGAATATTAGTTTTGAATATTCACTTAAAGATTGTTATTTAATGAATATTATTTCGAATATTCATTTAAGTATTCAGTTATGAATAATTATTTGGTTTAATAAAACCCTTTAAACATTTTGATTAATAAATATTATTTGAATATTTATTAAGTACTTTCAACCAGATTTATAATAATTTATATTATTTAAAAGCATATTTGACTTCAATAATTATGAGGTATACTTCTGAGTTTTATTAAAGATATCTTGGATATTTCTTGACTCCTGGTCTTTCTATAAACGATGTTGATAATCTATTCTATTTTGCTTAACAAAGATTTTTCCAAAAGTATTATAAGTATAATGTTCAGGTCCCCATGATTTTCAAATCAACTTATGGCCTGTAAAGGCATCGCTTTTCCTTCAAAACTGGGGAGCCTTATTTGAGATAAATTCTATTTCGGTTTGACTTCTGAGTCATGGATTTTTGAAAGAAAATTATTTCTCAACTCCTTTCTTTAGAGTCAGGATGACTCTGGTTACTTCCTCAACACTCGAGGGGTAAAATTGATGTAACAAGTTTTAAATCCATTAACAACTATTGTTTGGGAAATATTGGTGAGTTTTTCCTTTCCAACTAGATACGACTACTTTGTGGAGTTGTGTCAACAAGTATTATACTTGGGGAAAGGGAGGACAAACTTTACGTTTCAGAGTCATGGGTTTACTCGAACTAGGAGTATGGTGTATGAGGTTTTACGATAGTCCATCACATTTGATAAAGGGTCCGAGTTGCGCCGGTCCCGACTATTCCCAACCGTTGGCGGGAGATCAAGAGGGCGGTAGACAAGTAAATCCGTCAGTTCTTCCATCTACTGATCATCGTAAGGTTGTGGCTTCTGGCGCGAGATGCTCCAAGATTAGTTCATCATCCAGTCTGGATACTTTCTGCAACTATATCGAGAGCACCCCGATCGGAAAGCTACGGCTGGGTGACCGATGAGTGTTGGCAGGGTTGAAATATTTAAATTGATTTTCCTTATATCTTTATTATTAGCAGATCTTGATACCGAAATATAATATTGATCTTCCTTGTAACTTTACCGCTTAGATTATATTGATAACTTGTTTATCTCATTCCGGATAAAGATTACAGATATCTACTGTTGATCCGTTATATGTTATTCTGGTGGGCTCTATTGCTCACCCTTGCTTCATTTATTTATCACACAACAACAACTAGAGAAGATGGCCCGTACAAGTCAGAACCTACGCAAGCGAGTGGTAGCCGTCAGAGATCTACCCGCTGATATCATTGCTGCCATTGTTGAGGTAGCATGGATAGGCAGCTTTTGGGTTACCAGTTTAATTATATGTATAATTAATCCTAATCAACGGCAAGAACTTTTAAACTTATGTTGTTATTCCTTTTGGTTTGTAATAACTTTTATTCGGGAACCCTGTAATTAGAAGACTTATTTCAATTTCATCTCTCGGACTATAACTGTTATGTGTGTGAGTGGATATTATTGTGGGGTCACAGTATGTGTTTATTTATTTTGATTCAAGTCAAGTATTATTTATGGAAATTGAGACCGTGACGACCGGATCCCAGACCCCGGATCTGGGGCTGTTACAACAAGAAGACTGAATATGCAAGTTTTTATCTGAAGGATGAAGCAAACTTCTGGTGGGAATCAACGAAGATGTTGCAGGAAGGACCAGTCATATCTTGGCAAAAGTTCTCAGAGCCGTTTCTAGGAAAGTATTTACCCCAGTATCTTCAGGATCAAGTCGAGGTGAGATTCTTAGAATTCAAACAGGAAGGTATGTCGGTAGCTGAGTATGAGGCAAAATTTTCAGAATTGGCTAGATTTGTGCATGAGTATGTGGATTCAGAATAGAAAAAAGCTAAAAGTTTCCAACAAGGACTTCAAGCAGGTATTCATAGTCGTGTGGCTATTTTTCAGTTAACAAATTATGCAGGGGTTGTAGAAAAAGCAATGATTGCTGAAGAAAGATAGAGATGTCCAAGAAGGAGAACGAGCAGAAGAAAAGAAAGTTTGGAAGTACAGAAAGAGGTTAACAAGGAGGTAGTAGTTTTGGAGGAAGCTTTAAGAAAATACAAGCTGATCAGGGTGACAAAGGAAAGAGTTTTCAAAAGTATAAGTCTGGAAATGGAGGACAAGGTAATAGATTCTCAAACCCAAATCCTCAGCAGAAGAGTATGAAACCAACTTTGCCATATTGTAAGATTTGCGGAAGGAAACATCCAGGAGAGTGTAACAATCCTAACATCACCTGTTTCAAGTGCAACAAGAAAGTTCATTATGCAGAGGAATGCACTAGTGTGGTTAGTAAGCCAGAATTCAGTAATCCTCCTAGGGGGTAGTACACAGGGTTTGGCCAAAATTTGAGTAGGCCTGTTTCATCGATATTCAATGGATATTTTTATATATTTGTGTCCCTATAGATATTAGGATTTGAATTTGACCATATCTAGGTTAGTCCATACCTCAAACGAAGCAAATATAGAGAAGCCCAGAATTCAGTAATCCTCCTAGGGGTAGTACACAGGGTTTTGCCAAAATTTGAGTAGGGTTGTTTCATCGATATTCAATGGATACTTTTATATATTTGTGTCCTTATGGATATTAGGATTTGAATTTGATCATATCTAGGTCAGTCCATACCTCAAACGAAGAAAATGTAGAGAAGCCCAGAATTCAGTAATCCTCCTAGGGGGTAGTACACAGGGTTTCGCCAAAATTTGAGTAGGGTTGTTTCATCGATATTCAATGGATATTTTTATATATTTGTGTCCCTATGGATATTAGGATTTGAATTTGACCATATCTAGGTCAGTCCATACCTCAAACGAAGCAAATGTAGAGAAACCCAGAATTCAGTAATCCTCCTAGGGGGTAGTACACAGGGTTTTGCCAAAATTTGAGTAGTGTTGTTTCATCGATATTCAATGGATATTTTTATATATTTGTGTCCCTATGGATATTAGGATTTGAATTTGACCATATCTAGGTCAGTCCATTCCTCAAACGAAGCAAATATAGAGAAGCCCAGAATTCAGTAATCCTCCTAGGGGGTAGTACACAGGGTTTCTCCAAAATTTGAGTAGGGCTGTTTCATCGATATTCAATGATATTTTTATATATTTGTGTCCCTATGGATATTAGGATTTGAATTTGACCATATTTAGGTCAGTACATACCTCAAACGAAGCAAATATAGAGAAGCCCAGAATTCAGTAATCCTCCTAGGGGGTAGTACACAGGGTTTTGCCAAAATTTGAGTAGGGTTGTTTCCTCGATATTCAATGTATATTTTTATATATTTGTGTCCCCATGGATATTAGGATTTGAATTTGACCATATCTAGGTCAGTCCATTCCTCAAACGAAGCAAATATAGAGAAGCCCAGAATTCAGTAATCCTCCTAGGGGGTAGTACACAGGGTTTCGCCAAAATTTGAGTAGGGCTGTTTCATCGATATTCAATGATATTTTTATATATTTGTGTCCCTATGGATATTAGGATTTGAATTTGACCATATCTAGGTCAGTCCATACCTCAAACGAAGCAAATATAGAGAAGCCCAAAATTCAGTAATCCTCCTAGGGGAATACCTGACTCAGAATATATACGGACATACTATCCAAACAAAATAAACTTTACTCTTACAAATAATCTTACCACTTATGCATAATATTCACATATAATATACTCAAAAGCATAACCGATAAAAATTGTAATCTGATTCTTACACATATTCTGGCACTTAAAATTATACTCAAAATAACTTACTTACTGATATGGGAGATAATCTTACACATACAGGATATCCTACATTTTCGGTCATCCAGAAATATGTAGTCATCAAAACTTATAGGGGCTTGCATAGCACAAAGCAAATGCTACCCAAAATCTTACAGGTCCATACAACTTAAATACACAACATAGGAGGTGCCAAGCACGAGATTCTCTCCACTCATGACGGAGGTCTTACAATATCTCCCAAATCAAAATAAAATCATAAATAACTTACATGTAACTTACTCGAAAATGGCCTTATAATAGCTTCGAAATCATACATATATCAAAATATAACAGAAAACACATTACTCAAAGATCACACACCCAAATATCATTCGTATTTTGATTATTGAAAATATAATCAGACCTGATAAGTTTGAAAGAATGCCAATTTACTGAATAAAGATGAACTCGGATGGAAAAGTACAAAACATGAAAGTTGTATAAAATTCCGAGAACTTTCCAGAATGGTAAGGCTCATAAAAAATGGAGAAGTGACGAATTCAGAAACAATTAAAATATGGACTGCCGGAACAGAATCAGCCCTAATCACAGTAGTATTTTTATGTTTAAGATCTCGAAATCACAGAATTTGATAATGGAATGTAAACAACAAACGCAGAGCTAGAAAATTACTTTCCAGAATGATATTAACCATAATTATCAGATAAAAACTCATTTTACTATGAATTTCCGAAGTTAACACATCAGAACTGAAATTAACCCACCAGATTATACAAACGGCAGATTTAAGCATATTTATGAACAGAATTTTGAAAAACGCAAAGAATGAAAGTTGTAGATAATCAAACGATCTTTCCAGAGAGTATAAAATCATAACATTCCGATAAATAACGAATCTGATACGAATTTAACAAGAAATCAGAACGATGTATAACACTTATATATCGAAAGGGGGTTAATCTCTTACCATACGACTCCAAAATCCATGGGCTCCAATTAGGTTTTTGGTAATCTTCTCCTTCTCTTCTCTTCTTCTCCTCTTCTTTTCTATTTCTCTTCCTCTCTGATCTGAGTAACGTATATATTCTTTTTACAACCCATCTTTTTTTAAACCCTTGCTCTAATTCTTTTTTTTCTTATTCTATCTATTATTTCTCTCTCTTAAAACTAATAATCTAAAACGAATATCCTAATCATAAATAAAATAACTACTTACATCTAAAATAATACAAATATTAATACTCTAATATTCACTAATATAAATAAATAATATTACAAAATATTCGGGATGTTACACATTTGGCTTGGAGAATGAATTTTTGGATAATGAAGATAGTGAGGAGGATGAAGAAGAATTTGAGGATGATAGCAGTGATGCAAGCTTTCATTCAGACCAGTCAAACAGGATGACGATGATGATGACTTGTTATTTGATGAAAATGTTGATGAAATATGAAGTGAAAATGTTGAAGAAGATGTAGGAGATCAGAGTGATCATGAAAGTGTGTATGCAGGAAGTGATGATGAAAGAATGGCTCAAAACTCCACTGATGATGATGAGATTTGATGATGAAAGGGGGGAAGAAAAGACAACAAGTGGAGCTGGAAAAAGAAAGACTGCAACTACATCAGCTAAGGATGGAAATAGAGAGAAGCAAGGAGCACAATCTCAAACTAATATGTGGAAAGAGAAGAAAGTAGAATCTTTGCGAAACCTCCAAGCTTCAAAAAGGGCAAAGAACAAAACCGTTAGTAAAAGAGCATCAAGCAACAAATAAGAGCTAGTTGTTGGGACTGCTATTTATTTTAGACTTTTCTTTTTTGGGTTGAAATGGATGTAACTATCATGGATGTAACTATCATTTAAATGGTCTATGACCCTAATCTTTGTCTGATGTATCATTTATATGGTATTTCTTTTACAAACTTGTAATGACAGTGATGGTAATTCAATGGTATGGTACTTCTTTTGCAAACTTGTAAGATTGAAAATTCTCTGGAAATTTTTGCATGAAATTAATATTTTAACAGCAACGTTTGTAATGGTAATCATACCATTACCATTTGGATCAACAACAATTAAGATAGTTAGATTACAAAACACAATCAACATACTTGGTTTCTAAACTAAAAATGACACATACATTTGGATCAAACAATACAACCAATTTCGATCAAAGAACACTACCACTACTCAAACACCAGTACGCAGACGCAGACAAAATCAAAATGTAACATATCTTCTTCCATTTCTTAGCTTCCTTTTCTAGCTTCTTCACCACTTCTTCATGCTCGAGCTGCAATCTTTGATTTTCAGCCAAACATTCTTGTTCATTATTTCGAATCCTCTTCAAAAGTCCAGTAATTACACTTCGACTTCGATTGCAAAACGGAGCATCAACCCACCTATTAATACCCTCCCGGAAGCAGACTCTTTACCCTCCAGGTCTAAGCATGTTCCGGGAATAGTCCTCCGGACAAAAGGAACCTTCTTCCTCCAGCACATTCTACATCTTGGACAAAGGGTGTTCTCTCCTCCACAACATATTACCTCGTGGACTTAGCTCGAGCCTTCCTTCTCACTCCCGGACAATGGGGAGCCTTCACGAAAGTAGTCACTTTGACAGCAGAAAGTGAAAGAGACATGTTATCAACCAACACCTGTCCGGAAGAAGGGAACATTCTTCCGGACAAAAGGAGGTAACACCAAACTCTATAAATACCAAGGTAACTCACACATGCAAGGGGGCTGAAAATTCACACATTCACTCTCACACTCTCACATTTCATATTTACTCTCTAAAACTCTCAGTCACTAGTATTTAAATTTTCCGATATTGTTTATTGTATTCTCCACCACCAAGTTACTTACTCCCACGCCGGAGGTGCTTGACGGCCACCACCCCCGGTCAGGCATTGTTTTGCAGACTCCCTTCCGACAGCTACACCACATTTCCGTCCAAACATCGCCGGAAGAGGGAAAAGTGCGGTAGAGTGGAGCAAGGAGCATTATCATTTGGCGCTAGAAGGAGGGGCAACTTTCTCTTTGAAAGACCCTCCATCCTTTCCAGATTGCAAGAAGTAACAAGAGGTCATTAGTAACAAGTCATCTTGGATGGGACCGTCTAAGAACACGAGGTTGCAAGCCCGCACCACGGTTGACCCAAACAATCCAAGCGAAATTGAAGAACAACTCCAAGGAAATCACCAAGAGATCGTCCATGGTACCTCCCACCGCAACGAACCCGTCATCCAAAGGATTGGCACAAGGGAGGAGGAGCCTCCCCTCAACCTGGACCTGACCCGTTTCGCTCCTAACCAAGTGGACTTTCTCCTCAATGTTGTTGCGAATCTCCAAAATCCCAACCAACGAAATGACCCGCCTCGATCTGATGGGAGGAGGGAACAACCTCCTCCCGAGGACGAAGCACATAGTGCAAACAACAATGGTAGCAAAAGACCATGGGTGGCCAAGTCAATCTTTTCCCGCCTTGGCTCTTCCCAAAACACTAACCATGTCCGCCACGGGAAAACTCACCACCGACCAGAGACATGGGAGGCTAACAGAATAGTATGGGATCTTAGACATGAGCTAGAGGCGAAAAAGGCAGAATACGAGAGAGAGAAGAGGAGATTAGAAGATGAGTTCTACCAGGAAAAGGAAAGGGAAAGAACTCCTGAGCCTACCCCGATCGGAGGTATTTGAAGCTCTCAACAAGAAATCCTAAATACTCTCATCGAGTTAAAGCGCAAGGTTGAAGGAGAAGTCTCTGCAAGTCCCGGTGAATCTCCTTTCTCCAAAAGACTAGAAGATGAGAGCAGGCAAACCCACTTGAAACACCCCAACTTAGACTCATACGATGGTAACGGAGATCCGAAAGAGCATTTAAGTTATTTTGATCAGCTAGCTCTCTTCTACGGGTACCGGGACCTAACATTTTGTAGATTCTTTGCCTCTACCTTAAGAGGAGGTGCTCAGAGGTGGTTTTGTAGACTTCCTCCAAGGACCATTGACACATGGGCCGATTTTAAAAGGGCTTTTCTGAATAAGTTTAAGGCAAACCAACCACACGAGGTGCACACTGTCTTTCTCGAAACCATCGCGCAAAGAAGTGGTGAGACATTGGAGAACTATCTAAAAAGGTTTAAGGAGGCAGTGAACAAAGTGGTTTCGGTCAATGAAACAGAAGCATTGGTACACTTGAGAAGGGGTTTAGACCCTTACGATTGTGAAAGGTATATTTGCAAGCTCATGGAACACAAGCCAACTACGTTGGCCAGAGCGTACGAGTTAGCCTCACACTTCATCACCGAGACGGAGGCTATGAGGGTTATGAAACAAACAAGGAATCCTCCTCAACAAAAGCCTTACTTTCAAAAAGAACGTTTCACCTTCCACCATAGTCAAAGGCCCGTCCTCGAACACCAAGTACAAACCACACATGGTCCCGCTCCACCAAGGCAAAAACCTCCTTTTGATAAGTCAAGACTTTCTTTCCCCACCTCGTCCAAACCGGCACGCAAACCTGAGCCGGAATGGACAGCATTGAGTATGTCTCGGGCAAACATTTTACGAGAAATTCGAAACAAAC
The DNA here is from genome assembly GCA_030848705.1 of Heracleum sosnowskyi. Taxonomy (NCBI): domain Eukaryota; kingdom Viridiplantae; phylum Streptophyta; class Magnoliopsida; order Apiales; family Apiaceae; genus Heracleum; species Heracleum sosnowskyi. The sequence continues at coordinate 74,352,296 of CM061242.1, forward strand.
CATTCTATCAAGCACCTCCGCCACTTTGGACAGCCCCTGGTGATAGAGATTCCTCTAAGCATTGTGAATATCATGCCACACATGGGCATACTATGGAGAACTGCCTCTCCCTCAAACACTTCCTTGAGAGATTGGTCCACCAATGACTCATCAACCAGTACCTTCCTCGACAAATTACTAATGGAAATAACTCAAGCGCTCCTTCCACGTCACAAACCAATCGAGACAAGAACGTTGTCAATATTGTCATTGGAGGAACACAATCTCCTCCACGAGCCCATGAGACTCAGGAGGTTATGGCGATATCTCAAAAGGATACGATGGCAGATGTTATCACTTTCTCCGATGCTGACTTTGAAGGAGTCAATCCTTACAACACCGAAGCTCTCGTTGTCACTGTAGAGACCCGCGACAATGTGGTCAAGAAGGTACTGATTGATAACGGATCATCGGTGGACATAATCTTCACTCATTGTTGGGAAAGGTTAAAGGTAGAAGACAAGTTGGAAGGATGTGAAGAGGAGGCACCACTCTATGGATTTGGCCACAATGCAGTCCCCATAGTGGGAATAGTGAAATTGCCCATACTCTTTGGGATAGCCCCAAAACAAGCCCAACATATTATCAAACTCTATGTGGTTAACACTCCCTCCTCCTACAATATGATTTTGGGAAGGCCTACCCTAACTCGTTTGAAAGCAATAACCTCCACTACACACCTGAAGATGAAGTTTCCAACCATTGCGGGAATAGGAGAGATTAAAGGAGACACGGAGGCTTCGAAGTATTGTTATGGCTCCGCCCTCAACTTAGCTCAAACTGATCCAAGTAATATGATAAAGGCCCAAACAGCCCAACGGAGGAAGGAGAAGAGGAAAAGGCACCTTGAGCACCAACGAAATCAGAAAAAGAGGGCGAGAGACATCCACATAGTAGAAAACATAGACCATGATATCAAGGAACAACGTATGGATGCCTCTTTAAAAAGATGTTTACAAAAGGATGAAGTTCCAGTGGTTACACCCGCTGTAGAAACTGAAAAAATCGAACTAGTGCCCGGAGATGAGACGAAGCGTATAAGCATGGGAGCTGGGCTTGACTCGGTGTTCAAAGAAGGACTAACTAAGTTGTTACGAGAATATGCTGACATATTTGCTTAGAGCCCGAAAGAAATGCACGGGCTCGATGAATCGATAGCAATGCACAAGCTGAACGTTCGCAAGGATGCCGCCCCAAAGATGCAAAAGAGAAGAAATTTCGCTCCTGATAGGCAAAAGGCGATTGACGAAGAAATTGATAAAATGCTTGATGCGGACCTCATCTATGAAGTCACTTACCCTGAATGGGTAGCAAATGTGGTTTTGGTAAAGAAGTCCAATGGCAAATGGAGAGTTTGTGTCGACTACACCGATCTTAATGCGGCATGTCCAAAAGATCCTTACCCCCTTCCCAGTATTGATCAACTGATTGATGCCACCGCAGGTCATCTAATGCTAAGCTTCATGGATGTTTTTTCGGGATATAATCAAATCAAGATGGCACCAGAAGATAGAGAGAAAACATCTTTCATCACTCATCGAGGAGTTTATTGTTACAAGGTCATGCCGTTCGGCCTTATCAATGCGGGAGCAACTTATCAAAGAATGATGAATAAAATCTTTGCCGGACAACTTGGTCGAAATATGGAGGTATATATGTTGATGATATGATAGTTAAATCTTTACTTTTAGAGACCCACCTTGCAGATTTGAAGGAATGTTTCGAGAAGTTAAAATCACACAACATGAAGCTCAATCCGGATAAATGCACATTTGCCTTGGAGGCAGGAAAATTCTTAGGTTTCTTGGTGAGTCAAAGAGGAATAGAAGCCAATCCTGAAAAAATCCAAGCGATATTGGATATGCGTCCACCCAAGACAATTCGTGAGGTGCAAAGGTTAACGGGAAGGTTAGCCGCCTTGAGAAGATTCATATCTAAGTTGGCGGAGAGATGTCTACCTTTCTTTGACACCCTAAGGGGAGCAACATCTACGAAGATTATCAAGTGGACTCCCGGATGTCAAGCCGCTTTTGACGACTTGAAGGCATATCTCTCATCCCCACCTTTGCTAACAACAGCTGCCCCTACTGAACCCCTAGCAATATACTTATCAGCATCTAATACGGCTGTTGGGGCGGTCTTAATCAAAGAAGATGAAGGAGGACAAAAGCCCATCTATTATGTGAGCCAAGTGCTAAAGGATGCGGAAACCCGTTACCCTCCTGTAGAAAAATTTGCCTATGCCCTTGTCACTGCAAGTAGGAAGCTAAGGCATTATTTTCAAGGAAGAGAGATAAAGGTTATCACCAATCAACCTCTGAAGAAGCTTCTACATAAGCCAGATTTGTCAGGGAGATTGATCAATTGGGCGGTAGAATTAAGTCAATTTTCTATCTCCTATGAACCAAGGAAGGCCATTAAGGCGCAAGCTTTATCAGACTTCATTGTAGAATGCTCATTTGGCAATCAAGAAAAACTGCCAGCTTTAGAAGATAATCCTCCTGCCAATGAACTAGTCCCACCTCCAAACCCGACATGGAAACTCTTTGTGGATGGATCTTCCACGTCGACTAGGAGTGAGGCAGGGCTAATCTTGATCAGCCCAGAAGGTTTCCAAGTAATGCAAGCCATAAGATTCACTTTCAAAGCTACCAACAATCAGGCTGAGTATGAAGCACTTATTGCAGGACTTAACTTGGCAAGAAGTCTCCAAGTTCAACAGCTCTCCATCTTCAGTGATTCTCAAATTGTAGTGAGGCAAACTACTGGTGATTATGCTACGAAAGATACCATTCTCACAAAGTATCAAGCCTTGGTCAAATCCCTTCTTTCTCTCTTTGTCAGCCACACACTTGTTCAAGTGGATAGAGGTGACAATACTATCGCGGATTTGCTCTCCAAGCTAGTAGAGTCAGAAAAAGATCAGTTAGATGGTTCTGTCTACTTTGAAGAATTGAAAGTGCCAGCAATTAAAGGGCAACAAATCATGGAAATAGGCATTGCTGACTCAACTTGGATGACACCTATTATTGACTACTTGAAGGAGAATATCTTACCCGAGGATTCCACCAAGGCAAAACAAATCCGCTCCCAAGCTGCCAAATATTTCATTCAAGATGATATTCTCTACAAGAGGACTTTCGACTCTCCAATCCTCAAGTGCATCGACCCAGATGAGGCTCTATATTGCATGAGAGAAGTACATGAAGGGATTTGTGGAGACCACATGGGGGGAAAAGCTCTCGCTCATAAAATCCTCAGGCAAGGATACTTTTGGCCTACTTTGACCAAGGATTGTAAAGCTTTTGTCAAGAAATGTACACAATGCCAGCTCTTCAGCAATGTCCCTAAACAAGCACCTGCCTTGCCCTCATCCATTCTTTCCCCCATTCCCTTCGCCATGTGGGGGATCGATATCATGGGACCATTCCCCAAAGCTAAAGGAGAACTCCAATATGTGATGGTGGCAATCGATTATATGACTAAATGGGTGGAAGCTAAGGCACTAAAAACAATCACTCAAGAAAATGCCATTAAATTTGTCAACGAAAATATTGTCACAAGGTTTGGAATCCCAAGAGTGATGGTGTCTGATAATGGAACCCAATTTGTCGGGTCTAAGTTTGTGAAGTTCCTTTCTGAAAGAGGAGTGAAGCATAAGAAAGCTTCCGTATGCCACCCTCAAAGCAATGGATAGGTAGAAGTCACAAACCGAACCATTGTGCGAGGTCTAGAAAAGAGACTCCAAGCATCTAAGAAAAATGGCTCGAGGAGCTACCAAACGTGTTATGGGCTTACCGCACATCCGCCCGAAGCAGTACCAAGGAAACTCCTTTCAAGCTAGCTTTTGGTACCGAGGCCCTGCTCCCGGTAGAAATAGGATCACCCTCCTATAGAGTCCTAAACTTTGATGAAGAAGCCAACAGCGAAGGTCTCCGAGACAACATTGAACTTATTGATGAAGTAAGAGATGAAGCTGTGCAGAGGATGGACACGTATAAGGAAAAAACCAAGGAATTCTTTGCTAAGAAGACAAGAGTTCGAAAGTTTGAGGAAGGAGACTTGGTGCTACGGGCAACAGAGGCTTCTAACCCACGTCATACGGGAAAACTCATGCCCAAGTGGGAAGGCCCCTACAAGGTGAAACATGTGCTACGCCCGGGTTCCTACAAGTTAGAAAGATTGGATGGCACTGAAGTAAACAACACATGGCATGGAGACAAGTTGCGAAAGTACTACACCTAGGGATAACTTGTTCCCTTCTTCTACTACTACTATCACTACTACAACGAAGTGTCAGAGTCATACTTCTATGAGTCTCCACAACACATTATCCATATTATTAGCAATTCTCATCAACTGCTCATGTAATCATCTTTCATGAATGAAGTATCTATTTTCTAGTCACAATATCTTACAAGTAAAAGTATCTTAGACACAATTTAATGCATCATATTATCTCATGAGATTTACTCAGACACAAGGCAAATAACATCATCTCGGACAAAAAGATATTTTATCTCAGACACAAGTAACACCATCTCAGAAACAAGATAAGTAAAACTCTCTCAGACATAAGGCAAGTAACATCGCCTCAGACAAAAAAGAAATACTACCGCAGACAAAAGAAATATTACTTCAGACGCAATTGTATGATGTACTTGTCTCATAATCTTTAGTACAAACTCAAAGAGGTTAAGTTATTTCAGACACAAGTAACACCACCTCAGACAAAAATCTAAATATTTGATATTATCTCATGAGAGGCATTCGGACACAAGATTAAATAATTTCTCCCAGACACAAAAGATATTATGATTATAGATAAAACATGCAAAGTGGTTCAAACACTACTCCTTTCTCCCGACCGATAGAAGGCGGGGAAGAAGCTCCAACACTACAAAGCGGTTCAAATGTGATACAACTACAAATAAAATAAAGATAACACAAGTTCTAAAACATCCTAAGACAAAAGGAAATTAAAGCATGGTACTAACTAAGCACAGGAGGTGACATGTCAAGGTATCAAGGCGCCTCCCTACGAGAGGAAGCCCTCTGTCGGCCTCTCACCCAATCCAAGAAATAAGTCTCAAAGCTTTCCCTCGATCTGTGGAGGTCATCCCTAAGAAACTCACGACAACAATCAACAACGAGTGGTGTCATCTTCCGACTTTCCGCACCAACAGCTCTCATAAAATCTACACTCCTTCGAAAGGCTGCTACCGCCTCATCCAAGTCCTGTGTATACACCGGGGTGGCTTTGTATTCTAGGATCACATCTTCTCGCGATGGCACGGCAGCTAACTGCTCCTCTAGTAGCCTCACTCTCTCAGACAAGGTATTGTTCGTAATCTCTGCAGCCTCAACTTTTGCACACGCCACCTCCAACTTTCCTTTGGCATGGTCGGCATCATCCATAGCCTCTTTAACTTGATCCTCCAAACGCTTCTTATCGATAGCAAAGCCTTCTTCAGCATCCTTTCGCACGAGATCAATGTCAGCAATTAAGGCATCTTTCTCCTGACTTAGTGCCCTTACCTTCTTGTCTGCCAACTTACGCCAAGAACGCTCTCGGTAGGCAGCCAAAGCAGCACCGTACCCATATCCACAAAACTGCATTATCACAAACACGACAAATATAAGTGAAAGAGCAATATAAAGGACAGATTGAATAAGGTTTCAAAAGCAGTTAAAGAGCCACATACCCGAGCTCCATATTTTTCCATCCTCTTAACAATTTTGGTCAATTTCATCCCGCCAAGCTTATCCATGTCATCACGTGTCAGGAGTTTGGTCATAAGCTGTTTAGGAGCGGTAGGAAATAGATACCCCACTCCTCTCCTACTAACACCTATAGTGGGATCCACGATCTCATCATCAGAAGAAATTACATACTCAAAGGTGGAATCTACCGTTCGCCGTGACCCAATTCTCTTCTTCAAACCAACTTTGTAACGTGGGACAAGCGTCTTACGACGACACTTCGGTACAGACTTTCCCTCACCGGGGTCCTCCCCCACACTGGTTTTCTTTGCCTTACTCGGAGTAGGATTCTCCTCCACATGCTTCTTTTTGTCACCAAGAATATCTACTGTAACAACCCAAAATTTTCGGTAGAATTAAAACTTTTTCATGATGTTGAAGTGCATCAGAGAATAGTGAATTTGATGGATGAATAGTGATTTTGAGAAGTAAGAAAAATTTTCATGCCACCTATGGACGAAGCATGGTATGGATATACCGAAGTTATATTAAGGATCTACGGAGTAAATGAGTGTATGTAAAGACGATCGGAATTCAGAAATTCCAACTTGCATTTTGGTGTAATATTTGACCAGGAAGTGAGTCATATATTGTTACACACAAGAAATAAGATATCAAATTTAAGGAATTAAGGATTTAATATTTTGGAATTTTATTATATTTGAATTGAGAAGTTAGAATGAAAACCACTGAGGCAGTGGAATGAATGTTCTAGGAACCGCCGAGATTTTATAAAGAGATTAAGCGAACGAATCATGGATTAAGGATTGAAATTATGACAAGATTAAATATCCTACGTGATCATCAGAATAATTGTATCAGTGGATTTTATTATCAAGTATTTAATGGATAAGGATTTCAGTGTGAATGAGTATTCGGGAAAGCGCGAGAACATTTTCAGAGAATAAGAAATAAAGAGAATAAACGAGGAATGTTGGATTAATATTCATTCAAGGGATTGTGCCACACTAGAGTAATAGTATGCAACATATAAGTTGTAACGTAATTATTTATTCAAGAAATGACAAAGAAATCAAAGCGGTGTAAGAGAAAAACAAATATAGGGACCAAAATGCAAAGAACAAGAGATAAGGACTTGGATGCAAAAAGGAAAAGTACTTGTGTGCAATTTAAGTGGATAAGGCAAACTAAAGGACCAATAAGGAGTTGACATGTGGCAGTGAATGGATGAGGATGAGATTGGTGATAAATATCTTGGATTGCTTAATTGTTAAGCTAAGAAAACACAAAACACAAACAAAAAGATTCCATTCTGCCCAGTTCAGTATAACGTCCATATCTCCTTCATCTCTCAACCAAATCTTGTGATCTATAGCTTGTTAGAAAGGTATTGAGATGCGCTACAACACTTCCCTAGGAGCCTCGACCAGAAAAGCATGGTAAGGCCTTCATTTTCGCCGTTCTTTCCACTGATGAATAGTAACTCCGAGATTCTAACTTTGTTTTCTTGTTTTCTTTTGATCATCCAAGCTTACCCAAGGCTAGTTAAGGGCTAATCAAGGTTTATCAAGGTCATACAAACATCAAGGAAGGTAATCCTCTTTTGAAACTGATAACTCCAAATCCCGATCTAGGACCTTCCCGGCCGATCCCACGCCTGGAAGCGGTGTCGCTGCGGTTGGGACTCTGCAAAACAACACCGGAGGGGGGTTTGGACCCTGGCGGCGCCTCCGGCGTGAGAATAAGTGACGGCTTTGGAAAGGGAGATAGGAATATAGAGAAATCTAAAAATGGAGGGTGTGTGTATAGGTTAGGTGTGTAAAAGAGAATGTAACCCCTGCACCTTTCCTCCTTGGTCTATATATAGGCCCAGGATTAGGGTTTAGGGGTTGTACCTGCAATCATGAGCGTTGAATCCTAGGTAGGTAGGACACCTGGGTGATGTTGATGGATGGCACGTGTCCAGGTGACGGATTGTGGCAGCGTGTGCCAGGCTCCTGCTGGCGTGTGGTTTAAATAGGAAATAATTATCCCAATCATTAGGAATCTTTACGTGTCGTCACCAGGTGTGGCCATCCGTCATGACCTAACCACGTCATGTGCCAATGTGTAGCCTTCATGTGAGTTATTGCCTTCGTCGCCAGGGATGGATTAAACTTTGAACTTAAGCCCAACCTGTGAGCTCGAGTTTTGTAGGTGAGTCCGGACTACGATATGAGTTCGGACTAGTAGATGAGCCAGGACTCCAATATGAGTTCGGACTAGTAGATGAGCCAGGACTCCGATACGGGCTAGGACTTGAAGGTGAGTCATGACAAAACATGAATCCAGACTAGTTAGTGGACCATGATTGAGATATGAGTCCGGGTTCTTTGGTAGTGATCCGGGGTCCAGGACGGGTCTGGGCTATACATAGCCTATCATTTGCCCCCCACTCCCTTATGCAGATTTTCTGGATGGGGGAGTAGAAGCTCTTGAATAGGTAACGTGGAAAAAATTTCTGGCTGGATTGTTGCCCCCCAACCCGGATTGAGCTCAAAGATGGCAACCCGGGGTTGAGAGTGAGTCTTTATTCTCTCAAGTCCAAAGCTTTGGGGCTTCGGGTGACTTAGAGAAAATATCTGGCTTGATTGTTGCCCCCCAACCCGGATTGTTATCAAAGATGGCAACCCGGGGTTGAAAGTGAGTCTTTATTCTTTCTCAAGTCCAAAGCTGTAGGGCTTTGGGTGACTTGGAAAAAATTTCTGGCTTGATTGTTACCCCCCAACCCGGATTGATATCAAAGATGGCAACCCGGGGTTGAGAGTTAGTCTTTATTCTCTCAAGTCCAAAACTTTGGGGCTTCGGGTGACTTAGAGAAAATTTCTGGGTTGATTGTTGCCCCCCAACCCGGATTGTTATCAAAGATGGCAACCCGGGGTTGAGAGTGAGTCTTTATTCTCTCAAGTCCAAAGCTTTGGGGCTTCGGGTGACTTTGAGAAAATTTCTGGCTTGATTGTTGCCCCCCAACCCGGGTTGTTATCAAAGATGGCAACCCGGGGTTGAGAGTGAGTCTTTATTCTCTCAAGTCCAAAGCTTTGGGGCTTCGGGTGACTTAGAGAAAATTTCTGGCTTTATTGCTGCCCCCCAACCCGGATTGGTTTCAAAGATGGCGACCCGGGGTTGAGAGTGAGTCAAAATGAACGAATCTGGACCGTATGACATTTTGGCCGTTCGGGAATATGAAAGGATTTCAATATTTTCCCCCCTTTTGCTTTGAAAAGGTGTTGCCCTTTTCTACCTCGGGAACAGACGTAGCGTGCTGTCACAATTAATACTCCTGTCTTTTCTTCATTTTTGTATTTTTCTTTTTGTACTTTATTTTCTTGGCAGCCAATGGGATTCTGCCAGCTGTCCTTTTATGTGCCCTTTTCACTGCCTTCTATAAAAGCCTCCTCACAGTTCATTTCTTCCTTTTACGTCTTTTTCGAAAATCCTCTTCACTCTTTGCCTTTCCCGACGCCTCTGCAAACCGATTCTCCGGCGACATATCGATCGTTTGAAGCCATCTCTTGCTCTCTGCATCTTGTAAGTTTCTCGATTTCCTTCGCTCGTTTTTCCTCTTAACCTTTATTCTCTTTCTCCGATTTGCAATTTGACATTTTGTCCGACTGTTTATATTTCGGTTTTGGGGGTTTTGGGAAACTTTTGGTTCTGTTGGATAAAAGTGATTGTTGTTGGCTATAATGTCTCTGTCTTCGCTTATTGGTCTGTAAATACCCTTGCATGTGTTGGTTTTGTGATTTTCATTTCTGGGTTTGGTAGTTGTTCTTGATGTTCTTGGATTAGGCATGGTTGTATGTACTTGTATGTATATTTTGATCTTGTTTGTGTAGGATGTTTTGTGTTTAAGTGTTTCTGACTGTTTGTGTTCCCGTGTATGCGCAAGTAATCCGGATTGGCTTATGATCCGGGCCATCTCGTTTTATGATTTAGGATATTGATGGAAAATTTTTGGGTATAACCTGGCTAATATATGTATTCCGGATTTGGTAGAAATTAGGGTTTGAATGATAGCTGGCAGGGTAACATATGTATTTATGATTTGGAGCATATAATCCGGATTAAGATAGTAGAACTTACTTGAAATTGATCTTTCTAGGTTTATGGTTCGGACTAAGGCTCGTGCCCGTCGCGTACTTATATCCCTCTCTGACCCTTCTTCCTGTAGTGATCCTTCACCCTCTAGTAATCCGGAAGTAATAGAACTATATTGGTGTAAAATGGCTAAGAAGAAGAAACAATCCAGGCCTCTAGTAACCCAACTGTTTGTTCATGAACCTCCCTCTGGCGGTGTGCTCAGTACTCCGGACGGGTTTTGGTCGGATACCAGCTATTTCTTCATAAAGAAGGATCCGGACATAGAGGAGGAGTTTTATTATAGGGATCTTAGTATTTGTTACAGAAGCAGACAAGAATTCGGACGTCCAGGGCCATACAGTGAATCCGAATTTGATGCTGCTTTTGCTAAAATGGGTATTAGTGAGGCTCCTTATCTTTTGAAAGAAAAATTTGCTAATCTTCCGGGTGCTCAGATGGACAAACTGGTCCGGGCCGCTTTTCATTTAGGGCCTGAAATTAGCTGGAGATGGCCTCAACCCGGGGAGAGGATTTACCATAGACCTGTAGATGGTTATGTTGGTGTCTGGTTGGAGACCCTTAGGTCCGGGTGGAACCCTCGATGCCATCAATTTATAAAACACCTTTGTAAGTATGTATATAAAATTTCAATAATGCAAATTACCCCCAACGGGGTTAAGTGGATGACCTGGTTCCTCTCTGCTTGTAATAAGATGGGGTATCAGCCCACGTTGCGACTTTTCCACCAACTTTTTAAGCTAGTCCAATCTAACAAAGAGCCTTTGTATGAGATCCGGTTCCGGGCTGAGGAGTGCGGTTATCCCTCTGGAACTGCCAAACCCGTGATACAGCAATCTACATTGAAGTATTGGGGTGGGGAGTTGATATTTTTGAAAGGCTTGGATTTGGAATTCCTGCCTCATATAGTTTCTGGAGTTGAAGCAGAAGTATTTGACACTTATAAGCTTGAAGGAGAAGCCTTAGCCCAGATTCATCGGTTTTGTGAGTGCCTCGGGTTTCAAATGACCCGGGATAGTTTCATGAAACATGATAAGTTGTTTGAGCTTGGATATAAGTTGTTGTAATTCTTCTTTTTGTGAACCGGACTAATTCTTTTTATATACTGATATTTCCTTTTCCTTTGTACAGGTTTGCCTTACTTTCAACCCGAGCTGTACGCAATCATGTCTTCCAATGCCCTTGCCGCATCTTTTAGGAAACTTGGTGGTGTCCACAACACCAAAAGTCCGGGCGATGTTGGAGGGTCCGGTTCTAGCGCACTAAAGGAGGGAGGTGCCGAATCTGTTGCTCCGGATGCCCATCGGCCCGAACCTGTGGTTGATGCTGTTGATGTTGAAATTGTAGAAGGCCTGGAGCAGCGGTCTGGGAAGAAAAGGAAAATTCATGTTGGAAAGAAAACACCTGCGAAGGCGAATGCCACCGTCAATAAAATTGTTGCCGATGGTGATGGGAAGGGTCCGGATAGGGAGCCTATCCGAATTGGAAATTTCACTCTGGAGCAACTTGCTGGAATGTGCGCCGATATCCCTACTGATTCGGACTTCGAAGAGATGGAAGATGCTGGGAGTAATGCTTGCCTGAAACGCCTTGTTGGCCACTGGGCCCATGTAAGTAGTTTCCTGTTGAAAACTGTCTTTATTCTTTGTAATTCTGTCTTTTCCTTTGTTGATTTTTGATTTTTATTTTGCAGACCGGTAGCTTAATCAGCGCCCTTGCCAGTGTTATCATTACTGAGCGGAAAACTGCACAGGAGTTTGCTAATGAAAAGGATGCTCGGCTTCGAGACCTTGAACTTGAAGTTGCTTCGTTGAAAAAACAAAGTGCTGAGAAGGAGACCGAGCATCAAGCTGAAATTGTTTCGGTTGAGAAGAGGGCTAATGACCTGGATGAGGTCAACAGGCAGCTTGTTGTGGAAAATGCTAAGACTCGCGATGCTATTATAACCGAGTTCAAAGGTGGTCCGGAGTACGACCAGGATGTTGCTGATGCTGCTGCTCCCGAGATTCAACGAGCTTGGATTGTTGCCGAACGCCACGTGAAGACTGATCCCAATGCCAACTGGGATTCTTTTGTTGGTGAGTTTTTGGCTGCAAAGCTCGCCATCGAAGAAGGCAAAGGGGAGCCTCAGCCTTTCAATGGCCCGGTTCCGAGCTTCCTCCCGGCTTCGTCCAACCTGGATGATTATGGTCTCTAGTTCTTTTTTTGTACCTTCTTAACATATGATATTTGATCTGTAACCGTAAACTGGGTTTTGTTTCTGCTCACTTTGGGATGTTTCCGGGTTGTACGGCCACCCCGGGTCCCTGTTTCTTTAATCGTTTGCAATCCAACTCTTTACATTTTTATCACTGCTCCTTTTGTTCTGCGAAACTTATATTTCTCGTGAGCCCGGTTTCCTAGCTTAGTTGTGACCCGGATGTTTTGTTTTATGCGTAGAATAGAATCTAATATTTTCATTTGATGCATATTGCTCGTGAGTCCGGTCTCATGGCTTGGTTCTGAGCCGGACTGTTGATTTAGTACTTAGAATAGAATCTAAGATTTTTATTTGATGCATATTGCTCGTGAGTCCGGTATCATGGCTTGGTTCTGAGCCGGACTCTAGATTTAGTACGTAGAATAGAATCTAAGATTTTTATTTGATGCATATTGCTCGTGCGTCCGGTCTCATGGCTTGGTTCTGAGCCGGACTCTTGATTTAGTACTTAGAATAGAATCTAAGATTTCTATTTGATGCATATTGCTCGTGAGTCCGGTCTCTTGGCTTGGTTCTGAGCCGGACTCTAGATTTAGTACTTAGAATAGAATCTAAGATTTTTATTTGATGCATATTGCTCGTGAGTCCGGTCTCATGGCTTGGATCTGAGCCGGACTCTTTATTTGTTTTGGTGCGTATTGCTGGGGACCCTGGCTGCAATATTTGCCTATGGCTCCGAGCCAGGGTTATTAGTTTTGCATATTGCTGGGGACCCGGGCTACATGTTATGCCTATAACTATGAGCCCGGGTTGTTACAAAAAATTGAAATTTACTGAAAGTTTAAATATACATGATAATATGAAAAGAAACAAGACAACGAGACCGGTTTTATTTATAGAAAAATCAGGAATACAAAGCTCTTATTCTAATCTGGGCTTTTGGGAGCTCCTTATTCTTTATCCGGTCGCTGCAATCCTCTTACTGGTAAAATTTTCGGAGTCTAAGGCCATGCCAAGTATTGGGGACCTCAGATCCATCCATATGAACCAACTTGTATGTTCCGGGCCGGATTACCTCCATTATCTTGTATGGTCCTTCCCACTTTGGCATGAGTTTTCCGGTATTGGTAGGATCAGACGCCTCTGTATCACGAAGGACCAGGTCTCCAACTCGAAAGTTCTTAACCCGGGCCTTCTTTCCAAAGTACTCTCTAGTTTTTTCCTTGTATTTTTCCATCCTCTCAATAGCTTGATCCCGGACTTCGTCAATCAAAATCAAGTTAGTCTGTAACCCTTCTTCATTAGCTATTTCTTCAAAATTTATGGCCCGGTGGGAAGGATTTCCCACTTCAATTGGTAGTAAAGCTTCAGTGCCGTAGGCAAGTTTGAATGGGGTTTCACCAGTGCTAGTCCGGGGACTAGTCCTGTATGCCCATAACACGTTTGGCAGCTCCTCGGGCCACTTATTCTTGCTTTCCTGTAGCCTCTTCTCAATTCCTCTAAGCAAAATCCGGTTTGTAACTTCAACTTGGCCGTTTCCTCTTGGGTATGCAACAGATGACTTTTTGTGCTTGATTCCTCTTTCTTTCAGGTAGCCTTCAAAATCGGACCCCACAAATTATGGCCCGTTATCAGAAACTAGAACCACTGGTAGCCCGAACCTCATCAGTATGTTGTCCATAAACCGAATGCAATCCTGTTGGTTGATTGTTCTCATTGCCTTAGCTTCCGCCCATTTGGTCATGTAATCAATTGCCACAAGCAAATATCTCAGGTCGCCTTTAGCCCGGGGAAATGGACCCATGATATCAATACCCCAAACTGCAAACGGGATAGGAGACAGGACTGAGGATGGTAAGACCGGGCTCTGTCGTGGGACATTGCTGAAAAGTTGGCAGTTCTTGCACTTCTTCACAAACTCCACAGCGTCATTATGAATTGTAGGCCAGTAATAACCCTGCCTTATAATCTTGTGAGCCAGGGCCTTTGCAGATAGATGGTCTCCACAAATTCCCTCATGAACTTCTTGCAGACAATAGGTAGCTTCAACCGGTCCCACGCATTTTAGGATTGGTGCCGAGTAAGTCCGGCGATAGAGCATCCCTTCTTCCAAAAAGAACTTTGCCGCTTTATTCCTGAGTCTTTGAGCTTGACTCTTCTCAGAAGGCAGTTCTCCCTTTTCCAAGTACAGAATTATGGGCGTCATCCAGCTGGGTTGATCATCAATTTCCATTACTTCCTCTTGATCCAATGTTGGTTTAGCCAGTTCCTCAAAGTAAACTGAGCTATCCAAATCAGCCGAGTTCTGGACTAATTTAGATAGGATGTCGGCTTCTGTGTTGTTCTCTCGATTTACTTGACAAATTTCAAATTTGGGTATCATAGCTAGGAAACCCTGAACCAAGGCTTGATACCTTCCCAGTGTCGGGTCTTTTGCCACGTACTCTCCGGTTGTTTGTTTGACTACAATCTGAGAATCACTGAAAATCCTTAGCTTGTTCACCTTTAAACTTCGGGCTAGACGGAGTCCGGCTAGAAGAGCTTCGTACTCTGCCTGATTGTTCGTTGCTTGGAACTGAAATCCAATCGCTTGCTTTATCTTGAATCCCTCCGGACTCTGGAGTATGAGCCCGGCTCCAGATCTCTCATTTGTTGATGAACCGTCTACATGCAAAATCCAGGTTTCCTTATCAAGTGTGGATTCCTCTCCGGGCTCTGTCTCCATTGGAATGTGAACAGGTTCGGGGAAAGAACATTCCACGATGAAATCGGCTAAAGCTTGGGATTTGATAGAAGTTCTTGGGATAAAAGTTAGGGAGAATTGGCTTAGCTCAATAGCCCAGTTAACCAACCTCCCCGAGACATCAGGTTTGTGAATAATTTTCCTGAGTGGCTGGTCAGTTATTACTTTGATTTCCCTCCCTTGGAAATAATGCCTCAGCTTCCGGGATGCCGTGATAAGAGCGAAGGCAAACTTTTCGAGGTTTGGGTAACGGGTTTCAGCATCTTTGAGCACTTGGCTCACATAATAAACCGGCTTCTGTTCCCCGTTTTGATCCCGGATTAGTGCTGCTCCCACAGCCAGGGTACCTGCAGACAAGTAAATGCTTAACGGCTCCCCGGGCTCGGGTTTGGTTAAGATTGGTGGTGAAGCTAGGTATTCTTTGAGGGAGTCGAAAGCTTGTTGGCAATCCGGGCCCCAGACAATTTCTTTCTTTTTCTGAGCTCCTTTCAGCAAGTTGAAGAAAGGCAAGCAACGATCTGCGAGCTTAGGAATAAACCTTCGCAATGCGGCTAACGATCCTGCAAGTTTTTGTATGTCTCTCTGGGTCCGGGGTGCTTGCATCTCAGTTATTGCTTTGATTTTTTCTGGGTTGGCTTCGATTCCCCTTTGGCTAATCATGAAACCTAAGAATTTTCCCGCTCCAACCCCGAAGTTGCATTTGTCCGGATTCAGTTTCATCTTTTGCTTCCTTAAGTTCTCAAAACATTCTTTCAGATCAGAAATGTGTGTCTGGACTGTTGCTGACTTTGCTATCATGTCATCGACATATGATTCCATGTTTCTCCCCAGTTGACTGTTGAAGATTTCGACCATTGCCCTTTGGTAAGTAGATCCGGCATTCCTTAATCCAAAGGGCATAAGTTTGTAGGCGTAGACCGCCCGGTGTGTTATGAATGCTGTCTTGGCTATATCAGCCGGGTTCATCTTTATTTGATTATAACCGGAGAAGGCGTCCATGAAACTCAGCATGACATGTCCGGCTGTCGCATCGATGAGCTGGTCAATACTGGGAAGCGGGTAAGGGTCTTTGGGACATGCAGCATTCAAGTCAGTGTAGTCCACACACATTCGCCACTTTCCATTTGGTTTCTTGACTAAGACCACATTGGCTAGCCACTCCGGATACTTTATCTCGCAGATAATATCGGCCTTTAGGAGCTTTTCAACTTCCTCATCGATCGCTTTCTGTCTCTCCGGGGCAAAGTTCCTTCGTTTCTGCTTTACCGGCTTCTTCCTAGGATCAACATCCAAGCTATGCATAGCAACAGACTCCTGGAGCCCAGGCATGTCATCCGGGCTCCAAGCAAATACATCGGCATATTCTCGAAGCAACTCGGTTAACTCCTTCTTGAACACCATGTCTAACCCGGTTCCAATTTTGACTTGTCTTTCCGGGTTCCCTTCTATTAGTTCGATCGATTCGAGCTCAACAGCAGCCTCCACTTTTGTCATTTCCGCCTTAGAAACATACTGCTGGACTCGGGCTTGTACAATCTGGTCAAGGAAGACCTGGGCTGGTGGGTTTTCAATGTTATGGACATCCTTACTGGGCTCAGTCTTTTTGTTGTATCTATGCTTCTTCCTGCTCAGATTTTTGTGGTAGGAGTCTGCTTTCCTTTTGTTTTCCGGGTCAGTTTCAGCCATGACCAAGGCCTGACCATAGCATCGGCTAGCCATTTCATAGTCACCCCGGACTTCTCCAATGCCGCCGGGAGTGGGAAACTTGAATTTGAGATGGGGTGTTGAAGTTATAGCTTGGAGTTTGGTAAGGGTTGGTCTTCCCAGAATGACATTATAAGATGATGGTGTGTTGATGATATAGAATTTTACTATGTTGGTTACCTGCTTCGGGAAGGTCCCGAACAGGACTGGGAGATAAAGGGTGCCTTGAATGGGGACCAAATTGTTTCCAAATCCATAGAGTGGATCTTCCCTGCAATCGTTCATTCTTATGCTGCCCAGCTGCATCCGGTCCATTGTGTGTTTGAATAGGATATTGACAGAAGACCCATTGTCAACTAGGACTCTCCTAACCTCATTTTCTGCTATGTCAAGGCTCACGACCAAGGCTTCGTTGTGGTTGGGGTTGATTCCTTCAAAGTCATCTTTGCTGAAAGTTATTACTTGCTCCGGACAGGCCTGCACCATCATTACTTCGTCTCCTGAGTCCGGGCTTCTTGGAGGTGAATTGGATCCGCCCATAACCACATTCACAATATTCTTGTCTTTTCCGGATCCCTCTCCACGGTCAGCCACTCGCCGAGCTATGTACTGCCCCATGTTGCCTTTTTTGACTTGGTCTTCCACAAAAAATTTCAAAGAGAGGCAATTTTCTGTTGTATGCCCATGGGTTTCATGGTAGTCGCAATGCTTATGGACTGATCGGTTTTCCGGGGCAGTGAGCATTGGCTTGGGAGGGTAATAGAATGGCTTATCTCGCACTTCTTTCAGAATGTCTGCGCGAGCCCGGTTGAGAGGAGTCCAAGAGGGTTCGGGTCTAGGCTCATGCCTGGGTTTAGGCTGTCCGGACTCATCTTTCTGCCTGTTGTCCGGGGGTGGTGCTGGTATTGCGAGTTGAGAGCTTTGAATGTAGTTGCTTTGTCTATTTGGTTTGAATTTTTTGTCTTGATGATTGTAGTTGTTTTTGGGTGGATCTTGAGTTCGGGTTGGAGAAATGCCCTGCCTAGTCATCCTCATTGCTTGGAGGACATCTGTTTCTTTGATGAACCTTGCTGCCATAGAGTAGGCGGCCGCCAGGCTCTGTGGTTCTTTATGGATGAGGTCGAGGACATATCTTTCATTGTTGTCCGGATCCAGGTTTCTCCGGAAGATTGTAAGGGCTTCACGCTCGTCCAGGTTGCTCACGTTGTTGATAGCTTCCTGGAAGCGTTTCATATAAGTGGCCAATGCCTCTCCCCGGGCTTGCCGGACTGTCTCTAGGTGGCACATGTGCATTTCCTGGGTCTTATTGGCTCGGAAGCGTCTCAAGAAGGATTCCCGAAACTGCTTCCAGTTGTGGATGCTTCGGGATGGGATTCTGCTGAACCATCTTTGGGCTCCGGACTTGAGGGTTGAGGCAAAGAACCTGCACTTCGTTAGATCATTGTAATAATATATCATTGCAATTTGTTCAAAATAGTTTATATGCTCCTCGGGGTCACCCAAACCATTAAAAGAATCAAAGTTATAATGTTTGAGATTTCTCTGCCTGGGTGTCGCCTCGAGCGAGTAGCTAAAGGGTGTCAATGTATCCCCAATGTCAATTCCCGAATCCTGCCCCACCTTTTTCTGAAGTTCATGGATCATGTCCATCAAGTCCTCCTGGGGTTCCTCATCATCTGAGAATATGTCGAGGCTAGGGGCCCGGGTTCTCCTTTTTTCATGAGTTCTGCCCATAATCCGGGCCTCCTCCTCTTGAATTCTTCTTTGGATTTTGAGGTCGAGTTTAGCTTGTTCTTCGCTCCGGATTTTTTCCCTCAAGTCAGCTAGCTTTTGGAGCTTTTCAGCTTCAGCATCTCGGTTTTGGCTGTTGGTTCTGTGGTGGGTTCTTTTTCGGGCTTCTTTGTCTGTGCCCCCAATTCTGTCGAAAACTGAGGCACGTGATCGGTGGGAGTCTCCGGAGTTATGTGAGTTTTCAACTTGGTCAACTTCATTAAGCCGAGCTTCCTTATATATCCGGATTGCGTCAGCAACCTGGTCCCCGGTTAAATTTTCCATGAGTCCGGGTTCCATGTTGACATCCGTGTACTTAAACTTGTTAACCTCAATTTCAACCCGGGCATCTCCCGGCCGAATTACTTGGGATGCCAGGGTCAGGAGTGGTGGTGGTTCAACAACTGGGTTTGTGGGTGGTTCTTGCCTTGGAGTACTGGTTGTGGGTCTTAACACAGATTTGCTACCTCGAGCCATGATTCAAGAGCAAACAATGTATACAACTTTTTTGGGGTAATACAATTTTTCAAAATCAAAGTAAATTTCTGATAGATCTGGGTTTATCAAGGAGAACGAGACAATTTATGCATGTGATTTCTGGGTTTAGTGCTTTTCAAGGCAAGAAAATTAGTTTTAAAGACAGATCTATAGGAGAGCAATGTGGATCTAAGCAACAACTGGAGCAAAAAAGCTAGATAATGCTAAACAAGGGTAAAAATAAACAGATCCGGGCTAAATAAGGTTAAAAGCATTCACACATCGGAGAAATGGGCTAAAGAGTTCATGTTTAGTTGCTTAAGACGAAAGAGTTTGCTTAGATCTTACTAGTTTTAACTAGGACTCCTTCAAAGATGAAGGAGCTTGTTGATGGCGTTGAGTCTAGCGGCGCCGTGACCACAAGACAGGGTTGGTTTTCGGCCCCTCCTTCTAGCGCCAAATGATAACTCCAAATCCCGATCTAGGACCTTCCCGGCCGATCCCACGCCTGGAAGCGGTGTCGCTGCGGTTGGGACTCTGCAAAACAACACCGGAGGGGGGTTTGGACCCTGGCGGTGCCTCCGGCGTGAGAATAAGTGACGGCTTTGGAAAGGGAGATAGGAATATAGAGAAATCTAAAAATGGAGGGTGTGTGTATAGGTTAGGTGTGTAAAAGAGAATGTAACCCCTGCACCTTTCCTCCTTGGTCTATATATAGGCCCAGGATTAGGGTTTAGGGGTTGTACCTGCAATCATGAGCGTTGAATCCTAGGTAGGTAGGACACCTGGGTGATGTTGATGGATGGCACGTGTCCAGGTGACGGATTGTGGCAGCGTGTGCCAGGCTCCTGCTGGCGTGTGGTTTAAATAGGAAATAATTATCCCAATCATTAGGAATCTTTACGTGTCGTCACCAGGTGTGGCCATCCGTCATGACCTAACCACGTCATGTGCCAATGTGTAGCCTTCATGTGAGTTATTGCCTTCGTCGCCAGGGATGGATTAAACTTTGAACTTAAGCCCAACCTGTGAGCTCGAGTTTTGTAGGTGAGTCCGGACTACGATATGAGTTCGGACTAGTAGATGAGCCAGGACTCCAATATGAGTTCGGACTAGTAGATGAGCCAGGACTCCGATACGGGCTAGGACTTGAAGGTGAGTCATGACAAAACATGAATCCAGACTAGTTAGTGGACCATGATTGAGATATGAGTCCGGGTTCTTTGGTAGTGATCCGGGGTCCAGGACGGGTCTGGGCTATACATAGCCTATCAGAAACCCTAGCTCTTACTTTGAGTTTTAATGATTTAAGTGAGTTATAAAGATTTGATGCATGATTAGAGCATTGGTGATATGATTGGACTTTGATGAGTGTTAAAATGCGTTTTGTAACCCCAAGACCAGTCTAGGCAGTGGTGATGATGATGAATAGTACCCATGAGTGTTGGTTGTGGATTGGATGATTATTTGGGGTGTTTGATTTTTGGATTATTCGATTTATAGCCTTCATAATGACGAATCGTTGATAGCCCTTAAGTCAGTAGCCACCCGAACCATATAACTTCTTAAAATGTTGAACCACTACCCTTAACTTACAGTTCTTGTTTCATAGATCATTTTGGCGAAAGAATCGTAGCATTTGAACTTACGGTTTAGGAGATATCGCGATATTCGTAAAAGTGGTTCGAAACCGTAATCGTTAAGTTGTTATATCATACGAACCCCTCAAATGCATATTTTTGGTGTCGAATCTTGGTAATTAAATACTAGAGATCATGATGAAGATATGAGAGAAGACCTCATGTCAAAAGAATTATTTTTGGACTTTATAAAAATGTTTGAATCAAGGTTAAGTGCGAAGGAACCCCTTAGAGGAGCACTTGGTTATAACTTTGAAATCCACTTAGTAAAACGGGCAAACGAGATCCGATTTCCTTAAGCAAACCTTCGACTTAAAGCATTATCGATTAACATGGACTTAGCATAAGCCTATAATGAGCTAGTAACGCTTTGGTTGTGTTTCGCTTGCGTATTTAAGCATTAAGTTACAAGTGGATTATCCAGTAGATTAATCGTGCATTTCCTTTGACCTTGTCTAGATGGACCGACAACATCGCGAGCGTTATCATAGCTGGAGTATCAGGCAAGTGTCCTAAACCATACTTTGAAATATTGGTTATATATCGTTGTTTTGCTATACATAAAGCTGTACAGTTTGCTATAACTGTTTATAATACGATAAATAGATTTTGCCTTCTGAATCATATACCAGCTTTGAGATAAGTAATTATGAACCGGTGTATCTTGTAGCTCTATAATAAGAGCATACGTATTGTTTTCGACTCTAGACCGGGAGTCAGTATTTGGTGATATATAGATAGTCGTGGAAATCCGGAGGGATTCCAGCGACAAAGTACTATGTATACTGAGAAATGTTATTTGGTATCAGTTATTATTTAAGATTATTTTCAATATTCATTTTGAAATGTGAGCCTAGTTATTAAATTATACTTTTCAAATATCTTGATTTAATAAATATTATTGACATAATTATTAAATACTTTTAATATAGATGGAATAGTTTATGTATATAAAAGCATATTTGACTTCAATAATTATGAAGTATATTTCTGAGTTTTAATAAAAGTATCTAGAATACTTTCTAACTTCTGTACTTTATAAACTATGTTGAGAACTTATTCTATTTTGCTCAACAAAGATTTTCAGAAAAATATTATAAGTACACTGTTTAGGTCCCCATAATTTCAAATCAACTTCTAGCCTGTGAAGGCGTCGTTTTCCTTCAAAACTGGGGAACCTTATGTGAGATAAATTCTACTTTAACTTGACTTCTGAGTCAAGGGATTTTTGAAAGAAAACTATTTCTCAACTTCTTTCTTATGAGTCATGATGACTCAGGGTTACTTCCTCAATACTCGAGGGGTAAGTTTGATGGAACAAGTTATATCCATTAACAAGCTACGGCTTGGGAAATATTGGTGAGTTTCTCCTTTCCACTTAGACGACTACTTTATGGAGTCGAGTCAACAAGTATTATACTTGGGGAAAAGGGGAAACAAGCTTTACGTTTCAGAGTCATGGATTTTACTCGAACTAGGGTTATGTGTGTATGAGGCTGTGAATCAGTCCATCACTGATAATCGTGTAGGAGGCCGTGGGATGGTCCATCATTATCAAAACAGGGTCCGAGTTGCGCCAGTACCCGACTATGCCTAACCATTTGGCGGGGAGACTTGATGTATGATAGTGATTCATACACCCTTCCTTCTACATGTAGAGAAACAAATTGTGACGAGGCACAACTTATGACTGATCATCGTAAGGTTATGGCTCATGGCGCGAAATACTCCAGGATTAGTTCATCATCCAATTTGGATATTTTCTGCGACATTATCGAGAGTACCCCGATCGAAAAGCTACGGCTGGGTAACCGATAAGTGTTGGCAGGGTCAAAGATGTGGAAACCAATGATTTACAAGTGTTTACTCATCTTGATACTTCATCTGATATTGATATTCTGCTTATGGTTGATATAGCAGATGTGATTTTACGAAAAGGTTATTGGTGTACTTGAAAACCTCATCCTTTTATAAAAGACAAGAAACTCGTTCGTATTGCGATAAAGATGTCAGATATGTGATGACATATAATGATTATCTGCTTATATTCTTATTATAGCAGATATTTTGACGTAAAGGATTATATTGTGATTTTGAACTTATCTTGTTCATTTAATGATTATTTTAATCATTATACTTTCCCTATTGAGGTTCTTGGTTACAGATATTTTATTAATGTTATTAAGTATCTGTTGGATTGTGACAACCCCATGTGTATGATGGGAGATTTTGCTAAACTTTAATTAACCACTTGCTGAGCAATTCTTTCGCTCATACTTGCTTGTTATATATATATAGAGACTTTCAGTAAGAGGTAGACAGAGGAGGCTTATCTGCATAGCTCGGATAAAGCAGGCGGTATATTCTTGTGAAGACAGTAGGATCCAGCACAGCTATGCCTGGGGTAAGTTACTTACAGGGTTATTGATGTGTAATATATATAACACATTGTATAGAGTAGAACTAGTTGCTGGTATACTTCTCAACGAAGTTATACTAGTTGGATAAGAATTGTAAGACAATGTATATTGATTCAATGGATGGAATGAAGCGATTAATGTAACGATTTAAGTTCTTGTTTCTAGCCCTATAACCTAAAAGATTCTTGATGGTTGGGGTCTTAATGGATGTATTTCAGTTATTCAAAGATTACAAGGATTAATGTTGTTAAATAGGTGATTTGTTAATAAGGAATTCCGCGTGACAACCAAATCCCTGACCCCGGATTTGGGGCTGTTACAGAATGGTATCAGAGATGAGGTTATAGTAAACTAGAAACGAGAGTGTGTAGGAGTGTGTATAGTTATGTGAGAATGTCAGAGCTCATGTAGAGTTCTTGTTGGACTACTGGATGTAGTGCCAATGAATAGGTTAAGATTGGAACGTTATGTGAAGGACATGTTGAGATAGACCTCACTTCTTGTGGTGATGAAGGTCTACCAAAGGATTCACAGAGACAAGTATTGGTCGGCAGGGGGCATGGATTACCCGAGACATGGATTTAATATGATTTTAGGGGATTCCTGGGTACAGTTAGGTATTCCCCGAACTATAGGAAATTTTCAATGTAATGGTGAAGGATAAAAAGTTGGCATCGGATAGTGTGGTAGAAAAAGTTGAGATACTGGATATGCCCGACCCCGAGGCCTTTGAGTAGACACATAATGATGCGCTCCTGGAGATGGACGCTGAACTGATAGAGGAGGATCCAGAGGAGGATCTAGAGGAGGACCTCATGGAGGGTCAAGTGAAGAAGCTTGTAAGAGAGCGAATTGAATGATAAAGGTGTGATATGTTTAATTAAGGACCAGAAGGATCCTTAGAGATTGATTAAGTGATGAGACGAGGATTTAGAGTCAGTTATGATTCATCAGGAGATATGACAAGGCAAATTGAGTTGAGTCTTAAGACCAGATGAGATAGAGGTGGTATCAGCTGTTACCCACGACGGGATCGTTGGGAACTTGGCTGTTGACGTGATTGAAGTAAATTCAAGGACTAATAAGTTGAGGGCCCGACTAGCGTCCGAGGAGGAAACTATGAGGATAGAACGGAGAGACCAGAATCAGATATTGGTATTGCCAGTTTTGATGAATGACTAGTATATGGGAATGTTCTCTTTGAGTTAATGGTTAAGTCAACTAACTATTGATATATCGGCTACTCAGATGTACATGTATCTGGAAGATGTAGCATGTTTCAGTTGAAACTTTTGGATTTCCCTTCTATGGGATGTATATATATTGTGTTCCCTTCCAGCGATTAAACTTCCGACTTTATGTCGATTGTTCCGTTATGATAACTGCTTACGACTCTACCTGGTTGGACGTTCATAGAATGATTCTTCAGGCTTCGAAATAGATCTCTTAGTACTACCAGTGAGTAAATAGACTGACCAAACTTCCCTGATCTTGGAAAGAGATTCGACAAATTTTGGAAAACATTATCTTCTGATTATTAGAGGGTGTCACCGAAGAGAGTGGCAACTAGAGCAAACCCCGTGGATTGGATAAGGTGGCCACTAATTGGGTTGGTGAACAAACCCTGACTGTACAATTGATTGTAGAGATAAATTGATGAAGTTGAGATTGGATGGTAAAGGTGAAATATATTTTAAGGACCAAGACAGACCGAGGAAATCGTAGATTGACTTGAATGAAAGGCTGTTATGCCAAAAGTGTTAAGCTTGTGTAGCCCACAGGATTGATATGATAAAAAGGAATATTGGATAATTATGATTGGAATAGAGACTGGATTTAACTACGTATTTTCTAACGATCTTCCGGAATACGCCTATTGGAAGGGTAGAATTCGCCATTACTGAGGGCAACACCGATATCGAAGTTTTCGTGTAGAATAGGACGTTTGCTTGAGATGCTTGCACTGAGTTGGATAGGACTCCTTACGATTGTAAATGCGGATGATTGAATCTTTGGCGACTAGTACGAGTCGATGAGGACGTAAGTTATCGAGCACTCTAAGGTGTGCATGAAGAAGAAGACCTTAGGAGCGAACGACTATCCGTTAAAGGACCCGACATAGAAGGCATCCGTAGAAGCGTTGGCAGTAAACCCCCATTTGTAAATCGGTTTGATTGTTTCCCAGTCTATGAATTATTTAACATCTCTCCAAGCGAGAGCTTCTTTGTAAAGGATACAATCTTTCTTCTAAGTTGTATTTTCATACTTGTGTTCACCCGTACTGGGTTTCAGTTGTGCTAGAGGCCGTCATGATACCTACTTCCAGGTTCTGAAGCCCTATCAAATAAAGTTATTCAATCGTCCACTTTCATTCCAAAATGAATAATTTTATGGTGATACAACACCACTTGCTCGTTATATATACCAGTATCTTTCTGGTTAGTCTTTTCTTTTGAAATCGCACCTTGGAATTTCTCCAAGATGTCCCTTGGAGAGTTATTTGTCGAAAAACGACAATTTATTATCTTGATTTCGAATTGCTTTATATTTCTCTTCTTCTACTGAGACGAACAACCCTATTCTTATAGGGGCCACAAGGACTATCTGTCTATGTGATAGAAGTCTGATGGGATGCCATCACTTGTGTGTTGTGAAATACAAGAAGGTTAATTACCTTTAGTAATGTCTTATCTGAGGCACGCAACGTTGGTTCTTTAGATCATATTGATCTCTCAGTAAATTCTCTTATCTCAAATAATACCTATTTCAAAACTCATAATCTTACGATCACCATTGTGTGACAATTGTCTTGAAATGGTAGCTATCTTTTCAAAGCTCCATGATTATTGTTATCTCTAATGAGTACCAAGGGGATGCCAACCAGGTCAGATAAGTGAAACTCGTTGATTCGTAACGGAATCGTCTAGTACAAAAGCGAGTCCCAAAACGATTAGTATACCATTGACATATCGATAGGATCAGTTCACTCCTTCTCAAGATGGTTATACGAATGGAAAGTTGGTCAAACCATAGTTGGAAGGAATGACGACGTAATATGAAACTTCAATAACAGTGGTACCCGATAGAGACACCCTAGTGGAATGAGATTATGGAACAGTTGTGTACGAATGGACACTTCCTCTGTTTTACAATATAAGTGTCGAGGATGAAGGGGTTAAAGAACCCCAGTGATTGACGAGTTTGAGAATATATTCCAGAGAATCAAGCCGGATTACCACCAGACCAAGAAATAGAAACTGTTATGGATCAACACTAGTAGAGATGAAAAAGTAGCGACTCAGTGACAAGAATTGCTGGGCAAGAGTATGATAACACTCAGTGCACCACCGTGGGGAACCTCGGTGTGGGTTATGAGAGAGAAAATGGAATTTTGGATATGTATTTTCCGAGATTGAATTGAGAACTGGATGCCACCAGTTAAAGATTAAACCCGAGAATATACCTAAGACTGCGTTCGCTATAGGTATGGGCACGATGAGATTATAGTGATGTCATCTGGGGGATTAATGCACCCGCAACTTTTATGGATTTAATGAATCGAGTGTTCAAGGAATATTTAGATGAGTTGTTATGGTATTTATTAATGACATCTTGATATATTCAGAGGATGAGCATTTGAGAATGGTTTTAAAGGTATTACGAGAAGAACATTGGGATGCCAAATTCTCAGAGTGTGAATTCTGGCTTAAGGAAGTCCAATTTCGAGGACATATGGTTAATATCCAGAGAGTATTAGTGGATTCCGCTAAGAGAAAAGCTGTTTCAATTGGGAGAGACCAACTACACCCACAGAGGTGAGAAGTTATAGGCCGACAGGCTATTATAGGAAATCTATGCAGGACTTTGCTAAGATAGCATCATCATTGACATGACTTATGAAAAAGACTGAGAAGTTGGAATGGACTCCTAAGTGTGAGGATAGTTTTCAAGAACGAGGGTAAAGTATGTGCCCGTTTGAGTACGAACAGGAAATATATGTTATAACTAATATTTTCTTACAATTGTTTCAAGGAGTATTATTGGAGTTTATTTTCTGAAAAATTTTACAGAGAAGATATATCTAAAGGTTGGAATATGGAGATTTTATGTCATGATAGAGATCAAGATATGACTGGATACAGGAAGTAGGAATTGACATAGGATTATGACTGTTAGATACACAATCTGTAACAACCCAAATTTTCGGTAGAATTAAAACCTTTTTCATGATGATGAAGTGCATTAGTGAATAGTAACTTTATGGATGAATAGTGATTTTGGGGATTAAGAAAATTTTCATGTCACCTATGTACGAGGCGTAGTGTGGATATTTCGAAGCCACATTAATAATCTACAGAGTAAATGAGTGTATGTAAAGACGATCGGAATTCAGAAATTCCAAATTGTATTTCGGCGTAATATTTGACCAGACAGTGAATTATATATTATTATATTCAAGAAATGAGATATTAAAATTTGAGGAATTGAGGATTTAATATTTTGGAATTTTATTATATTTGATTTGAGAATTTAGAACGAAGACCACTGAGATAGTAAACCAAACGTTCTAGAAATCGCTAGAACTTTATAACGAGAATAAGCGATATCTGATCAACGAGACACGAATTGATTTAAGTGCGAGATTTGATGAATAGTGATCCGACATGAGAACCCTGTGAATATGGAATTTATGAGGGATAATAATATTTAAGGAATTAAGGATTCATCGGAACAAGAGGATGAGAGATTCTGAATTTAAGATGATTAAAACGGTCTAAGATGACCCGAAGTGAATAGTAAAATTTTCCGGACTCTGAATGGAATAAAATTTTAAAGGCAATCTTGTTAAATTATTTAATAAGCAAATGTGAAGTCGGAAATTGGATACGAGATAAAGACCTCGAGAAAGTTAGAGAAAACGAAACAAACGAGAAAACGAAATGATGATGTCACTAAGCAGAAGCTTCTTGAGAAAGCCTCATTAAATCAAGGTTAGTGCTTGATGACTCACCATCCACTACAAAAACCACAGCCATATCTATCTACATATCAAGCATATTGTTATTTCACTTTATGCAAGAGTAATCTAGAAAGCCAAACCAAAACAACAACACCACCATTCGGCCATGGAAGACAGCCTCTCGGTAAAGCGGCCGTATCTCCCTCGTTTCTCAATGGAATCACGCGTTCTATAGCTTGTTGGAAAGGTATTGAGATGCTCTACAACTCTTCTGCAGGAACCTCGTCCAGAAAAGCATGGTAAGACCTTCGTTTTTGCAGTTCTTTGAAGAGATGAATAGTAACTCCGAAAATGTTAACATGTTTTTTTTGATTTCTTTGTTTGTTACAAGCTTTGTGAGGAAGGATTAAGCTAGCCCAAGGTCATACAAGTTTGTACAAGTGTTCTTAAGTACTTTAAGAAGGTATAAACATTTCTCCTCTTGGATTATTAGTTGTAAAGGATGTTTGGGAATGATAAGAGATTGATTAGTGTTGATTAAGTGGATTAGTGTTTTAAAATGATGTTTGAGTTGATGAGCTTTATGTAAATGAAGGGTCACGTTTATTGGGCAGAAAACATGATGTTTGAGATTTTGTAAAGGTTAAGATTATTGCTTGGTTGATTTGGTTGCTTGATTGGTTAGTATAAAAATTTGGAAACGTCCGAATTATAGCCGTCGTAATGCCGAAATTTCGTTAGGGCTTAAAACAGGGCATACCCGTATCTTTAAACTTCTGACCTTAAGTCACCACTGCCATGAACAGGTAGATCTTGTTTCATAGATCATTTTGGCGAAAGAATCATAGCGTTTGAACTTACGGTTTAGGAGATATCACGATATTCGTAAAAGTAGTTTGAAACCGTAATCATTAAGTTTATTATATCATATGAACCCCTTAAATGCATAATTTTGGTGTCGAATCGAGTTTATTAAATACTAGAGATCATGATGAAGATATGAGAGAAGACCTCATGTCAAAAGAATTATTTTTGGATTTTATAAAAATGTTTGAATCAAGGTTAAGTGCGAAGGAACCCCTTAGAGGAGCACTTGGTTCTAACTTTGAAAACCACTTAGTAAAACGGGCAAACGAGATCCGATTTCCTTAAGAAAACCTTCGACTTAAGCATTGTCGATTAACATGGACTTAGCATGAGCCTAAAGCGAGATAGTAATACCTTGGTTGTGTTTCGCTTGCGTGTTTAAGCGTTGATGTATAAGTGGGTTATCCAGGGGATTAACCGTATGTTTTCTTTGACTATTGCCTAGATTGTCCGACATGGTTGCGAACCCTACCACTTCTCGAGCATCAGGAAAGTGTTCTAAACCATACTTTGTAGTATTGGTTCTATATTACTGTTGTTGCTATATAGATAGAGTTATACAGTTTTGCTATAACTGCTGATATGGTGTTATGTAAAGTGGGCTTTCGTATTTACATATAAGTTTTGAGATGAGTTATTATGAACCGGGTATCTTGTGGCTCTAAGAATAAGAGCATACTTATTTGTTTTCGACTCTAGACCGGGAGTCGGTATTTTGAGATTTGAGCATAGTTATTTTGTTAAATTATATTCTTCAAGTACCTTGAGTTAATAAATATTATTTGATATTTATTAAATACTTTTAATATAGATGGAATAGTTTATGGATTTAAAAGCGTATTTGACTTCAATAATTATGAAGTATATTTCTGAGATTTAATAAAAGTATCTGAAATATTTTCAGACTTATGGATTTCTATAAACTATTTTGAGAACTTATTCTATTTTGCTCAACAAAGATTTTCAGAAAAATACTATAAGTATATTGTTCAGGTCCCCATGATTTCAAATCAACTCCTGGCCTGTAATGGCGTCGCTTTCCTTCAAAACTGGGGAACCTTACTTAAGGAATTCGATTTTTATTTGACTTTTGAGTCAAGGATTTTGAAAGAAGAATTATTTTCAACTCAGTATTATGAGTCATGATGACTCTGGTTACTTCCTCAACACCCGAGGGGTAAGTCTGATGGAACAAGTTATATCCATTAACAAGCCACGGCTTGGGAAATATTGGTGAGTTTTTCCTTTCCACTTAGACGACTACTGACAAGGCTGTCGCGTGCCTATCAAATAATAATATCTAACAAATCCTTCTAACTATGTAGTAGGGTAAGTCTGAGTCGATCCCACAGAGACAAACGTATCAATCACTAGTTATTCTTGATTCAATTCAACTAAGCAAGTAACACAATAAATTGTTGAGAGATTATTAATCTAAATATTATACTAAAGCAAATTGTATTGTATTATCAATTAACTAAAACATCTAGAATTAAGTATCCCCACTAGCATGAATCAATGCAATTATGATTTTCCACCCCAATTAATCATACGCTACTCAAGAGGAAAGATGCGCCCTATAAAATACCAATAACCTCTCTCGAGTATTAATGGTTTCTCTAAAAATACACTCAAGCCTATTTTCATGGTATCATGCAATTTAGAGACATTAAACACAGCATCATAACTTCCTAACAATCCGTTCTACCTATTTTCATGGAGAAGTTCATGTCCTTATTGGATAAATCACAACCATCTAAGTCCAACTTTCGATGATAAATAGATATTAGGTTCAAACAATACGCATAATCACGTCTGACATGTTATTGTTAATTAAGCACAACTCAATAAGCAAGAGCATACAACATAACTAAACTGGGGGGTTATGGAAAATCATACATCAATCATAACTAGGGTTCAACTTAACCCTAGATTAAATAACTACTCACTCATAATTAAACTAACAAAACACATAATATAATAAGAACACATGATAATATTAAGAACAGAGAATAAAAACCTTTAATCTTTTTCCAAGAAGAAAAGTACAAGATCCGCTCTGTCTGTATGTATCTATGTATATATGTATATATGTCTCCCTATCTCTCAGATCTGATGTCTATGTATATATCCTCAAATATTTTAATGCCTTGAGGAAAGTACAAGTATGTTTCCTAAACTGATTCTGTTTTACAAGGAAAATTCGTAGCTGACTTTTCTTCAGTAATTCTGAGCCGTTCCTGATGTAATTTGATAATTGGACCACTTTAGAATAAAAGAGATTTCCATTATCTTCGTGTGGGCTGTTAAATCGTCCAATTCTGACTTTTACATCTCAAGATATGACCGAAACAGTGAATTATGTGCAGGCAGCCCAACAAATCCGATTTTCCTTCTAATAAATCTCCAAATTAAGCTCTTTATTCTCCAATCCTTCCAAGTTTAGGATTTCCTTACTTCCTACAATAAAACATTAAAATTTATTAAATAAAAATCCAATTAAATGCAAAATATAATAAATATGAGGAATAAAATCATATAAAATATATATAAATATATAATCTATCAAACATCCCCACACTTAGCATTTTGCACGTCCTCGGGCAAATAAAGAAATAAAAATAATACTAACTAATAGGACCACCACTTTCGTAGATGACACGATTGCATTGAGCATATGCAACAAGCCGTTAAACCCCTAGGCAGCCCTAGTAGGACGAGTTTTGTCTCGTGAGGGTTTGTAGATGATATACCCACAAAATCAAATATTTTCAACCACCAAGTCTCTCAAACATGCAACATGTCATAGTACTCCACACATTGCAAATTTCAATCACATAACAACATGGAAGTGTCTGAAAGTACAAGTACTCTCACTTTAAGCATCATTAACACAAAATAATCCAAGTATGCACACAATGTCTAGATAGACAAAAATATCATGAGATAGACATCAAAGTCGCATTCAATAAGTAAGCATGCCATAGATAGAATTCTCACATTGCTCTCAATTCACACAAGTGTATGGGTATAAGTGTATCGCTCAAGTTCAATCAATGTACTCATGTGCTACCATATGCTTGGTTGTCCACCAAATCTCCACCACCTCGTATATATGCATACATGAATCAAAAGGTCTTCGTTAAAGGTTGTAACGAGGCTTAGGTACGGGGTAGGATATCAAAGAAACAGGCTAACAAGTGGTTAAACTTGATAACTGATAGAGAATAATGTTCACTTTTAATTAAAGCACCCAACATGAAAATTAGATCATGTAAAAGTTGATCAAGCTTTCACAAGCATTAAACTTCAAAGCACATATACCCCATGTACTTTCCCACTTTCACATTGTATCAATCAAATGAACACAACTCTACTTTATCTTCCTCTTGCTCATAACTTCTCTTTTTTTTTTCTTTTTTTTTTCAAAAGTCAAGTCATTCTCCAGTAACCAAGGACAGTGAAAAGTCACCAAGAATGTACTTAATACCAGCACACATGGATCGTCCCTTTAATATGACATTGCACTTGCCACCCATTGATCTCAAAGGAGTACTTGATACTTGTTTGCAACTTTCATACCATATTGTATCCCACCAAAACGAAATCCCCACACTAAATATTCACCAACCCTTGAATTGAATCAATATGCTCTACCAGTAAATCACGACAAGAATAAATAAGTAGGCTCAAAAATTTTTAGATTGGTGATATACGAAAGAAACGGATATAAGCTCAAGGGGTTCACTAAGGATTATTTTTTATATGGGTACTGTTTTGGGTAAATGAGGTTAATCCTAGTGCCTTTATCATATTCATGCATACACATATCATGTAGTCTCAAAACGGTTTAAAACAAGTTCTAGAGCAACATGAATCATGATGAACAACACACAACAAAAAAAATGGATTGATAAAAAATCTATCAATCATAAATTAGGCTCAAATCCTCACATGGTGAAAGCATGCTTAACTCACTAAAATTGATCAAGAAGCATCTCAAGTTTTCAAATTTTCGCAAGCACACACAAGGAATTACCAAGCATCAAATGATTTTTCATGAATATGACACTCAGAATTAATCATGCGAAATTAATCTACACAATGTGTACTTATCAATGCTAACATGCTTTTGAGACAAGGCAATTATATACAAAAAGTTTTAAATTTTTTAAATTTTTTTGGATTTTTATAATATATAATTTTTTTTGGGTTTTTTACGTCATTGAGAACTCATCCCCACACTTAAGTGGTTCATTGTCCTCAATGAATAATATATATAAATATACAAAACTAACAAGATCCTAAAAGAAATACAAAAAGAATAAGAGTGAAAAATTATACAAAGAAAGGTTAGAAATACTCCCCTAGTGCATGAAGTCCCGGTTGGAAAATGTGGGAGAGTGTTCCTCCTCCAAAATCTTGGGTTGCCTCCCAAGAAGCGCTTTTTTAAGGTCTTTAGCTCGACCTTCTTGTTAATCAACCTGGTGAATGGATCGAAAGTGGAGCATCCACTTTCTCAACATATTTTCTTATGATCTCTCCCAAAAACTTATAAGTTTCATCCAAAGCTTTATCCAACAATACAACTCTTCTATCTCGAGCAAACTTTAAGAGTGCAACAACTATCCTTGACGTGTCTTCTCGTGAGACAAACTTAAAAAGAAATTTAATAAGTAAGTCTTCCCAAGTGGTAATGGAATTTGAGGGTAACGAAAATAACCAATTTTTAGCTCCATCCCTTAAAGAGAAAGGGAATAATCGAAGTCGAATGGCCTCATCAGAAACTCCATCACACTTAATATTATCACAAATCTTCAAAAAGTTTTCAATATGAGCATCAGGATCTTCAACAGATAATCCACCAAACTGAATTTCACCAATCGATTTCATTGTTGAAGGCTTTAAATCAACATTAGTGACATGTAAATCTCTCACCAAAATTGTAGGAGGTTTAGAGAGGAAAATATTAGCCTTCATATCTTGATCTTCACCCAAGGTCTTAACCATAAGAACAGCTTCATTACTCTTTTCAAGATCACTCTTCTCCATAGATGGGTTAAGCGAAGAGTTGGAAAATTTAAATTCCAATTTCTCATCTCCAACTTCAAAAGAAATTTTTCCATACATCATATCAACTTTTGCACCAGCTGTAGCTAAGAAAGGTCTCCCAAGAATAATAGAATTTTGTGCATCTTCCTCCATCTCCATGACAACAAAATCACATGGAATAAAAAACTTTCCTACCTTGACAGGAACATCTTCAAGTATTCCAAGTGGAAATTTTACACTTCTATCTGCCAATTGTAGAGATATACGTGTGGGTTTGAGTTCACCCATCTGAAGCTTATTGCAGATTGATAAGGGCATTAGACTTACACTTGCCCCAAGATCACATAGAGCTCTTTTGATTTCAAAATTTCCAAGTTTCACAGGAATAGAATAGCTACCTGGATCAGTTAGCTTTTTAGGAAGACTATTCTGCAAGATAGCAGTGCACTCTGCCGTTAATGAGATAGTAGAACTTTCTTCAATTTTTATTTTATTTGACAATAATTCCCTAAGGAACTTCCCATAAGAAGGCATCTCATTGATAGCATCTAAGAAAGGGATATTAAGTTCTAACCTCTTCAAGATATCCATAAACTTTAAAAACTTCTCTTCAAGCCTAGCTTGCACCAACCTTTGAGGAAACGGAACAGGTGGTACGTAAGGTCTGACAGGAGCAACTATGGGTTCCTTCTTCTCTTCTACAATCGCTTCTTGCACAATCACATTTTCAGATTGAATTTTCTCCCCATCTTCTTCAACGTTCAAATTATCACTACTCATCTTCATCTCCGGCCCTTGAAATTCCTTATCACTTCTTAAAGTTATAGCATTCACATGGGCTCTATGTGGTTGTTCAGTTTGGCCAGGAAGTTGGCTTGAAGACTTGTTAAGTTGATTCAACTGTTGAGCAATTTGAGTGATTGAATTCTCCATCAACTTGTTATGAGCTTTTATCTCATTGATACTTGATTCAAAGTAATCATTCTTCTTTGCCTGTGTAGAGATAAATCCTTCCAAAAGATTTTCCAAGTTAGATTTTTGTGGCTGAGCTGGTTGAAAACCTGGCGGCTGAGAAAAGTTATTTTGTGGAGGTTGAGCTTGAGCCTGGTTATTTCTGTAGGAGAAATTAGGATGATCTCTCCAACCTGGATTGTATGTGTTGGAGTAAAGATTATATTGTGGCCTTTGATTTTGGTTGTAGAGGGCATTTGCTTGTTCCATTGCTGTTCCAGAGGGATTGTATTGACAAGCATGTTGAGTGTGTCCAACTACACCACATATTTCACATGAGGCAACCGTAGATGAAGTTCTAGAATCCAATTGCTCAATCTTCTTAACCATTGCCTGCATAGTAGTATTCAACATGGTTAGAGCATCAACATCATACTTACCACCCTTCTTTGGATGATTTCTGTCACTGTAAGGATAATTATCATTAGACGCCATCTCGTCTAACAAAGTTTTTGCATCCTCCGTACTCTTTTTCATAATAGATCCACCAGAAGAAGCATCAACAAAATTTCGAAACTCTTGTGTTAACCCATTGTAGAATGTTTGGATCAACAACCAGTCAGGAATTCCATGGTGAGGGCATTGTCTCTGAAGTCGTTTGAATTTTCTCCAAGCATCATGAAGTGACTCGTCATCATCTTGACGAAAGTTAGATATTTCATTCCTGAGCTTTGAAGTCTTCTTCTGACTAAAGAATTTAAGTAGAAACGCCTTTGCTAGACTATCCCAAGTAGTGAATGTGTTTGGTCTTTCATCCTTCAACCAATCTTTTGCTGCATCTTGGAGAGAGAATGGAAATAAGCGCAGCTTAATAGCATCATCACTAACATTGGTCAGCTTTATAGTATCACACTTTTCCAGAAAACTTTCAAGATGATCAACAGGATTTTCAGTTGATAATCCTGCGAAAGAATCATTAGAGACAAATTGTATGAATTGTGGCTTGAGTTCAAAGTGGGTAGCCGTGATTGTTGGTCTGACAATGCTTGAGAGTACGCCTGTAGCATCTGGCATACCATGCTCCCTGAGAGCCTTAGCTGCTGTCTCACCCATAACTTCCTTGTCTTTATCTTTCCTTCGTAATCCTGTTTGTCTTCTTGCTGTAGCTTCAATTTCAGGATCAAGAGCAATCAAATTTTCTGTACCTGAACTTCGTGTGTGCATGCAACGAGAGAACTAGAAACAAAGATCAAATAACAAGGGAATAATAGCCGAAGCAACACAACCAAAAGACTTAGTTAAACAAACTCAAAAATTAACTAATCTAATACCGCTTTGTCCCCGGCAGCGGCGCCAAAAATTTGACAAGGCTGTCGCGTGCCTATCAAATAATAATATCTAACAAATCCTTCTAACTATGTAGTAGGGTAAGTCAGAGTCGATCCCACAGAGACAAACGTATCAATCACTAGTTATTCTTGATTCAATTCAACTAAGCAAGTAACACAATAAATTGTTGAGAGATTATTAATCTAAATATTATACTAAAGCAAATTGTATTGTATTATCAATTAACTAAAACATCTAGAATTAAGTATCCCCACTAGCATGAATCAATGCAATTATGATTTTCCACCCCAATTAATCATACGCTACTCAAGAGGAAAGATGCGCCCTATAAAATACCAATAACCTCTCTCGAGTATTAATGGCTTCTCTAAAAATACACTCAAGCCTATTTTCATGGTATCATGCAATTTAGAGACATTAAACACAGCATCATAACTTCCTAACAATCCGTTCTACCTATTTTCATGGAGAAGTTCATGTCCTTATTGGATAAATCACAACCATCTAAGTCCAATTTTCGATGATAAATAGATATTAGGTTCAAACAATACGCATAATCACGTCTGACATGTTATTGTTAATTAAGCACAACTCAATAAGCAAGAGCATACAACATAACTAAACTGGGGGGGTTATGGAAAATCATACATCAATCATAACTAGGGTTCAACTTAACCCTAGATTAAATAACTACTCACTCATAATTAAACTAACAAAACACATAATATAATAAGAACACATGATAATATTAAGAACAGAGAATAAAAACCTTTAATCTTTTTCCAAGAAGAAAAGTACAAGATCCGCTCTGTCTGTATGTATCTATGTATATATGTATATATGTCTCCCTATCTCTCAGATCTGATGTCTATATATATATCCTCAAATATTTTAATGCCTTGAGGAAAGTACAAGTACGTTTCCTAAACTGATTCTGTTTTACAAGGAAAATTCGTAGCTGACTTTTCTTCAGTAATTCTGAGCCGTTCCTGATGTAATTTGATAATTGGACCACTTTAGAATAAAAGAGATTTCCATTATCTTCGTGTGGGCTGTTAAATCGTCCAATTCTGACTTTTACATCTCAAGATATGACCGAAACAGTGAATTATGTGCAGGCAGCCCAACAAATCCGATTTTCCTTCTAATAAATCTCCAAATTAAGCTCTTTATTCTCCAATCCTTCCAAGTTTAGGATTTCCTTACTTCCTACAATAAAACATTAAAATTTATTAAATAAAAATCCAATTAAATGCAAAATATAATAAATATGAGGAATAAAATCATATAAAATATATATAAATATATAATCTATCAACTACTTTGTGAAGTCGAGTCAACAAGTAGTATACTTGGGGGAAGGGGAAACAAGCTTTACGTTTCAGAGTCATGGATTTTACTCGAACTAGGAGTATGTGTGTATGAGGCTGTGAATCAGTCCATCACTGATAATCGTGTAAGAGGCTGTGGGACGGTCCATCATTATTAACTAGGGTCCGAGTTGCGCCGGTACCCGACTATGCCTAACCATTTGGCGGGGAGACTTGATGTATGATAGTGATTCATACACCCTTCCTTCTACATGTAGAGAAACAAATTGTGACGAGGCACAACTTATGACTGATCATCGTAAGGTTGTGGCTCCTTGCACGAGATACTCCAGGATTAGTTCATCATCCAATTTGGATATTTTCTGCAACATTATCGAGAGTACCCCGATCGGAAAGCTACGGGCTGGGTAACCGATAAGTGTTGGCAGGGTCAAAAGTATTGGAACGTATTCGTATCACGATAAAGAGTACAGATATATGTTGAATCTCTGCTTATGATTATAATAAAGCAGACATGTTTTCTTAAAAAGGTTATTGGTGTACTTTGAAACCTCATCCTTTTATAAAAGACAAGAACTTGGTCATATTGCGATAAAGATTTCAGATATTTTTTGATATATGATGACTCCCTACTCAAAACAGATAAGTTACAATAAATTACTTGTAACATGATTTCAAAGTATTGGTTAACTTTATGCACAGACTTAGCATAAGAGATATGGTGATATAAAAGATGATATTGATTTTCCTTATCAGTAAGATTACCTTGAAACTTTTCATCCTACCTTCGATAAAGGCTATAGATATATCATCGTATTTGAGTTATATGTATTATTCTGCTTATATATTCATATAGCAGATATTTTGAACGGAAACGTCAGTATTGTGATGATGAACTTATCTTATTCATCTGAGGATTATTTTAATCGTTGTACTTTCCCTATTGAGGTTACTTGGCTACAGATATTTCATTACTAATATTAGATATCTGTTGAAGTTTGAAAACCCCATGAGTATGATGGGATAGTTTTGTTAAACTATAGTAACCACTTGCTCAGCAATTCTTTCGCTCATACTTGCTTGTTTTATATATATATAGACTTTCAGCAAGAGGTTGACAGAGGAGGCTTATCTGCATAGCTCGGATAAAGCAGGCAACATATTCTTGTGCAGACAGTAGGATTCAACACAGTTATAGCTGGAGCAAGTTACAGACAGGTTATTGATATGTAATATATATATATTGTATTGTATAAAGTAGAACTAGTTGCTGGTATACTTCTCAACGAAGTTATACTAGTTGGATAAGATTTATAAGACCATGTGATTGGATTCAATGGATGTAATACAGTGAGTATGTAACGATTTCAGTTCTTGTTTCTAGCCCTATAACCTAAAAGATTCTTGATGGTTGGGGTATTAATGGATGTATTTCAGTTGTTCAGAGATTACATATGGATTAATGTTGTTAAACAGGTGATTTGTTAATGTGGATTTCCGCGTGACGACCAAATCCCTGACCCCGGATTTGGGGCTGTTACAGAATGGTATCAGAGATGAGGTTATAGTAAACTAGAAACGAGAGTGAGTAGGAGTGTGTATAGTTATGTGAGAACGTCAGAACTCATATAGAGTTCATGTTGGACTATTGAATATAGTACCAATGAATAGGTTAAGATGGGAATGCTATGTTGAAGAATGTGATGAGGGAGATCTCACTTCTTGTGGTTTTGGATGTCTACCAAAGATTCACAGAGACAAGTATTGGTCGGTAGGGGGCATAGATCGCCTGAGACATGAATTTAAGATGATTTTAGGGGATTCCTGGATGCAATTAGGTATTCCCCGAACTATAGGAAATGATCAATGTGATGATGAAGGATAGAAAGTTGACATCCGGTATTGTGATAGAGATGGCTGAGATGCTGGATATGCCAGACCCTGAGGCCTCTGAGTAGACACATTATGATGCGCTCCTTGAGATGGATGCTGACCCGATGAAGGAGGATCTAGAGGAGGATCTAGAGAAGGACCCCATAGAGGGCCGAGGGAAGAATCTTGTAGAGAGCGAGCCGGTTGATAAAGATGTGATATGTTTACTTGAGGACCCGAAGAATCCTTAGAGAATGATTAGGTGATGAGACGAGAATTTATAGTCGATTATGATTCATCAAAGAGGTATGATGAAGCGAATAGAGTGGAGTCTTAAGAACAGATAAGATAGAGGTGGTATCAGCTGTTACCCACGACTGGATCGTTGGAAACTTGGTTGTTGATTTGATTTAAATAAATGCAAGGACAAATGAGTTGAGGGCCCGGCTGGCGGCCAAGGAGGAAATTACGGGGATAGAACTGAGAGGCCCGAATCAGATCTAGGCATTGCCAGTTTTGATGAATGACTAGTTATATGGTAATGTTCTCTTTGAGTTGGTGGTTGGGTAGACTGACTATTGGTAATATTGACTATTCGGACGTATATGTATCATGGAGGTGTGGCATGTTTAGTTGGAAACTTTTGATTTCCCTTATATGGGATGTATATATATTGTGTTCCCTTCCAACGATCAAACTTCTGACTTTATGTCGATTGTTCCGTTATGATAACTGCTTACGACTCTACCTGGTTGGACGTTCATAGAATGATTCTTCAGGCTTCGAAATAGATTTCTTAGTACTACCAGTGAGTAAATAGACTGACCAAACTTCCCTGATCTTGGAAAGAGATTCGACAAATTTTGGAAAACATTGTCTTTCTGATTATCAGAGAATGTCACCGAAGAGAGTGGCAACTAGAGCAAACCTCGTGGATTGGATAAGGTAGCCGCAATATGGGTTGGTGGACCGACCCTGATTATTACAAATGATTGAAGAGATAAATGATGAAGTTGAGATTGGACGGTAAAGGTGAAATATATTTTAAGGACCAAGACAGACTGAGGAATTAGGAGATTGACTTAAATGAGAGGCTGTTATGCCAAAAGTGTTAAGCCTAGGTAGTACCCGGGATTGATATGGGAAGAAGGAATATTGGATATAAGGATGATTGAATCAGAGACCGGATTTGAGTATGTATTGTCTACCGATCTTCCGGATTACCGCCTACTCGAAGGATGGAATTCGCCATTACCAAGGGCGGCACCGATATTGAAGTCTTCGTGTGGAATAGAATGTTTGCTTGAGATGATTGCGCTGAGTTGGATAAAACTCCTGACGATTGTAAATGCGGATGGTTGGATCTTTGGCGACTAGTACGAGTCGATAAGGACGTAAGTTATCGAGCACCCTAAGGTGCATGAAGAAGAAAACTTTAGAATCGAATGATTGTCCGTTAGATAAGCCGACATAGAAGGCATCCATAAGAGACGTTGGAAGTACCCTTTCCATTTGAAAATCGTTTTGATTACCCCCCCCCCCTCCCCGATTTATGAATTATTTGACATCTCTCTAAGCGAGAGCTTCCTTATATGGGATATACTTCTTCTAAGTTATATTGCTGTTGTGTTCACCCGTACTGGGTTT
Source organism: Heracleum sosnowskyi (assembly GCA_030848705.1). NCBI lineage: Eukaryota > Viridiplantae > Streptophyta > Magnoliopsida > Apiales > Apiaceae > Heracleum > Heracleum sosnowskyi. The sequence continues at coordinate 74,393,180 of CM061242.1, forward strand.
CAATTATGCCATAGGCTGTCATGATACCTACTTTCAGGTTTCTGAAGTCCCGTCAAATGATGTTATTTAAAACTTCCACTTTTCTTCAATAATGAACAGTCTGATGGTGGTACAACACCACTTGCTGGATATATATACCAGTATCTTCCTGGTTATCCTCTTCTTTTGGAATCGCATCTTGGAATTTCCTCCAAAATGTCCCTTTGAGAATTAATTGTCGAAAGATTATAATTTATTACCTTGATTTCGAATTGCTTCATACTTCTCTACTTCCACTGAGATGAACAACTCTATTCTTATAGGGGCCACAAGGACTATCTGTCTGGGTGATAGAAGTCTGATGGGACGCCATCACTTGTGTGTTGTGAAATACAAGAAGGCTAATTACCTTTAGTAATGTCTTATCTGAGGCACACAACGTTGGTTCTTTAGATCATAGTGATCTCTCAGTAAAATCTCTTACCTTAGCGGTAGATATTTCAAAACTCGTAATTGTATGATCACCGTTGTATGACATTTGTCTTGATATGGCCGTGACCCTTTCAGAGCTCCATGATTTTTGTTATCTCTAATGAATTCCAAAGGGATGCCAACCAGGTCAGATAAGTGAAACTCGTCAATATAGAATTAGATTCGCAACGGAATCGTCTAGTACAAGAACGAGTCCCAAAATGATTAGTATGTCAGTGACATATCGATGGAAGCAGTTCACTCCTTCTCAAGAAGGTTATACAAATGGAAAGTTGGTCAAACCATAGTTGGAAGGAATAACGACGTAATGTGAAGCTTCAATGACAGTGGTGCCCGATAGAGACACCATAGTGGAGTAAGATTATGGAACAGTTGTGTACGAATGGACACTGTCCTTGTTTTGCAGAATAAGTGTCGAGGATGAAGGAGTTAAAGAACCCCAGTGATTGACGAGTTGATAATGTATCCCAGAGAATCTACCCGGATTACCACCGGACCGAGAAATAGAAATCGTTACGGATTATCCCCAGTAGAGATGAAAGAGTAGCGACTCAATGACAAGAATTGCTGGGCAAGAGTATGGTAAGACTCAGTGCACCACCGTGGGGAACCTCGATGTGGGTTGTGAGAGAAAATGGAATCTTGGATATGTATATCGACTAACAAGAGTTGAACGAGATTATCAGTAGGAGTAATGACTTACTACTAAGGGTAAATGATTTGCTAAACTAGCTAAGAGATGCTGTGTACCTTTCTGATATTGATTTGAGAACTGGATACCACCAGTTAAAGATTAAACCCGAAGGTATACCTAAGACTGCGTTCGCCCTAAGGTTGGACACTATGAGATTCAGTAATGTCGTGCGGGTTGACTAATGCAACCGCAACTTTTATGGATTGAATGGATCGAGTGTTCAAGGAATATTTAGATGAGTTTGTTATCATATTTATTGATGACGCCTTGGTATATTCAGAGGATGAGCATTGAGGATGGTTTTAAAAGAGTTGGTGTAAATTCTGAATTAAGGAAGTCCAATTTCTAAGACATGGGGATTGTATCCAGGGAGTATGCGTGGATCCCACCAAGATAAAAGCTGTTTCAAATTGGGAAAGACCAACTGCACCCATAGAGGTGAGAAGTTATAGGCCGACAAGCTATTATAGGAAATTTGTGCAGGACTTTGCTAAGATAACATAATCATTGACATGACTTATGAAAAAGACTGAGAAGTTGGAATGGACTCCTAAGTGTGAGGAGAATTTTCAAAAACGAGGGTAAAGGATGTGCCCGTTTGAGTACGAACAGGAAATATATATTATAACTAATATTTTCTTACAATTGTTTCAAGGAGTATTATTGGAGTTTATTTCTGGAAAATTTTACAGAGATGGTATATCTAAAGGATGGAGTATTAAGATTGTATGTCATGATAGAGATCGAAATATGACTGGATACAGGAAGTAGGAATTGACATAGGATTATGACTGTCAGATACGCAATCATCAGGGAATGCCAGTGTGGTGGCCGATGCCTTAGTCAAAATGAGAAAGAGATGGATTCCGAAGATTCGGGAATTCAAGGATGAGATTTTATACAAGACCCATAGTCCAAGATATTAGATGCACCTAGATGGTACCATAATGAATAGGGATACCACCTTACGAGGCCGTTATAGAAAGAGTTGTCGCTCTTCCTTGTGTGGGAGGAGGCTGGCAAGATAAAGATATTGGAAACCGAGTTAATTCGACAAACCAAAGAAATAAAAGATTTTACCAGCAAACGGCTAGTGAAAGCCCAGGATGGATAGAGTTAGTACTGCAATGGATAAGCTAAATGGCATGTTGAAGAATGATAGGCCAATTTATATTGGTATATTTCTCTGCAAACGAGATAAAGAATATGAGGTTGGAGATGTGTGATGTTAAGGGTATTCCTGTGGAAGTTATGGATTGAAATGATTAAGTGTTAAGGAACAAGGTTGTCAACCTAATAAGGAATCGTGAGAAAATCAAGATGTGGAAGAATCCACCTGGAAGTTGAAAGAGTGTAACAAGGAAGATGTAACCCCAGTGATTCCTAAACTGATTCCGGGACGGAATCCTTTTAAGGAGGGGAGACTGTAACAACCCAAATTTTCGGTAGAATTAAAACCTTTTTCATGATGATGAAGTGCATTAGTGAATAGTAACTTTATGGATGAATAGTGATTTTGGGGATTAAGAAAATTTTCATGTCACCTATGTACGAGGCGTAGTGTGGATATTTCGAAGCCACATTAATAATCTACAGAGTAAATGAGTGTATGTAAAGACGATCGGAATTCAGAAATTCCAAATTGTATTTCGGCGTAATATTTGACCAGGCAGTGAATTATATATTATTATATTCAAGAAATGAGATATTAAAATTTGAGGAATTGAGGATTTAATATTTTGGAATTTTATTATATTTGATTTGAGAATTTAGAACGAAGACCACTGAGATAGTAAACCAAACGTTCTAGAAATCACTAGAACTTTATAACGAGAATAAGCGATATCTGATCAACGAGACACGAATTGATTTAAGTGCGAGATTTGATGAATAGTGATCCGACATGAGAACCCTGTGAATATGGAATTTATGAGGGATAATAATATTTAAGGAATTAAGGATTCATCGGAACAAGAGGATGAGAGATTCTGAATTTAAGATGATTAAAACGGTCTAAGATGACCCGAAGTGAATAGTAAAATTTTCCGGACTCTGAATGGAATAAAATTTTAAAGGCAATCTTGTTAAATTATTTAATAAGCAAATGTGAAGTCGGAAATTGGATACGAGATAAAGACCTCGAGAAAGTTAGAGAAAACGAAACAAACGAGAAAACGAAATGATGATGTCACTAAGCAGAAGCTTCTTGAGAAAGCCTCATTAAATCAAGGTTAGTGCTTGATGACTCCATCCACTACAAAAACCACAGCCATATCTATCTACATATCAAGCATTATTGTTATTTCACTTTATGCAAGAGTAATCTAGAAAGCCAAACCAAAACAACAACACCACCATTCGGCCATGGAAGACAGCCTCTCGGTAAAGCGGCCGTATCTCCCTCGTTTCTCAATGGAATCACGCGTTCTATAGCTTGTTGGAAAGGTATTGAGATGCTCTACAACCCTTCTTCAGGAACCTCGTCCAGAAAAGCATGGTAAGGCCTTTGTTTTTGCAGTTCTTTGAAGAGATGAATAGTAACTCCGAAAATGTTAACATGTTTTTTTTGATTTCTTTGTTTGTTACAAGCTTTGTGAGGAAGGATTAAGCTAGCCCAAGGTCATACAAGTTTGTACAAGTGTTCTTAAGTACTTTAAGAAGGTATAAACATTTCTCCTCTTGGATTATTAGTTGTAAAGGATGTTTGGGAATGATAAGAGATTGATTAGTGTTGATTAAGTGGATTAGTGTTTTAAAATGATGTTTGAGTTGATGAGCTTTATGTAAATGAAGGGTCACGTTTATTGGGCAGAAAACATGATGTTTGAGATTTTGTAAAGGTTAAGATTATTGCTTGGTTGATTTGGTTGCTTGATTGGTTAGTATAAAAATTTGGAAACGTCCGAATTATAGCCGTCGTAATGCCGAAATTTCGTTAGGGCTTAAAACAGGGCATACCCGTATCTTTAAACTTCTGACCTTAAGTCACCACTGCCATGAACAGGTAGATCTTGTTTCATAGATCATTTTGGCGAAAGAATCATAGCGTTTGAACTTACGGTTTAGGAGATATCACGATATTCGTAAAAGTAGTTCGAAACCGTAATAGTTAAGTTTGTTATATCATATGAACCCCTTAAATGCATAATTTTGGTGTCGAATCGAGTTTATTAAATACTAGAGATCATGATGAAGATATGAGAGAAGACCTCATGTCAAAAGAATTATTTTTGGATTTTATAAAAATGTTTGAATCAAGGTTAAGTGCGAAGGAACCCCTTAGAGGAGCACTTGGTTCTAACTTTGAAAACCACTTAGTAAAACGGGCAAACGAGTAGACTATGAGTAGACTATTAAAAACAAATCAATATTTGAGTATGGCCATGCATTTCATAGTCTCACTCAATCAAGAGGCCAATAATATCTCTCCTAATTATAGGAGGGTTAAATCCTTTATCTATCATTCATATTTCTCATACGACTCATAATATACCCGATGTACACTTTTATCATTACCCGGTCAAAGGTAACTTTTAATGTAGTCAAAGTACATTAATCCTCGTATAGAAATATAATGATCTCAAGTCAGAGGATCATTACACCACTATCATTGTGAGTCTTTCTTATGACTTTATAAAACATGAAGAATCTCACTGTGGGTCTATCCAGTGCCATGTAGAATATTACATGCACCTATGTTCTTGACTTTAGTATCACTATACCAATGACCAATGAGATGTGGTCATCTGTCAGCAAACATACTAATCTTTATGCATTATAGTTGTCCCAAACTTACAATGCTCGATTAGGGATATTTAGGAATATAAACACTATTCTTATAATCTCATTTCTAAGTCACATACTTAAAGATATAGAATACGTGTTGTATGTTCCAAGGACATTTATTATACTAATATTTATATCGCAGTAAATAAAGACATAATAAATTAATGTAGAATAATCGATAGAACATAATCATTAATTAACAAAAGTATTTCCTAGAAGCACAATGGCATTGTCTCTAGGGCACTAACACTAACAAGTTCATCATCCAATTTGGATATTTTCTGCAACATTATCGAGAGTACCCCGATCGGAAAGCTACGGGCTGGGTAACCGATAAGTATTGGCAGGGTCAAAAGTATTGGAACGTATTCGTATCACGATAAAGAGTACAGATATATGTTGAATCTCTGCTTATGATTATAATAAAGCAGACATGTTTTCTTAAAAAGGTTATTGGTGTACTTTGAAACCTCATCCTTTTATAAAAGACAAGAACTTGGTCATATTGCGATAAAGATTTCAGATATATTTTGATATATGGTGACTCCCTACTCAAAACAGATAAGTTACAATAAATTACTTGTAACATGATTTCAAAGTATTGGTTAACTTTATGCACAGACTTAGCATAAGAGATATGGTGATACAAAAGATGATATTGATTTTCCTTATCAGTAAGATTACCTTGAAACTTTTCATCCTACCTTGGATAAAGGCTATAGATATATCATCGTATTTGAGTTATATGTATTATTCTGCTTATATATTCATATAGCAGATATTTTGAACGGAAACGTCAGTATTGTGATGATGAACTTATCTTATTCATCTGAGGATTATTTTAATCGTTGTACTTTCCCTATTGAGGTTACTTGGCTATAGATATTTCATTACTAATATTAGATATCTGTTGAAGTTTGAAAACCCCATGAGTATGATGGGATAGTTTTGTTAAACTATAGTAACCACTTGCTGAGCAATTCTTTCGCTCATACTTGCTTGTTTTATATATATATAGACTTTCAGCAAGAGATTGACAGAGGAGGCTTATCTACATAGCTCGGATAAAGCAGGCAACATATTCTTGTGCAGATAGTAGGATTCAACACAGTTATAGCTGGAGCAAGTTACAGACAGGTTATTGATATGTAATATATATATATATTGTATTGTATAAAGTAGAACTAGTTGCTGGTATACTTCTCAACGAAGTTATACTAGTTGGATAAGATTTATAAGACCATGTGATTGGATGCAATGGATGTAATACAGTGAGTATGTAAAGATTTCAGTTCTTGTTTCTAGCCCTATAACCTAAAAGATTCTTGATGGTTGGGGTATTAATGGATGTATTTCAGTTGTTCAGAGATTACATATGGATTAATGTTGTTAAACAGGTGATTTGTTAATGTGGATTTCCGCGTGACGACCAAATCCCTGACCCCGGATTTGGGGCTGTTACACAATCACCCAGGGAAGGCCAATGTGGTGGCCAACACCTTAGTCAAAATGAGAAAGAGATGGATTCCGAAGATTCGGGAACTCAAGGATAAGATTTTATACAAGACCCATAGTCCAAGATATTAGATGCACCTAGACGGTACCATAATAGGAATGCCACCTTACGAGGCCGTTATGAGAAGAGTCGCCGCTCTCCCTTGTGTAAGAAAGAGGCCGGCAAGATAAAGATTTTGGAAACCGAGTTAATTCAACAAACCAAAGAGACAAAAGATTTTACCAGCAAACGGCAAGTGAAAGCCAAGACGGATAGAGTTAGTACTGCTATTGATAAGCTAAATGGCATGTTGAAGAATGACAAGCCAATTTATATTGGTATATTTCTGCGCAAACGAGATAAAGAATATGAGATTGGAGATGTATGATGTTAAAGGTATTCCTGTGGAAGTTATGGATAGAAACGAGTAAGTATTAAGGAACAAGGTTGTCAACCTAATAAGGAATCGTGAGAAAATCAAGATGTGGAAGAATCCACCTGGAAGTTGAAAGAGTGTAACAAGGAAGATGTAACCCCAGTAATTCCTAAACTGATTCTGTAACAACCAAAAATTTTCGGTAGAATTAAAACTTTTTCATGATGTTGAAGTGCATCAGAGAATAGTGAATTTGATGGATGAATAGTGATTTTGAGAAGTAAGAAAATTTTTCATGCCACCTATGGACGAAGCATGGTATGGATATACCGAAGTTATATTAAGGATCTACAGAGTAAATGAGTGTATGTAAAGACGATCGGAATTCAGAAATTCCAACTTGCGTTTTGGTGTAATATTTGACCAGGAAGTGAGTCATATATTGTTACACACAAGAAATAAGATATCAAATTTAAGGAATTAAGGATTTAATATTTTGGAATTTTATTATATTTGAATTGAGAAGTTAGAATGAAAACCACTGAGGCAGTGGAATGAATGTTCTAGGAACCGCCGAGATTTTATAAAGAGATTAAGCGAACGAATCATGGATTAAGGATTGAAATTATGATAAGATTAAATATCCTACGTGATCATCAGAATAATTGTATCAGTGGATTTTATTATCAAGTATTTAATGGATAAGGATTTCAGTGTGAATGAGTATTCAGGAAAGCGCGAGAACATTTTCAGAGAATAAGAAATAAAGAGAATAAACGAGGAATGTTGGATTAATATTAGTTCAAGGGATTGTGCCACACTAGAGTAATAGTATGCAACATATAAGTTGTAATGTAATTATTTATTCAAGAAATGACAAAGAAATCAAAGCGGTGTAAGAGAAAAATAAATAGAGGGACCAAAGTGCAAAGAACAAGAGATAAGGACTTGGATGCAAAAAGGAAAAGGACTTGTGTGCAATTTAAGTGGATAAGGCAAACTAAAGGACCAATAAGGAGTTGACATGTGGCATTGAATGGATGAGGATGAGATTGGTGATAAATATCTTGGATTGCTTAATTGTTAAGCTAAGAAAACACCAAACACAAACAAAAAGATTCCATTCTGCCAAGTTCAGTATAACGCCCATATCTCCTTCATCTCTCAGCCAAATCTTGTGATCTATAGCTTGTTTGAAAGGTATTGAGATTCTCTACAACACTTCGTTAGGAGCCTCGACCAGAAAAGCATGGTAAGGCCTTCATTTTCGCCGTTCTTTCCACTGATGAATAGTTACTCCGAGATTCTAACTTTGTTTTCTTGTTTTCTTTTGATCATCCAAGCTTACCCAAGGCTAGTTAAGGGCTAATCAAGGTTTATCAAGGTCATACAAACATCAAGGAAGGTAATCCTCTTTTGAAACCCTAGCTCTTACTTTGAGTTTTAGTGATTTAATTGAGTTATAAAGATTTGATGCATGATTAGAGCATTGGTGATATGATTGGACTTTGATGAGTGTTAAAATGCGTTTTTTAACCCCAAGACCAGTCTAGGCAGCGGTGATGATGATGAATAGTACCCATGAGTGTTGGTTGTGGATTGGATGATTATTTGGGGTGTTTGATTTTTGGATTATTCGATTTATAGCCTTCGTAATGACGAATCGTTGATAGCCCTTAAGTCAGTAGCCACCCGAACCATATAACTTCTTAAAATGTTGAACCACTACCCGTAACTTATAGTTCTTGTTTCATAGATCATTTTGGCGAAAGAATCGTAGCATTTGAACTTACGGTTTAGGAGATATCGCGATATTCGTAAAAGTGGTTCGAAACCGTAATCGTTAAGTTGTTATATCATACGAACCCCTCAAATGCATATTTTTGTTGTCAAATCTTGGTAATTAAATACTAGAGATCATGATGAAGATATGAGAGAAGACCTCATGTCAAAAGAATTATTTTTGGACTTTATAAAAATGTTTGAATCAAGGTTAAGTGCGAAGGAACCCCTTAGAGGAGCACTTGGTTATAACTTTGAAATCCACTTAGTAAAACGGGCAAACGAGATCCGATTTCCTTAAGCAAACCTTCGACTTAAAGCATTGTCGATTAACATGGACTTAGCATAAGCCTATAACGAGCTAGTAACGCTTTGGTTATGTTTCGCTTGCGTATTTAAGCATTAAGTTACAAGTGGATTATCCAGTAGATTAATCGTGCATTTCCTTTGACCTTGTCTAGATGGACCGACATCGTCGCGAGCGTTATCATAGCTGGAGTATCAGGCAAGTGTCCTAAACCATACTTTGAAATATTGGTTATATATCGTTGTTTTGCTATACATAAAGCTGTACAGTTTGCTATAACTGTTTATAATACGATAAATAGATTTTGCCTTCTGAATCATATACCAGCTTTGAGATAAGTAATTATGAACCGGTGTATCTTGTAGCTCTATAATAAGAGCATACATATTGTTTTCGACTCTAGACCGGGAGTCAGTATTTGGTGATATATAGATAGTCGTGGAAACCCGGAGGGATTCCAGCGACAAAGTACTATGTATACTGAGAAATGTTATTTGGTATCAGTTATTATTTAAGATTATTTTCAATATTCATTTTGAAATGTGAGCCTAGTTATTAAATTATACTTTTCAAATATCTTGATTTAATAAATATTATTGACATATTTATTAAATACTTTTAATATAGATGGAATAGTTTATGTATATAAAAGCATATTTGACTTCAATAATTATGAAGTATATTTCTGAGTTTTAATAAAAGTATCTAGAATACTTTCTAACTTCTGTACTTTATAAACTATGTTGAGAACTTATTCTATTTTGCTCAACAAAGATTTTCAGAAAAATATTATAAGTACACTGTTTAGGTCCCCATAATTTCAAATCAACTTCTAGCCTGTGAAGGCGTCGTTTTCCTTCAAAACTGGGGAACCTTATGTGAGATAAATTCTACTTTAACTTGACTTCTGAGTCAAGGGATTTTTGAAAGAAAACTATTTCTCAACTCCTTTCTTATGAGTCATGATGACTCAGGGTTACTTCCTCAATACTCGAGGGGTAAGTTTGATGGAACAAGTTATATCCATTAACAAGCTACGGCTTGGGAAATATTGGTGAGTTTCTCCTTTCCACTTAGACGACTACTTTGTGTAGTCGAGTCAACAAGTATTATACTTGGGGAAAAGGGGAAACAAGCTTTACGTTTCAGAGTCATGGATTTTACTCGAACTAGGGGTATGTGTGTATGAGGCTGTGAATCAGTCCATCACTGATAATCGTGTAGGAGGCCGTGGGACGGTCCATCATTATCAAAACAGGGTCCGAGTTGCGCCGGTACCCGACTATGCTTAACCATTTGGCGGGGAGACTTGATGTATGATAGTGATTCATACACCCTTCCTTTTACATGTAGAGAAACAAATTGTGACGAGGCACAACTTATGACTGATCATCGTAAGGTTGTGGCTCCTGGCGCGAAATACTCCAGGATTAGTTCATCATCCAATTTGGATATTTTCTGCGACATTATCGAGAGTACCCCGATCGGAAAGCTACGGCTGGATAACCGATAAGTGTTGGCAGGGTCAAAGATGTGGAAACCAATTATTTACAAGTGTTTACTCATCTTGATACTTCATCTGATATTGATATTCTGCTTATGGTTGATATAGCAGATGTGATTTTACGAAAAGGTTATTGGTGTACAACGATTTAAGTTCTTGTTTCTAGCCCTATAACCTAAAAGATTCTTGATGGTTGGGGTCTTAATGGATGTATTTCAGTTATTCAAAGATTACAGGGATTAATGTTGTTAAACAGGTGATTTGTTAATAAGGAATTCCGCGTGACAACCAAATCCCTGACCCCGGATTTGGGGCTATTACTGTTGGGTTTGTGGAGTCTAACAGGTTTCAGAATTGGTTTCTGATTTGAGTTAGAATTTCCAGATCTGAATTCTAATTAGAGTTAGTAATTTCAGAATTTCAGAATTAGACTCTGATTAGTTTAGGCCCAGTTTTTTCTCTTATAAATAGTCTCATGTAATTGTAAAACACCAACACATCAGAACACAACATAGTTGTGAGAGATCAATACAAAATTAGTGCGGCTTGTGGAGTAGGAATTTCCGAACCACGTAAATCTTTGTCTTGTGTGATTGTCGTTTATTTTCTTGTTCTTGTTTATTCGTTTTGGGTTTTGCTTTCGTTGTTGTATACTCAACAACTGGTATCAAGAGCCTAGGTTTTCAGGCGAGTGGGAGCGATGGCAGAAGAAGGGAAAGTAAAGATCGACAAATTTGATGGCAAAGATTATGGATATTGGAAGATGCAAATTGAAGATTATTTGTATCAGAAAAAACTACACCAACCGCTAGAGGAGAAGAAGCCAGATAAGATGGATGAGACTGAATGGAAGCTATTGGATAGGCAGGCTCTGGGTGTTGTCAGATTGACTTTGGCGAAGAACGTTGCTTACAATATCGTCAAGGAAACAACAACTTATGGATTGATCAAGGCGTTAACAAATATGTATGAGAAGCCATCTGCTTCGAATAAGGTGTATTTGTGTCGTTTGTTGTTTGCTGCGAGATTGAATGAAGGTGATTGTGTTGCTGATCATGTGAACGAATTTAATTCTATCCTATCAAGATTGGCATCGGTGGATATTAAATTTGATGATGAAGTACAAGCCTTGTTGTTGGTATCCTCGTTACCTGACAGTTGGTCAGGATTTGTCACTGCTATTAGTAATTCATCTGGGAGCGGTAAGATGACTTTTAATGGAGTTCGAGATTCGATTCTTGGAGAAGATATTCGTAGGAGAAACTCAGGAGAGTCGTCAGGTTCCTTATTGAGTACAGAGAGCAGAGGCAGAAAGTATGAGAGGGGGCAGAATCAGGGGCGTAGTAGATCGAAGTCACAGAAAAGAGGGCAATCCAAAGATCGTAAGGAGATTGTTTGTTGGAATTGTCAGAAAAAGGGTCACTTCAGAAATCAGTGTACGGCTCCGGCAGCTCCTAAAGGAAAAAAGAAAGAGGATAATTCAGCTAATGTAGTTGAAGAAGTGGTGAGCGATGATGCTTTGATTTGTTGTGTTGAATGTTCGGTTGAATCATGGGTTATGGATTCTGGTGCATCATTCCATGCGACCCCTTGCAAGGATTTGATGTTAAATTTCAGACTTGGAAATTTTGGTAAAGTCCGTCTTGCTGATGATGAGACTTTGGATATTGCGGGCATGGGAGATATTAATCTCAAGACCTCTTTGGGGACTAGCTGGACGTTGAAAGATGTAAGGTACATTCCCGGACTTAAGAAGATGTTGATATCTGTGGGTCAGTTAGATAAGGAAGGGTATCGAGTTTCCTTCGGAAACGGACAGTGGAAGGTTATAAAGGGGAATCTAGTTGTTGCTCGTGGAGACAAGAAGGGGACTTTGTACATAGTTGAACAATCTAGCTATGAAGCAAATGCAGTTGCTGATGAGATTGGGTCTTCAACTTTGTGGCACCAAAGACTTGGTCATATGAGTGAAAAGGGTATGAAGCTGTTAACTTCAAAGGGGAAGATTCCAGAGCTGAAGAATGTGGAAGTTGGGTTCTGTGAACCATGTGTTCTTGGAAAGCAGAAACGAGTTACTTTTGCAAAATCAGGGAGGACCCCGAAGGCTAAGAAGTTAGAGCTAGTTCATACAGATGTATATGGTCCAAAAACAGTTGCGTCGTTGGGAGGATCTCGCTACTATGTTACTTTCATTGATGATTCCACTAGAAAGGTATGGATTTATTTTTTGAAGAAAAATCAGATGTGTTTGATACTTTCAAGAAGTGGAAGACTGAAGTTGAAACTCAGACTGGTTTGAAGGTTAAGAGTTTGATGTCAGATAATGGTGGTGAGTATAGTAGTGATGAGTTTAAAAGCTATTGCGCAGAGTACGGGATTAGAATGATTAAAACTATTCCAGAGACACCGCAGCAGAATGGTGTTGCAGAGCGCATGAACAGAACCTTGAATGAGAGGGCCAAGAGTATGAGGTTACATGCAGGGTTGCCGAAGATTTTTTGGGCAGATACAGTTAGCACAGCATCGTATCTCATAAACAGAGGACCTTCAGTTCCTTTGGGGTTCAAGATTCCTGAAGAAGAGTGGCAGGAAAAAGAGGTAAATCTTTCACACTTGCGAGTTTTTGGTTGTGTTTCTTATGTGCGTGTTAAAGATTCAGACAGAGACAAGCTTGATCCGAAAGCAAAGAAGTGTATCTTCATTGGTTATGGCTCAGATGATATGGGTTACCGTTTCTGGGATGAACTGACGAAGAAGGTCGTTAGAAGTAGAGATGTTACTTTTAATGAAAATGCGGTGTACAAGGATAAGCTTGCAGTCGATTCTGAGTTTACAAAGGAACAATCTGAAAAAGAGAAAGCAGTGCTTGAAGATATTACTGAAGAAGATCTTGCAGGAAATAGTGGGAGTTCTGAGAATGTTGATGAGACAGGTTCAGTTACTCCACAGGCTGAGGTAAGAAGATCTAGCAGAACTGTGAGGCCGCCACAAAGATTTTCTCCTTCAGCATATTACATGTTATTGACCGAGGACGGAGAGCCTCAGTGTTACTCAGAGGCAATTCAGGTGGATGATTCAGTTAAATGGAAATCAGCCATGGAAGAAGAGATGAATTCTCTTGAGAAGAATGAGACTTGGTCTTTAACGGAATTACCAGCAGGAAAGAAGGCTTTACAGAATAAGTGGGTGTTCAGGATCAAAGAAGAACCAGATGGCCGCAAAAGGTACAAGGCAAGGTTAGTAGCCAAGGGTTATCAACAGAAAAAGGGTATTGACTATACTGATATATTTTCTCCGGTTGTTAAGATGACTACAGTTAGACTTGTGCTAAGCATTGTGGCTGCAGAGGAGTTACATCTAGAGCAACTAGATGTTAAGACCGCGTTCTTATATGGTGATCTTGAGGAAGACATCTACATGGTTCAGCCAGAGGGATTTCAGGTAGCTGGGAAAGAAAACTTGGTTTGTAAGCTTATAAAAAGCTTGTATGGTTTGAAGCAAGCACCAAGACAATGGTACTTGAAGTTTGACAACTTTATGATGAAGAATGGGTACACGAGGAGTGCTATGGATCATTGTTGTTACTTTAAACAATTTGATTCATCTTATATCATATTGTTATTGTATGTTGATGACATGTTGATAGCAGGATCAAACATGAGGGAAATCAACAGGCTAAAGAGACAGATGTCTGAAGAGTTTGAGATGAAGGATATGGGTGCAACAAAACAGATACTTGGTATGAGCATCATAAGGGATAGATCTGAAGGTACTTTGAAATTATCTCAAGAGAAGTATATTGAGAAATTATTGCAGAAATTCAGTGTCCAAGATGCGAAGACCAGAAGTACACCGTTGGCAACTCACTTTAATCTCACAAAGAAGCAGTCACCTAAAACGGATGAAGGCAAGAAAGATATGGCTAAAGTTCCGTATGCATCTGCAGTTGGCAGTTTGATGTATGCTATGGTGTGTACAAGGCCAGACATTGCTCATGCAGTGGGAGTTGTTAGCAGGTTCATGTCTAATCCAGGAAAAGAGCATTGGGAAGCAGTCAAGTGGTTGTTACGCTACTTGAAAGGCACATCCAAGTTTGCATTATGTTTCAGTAAGAAAGATGTTATCTTGGAAGGGTTCTCTGATGCAGATTTGGGCGGATGCTTGGATACAAGAAAAAGTACTACGGGATATATTTTCACTTTGGGTGGCACAGCAGTTAGTTGGATGTCTCGACTTCAAAAGAGTGTTGCTCTTTCAACCACAGAAGCAGAACATATGGCTATCTCTGAAGCTGGCAAGGAGATGATTTGGTTGAAGAATTTTCTTGAAGAGTTGGGCAAGAAACAGGCGGACAGTGCTTTGTATAGCGACAGTCAGAGTGCCATTCATCTTGCGAAGAATCCTGTGTTTCATGCTAGGACGAAACATATTCAGCTGAGATATCACTTTACGAGGGAGTTGATTAGCAATGGTACTTTGTCCTTGAAGAAAATCCTTGGTTCAAAGAATCCTGCAGATATGTTGACTAAGGTGGTTACCAATGAAAAGTTGAAGATTTGCATAGCTTCAACTGGCCTTCAGAATTGATTAATGAGAAGGCGATGCACTAGTTAGAGTTATTGATCGAAGTATTGGGTGTTACTAGATTTACAAGAGTGAAGAGAAGATGTGGTCAGACTCCAAGTGGGAGATTGTTGGGTTTGTGGAGTCTAACAGGTTTCAGAATTGGTTTCTGATTTGAGTTAGAATTTCCAGATCTGAATTCTAATTAGAGTTAGTAATTTCAGAATTTCAGAATTAGACTCTGATTAGTTTAGGCCCAGTTTTTTCTCTTATAAATAGTCTCATGTAATTGTAAAACACCAACACATCAGAACACAACATAGTTGTGAGAGATCAATACAAAATTAGTGCGGCTTGTGGAGTAGGAATTTCCGAACCACGTAAATCTTTGTCTTGTGTGATTGTCATTTATTTTCTTGTTCTTCTTTATTCGTTTTGGGTTTTGCTTTCGTTGTTGTATACTCAACAATTACATCTACACACAAGCTAGAAGCAATTACAAACAATTCGACACAAAATAGACTCTTAGCAACAAAAGCTACAAACGAACAAGAGAAAGAACAATAATGGTAGCAAGGAAAACATACCATTGCTAACCAAGGGCTCAACATCCCCCAACACAGTCTCATCACCTCCCTCGACAATAACCTTACCCAACCCCAACACGGGCGAGATACTCCCTGCTCCAACTAGATCCTCCCCGAAAAAAGCACCACCTCCCATGCTAACACCACCAAACACCCTATCCAAGTCAACAGGACTCTCTCCCTCTACCCATTCTTTAGCAGCAATTTTCTCTTGACACGCTACTGGCTTACTGATACCTTTTTGCATATGTAAACGCTCCTTTTGGCCCAAAGTAGTAAGACGCCTCCTCTTAGGTGGACTAGCACCACTATCCACACAAGTCCCCGTCTCGGTGGCTCTACCTGCCTGAACATGCAACACTTCTTCCTCATCAATCACACTATCTTCGGGATTCTGATTTTGAGCCTCTATTTCGGTACCACTCAGATCAGGCTCCAGCACACTCTCATCTTCCACGTCGACACCATCGTCCTCGGTGTCTTCCATATCACCATCCTCGCCTCCAGAAATATCATCTCCCCCTTCAACCTCTCCCTCTACCCGCCTCCTCAGGTGTGAAGGTTTGGGTGGTGGAGCTCTTAAAAACTCTTCAATCTTTGCCTTATCTTCACCCCATATAAACTCACCCATGTCCATTGAACTCGGCGGGTACACTGTCACAATAACAAAGATTTAGTCCATTACCGATACAAATTAACCCAAATTTAGAAAACATTACAAAAACCACTTACATCCGTAGAACTTCAACTTGTTAACCGTGTATAACTCATCCTTGCCCCAAGGGATCCTAAAAACACGAAGATAAGACACACAATTATCGAGTGTCTTTTGAGACAATGCACTCCTTTGTATGACACAGCTCGGCTCGCAATTAACAGAAAACCCAGGCATGTAGCTCCAATCTCCACCATGCATAATAATGTACTCATATTGCCAATGTTTCATGCAAGTAGGCAATTTCACGGGCTTGAAGCCATCAGCAAGAAGACCAATCCGACTATTCTTGTTACCCTGAACAACTTCGTAAAAAGGAGCACAATTGGACCTCTTCACTGAAAAGATGGTGAAAAATGCCTCGAAAGTTGGTTGCCGCTTGTACCAGTTACAGGAAGCGATGAACCACAAGATAAGTCGAATAGAGTTCGGCGTGAACTGTGCGGGAGTACATCTGAATTGTTGTTTAAACAGGGCCACCAAGAATTTGTGAGGTTTAGGTCTCAGACCTGTTTTGAAATGCTCAATGGGCATTGCTATTCCATCGTCTTCCGGCCGAGAATATAGCCTCTCATCAGGAGCAGGAATCCTCCAAGAATAGACACCTCCAATTTGGAAGGCTTTAGATAGAAAATCCTTCCATTTGTGATGTTGAAAAGAACTCCGATGTTGGAGGTGCTCAAACTTTCCCCATGTAGCATCTAGCCCTTTTTGATCAAATAATTTGGGCTTGATGTGATTTTTTTTGTAAAACTCATCCATGCTGGCAAAATAAGCTTCAGTATCAATAGTCACCGGCGCGAAGGGGAAGAGAGAACAAGAGTCCGACCAAGTCCCATCTCGAAGTAACAGGCTTGACACGCTCTTGGTATTACTTTTCCCATTAGATGTGCCAGCTCCCGCCATCTATCAACACATGCAATAAAGACAAGTCAGACAAGTGATAAAGAAATTATGATATACATACGAGAAGGAATATATACAAAATGGGGACAAACATGCAAGTATAAAGGTAACACAATCCTACATAATTGCAACACAATTACAAAATTCACTAAATAATTATTCTATGTCCTACAATGTGAACCCATTGCCAGTAGGATTTTCTCTAAAAAACACTCTCATGCCCGCTTGCTTACTTAACCACACTTTTGCAACACCCAACTCACGTATGTGCTCACATAATACACAAAAATACAAAAAACCAAATCACAAAAAACATCAAGTATTTTTATCAGGTCCCGCTTTTCCTATAAAAATTATACTCCAGTCCCTTTTCCTCTATACCTTTATATCAACTCCCAAACCAAAATTTAAAAATAAAAAACTTTTTTCGGTCCCGCCTTCCCAAGACTATACCTGCTTTCAACATTTAGAAAACAGAGCCACCAGAAATCCTTATTACACCCACATATTACTTTGCATACACGCACAACTATAATAAACTATACAAGCCCTATCTTAAACTTGTTTATATTTTTATTTACACGATCCACTTGCTCCTAACACAAACGCAACCCACCCATGCTCTGTTCCCGCCTTCAACTCAGACCCTATGCAGCAACTATCTCACACCTCATACCGGTCTTCTCACCTTTTTCCCACGTCACATGCATGCATGTATATAAAAGAAATTAAAAAGATAAAAACCTCACAAATTTTGTGAAGTCCAAAACTATATTAAAGCTGAAGCATTCATTTGTCAAAAATTTGGGCCATGTTATTTAAGATGGTATAATGACCCGATTATTGTAAAAGGGAGTCAAAAATCGTAAAGCAAGGAAGTTTTAGACATGAAGTTTATGAAACTCGGATCTCGTCCAGATACTTTTCATACTACTGAGGGTGTAAGGTCGGTATCCTCGGAGATCATTACTGATCTTATAGTGCAAGTCGAAGGAAGTAGATATTTGCTACACAAGTTTCCCGCTTCCCCGCTTCCCCGCTTTTGTCTTCACCCACCACCTTTCATAACTCAGTCTATATACACGCACATATATAACTATATACACATCCACAGTCAAGCCACCACACACTTGTATAATTTCATATAAACATACACACACAGATGTATTACACAGAGGGAGGGAGAAGGAGATCCAAGGCCCCGCCTTTTCTATACTACTACACCCGCCTCCCGAAAATAGACACCCACTTCCCGCTTCCTCTATACAATCCCGTTTCCTCTATAGTAACCCATTAGCGCTTCTCACCCTCCCACCTACGGTCGTTGACTTAACTGACTAAGTCTAGCGCGCCAGCCTTTCGGCCTTTGAAATTCTCTGCAAATCTTTCTTTAACTGTGTTTTTATACACAATAAAACTAGTTCCTAACGAACTCAATGCTCTAACTAATACAACTGGATAACTTTCGGCCGTGCTTATTAGAATTAACTTCTAAGCTTCACACGAGACCCCGAACAGAAATGGCAGCGCAGTTCTCGACACTCCTGAAAGTATTCCAGATGCAGTTCCCGCTGTGTTGACTGAACCCCCCTCCTCGTCATTTTTTCTCTTCTTACTCTATACTAATACATTATGAGGAGTTCCAGGCAATGGGTTGTCATATTTACATCAGGAAATGAAGGAGAGGTAGCGTTGGCGTGCTGAAGAGGATACATTGTTACTTGCATACGTAAGACAATATGGCCCTAGAGAGTGGCACCTTGTGTCATAGCGCATGAACACACCCCTTGATAGAGACGCAAAGTCTTGCCTTGAGCGGTGGAAGAACTATCTCAAACCTGGTATTAAAAAGGGATCTCTTAGCGAAGAGGAACAATGTCTTGTCATTCGCCTTCAGGTTAAACACGGTAACAAATGGAAGAAAATTGCGGCTGAAGTCCCTGGTAGAACAGCCAAGAGGTTAGGTAAATAGTGGGAAGTCTATAAAAAGAAACAACAGCGAGAGCACAAGGAAACTAACAAGATTATAAACCCTGTAGAGGATAACAAATACAATCAGATTCTCGAGACATTTGCGGAAAAACTAGTTAAAGAGCGTCCTCCTCGATCAGTATTTATGGCTACTTCAAATGGGGGGCTTTTTCACTCAGCTTCATCTGCTCCTCCTCAGAATTCGCTGCCTACATGGTTTTCAAATACGAGTGCCCCTTGTAATGTCAGGCCAGCATCACCTTCAGTGACATTAATTCTGTCTCCATCAACTACGCCACTTCCATCTACAATCTCATGGCTACAGCCCGAAAGGGAACATGAAAATATACCTATTATGTTTGGCAATTTGCCATCTCAGGGAGTGCTCTAACCTCCACGAGGAGAGAATAGGCTGGTTTCTGATCTGCCGGAATGTTGCAGGGAATTGGAGGAAGGGCACCGTGCTTGGGCAGCTCACAAGAAGGAAGCAGCTTGGAGGCTGAAATATGGCTATGGCAAGTGGGTTCATGGAAACCAGTCGCTCGTCTACAGTCTCACATATTCAAAAAAGAAGCAGCTGTGTGTTTTTCTTAGAACAGGGTTTGTGTAATAACCCGAATTTTTGGTAGAATTAAAACTTTTCTTATTATGATTAAGTGCATCAGTGAATAGTGAATTTGGTGGATGAATAGTGATTTTGAGGATTAACAAAGTTTTTCATGCCACCTATGTACGAGACGTAGTGTGGATATTCCGAAGTCATATTAGTGATCTACGGAGTAAATAAGTGAATGCAAAGACGATCGGAATTCAGAAATTCCGAATTTTATTTTGGTGTAGTATTTGACCGGGCAGTGAATTATATATTATTATATTCAAGAAACGAGATATTAAATTAAGGATTTGAGGATTTAATATTTTGGAATGTTATTATATTTGATTTGAGAATTTAGAACGAAAACCACTGAGACAGTGAAACGAAGGTTCTAGAAACCGCTGATACTTTATAACGAGATTAAGTGATTAAGCGAACGAATCATGGATTAAGGATTGAAATTATGACAGGATTAAATATAGACATGGAAGTAACATGTAACAAGATTAATTCGAGAAATGCAACATTTGGATCATCCATGTGAAAGGAAAACGAACCAGTAAAGCTGCTTGCCACCATGATCTCCATTGCTTGACACGTGTCCCCTTCTTTGCCACCATAACCCCCCACTGATCGACACGTGTCCTGGACATGCAATGACTCACCACCTTTAACAAAAAATCAGCATTTCCAAGCAAATTAACAAAAAATCAAAAACCATTCTTATTTTCTTCATTTTCGGCCAAAGCAAAACTGCCGGATTGTAAAATTCATATCTCCTTCATTTCTCGGTGGAAAATTGCGATCTATAGCTTGTTGGAAAGGTCTTGAGATAAGCTACATTTCGTATTTCACGCGTTTCTTCCATTTGAGCAAGGAAGACCTTCCGTTTTCCAGTTCTTTAAACCGGTGTATAGTAACTCCGAGAATTCATAACTTGTTCTTGATTTTCTTTTGCAAGTTTAAGGATAATAACCATGGATGAAGACTCTCTTAAGGCTTACAAGCTCTTGTGGTGTGTTTAAGGATTCAAGGAAGGTATAAAAACCTCTGCCCCTTTTTGTTATATGAGTTTTGAAATGGTTTTGATGTTTATGTAAAGTTAAGCTCATGATTAAGTGATTAGATGAATTGTTGGTTGAGTATTGGAGGATGGGTTATGAATTTTGTTGTGATTATTCATGGAGGATTTGACTGAGTGAAGGGTGTATAAGGTGGATGGTGAGTTTGGGATTGTTTGGTATTGATTTGAGTGTGTTTTGAAAATGGAAAACGTTAAGTTTTAAGCCGTCGTAATGCCCGATTCTCGTTAACTTTAAAACTGCATAGAATCCGAAAACTTAACTGCCTCTTTTGGTTCAGTGATGAACATGAGTGTGTAGAGCTTTGTTTCTAGTTTACGTGAGCGCAAGAATCATGTCGTTACGATTTACGGTTTAAGAGAAAAGTGAGTTTTAGTAAACGTCGTTCGGAGGAACAACCCTTCTCTGTTCAGAAACTTTGAGGCTATATTTGGACCACTTCGGGGCCATATTAAAATGTGAACCTTTGCGGGATAATACTAGAGACAGTTAGGAAGGCTCACGAAAAAGATTCGGATTAAAAAGATTATTTTTCGATTTTATAAAAATGTTTTAGTCGAGGTCGCGCAAGTGAAAACCACTGAAAACAAGACTTAGAAACCAAGGTTCCAAATGGTTAAGTATAACTTGGATTTGAGGATGGATTTCGAACCAAACGTATGATTTAAGTATTTGACGAATAACATGGACTTAGTGTGACGCTAGAGCGAGCAAGTAATGCCTTGGTTGTATTTCGCTTACGTGTTTAAGCATTGAGTTATAAGTGGTTTATCGAGGGGATTAACCGTGTGTTTTCGTTTGACTTTATCTAGATTGTCCGGCATCGTCGCGAACCCCTATCACTTCTCGAGCATCAGGCAAGTTTCTAAAAACCATATTTTGAAGTATGTATATACTAGATGCAAGTTATGTATGCATACTCGATCGTTCAGAGTATATTTATTTTGAAATATATGAAATATGTTGAATAAGTTTCAATCCATATTTGCAAGTTTCCCAATATTGTGCTTGCTTATCAAAACCAGTATATCCTTGGTCTTGTTAATGATATTAAATCCTGCTCGTGCGATAACCAAAATCCCATGACCTTATAATACGGTTGATGGGTGGTGATGCTTTTAAGATCCTACGCCTTGAATTATATGGTGTATATGTTTATAAACTTTTCGTATGGTGGAAGGGGACTTTATATCATAAGGTAGGTATTTGTGTACTGGATTAAGAAAGGCTCAGAGGGTAGAGCATGTATTGAGTTTATAACTTAGCCAGCGTATCGGGGTTATTTTGTAAGGTATATTTTCGAAAACCCGGACAGAGCTTTTTAGAAAGATTTTCGCAATAATTAACCTAAAGGCAACATCACCAATAAACCAGTGTTTATTTAATTAGTAAATACTTCTGGAAGCATTTACGGATTAAATAAGCCTTATTCGTCTAATTAAATTTGTTTACTTAGATGAATATCATTTTCAAAATGTTTTCTTAAAATCGCTTTGTTCCGGAATGATAACAAAGATATCCGGTAACTGTTATTCGAGGATTAATTATTTATTTAATGAATATTACTTCTGAATATTCATTTGAGGCTTACTTATTCGAGGGTTAAGTATGTATTTAATGAATATTATTTATTTATATTCATTTGAGGATTATGGACTTTAAGAATATTATTATTATTATCCATTCGAGGATTGTGTATTATTTAATGAATATTACTTTTGAATATTCATTTAAGAGTTATTTATTTAATGAATATTACTTTTGAATATTCATTTAAGAGTTATTTATTTAATGAATATTACTTTTGAATATTCATTTAAGAGTTATTTATTTAATGAATATTACTTTTGAATATTCATTTAAGAGTTATTTATTTAATGAATATTATTTTCAGATATTCATTTAAAGATTATTTATTTAATGAATATTGTTTTCAAATATTCATTTAAAGATTATTTATTTAATGAATATTGTTTTCAAATATTCATTTAAAGATCATTTATTTAATGAATATTATTTTCAAATATTCATTTAAGGATTAGTTGTTTAATGAAGATTATTTTCAAATATTCATTTGAGGTTTACTTATTCAATAAATATTATTAATTATTTTCAAATCAAGAAGAGGTTCCCAAAACACTGTTTCTCCATTTGAATCTGTCTCTTAAGAAGATTCAAATGCTCGCTCAACTATCAAAATACGGGAAACCTGATTTAAGTGACTACTACTCTTTTTAAACTCTCAATTCAAAAACTGTCAAGGGACAGATATTTTCTTGGAGCAATTTAATTGCTGCCAGTCTAATGTTGTGTTACCACCTCAATAATCGAGGGGTAAATTCATGGAACAAGTCGATATCCATTAACAAGCATAGCTTGGGAAATATTGGAGAATCTTCCTTTCCAACCTAGATATAACTACTTAGTGGAGTCGTATCAACAAGTGTTACACTTGGGGAAAGGAGGACGATCTTTACGTTTCAGAGTCATGGATTTCATCTGAACTAGGAGTGGTGTAAGTGGTCAAGTTGCGTGGGCCCATCCAACTTTTATATTGCCCCAAATGGGCCGGGAGGTCATAGTAAGGCGGTAGACAATGTCAGGCCGTCATGATACTTCCATCTACATGTAGAAAACTATTTGAGCGGTGCGACCTGCTACTGATCATAGTAAGGTTAGGCACAGCGGACGCGGTAGCAACTCCAGTATTGGTTCATCATCCAATTTGGATATTCCTGCAACATGTATTGGGGTGAAGAACCAATCATGTTGGTAGGGGGTCGAAAAGTGTTTGGAAATGAAGTGACAATAAATTCATGCAACTTCATCTTTTATTTATGAGTTATGACTCTGTGGATACCTTACATAACATGAGTTATGGTAAGGGAGTTGTTTATACTGAATCACCTTATAACTTCATCTTTTAAGTTATATGTTGATATTCTGCATATATAGCAGATATTTTTCGGAAAGGTTATATTTGGTTTACTTTGAAACCTCATCGTTTATACTAGAACTTTGTTCATAATATAGCCAAAGTTTGCAGAAATATTATGAAATTGATATTTGAAATACAACAATGGTATTATTTTTGGGATTACATTCCGATAAGGATGTAATTTAAGTAACGAGATATTTTGACAAATTATTGTCTTATACCCGCTTTATTTCTGGGTTGAATTAAAGGCAGAATTATGCCATACTTTCATTTCCTTGCTGAGCTATCGCTCACTCTTGCTATTGTTTTATATATATTATATAGCAGCGAAGCAGGATGCCAATGGGACGGCACATACCCCGCAAGGCGTTTTCATAAACAGTTTCTAGCAGTGATCCCGAGAGTAGTACGAACCAATCGAATCAGGCTACAGCTTTCGGTATTCGACTTATGTATATACATGAATGGTATTAGAGGATTGTAAGCATCAGAAGACTAAGTTGGTAATGTAACATTACTTAGAAATTGTATCAGTGACAGATTCAAAAGACATTTGGGTATTGTAATAAAAATTATTTATTCCGCAGTTGTTGTATTGTGTCGTTTCTGAGACTCTAACCTGTGTGTGTGTGTGTGAGACGTATGTTGTGGGGTCATGAGCAGGTGAATTATAAATGGTGTGAGTAATACAGGTAAGGCAAGGAGTACATGGATCGTGACTACCCTAAATCCCTGACCCCGGATTTGGGGCTGTTACAGAAATGGTATCAGAGCGTTAGGTTACAGTCCTCAGAAACGATAGGAGATCGAGTCTTACAATACCCTTAAGAATGATAAGAACATCTAGAGCCTAAATTGAGTTCGTAGTCGGGTTAGAGGACACGACCCTGACTGTTTAAGATGAAGCCCGAGAGGGGACTTCTTCTGGGAAACCGTACTTAGGACTTCATGATTAGTCACCTCGATTCGTATGAGTTATAGATTGATGGGATTCTGAGATACCAGACCCCGAGGCCTTCGAGTAGGCAATTGATGATGCGTTCCTTGAAATGGACGGAGACCCGATAAAGGAAGATCCATAGGAGGATCTAGAGGAAGACCCCATGGTGGGTCAAGGAAAGAATCTTGTAGAGAACGTGTTGATTGATAAAGATGTAGTATGTTACTTGAGGTCGTATAATAGGACCAAACGAACCTTCAAAGGACAAATAAGTGACGAAACGAGAGTTTTAAGGATCGTTCATGATTCATCAAGAGATATGACAAAGAAAATGGAGTAGAGTCTCCAAAGCAGAAGAGGTAGAGGCAGTACAGCCAGTATCAGTGGATTGATTCGACTTGAACGAAACCTGTTACCCGTAGTCGGTTATAGTTGCCCATAAGGAGGCGGCATACGTAAGAACCAAGATGTTCAGATTTTCACGAACGATTAAGGGTACTTAGTTGCCTAGAATAGTGTAAGGAATTGTTTTGGGCTATGAGATTTCAATCCCCCACGACCAGCGATTCCACTGGAAATAGTGTCTATTACATCATTGAGGGATTTTATTATCTCAAGGAAAATTTTGGGTATAAAGATGATTGAAATAGAGACCGAATTTAAGTTTGTAGTTTGTAACGATCCTCCGGAGTACCGCCCAGTCGACATGTGGAATTGTCATTGCTATGGGCGACAACGGTATCGAAGTCTTCTTATAGAACAGAACGCTTACTTGAGATGTTTGCGCCTAGTCGAATAGAATTCCCTGCGATTGCAAAGGTCGATGGTTGGATCCTTAGCGACTATTATAAGTCGGCAATGACGTAAGTATCAAACACCTTAGGGCGCGTGGAAAAGAAAAGCTTTGGAATTGAACGATTATCCATTAGAGGAGCCGACATAAAAGGCATCCGTAGAGACCTTGGTAGTACCCTCCCCCTTTGCAGATTATGTGGGATATTTCCCCAATCTATGATCTATCTTGACCTCTTTCCAAGAAAGAATTCTGATAAAGGGTATATTCCCTCTTCGAAGTTATTTTATAACACTTGTGTTAAATCATAATTAATTTCAATTGTGTTAGAGGCTGTCACGATGCCTACTTTCAGGTTTTCGAAGCCCTGTCAAATGATGTTATTTAAGCTTTCACTTTTCTTCAAATAATGAATGACCCCATGGTGATACCTCACCACTTGTTTGTTAAGTACCAGTATCTTTTTGGTTATTCTTTTCTTTGTATTTTCTTTGGAAACCGCACCTTTGGAATCTGTTCAATTTTAATTCAAGGTGTTCCTTTGAGAAATATTGTCGAGAGGCGATAATCATTAAATTGATCTCGAATTGCTTTCATACTTTTCAACTTCCACTGAGACGAACAACCCTATACTTTTAGGGGCTACAAGGACTATCTGTCTATGTGATAGAAGTCTGATGGGACGCCATCACTTGTAAGTTGTGAAATACAAGAAGGCTAATTACCTTTAGTAATGTCTCAATCGAGGCACGCAACGTTGAGTTCTTACGATCATGTTGATCTCTCGGTAAATTCTCTTACCTCCAATAAGGTTACCTTAAAACTCATAACCTTATGATCACCAGTGTGTGACGTTTTCCTTGATATGGGAGCTGTCTTTTCAAGGCCCCATGAATTTTGGTTATCCTCATTGAATTCTAAGGGGAGGCGAACCAGGTCAAATAAGTCAAAATTCGCTGATAGGAATTAGATTCGCAACGAAATCGCCTATGACAGGAGCGAATCTCTAAGACGAATAGAATGTTAATGACATATCAATGAATTGGTTTATTCTCCCAAGGATATTATGATAATGGAAAGGGGATCAAGTGATATATGTGAAAGGAATAGTGATGTGTCGTGTACTCCAGTGACAACGGTGTTAGATAGATGCCATATAGTGGAATTGAGATTTTGGAAGAGTTGTTTACGAATGGACACTACCTCTGGGTTAGCAAGATAAGTACTGGCGATAGAGTCAGAGGGAGCTGGTATTGTGACTTGGGAGAAGTTGACATTATAATAAGGACGGGTGGGTTGACACCCAATGGAGCCCAGACTGATTGTAAGAGAGAGAGAGTAATAAATAAAGGATGGAAACCGATTCAGAGATTCTTGAATATAGTTTAGACTAAGAAGCTATTACGCCAGAGATCCGAGGCTTAATTAGCTCTTATGGTGGACGCCAAGAAAAGAGATACCAAGTAAAAAGGGAACTACAATGGTTTTGGGAGATTGTACAAGGTTTTAATGAGCTACCAGATATCGATTTGGATGACATGAGAATGAATACCGAGTATTCCGAGTATAGTGGGAATGAAAGAGTTAGAGACTCAGTTATAAGAATTGTTGTATAAGGGTATGATAAGGCCCAGTGTATCACCGTGGGAAACCCCGGTGTTGTTCGTAAGAGAGAAAGATGTTAGCACAAGATTATGCATCGAACCTCGAGAGTTGAATGAGTTCGACCTGGAGGATAGGTACCCTTGTAAATGATTGTTTGATCAGCGGAAAAACGCTGTGTATTTCCAAATTTATTCAAGAACTGGATACCACCAGTTGGAAGTTAAATCCGAGGATGTACCCAAGACTGCGATTCGTACGAGGAATAGACACTTTGAGATTTTAGCGAAGTTATTTTGGGTTGACTAATGCACCCACAAATTTTGATGGAATGTAATGAAGTGGCGTTGAGTTATCCGTGATAGTAGATAACATGAGATGGAGAAATGACTAAAATTTACCTAAAATTGACTGCGAGATACACTACCATCCGGGGAAGGCCAATGTGGTGGCCGATACCCTTGATTAAAATGAGACAGAGATGGATTCCGAATAATCGGGAATTAAAGGATGAGATTTTACACAAAACCAAGTTAGTCCAACAAACTAGAAAGACAAAAGATTTCACCAACAAGCGGCTAGTGACAACCAAGACAGACAGAGAAAGTATGCGGACTAAGCCCGCGAGTATAGAAATAGTACTGCTATTGATAAGCTAAATGGCAAGTTGATGAATGACAATCAAGTTTATGCTGGTGTATTTCTGTACAAACAAGATAGAGAATATGAGGTTAGCGATTCGTGATGCTAAAGGTATCTCCATGGAAAGAATTAATGAGATTTGAAAAGAAAGGGAAGTCGAGCCCGAGATTCATTGGGCCATCTGAGATTTTAAAATGCGTCAGGAAGGTGGCCTACGAGCCAGCCTTACCCCCCCCCAAACTTGTAGAATGGTCATAACGGGGTTCAGGTGTCAATGCTACGTTAGTATACTATAGATGCCCGGCATATGTTAGAGTACGAGCAGGTAGATATACAACCTGGTCTGACTTACAAAGAACAACCTGTGGAAATCACGGATAGAAAAGAGCAAGTGCTAAGTGACGAGGTTGCCAAGCTAGTGAGAGGTTTGTGGAAAATCAAGAAGTGGAAGAATCCACTTGGGAGTTAGAAAGTGCAATGGGAGGGAATTACCCCCAGTTATTCCTAAGCTGATTCCGGGACGGAATCCTTTTAAGGAGGGGAGACTGTAATAACCCGAATTTTTGGTAGAATTAAAACTTTTCTTATTATGATTAAGTGCATCAGTGAATAGTGAATTTGGTGGATGAATAGTGATTTTGAGGATTAACAAAGTTTTTCATGCCACCTATGTACGAGACGTAGTGTGGATATTCCGAAGTCATATTAGTGATCTACGGAGTAAATAAGTGAATGCAAAGACGATCGGAATTCAGAAATTCCGAATTTTATTTTGGTGTAGTATTTGACCGGGCAGTGAATTATATATTATTATATTCAAGAAACGAGATATTAAATTAAGGATTTGAGGATTTAATATTTTGGAATGTTATTATATTTGATTTGAGAATTTAGAACGAAAACCACTGAGACAGTGAAACGAAGGTTCTAGAAACCGCTGATACTTTATAACGAGATTAAGTGATTAAGCGAACGAATCATGGATTAAGGATTGAAATTATGACAGGATTAAATATAGACATGGAAGTAACATGTAACAAGATTAATTCGAGAAATGCAACATTTGGATCATCCATGTGAAAGGAAAACGAACCAGTAAAGCTGCTTGCCACCATGATCTCCATTGCTTGACACGTGTCCCCTTCTTTGCCACCATAACCCCCCACTGATCGACACGTGTCCTGGACATGCAATGACTCACCACCTTTAACAAAAAATCAGCATTTCCAAGCAAATTAACTAAAAATCAAAAACCATTCTTATTTTCTTCATTTTCGGCCAAAGCAAAACTGCCGGATTGTAAAATTCATATCTCCTTCATTTCTCGGTGGCAAATTGCGATCTATAGCTTGTTGGAAAGGTCTTGAGATAATCTACATTTCGTATTTCACGAGTTTCTTCCATTTGAGCAAGGTAAGACCTTCCGTTTTCCAGTTCTTTAAACCGGTGTATAGTAACTCCGAGAATTCATAACTTGTTCTTGATTTTCTTTTGCAAGTTTAAGGATGATAACCATGGATGAAGACTCTCTTAAGGCTTACAAGCTCTTGTGGTGTGTTTAAGGATTCAAGGAAGGTATAAAAACCTCTGCCCCTTTTTGTTATATGAGTTTTGAAATGGTTTTGATGTTTATGTAAAGTTAAGCTCATGATTAAGTGATTAGATGAATTGTTGGTTGAGTATTGGAGGATGGGTTATGAATTTTGTTGTGATTATTCATGGAGGATTTGACTGAGTGAAGGGTGTATAAGGTGGATGGTGAGTTTGGGATTGTTTGGTATTGATTTGAGTGTGTTTTGAAAATGGAAAACGTTAAGTTTTAAGCCGTCGTAATGCCCGATTCTCGTTAACTTTAAAACTGCATAGAATCCGAAAACTTAACTGCCTCTTTTGGTTCAGTGATGAACATGAGTGTGTAGAGCTTTGTTTCTAGTTTACGTGAGCGCAAGAATCATGTCGTTACGATTTACGGTTTAAGAGAAAAGTGAGTTTTAGTAAACGTCGTTCGGAGGAACAACCCTTCTCTGTTCAGAAACTTTGAGGCTATATTTGGACCACTTCGGAGCCATATTAAAATGTGAACCTTTGAGGGATAATACTAGAGACAGTTAGGAAGGCTCACGAAAAAGATTCGGATTAAAAAGATTATTTTTCGATTTTATAAAAATGTTTTAGTCGAGGTCGCGCAAGTGAAAACCACTGAAAACAAGACTTAGAAACCAAGGTTCCAAATGGTTAAGTATAACTTGGAATTGAGGATGGATTTCGAACCAAACGTATGATTTAAGTATTTGACGAATAACATGGACTTAGTGTGACGCTAGAGCGAGCAAGTAATGCCTTGGTTGTATTTCGCTTACGTGTTTAAGCATTGAGTTATAAGTGGTTTATCGAGGGGATTAACCGTGTGTTTTCGTTTGACTTTATCTAGATTGTCCAGCATCGTCGCGAACCCCTATCACTTCTCGAGCATCAGGCAAGTTTCTAAAAACCATATTTTGAAGTATGTATATACTAGATGCAAGTTATGTATGCATACTCGATCGTTCAGAGTATATTTATTTTGAAATATATGAAATATGTTGAATAAGTTTCAATCCATATTTGCAAGTTTCCCAATATTGTGCTTCCTTATCAAAACCAGTATATCCTTGGTCTTGTTAATGATATTAAATCCTGCTCGTGCGATAACCAAAATCCCATGACCTTATAATACGGTTGATGGGTGGTGATGCTTTTAAGATCCTACGCCTTGAATTATATGGTGTATATGTTTATAAACTTTTCGTATGGTGGAAGGGGACTTTATATCATAAGGTAGGTATTTGTGTACTGGAATAAGAAAGGCTCAGAGGGTAGAGCATGTATTGAGTTTATAACTTAGCCAGCGTATCGGGGTTATTTTGTAAGGTATATTTTCGAAAACCCGGACAGAGCTTTTTAGAAAGATTTTCGCAATAATTAACCTAAAGGCAACATCACCAATAAACCAGTGTTTATTTAATTAGTAAATACTTCTGGAAGCATTTACGGATTAAATAAGCCTTATTCGTCTAATTAAATTTGTTTACTTAGATGAATATCATTTTCAAAATGTTTTCTTAAAATCGCTTTGTTCCGGAATGATAACAAAGATATCCGGTAACTGTTATTCGAGGATTAATTATTTATTTAATGAATATTACTTCTGAATATTCATTTGAGGCTTACTTATTCGAGGGTTAAGTATGTATTTAATGAATATTATTTATTTATATTCATTTGAGGATTATGGACTTTAAGAATATTATTATTATTATCCATTCGAGGATTGTGTATTATTTAATGAATATTACTTTTGAATATTCATTTAAGAGTTATTTATTTAATGAATATTACTTTTGAATATTCATTTAAGAGTTATTTATTTAATGAATATTACTTTTGAATATTCATTTAAGAGTTATTTATTTAATGAATATTACTTTTGAATATTCATTTAAGAGTTATTTATTTAATGAATATTATTTTCAGATATTCATTTAAAGATTATTTATTTAATGAATATTGTTTTCAAATATTCATTTAAAGATTATTTATTTAATGAATATTGTTTTCAAATATTCATTTAAAGATCATTTATTTAATGAATATTATTTTCAAATATTCATTTAAGGATTAGTTGTTTAATGAAGATTATTTTCAAATATTCATTTGAGGTTTACTTATTCAATAAATATTATTAATTATTTTCAAATCAAGAAGAGGTTCCCAAAACACTGTTTCTCCATTTGAATCTGTCTCTTAAGAAGATTCAAATGCTCGCTCAACTATCAAAATACGGGAAACCTGATTTAAGTGACTACTACTCTTTTTAAACTCTCAATTCAAAAACTGTCAAGGGACAGATATTTTCTTGGAGCAATTTAATTGCTGCCAGTCTAATGTTGTGTTACCACCTCAATAATCGAGGGGTAAATTCATGGAACAAGTCGATATTCATTAACAAGCATAGCTTGGGAAATATTGGAGAATCTTCCTTTCCAACCTAGATATAACTACTTAGTGGAGTCGTATCAACAAGTGTTACACTTGGGGAAAGGAGGACGATCTTTACGTTTCAGAGTCATGGATTTCATCTGAACTAGGAGTGGTGTAAGTGGTCAAGTTGCGTGGGCCCATCCAACTTTTATATTGCCCCAAATGGGCCGGGAGGTCATAGTAAGGCGGTAGACAATGTCAGGCCGTCGTGATACTTCCATCTACATGTAGAAAACTATTTGAGCGGTGCGACCTGCTACTGATCATAGTAAGGTTAGGCACAGCGGACGCGGTAGCAACTCCAGTATTGGTTCATCATCCAATTTGGATATTCCTGCAACATGTATTGGGGTGAAGAACCAATCATGTTGGTAGGGGGTCGAAAAGTGTTTGGAAATGAAGTGACAATAAATTCATGCAACTTCATCTTTTATTTATGAGTTATGACTCTGTGGATACCTTACATAACATGAGTTATGGTAAGGGAGTTGTTTATACTGAATCACCTTATAACTTCATCTTTTAAGTTATATGTTGATATTCTGCATATATAGCAGATATTTTTCGGAAAGGTTATATTTGGTTTACTTTGAAACCTCATCGTTTATACTAGAACTTTGTTCATAATATAGCCAAAGTTTGCAGAAATATTATGAAATTGATATTTGAAATACAACAATGGTATTATTTTTGGGATTACATTCCGATAAGGATGTAATTTAAGTAACGAGATATTTTGACAAATTATTGTCTTATACCCGCTTTATTTCTGGGTTGAATTAAAGGCAGAATTATGCCATACTTTCATTTCCTTGCTGAGCTATCGCTCACTCTTGCTATTGTTTTATATATATTATATAGCAGCGAAGCAGGATGCCAATGGGACGGCACATACCCCGCAAGGCGTTTTCATAAACAGTTTCTAGCAGTGATCCCGAGAGTAGTACGAACCAATCGAATCAGGCTACAGCTTTCGGTATTCGACTTATGTATATACATGAATGGTATTAGAGGATTGTAAGCATCAGAAGACTAAGTTGGTAATGTAACATTACTTAGAAATTGTATCAGTGACAGATTCAAAAGACATTTGGGTATTGTAATAAAAATTATTTATTCCGCAGTTGTTGTATTGTGTCGTTTCTGAGACTCTAACCTGTGTGTGTGTGTGTGAGACGTATGTTGTGGGGTCATGAGCAGGTGAATTATGAATGGTGTGAGTAATACAGGTAAGGCAAGGAGTACATGGATCGTGACTACCCTAAATCCCTGACCCCGGATTTGGGGCTGTTACAGTTTGCGTGACAACAAAAAAAAAAGAATAAGAGGAAACCATTTTGGCAAAGACACAACACAGACCTATAAGATCAACGGTGACTCTCTTAACTTGATTATTGCCTTGAAAGCATGAAGGTTTTAAATTCTATGGAATTGTAGAGTGTAAAGGGATGACAAAGTCTCTATAAAGCTGAAGGATGTAGACTTTTTAGCAAAAGAATGTGGCGTACTTGGTTGCTCTGAGACTTTTCTAAACACTCGATTTTTCTATTCAACGATGGAGCATAGAAGTTTGCTTGTACATACCACCAGTGGTGGATGTTGCACCTTACAGCTTTTCTACTAACATAAACATTAAATTTGTTGAGATGAACACTGGTCGCGCACCGCATGAATTGGCATGAAAAGCAAGAAGTCTTGCTGATATTAAACAGTTCATACACATGCATAGACCTTTACATACATGTACACCCATCTCTCATTTAGCACGCACATATACCATTCTCTTCGTGTACTACACTACCTGCTACCAATACCTACTCGCTTCCTGGAAAGACACACCAGCTGTAACTCAACACAGAAACACATGAAACCCTACCTTCTTTCTTTTTACTTTCAAAGTAAACGAAAACCCATATACATACACACTTACATATACATAACAAATTCACCACCTTTCAGAACCATAGTTTCTTACAGTATTCACCAGCCTATACATGCATATGTATACACATCTACGTGTACTAATATGAAGAACAGGAAGCCTACAATGAAGAAAAACGCATAAGATGTAACAACCTAAATTTTCGGTAGAATTAAAACTTTCTATTATGAGTTAATGTGTAAGTGAATAGTGGGGGTGACCACAAGGTATTGATGGATGTAAGAATAAATATATACGTGAATAGTGTTTGTCATATGTGAATAATAATTTTATGGATGAATAGTGATTTTGGGGACTAAGAAAATTTTTCATGCCACCTATGTACGAAGCATGGTATGGATATACCGAAGTCATATTAATGATCTACAGAGTAAATGAGTGTATGTAAAGACGATCAGAATTCAGAAATTCCAACTTGCGTTTTGGTGTAATATTTGACCAGGCAGTGAGTCATGTATTATTACACACAAGAAATAAGATATCAAATTTGTGGAATTGAGGATTTAATATTTTGGAATTTTATTATATTGGAATTGAGAAGTTAGAATGAAAACCACTGAGGCAGTGGAATGAATGTTCTAGGAACCGCTGAGATTTTATAAAGAGATTGAGCAAATGAATCATGGATTAAGGATTGAAATTATGACAAGATTAAATATCCTACGTGATCATCAGAATAATAGTATCCATGGATTTTATTAGCAAGTATTTAATGGATAAGGATTTCAGTGCGAATGAGTATTCGGGAAAGCGCGAGAACATTTTCAGAGAATAAGAAATAAAGAGAATAAACGAGGAATGTTGGATTAATATTAGTTCAAGGGATTGTGCCACACTAGAGTAATAGTATGCAACATATAAGTTGTAACGTATTAATTTTATTCAAGAAATGACAAAGAAATCAAAGCGATGTAAGAGAAAAACAAATAGAGGGACCAAAGTGCAAAGAACAAGAGATAAGGACTTGGATGCAAAAAGGAAAAGGACTTGTGTGCAAAGGACTGGATAAGGCAAACTAAAGCAACCAATGGGAGAGTGACATGTGGCATGGAATGGATGAGGATGAGATTGGATGATAAATATCTAGCTTGCTTAATTGTTAAGCTAAAAACACAAAACCAAACACAAAAAGATTCCATTCTGACCAGTTCAGTATAACGCCCATATCTCCTTCATCTCTCAACCAAATCTTGTGATCTATAGCTTGTTGGAAAGGTATTGAGATTCTATACAACTCTTCTTTAGGATCCTCGACCAGAAAAGCATGGTAAGGCCTTCATTTTCGCCGTTCTGTCCACTGATGAATAGTAACTCCGAGATTCTAACTTTGTTTTCTTGTTTTCTTTTGATCATCCAAGCTTACCCAAGGCTATTTAAGGGCTAATCAAGGTTTATCAAGGTCATACAAACATCAAGGAAGGTAATCCTCTTTTGAAACCCTAGCTCTTGGTTTGAGTTTTAGTGATTTGGTGTAGTTATAAAGATTTGATGCATGATTAGAGCATTAGTGATATGATTGGACTTTGATGATTGTTAAAATGAGTGTTGTAACCCCAAGATCAGTCTAGGCAGTGGTGATGATGATGAATAGTGCCCATGAGTGTTGGCTGTGGATTGGATGATTATTTTGGGTGTTTGATTTTTGGATTATTCGATTTATAGCTGTCGTAATGACGAATTGTTGTTAGCCCTTAAGTCAGTAGCCACCCGAACCATATAACTTCTTTAAATGTTGAACCACTTCCCAGAACTTGTAGTTCTTGTTTCATAGATCATTTTGGCGAAAGAATCGTAGCATTTGAACTTACGGTTTAGGAGATATCGCGATATTCGTAAAAGTGGTTCGAAACCGTAATCGTTAAGTTGTTATATCATACGAACCCCTCAAATGCATAATTTTGGTGTCGAATCGAGTTTATTAAATACTAGAGATCATCAGGTGAATGTGTGCGGAGAAATCACCTCAAAAGAGTAAACGGTTGATTTTATAGAAAAGTTTAAGCCGAGGTCGTGTAAGTGAAAACCACTGAAAACGAGACTTAGAAACCAAGATTTCAAATGGTTAAGTATAACTTGGAATTGCAAAAGGATTTCGAACCAAACTTATGACATAAGTATTAGACGACCAACATGGACTTAGTATGACGCTAGAGCGAGCAAGTAATGCTTTGGTTGTGTTTGTTATATGTTTAACCCTTGAGTTACGAATGGTTATCCAGGGGATTAACCGCATGACTTTCTTTGACTTTGTCTAGATTGACCGACATCGTCGCGAGCTTTGTCATAGCTGGAGTACCAGGCAAGTGTCCTAAACCATACTTTGAAATATTGGTTATATATCGTTGTTTTGCTATACATAAAGCTGTACAGTTTGCTATAACTGTTTATAATAAGATAAATAGATTTTGCCTTCTGAATCATATACCAGCTTTGAGATAAGTAATTATGAACCGGTGTATCTTGTAGCTCTAAGTATAAGAGCATACTTATTGTGTTCGACTCTAGACCGGGAATCAGTATTTTGTTTTATATATATAGATAGTCGTGGAAACCCGGAGGGATTCCAGCGGCAGAATACTATGGATTCGAGGATTGTTATTTAAGTACTATCTCATTCGAGAAAAAATATTATTGAATATTTGTTGATTCATTAACGGTTACTTACCTACGAGGTACGAACCGGGAATGGTATCAGTTACTATTTGAGATTATTTTTAATATTCATTTTGAGATTTAAGCATAGTTATTTTGTGAAGTTATGTTCTTCAAGTACCTTGATTTAATAAATATTATTTGGATATTTATTAAATACTTCTAATAGAGATACCATTAATACTTTCTGACCTCTATATTCTCTATAAATAATAATGAGGACCTATCCTACTTTATTTAACAAAGTCTTCGAAAAAGATTATACTTATTATCCAGGATTCCCTAATTGTTTTAAATCAACTCCTGGCCTTCAAGGGCGTCGTTTTCCTTCAAAACTAGGAAACCTTATTTGAGAAGTCTACTTTTCTGACGTTTGAGTCAAGATATATTGAAATCAAATTGTTTTCAAACTAACTATTATGAGTCAGTATGACTCGGGTTACTTCCTCACTACTCGAGGGGTAAGTTTGATGGAACAAGTCATATCCATTAACAAGCTATTGCTTGGGAAATATTGGTGAGTTTTTCCTTTCCACTTAGACGACTACTTTGTGGAGTCGAGTCAACAAGTATTATACTTGGGGAAAGGGGAGATAAGCTTTACGTTTCAGAGTCATGGATTTTACTCGAACTAGGAGTATGTGTGTATGAGGCTGTGAATCAGTCCATCACTGATAATCGTGTAGGAGGCCGTGGGACGGTCCATCATTATCAAAACAGGGTCCGAGTTGCGCCGGTACCCGACTATGCCTAACCATTTGGCGGGGAGACTTGATGTATGATAGTGATTCATACACCCTTCCTTCTACATGTAGAGAAACAAATTGTGACGAGGCACAACTTATGACTGATCATCGTAAGGTTGTGGCTCCTGGCGCGAAATACTCCAGGATTAGTTCATCATCCAATTTGGATATTTTCTGCGACATTATCGAGAGTACCCCGATCGGAAAGCTACGGCTGGGTAACCGATAAGTGTTGGCAGGGTCAAAGGTATTGAAACTTATTCGTATCACGATAAAGAGTACGGATATATGTTGAATCTCTGTTTATGATGATAATAAAGCAGACATGTTTTCTTAAAAAGATTATAGTGGTTTACTTTGAAACCTCACCCTTTTATAATACACAAGGATTGTTCATAATATAGTAAAAGATTTACAGAAATATTATGAAAGGGATTTATATGCTTTGATCAGTTGGATATCATTTCGGTGGGCCCTATTGCTCAGCCTTACTTTATTTTCTGCTTATATTTTTCATAGCAGATATTTTGGCGGAAAATTTATTATTGTGATGATGAACTTATCTTGTTCATTTAATGATTATTTTAATCATTATACTTTCCCTATTGAGGTTTCTTGGTTACAGATATTTTATTAATGATATTAAGTATCTGTTGGATTTTGAAAACCCCATGAGTATAATGGGAGAGTTTTGTTAAACCATAGTAACCACTTGCTGAGCAATTCTTTCGCTCATACTTGCTTGTTTTATATGTATATAGACTTTCAGCAAGAGATAGACATAGGAGGCTTATCCGCATAGCTCGGATAAAGCAGGCAGCATATTCTGGTGCAGACAGTATGATCCAGCACAGCTATGTCTGGGGTAAGTTACATACAAGGTTATTGATGTGTAATATATATAACACATTGTATAGAGTAGAACTAGTTGCTGGTATACTTCTCAACAAAGTTATACTAGTTAGATAAGATTTGTAAGATAATGTAAAGATTTAAGTTCTTGTTTCTAGCCCTATAACCTAAAAGATTCTTGATGGTTGGGGTCTTAATGGATGTATTTCAGTTATTCAAAGATTACCTGGATTAATGTTGTTAAACAGGTGATTTGTTAATGAGGAATCCCGCGTGACAACCAAATTCCTGACCCCGGATTTGGGGGTGTTACATAAGAAATGGAGTATTCACCTGTTAAAACCGGTGACTTAGCTTGTCAACGTCGTAGAACACCGTTGCGTTGTTATTATTGTTCTTGCACCCCCTTTGCACACTCTCTCTCTGGACAAAGTTGCCCTCTTTTCTTAAAAAATAATGTATGGTAGGAGGATTGATATAAGGTTTTCAGCTACGTTTTTTAGGTGAAATAAGGCTTCTTAGTTGATATAAGGTTGACAAACGGCACATACATGTACGTTTTGCTAGTTTAAAAAAAATAATAATAATAAAATATTGAAAGCCTGGTTGTTCTGTTTTGTCACATCAAAGCCTACAATATATGTCACCTTTTTTAATACTATATGTCACCTTTTTACACACATCCTACAATATAGGAGTAGCTGCATACAGGTCTGCACACATACTAAGCCCATACCTAAAAGTACAATTTTTGTCCTTCCCTTACTATATTCTAGCACAGTTTTCACAATCCCTTTTCAAGCACAGTACGCAGCTACTCTTTACCAGCCACTCCCTACTTTAATTTTCTAAACACTGTAAACACTGCAAGCACCTTACCGCCATTTTTTTTTCTTTTTTAACTTTCAAAGCATATAGCCCATTACTTTTCAACAGCTACTATAAATATTTTACTTTTTATTGTCCAACAAATCTATACTATTGAACCCTCACATGTTATTATTGTACCGATACAACCAAACAATTATACTTTATTATGTTATTATTTGGCACATTTATCCCAACAAAAACCAAATATTATGACAAGTACATGCCAATTGTTTGGTACAAGAAAGAAATAATCATAATAAATTTTACGCCACATTGTTCATCTGATTATTTATTTCGGATTTTATCAAATTCAGAATTTATAAAAAAATTTGGAAGACACAAAATTCCTCTTCCCTCATAAAATTCCTTTCTTCCACAACAATTCCTTCCACCTCACAAAAAATCTTTCACTCTCATATGAACACTTGTGAATATTTCGGATTTTATTTTTAAGGCCATTGTTAGTGGGCACTACCCACTAACAATCCCTGGGGGCACCAAATTCAAACTTATGAAAATTTCAGGGGCATCAAATTCCTCCTCCTCACAAAAAATACTTCCTCCTCACCAAATTCCTCCTCCTCACAAAAAATACTTCCTCCTCACCAAATCCCTCCTCCACACAAAAATCACTTCCTCCTCACCAAATTCCTCCTCTACACAAAACGTCTTTCCTCCTCACAAAAAACTCCTACATTCTAATACAAACATCCAAAATCAAATAATATTTGTAAGGCCATTGTTAACGGGCTTTATCCGATAGCGATGCCTGGGGAGCACCAAATTCAAACTTAGTCAAATTTCACGCGGTCACAAAAATATTTTCCCACTCCAAATCTTTTTCTTTCCTTTCTAAACACTTATGAAGATTTCATAATTCATTTTTATCGCCATTGCTAGTGGGCACTGCCCGCTAACAATGCCTGGGGGCACCAAATTCAAACTTACTAAAATTCCATGGGACACTACATTCCTTGTCCCTCCTTCACACACTAGTTAAAGTTAGTCAAGTTTCAGGGAAGCACAAAATTTCTCTCCCTCCTTCCAAAACTTTTTGCTCCACCTATAACACTTACGAAAAATTCTAAGGCCATCACTAGTGGGCTTTACCCACAAATGATGCCCGGGGGGAGACACAACTCAAAACAACAAAAAGATATCCGCAAGCAGAGAAGAAAACCATGTTTCATTCATTGAAAAAAAAAATTACAATGCAAAGAGGACAAATGAAGGACAGACCCCTCAAGTCCTCATTAGGATACAAAGGGAATATCTAAACCTAAGCTACAGAAGCATCTTCATCTTCGGATTCCTCACGGACCACCTCGTTCTCCAACTCCTGCAGCTTCACCAACATAGCTCCCCGCTTGGTCATCTCCCAAGCCCTCAAGCGGTTAATCTTATCCATATAAAAGCAGTGTAGCTGATTTTTCTCCCGAACCAGCTCTTCAATAGCCTCACAAGCCCGGCCACCAAGAGGCTCATCTATCCAAATGTCATAGTGACATTCCCTGGTAGCGCAGCGCTCAAACCTCTAACCAGCATTGTTTCCGGCCCATATGGTTTTCACAACCACGGGCATGTCACAGTAGCAAGTGGTTCTCCTTCCCTCCATGGAAAGTTTCTCAAGACCTACAACAAATGAAGTAAGATATGAAAGATTTTACGAAAATAAGATATCCCAACTCTTGAAGGGAGCTCAAGTATTTATAGGCCTTCATCAACTAGCCGTTATAAAGAGCCGTTGGAGTAATAAATATCAAAAATCGTATCACAACTATGCATTTACTCCTCCAACCCACTAAAGTAAGTTGAAGGAGTGGGGGGCAATGTTAATACCCTCCCGGAAGCAGACTCTTTACCCTCCAGGTCTAAGCATGTTCCGGGAACAGTCCTCCGGACAAAAGGAACCTTCTTCCTCCAGCACATTCTACATCTTGGACAAAGGGTGTTCTCTCCTCCACAACATATTATCTCGTGGACTTAGCTCGAGCCTTCCTTCTCACTCCCGGACAATGGGGAGCCTTCACGAAAGTAGTCACTTTGACAGCAGAAAGTGAAAGAGACATGCTATCAACCAACACCTGTCCCGAAGAAGGGAACATTCTTCCGGACAAAAGGAGGTAACACCAAACTCTATAAATACCAAGGTAACTCACACATGCAAGGGGGCTGAAAATTCACACATTCACTCTCACACTCTCACATTTCATATTTACTCTCTAAAACTCTCAGTCACTAGTATTTAAATTTTCCGATATTGTTTCTTGTATTCTCCACCACCAAGTTACTTACTCTCACGCCGGAGGTGCTTGACGGCCACCACCCCCGGTCAGGCATTGTTTTGCAGACTCCCTTCCGACAGCTACACCACATTTCCGTCCAAACATCGCCGGAAGAGGGAAAAGTGCGGTAGAGTGGAGCAAGAAGCATTATCATTTGGCGCTAGAAGGTGGGGCAACTTTCTCTTTGAAAGACCCTCCATCCTTTCCAGATTGCAAGAAGTAACAAGAGGTCATTAGTAACAAGTCGTCTTGGATTGGACCGTCTAAGAACACGAGGTTGCAAGCCCGCACCACGGTTGACCCAAACAATCCAAACGAAATTGAAGAACAACTCCAAGGAAATCACCAAGAGATCGTCCATGGTACCTCCCACCGCAGCGAACCCATCATCCAAAGGATTGGCACAAGGGAGGAGGATCCTCCCCTCAACCTGGACCTGACCCGTTTCGCTCCTAACCAAGTGGACTTTCTCCTCAATGTTGCTGCGAATCTCCAAAACCCCAACCAACGAAATGACCCGCCTCGATCTGATGGGAGGAGGGAACAACCTCCCCCCGAGGACGAAGCACATAGTGCAAACAACAATGGTAGCAAAAGACCAAGGGTGGCCAAGTCAGTATTTTCCCGCCTTGGCTCTTCCTAAAAACACTAACCATGTCCGCCACGGGAAAACTCACCACCGACCAGAGACATGGGAGGCTAACAGAAGAGTACGAGATCTTAGACATGAGCTAGAGGCGAAAAAGGCAGAATATGAGAGAGAGAATAGGAGATTAGAAGATGAGTTCTACCAGGAAAAGGAAAGGGAAAGAACTCCTGAGCCTACCCCGATCGGAGGTATTGGAAGCTCTCAACAAGAAATCCTAAATACTCTCATCGAGTTAAAGCGCAAGGTTGAAAGAGAAGTCTCTACAAGTCCCGGTGAATCTCCTTTCTCCAAAAGACTAGAAGATGAGAGCAGGCAAACGCACTTGAAACACCCCAACTTAGACTCATACGATGGTAACGGAGATCCGGAAGAGAACTTAAGTTATTTTGATCAGCTAGCTCTCTTCTACGGGTACCGGGACCTAACATGTTGTAGATTCTTTGCCTCTACCTTAAGAGGAGGTGCTCAGAGGTGGTTTTGTAGACTTCCTCCAAGGACCATTGACACATGGGCCGATTTCAAAAGGGCTTTTCTGAATAAGTTTAAGGCAAACCAACCACACGAGGTGCACACTGTCTTTCTCGAAACCATCGCGCAAAGAATTGGTGAGACATTGGAGAACTATCTAAAAAGGTTTAAGGAGGCGGTGAACAAAGTGGTTTCGGTCAATGAAACAGAAGCATTGGTACACCTGAGAAGGGGTTTAGACCCTTACGATTGTGAAAGGTATATTTGCAAGCTCATGGAACACAAGCCAACTACGTTGGCCAGAGCGTACGAGTTAGCCTCACACTTCATCACCGAGACGGAGGCTATGAGGGTTATGAAACAAACAAGGAATCCTCCTCAATAGAAGCCTTACTTTCAAAAAGAACGTTTCACCTTCCACCATAGTCAAAGGCCCGTCCGCAACCACCAAGTACAAACCACACATGGTCCCGCTCCACCAAGGCAAAAACCTCCTTTTGATAAGTCAAGACTTTCTTTCCCCACCTCATCCAAACCGGCATGCAAACCTGGGTCGGAATGGACAGCATTGAGTATGTCTCGGGCAAACATTTTACGAGAAATTTGAAACAAACCATTCTATCAAGCACCTACGCCACTTTGGACATCCCCTGGTGATAGAGATTCCTCTAAGCATTGTGAATATCATGCCACACATGGGCATACTACGGAGAACTGCCTCTCCCTCAAACACTTCCTTGAGAGATTGGTCCACCAAGGACTCATCAACCAGTACCTTCCTCGACAAATTACTAATGGAAATAACTCAAGCGCTCCTTCCACGTCGCAAACCAATCGAGACAAGAACGTTGTCAATATTGTCATTGGAGGAACACAATCTCCTCCACGAGCCCATGAGACTCAGGAGGTTATGGCGATATCTCAAAAGGATACGATGGGAGATGTTATCACTTTCTCCGATGCTGACTTTGAATTGGCTAGATTTGTGCCTGAGTATGTGGATTCAGAATAGAAGAAAGCTAAAAGTTTACAACAAGGACTTCAAGCAGGTATTCATAGTCGTGTGGCTATTTTTCAGTTAACAAATTATGCAGGGGTTGTAGAAAAAGCAATGATTGTTGAAGAAAGATAGAGATGTCCAAGAAGGAGAACGAGCAGAAGAAAAGAAAGTTTGGAAGTACAGAAAGAGGTCAACAAGGAGGTAGTAGTTTTGGAGGAAGCTTTAAGAAAATACAAGCTGATCAGGGTGACAAAGGAAAGAGTTTTCAAAAGTATAAGTCTGGAAATGGAGGACAAGGTAATAGATTCTCAAACCCAAATCCTCAGCAGAAGAGTATGAAACCAACTTTGCCAGATTGTAAGATTTGCGGAAGGAAACATCCAGGAGAGTGTAACAATCCTAACATCACATGTTTCAAGTGCAACAAGAAAGTTCATTATGCAGAGGAATGCACTAGTGTGGTTAGTAAGCCAGAATTCAGTAATCCTCCTAGGGGGTAGTACACAGGGTTTGGCCAAAATTTGAGTAGGCCTGTTTCATCGATATTCAATGGATATTTTTATATATTTGTGTCCCTATGGATATTAGGATTTAAATTTGACCATATCTAGGTCAGTCCATACCTCAAACGAAGCAAATATAGAGAAGCCCAGAATTCAGTAATCCTCCTAGGGGTAGTACACAGGGTTTTGCCAAAATTTGAGTAGGGTTGTTTCATCGATATTCAATGGATACTTTTATATATTTGTGTCCTTATGGATATTAGGATTTGAATTTGATCATATCTAGGTCAGTCCATACCTCAAACGAAGCAAATGTAGAGAATCCCAGAATTCCGTAATCCTCCTAGGGGGTAGTACACAGGGTTTTGCCAAAATTTGAGTAGGGTTGTTTC
Organism: Heracleum sosnowskyi; assembly: GCA_030848705.1. Lineage (NCBI taxonomy): Eukaryota > Viridiplantae > Streptophyta > Magnoliopsida > Apiales > Apiaceae > Heracleum > Heracleum sosnowskyi. The sequence goes on from CM061242.1 coordinate 74,437,308, forward strand.
ATCGATATTCAATGGATATTTTTATATATTTGTGTCCCTATGGATATTAGGATTTGAATTTGACCATATCTAGGTCAGTCCATACCTCAAACGAAGCAAATGTAGAGAAGCCCAGAATTCAGTAATCCTCCTAGGGGGTAGTACACAGGGTTTTGCCAAAATTTGAGTAGGGTTGTTTCCTCGATATTCAATGTATATTTTTATATATTTGTGTCCCCATGGATATTAGGATTTGAATTTGACCATATCTAGGTCAGTCCATTCCTCAAACGAAGCAAATATAGAGAAGCCCAGAATTCAGTAATCCTCCTAGGGGGTAGTACACAGGGTTTTGCCAAAATTTGAGTAGGGTTGTTTCATCGATATTCAATGATATTTTTATATATTTGTGTCCCTATGGATATTAGGATTTGAATTTGACCATATCTAGGTCAGTCCATACCTCAAACGAAGCAAATGTAGAGAAGCCCAGAATTCAGTAATCCTCCTAGGGGGTAGTACACAGGGTTTTGCCAAAATTTGAGTAGGGTTGTTTCCTCGATATTCAATGTATATTTTTATATATTTGTGTCCCCGTGGATATTAGGATTTGAATTTGACCATATCTAGGTCAGTCCATTCCTCAAACGAAGCAAATATAGAGAAGCCCAGAATTCAGTAATCCTCCTAGGGGGTAGTACACAGGGTTTCGCCAAAATTTGAGTAGGGCTGTTTCATCGATATTCAATGATATTTTTATATATTTGTGTCCCTATGGATATTAGGATTTGAATTTGACCATATCTAGGTCAGTCCATACCTCAAACGAAGCAAATATAGAGAAGCCCAAAATTCAGTAATCCTCCTAGGGGAATACCTGACTCAGAATATATACGGACATACTCTCCAAACAAAATAAACTTTACTCTTACAAATAATCTTACCACTTATGCATAATATTCACATATAATATACTCAAAAGCATAACCGATAAAAATTGTAATCTGATTCTTACACATATTCTGGCACTTAAAATTATACTCAAAATAACTTACTTACTGATATGGGAGATAATCTTACACATACAGGATATCCTACATTTTCGGTCATCCAGAAATATGTAGTCATCAAAACTTATAGGGGCTTGCATAGCACAAAGCAAATGCTACCCAAAATCTTACAGGTCCATACAAGTTAAATACACAACATAGGAGGTGCCAAGCACCAGATTCTCTCCACTCATGACGGAGGTCTTACAATATCTCCCAAATCAAAATAAAATCATAAATAACTTACATGTAACTTACTCGAAAATGGCCTTATAATAGCTTCGAAATCATACATATATCAAAATATAACCGAAAACACATTACTCAAAGATCACACACCCAAATATCATTCGTATTTTGATTATTGAAAATATAATCAGACCTGATCAGTTCGAAAGAATGCCAATTTACTGAATAAAGATGAACTCAGATGGAAAAGTACAAAACATGAAAGTCGTATAGAATTCTGAGAACTTTCCAGAATGGTAAGGCTCATAAAAAATGGAGAAGTGACGAATTCAGAAACAATTAAAATATGGACTGCCGGAACAGAATCAGCCCTAATCACAGTAGTATTTTTATGTTTAAGATCTTGAAATCACAGAATTTGATAATGGAATGTAAACAACAAACGCAGAGCTAGAAAATTACTTTCCAGAATGATATTAACCATAATTATCAGATAAAAACTCAATTTACTATGAATTTCCGAAGTTAACAAACGGCAGATTTAACCATATTTATTAACAGAATTTTGAAAAACGCAAAGAATGAAAGTTGTAGATAATCCAAAGATCTTTCCTGTAACGCCTTACAATTTTTGGTTTATAAAATATTATATTGTGTGAATGTGATTAAAATTTTATTTTATTAACCACTATTTTTTTTATGTGTATGATAAATTGTTTAATAGGCTCTTTGTGCTAATTAGAGTAGCCTTAAATTTATTTTGTTAATAAGAGCTATTTAAAATTATTTTATATTTATTGCTAGTAATAGCAATTGAGATTTTATTCTTGAAATTTTAGTTAGCAATGATGATCTTGGTATAATGTGATTTATGTGTAAGCTCGTATTTTAGTTATACTTATTTGAGATAAAAATAATTATTTGATATAGTCTTATAATTTTGAAATTTCTTTATGTGCAATAATTGTTACGTGCTTAAAATGTGAATTGTGTGTCTGGTGAATAATTAGTTAATTGTGAATGTGGTTTCTAAATTTTATTTAAGTGCTCTGAGAATTTATTTGGGTCATAAAATATTTATATTAAATTTAGAGAATGCTTTAATTATTTAATTAATAGCATAAAATATTTCTTAGCATTATTTTATTTCTACTTTAGTTTTAAACTCATGATTTAAATTTTATAATCACTTATTTATTTTAATTATTTATTTTGAGGGATGCTACACCTTCTAGATTATTTATTTTCAATAGGTAATTTATTTATTTACCTAGAGTATGGTAAATGTTGACTTAAAATTATTTTTGAGATAAAAAGACATTTTATTTGATTATTTCTATGTAAATGCAATTTTAATTATCTAATCTACAAAAGTTATTTGTAGAATAATATTTCTAATTGATCTAGAGTGGGCATTATGAATTTACATCATAGCCCTTGTTTTTATTAATTTAGCAATAGAGTTAGTGGGACAATTTTGTAAATTATAATTTATTTCTAAACTATTTAAGAGATAACATTACTTTGTTTTCATTTCATTCTTCACTCACCAAAAAGCCCACCCACCCCATTTCTCTCTCATTTCTCTCGGCTTTCCCTCTCCCCTGTTTTCTTTTCCCGAGCCCAACCCTCCTCCATTGTTCTTCATTTCTTCTCAAATTAAACTCACCACAAGTTGTGATTCTCTTATCCAAATTTCAAGTGTGAGTAACCAAAACACTCCTCTCTCTAATCTCTACAACCTTCTTGTGTTAATATCAAGTTTTGATTCAATTTTGAATTTGGTAATTTTCGGATTTTCATTTCTCTTTGTTTAAAACTTACATGCAATGGTTGATTATTGGTAATAAGGTTGATTCTCGGTGAGATCCATCATTTTGGACTCATCCGAGAAGAAACCCGACCATGGGCAATGATCCTTGTGAGCCATGGTCTTGATTTTGTATTTACAAGTTTGATTCATGTCTATTCTTGCTTGATTGAGTGTTATAAGTTGATGCATGTCATTTATTTTATGATAATTGGTGATATTAGTTATAGATTAGAAGTGGGTTTTGATTTTTGTTAAGAATATGAGTTGTATGTGATATGGATAGTATGAATTCAATCTCTTATGAAGTGCATGTTAGTAAACTTAAGGATTTTTGAGTAATTAGTATGATTTTGAATGAGTTGTATTTATAAAAGTGGTGTATGTGTTGAGAAAGTGATTTATGTTGAAGATTTAAACTTGCATGTTAGCTTTATGATGAGCTTTGATTATTAGTAATGTTAGTTTTAGTAATTGAAATATTATTGCTTGGTGATGTGATTTTTGGATTGGAAGATGGGAGTTAAGGTGGAAAGGAGTTTTTGAAACCGAGAGGAAGGTGGTGAGAGAGAGAGAAGCCGAGAGGGAGATGGAGAAAGAAGGAGAAGATTGAGGGAGATGGTGAGAGAGATTGAGGGAGTAAGGAAAAGAGAGTTTGGATTCTTAAAATATGATTTTGTGTGTGTGATTTAAAATATGATTTTGAGTGAGTAAATGTGTGATCTTTCAAAGTGTGTTTGTGTGTGTGAGTTCTTTTTAAAACTATGTTCTTAAGGAGATTTTCACAAAGGAAGTGTTTCATTTTCGTAAAATATATTTCGTGTAAGTGTTTCTTGTTTTAAAATTTTTATCTTTATGTGTGAGTGCTTCTTTCAAAAATATATGGTGTGTATGAGATATGTGTTTGTGTGGTTGGTGTGTGGATTGTGTAGAATGTGTAAAGTATTGTTGTAATTACGTAAGTCCATAGTTGCTCAAATTTCTGCAGCAGCACTTCTCTGTTGGAGCTCTGTTTCGAGCAGCTCAAGGTCACTCTTGGGTTGCAATTCTCTGAGATTCATGAGCTCCTCAGAATATAGTGTAAGCACGCGAAAATTTGGAAGCAATCCGATATTTGAGCTATTTATTATGATTATTTTGGTAGTGTACGCGCAGAGTATAAAACTGTTACGGTTTCTGATTTTCTAAGCTACAATTTAATTGCTTAAACTTTTAATTTCAAGTTGAAACTTTTTCTGTAGCAAGTCAGTAGGTTTATGAAGGTCTCATGAAAATTTCAAATAGATATCATGAATTTGTGATTTATTAAAAATGTTAGTGTTTAAAGGTTTATATGGAAGGATGTGAAATACCCAGAAACTGTCTGTTCTGTTTTGGTTAATTTTGAATGGTTGCTGCCGGTTTTAGACAGAAAGTCTAGGAGGAAGTTTTTCTAATCGGAGTCTAGTTTGTGCACACGCAAGCCTTGTAGCAATAGAGTTAGCGAATAAAGAGTTATGCATGTTTTACTAAAAGTTGCGCAGCAGGAATTTTCTGTGCTTCCGTACATACTTTAACCTGTTCGTTTTTAGTCTAAATGAATTGTTTTGGAGTTGAAACTTTTATGCTAAGTTTTATTAGTAATCAGGAAGTATCCTGTCAAATGTGGTATTTGTTTCATTATTTTTGGATTTATGATAAATATTTTGGTAGAGTGTGCGTAGCAGAATTTTCAGCTTTTGAGATTGAATGCATTATTTGTGAAGGTGTTAAGGATATGGTTAGCATTGATCAAGTTGATTTAATGTTATACCAAGTGTGGTATGATTTGAAAGTTAAATTATATATATATGTATTATAGGAGTATATTATGTGAACTTGAATGGAAATGTGCGCTTATGTGAGTTTTGTGCTTATTATATGGATAAGAGTTATAAGTGATATAAATATCATGTGTTATGTGGCAACGTGCTATATTATAATATGGTATATGCATGTAAATAAATATCGTTGGGGTAGAATATGGGTTAATAGGCTAATGTAAACAAGCTGAGGTACTAATGGGGTATTATACCTTTATATAGGTACAAATAGGAGGCCAGGAAAGGAGCCCGTGTACGTAAAGTTGGAGTTGTGAGATACAAGTTATTGAGTTAGTTTATCGGCTTTTGAGGCAAGTGTCTATTCCCTCCACTTATTGTTCAAGTGGCAGTTTCTCTTAAATTATTATACGAATGTTTTCTCTAACCAGAATTCTTTCTTTTACCTTTCTTTTCATATAATACCTTTGAACATTTTGTTCCACCTTGCAACTATATCTTTGTACCTATCCTGCTTTGTCTTAAACCCATCTATTTCCATGCTTACTTATAGCTTGATTATTGTCTAATACCTTTGCTTGACCCTATAGCATGATCTTTCTACTTTTGTTTATCATTTGAATCCCTGAAGCGTTATCATGAATTGAAATCTGTGAAACTGAAACAAGTTGTTCATATAGACTTGATTCATAATTGAAATCTTGACACCCTTATTCATTATGAATAATCTGAAATTTTATTCAACCCTGGAATTGGAGATTTGATTTTGACCGTTACGCCGGTCTGATTTATGAATTATTTAAGGCCAATGTGTTGCCTATGGATCCAGTGTGTGTTTGGAGTCACATTAAATATGTGACCCGGAGCTAATGCGTTGGCTGATCACCTAGCTTAGCTCGTAGCGTGTGGCTCTAATTCCAATCCATTTATTTATTGATTCTTGTTATGAAACCCTGTTTATTTATCAGATATCCTGATTCATTTCTTATATCCTGTTCAATGTTTGTTGGCTACTATTATACACTTGCTGAGCATTGTTGGCTCACTCTTGCTATTTTTCCCTAACCTTTCAGTTAAGAACGAAGTTAGCTATCTTCGAGTAACCGCTAAGGAGACCGTGAGAAGGCCTGATTCGAGATTTTAGGTTCCATGTTGCCAGGAAGATAGAGTTCATTTTAGATCTCACCAATGGTTAGATGGTGGCAAATGGTTTGTAATAAAATTGAATTAGATGTTGTAATAAACGTTGATATTTTAGATTCTTGTTTCATACCATAACCTGTGATCGATCCTTTGTTGAGGGGTCGTCTGTATAATTATGTTTTATTCAGAGCGATAGTGGCACCAAATCCTGACCCCGGATTTGGGGGCGTCACAGGTTGGTATCAGAGCTACAGGTTATTGGTCACTGAAACAAGAATTGGTAGAAGAATCTAAGATAGGAAAAACAATGAACAAAGTCACATAGAGTTTGAGTTAGGATTTATGAATATAGTTTTGACCAATAGGATAGGTTCGCTCTAGGACTTAAGCTTCATTGGTAAGATAGGATTTGTAGATGTAGGTTACCTTTAGGATGAGTATTAGTAGAATTAAGATAACCCTTTACCGTTTAAGTATCTTCTTGGTTTAGTATTGTGTGGTTATAGATAATGGCTGTTTTGAGAGATTAACATTCATATGAGATTCTTTTCCTAAGCCAGAGTCGTCAATATTAGTATCAGTGCATGCACTCGGCCAAGTGGAGATTTCCATTACCCCTTGGGTAAATTTATTTTCTTATAGTATAGCTGCATGTCAAGGCAGAGTTATTTCTTACGTGTAGAATGAAAGGGATTGGAGATGGATGGAATATTGAACGAATTATGGATTATGTGTGGATGATTGAGTAAGTATTGGAGATATTGTTAAAACAGGGCATAGTCCATTTTACGAATAGGTCATGCCGAATTTTCTGTAGAAATATTAACTTAAGTTACGCACTTCCATGTTATATAGTATTCCGACATATCGAGTAAGTATACGCTTGAACCGTTTGAAGATCGGGTTACGGACGGGGCAACTAATTCGAAGCTGGAGGAGTCAATCGGAGAGTCAGAGCTACCAGTTCAGAAGACATCACCTGCAGATCTTTACGTACTTTCCAGAATTTCATCTACGACTTCGGCTACATCGCGAACGCTATAGGAAACACCGCGCAGAGTTCCGAACCAAGTTTAGTTAGAGTCGATTGAGAGTAGAAGCTCTAAGATAACGTCTAGAAAGACTTAGATAGATTCTTTGCGATATGATAACGATTTCACCCCCGTGATAGGGACATTCATCCAAAGGAGTGGCCAACGTGTATATTCCTTCTTTATACAAGATTGCACAAGTTGATTTACTAACGGGACATACCTATAAGCTCAGACTAGAAATTTACTCCCCTAAGGACCATCTACATGGGACAAGGCGTGATTACCTCCATTCGTTCGATGTAAGGATAAGTCTATTCACAACTAGTCACGGATTTTATTCAATTTACCTTTTTAAAAAGATTCAATTTTTCACTTCTATTATTTTATTCTTTACGAAATACCTCTATTGTTCAGAGGGCTACTTGATCCAATATTATATTATATAAACTTTTGAAACTCTTAAACCTTTCATATATTCCTCTTAAATTTTTGATCCTCCTTGTTGTAACTAAGATGAACAACCCTATATATATAGAGGATTCAGGGACTTTCTATCTGTGTGATAGGAGTCCGGTGGGACGCCACTGGTTGTGTGTTTGTCACGAAAGTACTAAAGGTTGGCCACCTTCTGTACTGTGTTGTTTAAAGTGACAAATGCAACCTGATAAAGTTCGATGATCATCTTGATCTCTTAGTTAAATTCTTTTTATCAGAAATTCTTACTAAACATGCTTATTATATTTCCATATTTGTTGACACCTTCGTATCTATTGGTTCATTTTGTCGGAAACTCTTACGACCCTTAAAGGTATCAAATATTGGAAGTCGCAAAGGCGAAAATGACGGTATTCTGAGTATTAAGCTGTACTTACATTGACTGAAAAGTTGTTTTGATCGAGTTTGGAAAATTGTTTTGAAAAGAGGACTTAACGTCGAGTCAGATTGCTCATTAGACTTACAACACGATTACAAGGTTTATTATTACCGAGAATTGGGTATGGATAAGGAGAAGGTAACAAGGATATACCAATACTAATCATGATGAAGTATGAAATAAAGTGATGTTGGAGAGGCATTGGCTATTGTTTATGGAAGACTGTTATCCTACTTGTCGGGCAAGTATATATATATATAAGCACCTGTTTATTCTATATTTCACTTTGGATAGGGTAGTTAGATCATTACAAGGTTTTGAACGTCTTGAGGCCAAGTGTTGGACATAAACTTTAGAACTGAAGCAGGATAAGTTGAGCATGGCGGAGTCTGAAGCAAAGTTTATAGGGCTAGCCAGGTTTGTGTTCGAATATGTGAATATCGATGAGAAGAGAGTTAAGAGACTCCAGCATGAAGTGAGGTCATGGATTAGGAGTAAAGTTATTGATTACAAACAGAAGAAGCTAGAAAAGGGAAGACGGAGACACGGGAAGAAGACCAATAAATAGGGAACCTTAAGAACCGTTTCAATATAAGGCCTGAATTTCAGTCAAATAGGAATGTTGAATTTGTAAGACCAGAAACTGGAAGTGATGGGCAAGGGAATCGTCCATAAGATTTGGATCAACAAAGACCTATGAGACCTCCGATACCAGAATGTAGAACTTGTGGAAAGAAGCCACTGAGAGTTTGTAATAAGATCAATATGGTACGTTACAAGGGAAATCAGAAAGGACACTACGCCAATGAGAGCCATAGACCGAAGACAAGAGATATGTGCAACAAGTGTGGAGATGTGTGACATGTCTTAAGAGATTGCAATCGTTAAGCCCAGTAAGCAATATGTTAAGGATGAATGGACCACCATTTACAAAGCAACCAAGGACAAGAACCCTTAATATGACCATGAGCGATATAGTGAAAATAAGGATGTAGTACAAATACGTTTCAAATAGATTATGGAAATGCCAAAGTGTTAATTTATTTTGGAGCTACCAAGCCTTTTTTTTTTATCCATAGAATTTTCTCATAAACCGCATTGTACGATTCAACTATTAAGTAAAGCTTTGACTATAGGAATAGCTAATCAGGAGCGTATATCGATTCATCTAGATTTTTCCTCACTGTGAGATTGATATAGTAGATCACCATTTTCTTAGGATGACTTGATTCCCGTCAAGTTAGGGAGATTTGATGTAAATTCTAAGAATGGATTGGTTAAATGAGTATGGGAAAAATGGAATTGCGAGCCACATATAAAGTAGAAGTTGTGTTCCCAGGTCAAAAACGAACAAAGAAATTCTAACTTGTCATACAGGGAAAGAGATTATACACAAAGTTTTCTAAGTGCGATTTTTGGTTGAAAGAGTTACAATTTCTAGGACATGTAGACAGTAGCGAAGGAATCAAAGTGGATCCAGCGAAGATTGAAGTGGTAATGAATTGGGTAAAGCCTAAGACACCTACAGAAATTTTACGAGATAAGATGGAGACTATCGAAGGTTTGTCAAGGATTTTTCCAAGATAACCACACCATTAACCAAGCTTACCAGAAATCTTTCTGGAGTTAAAGAGGAGACTGATAACTTCTCCAATGTTAGTGCAACTGGATAACAAGGATATTTTGTGATATAGAAAGAATTGGATAAATAGATACGGAAGTATTTAAATTGCTAGAGGAACGAAATTCTTTAGACGAGCCATGTTAGTAAACTATATTCATTTCTAGTAGACTATTATGACTCATGTACCTTAGGACAATACCAAGAACTAAATTGAGATGGCAGCTTCATGTTAAGAATCAAGACTGACGCCACACGATAAGGTGATTTGCGTATGCTTCCAGACAACCGAAAAAACCATGAATAGAAATACTCGACACCTGATGGGGAATTTGCCGCAATAGTCTTTGCACGGATTTAGAGACAATACTTGTACAAAGAAAGGTGCGAAATTTGTACGGATCAAAGGAGTTTGAATTATATTTTCACCCAAAAGGAGCTATATATACATATGTAAGGTAAAGGAAATGGTTAAGACTGATCAAGGGATATGATTGAACTAACACCCGCCATCCAGGCAAGGCAAATGTGGTAGCAGACGCTTTGAGTAGAAATGAGAGACTGAAGATGATGACTTCATTTGAAGAATTGACCAAAGAATTTGAGGAAGTGGAAGTAGAGGTTCGTATTTCAGATACAGCTACGGAGATGATATATACAAGGACTTTCCAACCGAAACTGTTTGAGAAGATTAGAAGATGTCAAACTGAAATGATGGACCAAAATACAAGTAGCTTAACCGGAGAAGAAAGAAGGAGTCAAAAGGATGATAAAGGAATTGTAAGATTTTTCTTCAACAATTTAGATACCCAAAGTGACAGATTTGAAGAATGAGATATTAAGTGAGGCTCATGATCCGAAATATTCGATCCACCCCAGATGTACTAAGATGAACCAAGACCTACAGAAAATTTTAGTAGACATATATGAAAAGAGATATTATAGGATTATTGAGTAGGTGTTTCACCTGTCAAAGAGTTAAAACCGAACATCAGAGATTTAGTGGACTATTACAACCATTAGAAATTCCTGAATTTAAGAATGAACATCTCATGATGCCATTTGAGTTATGATCGACAGATTTACCAAGTTTGTACCTTTTTTTCCCATCAATGAGAAACTTTCATTAGATAAATTGGTTTATCGACTATAAAGATAGTAGTGAGGCATGTGATTCAATTATTAATCGAATTTGACCAAGACCCGCAATTTTATTCAAGATTTTGGAGAAAACTTGTTGGCATGTTCAGAAACCAAGTTGAACATGTGTACCATGTATCATCCTCAAACATATGGTCAAGGTAAATGGACTATTCAGATAATCGAAGACAAATTTAGAGTTTGTACGATGAATTTTGAAGATAATTGAGATGATCGTTTGTCATTAGTGAAATTCTTTTACCGCAATAGCTATCATGCGAATATTGAAATGCCAGCTGATGAAGCCTTGTACGGAGAAAGATGTAGATCTTCAATAGGTTGAAAAGAAGTTGATAAATGCACGAGATTGGAACCAGAGTTAATGTATCAGACCAAAGAACCATTGAGCTCATCCAGAAAGGATTAATAGCTACTCGGAATCGACGACTGTAATATGAGGATTAAACCAGGGAAGGTATAGATTATAGAGTAAGAGAGTCAGTCATATTAAGTGTCACCATGAAAAAGACTAACAGGACTTGGTAAGTGAGGACGGCGGAGTCCGAAAATTAGTTAGACCTTTTAAGATATTGAAGTGTGTGGGTAAGATTGCGTATGAGCTAACCTTACCTCCGTATATGCAACATATCCATAATGTATTTCACGTGTCTATGCTTAAGATGTATTATTTCGATTCTAACCATGTAATAGAATACGAGTCGATAGAGATTCAAACTTATTTGTACTATGTTGATCAAACAGTAGAAATTTTAGATCGGAAAGAGAAAGTGCTTAGAGATAAAATAGTTATACTAGTAAGAGTATGGTGTAGAAACCCCAAGGTTGAAGAATCAACTTGGGAGTTAGAAACTAAAATGTTAGAAAAGTACTCTCAGCTGTTTACGTAATAGATTCTGGGGACAGAATCCTTTTAAGGGGGGAAGGATGTAACGCCTTACAATTTTTGGTTTATAAAATATTATATTGTGTGAATGTGATTAAAATTTTATTTTATTAACCACTATTTTTTTTATGTGTATGATAAATTGTTTAATAGGCTCTTTGTGCTAATTAGAGTAGCCTTAAATTTATTTTGTTAATAAGAGCTATTTAAAATTATTTTATATTTATTGCTAGTAATAGCAATTGAGATTTTATTCTTGAAATTTTAGTTAGCAATGATGATCTTGGTATAATGTGATTTATGTGTAAGCTCGTATTTTAGTTATACTTATTTGAGATAAAAATAATTATTTGATATAGTCTTATAATTTTGAAATTTCTTTATGTGCAATAATTGTTACGTGCTTAAAATGTGAATTGTGTGTCTGGTGAATAATTAGTTAATTGTGAATGTGGTTTCTAAATTTTATTTAAGTGCTCTGAGAATTTATTTGGGTCATAAAATATTTATATTAAATTTAGAGAATGCTTTAATTATTTAATTAATAGCATAAAATATTTCTTAGCATTATTTTATTTCTACTTTAGTTTTAAACTCATGATTTAAATTTTATAATCACTTATTTATTTTAATTATTTATTTTGAGGGATGCTACACCTTCTAGATTATTTATTTTCAATAGGTAATTTATTTATTTACCTAGAGTATGGTAAATGTTGACTTAAAATTATTTTTGAGATAAAAAGACATTTTATTTGATTATTTCTATGTAAATGCAATTTTAATTATCTAATCTACAAAAGTTATTTGTAGAATAATATTTCTAATTGATCTAGAGTGGGCATTATGAATTTACATCATAGCCCTTGTTTTTATTAATTTAGCAATAGAGTTAGTGGGACAATTTTGTAAATTATAATTTATTTCTAAACTATTTAAGAGATAACATTACTTTGTTTTCATTTCATTCTTCACTCACCAAAAAGCCCACCCACCCCATTTCTCTCTCATTTCTCTCGGCTTTCCCTCTCCCCTGTTTTCTTTTCCCGAGCCCAACCCTCCTCCATTGTTCTTCATTTCTTCTCAAATTAAACTCACCACAAGTTGTGATTCTCTTATCCAAATTTCAAGTGTGAGTAACCAAAACACTCCTCTCTCTAATCTCTACAACCTTCTTGTGTTAATATCAAGTTTTGATTCAATTTTGAATTTGGTAATTTTCGGATTTTCATTTCTCTTTGTTTAAAACTTACATGCAATGGTTGATTATTGGTAATAAGGTTGATTCTCGGTGAGATCCATCATTTTGGACTCATCCGAGAAGAAACCCGACCATGGGCAATGATCCTTGTGAGCCATGGTCTTGATTTTGTATTTACAAGTTTGATTCATGTCTATTCTTGCTTGATTGAGTGTTATAAGTTGATGCATGTCATTTATTTTATGATAATTGGTGATATTAGTTATAGATTAGAAGTGGGTTTTGATTTTTGTTAAGAATATGAGTTGTATGTGATATGGATAGTATGAATTCAATCTCTTATGAAGTGCATGTTAGTAAACTTAAGGATTTTTGAGTAATTAGTATGATTTTGAATGAGTTGTATTTATAAAAGTGGTGTATGTGTTGAGAAAGTGATTTATGTTGAAGATTTAAACTTGCATGTTAGCTTTATGATGAGCTTTGATTATTAGTAATGTTAGTTTTAGTAATTGAAATATTATTGCTTGGTGATGTGATTTTTGGATTGGAAGATGGGAGTTAAGGTGGAAAGGAGTTTTTGAAACCGAGAGGAAGGTGGTGAGAGAGAGAGAAGCCGAGAGGGAGATGGAGAAAGAAGGAGAAGATTGAGGGAGATGGTGAGAGAGATTGAGGGAGTAAGGAAAAGAGAGTTTGGATTCTTAAAATATGATTTTGTGTGTGTGATTTAAAATATGATTTTGAGTGAGTAAATGTGTGATCTTTCAAAGTGTGTTTGTGTGTGTGAGTTCTTTTTAAAACTATGTTCTTAAGGAGATTTTCACAAAGGAAGTGTTTCATTTTCGTAAAATATATTTCGTGTAAGTGTTTCTTGTTTTAAAATTTTTATCTTTATGTGTGAGTGCTTCTTTCAAAAATATATGGTGTGTATGAGATATGTGTTTGTGTGGTTGGTGTGTGGATTGTGTAGAATGTGTAAAGTATTGTTGTAATTACGTAAGTCCATAGTTGCTCAAATTTCTGCAGCAGCACTTCTCTGTTGGAGCTCTGTTTCGAGCAGCTCAAGGTCACTCTTGGGTTGCAATTCTCTGAGATTCATGAGCTCCTCAGAATATAGTGTAAGCACGCGAAAATTTGGAAGCAATCCGATATTTGAGCTATTTATTATGATTATTTTGGTAGTGTACGCGCAGAGTATAAAACTGTTACGGTTTCTGATTTTCTAAGCTACAATTTAATTGCTTAAACTTTTAATTTCAAGTTGAAACTTTTTCTGTAGCAAGTCAGTAGGTTTATGAAGGTCTCATGAAAATTTCAAATAGATATCATGAATTTGTGATTTATTAAAAATGTTAGTGTTTAAAGGTTTATATGGAAGGATGTGAAATACCCAGAAACTGTCTGTTCTGTTTTGGTTAATTTTGAATGGTTGCTGCCGGTTTTAGACAGAAAGTCTAGGAGGAAGTTTTTCTAATCGGAGTCTAGTTTGTGCACACGCAAACCTTGTAGCAATAGAGTTAGCGAATAAAGAGTTATGCATGTTTTACTAAAAGTTGCGCAGCAGGAATTTTCTGTGCTTCCGTACATACTTTAACCTGTTCGTTTTTAGTCTAAATGAATTGTTTTGGAGTTGAAACTTTTATGCTAAGTTTTATTAGTAATCAGGAAGTATCCTGTCAAATGTGGTATTTGTTTCATTATTTTTGGATTTATGATAAATATTTTGGTAGAGTGTGCGTAGCAGAATTTTCAGCTTTTGAGATTGAATGCATTATTTGTGAAGGTGTTAAGGATATGGTTAGCATTGATCAAGTTGATTTAATGTTATACCAAGTGTGGTATGATTTGAAAGTTAAATTATATATATATGTATTATAGGAGTATATTATGTGAACTTGAATGGAAATGTGCGCTTATGTGAGTTTTGTGCTTATTATATGGATAAGAGTTATAAGTGATATAAATATCATGTGTTATGTGGCAACGTGCTATATTATAATATGGTATATGCATGTAAATAAATATCGTTGGGGTAGAATATGGGTTAATAGGCTAATGTAAACAAGCTGAGGTACTAATGGGGTATTATACCTTTATATAGGTACAAATAGGAGGCCAGGAAAGGAGCCCGTGTACGTAAAGTTGGAGTTGTGAGATACAAGTTATTGAGTTAGTTTATCGGCTTTTGAGGCAAGTGTCTATTCCCTCCACTTATTGTTCAAGTGGCAGTTTCTCTTAAATTATTATATGAATGTTTTCTCTAACCAGAATTCTTTCTTTTACCTTTCTTTTCATATAATACCTTTGAACATTTTGTTCCACCTTGCAACTATATCTTTGTACCTATCCTGCTTTATCTTAAACCCATCTATTTCCATGCTTACTTATAGCTTGATTATTGTCTAATACCTTTGCTTGACCCTATAGCATGATCTTTCTACTTTTGTTTATCATTTGAATCCCTGAAGCGTTATCATGAATTGAAATCTGTGAAACTGAAACAAGTTGTTCATATAGACTTGATTCATAATTGAAATCTTGACACCCTTATTCATTATGAATAATCTGAAATTTTATTCAACCCTGGAATTGGAGATTTGATTTTGACCGTTACGCCGGTCTGATTTATGAATTATTTAAGGCCAATGTGTTGCCTATGGATCCAGTGTGTGTTTGGAGTCACATTAAATATGTGACCCGGAGCTAATGCGTTGGCTGATCACCTAGCTTAGCTCGTAGCGTGTGGCTCTAATTCCAATCCATTTATTTATTGATTCTTGTTATGAAACCCTGTTTATTTATCAGATATCCTGATTCATTTCTTATATCCTGTTCAATGTTTGTTGGCTACTATTATACACTTGCTGAGCATTGTTGGCTCACTCTTGCTATTTTTCCCTAACCTTTCAGTTAAGAACGAAGTTAGCTATCTTCGAGTAACCGCTAAGGAGACCGTGAGAAGGCCTGATTCGAGATTTTAGGTTCCATGTTGCCAGGAAGATAGAGTTCATTTTAGATCTCACCAATGGTTAGATGGTGGCAAATGGTTTGTAATAAAATTGAATTAGATGTTGTAATAAACGTTGATATTTTAGATTCTTGTTTCATACCATAACCTGTGATCGATCCTTTGTTGAGGGGTCGTCTGTATAATTATGTTTTATTCAGAGCGATAGTGGCACCAAATCCTGACCCCGGATTTGGGGGCGTCACATTTCCAGAGAGTATAAAATCATAACATTCCGATAAATAACGAATCTGATACGAATTTAACAAGAAATCAGAACGATGTATAACACTTATATATCGAAAGGGGGTTAATCTCTTACCATACGACTCCAAAATCCATGGGCTCCAATTAGGTTTTTGGTAATCTTCTCCTTCTCTTCTCTTCTTCTCCTCTTCTTTTCTATTTCTCTTCCTCTCTGATCTGAGTAACGTATATATTCTTTTTACAACCCATCTTTTTTTTAAACCCTTGCTCTAATTCTTTTTTTTCTTATTCTATCTATTATTTCTCTCTCTTAAAACTAATAATCTAAAACGAATATCCTAATTATAAATAAAATAACTACTTACATCTAAAATAATACAAATATTAATACTCTAATATTCACTAATATAAATAAATAATATTACAAAATATTCGGGATGTTACACATTTGGCTTGGAGAATGAATTTTTGGATAATGAAGATAGTGAGGAGGATGAAGGAGAATTTGAGGATGATAGCAGTGATGCAAGCTTTCATTCAGACCAGTCAAACAGGATGACGATGATGATGACTTGTTATTTGATGAAAATGTTGATGAAATATGAAGTGAAAATGTTGAAGAAGATGTAGGAGATCAGAGTGATCATGAAAGTGTGTATGCAGGAAGTGATGATGAAAGAATGGCTCAAAACTCCACTGATGATGATGAGATTTGATGATGAAAGGGGGAAAGAAAAGACAACAAGTGGAGCTGGAAAAAGAAAGACTGCAACTACATCAGCTAAGGATGGAAATAGAGAGAAGCAAGGAGCACAATCTCAGACTAATATGTGGAAAGAGAAGAAAGTAGAATCTTTGCGAAACCTCCAAGCTTCAAAAAGGGCAAAGAACAAAACCGTTAGTAAAAGAGCATCAAGCAACAAATAAGAGCTAGTTGTTGGGACTGCTATTTATTTTTAGACTTTTCTTTTTTGGGTTGAAATGGATGTAACTATCATGGATGTAACTATCATTTAAATGGTCTATGACCCTAATCTTTGTCTGATGTATCATTTATATGGTATTTCTTTTACAAACTTGTAATGACAGTGATGGTAATTCTATGGTATGGTACTTCTTTTGCAAACTTGTAAGATTGAAAATTCTCTGGAAATTTTTGCATGAAATTAATATTTTAACAGCAACGTTTGTAATGGTAATCATACCATTACCATTTGGATCAACAACAATTAAGACAGTTAGATTACAAAACACAATCAACATACTTGGTTTCTAAACTAAAAATGACACATACATTTGGATCAAACAATACAACCAATTTCGATCAAAGAACACTACCACTACTCAAACACCAGTACGCAGACGCAGACGCAGACAAAATCAAAATGTAACATATCTTCTTCCATTTCTTAGCTTCCTTTTCTAGCTTCTTCACCACTTCTTCATGCTCGAGCTGCAATCTTTGATTTTCAGCCAAACATTCTTGTTCATTATTTCGAATCCTCTTCAAAAGTCCAGCAATTACACTTCGACTTCGATTGCAAAACGGAGCATCAACCCACCTAAAATACCCACACCTATTTGCTGCATCAACATAACCCAAAAATCTTCTACTACCATTCAATTCGATCCATGTAGTTCGTTCCACAACCCACTTACCGTACGCACACATGTTTGCCATAAAAGAAAGGTTTTCAGCTGTAATTGATTTTCAAAATTAGGTTTAAACTCTCTATTTGGTAGAGAACCAACATATATACATGATATAGATACAAAATAGCCATTATAACCTACTTTGACCCTTTGACCTGCATCAACGTTAACTTTCTGTTAGTTTCTTAATGACAGTTTTTCGGAGACCCTATAATGCATTAAAAAAGCACAATTAGCCATGCAATTGTTCACTTTTAAGTTTGGGCCACAAAAATGATAATAAATTAAACTACAGGTACCAAAAGTGCAATTTAGTCTTTTTATAATTATGTAAATAAATCATTGAACTTTAATTTGATTTTGAAATTTTAATTTGAATATACGCTTATTATATATATAATACAATAATACGATAATAAATTTTTGGTTAGGTGAAATCAGCTTCTATATTCATTAAGATTATGTTATAATATCATAATGAATTTATAATTGTATAATAATTATTAATTTATATTATATTAAAAATTTATATTATATTTTATTAATAATTTAATAATTTTAATAATTTATATTATATTAATAATCAATTTATAATTGTATAATAATTATTATTTTATATTATATTAATAATCAGCTTCTATACTCATACTATAAAGAAGACATTTAATAATTTTACATTGTGAATTATATTCAATATAAGAGACCAGTTTATATATGATTTAAATTATTTAGTATTTTTTATATATTTAATTCTATAACTTGAAATAATAAAATATATAATAATTGTAGTTGTAGTTGTTAAAAATAGATCTTATGACTAATATTTTTTTTAAATAAAACCCCTTACTTATATTATATATACTAGCTTAGAGCTCGTGCGATGCACGGTTTTTTAGAAATAATTTTTTATTTAGATTTTTTATTTTTAAAACTCAGAAAATATAATTTTTGATATTGATGTTATTATTCGGAAGTATTAAATTTATAATTTTTGTAACAACCCAAATTTTTGGTAGAATTAAAACTTTTCTTATTAAGAATAAATATATACGTGTATAGTGCTTGTCATACGTGAATAGTAATTTGGTGGATGAATAGTGATTCTGAGGAGTAAGAAAATTTTTTATGCCACCTATGGACGAAGCATGGTATGGATATACCGAAGTTATATTAAGGATCTACAGAGTAAATGAGTGTATGTAAAGACGATCGGAATTCAGAAATTCCAACTTGCGTTTTGGTGTAATATTTGACCAGGAAGTGAGTCATATATTGTTACACACAAGAAATAAGATATCAAATTTAAGGAATTAAGGATTTAATATTTTGAAATTTTATTATATTTGAATTGAGAAGTTAGAATGAAAACCACTGAGGCAGTGGAATGAATGTTCTAGGAACCGCCGAGATTTTATAAAGAGATTAAGCGAACGAATCATGGATTAAGGATTGAAATTATGACAAGATTAAATATCCTAAGTGATCATCAGAATAATTGTATCAGTGGATTTTATTATCAAGTATTTAATGGATAAGGATTTCAGTGTGAATGAGTATTCGGGAAAGCGCGAGAACATTTTCAGAGAATAAGAAATAAAGAGAATAAATGAGGAATGTTGGATTAATATTCGTTCAAGGGATTGTGCCACACTAGAGTAATAGTATGCAACATATAAGTTGTAATGTATTTATTTTATTCAAGAAACGACACAGAAATCAAAGCGGTGTAAGAGAAAAACAAATAGAGGGACCAAAGTGCAAGGAACAAGAGATAAGGATTTGGATGCAAAAAGGAAAAGGACTTGTGTGCAATATTGAGTGGATAAGATTTGGAAGAGCCAATAGGAGTGTGACATGTGGCATAGCAAGATAAGGATAAGGTTGGATGATAAATATCCTAGCTTGCTTAATTATTAAGTTAAAAACACAAAAAACACAAACTAGACTTCCCATTCTACCCAGCTCGGTAGTTCGACCATAGCTCCTTCGTTTCTCAACCAACTCTGGTGTTCTTTAACTTGTTGGAAAGGTATTGAGATTCTCTACAACTCTTCTTTAGAAGCCTCGTCCAGAAAAGCAAGGTAAGGCTTTAGTTTTTGCCGTTCTTCCCACTGATGAATAGTGACTCCGAGATTCTAACTTTGTTTTCTTGTTTTCTTTTGATCATCCAAGCTTACCCAAGGCTATTTAAGGGCTAATCAAGGTTTATCAAGGTCATACAAACATCAAGGAAGGTAACCCTCTTTGAAAACCCTAGCTCTTACTTTGAGTTTTAGTGATTTAAGTGAGTTATAAAGATTTGATGTATGATTAGAGCATTAGTGATATGATTGGACTTTGATGAGTGTTAAAATAAGTTTTGTAACCCCAAGACCAGTCTAGGCAGTGGTGATGATGATGAATAGTACCCATGAGTGTTGATTGTGGATGGGATGATTATTTTGGGTGTTTGATTTTTGGATTATTCGATTTATAGCCGTCGTAATGACGAATTGTTGTTAGCCCTTAAGGCAGTAGCCACCCTAACCATATAACTTCTTAAAATGTTAAACCACTGCCCAGAACTTATATACTTTGATTCATAGATCATTTTGGCGAAAGAATCGTAGCGTTTGAATTTACGGTTTAGGAGAAATCGCGATATTCGTAAAAGTGATTCGAAACCGCAATCGTGAAGTTTGTTATATCATATGAACCCCTTAAATGCATATTTTTGGTGTCAAATCGAGTTTAATAAATACTAGAGATCATAAGGTGAATGCGTGCGAAGGAATCACCTCAAAAGAGTAAACGGTTGATTTTATAGAAAAGTTTAAACCGAGGTCGCGTAAGTGAAAACCACTAAAACGAGACTTAGAAACCAACGTTCTAAATGGTTGAGTATAACTTGGAATCGCGAATGGATTTCGAACCAAACTTATGACATAAGTACTTGACGACCAACATGGACTTAGTATGACGCTAGAGCGAGCGAGTGATGCTTTGGTTGTGGTGCTTATATGTTTAACCCTTAAGTTACGAATGGTTATCCAGGGGATTAACGGTATGTTTTTGTTTGACTTTGTCTAGATGGACCGACATCGTCGCGAGCCCTATCATGTCTCGAGTACCAGGCAAGTGTTCTAAACCATACTTTGTAGTATTGGTTCTATATTCCTATTTTGCCATGTATAGAGTTATACGGTTTTGCGGTAATTGCTATTACTGCCTTATTTATAAAGTTGGCCTTCTGATTCACATATAAGTTTGGAGATGAGATATTATGAACCGGTGTATCTTGTGGCTCTAAGTATAAAAGCATACTCATTGTGTTCGACTCTAGACCGGGAGTCGGTATTTTGATATATATAAATAGTCGTGGAAACCCGGAGGCATTCCAGCGGCAAAGTACTTTGTATTCTGAGGAATGTTATTTAGTATCATTATTATACTTTCAAAAAGTATTTATTACTTAATAAAGAATCGAGGATTGTTATTTGAGTATTATTATTTCATTTAAAAGTATTATTGAATATTTTGCGATATATGATGCATGATATATGCGTAGATGTTTTAACTTGATATACTATCGTACTTGAATCATGATTTTGATTAGACGACTTATAGACTAGAGGTTATCTAGTAGCTATAAGCCGGGATATTGATAGCCTTAGTACAGGGCATATGTTTTGACTATGTTGTTACGAACCGCGAGGCGGTGTATAGTATATTTCTGAGTCTTATTATTAGTATCTGTATACTTTCTGACTTCTGGATTTCTATAAACTATGTTGAGAACCTATTCTATTTTACTTAACAAAGATTTCCAGAAAGATATTATAAGTATACTGTTCAGGTCCCCATAATTTCGCATCAACTCCTGGCCTGCAATGGCGTCGTTTTTCCTTCAAAACTGGGGAGCCTTACTTAAAGAATTCGATTTTTATTTGACTAATGAGTCAAGGATTTTGAAAGGAGAAATATTTTCAACTCAGTATTATGAGTCATGATGACTCAGGGTTACTTCCTCAATACTCGAGGGGTAAGTTTGATGGAACAAGTTATATCCATTAACAAGCTACGGCTTGGGAAATATTGGTGAGTTTCTCCTTTCCACTTAGACGACTACTTTGTGGAGTCGAGTCAACAAGTATTATACTTGGGGAAAAGGGGAAACAAGCTTTACATTTCAGAGTCATGGATTTTACTCGAACTAGGAGTATGGTGGATGAGGCTGTGATCCCGTCCATCACTGATAATCGTGTAAGAGGCCGTGGGATGGTCCATCATTATTAACTAGGGTCCGAGTTGCGCCGGTACCCGACTATGCCTAACCATTTGGCGGGGAGACTTGATGTATGACAGCGATTCATACACCCTTCCTTCTACATGTAGAGAAACAAATCTGAAGGGGTCACAACTTATGACTGATCATCGTAAGGTTGTGGCTTCTGGCACGAGATACTCCAGGATTAGTTCATCATCCAATTTGTATATTTTCTGCGACATTATCGAGAGTACCCCGATCGGAAAGCTACGGCTGGGTAACCGATAAGTGTTGGCAGGGTTAAAGATGTGGAAACCAACTGTTAGGTCCTGATATGTTTGTAGAAGGGGTGGGTTGAATACAAACTGTACCGTTTTATCGAATTTGTTCGGTTCGTGATTTAACAATTCAAGAACAAATAAGTGCGGAATGAAATGAAACAAAATTCAAGTTAAATATAATATATATTAAACTTGAAGGGTGTTGCAAATACAGTACAGATTACAAGGTTTGAATCTCAAACTATTTAAAACAAATCTAGAATAAATTTGACATGAATTTATCTATTTTTGTAATAAAAAGATCGAATAGTAAAAACTAGTTCGAGATCAAATTCTAGGGATAATGATCCGCTAGATAATCAAGCAAGTACAAGTAATTGAATTCTAGTTGATTGGATATAACTTTGATGGCTAGAATTTATTACAAGAATTAAATGAAGCTTTGCTGTTGGTTCGCGTTAATGGCAGAAGAATGAAATATGATGCTTTGTTTTGCTTTTGTCTTGTTTTTCAATTGTTAAAGTGTCCTGCCTTGTTTGATCATACTTTGGTATATAACACAAGTCAACAGGACATCTTTTTCACGCGCCAAACATTTCAGTTGATATTAATATTGGTAGTACTATCAATACACTTGGTAGTACTATCGGTAGTACTAACCAATTGTATTGGTAGTACTATCGGTAGTACTAAGTAAGATAGTACTACTAGTATTAATATGATAGTACTACAAGTATTACTCTCGGTAGTACTATCTAATGTATTGGTAGTACTAACCAAGAATAGTACTACTAGTATATTTAGATAGTACTACTAGTATTAATAGCTTTTAATTAACTCTAAATTAATTACCTTACTAATTAATTTACATAATAAATTAATTCTTATAGAATTAATTTAATAAATAAATTAACCAATAAAAGTAAATTAATTAAAAGAGAATTAATTAAAGTCTATTTTTTTTTTGTCTCACTTTTAAAAGATGTACGCCACTTTCTTTTTATAACAAAAGTCAACCAACTTTTGTTAAGTAAAAATGTACGCCCTTTCATAAAATGAGTTCATAGTACTACTAAATAAATTGGTAGTACTAACTAAGGATAGTACTACAAGTGTACTTTGATAGTACTACTAGTTTAGAATTAATTCTAATTTAATTTATTGAATTAATTAATTTAACAAATATATTAATTCTGAGTGAATTAATTTATAGATTAAATTAATTAATTTCTAGTTTAATTAATTTAAGGAATAAATTAATTCTGATGGAATTAATTTATAGTTTAAATTAATTAACTTCTAGTTTAATTAATTTAAGGAATAAATTAATTCTGATGGAATTAATTTATAGATTAAATTAATTAACATATAGAATAAATTAAAAGAGATTTAATACTAAATCAGAGAACCACTGAAATTGATGACAAACTTCCACTGACTGATGTTGACACTCGATGTACTGTCTGGTTCATGAGCGACAAACTTCAATGACGGTTCTTCATCTTTTAACTTTAAGTTGTGGTCCATCTTCTTATCCTTTTGACAAACTCTGTAATCTCTATGCTTCCTGTCACACTTCTGAAATCTCTGTCACTTTAAATTGATCCACTTTCTTGAATACTTCACTGAGGCTTGATCAAATAAATGAACTTCTTCCAGTGTAGAATTACTCCAAGTCAGTAAATGACTTTAAACTTTATTCTCTTGACTGATAAAACCTTCTGAGATTCCTGTGACATCTAATCTAATATTTACTTATTACATTCTTGTTTAAGTTGAGTAAAATCCTCGAATTACAAATAGGCTATTGCATATGCCTTTCAATCTCCCCCTATTTGTTTGTTAGAGAATAACAACCAAATACCTAGAGGATCACTCAACTAAAACCAAGAAAAAGATAGGACTCTTAAGCCTAAGTAAATACTAGAAAGTTCTGGATCAAATATGACATTTCCAGATTTCATCAGTAAAGATAAATGCAAGACAGGTGTTCCTCTAGACTGAACATATGATACCATTTAACCTGTCTTGATTTACCTAAGCTCTATACATATAACATTTACAAAACAGAGCTAACTTTCCTTTACTTTCCTGAAACTCCTCATTTACCTTTTATATCTTTTTCAGCTCCCTTTTACTAGCTCCTCCAAAATTCTCTAGAAACTTCTCCCCCTTAGTTGAGGAATTCTCTACAGATTTAAGTTTATGAGTATCTGAAGCCAGTAGGAGTTGAGATAGTTGATGGAGTTGATCTTGGAAGTAAATTTGTCTTCAATATTTCCTTGAGCAGTCCCAGCTGATTGTTGACAGAGGTGGAAGAAGAAGACCGTTCAACCACTTGTGCTTGCAAAATTTCTTTATCAGCCTGGGTTCTGAATAGATGTTCCTGTAGATCAGCTATGTGAGCTAACTACATTGCAGTGTATGTGTCTGTGTGTGCACTCACTTGAATTTCTCTTGTAAGTGTATCACTCATCTCACGTGCATGTGTTTCACTCAGTGTTTGACTCTTATCACTCAACATTAGCTGTCTGTTTGCTCCTTTTTGATCAGTACCTGCATTGAAACTCACCCTAGCCTCTTCAAGAGAGGTCAGTGGTGGTGCAATGGGAGTTCGCAAATCCCGATCCTCAATCATGTCTATCAAATCACTTGGATTTGAAATCTGAATTGCTTCAGTGATAGACTGACCAAGTTGCCTTCCACTTTCTCCAGATAAATCTGCGAGTGGAAAATCCCTTAGGGAGCCAGAGGTGTTCACTCTGGGAGGGGAGAAAATGATTCTATTTGATTTGGCAAAGAATCAAATTTTCCCTCAGATGCCTATGAAGGCACTTCTACCGTAACAATGGTAGGCACTGTAACCAGTTGCAGGTGCTCTGCTTTCACTGTGTCCTGAGTTTCATCTAATGAAATTGTTTTCTCCCATTGTGAGTAATGAGAGTGTGTTTGACTCAGTACAAAGTGCCATGGCCCTATGGCGAATTTCAATAGATTCATCCTGTTGAGAGAATGTCTCTAGATACAGTTCATTGGCCATTTCAAAGTCCATATCCTATTGAGAGGATACAGATGGGCTGACAGATGCCTCAGTATATGTTGAATTTCTTTATAGGAGGCAGAGCTGTGGGATCACTCACTGTTTCAATCAAAATACTTCTTTATTTAACAATTGATTTCTGTTCAGGCTGAGAGTTCAAGAAGGTTGTAGACTCATTGTTTGGTTCTAAGACCTGGGATAGAGATCGTGGATCTACATTCCCTTGGTCAACCTTAACAACCACTTGGGTTCAGCAACAGTAAAAGAAGTTAATTGAGAGATAGAAAGTAATACCTGAATTGGATTTGGCACTGAATTTCCAGCTAAGCAAGAGCTAGATCAGAAATAATATATACAATATATTTACAAAAACAACTAAGACAAATAGAAAATAAAAGATAATAAATAATAATAATAAAAATAAAAATAAAATAATAAAATATATACATAAGAAAATAATATATACATAAGAAAAAAAATATTTACAGGAAACTATTTACATGCAATAACTATACAGAATATTTGAATATTTTAAAATAAAAGATTTTCAATAAAAATAGATTTCTCTACAATTTTAACTTGTAAAATTTGAGAAAAATATTTTTAGAGAAAATAATTAATCTTAACTTACTCAAACTAAGAAGCTTAACAATTAGACAAGACATGACAATAATCTACAATCAACATGCATAAGAGAAAATTGAGATGATAAAATAAATTTACAAGTGATTTAAAAATATATACAACAAATGAACACTTGTAAATTTAATTAAGAACAAACATAAAAATAAACAGAGTTAATCACTAAAACTATTTAACATACCAATTTACCAACCAATCTGGTAAACATGGATTCATCAAGAGATTTAGTGAAAATATCTTTTGTTTGTTCCTCTGTGGGTACAAAGAGTAACTCCACAGTACCATTCATGACATGCTCTCGGATAAAATGATACCTGATGTCAATGTGCTTTGTCTCTTCTGATTATGCCATCTTCATCTAATTTATTTCTGAATACCCACCGAGTACCAACTACTTTCTTGTTCTTTGGTCTAGGTACCAGCTTCTAAACTTGTTGTTGTTCAAATTGATTGAGTTCATCTTGCATAGCAATCACCCAATCAGGATCAGTCAGTGCTTCCTCAATTTTCTCTGGTTTCATTTCAGAAAGAAACCCTGAATAATGACATTCATTTTGAGTAGCACTTCTAGTTCTGACTTCAACACCTGGATCACCAATAATCAGCTCAAAAGGATGAGCTCTTTTCCAAACTGTTTATCTTGGAAGATTTAATATTGATGATTCGCCTTGTTCTACATTATGGTGTTGTGAATGACTAGTTGACCCTTCATTTCCTCCCCCTGAGTTGTTGGCATATTGTCTTGGTGATTCTTCTCCAGTGTTAGTGGTATCTCCATTGTTACCAATGTTTCCACCACCATCACCATCACCACTATCATCATTGTCATTTTTATCACCAACAACAAGCTCAGGTGGATTCTCATCATCTGAATCTGAATCTGTCATGTCATCAAACTTCAATTTCTCAGATGGATTTTCTGATTGGATATTAGGGAGTTAGGTGTCATCAAATGTAACATTGATGTTCTTATTGACTGATAACATTTCTTGATTTCAAACAGGCCATATCCTCAGTTATACCCTTGCTGTTATCTCCAAAGGTAAGCACTGGGCCAGCTTTCTCAACCACATCTGATAGCAGGGCTCTATCTCCGGTCATATGCCTTGAACAGCCACTGTCAAGAATCCACATAACACGGTTTACCTGTTTAACTCCCTGCACTACCAGATTGATTAGACCTTCTTCGGAGCCCAAAATTGATTGGGTCCGGCATACTTAAAGAACTGGCCTTTGTCAGGCAAAACAACATTTCTAACTAAAACTACTTCAACCTCTTTCACATAAGAGCGTTTCCATTTATATCCAGCCTTAACACATTTCTGAGTAGGCTTAGGGATAAATGAATCCACTCTAGTCTTAGGAGGACTAGTAGTCTTTGTTTTAACATGCTTCTTATTATTAACATGTTGACGTGGAGCAGTCTTATCACTAGA
Organism: Heracleum sosnowskyi; assembly: GCA_030848705.1. Classification (NCBI taxonomy): domain Eukaryota; kingdom Viridiplantae; phylum Streptophyta; class Magnoliopsida; order Apiales; family Apiaceae; genus Heracleum; species Heracleum sosnowskyi. The sequence goes on from CM061242.1 coordinate 74,464,563, forward strand.
TACATGCTTTTTATTAAAGAAAGCATACATAACATTAAAAGCACAAGACATGCAATTACCCACACCACATGCTTTATGAGAAGAATTAATAGCAGGCATGTTAGTTCTACAGTTGTTTTGATCCAACTTATGGATATCTGATTTAGTCTTTTTAGTTGTAGCAACTTTGACTGAAATATCAGATATACACTTTTTGGACTGTTCAACTTCCAAAGCCATATCTTCTTCACGAATCTCTTCAGCAATGATTATAGAGTATTCATTCATAGGATCTGCTATGGATTCTTTACAGAAGGGTGTTTCAATACCCTTAAGTATATAAGGAACAACCTTTCCTTCTTCTCTGACTCTACAAGGTGTATTAATACCAAGCAATCCTATAGCCTCGTTATAATCATAACCAATACTGACATGATTACCAATAGCTTGTTTATTGAAAATTTCTTTAGCCGTTTTACAAGAGTTGTAATAGGCATTAGCTTTGGTTTTAAGCTCACTAATCTGATCTTTGAGAATGGTTTCCAGTTGAATATAACATTTAACCCTATTCTCAAGAAAAGCAACCTTATTAGTAAGTTCATCTTGATTGATATGCACTAGTTTTAAATCTTTTATTTCCTTTTCAAGATTTGTGTTTAAAAGATTTATTCTATCATTTTCAGTGCGTGCAGAACTTATGGTGCCACCAAGATGATAAATCATTTCAGCGTCAGTAAACTTTACCTCAGACATGTCTGGTGAAGATAACATGGAATCAAAGAGTTTGCCTCCTTTTGCCACAAGTGCAAGATTTCCAACTTCTTCATCTTCACTGTCTGTATCATCCCAGCTCTTCCCTTCAGCAACATAAGCCTTCTCAATCTTATTCTTCTTGCTAGAATCAAATGAGTTCCTTGTCACTTGCCTTGGCTTTTTACATTCAGTAGCAAAGTGACCCAACTCATTGCAATTGTAGCATCTGATTGAGCTCCTCTCCACAGTTCCAGTTTTGTAGCCACCCCTTGTGCCACTTGAAGATGAGGAATCACCTCTCTGAAACCTGGGCCTGAACTTAAGATTGGGATTCCTCTTGAATCTAAACTTCCCAAACTTCCTGACTATCAAAGCCAAATCACTATCCTCCAGCTGATCAAGTTCTTCTAAAGAATAGAAGTCACCACCAGATTGATCAATGGATGTTAATCCATATTCAGCATCAATAACATTCATGTTAGAACTGGAAGGTTGAACAGCCTTCACTTCCAGTTTCTGTGGGACTTCAGCAGTCAATTCAGTAGAGGTACCAACAATCTTCCCAGTTCCATACAGCTCCCTCTGTTGAATCTGCTCCAGCTCATAGGTTTTCAGAACACCATACAATCTCTCCAAAGCAATCTCATTCATATCTCTTGCTTCTCTAATTGCAGATATTTTGTGCTCCAAATGAGGTGGAAGTGTAAGAAGGAACTTCTTGTTAATCTCCTTGTTGGTGTAGTGCTTCCCATTGAGATTCAGATCATTGATTAATTTGTTGTATCTCTCAAAAACCTGAGAGATACCCTCACCAGGGTTTGATCTGAAATGCTCATATTGTGAAGTGAGAATTTCCAGCATATTCTCTCTAACTTCCTATGTCCCCTCATTGATTATCTCTATGGTTTCCCAAATGTGTTTGGCAGTATCACAGTTTAGGACATGATTATGCATGATAGGATCAAGACAATCAATAAGGATCAGCTGTAGACAGGAATCCAAGGTAACATCCTCTTTTTCACCAGGAGTGAAATCCTTGGGATCTTTAGGGTACATCCTAGCAGCCCTAGTAACAATGTTACCCTCTTTTAATTCTTCCTCAATAATCATAGGAAGTTTTGGTCCATTCTTCATCACATCAATGTATTTAGGATTTGCAACCTTAAGAAATAGGAGCATTTTCTTCTTCCACATTGGATAATGCTCCTTGCTGAACATTGGGATTTTCACTGTACCCACTTTCTGTGTAGTAGACATCTTTTGAGATTTTTAGAATAATAAAAATTTCAGAGTTGAAAAAATCTCAAAACAATTGGATCTTTGATTTGTATATCAATCAAAAGGCTCTGATGCCAATTGTTAGGTCCTGATATGTTTGTAGAAGGGGGGGTTGAATACAAACTGTACCGTTTTATCGAATTTGTTCGGTTCGTGATTTAACAATTCAAGAACAAATAAGTGCGGAATGAAATGAAACAAAATTCAAGTTAAATATAATATATATTAAACTTGAAGGGTGTTGCAAATACAGTACAGATTACAAGGTTTGAATCTCAAACTATTTAAAACAAATCTAGAATAAATTTGACATGAATTTATCTATTTTTGTAATAAAAAGATCGAATAGTAAAAACTAGTTCGAGATCAAATTCTAGGGATAATGATCCGCTAGATAATCAAGCAAGTACAAGTAATTGAATTCTAGTTGATTGGATATAACTTTGATGGCTAGAATTTATTACAAGAATTAAATGAAGCTTTGCTGTTGGTTCGCGTTAATGGCAGAAGAATGAAATATGATGCTTTGTTTTGCTTCTGTCTTGTTTTTCAATTGTTAAAGTGTCCTGCCTTGTTTGATCATACTTTGGTATATAACACAAGTCAACAGGACATCTTTTTCACGCGCCAAACATTTCAGTTGATATTAATATTGGTAGTACTATCAATACACTTGGTAGTACTATCGGTAGTACTAACCAATTGTATTGGTAGTACTATCGGTAGTACTAAGTAAGATAGTACTACTAGTATTAATATGATAGTACTACAAGTATTACTCTCGGTAGTACTATCTAATGTATTGGTAGTACTAACCAAGAATAGTACTACTAGTATATTTAGATAGTACTACTAGTATTAATAGCTTTTAATTAACTCTAAATTAATTACCTTACTAATTAATTTACATAATAAATTAATTCTTATAGAATTAATTTAATAAATAAATTAACCAATAAAAGTAAATTAATTAAAAGAGAATTAATTAAAGTCTATTTTTTTTTTGTCTCACTTTTAAAAGATGTACGCCACTTTCTTTTTATAACAAAAGTCAACCAACTTTTGTTAAGTAAAAATGTACGCCCTTTCATAAAATGAGTTCATAGTACTACTAAATAAATTGGTAGTACTAACTAAGGATAGTACTACAAGTGTACTTTGATAGTACTACTAGTTTAGAATTAATTCTAATTTAATTTATTGAATTAATTAATTTAACAAATATATTAATTCTGAGTGAATTAATTTATAGATTAAATTAATTAATTTCTAGTTTAATTAATTTAAGGAATAAATTAATTCTGATGGAATTAATTTATAGTTTAAATTAATTAACTTCTAGTTTAATTAATTTAAGGAATAAATTAATTCTGATGGAATTAATTTATAGATTAAATTAATTAACATATAGAATAAATTAAAAGAGATTTAATACTAAATCAGAGAACCACTGAAATTGATGACAAACTTCCACTGACTGATGTTGACACTCGATGTACTGTCTGGTTCATGAGCGACAAACTTCAATGACGGTTCTTCATCTTTTAACTTTAAGTTGTGGTCCATCTTCTTATCCTTTTGACAAACTCTGTAATCTGTATGCTTCCTGTCACACTTCTGAAATCTCTGTCACTTTAAATTGATCCACTTTCTTGAATACTTCACTGAGGCTTGATCAAATAAATGAACTTCTTCCAGTGTAGAATTACTCCAAGTCAGTAAATGACTTTAAACTTTATTCTCTTGACTGATAAAACCTTCTGAGATTCCTGTGACATCTAATCTAATATTTACTTATTACATTCTTGTTTAAGTTGAGTAAAATCCTCGAATTACAAATAGGCTATTGCATATGCCTTTCACCAACGATTTACAAGTGTTTACTCATCTTGATACTTCATCTGACATCGGTAATCTGCTTATGGTTGATATAGCAGATGTGATTTTACGAAAAGGTTATTGGTGTATTTTGAAACCTCATCCCTTTTTATAAAAGACAAGAACTTGTTATATTGCGATAAAGATATCAGATATATGATGACGTATAGTGATTTTCTGCTTATATTCTGATTATAGCAGATATTTTTGACGTAAGGGATTATATTGTAATTATGAACTTACCTTGTTCATTTAATGATTATTTTAATCATTATACTTTCCCTATTGAGGTTTCTTGGTTACAGATATTTTCTTAATGATATTAAGTATCTGTTGGATTTTGAAAACCCCATGAGTATAATGGGAGAGTTTTGTTAAACCACTTGCTGAGCAATTCTTTCGCTCATACTTGCTTGTTTTATATATATTAGATTTCAGAAAGAGATAGACAGAAGAGGCTTATCTGCATAGCTCGGAAGAAGCCGGCAGTATATTCTTGTGCAGACAGTAGGATCCAGCACGGCTATGACTGGGGTAAGTTACATACAGAGTTATTGATGTGTAATATATATAACACATTGTATAGAGTAGAACTAGTTGCTGGTATACTTCTCAACAAAGTTATACTAGCGGGATAAGATTTGTAAGACCATGTAAATGGATTTAATGGATGTACTGAAGTGATTAATGTAAGGAATTAAGTTCTTGTTTCTAGCCCTATAACCTAAAAGATTCTTGATGGTTGGGGTCTTAATGGATGTATTTCAGTTATTCAAAGATTACATATGGATTAATGTTGTTAAACAGGTGATTTGTTAATGTGGATTTCCGCGTGACGGCCAAATCCCTGACCCCAGATTTGGGGCTATTACAGAATGGTATCAGAGATGAGGTTATAGTAAACTAGAAACGAGAGTGTGTAGGAGTGTGTATAGTTATGTGAGAACATCAGAACTCATGTAGAGTTCTAGTTGGACTACTGGATGTAGTACCAATGAATAGGTTAAGATTGGAATACTATGTTGAAAAAGGTGATGATGTGGACCTCACTTCTTGTGGTAATGAAGTTCTACCAAAGGATTCACAGAGGCAAGTATTGGTCGGCAGGGGCAGAGATCGCCCGAGACATGAATTTAAGATGATTTTAGGGGATTTATGGATGCAGTTAGGGATTCCCCGAACTATAGGAAATGTTCAATATGATGATGAAGGATAGAAAGTTGACATCTAGTATGGTAATAGAGATGGCTGAGATACTGGATATGCCAGACCCCGAGGCCTCTGAGTAGACACATAATGATGCGCTCTTGGAGATGGACGCTGAACTGATAGAGGAGGATCCAGAAGAGGATCTAGAGGAGGACCTCATGGAGGGTCAAGTGAAGAATCTTATAGAGAGCGAATCGAATGATAAAGGTGTGATATGTTTAATTGAGGACCAGAAGGATCCTTAGAGATTGATTAAGTGACGAGACGAGGATTTAGAGTCAGTTATGATTCATCAGGAGATATGACAAGGCAAATAGAGTTGAGTCTTAAGACCAGATGAGATAGAGGTGGTATCAGCTGTTACCCTCGACGGGATCATTGGGAACTTGGCTGTTGACGTGATTGAAGTAAATGCAAGGATAAACGAGTTGAGGGCCCGGCTGGCAGCCGAGGAGGAAACTATAAGGATAAGAACTGAGAGGCCGAAATCAGATAATGGAATTGCCAGTTTTGAGAAATGACTAGTTATATAGTCATGTTTCCTTTGAGTTGGGGGTTAATTAAACTGACTATTGGTAATGTCGAATATTCGAACGTATATGTATCAGGAAGATATGGCTTGATTCATGTTGAAACTTTTGATTTCCCTTCTATGGGATGGAGATATTGGGGGGTTTCTTTCCAGTGGTTGGATTCCCAACTGTATGTCGATTATTCCGTTATTATAACTGCCATGATTCTACCTGTTTGGAGGTTCATAGAATTGTCCTTCAGATTTCGAAATAGATATCCTAGTATTACCAGTGGGTAAATAGACTGACCAATTCTCCCTGATTTTGGAAAGAGAGTGGCAGCTAGAGCAAACCTCGTGGATTGGGTAAGGTAGCCGCTATATGGGTTGGTGGACAGACCCTGATTATACAATTGATGGTAAAGGTAAATTGATGAAGTTGAGATTGGACGGTAAAGGCAAAATATAATTAAGAACCAAGACAGATTGAGCAGTTCCGGGACTGACTTAAATGAAAAGGCTAGTACGCAAAAAGTGTTAAGCTTGTGTAGCCCACAGGATTGATATGAGAAAAAGGAATATTGGATATAAGTATGATTGGAATAGAGACTGGATTTAACTATGTATTTTCTAACGATCTTCCGGAATACGCCTATTGGAAGGGTAGAATTCACCATTACCGAGGGCGACACAGATATCGAAGTCTTCGTGTGGAATAAAACGTTTGCTCGAGATGAGTGCGCTGAGTTGGATAGAACTCCATACGATTGTAAACGCGGATGGTTGAATCTTTGGCGACTAGTACGAGTCGATGAGGACGTAAGTTATCGAGCACTCTAAGGTGTGCATAAAGAAGAAGACTTTAGTATCGAACGATTATCCGTTAGAGGAGCCGACATAGAAGGCATCCGTAGAAACGTTGGCAGTAACCTCCCCATTTGTAAATCGGTTTGATTGCTCCCAATCTATGAATTATTTGACATCTCTCCAAGAGAGAGCTTCTTTGTATGGGGTATATTTCTTCTGACTTATATTGCTGTATTGTGTTCACCCGTAATGGGTTTTGATTGTGCCAGAGGCTATCATGATACCTACTTTCAGGTTTCTGAAGCCCCGTCAAATGATGTTATTTAAAACTTCCACTTTCCTTCAATAGTGAACAGTCTGATGGTGGTATAACACCACTTGCTGGATATATATACCAGTATCTTCCTGGTTATCCTTTTCTTTTGGAATCGCATCTTGGAATTTTCCCCAAGATGTCCCTTTGAGGATGATTTGTCGAAAGATTATAATTCATTACCTTGATTTCGAATTACTTCATACTTCTCTACTTCCACTGAGATGAACAACCCTATTCTTATAGGGGCCACAAGAACTATCTGTCTATGTGATAGAAGTCTGATGGGACGCCATCACTTGTGTGTTGTGAAATACAAGAAGGCTAATTACCTTTAGTAATGTCTTATCTGAGGCACGCAACGTTGGTTCTTTAGATCATAGTGATCTCTCAGTAAAATCTCTTACCTCAAAGGTAGATATTTCAAAACTCGTAATTGTATGATCACCATTGTGTGACATTTGTCTTGATATGGCAGCGATCTTTTCAGAGCTCCATGATTTTTGTTACCTTTAATGAATTCCAAGGGGATGCCAACCAGGTCAGATAAGCGAAATTCGTTAATATAGGATAGATTCGCAATCGAATCGTCGAGGACAAGAGCGAGTTCCAAAACGATTAGTATATTAGCGACATATCGATGGAATTAGTTTACTCTTCCTCAAAGAGGTTATGCGAATGAAAAGATTGGTCAAACCATGTTTGGAAGGAATGACGATGTAATGTGAAACTTCAATGACAGCAGTGTCTGATAGAGACACCATAGTTAGATTGAGATTATGGAGAAGTTGTTTACGAATGGACACTATCTCTGTTTTGCAGTATAAGTGTCGAGGATGAAGGAGTTAAAGAAACCCAGTGATTGACGAGTTGATAATGTATTCCAGAGAATCTACCCGGATTACCACCGGACCGAGAAATAGAAATCGTTACGAATTAACACCAGTAGAGAGGAAAGAGTAGCGACTCAGTAACAAGAGTGGTGGGCAAGAGCATGACAAGACCCAGTGCATCACCGTGGGGAGCCTCGGTGTTAGTTGTGAGAAAAATGGAATTATGAAAGTGTGTATCGAATAACGAGAACGAAACAAGATTATCATTAAGAGTAAAGAACTACTACTGAGGATAACCGATTTGCTAAACCAACTAAGAGATGATATGTATTTTCCGAGAATTGAATTGAGAACTGGATGCCACTAGTTAAGGATTAAAACGCGAGAATATACCTAAGACTGCGCTCGCAATAGGTGTGGGCACTATGAGATTTTAGTGATGTCAGTTGGGTTGACTAATGCAACCGCAGCTTTTATGGATTAAATGAATCGAGTATTCAAGAAACATTGGACGAGTTTGTTATTGTAGTCATCGATGACATTTTGATATATATTCGAAAACAGAGAAGATATATCTAAAGGTTGGAGTATTAAGATTTTATGTCATGATAGAGATCAAGATACGACTATAAGATGCACTACCACCCAGGGAAGGCCAATGTGGTGGCCAACGCCTTAGTCAAAATGAGAAAGAGATGGATTCCGAAGATTCGGGAATTCAAGGATGAGATTTTATACAAGACCCATAGTCCAAGATATTAGATGCACCTAGACGGTACCATAATAGGAATACCACCTTACGAGGCCGTTATGAGAAGGGTCGCCGCTCTCCCTTGTGTAGGAAAGAGGCTGGAAAGATAAAGATATTGGAAACCGAGTTAATCCAACAAACCAAAGAGACAAAAGATTTTACCAGAAAACGGCTAGTGAAAGCCCAAGACGGATAGAGTTAGTACTGCTATTGATAAGCTAAATGGCATGATGAAGAATGACAAGCCAATTCATATTGGTATATTTCTGCGCAAACGAGATAGAGAATATGAGGTTGGAGATGTGTGATGTTAAAGGTATTCCTGTGGAAGTTATGGATAAAAATGAGTAAGTGTTAAGGAACAAGGTTGTCAACCTCTTAAGGAATCGTGAGAAAATCAAGAAGTGGAAGAATCCACTTGGAAGTTGAAGAGTGCAACAAAGAAGTAGTAACCCCAGTTATTCCTAAGCTGATTCCGGGACGGAATCCTTTTAAGGAGGGGAGACTGTAACAACCCAAATTTTCGGTAGAATTAAAACTTTTCTTATTAAGAATAAATATATACGTGTATAGTGCTTGTCATACGTGAATAGTAATTTGGTGGATGAATAGTGATTCTGAGGAGTAAGAATATTTTTCATGCCACCTATGGACGAAGCATGGTATGGATATACCGAAGTTATATTAAGGATCTACAGAGTAAATGAGTGTATGTAAAGACGATCGGAATTCAGAAATTCCAACTTGCGTTTTGGTGTAATATTTGACCAGGAAGTGAGTCATATATTGTTACACACAAGAAATAAGATATCAAATTTAAGGAATTAAGGATTTAATATTTTGGAATTTTATTATATTTGAATTGAGAAGTTAGAATGAAAACCACTGAGGCAGTGGAATGAATGTTCTAGGAACCGCCGAGATTTTATAAAGAGATTAAGCGAACGAATCATGGATTAAGGATTGAAATTATGACAAGATTAAATATCCTAAGTGATCATCAGAATAATTGTATCAGTGGATTTTATTATCAAGTATTTAATGGATAAGGATTTCAGTGTGAATGAGTATTCGGGAAAGCGCGAGAACATTTTCAGAGAATAAGAAATAAAGAGAATAAACGAGGAATGTTGGATTAATATTCGTTCAAGGGATTGTGCCACACTAGAGTAATAGTATGCAACATATAAGTTTTAATGTATTTATTTTATTCAAGAAACGACAAAGAAATCAAAGCGGTGTAAGAGAAAAACAAATAGAGGGACCAAAGTGCAAGGAACAAGAGATAAGGACTTGGATGCAAAAAGGAAAAGGACTTGTGTGCAATATTGAGTGGATAAGATTTCGAAGAGACAATAGGAGTGTGACATGTGGCATAGCAAGATAAGGATAAGGTTGGATGATAAATATCCTAGCTTGCTTAATTATTAAGCTAAAAACACAAAAAACACAAACTAGACTCCCCATTCTGCCCAGCTCGGTATTTCGACCATAGCTCCTTCGTTTCTCAACCAAATATGGTGTTCTTTAGCTTGTTGGAAAGGTATTGAGATTCTATACAACTCTTCTTTAGAAGCCTCGTCCAGACAAGCAAGGTAAGGCTCTCGTTTTTGCCGTTTTTCCACTGATGAATAGTGACTCCGAGATTCTAACTTTGTTTTCTTGTTTTCTTTTGATCATCCAAGCTTACCCAAGGCTAGTTAAGGGATAATCAAGGTTTATCAAGGTCATACAAACATCAAGGAAGGTAACCCTCTTTTAAAACCCTAGCTCTTACTTTGAGTTTTAGTGATTTAAGTGAGTTATAAAGATTTGATGCATGATTAGAGCATTAGTGATATGATTGGACTTTGATGAGTGTTAAAATAAGTTTTGTAACCCCAAGACCAGTCTAGGCAGTGGTGATGATGATGAATAGTACCCATGAGTGTTGGTTGTGGATGGGATGATTATTTTGGGTGTTTGATTTTTGGATTATTCGATTTATAGCCGTCGTAATGACGAATTGTTGTTAGCCCTTAAGGCAGTAGCCACCCGAACCATATAACTTCTTAAAATGTTAAACCACTGCCCAGAACTTATATACTTTGATTCATAGATCATTTTGGCGAAAGAATCGTAGCGTTTGAATTTACGGTTTAGGAGAAATCGCGATATTCGTAAAAGTGATTCGAAACCGCAATCGTGAAGTTTGTTATATCATATGAACCCCTTAAATGCATATTTTTGGTGTCGAATCGAGTTTAATAAATACTAGAGATCATAAGGTGAATGCGTGCGAAGGAATCACCTCAAAAGAGTAAACGGTTGATTTTATAGAAAAGTTTAAACCGAGGTCGCGTAAGTGAAAACCACTAAAAACGAGACTTAGAAACCAACGTTCTAAATGGTTGAGTATAACTTGGAATCGCGAATGGATTTCGAACCAAACTTATGACGTAAGTACTTGACGACCAACATGGACTTAGTATGACGCTAGAGCGAGCGAGTGATGCTTTGGTTGTGTTGCTTATATGTTTAACCCTTAAGTTACGAATGGTTATCCAGGGGATTAACGGTATGTTTTTGTTTGACTTTGTCTAGATGGACCGACATCGTCGCGAGCCCTATCGTGTCTCGAGTACCAGGCAAGTGTTCTAAACCATACTTTGTAGTATTGGTTCTATATTCCTGTTTTGCCATGTATAGAGTTATACGGTTTTGCGATAATTGCTATTACTGCCTTATTTATAAAGTTGGCCTTCTGATTCACATATAAGTTTGGAGATGAGATATTATGAACCGGTGTATCTTGTGGCTCTAAGTATAAAAGCATACTCATTGTGTTCGACTCTAGACCGGGAGTCGGTATTTTGATATATATAAATAGTCGTGGAAACCCGGAGGGATTCCAGCGGTAAAGTACTTTGTATTCTGAGGAATGTTATTTAGTATCATTATTATACTTTCAAAAAGTATTTATTACTTAATAAAGAATCGAGGATTGTTATTTGAGTATTATTATTTCATTTAAAAGTATTATTGAATATTTTGCGATATATGATGCATGATATATGCGTAGATGTTTTAACTTGATATACTATCGTACTTGAATCATGATTTTGATTAGACGACTTATAGACTAGAGGTTATCTAGTAGCTATAAGCCGGGATATTGATAGCCTTAGTACAGGGCATATGTTTTGACTATGTTGTTACGAACCGCGAGGCGGTGTATAGTATATTTCTGAGTCTTATTATTAGTATCTGTATACTTTCTGACTTCTGGATTTCTATAAACTATGTTGAGAACCTATTCTATTTTACTTAACAAAGATTTCCAGAAAGATATTATAAGTATACTGTTCAGGTCCCCATAATTTCGCATCAACTCCTGGCCTGCAATGGCGTCGTTTTTCCTTCAAAACTGGGGAGCCTTACTTAAAGAATTCGATTTTTATTTGACTAATGAGTCAAGGATTTTGAAAGGAGAAATATTTTCAACTCAGTATTATGAGTCATGATGACTCAGGGTTACTTCCTCAATACTCGAGGGGTAAGTTTGATGGAACAAGTTATATCCATTAACAAGCTACGGCTTGGGAAATATTGGTGAGTTTCTCCTTTCCACTTAGACGACTACTTTGTGGAGTCGAGTCAACAAGTATTATACTTGGGGAAAGGGGAAACAAGCTTTACGTTTCAGAGTCATGGATTTTACTCGAACTAGGAGTATGGTGGATGAGGCTGTGATCCCGTCCATCACTGATAATCGTGTAAGAGGCCGTGGGACGGTCCATCATTATTAACTAGGGTCCGAGTTGCGCCGGTACCCGACTATGCCTAACCATTTGGCGGGGAGACTTGATGTATGACAGCGATTCATACACCCTTCCTTCTACATGTAGAGAAACAAATCTGAAGGGGTCACAACTTATGACTGATCATCGTAAGGTTGTGGCTTCTGGCGCGAGATACTCCAGGATTAGTTCATCATCCAATTTGTATATTTTCTGCGACATTATCGAGAGTACCCCGATCGGAAAGCTATGGCTGGGTAACCGATAAGTGTTGGCAGGGTTAAAGATGTGGAAACCAACGATTTACAAGTGTTTACTCATCTTGATACTTCATCTGATATCGATAATCTGCTTATGGTTGATATAGCAGATGTGATTTTACGAAAAGGTTATTGGTGTATTTTGAAACCTCATCCCTTTTTATAAAAGACAAGAACTTGTTATATTGCGATAAAGATATCAGATATATGATGACGTATAGTGATTTTCTGCTTATATTCTGATTATAGCAGATATTTTTGACGTAAGGGATTATATTGTAATTATGAACTTACCTTGTTCATTTAATGATTATTTTAATCATTATACTTTCCCTATTGAGGTTTCTTGGTTACTGATATTTTCTTAATGATATTAAGTATCTGTTGGATTTTGAAAACCCCATGAGTATAATGGGAGAGTTTTGTTAAACCACTTGCTGAGCAATTCTTTCGCTCATACTTGCTTGTTTTATATATATTAGATTTCAGAAAGAGATAGACAGAAGAGGCTTATCTGCATAGCTCGGAAGAAGCCGGCAGTATATTCTTGTGCAGACAGTAGGATCCAGCACGGCTATGACTGGGGTAAGTTACATACAGAGTTATTGATGTGTAATATATATAACACATTGTATAGAGTAGAACTAGTTGCTGGTATACTTCTCAACGAAGTTATACTAGCGGGATAAGATTTGTAAGACCATGTAAATGGATTTAATGGATGTACTGAAGTGATTAATGTAAGGAATTAAGTTCTTGTTTCTAGCCCTATAACCTAAAAGATTCTTGATGGTTGGGGTCTTAGTGGATGTATTTCAGTTATTCAAAGATTACATATGGATTAATATTGTTAAACAGGTGATTTGTTAATGTGGATTTCCGCGTGACGACCAAATCCCTGACCCCAGATTTGGGGCTGTTACAATTTTTATCATATAACGTAACAAATTACTTGATTCAATAAAAGTTCTATATAATGTTGTATATTTTGTTATTTCGAAATATAATATTGAAGTTATAAAAGGAAGTTGTAGAAGAGGATCTGAAATATGATATTGGGTACATAATATAATAACAGAGACTCGTGTATGGGTATTTTGTTTATATTCTTTTCACGGGTTAGATAATGATTATTTTATGGCTTGTCTGAATGTTATTGTTTAACATATAGGTTTTGTAATTCATATATCGAGTGAAGAATGATTATTTACGGTGAATAGATTTTGTAATTCCATTACTATTCTGTTTTCGATTAATGGTAGAATTATGAGAACATATTCTATATATGATTATGTTGAAAATTATTTTCTGATTTGATATAGTTTAAAAATCTAACAGGCTATATAATTAATTTTGGGAGAAAGAAACATAGAAGAAATCGAAAATAATGTACGATGATCAATATAATTATTATTTTTTGTCTTTTTGGGGAATTTATCCTCATAATGATATCTAATTTTTTTAAAAATAATCAGTGTAGGAGAATTATTTTGGTCATACAGACGTATAGACATACATGACTATAGTTTTGGATAAGATCACCTTATTATATATAAGGATATAAAGGTAATTTTTTATTTAAATTTTTTATTTTTAAACCTCAGAAAATATAATTTTTGATATTAATGTTATTATTCGAAAGTATTAAATTTATAATTTTTATCATATAACGTAACAAATTATTTGATTCAATGAAAGTTCTATATAATGTTGTATATTTTGTTATTTCAAAATATAATATTGAAGTTATAAAAGGAAGTTGGAGAGGAGGATCTGAAATATGATATTAGGTAGATAATATAATAACAGAGACTACATGTATTGGTATTTCGTTTATATTCTTTTCACGAGTTAGAGAATGATTATTTTATGGCTTGTCTGAATGTTATTATTATACATATAAGTTTTGTAATTCATATATGCAGTGGAGAATGATTATTTACGGTGAATAGATTTTGTAATGGATGTTGTAATTCCATTAGTATTTTGTTTTTGATTAATGGTAGAATTATGAAAAACATATTTTCTATATATGATTCTGTTGAAAATTATTTTCTAGATTTGATGTAGTTTAAAAATCTAACAGGCTATATAATTAATTTTGGGAGAAAGAAACATAGAAGAAATTGAAAATAATGTACGATGATCAACATAATTATTATTTTTTGTTTTTCTGGGGAATTTATCCTCATAATGATGTCTATTTCTTTTAAAAAAAAATCCGTGTGGGAAAATTATTTTGGTCATACAGACGTACAGACGGACTATAATTTTGGATTAGATCCCTTACGCTTATTATATATAAGGATATAATAATATGATTATTGATAACGTGAAATCAACTACTATTTTTATTAAGATTATGTTATCATATCATATATTATTTATGGTTCTTATATCTTTTTTAGTATTTAATTATATTATATTTATTCTCATATTATTTATAATCTATGTAAAATTGGATTTCCATCAAATATATTTTATGTTTGGTGTAAAAAAGAAAAAAATTCTAAATTTAAAAGAATTAGAAACAATTCTTTGTTCGGGTCTTGTACTTCTTGATTTGCATTATTCACTCCTGAGCTTCTTTGTTTTAACAATTCTTGGAGCAACTTGTTGCTGAAATTGTTTTTCAGCCCACTGTTTTCAAGATTTTTGGCTGGTAAGTCACCAGTTTTAATCTTCTTTATATTTTGCTGAGGGAATTACAATTATGCGTTTAAATTCAAGATTTGAACAGAGGTTTTTAAAGCTTTAAGAAGTTAAGCTTTACTTCTTATAAGGGTGTTGTGATGGTAGTTTAAGTATATAGTGAAAATGAGTACACTGAGCATGCAGACTGTGTATATGATTAATCTTCTTGTTTATTTATGGCTGTCATGGTGGTTTTGTTGTTTAGCTGTCCCAATGATTCTCATGTTTTGATGTGTTCAAATTGATTTTTTTTTATTCATAGGATTGGTGTAGAATCATGTGAAGTAAATGACTGATTATCCAAGGTTAATGATTGGTTTTAAGTTTTAACCATGCTAAGAGCACTAGAGCAGTCCTCAACCTGTTGTTTTACTTGCTAACTAAAATATTCCTTCCATCCACGGGATTTCTCAATTTGTGGTACGATGTTAGACTTTCTTTATACTCGAACTGAGTTGGTTGAATTTAACCAGAAGCCCTATAAAAATGTAAAGAAGCATAGTCATATATGATAATCATATATGATAAAGATAAACTAAACATATGCATTCATAGTAGATGGCGTAATATTATTGATATGGGCTGAAATATAACCTAGAGATAATTAATGATATATTAATTAGACCTAGTTTGGTCCAAGAATTAGGCCCGACAAAAGGCCCGAAACCCTAACTATTTATTAATTTCGTAATTAATAAATAAAGGAAAATATGCCGCTCTTAAAAGAGTCCAAATATGATAATATCTTCATAGAAGGATCCAGAATCCCAATCAAATATTATGATGAGTCACAGCACTTATCAGATGAGGATAATACTTGCCTGCCAAGCAAAACACTCCTTATCAGTTATCAATAACGAGACTTATCCATTAAGTCTCCTAAACATACTCTAAATACAAGGCTCCTGACGCCTATATAAGGACCCTCGTCCTTCATTCTAGAACTACGTTTTTATTGACTTGATTCTCTATACAGCAGAGATACGTAGGCATCTTGTGAGGACCGATTTAGTCCCGAAACACAAGAACAGTCATTAAAGCTTGAACGCTCACAAACCCTAGCCTTTAATTCACAAGGTACGTTTTTTGATCCATAACATTTGACGCCGTCTGTGGGAAACAACATCAACCATGGCAAACACGAGAAGAACAACTCGAGCTTCTGAAGAACTTCCTATCACCTCCGGGGCTGATACTCATGGAAGTCAACCACCACCAATCACCAGCACTGAAGGGACGAATATCCCCACCAACACTCAAGGATCAGAGATCCCAATTGAAGGGACGAATCCCCTGCAGGTGGTCATTCATGGATCTAATCCACAAGAGACCACTCACCAGCAAGCAATCACAACCTCCCCACTACTCATAAGTGCCCCGAGGGGCCTTCAACTACATACTACCGATCTCCCTCAATATGTGAATCAGACCCTTGGGATGCCTACCCATACCAGGCCCCCTCGACCCCCGGTGGGCGGTAGTGGTACTACTCTGGTACACCATGAGGCCTACGTGCCCCCTTACGTCCAAGGTTTAGAACCCCTGAATCGACAAACCCAAACTCTTCAAATGTTTCGAGACGATTTCTCTGGGCCTTACACTGAGGATGAAAACTATAATACTGATGATGACTATCCCCCGCGAAGGAGACGTTCTGCAAACAAGGAGCCAACCACTCAGGAAAGGATTGCAGCCCATGAGGCAGAGGTTGCAAAACTCAAAAAGAAGTTAGAGGAGGAAGAGGCTGCAAGAGCAGCCGGGAAGACTCCGGTAATTAATCTGGATCCTACTCCTCCGAGATCCAGAAGGGTTGAAATCCCAAGAGGAGATCCTACTGTATTGTTGCCCCTAGGAGATCCTGACGATCCTACACCACCCTTCACACAAGAGATAATGAAAGCCACTATATCCAGGAAGTTTAAAATGCCAACCATCAAAGCTTATGATGGAACGGGTGATCCCGCAAATCATGTAAGAACCTTCTCAAACGCACTGCTGTTGCAGCCTGCCAATGACGCTGCAAAGTGTAGGGCGTTCCCACAAACTCTAGCGGGTATGGCTCAACGTTGGTATAGTCGCCTTCCGCCCAATTCTATTGGATCCTTCAAAGAGCTGAGTAAGGCATTCATCAATCAATTTGTTAGTGGGAAGATACATGAGAAAAGTTCTGCCTCTCTTATGGCGATTCGACAAGGCAGGAATGAAACATTGAGAGAATACTTGAGTAGATTCACTAAGGAGGCTATAAAAGTCCCAGATTTGGAAGATAAAGTGGCTATGATAGCCCTACAGCAAGGAACTACCGATGACCACTTCAGGAGGTCTTTGGCCAAACATCCCCCCGAAAACATGTTGTCACTACAAGATAGAGCTGGGAAATATATCAAAGTTGAGGAGAGCATGAGAAAGTACGAACCCATTGCTACTGGCAATGGAAATTCAAAAAAGAGAAAGGATGCTCCAGAATATGATGCAAGAGAGAAGTATCCTAGGACATCAAAGGATTCAGATTCACCACCCAAGAAAAGCAATTTTGGGCCAAAGTTCACAGAATATGCAAGATTGAATACTCCCAGGAGTCAAATTCTGATGGAGATAGCAAAGGAAGAAGATATCAAATGGCCGAAGCCTATGAGGGCCGATGTGTCAAAAAGAAATCAAAACAAATACTGTCGGTTTCACAAAGAAGTTGGCCACGAGACAGATGACTGCAGGCAGCTGAAAGATGAAATTGAGTTCTTGATTCGAAGAGGAAAGCTTGGAAAGTACACCAAAGATGGAAACCAGGGAAGTCAGAGAGGAAATTATGAAAGGAAAGACTACGATAGACGGGACAATGATCAAGACCGAAATCCCAAGCCCCGAGGGCCTGTCATCAATATGATATTTGGAGGGCCAACTGCGGCCGGACCTTCCAGAAACTCCAGAAAAGCTTATGCCCGTGAGGTAATGACTGTGGTTGGAGAAGCACCGAAGCGTGCCAAGACTGAAGTATCTTTGAATTTTAACGATTCAGACCTTGAGGGAGTAAAATTTCCCCATGATGACCCTCTGGTCATAGTACCTGTGATTGGGAACTCAGAAACGAAGAGAGTTCTTGTTGACAATGGAGCTTCAGTGGACATCTTGTTCCATGATGCTTTCATCAAGATGGGTTACACTGACTCTCAGCTAACACCCTCAAACATGCCCATATATGGGTTCAATGGAGTAGAATCAAAGGTAGAAGGCACGATTCAACTCCCAATGACAATGGGACAAGGTTCGAAGACGTCTACTCAAATGCTGAATTTCATAGTTATTAAGGCGACTTCAACCTACAATGCAATTCTGGGAAGAATGGGACTTCATGCATTCAAGGCTGTTGCCTCGTCTTATCATTTGAAGATCAAATTCCCTACAAGGAATGGGATTGGTGAAGATAAAGGTGATCAGAAAATGGCTAGAAGCTGTTATGTAGCCGCGTTAAGGCCTGATGGAGTCGGGGGGCAAGTACTCCCGATTGAAGACATGGACATCAGAAACGATGAAGAAAAAAGAGGAAAGCCAACTGAGGATCTTGTTCCCATCCCCTTGATCCCAGGAGAACCAGACAAGGTCACCTACATTGGAGCTTTACTACCTGAATCTATGAAAAGTAAGTTGACATCCTTTCTTCAAGAAAACAGTGATGTATTTGCTTGGACAGCAGCTGATATGCCAGGGATTGATCCCCAATTGATAACCCACAAATTGAATGTGGATCCTGAAAGGAAGACAGTGAAACAAAAGAAAAGAAATTTTGCCCCGGAAAGGCAAGAAGCTATCAAGCAAGAGGTAGAAAAACTCTTGGAGGCAGGCTTCATTGAAGAAATTCAGTTCCCTGAATGGTTGGCTAACCCAGTGATGGTCAAGAAGGCTAATGGAAAGTGGAGAATGTGTGTAGACTTCACCGACTTGAATGATGCATGTCCCAAGGATTGTTTTCCCTTACCGAGGATTGATGCTTTGATAGATGCCACGGCTGGGCACGAGATGTTAAGTTTCATGGATGGCTTCAGTGGATACAACCAAATCAAGATGCACAAGGACGACATCTCCAAGGTATCGTTCATCACCGACTTTGGTGTTTTTTGTTATTTGGTAATGGCATTTGGACTTAAGAATGCAGGGGCAACATACCAAAGGTTGGTGAACAAGATTTTTGAACCACTGATTGGTAAAACAATGGAAGTTTATGTGGACGACATGCTAGTCAAAAGCCTCGACAAGGCAGACCATATAAAGCATCTTCGAGAAGCATTTGAAGTGCTGAGGCACCACAAGATGATGTTAAACCCAACGAAGTGTGCCTTCGGGGTTGGCTCAGGAAAGTTTTTAGGTCTGATGGTCTCCAAGAGGGGAATCAAAGCAAACCCCGACAAGATCAAGGCAATCCTAGATATGGAACCACCCAAGTCTGTTAAGGATGTGCAGAAATTGACAGGAAGAGTTGCAGCTTTGGGAAGATTCATCTCCAAGTCAGGAGAAAAATGCTTACCTTTTTTCAAAGCACTCAAGAATGTGAGAAATTTCGAATGGACACCTGAAAGCCAAGAAGCCTTTGAGGCCCTGAAGAAATACATGGCTGAAGCACCACTATTGGCAAAACCAAAGCCAGGAGAAATCCTCTATCTGTACTTGGCAGTATCTGACACTGCCCTTGGAGCTGTTTTGGTAAAGGAGGAATTGAAGGTTCAGAAACCCATTTACTATGTGAGTAAGATCCTGCATGGGGCAGAAATAAACTACTCTACCATAGAGAAGTTTGCCTTAGCCTTGATAATGGCCTCAAGAAAGCTACATCCGTACTTCCAGGCGCACAAGATAGAGGTTTTGACTAATCAACCTCTAAGGAACATTATGCACAGCCCTCAGGTTAGTGGAAGGTTGATCAAATGGGCTATTGAGTTAGGAGAATTTGATATCAAGTATAAGCCTCGTACGGCCATTAAAGCTCAAGCACTCGCTGACTTCATGGTTGAATGTACCATTGACAACCAAGAAGTCGGGGGGCAGGAGGTCGTAGTGGAAGACAGCAAAGATGATGACATGGTGTCCAAGGAGTGTTGGGTGCTCTATTTTGATGGAGCATCAAAAACAAAATCAAGTGGAGCTGGTTTAGTGCTGCAAAGTCCTGATGGATTCATAATAGAGTATGCACTAAAACTTGACTTCCCAACGACAAACAATGAGGCTGAGTATGAAGCTTTGATTGCTGGCTTAGGGCTAGCTGGAGCCCTGAGGGTTAAAACTTTGAAAGTCTGTGGAGACTCAAGGTTAGTTGTTTCTCAAGTAAATGGAGAGTTCGAAGCCAGAGATGAAGTCATGGCTAAGTATCTGAAACTTGTCAAAGCCATCATGACTCAGTTCGATGAATGCTATGTGGAGCACATTCCAAGGGAGGAAAATATGAAGGCTGATGCATTGTCTAAGTTTGCCTCTTCTGAAATTGAAAACTATGCCGGGAGTGTATACTTCCAAGTCTTGAAGACCCCAAGCATCAATGGAAAGTTGGTAGCCCCCATTGGTATCACCAGTTGTTGGATTGATCCCATCAAAGCTCATCTGGAAACTGGGTGGCTGCCCAACGACACTTCAGAAGCACGAAAGCTATACGTCAGAGCACTAAGGTATGCCCTAATTGAGGGAATCCTATACAAGAAATCTTTTGTTATTCCATATTTGAAGTGCTTGAGACCTCAAGAGGCAGAATTGGCCCTAAAGGAAGTGCATGAAGGGATTTGTGGACAACACTTGGGGGGCAGAGCTTTGGCCCATAAAGTTACTCGTCTAGGTTTCTATTGGCCAAGTATGCTTGCTGATGCAAAAAGTTATGTGAAGAAATGTGAACGGTGCCAGAAGCATGCACCAGTGGTTACACAACCACCTGAGATGTTGACATCCGTAAACTCACCTATCCCTTTTGCTATGTGGGGAATGGATATACTTGGTCCATTTCTAATGGCAAGTGCACAGAGAAAATTTCTGATAGTAGCAATTGATTATTTCATTAAGTGGATTGAGGCTAAACCTTTGGCCAAGATAACCACCAAGCAAGTGATGCACTTCTTTTGGGAGAATGTGATATGCAGATATGGAATTCCACGAATCTTGGTAACGGACAATGGAACTCAATTCAACAATGACGAGTTCAAGAAGTATTGTGACGAGAATGATATCAAGTTGCGTTTCACTTCCGTTGCCCATCCTCAAGCAAATGGGCAAGCTGAGGTTGCAAATCGAAATATCCTAGATGGACTGAAGAAAAGAGTTGAATGCTCCAGAAATACTTGGGTAGATGAATTGCTTCCCATACTATGGGCTTATCGTACTACTTGTAAAGTCACCACTGGAGCTACCCCCTTCTTGCTAGCGTATGGGGCCGAGGCAGTGGTTCCAGTGGAGATTACTCACACATCTCCAAGAATTGAGGCTTATGAGCCAGAAGTAAATGAAGAAGGCTTGAGGCTAGCCTTGGATCTAATTGACGAAATTAGAGATGAGGCGAATGCCAAGATAGTTGAACATCAGAAACGAGCATCTTTCTACTACAACCTAAGGGTTAAAGAGAGATTCTTTCGTCAAGGGGACTTGGTCCTTAGAAAAATCGAAGCATCTGGAGTTGGACAAAAGGGAAAGTTAGCCCCAAACTGGGAAGGGCCCTATCGGGTCAAAAATGTGTATGGACGAGGCTCATACAAGCTGGAAACTATGGAAGGGATTGAAGTGCCTAGAACTTGGCACGCTGCAAACTTGAAAGTTTATTATGTTTAAGAGTGTCCTAATTGGACTCACTATCAGGATAAGTAGAAATAAGGTCGATGAAACCAATCCAAGTTTTTAAACTTGAGGTAGAAGTAACATACTATGTAAGGGTTATGCCCATTTCTTCAATTTAAATATTCATTCAGCAATTTCAAGAATATTCTACAAAGCATGGCATCTTGATGTTTATATGGTTCAAAGTACTAATCAAGTACGCAAACATAAAACATTAAAAGACATGAAGAAAATAAATGACTTTCAATAAAGTTAAAAGTTATGCCCAAAGGCAGAATTACATAAAATAAATAAAAGCTACAGATAGCTATGGTTGAGCACCATTCCCTCCTTGCTCATCCTCAGAAGCCTCCTCCTCACCGGACTCTTCCTCTCCAGAACCCTCCTCCTCTTCACCAGACTCCTCCTCACCGGAGCTGGATTCCTCTTCACCAGGCTGAGAGGCATGTTCAGGATTGAGAATCCTGTCGTCCTCATCCATATCATCCCCTCCGGCCAAGGCCTTCTCCAACTGATTAGGAGCATGGGGGCTGGGGAAGTCAGAAATAGTAAGAGACCCAGGAAGCCTCCTCGAGACCTCAGCCAAAGCCTCATCCCATCCTTTAGTAAACTGGACGGGGAAAAGGAGATCATCATGCTGAGTAATAATCTCCTGGTACTCGGCAGAGTCAAAATACTCGTCAATAATGCGATCTTTCCCCTTCCTGAACTCCACCAGCTCCGCTTGAGCATCCAACAGCTCCTTCTCCCTCTGGTCCAAAGAAGCCCTAAGCGAACCCACCTCCAGCTGGGCCTTATCAAACTTAGCCTTGTTGGCCTCTGAAGATGCACACCAAGCTTTGGCTTGGAATAAAGCCCCTTGAAAGCTGGCATTAGCCTGCAAACAGATCACAAGTTAGTATGATAACTTAATATTATACTAAGTACTACAAATAAAAAGGGAATAAAGACTTACAGCAGCAAAAGCTTGAGAGCCCGCGCTTTCAGCACCCTCAATGGTCGAGTTGGCCACAAAATCCTTGTAGTCGCAAGGAGTTAAGGAATGATGTGACCACTCAACGGCGTGCTGGGCCACCCCAACTATGGTGTCCTTCTTCCTAATTCCCCAGTTGGGGCGCCAAACTGAGCTCTTAACTGAGGAAGAGCCCTCGACTTCTTCAATCTCGGCCACATGAGGCCTCAGAATAGAAGGGCCTTTAGCAGCCAGCCTGGGGTCCTTCAAGCAAGCCCTTTTGATTCTGGCTGTCTCCCCGCCTTCCGGCTCATTCTGCTTGTTAATAAACTCAGCAGCTGCAAACAAAAGTCAAGGAAAACAATTGGTATAAGGCAATCTTAATACAACTATAAGAAAATAAAAGAAAGGGAATTACCCTAATCAGAAACTTTTGAAAGTTTCAAAGACTTAAGAACAAATTCGTCCAAGAGCTCCCAAGCCATGGTGGCATAATCATCTTTGATAAGTTCAGCATAAGCATGAGTCTCCTCCTCAGTCAAGATTATGTCATCTGGGCTACCATCTGACACTCTACTAAACGAACTCTGAAAAAGGGTGCCCCAATCCCCTTCGTCCCACATCAAATACATAAACTCATCCTTCCACTTAGGATTGTTGTCAGGAATAGATTTTGGGTGAAAAATAGGGGGTATCGAAGAACGGTGACTAATGTACACCCAACCCAAGGCTTGAGAAGAGCTATTCTTAAATTGAAATATCTTTCTAAAAAGGGCGACAGAAAGAGGGAATTTGTTTTTTAAACACAAAACAATAAAACACATAATCAACCTCCAAGCGTTTGGAGGTAGCTGACAGGGGTTAATTCCTACATCGGCTAAAAGTAGGGGAATGAAAGGATGGAATGGGAATCGAACTCCTGCAGCAAGGACCCCCTTATAAATGTAAAGAGCATTTGGGCGCCAATGGCAGGAACGATCCCCAGGACCAGCTACGACTAACCTATAAGGTTGCCTAATTTTATACATATTCTTATAATTAGCAATTGCATCAGCATCATGAAATCTATTGCTATGGTTATAAGAATCTAAATGCGATACAGAGGGATATTCTTCACTACGTTCTAGAATCATATCTTGTAAAGACATAGCAGAAGAACGGATAGTGATACCTCTTTTCGACGCTTGGTTCAATTTCTGCAAACGTTGAGCAGAACGATCGGCCATCTCAGAAATCTTCAAAGAAATTGGAAATAGATCTTCAAATCTTCAACCGAAACCCAGAAACCTTCTTGGGAAGGAGATTGAAACCCAGAAATCTTCTTGGGAAGGAGATGAAAACCCAGAAAACTGGAAAAATTCCAGAAATTCTTCAAATCTTCAAAAGTAAAACCCAGAAACCTTCTTGGGAAGGAGATTTCTGCCCAGAAAACTCAGAAAAACCTTCAACTGATGAAGATTATAACTTAGAAGATGAAACTCAGAAATTTAGAGAGAGACTTGAGGAGAGAAGAAATTTGGAAAGTGAATAGTGAGAAGTGTTGAGTGAGATTTCACTTATTTATAAGGAAAGTAACCGGTTGTTTAACTGGTAAAGGGAGAAGCCAACCGGCTATTACCAGTCAAAAGGCCCATAGAGGCCCAAGGTAAGATTAAGGACCAGAAAGTGAGCCTAAAAGGTTTCAAAGTCCAACAAAAATTAAGCCCAGTATGGGTCAAGGCCCACTAATTGAATTCAAGAAAATTCAAGGCCCAGCATAAAAATAAATCCAAAGAATGTTCAAGGCCCAAATTGATTTTCAAAATCAAGGCCCAAAAGATAGGCTCAGGACAAAGCCCATTAATAAGAATTAGGCCCACAGAAGATTCTAAATCAAATTTAGAATTCAAGGTCGGAAAAAATGAGATCGAAAACAAACTAAAAGGTCACAATGGTTTGAGGTCGAAATTATGATAAAAATTTAAGGTCGAAAAGACACTAATATGAGTTCGACCAATCCTGATCGAAAAATAGCTCTGAAACCAAGTCGAGCTATACGACTTCACAACAAAATGAAGTCGAAATTGACCTGTGTTTTCTGGTCGAAACCATCGACCTCACTATCATTCGAGGTCGACATATGCAGTCGAATTCACACTAATTCTGGTCGAAGATCCTATTCGAGAGAACACAGATCGAGCTCGAAAAACTGAGAAGAATTTTTAGTCGAAATACTACATGGACTTTCTAGTCGAAAACGAACAGATATGAGGTCGAACAATCCTGTTCGAAATTGAACTGAGGATTCTAATCGACGCTATCGACCTCGTCTCCGTTTCTGTTCGAAAATGGCCTGAGAAGTTCTGGTCGAAAATCCTGGTCGAAATCATAAGAAATTCATGTTCGAACGATCCTGTTCGAAATTGAGCTGTAGATCCTGGTCGACGTCATCGACCTCAACACCTATTTCTAATCAAACTTCGACCTCAGATTCTAGTCGAAAAAAGCTTGCATTTTCTGTTCGAAAAAACCAGTTCGAAATTGAACTGAAATGTCTGGTCGACACTGTCGACCTCAGCACTTGATCCTGGTCGAACTCGACCTGGATTCCTGGTCGAACTTGACTTGGAATCCTGGTCGAAAATGATCTGGATTTCCAGCCAAAAAATGACCTAATTTTGGTCGATTTTGGGTCAAAAAATGCCTCGAAAAATGGAAAAATTCAGGGAAAAATACGAAGTAACTCCTGCCAAAATCCTAAGGAATTTTCCCAAGAGTTGGGGGGCAAATGATATGGGCTGAAATATAACCCTAGAGATAATTAATGATATATTAATTAGACCTAGTTTGGTCCAAGAATTAGGCCCGACAAAAGGCCCGAAACCCTAACTATTTATTAATTTCGTAATTAATAAATAAAGGAAAATATGCCGCTCTTAAAAGAGTCCAAATATGATAATATCTTCATAGAAGGATCCAGAATCCCAATCAAATATTATGATGAGTCACAGCACTTATCAGATGAGGATAATACTTGCCTGCCAAGCAAAACACTCCTTATCAGTTATCAATAACGAGACTTATCCATTAAGTCTCCTAAACATACTCTAAATTCAAGGCTCCTGACGCCTATATAAGGACCATCGTCCTTCATTCTAGAACTACGTTTTTATTGACTTGATTCTCTATACAGCAGAGATACGTAGGCATCTTGTGAGGACCGATTTAGTCCCGAAACACAAGAACAGTCATTAAAGCTTGAACGCTCACAAACCCTAGCCTTTAATTCACAAGGTACGTTTTTTGATCCATAACAATTATGTATAGAAGTGAACATAAACATGAGAAGATACTGAACTGAAAAGTGGCATACAACATTACATACTACTACTGTATTTAATAAAAATCAGTAATTGGAGGTCTGCCTAATTGTTGCAGACTTGCAGCACTATTAAAAATCAGTAATTGGAGGTCTGCCTAATTGTTGCAGACTTGCAGCACTATTAAACTCCAGCAGCTCTTCGTTGAGATGAAATTACCTAGGCAAAATCTATATACTCCTCATCATCCTCAATTGGTTGGATTTGAGCAAATCCAGTTGCTTTATTTATGGGAGGAAGGAGAAGTAACATACTCCAAAGTTTATCCCTGAAAATAAATAAATATTTCATGTTATATAAAGCAGAACTCTCTTAAAACAAATCTAATAAATGAATGTTTTTAACATGAATATATTGAAACTAGCAATCAACAGTAATGATATTCTCCCAAGAATTCATCACATTGAATATTTGTGTGTTTTGGTTTTTTGGAGATCAGAAGTGTGAAAATGCAGATAATAGTAGATAAAATACCTTTCTTCTGCAGCAAGCCCCAACTCAGCAATGTAGTAATCCGCTATTGAGTATAGCCAACTTTCACTCTGGAGAGAAACATGCGCCAACCAGATATTCTCATCCTTCAGATGTCTATCAAGGTAAGTCACAGGTTTCGGGTGGGGAAATCCTAGTCCGAACTGATCATCGGGAACTTTGACTTCCCAATGTTCGTCGGTAAACCCGTAAAGGCAGTGCTGTGCAAGATCTGTTTTTCCACAAATAAAACAAAAGTTCATCAGTTCCAATCTATGATTTCCATTCTGTCAGGAATTGATGAGATTCTCTACTCAATAAATACCAATACACAATGGGGGGTAAGTTGATACCATTTTTCTATGAGCGAATGTGTGAGTTCCTAACAAATTCACACAACCAAGTTACATAGTTCAGAAAATGACATATATAGTTTAATGTGCATGTTATATAGGTGATTCTATTTTTGTGACTCTGGCCTTAAAGTTGCCGCTCTGTTTACGTCTAAATAATTAAGTTTCAAAATGCACTACTAATCAGACCTCTTAGTTCCTTGTCAGTAAGAGTAGTCCATAACTTAGCATAATACTATTACTATATTATGTCTTTCAATACTGTAAAATCCAGCAACCATCCAGTATTTGAAGAAGCTGTATGTTTTAATATCTTGTTATTTTTAAGCATAAGATATCGTATAGTACAGAATCAACAAAATGAAACAAGTACAAGTACCTGCATTCAAGCAACAACGGAATTTGTCCAGATCTGCAACAGAAAAGCAACCAAGTTAGTACAGCCAATTTCGAATAGTCAATACAGCCGGCCAATGTCAAATTACCTTTAGTGAGGGCTTTTATTATTGCATCTCTTCGACAAACTAGGTCCTTGTAAATGTTTTCCAGTGATGGACACCTGTACTTCCAACATTTCTGCATACAAAAGTTTCAACTGGTTAGTGATAACACTTTATTATAAATCAATTCCAAATTTTAAGATTTTAGTACTAACCAAGTTCTCCTCAGTAAAAAGCATCGCTCCCGAACCAACACCTCTAAAAGTTTCTTCATAGGCAACTGCTTGTGACCACTCCGGTGAAAACCTTTCCAGATCAGGTACATCGAGTGAAACATTCTTCGAAGTGTCATAGAACGCTTTGCCGCCATATAGGTTCCAGCACAAAATCCCCCCTCCATTATATTTAGCACCAGAAACTCCTTTGTGCAAAAAATCGTAAGGCCCAACACTAAATCCTCTGGACCACGATCCATCAACTTCTAGATAATATGATTTAATGCATTTCTGAGACTTATCGGTTATCATGGCAACAATCACGTCATGTATGCTTAACATACAGACATTAAAGTGACTCAATTCATCGATAATAGGATAAGGGATCTCCCCATGGATATCATTCTTAACATCATACCAAAGCAAAAACCACTCATCCATGTTATTGGTACCTTCCCAGTAAGGAATTCCGTCAATGATGAAAGTGTTGTGTTCTTTTAATGGAAGGAAAGGTACCTTGATCTTAACTTGTTTCCAGACATTAGTTTCAACTGAGAAGATTTCAAGAAGAGTGTATTTATGAGTAGAATGTAGATTAGAGCGTGAACTGGTAGGAGAGAGTCTTAAAACATGAAAGTCAATCCCATCGAATCCAAACCCTAACGACACAGAATTTAACGACACACAATTTAAGGGACTTATCGGAGGATAATCAATAGCTTTCCCATCACCCGTCAGAGGGTTCCACAGCACTGATCTTCCAAAGATTTCTCGGGGTGAATCCGAGAGACAAATAACCCCCAAATATGATGCAACTATAAACATCTTGAAAGCATAAAATGGAATTTTTTTGATGAATACAGGGGGCTGGGGGTGATTGGAACAATCAAGAGAGACGGAAAAAAGGGACTTACGCCCGAGTTGATTGTCTGTCGAAGAAGCCGGAACCACCAATGCTTTTCTTGCCGTATAGTGCTTGTTTCTCGCCGTATACTGCTTGTGAAATTCCGATTTCGACAGCCAATTACCCCAACTCTTCGAGGCAAATCTGCATCTTTTCAAACCCTCGATTGGGGTTTTCAGCAAAACTGCTTTAGTTAGGTCTTCACATAGAGTAATCGATGCCCCGTCAATTCGTGACACTGTCATCAAATCAATACTCATCGTGAATCAGGGAGAGAGAATGAGTCAATTAGGTGAGTGATAGGGGAGAGAGAAATGAGTCAATTGAGTGATTTTCTGATGAGGGTTTTATGAGAGGGAGAGAGGAGAGAGAGAGATTGAGGCGACGGTGAGTGATTTTCGGCTGAGGGTTTTGTGAGAGAGGAGAGAGGAGAGAGGGGGAGAGAGAGAATAAGGCGATGGTGAGTGATTTTTGGCTAGGGTTTTATGTGAGAGAGAAGGGGGGAGAGAGAGAGAGAATGAGGCGTGGTTAGTGATTTTGTTGATGATGCGTTTAGCGATTATAAACATGGATTCAATTTTTGCCGCCCAAATCAATTTTATTTTCTTTCCATATTTCCTTTTGAGGGCTTTCATTTAATTTATTTTCCTTTTTCTTTTTCATAACTATAAATCCTAGTAAAATATGAATCCAAGCCCTAACGACACAGAGTTTAAGGGACTTATCGGAGGATAATCAATAGCTTTCCCAAGAGACAAATAACCCCAAATATGATGCAACTATAAACATCTTGAAAGCATAAAATGGAATTTTTTTTATGAATACAGGGGGTGGGGGTGACTGGAACAATTAAGAGAGACGGAAAAAAGGAACTTACGCTCGAGTTAATTGTTTGTCGAAGAAGCGGGAACCACCAATGCTTTTCTTGCCGTATAGTGCTTGTTTCTCGCCGTATACTGCTTGTGAAGGGGAGAGAGAATGAGTCAATTGAGTGATTTTCTGATGAGGGTTTTATGAGAGGGAGAGAGAGGGAGAGAATGAGGCGACGGTGAGTGATTTTCGGCTGAGGGTTTTGTGAGAGAGAGAGAGGAGAGAGGGGGGAGAGAGGGAATAAGGCGATGGTGAGTGATTTTTGGCTAAGGTTTTATGTGAGAGAGAAGGGGGGAGAGAGAGAGAATGAGGCGTGGTTGAGTGATTTTGTTGATGATGCGTTTAGCGATTTTTGCCGCCCAAATCAATTTTATTTTCTTTCCGTATTTCCTTTTGAGGGCTTTCATTTAATTTATTTTCCTTTTTCTTTTTTATAACTATAAATCCTAGTAAAATATGAATTTTACAAAGAATTATTATTCTCATTTTGTTATGACAATAAATAATATCATATTAAGTGAAGAATCAAGGAATGTTATGCTATTCATTCTCATTTATGTGAATGATGGTGACAAACTCATTCCTCGTAATTGTATAACAATATTTACTAACCACAATTAAGGTATTTATAAATATTGGAAAGTATTTTTGTCGTCTTGCAAGTTCGGTCAATCGGTCTCAGATGAGTGTGGTTAAAATCGAAAATCGTGAAAAATTCATAATTGTCCTAATAATCGAATATTTTGAAAATTAAGATCTAAGTATTGTTTTTTTATTTTTTATATCCATTATGTTGTATTTTGAGATTTTCGGTACGAGTTGGTATATTTCATATATTCAGAATTAATATTATTAATTAACATATATATTACATCTAAAATATATTATCGGTGTTACTTTTCTGATGCAACTTCACAAGTCCGTTTGCTGCAACCTCATCCTAATTAATATACAAAACAGAAAATATGTACTTCAAAAGTTGGCAAACATGAAGATAGATCTTCAATACAAAGTCGAACTTTGATGGTTTTCAAAATAATGTTATTGCTGGTAGATGGCAAAACAAGGAAAATCTGAAGATCACACCATGCCCGAGATAATATTGCTTTTGGACTAATGTGAAAATATATGATTAAGAAAGGATTTGGAATTGATTACCTACATCAGGAATTTTCTACCACCCTAATTAACACATATTAATACACAATCTCTGATACTGGGACAAGATAGCCATTTTAATTAACTTTAACAGTAGACCATTCTTTACAATAACGCAAATTAACCAAAAAGACAGTTTGACCTACAGTACTGATATGGGCTGAAATATAACCCTAGAGATAATTAATGATATATTAATTAGACCTAGTTTGGTCCAAGAATTAGGCCCGACAAAAGGCCCGAAACCCTAACTATTTATTAATTTCGTAATTAATAAATAAAGGAAAATATGCCGCTCTTAAAAGAGTCCAAATATGATAATATCTTCATAGAAGGATCCAGAATCCCAATCAAATATTATGATGAGTCACAGCACTTATCAGATGAGGATAATACTTGCCTGCCAAGCAAAACACTCCTTATCAGTTATCAATAACGAGACTTATCCATTAAGTCTCCTAAACATACTCTAAATACAAGGCTCCTGACGCCTATATAAGGACCCTCGTCCTTCATTCTAGAACTACGTTTTTATTGACTTGATTCTCTATACAGCAGAGATACGTAGGCATCTTGTGAGGACCGATTTAGTCCCGAAACACAAGAACAGTCATTAAAGCTTGAACGCTCACAAACCCTAGCCTTTAATTCACAAGGTACGTTTTTTGATCCATAACATTTGGCGCCGTCTGTGGGAAACAACATCAACCATGGCAAACACGAGAAGAACAACTCGAGCTTCTGAAGAACTTCCTATCACCTCCGGGGCTGATACTCATGGAAGTCAACCACCACCAATCACCAGCACTGAAGGGACGAATATCCCCACCAACACTCAAGGATCAGAGATCCCAATTGAAGGGACGAATCCCCTGCAGGTGGTCATTCATGGATCTAATCCACAAGAGACCACTCACCAGCAAGCAATCACAACCTCCCCACTACTCATAAGTGCCCCGAGGGGCCTTCAACTACATACTACCGATCTCCCTCAATATGTGAATCAGACCCTTGGGATGCCTACCCATACCAGGCCCCCTCGACCCCCGGTGGGCGGTAGTGGTACTACTCTGGTACACCATGAGGCCTACGTGCCCCCTTACGTCCAAGGTTTAGAACCCCTGAATCGACAAACCCAAACTCTTCAAATGTTTCGAGACGATTTCTCTGGGCCTTACACTGAGGATGAAAACTATAATACTGATGATGACTATCCCCCGCGAAGGAGACGTTCTACAAATAAGGAGCCAACCACTCAGGAAAGGATTGCAGCCCATGAGGCAGAGGTTGCAAAACTCAAAAAGAAGTTAGAGGAGGAAGAGGCTGCAAGAGCAGCCGGGAAGACTCCGGTAATTAATCTGGATCCTACTCCTCCGAGATCCAGAAGGGTTGAAATCCCATGTTAGATATAATTGCTGACGTTTGTTCATCAGTGTTTAAGTCCCAGGTACATATCAGAGTTTACATAGAAGCCAGTCAGAGTTTGGTAAAGTCTGACTGGGTGAAGAGTTTATATAGAAGCCGGTCAGAGTTTGTTAAAGTCTGACAGGATGAAAGTTGACTTAGCTGTCGGTGCAAAGATAAAGATTCTAGAAGCAATATATTCTGAAGATGGAAAGAAGCAGAATATATTGATACAGCTAAGGAGACTGGACAGAAGACTGAAGCAATCCTTAATTGATAATAATTGTATAGCTAATTTATAGGAGTATCAATTAGATAAGGATTGTATGTAGCTGTGTACTATATAAACACAGATAGGTTATCCCTAGAAGGGATGCGAACATTGAATATATTATTCTTGTAACCTAGTAGCTCTTTGTGATTCATTAACATCACTAAGAGAGAATTATTTAATATAATTCAGTTTGTTGATTTACAAACCTATGTTCTTGATTGTTATTCTCATACATACTTGATTATATATTGTGTATTCGGCCTAACAATTGGTATCAGAGCCAAGGCTGTTTAATATATACAGTTTTACGATTCAAACACAGTAATAATCATGTCTGAAGAAAATCAAACTGCTCCTAAGGCCGAACAGGTTAAGCCCAATTCTGTGAGTCGATATGAAACAATCAGGGTTCCAATTCTCAGGCCAGTAGAGTATCCGATTTGGAAGGTGAAGATGACCATGTTTCTGGAGGCTACAGATCCAGAATACCTTGACAGAATCTATGATGGTCCTCATATGCCAACTAAATTGTCCCCTGTTGTTGATGGTCAAGAACAAAAGACTGTTCCAAAGGAAAAGAAAGATATGACTCCTGAGGACATCTCATCAATTGCAAAAGATGCAAAGGTTAGACATCTTCTCCACAGTGCTTTAGATAATGTTATGTCTAACAGAGTAATTGGCTGCAAGACTGCCAAAGAGATATGGGATGCTTTAGAAGTCAGATGCCAGGGAACAGGTGCTATTAAGAAGAACAGAAAGACAATACTCACACAGGAGTATGAGCACTTTGATTCAAGACCTAATGAAACCTTGACTGAGACTTATGACAGATTTTGCAAACTATTGAATGATCTGTCTCTGGTTGATAAAGAATATGAGCTTGAAGAGTCTAATCTCAAGTTTCTGTTATCTCTATCTGAAAAGTGGGATTTAAAGACAACCACAATAAGAGATAATTATGAGCTTGCTGATACAGATCTTGATGAAATCTATGGGTTATTGAAAACTCATGAACTGGAGATAGAACAAAAGAATAGAAGATTGAGTAAAAAGACAAAATCTGTTGCTTTCAAAGTCGAGGAGAAGCCCATTAAGAAGGAATCATCAAGGAAGAAAGCCAAGGGAAAGGCTTTAGTTATTAAATCTGAAAGTGAGTCATCAAACTCTGATGATGACTCAAACTCTGATGAAGCTTCTGACTCTGAGAATGATGAAGAAGAGTTAATGCAAATGGCTGCACTGATGGTGAAAACCTTCAAGAAAATGGGATTTAAGAACTTTAAGAAGGGAAAGAGATTCTCAAGGAAAGATTCAAACTCTGAAAAGAGAAGTTTCAGAAAGTCTGATGGAAGGGAGACCAAGTCTGGCAAGAAGGATAAATCTGAAATCCAGTGCTACAGGTGTAAGGAGATGGGTCACTATGCCCCAGAGTGCAAGAAAGGCAAATCTGAGAAAGCACTCATCTCTAAAGGCAAAGACTGGGCAGATACTTCAGACTCTGATGATGGAGAAAATTATGCTCTTATGGCAACTGTCAGAGATGAGACTGAATCATCTGAAAATAAGGTACCCCTAACTACTTATGCTTATGATACTGATAATATATCTGAATTAAGAGTATATCTGAAAAGCGTACATGTTAGCTATAGGGATCAGACTTTAGAGAATGAGAGAATTAAAGCTGAGAATCTTAGTCTTAAAGATAGAAACAAGTTTCTTGAAGGAGAACTTGAAAATATGAAGCAGATTCAAAAAGAAAGAGATGATGCTGTATATGTAGAACAGGAGTTGCTGAAAAGATATAAGCAATTAGAATCTGATCTAGAAAAAGAAAGAAAAATCATCAAAACTTGGACAGATTCTGGAAGAGACACTCATCAAGTGTTTCAGACTGATTCTGTAGGTTTAGGTTATTGTGAAAATGATGAACTTAGGTTTAAAGATAAGGTTAAGGTAAAACCACAACTTAAACCTGTAAAATTTGTTCCAGAAGCCAATAAGTTAAAATCTGTTGTAATAAGGGAAGCTGATATGGAATCAGATGAAGCCTGTGAAAAACAGGAAAATATTATAACAGAAAATCTTATGGAATTAGAAGCTGTTAGAAAACCAGTAAAAACTTGTGAAAAACAGGTTAATGTTGGCTTGATGACAGGAAAACAGTTCAATCATAAGTTGAAAGAGGTAAAATCTGCCATGAAACCAAAAGGGTCCAAGAAGAATAGGAATGGAAAGATAGGCATAAATAAAAGAAATAATCATTTGCCTACTGGTGCTGCTCCAAGGAAAACATGTTATAATTGTGGTAGTTCTAATCATCTTGCTAATTACTGCACAAAGAATAAAAATATCAATTCTTTACCTTCTACATCAGGAGTAAAGAATGATTATGTTAGAGTTAGACCACAGACTTTATGCACACACTGTGGGAGCACTTGGCATTCCATTTATACTTGCAAGAGTTATCATGCTATTTATCACAACTATTATGAGCTAAAACCCAATCTGAAGTGGGTTAGAGCAAACTCTGCAAGTGTAAAGTCTGACAATGTTAGTTTAAACTCTGTTGATAGTAATTCCGCTGCAAAAACTAACACTGTTAAGAAAGACAAAGGATCCAAGCAAGTCTGGGTCCTTAAAACTAACACTTAGTATTTGTTTGTGATTGCAGGGTATAAAAGAGAGCATACTTATCTTGGACAGTGGATGCTCAGGACATATGACTGGAAATAAAGCCCTGCTATCAGACTTTAAGGAGAAGGCTGGCCCAAAGGTTTCCTATGGAGATGGCAACATATGACACACTCTGGGATATGGCAATATTAATCTTGGAAGTGTCATCATTACAAATGTAGCTCTAGTCTCAGGACTCAAGCATAATCTGCTATCTGTGAGTCAAATCTGTGACAGAGGAAACCATGTAGATTTTCACACTGAATACTGTGAAGTTATCAGTAAATCTACTGGAAAAGTTGTTCTAGTTGGACACAGGCGCAACAACATTTATGAAGCAAGTTTGGTAACAAACTCTGATGGAAAAACAGTGTGTCTGACTGCCAGAATGTCAAATGAAGAGAGTTGGAATTGGCATAAGAAGCTCTCTCATATCAATTTGAACAACATAAATGAGCTTATAAGAAAGGATCTTGTAAGGGGACTTCCAAAATCAATACTCAGTCTAGATGGCTTATGTGATTCTTGTCAAAAATCCAAGCAAAGGAAGTCATCTTTCAAGAGCAAATCTGAATCTTCAGTAGTGGAACCTTATCATCTTCTACATGTTGATCTCTTTGGACCAGTGAATGTGATGTCTATGGGCAGAAAGAAATATGCTCTAGTAATTGTTGATGAATATACTAGATATACATGGGTGTATTTTGTGTCAAAGAAGGATGAAACTGCTCAAACTCTGATGGATCATGTAAATCTACTGGACAAAGGATCACAGCACAAAGTCAAAATTATAAGGAGTGATAATGGAACTGAATTCAGAAACTCAATCATGGAAGCTTTCTGCAAGGAAAGAGGAGTGAAACAAGAATTTTTTGCACCTGGAACTCCACAGCAAAATGGTGTAGTTGAAAAAAAGAACAGAACTTTAATTGAAGCAGCCAGAACAATGCTTGATGAAGCAAAGTTACCAACCTATTTCTGGGCAGAAGCTGTTCAAACTGCTTGTTTTACTCAGAATGCTACACTGATCAACAAGCATGGGAAAACACCATATGAGATGGTGAAAAATAAGAAGCCAAATTTGAAATATTTTCATATATTTGGATGCAAATGCTTTGTGTTGAAGACTCATCCTGAACAGTTGACCAAGTTCGAGTTAAAAGCTGATGAAGGAATCTTTGTTGGTTATCCATTGTCAACAAAAGCATTCAGAGTCTACAATCTGAGAACTAAAGTGATCATGGAATCCATACATGTGTCATTTGATGATAAGAAAATAACTGGACTTGATGACTTAGATGGATATGATCAACTGCGTTTTGAAAATGAAGGTTTATTCTCTGATGATGTAAACTCTGATGAAGCAGTACCGACAAACTCTGATGAAGCGGTTCTGACAAACTCTGACGAAGCATACTCTGAACCTCTACTGGTAAATACTGGAGAAACTGGAAATTCTCAAATTGAACAAAATAGAGAACCAGTTGAGGGGGAGCGTGAAGAAGCTCAACAAGACACAGCAAGTGGGTCAGTTGAGGAAACTGATTCAAACTCTGACAGTTCAAACTCTGAGCCATCCAATTCAGGGGGATCCTCAGATGCTACAGAGAGTCAACATATGAATCAGGAGAGCATGGATCAAGGGGGAGGATCCAATAATGATGCAAGAAACCACTTACCAACAGCAAGAAAGTGGACACAGGCACACACACCTGATCTCATAATTGGAGATCTTGATGCTAGTGTGAGAACTAGAAGTGCAACAAATAATGAATGTCTGTATCATGCTTTCTTGTCTCAAACAGAACCAAAGAAAGTGGAGGAAGCTCTTCAAGATGCAAACTGGATAACAGCAATGCAAGAAGAGTTAAATGAATTTGAAAGAAATGAAGTCTGGACACTTGTACCTAGACCAAAGAATAGATCAATTGTAGGTACAAAGTGGGTTTTCAGAAACAAGACTGACAGTGAAGGTGTGATTACAAGAAACAAGGCTAGACTTGTGGCTAAAGGTTATTCACAACAGGAAGGAATTGACTATGATGAAACATTTGCTCCAGTTGCAAGATTGGAGGCCATAAGAATTTTTCTGGCCTATGCTGCACACAAGAAGTTTAAAGTCTTTCAGATGGATGTAAAAAGTGCTTTTCTCAATGGGAAGCTTGAAGAAGAAGTATTTGTTGAACAACCACCAGGATTTGTAGATCCCAAGTATCCAGATTATGTCTACAGGCTTGACAAGGCATTATATGGACTAAAGCAAGCACCAAGAGCATGGTATGAAACTCTTGCACAATTTCTTTTAGAAAGTGGATTCACAAGAGGTACAATTGATAAAACCTTGTTTTATTACAATTCTGGTGATGATTTGCTTTTAGTTCAAATTTATGTAGATGATATTATCTTTGGATCTACTAATGACAAACTTTGTAAGAAGTTTGCAAAGCTTATGCAATCCAGGTATCAAATGAGCATGATGGGAGAGCTTAGTTATTTTCTAGGCTTACAGGTCAAGCAAACAGATGATGGTATTTTTATCAATCAAGCAAAATATACCAGAAATCTTCTAAAGAAATTTGGTATGCTTGATAGTTCATCTGCCACAACTCCCATGGCTACAGCAACAAAGCTAGACAAAGACACAGGAGCCTCAGTAGATATGACTAACTACAGAGGAATGATAGGGTCTTTACTGTATCTCACTGCAAGTAGACCTGATATCATGTATGCAACATGTCTTTGTGCAAGATTTCAAGCAGATCCCAGAGAGCCTCATCTAACAGCTGTAAAAAGGATCTTCAAATATCTCAAAGGAACCATAACCTTGGGTTTGTGGTATCCTAGAGAATCAGAGTTTAAGCTAATTGGTTACTCTGATGCAGATTTTGCAGGCTGTAAGATAGACAGAAAAAGTACAAGTGGAAGCTGTCAATTTTTAGGTGACAGATTGGTTTCTTGGTATAGCAAGAAACAGAAATCAATTTATACATCCACAGCAGAAGCAGAGTATATAGCAGCTGGTAGCTATTGTGCACAGATTCTATGGATGAAGAATCAATTGCTGGATTATGGTTTGAAGTACTCTAAAATACCTATTTTCTGTGATAACCAAAGTGCTATTGCTATGACAGGTAATCCAGTCCAACACTCCATGACCAAGCACATCAGCATAAGGTATCATTTTATCAGGGAACATGTGGAAGAAGGGAACATTGAGCTTCATTTTGTGTCTACAGACCAACAACTTGCAGATATCTTCACTAAACCCTTGAGTGAAGCTACTTTTACAAGATTGGTAAATGAACTTGGAATGATCTCTGGTTTCGACTAGAGATACGGGTTAGACTCAAAAACTATATATGTTTGATTTTTATGCTCATGATTCCTTGCATGTATTAACTGTTATTTGTACCAGCATGTTATACTCTGATAAGTAAACTCTGTTAGTCATATTCTGACAATCATACTCTGATAGTTACAGTCTAATGTTATACTCTGATTGTAATTTTGTCTGAAACACATGGACCGATGAAGAAAAATGTATGAAGCATGATTTTCAGTAAGTAATTATGAATCCTTCTAAGTATTATAAACTCTGATTACAAAATGTGCAGAAATTTTACACAGCATGATACTGTCTCTATATTTATAGCATCTCTTAGTTTATTGATCCTATACACTGAGTTTGTATTAGCTGTTTGCATTTTCTCTCATAAATTAATTGTATTAACTGATGAAAAGTCTAAACTCTGATTATTAATTGCAAATAATTCACCCTCAAATCAAAAGATGCCAAATAGAGCACAAATTCCTTTGAGATCATGTTGTGCCTAGGAAGATCCAGGAACTTATTGTATGAAATAAGGGCTAAAATCTTTGATTTTTGGTGACTAGTACCAACCACTGATTACTGGAAAAATAAATAAAAAAAAAATTTAAAATATATATGAAAGCATATATAGAAAGGGGGTGAAAAATAAAAGATATATCCAAATGAAAGGATATCAGTATACAGAGTTTAGACATAAGAATCAGATTTTATTTTATACATGAGAGTTTAGGCAACCAGTTATTACTGCTTTAGTTTGTGGATTCTATGCACTTTGAGATGGTCTAAATATTTATATTCAGTAAACTCTGCTAATTCACACACCAATACACACACCTGTACAGTTTGTGAAAAGAGTTTATGTATAAAGGAGGAGAATTGATAAACACTGATGATTTGTGTACTCTACGCCGAGGTAATTTAATTTTAATCTCTGATGGTTAAAATAAATTTTGTTGGTTTCAGACATTTTATAATTTTGAGAAAAAGACATTTGTTTTGAAAATTTAAAAAGAGTATGATTGGACAGTTGTTCAAGAGGTTAATGCCTAGAAAAGTGTAACAGGCGGTAATTATTGCTGTTTTTACTGCGCATGCGCATTGAAAATTGTCACTTATTTGCTGTCAGTAACTGCATGTGTGACACGTGTCCCACTCACATAATTACAGGAGTAAGACAGTTGTGTATTAATGATTAAAAACTGTTCAGTTTTTTTTTATTTTTAATCTCATATTAATACAATACACACACAAACGTCTAATCTTTTACTCACTTATCATTTTCACACATACTTTTCACTCACACAATTCTACAAACACTTTTCTGCATAATCTTTCTCATACACTTTCTTACTTTTAATCTCTGATTTCTAATGGCAACCTCCATGTTTACCTCTGTTGGATTAGACTTTGTCCCAAATAACTATGCAGCACCTCTTAGCAATGAGAACACACCGGAGGCGTTTCATTTACTGCAAAATTTCCTTGCTCAATCGGAAATTGGGCGTGCTTTAGTGGAGCCTGCAAAGCTTTATGGATCTCAGATCAAAGCTTTCTGGGAAACTGGTGTATATGATAACGGTGGTGATTCTGGAACTCCATCGATTGTTTTTGAGTTTCTAGAGACAGAGTATGTCATTACTCCAGGAACTGTACGTGAAGCAATGGGTTTTGCAGAATCTGATGCGTACACCATTGCTGTTGGTGATACTGACCTTCAAAGGATGATGCAAGCCGTTGGATACTCTGGATCTTTAGTCAAGATAGGCCAGTTGAAGCGACCGCTCTTACGAAAGGAATGGAGTTTCTTTTTCGATTGCATAACCAGAGCGTTCGGGAAGAAATGTACCAATTGGGATGCGATTCCAATTGATAGTCTACAAATCGGGTATTCACTTCTTTTTGGTAGTAATTACGATTTTGCTAGACTTGTCTTGATGAATATAGGAGAGAAAATGACAGAGAATAGGAATGTAGTCTACTTTTCTAGATTTTGTCAGATTTTATTCTCTGCTTGTGTTAATAATGTTGAGATTAATGAGGACGACGTAATTCCCTCATTCAAATTGCATAAAAGAGTATTCTCTGACCTTACAAATAAGGATTTGAAGAAAGTCAATGTTGGTGAGTTGTTGTTACCTGAGAGGGTTCATCAGTTTTTAAACCCTCAACCTCAACCACAACAGCAACCACAGCAGATAAACAATGATACTCAAGTAGCTCCAAGACAAAAGACTGGAGGGAGGATTAAGCACAGAGCTTTCAAGGCTGCTACAACTTTAAATACTGATGATGTTGAGGGGTCAACCTCTGTTGAAACTTCAAGGAAGAAAAGAAAAGTTAGAGCTAACAGGTTAAAGTCTGTTGCTGAAGTTGATGAAGAGACTGAATCTGATGAAGAAACTCTTCATCAGAGAAAAAGAAGATTAGTAGCAGCACATCTATTTGGTGCTGAGAATATTACTTCCAAAGCTGTAGAAAATCTTGAAGTTCAGATTCAAGAGGATGAAGCTGTCTTTGAGGACAGAGTTTCTATGGAGCATGTAACTCCTGAAGTACAAGAGGAGATTTTTGATACTACTGTGCCTACTAAGGACAGAGTAAATACTGTAACAGAAGCTCCTACATCAAATGCTGATGATGTAGTTGAGGAAGCTGCTGATCACTCTGATAGCAGGATTTTTGAGTCTCAAGGATTTTATATGGAAGTTGAAGCAAACACCTCTTTAAACTCTGAACATTTTACAGAGGGTTTGGAAGCTGATCTAGATACTGTGAGAATTGAAGAATCTATGGCTTCTCACACAGAAATACTTACTTTTGAAGTTGAGAAAGGTGAGGAAGTCAATCAGACTTTAGCTGCTAATGCTACAGAAGCTGTTGCTACAGAAACTGCAAATCCTGATGTTGTTGAAAAGGATGCAACAGACAATGTTCCTTTTGAAGCAGAGTTTGTTGCAAACTCTGAGGATGCTCTAGTTCTTGAAGCTCTACAACGATCTGTTGTTGAGATTGTTCAAAGAGAAGCAGAGTTTAGTAATAATGCACACTCTGATGATCCTGAAAAAGTGGAAGAGAATGTTATTACAGAGAATGAAGCAGAGGATGACAATGTTGACGCTAGTCCTGCTCATTCCAATCCTGATATACAAGTAGAGTTGTCTGACATTCAAGCAAACTCTGAAGAAGAAAGAGAAGTCAATCGTGCTACTGCAGAACATTTTCAGAATATGTACTTCTCAAATTGGTCAAGCAAGGATACTATCTTTTCCAATGAACGAGCTGCAGATTTTGTCACAAAGTCTTCCAAAGAGATTACAAATCCAGAACTTCTCAGTCATCTCAAAGCAACTATTGTACAAATCAAATCATTGAACAATCGTTTTGATGATTCTGACAAGGTGATTACAGGATTAAGGAATGATATAGCTCAAAGAGAGCTTACACAGCAAAAGGACAAATCTCTATACATCTCTTTGTGTAAAGATCAGAAGAATTTTGATTCCAGGTTGTCCAAAGTTGAAGAAAATCAAGTCAAAATGTCAACTAAGTTGGATGAAATTGCAAATTCCATTGAATTGCTCACATCAGTATTGATTTCTGATGTTGTCAAAAAGGGGGAGAGAGTATCTAAAGACAAATGCAAGATCTCTCAAACTCTGACTCGGAAGGATGATACCACTGATGGTGGTGCAAAAGATAAAGAACCAAGAT
The DNA here is from genome assembly GCA_030848705.1 of Heracleum sosnowskyi. NCBI lineage: Eukaryota > Viridiplantae > Streptophyta > Magnoliopsida > Apiales > Apiaceae > Heracleum > Heracleum sosnowskyi. The sequence continues at coordinate 74,506,527 of CM061242.1, forward strand.
CAAAGAATGTTCAAAGGCAAGGGAGGAGGTCAAACTCTGATGCTCAGACAAATGCTGATGGAAAAAGATTAAATACTGTTAGGAATATGTTGTTCTTGATGATAAGCATAAAACACTTAGTAGAATTTGTGTAAAGTCAATTTTGTAGCTGTCAACGAAATAGCATGCTTAGCAGTGTTTCGTTGACAGGAAGCTCATCAACGAAATGAGTGTTGTAGCAATTGCATTGTACAATACTTCACAGTATGATAGGCATTCTATTATATGTTTTAGATAGGTTTTCTAAGTCATGTTGACTATGTACTAGATAGGCAAAATAGGTTGGTTAATTGTAAATATGTAATGCCTTGTAATTCTGCCTAAGTGAAGACATGTCAACGGTATGAAGATTACTCTGTCAACGGTATGGAGTTTACCCATCAACGAAACGAGGGAAACACCATCAACGAAATGAAGAATGAAGCTATCAACGAAACACATCTCCTTGCTATCAACGAATCAATGTTGCTTTTTGAACAGTTGACAAAGTGATAGTGACAGTTTACTGAACAGATCTAAAAGGAGATATGGAAGTGTACTTTGCATTGGAAACCATCAAAGTGGATACTGGAAATAAGGAAACATTCCAATTTCCAATAAGGCTCTTGAGAATGATTATAATGAGCATGAAGACAAAAGCTAAGATCTCCAAGGACCATTGGACAAAAGGAATGAAAAGCAAGCTACTGATGGTTACTACTATTATTCTTTAGTTTAACCAAACGTAGAATTGTAAACTTGGGATATATAACCAAGTGTAGCAGTTACTTTAGAAAGTGTGAGAGAAGAAACACAAATAGATTGTATTAGCTATTTTGAGAGCAATTCTTCTCTACAACCTTGTAACTGAGCAGCTGTGTACTTTTGTATCACAGATTATTTCCGCAATAAAAACACTTCAGTTGGATCATCAAACAATCCAACTGAATTATTTATATCTTGTGTTTTTATTTATTCAGTTCAGTTTTATTTTATAAAGTGTTTTAGTTTCAAGAAAATATCAAGAATTGTATTCAACCCCCCCCCCCCCTTCTACAATTCTGTTAGGTCATTTGGGAATAACAATTGGTATCAAAGCGAGCTTCTAACATACAAGAAGTTTAAAGATCAAGACCAAAAACAGAAACCATGGTGAAGAAGGATGCAGGTGTGAAGATACCAGTTCTTGATAAAGACAACTACTTTCACTGGAAAGTAAAGATGCATTTACATCTCATGTCTATGGATGAGAGGTATGTAGACTGCATTGAGAAAGGTCCACACGTTCCCATGAAGCTTGATTCTAGAGTTGGACTGCCAGATGATGCACCTGATGTAGAGATTCCAAAAACTGTCTCAGAATGGACTGTTGAAGATATTGCAGAAGTTCATAAAGACAAAAGGACCATGAACATTCTGTTTAATGGTTTGGAGCAAGAGATGTTTGACAATGTTATCAACTGTACAACCTCTAAGGAAGTATGGGATACTGTTAGAACTCTCTGTGAAGGAACTGAGCAAGTCAGGGAAAATAAAATGCAACTCCTTATACAACAATATGAGCATTTTCATTTTAAAGCTGGTGAAACCCTAAATGACACGTTTAGTAGGTTTCAAAAGCTTTTGAATGGATTAAAGTTGTATGGGAGGATCTATCAAACCAAGGATTCAAACCTTAAATTTCTTAGAGCTCTTCCAAAAGAATGGAAGCCTATGACCGTTTCTCTCAGAAACACTCAAGAGTACAAAGACTACACTCTTGAAAGGCTTTATGGAACCTTGAAGACTTATGAGCTGGAAATGGAGCAAGATGAGGAAATTGAAAAGGTACAAAAGAAGGGTGGATCTATTGCATTGATTGCATCTGTGAACCAACTTGAAGATGACAATAAAGAAACTGCAAAGGCCACAACTAGTCGATCTAGTTGTAGGAGTGATGTTAGCAAGGGTAAAGACAAGATGACAGAAGAAGAAGAATCAGAACCAGCCAACTTGGAGGACTTAGATGAGATTGATGAACACATTGCTTTTATGTCTAGAAAATTCTCTAAGTTCAAGTTCAAAAGAAACTCAGAAGCAAGGCCACCAAGAAGAGACTTTCAACCTAGCAAAACAAACTGGATTGAAAAGTCCAAGTCAAAATGTTTCAATTGTGGAATGATTGGTCACTTTGCTGGAGACTGCAGAAAGCCCAAGGTTGAGAAGGGCAACAGGAAATTTGAGCCTGTTGATTATAAAAAGAAATACTTTGAACTTCTCAAACAAAAAGAAAAGGCTTTCATGTCTCAGGAGTATGATTGGGCTGGTAATGGTGAAGATTCTGATGATGATGTTGAGTATGTCAACTTGGCTCTTATGGCTGACAATCATGAGCAGGAAGCAAGTTCCTCAAGCAACCAGGTAACAATTACTAATCTTTCTGAGCTTTCTAAAGAGGAATGCGATAGTGCAGTAAATGAAATGTCTACTGTATTATATAATTTGCGTGTTACTCTTAAATCACTTACTAAAGAGAATTCAAGAATAAAAGAGACCAATCTGCTCTTAAGTGATAGGAATGCAATGTTAGAAGCACAGCTCATTGAATTTGAGAAAATGAGATGTGTTAGTAGGGATGCTAAGAAGGAACTTGAGAACGTGTTACAAAGGGAAGAAATTCTTAAAACACAACTTGAGATAGAACAAGGTGTGATTGCAAAATGGAAGGATGCCAGGAATGTTGCTGCCAACATAATTAATGTTCAAGGCGTGGAATCCTTCTGTGAGCAATCATGGAAAAGGAACAAAGAGAAGCTAGGGTATGTTGGTGAAACCTTAGAATCAGAAACAGAGTCAACAAACAACAATGATCATTTGTTGAAGGTTGATATGTCAACGGAATGCAATGTTTCGTTGACACATGAACCATCAACCGATCAGGCTGTTTCGTTGACAGACAAAGAAAAAAATAAACTCACTAGACTTAATGACAAGTATGGTCCTGTCACCAAGAACTTTGTTCAAAGTGAGTCTAGTAAATCAAAGAAAATTGAGAAGCCTGTTGAGAGAGCTAATGTAGGTCACTTGTCTAACAAGCAATTGAAAGACAAGGTAGAGAAAGTTCATAATGAGGCTAAGGGAAATAAAAAGAATAACAGGAATGGCAAAGTAGGAATTAACAAACACAACAATTACACACCTGATAAATATGCTCCTAGAAAGACATGTGTTAATTGTGGAAGTGTTAGTCATTTGTCTACTAACTGCAAATCTGTTAAGAAATCTGCCAATGTGAAAATGCCCAAGCCTGCAATGAACAGTTCCATGCCTACAATGCCTGTTATGTCTAACATGTTTGCTCCATATGCACAATTTCAGAATCCATATGCTAGCATGCCATTTGTGTCTAATCCTTACATGAATATGTTTAACATGCCACAAATGCCATGGAACATGAATAACATGATTGTTCCTCCAACTATGCATGCTATGAATGAAAATATGAGCAACCCTCAGAAATCAACACCAAGGGTAAAGATTGATTTGAATCAATCTGAGCCCAAAGTGAAAAATGGTACAAAAGGGAATGCAAAGGCTAACAAGACAGGACCCAAGGAAACTTGGGTACCAAAATCAACTTGATTTGGTTTTATTGTGTGCAGGGAGACAAAAGGAATCTTTGGTACTTGGATAGTGGTTGTTCAAGACACATGACTGGTGATTCTACCCTGCTCACAGAGTTTCAGGAAAGAGCTGGCCCTTGTATTGCTTTTGGAGATGACAGCAAAGGCTACACAAAGGGATATGGCTTGATTTCAAAAGAGAATGTCATCATAGATGAGGTTGCATTGGTGGATGGTCTTAAGCACAACTTGCTTAGTATCAGCCAACTTTGTGACAAAGGATTTTTAGTTACTTTTTCAAAAGAAGCCTGTGTTGTTTCTAAAGGAGGAAACAACAATGTGGTAATGACTGGATTCAGAAGAGGGAATGTGTACATTGCTGACTTTAGTAGCACAAGTTCAGACACCATCACTTGTCTTTTCAGCAAGGCAAGCAAGGATGAAAGTTGGTTATGGCACAAGAAGTTATCCCATCTGAATTTCAAAGTTATGAATGATTTGGTGAGGAAAGATCTTGCTAGAGGAATTCCACAGGTGGAGTTCTCCAAGGATGGTTTGTGTGATGCCTGTCAAAAGGGAAAACAGAAGAAGGCATCATTCAAAAGTAAGACAGTGTCATCAATTGCCCAGCAGCTTGAATTGCTTCATATGGACCTATTTGGCCCTGTAAATGTTATGTCCATCTCAAAGAAGAAATACTGTCTTGTGATTGTTGATGATTTTTCTAGATTTACATGGACTTTCTTTTTGCACTCTAAGGATGAGGCAAGTGAAATCATTATCAATCACATCAAGATGGTAAGCAATCATCCTGATTTCAAAGTAAGAAGGATTAGGAGTGATAATGGGACAGAATTCAAGAATTCAAGCATGAAGGTGTTCTGTGAAGAAAATGGTATTTTGCATGAGTTTTCAGCAGCAAGAACACCACAGCAAAATGGTGTAGTTGAAAGGAAAAATAGAACACTTATTGAAGCTGCAAGGACAATGCTAGATGAATCAAAGTTACCTACATATTTTTGGGCTGAGGCAGTTAACACAGCTTGCTTTACTCAAAATATTTCTTTGATTAATCAGGCCAAAGGAATGACCCCTTATCAGTTACTCAAAAGAAAGAAGCCACTATTAGATTTTCTTCATGTCTTTGGATGCAAGTGCTTTGTTCTGAGAAATCAAGCTGAGCATTTGGGGAAATTTGAAGCAAAGGCAGATGAAGCAATATTTGTGGGATATGCAGCAGGGAAAGCTTACAGAGTCTTTAATCTCAGAATCAACATTGTTATGGAATCTGTACATGTTGTTTTTGATGATCTCAAAATACAAGGTCTCTGTGATGAAGGTTTCTATGAAAGTCTCTCTTTTGAGAATGAGGAAGGAGAACAAGTGAATCATGATAAGGCTACTGAGAAACAGCCTAAAGTTGTTGTATCTAGCACAGATGAAAGCAGCAGTGAAGATGAAATTGCTGCATTAAGGTTAAAAAGGATAGCAGCTAGCCGACCAAATGGTCATTTCGTTGACAGTCATGGTGGTGGATTCGTTGACAGTCAGAATGAGCGTTTCGTTGACAGCCAAAACGGTCATACCGTTGATAGTCATAGGAATGCTTCTAGAAGTGATCAATTAGGGACAACAAACTCAGGGGGAGTTTCTCAAGGACAAATATCCAATCAAGGCAATCATGATCATGAAGCTACGTCTTCAAGAGCAAATCTACCTCCCTCAAGGAAATGGACTAAAGATCATCCCTTTGAACTTATTATAGGTGATGTCTCTTCAAAAGTCCAAACTAGAAGAGCAACTCAAGAAGAATGTCTATATAGTAGCTTTCTGTCTCAAGATGAGCCAAAGAAAGTTGAGGATGCACTTCTAGATCCAGATTGGGTATTAGCCATGCAAGAAGAGCTAAACCAATTTGAGAGAAACAATGTTTGGAAGCTGGTGCCCAGGCCTAATGACAGGAGTGTTATAGGTACAAAGTGGGTGTTCAGAAACAAGATGGATGAAAATGGCATAGTCACAAGGAACAAAGCTAGATTGGTTGCAAAAGGCTATTCACAGGAAGAAGGAATTGATTTTGATGAAACCTTTGCTCCTGTTGCAAGACTAGAAGCAATAAGGATTTTCCTAGCCTATGCAGCCCATGCCAATTTCAAGGTCTATCAAATGGATGTGAAAAGTGCTTTTCTGAATGGGGAATTGGAAGAGGAGGTGTATGTAAGTCAACCTCCTGGTTTTGAAGATGATGATTTTCCAGACTATGTGTACTTCCTTCTCAAAGCACTCTATGGTTTGAAACAAGCACCTAGAGCCTGGTATGACACTCTCTCACAGTTCCTCCTTGAGAATCATTTCACTAGAGGTACTGTAGATAAAACTCTTTTTCACAGGGTTGTAAATGGCTCTACTTTACTTGTTCAAATTTATGTAGATGATATAATCTTTGGGTCTACAGATGTGAAACTTTGTCAAAAGTTTGCCAAGCTTATGCAAAGTAAGTATGAAATGAGCATGATGGGAGAATTAACTTACTTTCTTGGTCTACAAGTAAAGCAAGTTAATGAAGGCATTTTCATTAGTCAAACAAAATACATTCATGATTTATTAAAGAAGTTTAACCTAATGGAATGCTCTCCTGCCAAAACTCCCATGCCTACTGCCACCAAACTTGAATTGAATACTAAGGAAAAATCTGTGGACATTTCAAGTTACAGAGGCATGGTAGGCTCACTTTTATATTTAACAGCTAGTAGACCTGATATTATGTTTGCTACATGTCTATGTGCTAGATTTCAGGCTGATCCTAGAGAATCCCATTTAGTTGCTATTAAAAGAATTTTCAGATATCTCAAAGGAACACCAAACCTTGGCATTTGGTATCCTAGAGAATCTGGTTTTGAACTAATTGGTTAGCAATGGGGGAGCTTGGCAAGCAGCAAAAGGATGGTATTGACCTTATACAAGAAGCTTCTATGAGGATGAGACTTGCAGAACAAATCAAAGAACATTGGTCCAACATAGAAGCAAAGTTCAAGAAGATTACTGAAGATAAGGACTCAAATCCATCAACGGAACAGCCATCAACGAATGCCATGGCAATAGCATCAACGGAATGGGAGCCACAGACAAATTCTTTCTATCAACAAGAGCCCCTTCTACATGGAGTCACTCAAGGACCAAGGAAGGAAAAAGGACAAACTTCATGCATTAGGGATGTGGAACAAGCTACAATTCAAAGAAGCCTATCTCCCAAGTCCCCTGCTAAACCAAAGGGCAAAAACATAGCAAGGACTTTCTATCCTGCACCTTATCCAGATGAGCACAAGCTTCTTGGTCTACTCATCACAAAAAGCAAGGAAAGTAATAATTATGAGATAAGGAAGCAAAGGGCAATTGTCTACAGGAATGGACAACAAATCTGTGTTTGGGCTGGTCATCCAAACTTTGCTGAAGCCAAGGCTGAGGAATCAGAAAGAGCAGCTATGCAAGCTCTTGCAGTAGCTCAAGCTCTAGATGAAGAAGAAAGGAAGCAAGAGGAAAGCACTAGAGAGGAAAGGAGTTCAAAGAAGAGCACAAGGCAACCCAAAGAGAGAGCTAGGAGAAACATAGACTTTGAGAGTGCTGATTCTCAGGGTACTGCATCAGACTCTTCTTTACCTATTGCACCTCCAACAATTGCTAATCCAGTTTTTGAGGGAAAGTTGGCCTGTGATCCTGCACATCCTGTCAATTTTCATGATCAACCAATCATGCCAAAAGAGGAACCAATTGATTTTGATGAGGCATACTTTCCAAAGTTCCTGTTAGAAAAGGACCAACCAATGAAGACAAAGAAGAGGCCTGTCAAAGCAAAGCCTGCTTTTGTGAGAAAGCCACAATCTCAAAAACCCCCTTCAAACCCAGAGGACTGCATGTACATTGCTGACATCAGGGAAGAATCCAGTCTACATCTTGACTTAGACAACCTGGTGGAAGTAAGGGGAATTGCAGCTTCTCAAAAGTTGCCTGAAAGACTAGTGTTCACATTCAAGGGTGGTAGAGAACAAGTGTGGCCTCTCTACAGAATTTTAGGAGAAGACTATCAAACACTACTCTCAGTGTTTAGATGCTTGAAAAAGGACTTCGGTTTCACCAAAACAGCCAAGTCTGAGGTGGTCTCCAAAATCTGTCAGTTAAAGGCTAGCTGGAACAAGCCTGAGGCTCTTCCCAGGATACTTAGAGTTCCCTCAACAGGAAAGAAAATCCATCTTCAACCTTATTGGATGATGGAGTTTAAGGACAAGGACAATTGCAGAAGATTCTTCAGAATGGAAGACCAGCTGGAGAAGGCATCTAATCAAACTCTAAAGCTGATGCAATCCAAGCTTGGTGATCAAGATGAAGAGGAGAAAATCTTCTACAGAAGGCTACAGGTCCAGATTGAGGAAAACAACTCCAAGAGAGGGAAGAAGACTATGCCACAAAGAAGTCACAGATGAAACATTTGCTCAGACTAAAGGAGCACTTGTGGGCATTAGTCTTGTAAGTCTTATATTTTGTCTATAAAGTTTTGAAGCTTAATACATTTTCTACTTTTGTAATTTATGATGTATCTGAGTGTTTTTGTTATCATCAAGTCTCTTGATTTATGGCTGTTATTCTATCAGTCATAAATTGGGGGAGATTGTTAGGAATATGTTGTTCTTGATGATAAGCATAAAACACTTAGTAGAATTTGTGTAAAGTCAATTTTGTAGCTGTCAACGAAATAGCATGCTTAGCAGTGTTTCGTTGACAGGAAGCTCATCAACGAAATGAGTGTTGTAGCAATTGCATTGTACAATACTTCACAGTATGATAGGCATTCTATTATATGTTTTAGATAGGTTTTCTAAGTCATGTTGACTATGTACTAGATAGGCAAAATAGGTTGGTTAATTGTAAATATGTAATGCCTTGTAATTCTGCCTAAGTGAAGACATGTCAACGGTATGAAGATTACTCTGTCAACGGTATGGAGTTTACCCATCAACGAAACGAGGGAAACACCATCAACGAAATGAAGAATGAAGCTATCAACGAAACACATCTCCTTGCTATCAACGAATCAATGTTGCTTTTTGAACAGTTGACAAAGTGATAGTGACAGTTTACTGAACAGATCTAAAAGGAGATATGGAAGTGTACTTTGCATTGGAAACCATCAAAGTGGATACTGGAAATAAGGAAACATTCCAATTTCCAATAAGGCTCTTGAGAATGATTATAATGAGCATGAAGACAAAAGCTAAGATCTCCAAGGACCATTGGACAAAAGGAATGAAAAGCAAGCTACTGATGGTTACTACTATTATTCTTTAGTTTAACCAAACGTAGAATTGTAAACTTGGGATATATAACCAAGTGTAGCAGTTACTTTAGAAAGTGTGAGAGAAGAAACACAAATAGATTGTATTAGCTATTTTGAGAGCAATTCTTCTCTACAACCTTGTAACTGAGCAGCTGTGTACTTTTGTATCACAGATTATTTCCGCAATAAAAACACTTCAGTTGGATCATCAAACAATCCAACTGAATTATTTATATCTTGTGTTTTTATTTATTCAGTTCAGTTTTATTTTATAAAGTGTTTTAGTTTCAAGAAAATATCAAGAATTGTATTCAACCCCCCCCTTCTACAATTCTGTTAGGTCATTTGGGAATAACAAATACTGGAGGGCAGTCTTCTTCAAGGGTTAGAAGTTTACTTCTTTCCTCTAAATCTTCTGTTACTGATGAAGAAGTTGCTACACAGTTATTCTTAGCAGAACATGGTAAAGATGTTACTATTGAAGATATCCAGGCAGAAGAGCAATTGCTTGCTGAAGAACACAGGAAAGATGTTGAAGCTGGAATTTACAAGAAGAAGGAAATCAAGGCTCCAAGGAGAAAAGAAAAAGGAATTGTTATCAAAGAGAATGTAAACTCTGATCAGAGTTTACAGTACTCAAGGAGGCCTAGTGGTTCAAATGCTGATAAAGGTAAAGGCGTGATGATTGAAGAGCCTAACCTGAATAAGAAGTTTAAATCAACCTCTGACATTGCTCAAGTTGAAACAAGATTAGCTAAATCAACCTCTGACGCTGCTCAAGTTGATGTTTCTATTGAAGATATGACAACCTCTGACGTTGCTCAAGTTGTACAGAAATCTACATTACTTCCAGGATTCAGCAAACCAAAAATTCTTGAAGACTTAAAGCTTGAAGCTGTAAATTTCTCAAAAACCAGAACAGTATTGGGAAAAGAAGCCTTTGATAAATCTGGACTGGGTTCACACAGAGAGAGAAGAACAAATAACAGATCTCAAGACAACATTTCACTGGCAGAATCTGGTATTGGGGTTACACAAGAAAACCTTGATAAGTTAGAGTCTGTTCAGTTGATTTTTCACAGAGTATTGAAGAAGCAATTTCTGTTATACTTCATGAGTGATGGAAGAGTTTATAAGGTTGGAGAATCTGATGTCAATCTCAAATCATGGGAAGAACTTGAATATGTACTTTATCTTTTGAAAGTCAAGAACAGACACACTCATGATGTTGCTCAAGTGTTGAGAGAGAAGATGCTGAGATCTAAAGCTATGCTTGGAGGAGGAGTGTCAAGTGTCTATATTCCAAAGTATAGGGATCATGCTGGAAAAATAGTGGAAATGAAAAGAAACAGTGCTAGATTTAAAACTGCACTTGGAGTAAAGGTTTTAGAATTTAACCTAGAGTCAGACAAAGCTCATTACATTCGACTAGGGAATGACATGAAGAAAAACAGTATCTATTCTCTGAGGGCTGCCATATATCAAACTGGTGAAGGAGATCCAGAGTATAAGGAGCTGAAAGAGATTATGATAGCTGAACTTGAGAATGCTGAAAGAAGACTGTTGATTGATTATCTCAGGACAGTACCTGATGTTCAAGAAGTCAAGTAAAATCTGACTGTAAGTTTTTATGTTTTCTGTTCTAAGTTAAATTGAAACTCTGTTTTAAAATTAAACTCTGACATATTTTAAACACTGCATTTGTTATATGTTTTGACATCATCAATTATCTTTTTAACTTGTACATTTTATTATGAACAAGTTGGGGGAGATTGTTAGATATAATTGCTGACGTTTGTTCATCAGTGTTTAAGTCCCAGGTACATATCAGAGTTTACATAGAAGCCAGTCAGAGTTTGGTAAAGTCTGACTGGGTGAAGAGTTTATATAGAAGCCGGTCAGAGTTTGTTAAAGTCTGACAGGATGAAAGTTGACTTAGCTGTCGGTGCAAAGATAAAGATTCTAGAAGCAATATATTCTGAAGATGGAAAGAAGCAGAATATATTGATACAGCTAAGGAGACTGGACAGAAGACTGAAGCAATCCTTAATTGATAATAATTGTATAGCTAATTTATAGGAGTATCAATTAGATAAGGATTGTATGTAGCTGTGTACTATATAAACACAGATAGGTTATCCCTAGAAGGGATGCGAACATTGAATATATTATTCTTGTAACCTAGTAGCTCTTTGTGATTCATTAACATCACTAAGAGAGAATTATTTAATATAATTTAGTTTGTTGATTTACAAACCTGTGTTCTTGATTGTTATTCTCATACATACTTGATTATATATTGTGTATTCGGCCTAACATCCCAAGAGGAGATCCTACTGTTAGGCCGAATACACAATATAATCAAGTATGTATGAGAATAACAATAATCAAGAACACTGTTTATGAATCAATAGAACTGTATTTATATTAACAGCTTCTCTCTTTATGATGTTAATAAATCACAAAGAGCTTCTAGGTTACAAGAATAATATATTCAATGATCGTGTCCCTTCTAGGGATAACCTATCTGTGTTTATATAGTACACAGTTACACAATCCTTATCTAATTGATATTCCTACAAATTAGCTATACAAGTTATATCAATTAAGGATTGCTTCTTATCTTCTATTCTGTTTCCTTAGCTGTATCAATATATTCTGCTTCTTTCCATCTTCAGAATATATTGCTTCTAGAATCTTCAATTCAGCACCGACAGCTAATTCAACTATCACCCTGTCAGACTTTAAATAAACTCTGACCGGCTTCCTTTAAACTCTTCACCCTGTCAGAGTTTAATTAAACTCTGACCGGCTTCTGATAAACTCTGGTCAGTACCTGTTGCTTAAACACTGATAAACAAACATCAGCAATTATATCTAACAATCTCCCCCAACTTGTTCATAATAAAATGTACAAGTTAAACATATAATTGATGATGTCAAAAACATTTAACAAATGCAGTGTTTAACATATAACAGAGTTTAATTTAAAACAGAGTTTAAATTTGACTTAGAATAGAAAATATATTAAAAACTTACAGTCAGACTTTACTTGATTTCTTGAATATCAGGCACTGTCCTGATATAGTCTGATAGTAGTTTCTTCTCAGCTCTATTCAGTTCAGCAATCATAATCTTCTTCAGCTCCTTCATTTCTGGTTCATCTTCACCAATTTGATAAATGGCAGCCCTTAAAGAATATATGCTGTTTTTGTCCATTTCATTGCCAAGTCTGATATAAAAAGGTTTATCAGACTCTAGATTGAACTCAAGAACCTTTTTATTTAGTGCAGTTCTGAACCTAGCACTATTCCTTTTCATTTCTACCAACTTTCCATGTGCATCTCTGTATTTAGGAATGTATGCACTTGATACTCCAGCTCCACTCAAAACTTTGGATTTCATCATCCTTTCCTTCAAAACTCGAGCAGCATCATAAGTACTTCTATTCTTTACTTCAAATAGATATAGAACATACTCTAGCTCTTCCCAGAGTTTTAACTGAATATCAAATTCACCAACTCTATACACTCTGCCATCAGCCATAAAATATAACAAGAATTCCTTTTTGATTCCTTTATGAAAAATAATCTGTACAGATTCTAGTTTGTCAAGGCCTTCTTGAGTAATTCCAACTCCAGATTCTGCCAGCGAAAACTTGTCTTGAGATCTGTTATTAGTTCTTCTCTCTCTGTGTGAACCCAGTCCAGATTTATCAAAGGCTTCTTTTCCCAATACTGTTCTGGTTTCTGAGAAATTCACAGCTTCAAGCTTTAAATCTTCAAGAAGTTTTGGTTTGCTGAATCCTGGAAGTAGTGTAGATTTCTGTACAACTTGAGCAACGTCAGAGGTTGTCATAACTTTAGTAGTATCATCAACTTGAGCAGCGTCAGAGGTTGATTTTGCTAATCTTTGTTTCAACTTGAGCAATGTCAGAGGTTGAATAATTCTTCTTTTTCAGGTTAGGCTCTTCAATCATTATGCCTTTACCCTTATCAGAGTTTCCAATCACAGGTCTCCTTGTATATTGTATACTCTGTTGTGTAGTCTCTTTGATAGAAATACCAACTTCTTTCTTTCTAGGAGCCTTGATTTCCTGTTTCTTGTAGATTCCAGCTTCAAGATTTTTCTTGTGTTCATCAGCAAGCATTTGCTCTTCAGCCTGGATATCTTCAATAGTGACATTCTTTCCATGCTCTTTCATGAATATCTTAGCAGCAATCTCTTCATCAGTAGATGGATTAGTTGAAACAACTAAACGCTTGAGTTTTGAAGTAGATTGGCCACCAGAGCTTATCTTGTCAGAGTTTGTTTGTCTATCAGAGTTTACTCTTGACCTGCTTTGCCTTTGAGCAACAATCTTTCTTTTATTTTCTTTGCTTCCCCCATCAGTAGAATCATCCCTCCGTCTCAGAGCTTGAGTGTCTTTGCATTTGTCTTTAGGTACACTCTCCCCCTTTTTGACATCATCAGAAAGTAATACTGATGTCAGCAATTCTAGAGCATTAGAAATAGAATTCAATTGAGTAGACATTTCAGCCTGATTCTCCTCAACTTTTCCAAGCCTCTTCTTAATTTCCTCAGAATCCTTGGCTTGCTGCTTGAACATATTAAAGTAGTAAGATCTATCATTCTTCAAAGTAAGATCTCTGACAGAACCTTCATTCCTTAGATGTTGAAGCATTTGTTGATTCTCATCAAATCTATTATTAAGAGATTTGACTTGAACAACAGTTGCCTGTAAGCTTGCAAGAACTTCAGGATTTGAAATCTTTTTAACAGAATCATCAGTGAAATCAGCAGCCCTCTGTGCAGTAAAAATACAATCTGCAGCTGTCCAATTCTTGAAGTACATATCTTGAAAATGTTCTGCAGTAGCCCGATTGAACTCTCTTTCTTCATCAGAGTTTGCTTGAATGTTAGATACCTCCTCCTGTATATCTGGATTTGAATGAGCAGGACTAGCTTCAACATTGTCATCCTCTCCTGAAATCTCTTCAGGAACATGTTCAGCAGTAATTTCATGTTGCAACTGTGCAGCTTCATCATTTACTTTTTCTGCAACAGTTTCAGGAATATCAGAGGTAGCAGTGTGCATGGACTCTGTTGCTTTTGTGACAACCTCTACAACAGATTGTTGTAGAGTTTCAAGTAAGACATTGTCGTCTAGAACATGCTCTGTTGCATCAGCATTTACAGCAACAGCTTCTGTAGCATTATCAGCTAAGGTCTGATCAACTTCTTCTCCTTTCTCAAAATCAAGAGAAATGATATCAGTGTGAGAAGCTATAGTTTCTACTATCTCAGTAGTAGCTTGATCAGCTTCCATTGCAGTATCTCCATGTTCAAAAATTCTACTGTCAGAGTATGCAGCAGCTTCCTCAACTACATTAACTTTGAATGTAGGAGCTGCTAAATCCAAATCCATCAGATTAGCATCAGTATTTATCCTGTCTAGATTGACAGCTTCAGAATTTGCAGCATCCTCCTGAACAAACACTTCAGGAGCTTCAGTGTTTACAAACACTCTGTTCTCATTAGCATTTAGAATATCCTCCTCAACAACAATTGCAGGAGTATCTTGAGGAACAGTTTCAGTCACAATCTCCTCATTCTCTGATGCAGGAGCTTCAGTTTCCTCAGAAACTCTGTCCTTATTGACATTGATAGCACCAAAAAGATGTGTAGCTACTAGTCTTCTTTTTCTCTGATGAAGAGTTTCTTCATCAGTTTCAGTCTCTGAGGCTTCAACAACAGACTTTGCCCTATTGGCTCTTCTTTTCTTTAGCCTTGTCTTCTGAGGCATCTCTTCAGGTCTTGATACCCCAGCTTCAGTAGATGGTCTCCTCGCAGGTTTAGTACCAATATGTTTGGTCCTACCTCCCCTTGCAGGTTTAACAGAAATTGATGGAGGTAACTCTGTGTTTAAAGGTTCTGGTTGAGATTCAGCTTGTGTTTGTGGATTTACTTGAGCATCCACAAACTGTTGCACAGAAGCAGGTAGCAAAAGGTCTCCAACAATTCCTTTCTTAACATCTTTGTTAATGAGATCAGAGAATATTCTCTTGTGTAATTTAAAACAAGAAATATCTTCATTAACAACATCTACCCCTTCAACACAGTAAGAGAATAAAGTCTGACAAAATCTAGAAAAGTATACTACTCCTCTATTCTCTGTCATTTTCTCTCCTAAATTATTCAAGACAAGTCGGGCAAAATCAAAATGATTATCATAGAATAGAGAATACCCGATTTGCAGACTGTCCGTTGGAATGGCATCCCAGTTTGTGCATTTCTTGCCGAACGTTCTCGTGATGCAATCAAAGAAGAAGCTCCACTCCTTCCTTAAGAACGGTCGCTTCAGTTGTCCAATTTTATTCAAGGGACCAGAATACCCAATCTCTCTCATCATCCTTAGCAAATCAGAGTCACCCATTC
The DNA here is from genome assembly GCA_030848705.1 of Heracleum sosnowskyi. Classification (NCBI taxonomy): domain Eukaryota; kingdom Viridiplantae; phylum Streptophyta; class Magnoliopsida; order Apiales; family Apiaceae; genus Heracleum; species Heracleum sosnowskyi. The sequence goes on from CM061242.1 coordinate 74,521,914, forward strand.
CAATGGTATAAGAAGGATACTCAGGAAACCCCATTGCAGCTCGAACAGTACCAGCAGTAATAACATACTCTGTTTCTTCAAACTCAAAGATTATGGATGGGTTCCCAGTTTCACCACCATCATCATAAACCCCTGACTCCCAGAACGCCTTGATTTGTAAACCAGAAAGTTTAGCTGGTTCAACTAAAGCACGCCCAATCGCTGACTGAGCAAGAAACTTTTGAATCATATGAAATGCTTCTGGTGCGTTTGCAGTGTTTAGTGGTGCGGTATAGTTGTTTGGAACGAACTCTAACCCAGACGAAACGAAAGCTGTGGTTGCCATTAGAAGATTTTGAAGAAAGAACAAGTAATTGATGCGAAAGCTTAACAGAGTTTATGTGTAGAAAGGTGTTTGTGACTATGTGTGTGTGATAATAGATGTGTATGAGTAAGATGTGAAAAGTTTAACTGAAGATGTGTGTATTGTATTTAAAGGAAAATTAAAGATTAAAAACTGAAGAGTTTTTAATCATTAATACACAACTGTCTTACTCCTATAATCATGTGAGTGGGACACATGTCAAACGTGCATACGCTGACAGCTGTATTGAACAACTTCCAATACACACGTGCAGACAAGGAGACACCTGGCATCACATAAGACACTCAAAATATCCGCTTATTGGCCAAAAAAAAAATCAATAATAATAAAATTATCGATTTTAATATTTCAGAAACATAATAACGAAGTACGAAGGAGCTCAACAGTCAGAAGAATAATGACTGTCTTGGAACTCCGCACTTTACTGTCCCCATAGCTTCGAGCCAAGCAAAACCTTTCAATTGCCCTGTTGGATGTTATAAAATCTGGAGCATTGTTACAACAGGCAATACATATATTAAAAAATAATACCATACATCAAATGGCAGGAACCTTTGAATTCATGGATGTAGAAGCATTCTTGAATATGAACTGGCATCAACAAGCAAACTATATTATCGATGAGTTTCTTGTTTTATCATTTCTGAATGATGAAGGTCTCATTGCTGATGATGAAATAGCTGAAGGACCTATCTCCAATCCCTATGTGCACATCATTCGTCCTGGGCCATATGATGTGCCCATCCTTGCAGATGATCAAGCTGTGGAGATTTGTATGATGCTCTTTCATCAGAGCTACTTGACGGGTTCGAAGGAGAAATTCTTCTTGGAATCCTGCAAGCTGCAAACCAGAAAGAGAATTCGAGAGGATGATGATGATGATTCAACATCAGGGGTTGTCAAGCCTTGGAAATCCCAGATGGTATAATGACCAGATAACCGAACAAGTAGCTAGACAAGAGTATGAAATTGTCTGAATGTAAACAAAGTTTGAATCAATAAATGAAAAAGATCCATTGTTTTGCTTTACATATCAGTATTAATGTTATGATGAATGTATAATCATAAATGAATTATCAGAACTACAGTCATCAGTATCTCATAGTAATTGTAAAGTGAAAGAAATGATATCACTTTAAACAGTAAACTAACATACTCATCAGCGCTACTAATCACCATCAGGACTTATCAAACACACTCTTTCTTTTCTCTGTTTAATGCAAAATAGATCCGTTACCAATCATACTTTTTCGAAAAACAAATGTCTAATCTCAAAATTATAAAATGTCTGAAACAAAGAAATTATTTTAACCATCAGAGATTAAAACAAAGTTACCTCGGCATATGTCACACAATACATCAGTGTTTACCATTTGTCCTTCTTTGTCAATAAACTCTTTTCTCAAACTGTACAGGTGTGAAAATATGTGTGTGCAATAGCAGAGTTTACCGAAATCAATATTTAGATCATCTCAAAGTGCATAAAATCCACAAACTAAAATAGTAAAAACTGGTTGCCTAAACTCTCATGTATAACATAGAATCTGAATTTTATATCTAAACTCTGTAGTACTGATATCCTTTCATTTGGATATGTCTTTTATTTTTCACCCCCTTTATATATATATATTTTTTATTTTATTTTATTTTTTTTTATATATTTTTTTTTTATTTTTCCAGTAATCAGTGGTTGGCACTAGTCACCAAAAATCAAAGATTTTAGCCCTTATTTCATACAATAAGTTCCTGGATCTTCCTAGGCACAACATGATCTCAAAGGAATTTGTGCTCTTTTTTTTTCTTTTTTTTTTCTTTTTTTTTTTGGCATCTTTTGATTTGAGGGTGAATTATTTGCAATTAATAATCAGAGTTTAGACTTTTCATCAGTTAATACAATTAATTTATGAGAGAAAATGCAAACAGCTAATACAGACTCAGTGTATAGGATTAATAAACTAAGAGATGGTATAAATACAGAGACAGTATCATGCTGTGTTAACTTACTGCACATGTTTGAGATCAGAATCTATACAACTCTTAAGGATTCATAATTACTTACTGAGAATTATGCTTCATACAAATTTCTTCATTGGTCCATATGTTTCAGACAAAATTACAATCAGAGTATAGCATTAAACTGTAACAATCAGAGTATGACCAACATTTTTATAACTAACAGAGTTTAACCGACAGAGTTTATGACACTGGTACTCATAACAGTTTATACATGCAAGGAATCATGAGCATTAAAAATCAAACATGTATAGATTTTGAGTCTAACCCGTATCTCTAGTCAGAACCAGAGATCATCCCAAGTTCATTTACCAATCTTGTAAAAGTAGCTTCACTCAAGGGTTTGGTGAAGATATCTGCAAGTTGTTGGTCTGTAGACACAAAATGAAGCTCAATGTTCCCTTCTTCCACATGTTCTCTGATAAAATGATTCCTTATGCTGATGTGCTTGGTCATGGAGTGCTGTACTGGATTTCCTGTCATAGCAATAGCACTTTGGTTATCACAGAAAATAGGTATTTTAGAGTACCTTAACCCATAATCCAGCAATTGATTCTTCATCCATAAAATCTGTGCACAACAGCTACCAGCTGCTATATACTCTGCTTCTGCTGTGGATGTAGAAATTGACTTCTGTTTCTTGCTATACCAAGAAACTAATCTGTCACCTAAAAATTGACAGCTTCCACTTGTACTTTTTCTGTCTATCTTACAGCCTGCAAAATCTGCATCAGAGTAACCAATTAACTTAAACTCTGATTCTCTAGGATACCACAAACCCAAGGTTATGGTTCCTTTGAGATATTTGAAAATCCTTTTTACAGCTGTTAGATGAGGCTCTCTGGGATCTGCTTGAAATCTTGCGCAAAGACATGTTGCATACATGATATCAGGTCTACTTGCAGTAAGATACAATAAAGACCCTATCATTCCTCTGTAGTTTGTCATATCTACTGAGGCTCCTGTGTCTTTGTCTAGCTTTGTTGTTGTAGCCATGGGAGTTGTAGCAGATGAACTATCAAGCATACCAAATTTCTTGAGAAGATTTCTGGTATATTTTGCTTGATTGATAAAAATACCATCATCTGTTTGCTTGACCTGTAAGCCTAGAAAATAACTAAGCTCTCCCATCATGCTCATTTGGTACCTGGACTGCATAAGCTTTGCAAACTTCTTACAAAGTTTGTCATTAGTAGATCCAAAAATAATATCATCTACATAAATTTGAACTAAAAGCAAATCATCACCAGAATTGAAATAAAACAAGGTTTTATCAATTGTACCTCTTGTGAACCCACTGTCTAAAAGAAATTGAGCAAGAGTTTCATACCATGCTCTTGGTGCTTGCTTTAGTCCATATAATGCCTTGTCAAGCCTGTAGACATAATCTGGATGCTTGGGATCTACAAATCCTGGTGGTTGTTCAACAAACACTTCTTCTTCAAGCTTCCCATTGAGAAAAGCACTTTTTACATCCATCTGAAAGACTTTAAACTTCTTGTGTGCAGCATAGGCCAGAAAGATTCTTATGGCCTCCAATCTTGCAACTGGAGCAAAGGTTTCATCATAGTCAATTCCTTCCTGTTGTGAATATCCTTTAGCCACAAGTCTAGCCTTGTTTCTTGTAATCACACCTTCACTGTCAGTCTTGTTTCTGAAAACCCACTTTGTACCTACAATTGATCTATTCTTTGGTCTAGGTACAAGTGTCCAGACTTCATTTCTTTCAAATTCATTTAACTCTTCTTGCATTGCTGTAATCCAATTAGCATCTTGAAGAGCTTCTTCCACTTTCTTTGGTTCTGTTTGAGACAAGAAAGCATGATACAGACACTCATTATTTGTTGCACTTCTAGTTCTCACACTAGCATCAGGATCTCCAATTATGAGATCAGGTGTGTGTGCCTGTGTCCACTTTCTTGCTGTTGGTAAGTGGTTTCTTGCATCATTATTGAATCCTCCCCCTTGATCCATGCTCTCCTGATTCATATGTTGACTTTCTGCAGCATCTGAGGCTCCCCCTGAATTGGATGGCTCAGAGTTTGAACTGTCAGAGTTTGAATCAGTTTCCTCAACTGACCCACTTGCTGTGTCTTGTTGAGCTTCTTCACGCTCCCCCTCAACTGGTTCTCTATTTTGTTCAATTTGAGAATTTCCAGTTTCTCCAGTATTTACCAGTAGAGGTTCAGAGTATGCTTCGTCAGAGTTTGTCAAACCTGCTTCATCAGAGTTTATATCATCAGAGAATAGATCTTCATTTTCAAAACGTAGTTGATCATATCCATCCTTGTCTTCAAGTCCAATTATTTTCTTGTCATCAAATGAAACATGTATGGATTCCATGATCACCTTAGTTCTTAGATTATAAACTCTGAATGCTTTTGTTGACAATGGATAGCCAACAAAGATTCCTTCATCAGCTTTTAACTCAAACTTTGTCAACTGTTCAGGATGAGTCTTCAACACAAAGCATTTGCATCCAAATATGTGAAAATATTTCAAATTTGGCTTCTTATTTTTCACCATCTCATATGGTGTTTTCCCATGCTTGTTGATCAGTGTAGCATTTTGAGTAAAACAAGCAGTTTGAACAGCTTCTGCCCAGAAATAAGTTGGTAATTTTGCTTCTTCAAGCATAGTTCTGGCTGCTTCAATTAAGGTTCTGTTCTTTCTTTCAACTACACCATTTTGCTGTGGAGTTCCAGGAGCAGAAAACTCTTGTTTCACTCCTCTTTCCTTGCAGAAAGCTTCCATGATTGAGTTTCTGAATTCAGTTCCATTATCACTCCTTATAATTTTGACTTTGTGTTGTGATCCTTTGTCCAGTAGATTTACATGATCCATCAGAGTTTGAGCAGTTTCATCCTTCTTTGACAAGAAATACACCCATGTATATCTAGTATATTCATCAACAATTACTAGAGCATATTTCTTTCTGCCCATGGACATCACATTCACTGGTCCAAAGAGATCAACATGTAGAAGATGATAAGGTTCCACTACTGAAGATTCAGATTTGCTCTTGAAAGATGACTTCCTTTGCTTGGCTTTTTGACAAGAATCACATAAGCCATCTAGACTGAGTATAGATTTTGGAAGTCCCCTTACAAGATCCTTTCTTATTAGCTCATTTATGTTGTTCAAATTGAGATGAGAGAGCTTCTTGTGCCAATTCCAACTCTCTTCATTTGACATTCTTGCAGTCAGACACACTGTTTTTCCATCAGAGTTTGTTACCAAACTTGCTTCATAAATGTTGTTGCGCCTATGTCCAACTAGAACAACTTTTCCAGTAGATTTACTGATGACTTCACAGTATTCACTATGGAAATCTACATGGTTTCCTCTGTCACAGATTTGACTCACAGATAACAGATTATGCTTGAGTCCTGAGACTAGAGCTACATTTGTAATGATGACACTTCCAAGATTAATATTGCCATATCCCAGAGTGTGTCCTATGTTGCCATCTCCATAGGAAACTTTTGGGCCAGCCTTCTCCTCAAAGTCTGATAGCAGGGCTTTATTTCCAGTCATATGTCCTGAGCATCCACTGTCCAAGATAAGTGTGCTCTCTATTATACCCTGCAATCACAAACAAATACTAAGTGTTAGTTTTAAGGACCCAGACTTGCTTGGATCCTTTGTCTTTCTTAACAGTGTTAGCTTTTGCAGCGGAATTACTATCAACAGAGTTTAAGCTAACATTGTCAGACTTTACACTTGCAGAGTTTGCTCTAACCCACTTCAGATTGGGTTTTAGCTCATAATAGTTATGATAAATAGCATGATAACTCTTGCAAGTATAAATGGAATGCCAAGTGCTCCCACAGTGTGTGCATAAAGTCTGTGGTCTAACCCTTACATAATCATTCTTTACTCCTGATGTAGAAGATAAAGAATTAATATGTTTGTTCTTAGTGCAAAATCTAGCAAGATGATTAGAACTACCACAATTATAACATGTTTTCCTTGAAGCACCAGCATTAGGCAAATGATTATTTCTATTATTTATGCCTATTTTTCCATTCCTATTTTTCTTGGATCCTTTTGGTTTCATGGCAGATTTTACCTCTTTCAACTTATGATTGAACTGTTTCCCTGTCATTAAACCAACATTAACCTGTTTTTCACAAGTTTTTACTGGTTTTCTAACAGCTTCTCTTTCCATAAGTTTTTCTGTTATAATATTTTCCTGTCTTTCACAGGCTTCATCTGATTCCATATCAGCTTCCCTTATTACAACAGATTTTAACTTATTGGCTTCTGGAACAAATTTCACAGGTTTAAGTTGTGGTTTTACCTTAACCTTGTCTTTAAACCTAAGTTCATCATTTTCACAATAACCTAAACCTACAGAATCAGTCTGAAACACTTGATGAGTGTCTCTACCAGAATCTGTCCATGTCTTGATTATTTTTCTTTCTTTTTCTAGATCAGATTCTAATTGCTTATATCTTTTGAGCAATTCATGTTCTACATAAACAGCATCATCTCTTTCTTTTTGAATCTGCTTCATATTTTCAAGTTCTCCTTCAAGAAACTTGTTTCTATCTTTAAGACTAAGATTCTCAGCTTTAATTCTCTCATTCTCTAAAGTCTGATCCCTATAGCTAACATGTACGCTTTTCAGATATACTCTTAATTCAGATATATTATCGGTATCATAAGCATAAGTAGTTAAGGGTACCTTATTTTCAGATGATTCAGTCTCATCTCTGACAGTTGCCATAAGAGCATAATTTTCTCCATCATCAGAGTCTGAAGTATCTGCCCAGTCTTTGCCTTTAGAGATGAGTGCTTTCTCAGATTTGCCTTTCTTGCACTCTGGAGCATAGTGACCCATCTCCTTACACCTGTAGCACTGGATTTCAGATTTATCCTTCTTGCCAGACTTGGTCTCTCTTCCATCAGACTTTCTAAAACTTTTCTTTTCAAAGTTTGAGTCTTTCCTTGAGAATCTCTTTCCTTTCTTGAAGTTCTTGAATCCCATCTTCTTGAAGGTCTTCACCATCAATGCAGCCATTTGCATCATCAGAGTCAGAAGCTTCATCAGAGTTTGAGTCATCATCAGAGTTTGATGACTCACTTTCAGATTTAATAACTAAAGCCTTTCCCTTGGCTTTCTTCCTTGATGATTCCTTCTTAATGGGCTTCTCCTCAACTTTGAGAGCAATAGATTTTGTCTTCTTGCTGGATCTCCTGTTTCTTTGTTCTATCTCAAGTTCATGAGTCTTTAACAATCCATAGATCTCATCAAGATCTGTATCAGCAAGATCATAATTATCTCTGATTGTTGTTGCCTTTAAATCCCACTTTTCAGGTAGAGATAACAGAAACTTGAGATTAGACTCTTCAAGTTCATATTCTTTATCAACCAGAGACAGATCATTCAACAGTTTGCAAAATCTGTCATAAGTCTCAGTCAAGGTTTCATTAGTTCTTGAATCAAAGTGCTCATACTCCTGTGTGAGTATTGTCTTTCTGTTCTTCTTGATAGCACATGTTCCCTGGCATCTGACTTCTAAAGCATCCCATATCTCTTTGGCAGTCTTGCAGCCAATTACTCTGTTAGACATAACATTATCTAAAGCACTGTGGAGAAGATGTCTAACCTTTGCATCTTTTGTAATTGATGAGATGTCCTCAGGAGTCATATCTTTCTTTTCCTTTGGAACAGTCTTTTGTTCTTGTCCATCAACAACAGGGGACAATTTAGTTGGCATATGAGGACCATCATAGATTCTGTCAAGGTATTCTGGATCTGTAGCCTCCAGAAACATGGTCATCTTAACCTTCCAAATTGGATACTCTACTGGCCTGAGAATTGGAACCCTGATTGTTTCATATCGACTAACAGAATTGGGCTTAACCTGTTCAGCCTTAGGAGCAGTTTGATTTTCTTCAGACATGATTAATACTGTGTTTGAATCGTAAAACTGTATATATTAAACAGCCTTGTCTCTGATACCAATTGTTAGGCCGAATACACAATATAATCAAGTATGTATGAGAATAACAATAATCAAGAACACTGTTTATGAATCAATAGAACTGTATTTATATTAACAGCTTCTCTCTTTATGATGTTAATAAATCACAAAGAGCTTCTAGGTTACAAGAATAATATATTCAATGATCGCGTCCCTTCTAGGGATAACCTATCTGTGTTTATATAGTACACAGTTACACAATCCTTATCTAATTGATATTCCTACAAATTAGCTATACAAGTTATATCAATTAAGGATTGCTTCTTATCTTCTATTCTGTTTCCTTAGCTGTATCAATATATTCTGCTTCTTTCCATCTTCAGAATATATTGCTTCTAGAATCTTCAATTCAGCACCGACAGCTAATTCAACTATCACCCCGTCAGACTTTAAATAAACTCTGACCGGCTTCCTTTAAACTCTTCACCCTGTCAGAGTTTAATTAAACTCTGACCGGCTTCTGATAAACTCTGGTCAGTACCTGTTGCTTAAACACTAATAAACAAACATCAGCAATTATATCTAACACCTACTGTATTGTTGCCCCTAGGAGATCCTGACGATCCTACACCACCCTTCACACAAGAGATAATGAAAGCCACTATATCCAGGAAGTTTAAAATGCCAACCATCAAAGCTTATGATGGAACGGGTGATCCCGCAAATCATGTAAGAACCTTCTCAAATGCACTGTTGTTGCAGCCTGCCAATGACGCTGCAAAGTGTAGGGCGTTCCCACAAACTCTAGCGGGTATGGCTCAACGTTGGTATAGTCGCCTTCCGCCCAATTCTATTGGATCCTTCAAAGAGCTGAGTAAGGCATTCATCAATCAATTTGTTAGTGGGAAGATACATGAGAAAAGTTATGCCTCTCTTATGGCGATTCGACAAGGCAGGAATGAAACATTGAGAGAATACTTGAGTAGATTCACTAAGGAGGCTATAAAAGTCCCAGATTTGGAAGATAAAGTGGCTATGATAGCCCTACAGCAAGGAACTACCGATGACCACTTCAGGAGGTCTTTGGCCAAACATCCCCCCGAAAACATGTTGTCACTGCAAGATAGAGCTGGGAAATATATCAAAGCTGAGGAGAGCATGAGAAAGTACAAACCCATTGCTACTGGCAATGGAAATTCAAAAAAGAGAAAGGATGCTCCAGAATATGATGCAAGAGAGAAGTATCCTAGGACATCAAAGGATTCAGATTCACCACCCAAGAAAAGCAATTTTGGGCCAAAGTTCACAGAATATGCAAGATTGAATACTCCCAGGAGTCAAATTCTGATGGAGATAGCAAAGGAAGAAGATATCAAATGGCCGAAGCCTATGAGGGCCGATGTGTCAAAAAGAAATCAAAACCAATACTGTCGGTTTCACAAAGAAGTTGGCCACGAGACAGATGACTGCAGGCAGCTGAAAGATGAAATTGAGTTCTTGATTCAAAGAGGAAAGCTTGGAAAGTACACCAAAGATGGAAACCAGGGAAGTCAGAGAGGAAATTATGAAAGGAAAGACTACGATAGACGGGACAATGATCAAGACCGAAATCCCAAGCCCCGAGGGCCTGTCATCAATATGATATTTGGAGGGCCAACTGCGGCCGGACCTTCCAGAAACTCCAGAAAAGATTATGCCCGTGAGGTAATGACTGTGGTTGGAGAAGCACCGAAGCGTGCCAAGACTGAAGTATCTTTGAATTTTAACGATTCAGACCTTGAGGGAGTAAAATTTCCCCATGATGACCCTCTGGTCATAGTACCTGTGATTGGGAACTCAGAAACGAAGAGAGTTCTTGTTGACAATGGAGCTTCAGTGGACATCTTGTTCCATGATGCTTTCATCAAGATGGGTTACACTGACTCTCAGCTAACACCCTCAAACATGCCCATATATGGGTTCAATGGAGTAGAATCAAAGGTAGAAGGCACGATTCAACTCCCAATGACAATGGGACAAGGTTCGAAGACGTCTACTCAAATGCTGAATTTCATAGTTATTAAGGCGACTTCAACCTACAATGCAATTCTGGGAAGAACGGGACTTCATGCATTCAAGGCTGTTGCCTCGTCTTATCATTTGAAGATCAAATTCCCTACAAGGAATGGGATTGGTGAAGAAAAAGGTGATCAGAAAATGGCTAGAAGCTGTTATGTAGCCGCGTTAAGGCCTGATGGAGTCGGGGGGCAAGTACTCCCGATTGAAGACATGGACATCAGAAACGATGAAGAAAAAAGAGGAAAGCCAACTGAGGATCTTGTTCCCATCCCCTTGATCCCAGGAGAACCAGACAAGGTCACCTACATTGGAGCTTTACTACCTGAATCTATGAAAAGTAAGTTGACATCCTTTCTTCAAGAAAACAGTGATGTATTTGCTTGGACAGCAGCTGATATGCCAGGGATTGATCCCCAATTGATAACCCACAAATTGAATGTGGATCCTGAAAGGAAGACAGTGAAACAAAAGAAAAGAAATTTTGCCCCGGAAAGGCAAGAAGCTATCAAGCAAGAGGTAGAAAAACTCTTGGAGGCAGGCTTCATTGAAGAAATTCAGTTCCCTGAATGGTTGGCTAACCCAGTGATGGTCAAGAAGGCTAATGGAAAGTGGAGAATGTGTGTAGACTTCACCGACTTGAATGATGCATGTCTCAAGGATTGTTTTCCCTTACCGAGGATTGATGCTTTGATAGATGCCACGGCTGGGCACGAGATGTTAAGTTTCATGGATGGCTTCAGTGGATACAACCAAATCAAGATGCACAAGGACGACATCTCCAAGGTATCGTTCATCACCGACTTTGGTGTTTTCTGTTATTTGGTAATGGCATTTGGACTTAAGAATGCAGGGGCAACATACCAAAGGTTGGTGAACAAGATTTTTGAACCACTGATTGGTAAAACAATGGAAGTTTATGTGGACGACATGCTAGTCAAAAGCCTCGACAAGGCAGACCATATAAAGCATCTTCGAGAAGCATTTGAAGTGCTGAGGCACCACAAGATGATGTTAAACCCAGCGAAGTGTGCCTTCGGGGTTGGCTCAGGAAAGTTTTTAGGTCTGATGGTCTCCAAGAGGGGAATCGAAGCAAACCCCGACAAGATCAAGGCAATCCTAGATATGGAACCACCCAAGTCTGTTAAGGATGTGCAGAAATTGACAGGAAGAGTTGCAGCTTTGGGAAGATTCATCTCCAAGTCAGGAGAAAAATGCTTACCTTTTTTCAAAGCACTCAAGAATGTGAGAAATTTCGAATGGACACCTGAAAGCCAAGAAGCCTTTGAGGCCCTGAAGAAATACATGGCTGAAGCACCACTATTGGCAAAACCAAAGCCAGGAGAAATCCTCTATCTGTACTTGGCAGTATCCGACACTGCCCTTGGAGCTGTTTTGGTAAAGGAGGAATTGAAGGTTCAGAAACCCATTTACTATGTGAGTAAGATCCTGCATGGGGCAGAAATAAACTACTCTACCATAGAGAAGTTTGCCTTAGCCTTGATAATGGCCTCAAGAAAGCTACGTCCGTACTTCCAGGCGCACAAGATAGAGGTTTTGACTAATCAACCTCTAAGGAACATTCTGCACAGCCCTCAGGTTAGTGGAAGGTTGATCAAATGGGCTATTGAGTTAGGAGAATTTGATATCAAGTATAAGCCTCGTACGGCCATTAAAGCTCAAGCACTCGTTGACTTCATGGTTGAATGTACCATTGACAACCAAGAAGTCGGGGGGCAAGAGGTCGTAGTGGAAGACAGCAAAGATGATGACATGGTGTCTAAGGAATGTTGGGTGCTCTATTTTGATGGAGCATCAAAAACAAAATCAAGTGGAGCTGGTTTAGTGCTGCAAAGTCCTGATGGATTCATAATAGAGTATGCACTAAAACTTGACTTCCCAACGACAAACAATGAGGCTGAGTATGAAGCTTTGATTGCTGGCTTAGGGCTAGCTGGAGCCCAGAGGGTTAAAACTTTGAAAGTCTGTGGAGACTCAAGGTTAGTTGTTTCTCAAGTAAATGGAGAGTTCGAAGCCAGAGATGAAGTCATGGCTAAGTATCTGAAACTTGTCAAAGCCATCATGACTCAGTTCGATGAATGCTATGTGGAGCACATTCCAAGGGAGGAAAATATGAAGGCTGATGCATTGTCTAAGTTTGCCTCTTCTGAAATTGAAAACTATGCCGGGAGTGTATACTTCCAAGTCTTGAAGACCCCAAGCATCAATGGAAAGTTGGTAGCCCCCATTGGTATCACCAGTTGTTGGATTGATCCCATCAAAGCTCATCTGGAAACTGGGTGGCTGCCCAACGACACTTCAGAAGCACGAAAGCTATACGTCAGAGCACTAAGGTATGCCCTAATTGAGGGAATCCTATACAAGAAATCTTTTGTTATTCCATATTTGAAGTGCTTGAGACCTCAAGAGGCAGAATTGGCCCTAAAGGAAGTGCATGAAGGGATTTGTGGACAACACTTGGGGGGCAGAGCTTTGGCCCATAAAGTTACTCGTCTAGGTTTCTATTGGCCAAGTATGCTTGCTGATGCAAAAAGTTATGTGAAGAAATGTGAACGGTGCCAGAAGCATGCACCAGTGGTTAGACAACCACCTGAGATGTTGACATCCGTAAACTCACCTATCCCTTTTGCTATGTGGGGAATGGATATACTTGGTCCATTTCCAATGGCAAGTGCACAGAGAAAATTTTTGATAGTAGCAATTGATTATTTCACTAAGTGGATTGAGGCTAAACCTTTGGCCAAGATAACCACCAAGCAAGTGATGCACTTCTTTTGGGAGAATGTGATATGCAGATATGGAATTCCACGAATCTTGGTAACGGACAATGGAACTCAATTAAACAATGACGAGTTCAAGAAGTATTGTGACGAGAATGATATCAAGTTGCGTTTCACTTCCGTTGCCCATCCTCAAGCAAATGGGCAAGCTGAGGTTGCAAATCGAATTATCCTAGATGGACTGAAGAAAAGAGTTGAACGCTCCAGAAATACTTGGGTAGATGAATTGCTTCCCATACTATGGGCTTATCGTACTACTTGTAAAGTCACCACTGGAGCTACCCCCTTCTTGCTAGCGTATGGGGCCGAGGCAGTGGTTCCAGTGGAGATTACTCACACATCTCCAAGAATTGAGGCTTATGAGCCAGAAGTAAATGAAGAAGGCTTGAGGCTAGCCTTGGATCTAATTGACGAAATTAGAGATGAGGCGAATGCCAAGATAGTTGAACATCAGAAACGAGCATCTTTCTACTACAACCTAAGGGTTAAAGAGAGATTCTTTCGTCAAGGGGACTTGGTCCTTAGAAAAATCGAAGCATCTGGAGTTGGACAAAAGGGAAAGTTAGCCCCAAACTGGGAAGGGCCCTATCGGGTCAAAAATGTGTATGGACGAGGCTCATACAAGCTGGAAACTATGGAAGGGATTGAAGTGCCTAGAACTTGGCACGCTGCAAACTTGAAAGTTTATTATGTTTAAGAGTGTCCTAATTGGACTCACTATCAGGATAAGTAGAAATAAGGTCGATGAAACCAATCCAAGTTTTTAAACTTGAGGTAGAAGTAACATACTATGTAAGGGTTATGCCCATTTCTTCAATTTAAATATTCATTCAGCAATTTCAAGAATATTCTACAAAGCATGGCATCTTGATGTTTATATGGTTCAAAGTACTAATCAAGTACGCAAACATAAAACATTAAAAGACATGAAGAAAATAAATGACTTTCAATAAAGTTAAAAGTTATGCCCAAAGGCAGAATTACATAAAATAAATAAAAGCTACAGATAGCTATGGTTGAGCACCATTCCCTCCTTGCTCATCCTCAGAAGCCTCCTCCTCACCGGACTCTTCCTCTCCAGAACCCTCCTCCTCTTCACCAGACTCCTCCTCACCGGAGCTGGATTCCTCTTCACCAGGCTGAGAGGCATGTTCAGGATTGAGAATCATGTCGTCCTCATCCATATCATCCCCTCCGGCCAAGGCCTTCTCCAACTGATTAGGAGCATGGGGGCTGGGGAAGTCAGAAATAGTAAGAGACCCAGGAAGCCTCCTCGAGACCTCAGCCAAAGCCTCATCCCATCCTTTAGTAAACTGGACGGGGAAAAGAAGATCATCATGCTGAGTAATAATCTCCTGGTACTCGGCAGAGTCAAAATACTCGTCAATAATGCGATCTTTCCCCTTCCTGAACTCCACCAGCTCCGCTTGAGCATCCAACAGCTCCTTCTCCCTCTGGTCCAAAGAAGCCCTAAGCGAACCCACCTCCAGCTGGGCCTTATCAAACTTAGCCTTGTTGGCCTCTGAAGATGCACACCAAGCTTTGGCTTGGAATAAAGCCCCTTGAAAGCTGGCATTAGCCTGCAAACAGATCACAAGTTAGTATGATAACTTAATATTATACTAAGTACTACAAATAAAAAGGGAATAAAGACTTACAGCATCAAAAGCTTGAGAGCCCGCGCTTTCAGCACCCTCAATGGTCGAGTTGGCCACAAAATCCTTGTAGTCGCAAGGAGTTAAGGAATGATGTGACCACTCAACGGCGTGCTGGGTCACCCCAACTATGGTGTCCTTCTTCCTAATTCCCCAGTTGGGGCGCCAAACTGAGCTCTTAACTGAGGAAGAGCCCTCGACTTCTTCAATCTCGGCCACATGAGGCCTCAGAATAGAAGGGCCTTTAGCAGCCAGCCTGGGGTCCTTCAAGCAAGCCCTTTTGATTCTGGCTGTCTCCCCGCCTTCCGGCTCATTCTGCTTGTTAATAAACTCAGCAGCTGCAAACAGAAGTCAAGGAAAACAATTGGTATAAGGCAATCTTAATACAACCATAAGAAAATAAAAGAAAGGGAATTACCCTGATCAGAAACTTTTGAAAGTTTCAAAGACTTAAGAACAAATTCGTCCAAGAGCTCCCAAGCCATGGTGGCATAATCATCTTTGATAAGTTCAGCATAAGCATGAGTCTCCTCCTCAGTCAAGATTATGTCATCTGGGCTACCATCTGACACTCTACTGAATGAACTCTGAAAAAGGGTGCCCCAATCCCCTTCGTCCCACATCAAATACATAAACTCATCCTTCCACTTAGGATTGTTGTCAGGAATAGATTTTGGGTGAAAAATAGGGGGTATCGAAGAACGGTGACTAATGTACACCCAACCCAAGGCTTGAGAAGAGCTATTCTTAAATTGAAATATCTTTCTAAAAAGGGCGACAGAAAGAGGGAATTTGTTTTTTAAACACAAAACAATAAAACACATAATCAACCTCCAAGCGTTTGGAGGTAGCTGACAGGGGTTAATTCCTACATCGGCTAAAAGTAGGGGAATGAAAGGATGGAATGGGAATCGAACTCCTGCAGCAAGGACCCCCTTATAAATGCAAAGAGCATTTGGGCGCCAATGGCAGGAACGATCCCCAGGACCAGCTACGACTAACCTATAAGGTGGCCTAATTTTATACATATTCTTATAATTAGCAATTGCATCAGCATCATGAAATCTATTGCTATGGTTATAAGAATCTAAATGCGATACAGAGGGATATTCTTCACTACGTTCTAGAATCATATCTTGTAAAGACATAGCAGAAGAACGGATAGTGATACCTCTTTTCGACGCTTGGTTCAATTTCTGTAAACGTTGAGCAGAACGATCGGCCATCTCAGAAATCTTCAAAGAAATTGGAAATAGATCTTCAAATCTTCAACCAAAACCCAGAAACCTTCTTGGGAAGGAGATTGAAACCCAGAAATCTTCTTGGGAAGGAGATGAAAACCCAGAAAACTGGAAAAATTCCAGAAATTCTTCAAATCTTCAAAAGTAAAACCCAGAAACCTTCTTGGGAAGGAGATTTCTGCCCAGAAAACTCAGAAAAACCTTCAACTGATGAAGATTATAACTTAGAAGATGAAACTCAGAAATTTAGAGAGAGACTTGAGGAGAGAAGAAATTTGGAAAGTGAATAGTGAGAAGTGTTGAGTGAGATTTCACTTATTTATAAGGAAAGTAACCGGTTGTTTAACTGGTAAAGGGAGAAGCCAACCGGCTATTACCAGTCAAAAGGCCCATAGAGGCCCAAGGTAAGATTAAGGACCAGAAAGTGAGCCTAAAAGGTTTCAAAGTCCAACAAAAATTAAGCCCAGTATGGGTCAAGGCCCACTAATTGAATTCAAGAAAATTCAAGGCCCAGCATAAAAATAAATCCAAAGAATGTTCAAGGCCCAAATTGATTTTCAAAATCAAGGCCCAAAAGATAGGCTCAGGACAAAGCCCATTAATAAGAATTAGGCCCACAGAAGATTCTAAATCAAATTTAGAATTCAAGGTCGGAAAAAATGAGATCGAAAACAAACTAAAAGGTCACAATGGTTTGAGGTCGAAATTATGATAAAAATTTAAGGTCGAAAAGACACTAATATGAGTTCGACCAATCCTGATCGAAAAATAGCTCTGAAACCAAGTCGAGCTATACGACTTCGCAACAAAATGAAGTCGAAATTGACCTGTGTTTTCTGGTCGAAACCATCGACCTCACTATCATTCGAGGTCGACATATGCAGTCGAATTCACACTAATTCTGGTCGAAGATCCTATTCGAGAGAACACAGATCGAGCTCGAAAAACTGAGAAGAATTTTTAGTCGAAATACTACATGGACTTTCTAGTCGAAAACGAACAGATATGAGGTCGAACAATCCTGTTCGAAATTGAACTGAGGATTCTAATCGACGCTGTCGACCTCGTCTCCGTTTCTGTTCGAAAATGGCCTGAGAAGTTCTGGTCGAAAATCCTGGTCGAAATCATAAGAAATTCCTGTTCGAACGATCCTGTTCGAAATTGAGCTGTAGATCCTGGTCGACGTCGTCGACCTCAACACCTATTTCTAATCAAACTTCGACCTCAGATTCTAGTCGAAAAAAGCTTGCATTTTCTGTTCGAAAAAACCAGTTCGAAATTGAACTGAAATGTCTGGTCGACACTGTCGACCTCAGCACTTGATCCTGGTCGAACTCGACCTGGATTCCTGGTCGAACTTGACTTGGAATCCTGGTCGAAAATGATCTGGATTTCCAGCCAAAAAATGACCTAATTTTGGTCGATTTTGGGTCAAAAAATGCCTCGAAAAATGGAAAAATTCAGGGAAAAATACGAAGTAACTCCTGCCAAAATCCTAAGGAATTTTCCCAGGAGTTGGGGGGCAAATGATATGGGCTGAAATATAACCCTAGAGATAATTAATGATATATTAATTAGACCTAGTTTGGTCCAAGAATTAGGCCCGACAAAAGGCCCGAAACCCTAACTATTTATTAATTTCGTAATTAATAAATAAAGGAAAATATGCCGCTCTTAAAAGAGTCCAAATATGATAATATCTTCATAGAAGGATCCAGAATCCCAATCAAATATTATGATGAGTCACAGCACTTATCAGATGAGGATAATACTTGCCTGCCAAGCAAAACACTCCTTATCAGTTATCAATAACGAGACTTATCCATTAAGTCTCCTAAACATACTCTAAATACAAGGCTCCTGACGCCTATATAAGGACCCTCGTCCTTCATTCTAGAACTACGTTTTTATTGACTTGATTCTCTATACAGCAGAGATACGTAGGCATCTTGTGAGGACCGATTTAGTCCCGAAACACAAGAACAGTCATTAAAGCTTGAACGCTCACAAACCCTAGCCTTTAATTCACAAGGTACGTTTTTTGATCCATAACATGTATCATTCTTATATTTTTAGTGTATAATCTTTTTAGTAGAATAATGGTTGCACTAAAATACTAAGTTGAATTAGATAACTATCATCCAAAGTAGATTAGCATGGCACTGCACACGTAACTTCAAGAAATCTCTTTATATATTATGGTCCATCTTTTCTCATTTTTCACAAGTTCTCAGGTATGTTATGCATATTCATTTACAAGACCAACATGCAAACTTTTGTTTTTTTGTAAGTGTTTTCTTTTTGTACAACTGTTTGGGAGTCATCCCGCATGCATGTATGTAATTTTATGTAATTAATAGCCTAGGACTAAAGCTGGCCAAACGAGCGGGCCAGGCGAGCCTGGCCGGTTCGTCGGCGGGCCGGTTTGGCCAGCTTCCAACTCGTAATCGGCACGTGTAGTCAGGCGGGCCGTGCCGAGCCGGGCCGGTTCACAGAAAGAATAACCCGTGTATGGCACGCGGTTTAGGTGGACGGTTTAGACGGGTTGAACGGCACGTGCGGGTCCGATACGAGTTGACGGGTTGGCGAGCTGAACGGGTTGGCGGTTCACTGTGCATTGTATTTTTTTGTTTTGTTTTTTTTTTTTAAATCATTTCTGTAAATTATTCTGTAAATTATTCTGTAAATTATTGTATTTTACAAATAGTTTGAGAGGACTCCTCTCTAAAAAAATGCTACAAACTGCATGAAACATATTTAAAAAATTACAAAGAAAACAAATCCTAAAAATACAAAATAAAAAATTCTACAAACTATTTAAACTATTAATCGTAAGTATAATTATATTGGACAATTTGTTGGATAAATCAATTTAAGGATTAATCAGAATATTAATCGGATATAATAATAATTAATATATTAGCCTAATTTACAATTAAACATATCATTTTAAATAAATTCACAGGATTAATCGGATTTCAAAAATGGAATCGGTTGGTTACCTTACAAAGGATTAATCGGGGATTAATCGACTGAATCGGGGATTTTTAGAACCATGGATACACTTCATAAAATTGTATTTTTAGAAAATGCAAGCACTTTTATATTTCAATACTTCGTTTTCCACCGTAAAACCTGTTGGGGCCTGTTCCGTGTGCATGATATTCTGTTTCAATTGTTTATAGTCTGGGTCAGCCTCTACCCACTGTTGCACCTGGTCCCAGCTAGCACCACACGTCGCCACCAACAAACCCAATTCAGTGTTGCCCGGCATTTTTCTCGACAAGGCATCTACGACTTGATTTGCAGGTCTTGGTTGATAGAGTATATCAAATGTGAATCCCATGAGTTTGCTAACCCATCTTTGATACTCAGCTCCTATTTCTCGTTGCTCCAAAAGATGTTTCAAACTTTGTTGGTCGGTCTTTATGGTAAACTTCCTTCCCAACAAATAATGATGCCATTTCATCACCGACAACACAATTGCCATGAGTTCTTTTTCGTAGACTGATTTTAAACGGGCCCGAGCACCCAACGTGCTGCTGTAAAAAGCAATGGGGTGACCTTGTTGGGATAGCACTGCTCCTAAACCATACCCTGATGCATCCGTCTCCACAGTAAAAGGTAGTGTGAAATTCGGCATTGCCAAGATTGGGGCATTTGTCATGGCTGCTTTTAATTGTTGAAAAGCTGTGGTTGCCTCTGCGTGCCACCCAAAGTTATCTTTTTTTTAGCTTCTCTGTCAAGGGTAGGGCGATCTTAGCGTACCCTTTTATAAGCTTTCGATAATATCCCGTTAAACATAAGAATCCCCGGAGTTCCTTCAAGTTAGTCGGGATTGGCCACTCTAACATTGCTTGTACCTTCTCCTTGTCTACTGCCACCCCCTTTTTTGAGATGATATGCCCGAGGTAAGCCACTTCCGTTTTACCGAACTCACATTTTTTTAAATTTGCATACAACTGATGTCTCAACAGCGCATCCAGCATCGTTTGGAGGTGATCTCTATGGGCCTCTATAGTGGGGCTATAGACCAGTATATTGTCAAAAAATACCAGAACAAACCATCTCAAAAAGGGCTTGAATATCTCGTTCATGAGAGCTTGGAACGTAGCTGGTCCGTTGGTTAACCCGAAGGGCATGACCAAGAACTCGTAGTGCCCTTCATGGGTCCGAAACGCTGTCTTATGTACATCCCTCTCCTCCATCCGAATTTGGTGATAACCCGATTTCAAATCCAACTTCGAAAAAATTGCCCCACCATGCAATTCATCCAATAATTCGTCGATTACCGGAATCGGATACTTATCCGGAATGGTTACCTTGTTCAACGCCCGATAATCGACACAAAATCTCCAAGACCCGTCTTTTTTCTTAACCAGTATTACAGGACTATAGAAAGGGCTTCGAGATACCTGAATGATTTTAGCTTGAAGCATGTCTCGAATCAGCTGCTCAATCTCTGTCTTCTGACTTTGAGGGTACCGGTATGGCCTCACCGATAGGGTTAGTCCCTTCTTGGAGTCGGATTGAATGTGCATACTCTCACTGGGGAGGCAAGGTGTTGGGCATGTTGAAAACCTTTTCATACTTCTGTATCATCGGTTTGACCCAATGTGGCATCTTGTTACGAATCTCCTGACTGCTTATTGTGTCTTCCCTACTTTTCATTCGATTCAATTCTACTAGGAAACCTGCTCCTTCCTTCCTTATTGTCCTCAACATAGCTTTTAGTGATATCTTTGATCGACCGAGAGCAGGTCTCCCTTTAAAGTCACGGTTTCTCCTTGTAGCTGAAATTTCAACGTCTGGGTCTTCCAATTTGTACTCATAGTTCCCAATTTTTTGAGCCACTGAATGCCCAAGATTAAATCAGAGTTTCCCAACTGTAAGGGCAGAAAATCCTCCACGACTTCAACCCCTTGAATCCACACTCCCACCTGCTTGCATTCCCTTGTTCCTTGAACTGATTCCCCTGTTCCCAATGACACCCCAAACGTTTTCGTCGACGAAATTGGAATGTTCAGCTTGTTTACTGTCTCTGTTGAAATGAAATTGTGAGTGGCCCCTGGGTCCAACATCACAATCACCTGTTGTCCTTTCACCGTACCTACCATTTTAATAGTCTTCGGACTAGTCAACCCCATAACTGAATTTAGCGAGATTTCCGGTTGTCCTTCCCCTTCCTCGATACAAGGTCCTTTTTCTTCTGTTGGACTAGCTATTGGACTCTCATCCCCTTCATCCTCAGTGTGAGATAACAACACACACAATTCTTTCTTCTTACATCGATGTTGAAAGTGTTTTGTCCTAAATCCAATCATGTATGATGAGTTAGGAAGAACTTTCTTGTATTCTTATTTGATTTCGTTTATATTAATAAAAGACTTGTTTTGTTTTTATTACGGGCTTTATCTATTTAAAGTGTTTTTAAATAAGATGTTCCATAGTTTAGAGTAAAGCTTCTAGAATTATAATGAGATTGTAATAGTGAGATCTAGAAGATGATAACTCTAGACTTAAACAGTTCCTGATCATAGGATAACTAATCGGAAGTTAGTGAATCCGCAAAGATTGGTACATACTATGCTTGCTCCCTTCAGGAGGATGTCTGTTCTCATAGGCATTTGTGTGGTGACACTATAGCTAGTATGTAGGTGCTTATTAGGGAATAAGTTCACTGAACATGACTCGAGCAGTTGGACAACTAATGGAGATTACTCACGTGTCGATAGTTGTTCACTGAGTGATAGTTGTACAAGTGTCCTTAGACTTGAGATCGTTAAAGTTATCTTGTATATAATGAACTGTGCTTTGGTTTAGTCCTTAGTCTCAAGGACATCCATTAGGTCTATTCTGGGCATAGGGATTTGTGTATGGAGATAGTTAACGTCAATAGAGGATCTACCCCTTCCAGTATAGGAAGTGAATATCCTATGTTATTCTTAGTATGCAAGTTCTGGAATCTCTGGCCAGAGTGAATGAAATTAGAAAGGAGTTTCTAATTTGCATTAATATGAACTTTGCATTATGAATAAGAAATCATATGATTAAATCTGATAGGCTTGACACGAGTTCCGTGCCTTGTATTTAATCGGGATATTGTAGGGTAGAAGGAATTGATTGTACTGTAACTAGTCACTGACAGGTTCTTGGTATTCTAAGCAGTGAATTCATATTATCCGGATAGTCGCGATATGTTGAGAAGCATCACTCACGATGTAGAATAAATATAATTAATCAGTTAATTATATTTAATGAATTTTAGAATTCATATAAATAATAAATAAAAAGTTTATTATTATTTATTTCTACTACCGGCTTAATATTGAACCTACAGGGTCACACCATAAAAAGATTAATTTATTGATGAAGGTATTTTGAGAGAGAATAATAATAATGATTAAAATAGTTTTAATTATTATTTAAACATTTTATAAGAGAAAGTGAGGGATTTATATATTAATATATATTGATATATTAAATATACTAACCCTACTTGAGCCCCATATAAAGGATGAGATGAGATGAGTTAGACACACTTTTGTTTTTGTGAAAAACCTAGTTGCCTCTCCTTCTTCTTCATCTCTCTCTCTCTCTCAAAAGAAAAAGGAAAACCTCCATTTTTATAAAGCTTCAAGCTTTATAAAAAGCTTCATCGAAGAATTATTCTTGGTGGATACCGGTAGAGAGCTTCACACTCTGAGAAGCTACTGCTAACGATCATCTCGATTCAAAGCTTCGATTTTTCAAGGTAAGATTTTGATTCCATATCATTTTACAGTTTTTTATATGTGCGATACATGGTTTTTACGGAATAAATGTTATATCACGCTTCCGCTCATCCGTAAATTCCTTCAATGGTATCAGAGCCAGGTTGTTGCATATAGAGAATCATGTAAAAATTTTAGATTTTTTGATGAATGTATGGATTTATTATGATTTTTGCAAGATTATTTAGATTTAATTATGAATTAATTCGAAATAATTTTTGCATGAGATTTTGACCATTGATCTGGGTTCTACAAGTGTTGTAGATCATCTAGGTATTTTTTTCATATTTTTGTGATGTGTAGATTATTTGTTATGAATTTTTAAAAATTGTTTTAATTAAAATTCATAAAATAATCAAGCATGTGTATAAATATGAATTAAAAATTGCACAAGGACCCCATAATCACCTGGTAATTTTTTGCTACTGCCTGATTTGAGAAATCATATTCCTGTAATTTTTTATTAATTAATTAATTAATTGTTAATTAATTTATTAATATTAAAATTAGGATATTAATAATAATAGTTATTATTAGTAAATGAAGTAGAAAAGGAAACGGAACAGTTACAAAAAGCTGCACACGCAACGGTCGGCTGACAGAAACAAGAAAAAAAAAAAAAAAAAAACTGCTGTAGTTGTTGTCCCGCGCGCGTGCAGTACAACCGGGAAATGGGGGTCGCGCATTCCTGGAATGCGTTATAGAGTGTAACGCATTTATGAAATGCGTTACGACGTGTGGCGCATTTATGAAATGCGTTACAGGTTGTGGCGCATTTATGAAATGCGTTACAGTCTTCTGTCCACATTAAATTTGATTTTCTGGGAGTTTCGTAACTCCGTTTTGGGCGTGCGATATATCGTTGGATTCGTTTTTTCGACACGGATCTAATGAAGTGGTCAAATATTTTTTATATAAAAGTTTTGAACTGTTTATATTCCCGGAAGTGTTTTAAAGCATGTATTAATTGTTTTAATTGCTTTTAAATGCTATAATAAATCCATACATCAATATATCATTGTGTGACATGATATTGCTTGCATGCTTACTTGTTTATTTATTTTTATATATGAGATATATGCCTATGTTTACCATGCGATGATAGATTTAGGTGAACTTAAATCAACATAAGGCGTGCTCTAGAAAATCTAGAATAGGAATCGTTTCTTGCCTTAACAATAATATTATGAGTACAACCATGAGATTCTTATGTTTATGAAACATAGAGTGAAATACTCTTTTGATGTTGAAAATGAAAATTTCTGTCTAGGCCGTTGGGTTTTAAGCGGGACCGATGTGACCCCTCCAACACACTGGGAATTTTTCATTTAAATATCATAATTGTATTTTGTTCAAGAAAAAGAGAATCTCCTAGTAATATGATTATGGTTGTAACATAATATAATCCCTCTAAAATTAAATAATATCAAGTAGTAATTGGCCAATGACACAACGGGCTTGTGTCGGTCATAGCCTTCCAACATGGTAGAAAGTAGTTCTTATTTTTGAATCATTGTCGTTTCGTGCTACAGCCGAGGGCTTTGATTTCGAAATAAGAAATACTTGTCTATTACATAGAGATGTGTACAATGAATTAGAATCTAATGGTCGTTACGTGCTACAGCCGTGGGCTGTTGGAGACTGATTCAATTGTATGAAATGTTGGGTTAGACTTGACTTAGAATATTGAGTTTGTCGTGCTACAGCCGTGACTCAATTATTCAAGAGGCTAAAGTTTTATTAGGGAATAACATGAGATGTAATTGACAAGAGTTGTCTGCCTACTGAACATCACATGGCGTTTCGTGCCACAGCCGAGGTTGTGTGATGGAATGTAGGATCCCTATTCCCACTAGCATTATGAATGCTTAATTTTTCACTTAGGGGTTGTATAAATTAGGTAAACTAGTGGGAGCCACTTATGAATAAAGACCCGATTCATATAGTGTTTTAAAATGAAATTGAATATTTGCTAAGTGTTGTTATGTGTTTATCATTTACAGATTTACTATATACATTATGTCTTCTGCACTATCACTCCGGAGCATACTGGATGCTCACAAATTGACTGGTCCTAATTTTGCTGACTGGCTTCGAAACCTGAAAATTGTTCTCAGGGTTGAGAAGCTGGAATATGTGCTTAACTCACCTAAGCCTGCTGAACCTGCTGACGATGCACATAATGATGAACATGTTGTGTATCGTAAGTGGATAGATGATGCAAATGTTGCTCAATGTATCATGCTAGCTTCCATGAACATTGAGCTACAGAAGCAGCATGAGCATATGGATGCTCACACTATCCTAACGCATCTACAAGAGTTGTATGATGTGGCAGGGAGGACAGCTCGATATGATATATCGAAGGAGCTGTTCCGTTGTAGGATGTCTGAGGGATCGTCTGTGAATGACCATGTACTTAAGATGATCAATTTGATTGAACGTCTTGGACAACTTGGTTTCAACATGGATGGGGAGCTGAGTCAAGACTTGGTCTTGCAATCACTTCCGGGTTCGTTTTCGCAGTTTGTTGTGAACTTTCATATGAATAAGTTGGACGCCAGCCTGGCTGAACTCCACAACATGTTGAAGACTGCGGAATCGAATTTTCCCTCTAAGAAGAGTTCTGTTCTTCTAATTGGCGAAGGTTCCAATCCTAAGAAAAGGAAGAAGAACCCTCCCAAGAAGAAGAAAGTAGGTGAGAAAAGGCATGTTCCACCAAAAGCTGAAGACCCCAAAAGCAAAGCTGTTTGCTTCCACTGTAACAAGGTGGGGCACTGGAAGAGGAACTGCAAGGTTTACCTTGCAGAATTGAAGAAGAAGAAGGGTAGTGAGACTGCCGCTTCTGATTCAGGTATGTTCATGATTGAAGTGAATATGTCATTAAATCAAATTTCTACTTGGGTATTAGATACCGCCTGTGGTTCTCACATTTGCAATTCGTTGCAGGGACTAAGGAGAAGTAGGACTCTTGAGGAAAAGGAGGTGATTCTACGGATGGGAAATGGAGCAAGAGTTGCTGCTGAAGCTGTAGGATCATTTGATTTACATATGCCTACGGGCAAGACTATTGTTTTAAATAATTGTTATTTTGTTCCCTCGATTGTGAGGAATATTATTTCTATTCCCATGTTAGACTTGGCTGGATTTTCGTTTGTTATTCAGAATAATGAATGTTCAATTCTTAGAGATAATGTTCTTTATGGTAGTGGTATTTTAAATAATGGTCTGTATGTATGTGACGTAGAGCATAATTTACTACAAATTGAACGTACTAATAAAAGGAAAAGGGATGATGAAAATCTCACCTATTTGTGGCACTGCAGACTTGGTCATATTAGTGAAAATAGACTTCGTACATTGCATAAGGAAGGGTTACTTGAACCCTTTGATTTTGAATCATATCCTACATGCGAGTCTTGTCTATTGGGTAAAATGACCAAATCTCCATTTAGTGGACATGGAGAGAGGGCTGCAGATTTGCTAGGATTGGTACACACAGATGTATGTGGACCGATGTCTACGCAAGCCATGGGTGGATTTTCATACTTCATTACTTTCACAGATGATCGATCTAGATTCGGATATGTGTATTTGATGAAACACAAGTCTGAAGCCTTTGAAAAATTCAAAGAATATAAGAATGAAGTGGAGAAACAAACCAAACACAGTATTAAAACCCTTCGATCAGATCGAGGTGGTGAATACTTGAATGGTGAATTTCTAGATTATCTCAAAGAAAATGGTATAGTCTCTCAGTGGACTCCTCCATATACTCCACAGTTGAATGGGGTATCTGAAAGGAGAAATCGAACTTTGTTAGACATGGTTCGATCCATGATGAGCTATGCAGATCTTCCAGTATTCCTTTGGGGTTATGCATTGGAAACCTCAGCATATTTACTGAATAAGGTGCCTTCCAAATCTGTTCCTCAAACACCATATGAGATATGGAAAGAAAGGAAACCGAGTCTTAAACACGTTAAGATTTGGGGATGTCCAGCTTATGTCAAGAAAGTTGACCCTGATAAGCTGGAATCTCGATCCGTTAAATGTAAGTTTGTGGGATATCCTAAAGAGACTTTAGGGTATTACTTTTACACCGATCATAGGGTATTTGTCTCCAGACATGCTACCTTCTTGGAAAAACAGTTTATCCTTGAAGGGAACAGTGGGAGCAAAATAGAACTTAATGAAGTTCAAGAAGCACAAACTACCACGGTTCAAGAGGAAACACCTGTTCAGACTGAACAACCTTCTGTGGAACAGCCCATTCGTAGGTCAGAGAGAGTGTCTCGCCAACCTGAGAGGTATTATGGCCTTGTCATTGAGAATGACAATGAGTTGTCAATCATTGATGATGACGACCCTATGACCTATAATGAGGCTATGAGTAGTGATGACTCAGAGAAATGGCAGAGTGCCATGAAATCCGAAATGAATTCTATGTATACCAACCAAGTATGGACTTTGGTTGAAGCACCCAAGGATGTGAAGCCTATTGGGTGCAAATGGGTATACAAGAGAAAGATTGGAGCAGATGGCGAGGTGGAGACCTATAAGGCCAGGCTCGTGGCAAAAGGATTCAGACAAAGGCAAGGGATTGACTTTGATGAAAATTTTCGCATGTAGCCCTGTTAAAATCGATTCGGATTTTGCTTGCCATTGCTGCTTACTACGACTATGAGATCTGGCAAATGGACGTGAAAACAGCCTTCCTCAATGGGAAACTTGAAGAGGAAGTGTATATGACACAGCCAGAGGGTTTTGTTTCCAAAGGGAATGAACACCTAGTGTGTAAGCTGCTACGGACCATATATGGATTAAGGCAAGCTTCTCGTAGATGGAACATCCGTTTTGATGAGACAATCAAAGAGTTTGATTTTATCAAAAACATAGATGAACCATGTGTCTACAAGAAGGTTAGAGGGAGTGTGGTAACATTTCTTGTGTTGTATGTGGATGACATACTTCTGATAGGAAATGATATACCGATGCTACAATCAGTCAAAGTGTGGCTATCAAAGAACTTCACTATGAAGGACATGGGAGAAGCATCCTACATTCTCGGTATGAAGATCTATAGAGATAGATCTAGAAGAATGATAGGTCTTACCCAGGGTACATACATCGAGAAAGTGCTTAAAAGGTTCAGCATGGAAAACTCCAAGAGAGGTCTCATACCAATGAGCCATGGAGTATCCCTTTCCAAGAAGATGTCTCCTGAGACACCTGAAGAAAGGGAGCGTATGAGTAAGATTCCTTATGTTTCGGCAATAGGATCTATCATGTACGCGATGTTATGTACTAGGCCTGATGTTGCTCATTCAATTAGTGTGACGAGCAGATATCAGTCCAATCCAGGTGAAGACCACTGGAAAGCAGTGAAGAACATCCTTAAGTATTTGCGAAGGACTAAGGATATTTTTCTTGTTTTTGGTGGATCTGAGTTGAAAATAGAGGGTTATACTGACTCTAGTTTTCAATCAGAAAGTGATGATGGCACATCCATGTCAGGGTACGTGTTTACTCTGAATGGTGGAGCGATTAGTTGGAAGAGTTCCAAACAGTCTACAACGGCTGACTCCACAGCGGAAGCAGAGTATATAGCTGCAAGTGAGGCTGCAAAAGAAGCCGTTTGGATGAGGAAATTTGTTTCTGAGTTGGGAGTTGTTCCTAGCATTGAGGAGCCTATTGTGTTGTATTGTGATAACAACGCAGCAATAGCACAAGCCAAGGAACCTAGGTCTCATAAAAATTCCAAACATGTTTTGCGGCGCTTTCATTTGATTAGGGAAATCATTGAAAGAGGAGATGTCAAGATTGAGAGAGTTGACACATATAACAACGTAGCAGACCCACTCACAAAGTCATTGTCTCAGATTCACTTTGATCGTCATAAAGAGAAGATGGGTATTAGATACCAGGGTGATTGGCTTTAGTGCAAGTGGGAGATTGAAAGTGTTTTGTCCTAAATCCAATCATGTATGATGAGTTAGGAAGAACTTTCTTGTATTCTTATTTGATTTCGTTTATATTAATAAAAGACTTGTTTTGTTTTTATTACGGGCTTTATCTATTTAAAGTGTTTTTAAATAAGATGTTCCATAGTTTAGAGTAAAGCTTCTAGAATTATAATGAGATTGTAATAGTGAGATCTAGAAGATGATAACTCTAGACTTAAACAGTTCCTGATCATAGGATAACTAATCGGAAGTTAGTGAATCCGCAAAGATTGGTACATACTATGCTTGCTCCCTTCAGGAGGATGTCTGTTCTCATAGGCATTTGTGTGGTGACACTATAGCTAGTATGTAGGTGCTTATTAGGGAATAAGTTCACTGAACATGACTCGAGCAGTTGGACAACTAATGGAGATTACTCACGTGTCGATAGTTGTTCACTGAGTGATAGTTGTACAAGTGTCCTTAGACTTGAGATCGTTAAAGTTATCTTGTATATAATGAACTGTGCTTTGGTTTAGTCCTTAGTCTCAAGGACATCCATTAGGTCTATTCTGGGCATAGGGATTTGTGTATGGAGATAGTTAACGTCAATAGAGGATCTACCCCTTCCAGTATAGGAAGTGAATATCCTATGTTATTCTTAGTATGCGAGTTCTGGAATCTCTGACCAGAGTGAATGAAATTAGAAAGGAGTTTCTAATTTGCATTAATATGAACTTTGCATTATGAATAAGAAATCATATGATTAAATCTGATAGGCTTGACACGAGTTCCGTGCCTTGTATTTAATCGGGATATTGTAGGGTAGAAGGAATTGATTGTACTGTAACTAGTCACTGACAGGTTCTTGGTATTCTAAGCAGTGAATTCATATTATCCGGATAGTCACGATATGTTGAGAAGCATCACTCACGATGTAGAATAAATATAATTAATCAGTTAATTATATTTAATGAATTTTAGAATTCATATAAATAATAAATACAAAGTTTATTATTATTTATTTCTACTACCGGCTTAATATTGAACCTACAGGGTCACACCATAAAAAGATTAATTTATTGATGAAGGTATTTTGAGAGAGAATAATAATAATGATTAAAATAGTTTTAATTATTATTTAAACATTTTATAAGAGAAAGTGAGGGATTTATATATTAATATATATTGATATATTAAATATATTAACCCTACTTGAGCCCTATATAAAGGATGAGATGAGATGAGTTAGACACACTTTTGTTTTTGTGAAAAACCTAGTTGCCTCTCCTTCTTCTTCATCTCTCTCTCTCTCTCAAAAGAAAAAGGAAAACCTCCATTTTTATAAAGCTTCAAGCTTTATAAAAAGCTTCATCGAAGAATTATTCTTGGTGGATACCGGTAGAGAGCTTCACACTCTGAGAAGCTACTGCTAACGATCATCTCGATTCAAAGCTTCGATTTTTCAAGGTAAGATTTTGATTCCATATCATTTTACAGTTTTCTATATGTGCGATACATGGTTTTTACGGAATAAATGTTATATCACGCTTCCGCTCATCCGTAAATTCCTTCAGATGTCCCATATGCCATTTCTCATCACACTTAAAACAAAGTCCCTTTTCCCTCCGGTTTTGCCACTCACTGTCACTCAATCGATGAACTTTAACTATAGGTTTCGCTACGGGCATTGGACTTGAGTTACGGGAGCTGGTCCCCGAAGATACAGTTCTTTGGGAAGCTATAGAGGGGGACCGAAAATAACTTGATGAACCACCAGTAGAATACACTTCTGAACTACCATTGCTGGGACAATAGGAATTAGACACAGAGGAACCGTACGTACCTTTGGACCCAAAGCTCACACCACTTCCTCTACTTTTCTGTCGGTTCTCACTCGCGAACTTTAACTTCTCTTCTAATTTTAATGATAACTCCATGGCATGCTCCAAGTTACGAGGCCCTAATAATCTCAACTCTGCTTTAATCTCCTCCTTCAAACCGTTAATGTATTGTCCCTTGGCGATTTCCTCAGGTACACCTACCAGTGGTGCCATTAATTCAATAAACCCACGCCTATACTCAACCACCCCTGTTGTTTGCTGATGATTTAACCATTGTTCATGGAGGCTACCCGCTGCTGTAGGCCGGAACTGTTGTAGCAACACATGTTTCATCTCTGGCTAACTCATAATCGGTCTTCTCCCATTCTCAAATTGGTACCACAGAAGAGCATCCCCATCCAACGCCACTACAGCCGCTTCCAGTCGTTCTTCCTCCGATAAGTTATAGAAAGCAAAGAATCTCTCCGCTCTCAAGATCCAACCATCCGGGTTATTTCCTTCAAATGATGGTAAATCCAGTTTTTTAAACTTCCAATTAGCTCCTCCCGAACACCCAGTGTGAACGTGTCCCCCCATTTCAAAACCGGTTCGACCCGACCCAAAAACTCCATCCTGAACCGACCCATACCCGCCTCCAAGACCCGACCCACACCCATGACCTCTACCCGACCCGATACCCGAACCTTCGGGTCGGTTTACAACCTCTTCTTCGTGGGTCAAACCCGATGGTCCTTTTCCTTGAGTGATTTGAGCACGGCGAACTGTCTCCATCATCAATCTTACCTCTTCCTGAAACCTCACTTGTTCCCCTTTCATCGACGACACCAAACCCTCATACTTCTCCCTCGATTTGGCCATCTTTTCTTCCATTCGCAGAGCTTGCAGATCTAACGATTTAGTGAGTTGGTCGATTAGCTTGTTCTGTAGATCTTGTGTGACGGCTTGAACGTCGACGGCAATTTGTTCCGCCAAACCCGTACGTAACTCACTAATCCCCTTCTCCAACAACTCGATACGATGCTGATTTGAAGGAGGCGCCCCCATACTAACCCGAATCGTCACGCTCTGATACCAATTTGCTAGATCTGAGCTCAATTACTTACAATATTCTACGACCAAACCACAATAATCGGCAATAATGACTTAATTGTATTGATAATGAACGGAATAATAAGGTAACGAAGGTCTACAACTTCCACAGCTTTTGAGAGGCTGGGTCTCTCCTGCCCACTCTTAACTTAACACAAAATATTCGATAAAACAACCCTAGACTCCCCTCTTGCACTTAACCCCCAATTCCTCCTGTAACAAAATTACTCTTTTACCCTGCTGCAAAAAAAAATAATAATCTTGGTACTCAGTACTGCAAAAAAAATATCTACAGTTGGACCATAAAATATATAAATTGGAACCACTAAATTTTATATAAAATAATAATCTATTTTATATTCAAATCAAGTAAGAAAAGTCACTTATATAATACAAATAGAATATAGTTAACTAATTATCATAGAATTATAAATGGATTATTGGTTTAAACCAAATACAATAGGTTTCCTGAATCAAATAGAATTCTCAATATAAAATTCGTAACTTTCTTTTCCTCCCAGTTTTTAGGAAGTTTCAATAGAATCTTAATCATTAAGTTATCACTGAATTAAAGAATATTTCATGAGGTTCATATAAGCTGTAAAATTGTTCAAATCTGAATATAAAACTGAATATAGAACTGAAGATATGATCATTAAAACAATAACGTCTTAAATTAAACAAAATAAGATAAAAATTTTAAATTGAATAAAGTTATTAATATAAAATTCGTAACTGTCTATTTCCCACAATTTTCAGATATTTTTAATGGAATCATAATTATTAAGTCATCACTAAATTAAAAAATATTTCTTGAGTTTTGTATAGGATTTAAATCTTCCAAATCTGATTTATAGATATGAAGATATGATCAAAACAGTAAGTAAAGTCTAATATCGAACCGTGAAATCCAACAAATTCATAAATTTTAAAAGGAATCGTTTAAAATTAGGAGAAAAAAGACAATTGCAGATTTTACATTTTAAATTCTATTTAATTTAGGAGATCTATGAATTTTTCATTATGAATTCTATTTAATTTAGAAGATCTATGAATTTTATTTTATGAATTCTATTTAATTTATGAGAACTATTTATATATGATTACATATATTTTATCTTATAACTTAAAATAAAATATATAATGATTGTAGGCGATGAGAATCGATCTCGAGACCTATGGTAGTACTTTTAATTAAACTCCCTTACTCTTATTATATATAGGATATAATTTCTCGAAGTTCGTATAGGCTGTAAAATCGTTCAAATCTAATTTATGGAACTAAATATATGAATAAAATAGTAAAGTCTTAAGTTAAACATAATATATTAGGTTTTTTAAATTGAATAAAATTATCAGTATAAAATTTGTAACTGTCCATTTATCTCAATTTTCAGATATTTTCAATAGAATCATAATTATTAAGACATCACTGAATTAAAGAATATAAGAATATTTCCTGAACTTCATATATTTTCAATATGATCAAAACAATAAGTGAAGTATTAGATCGAATTGTGAAATTCAACAAATTCATATATTTTAAAAGGAATCGTTTAGAAACATTTGAGAAAAGACAATTACGAATTTTACATTGTGAATTCTATTTAATTTAGGAGATCTACGAATTTTTCATTATGAATTCTATTTAATTTAGGAGATATACAAATTTTATATTATGAATTCTATTTAATTTAGGAGGTTTGTTTATATATAATTAATTATTTGAGTAATTTTTATATTCTACGACCAAACCACAATAATCGACAATAACGACTTAATTGTATTGATAATGAACGGAATAATAAGGTAACGAAGGTCTACAACTTCCACAGCTTTTGAGAGGCTGGGTCTCTCCTGCCCACTCTTAACTTAACACAAAATATTCGATAAAACAACCCTAGACTCCCCTCTTGCACTTAACCCCCAATTCCTCCTGTAACAAAATTACTCTTTTACCCTGCTGTTGGTTAATGACTCTTTTGCCCTCTGTTCTGTTTATTCACTGGTGCCGTTCGAGTATATGTAAATTTGATTGGCTGTTGGCCCCCACCTCTTGCACTATTCCTCAAAGTGGTCTTCCTATGAACCTTGGTGGAGTGCGTTCGTTGTGATTATCATCCTCATTTGGGATGGGTTGCATTCCAGGAATACGAACTAGGCTCTCGACATGGTAAAAGGATTCATCCCAAATTGGCCGAATAGCATTCAGTCCAATGCTATCAATGAGACAATCAGTTTTGAGGTCATATAAGAAAGAAGAATTCTGATCATGGTTCCACCCTGCAACTACAGTCTTTCCAGCATCCTCAAAGCAACGAAGTATGCATATATCTTTATTTTGCAGAGTAGTTGGGGCAGAAGTAGAGTATACATTAATCCAGGTGGTAGCACAGCTATTCTCATCATCTAGTGCATACACATGAAAAGTTTGGTTTGGTTTCTCACCGGGGGAATAAATTAGGAGGGCGAGTGAATCCATAAAATCGAAAGGATGGATACTAGTTTTTTTGTTCAGGACAATCTGTGGATACGGAATCTTCTTATACGAGCCAGTATGAGGATCAACGGAAGCAATAAAATGACTCTGAAAATTATCATAAAAAGGATCAACGGGAACATAATTCCTTGACCAATAGGGGACACCCTTGAGAATAAGGCTACAATTTGGTTGGGTGGTAAAAAATGAAATTTGAGGGTTGACGACTGACCAAGAATCCTGTTTAGCAGAGTAAACCTCAATACGAGATGTGGGGTAGGAGTAAGTGAGTAGAGAAGCGAGCCTAATGATCTTATAATCATTTGTGAGTGAATCAAAAGCCAAGCCAATGGATGCATAGCGATCATCATGATCATTGTTGTAAGGGGGGAGGTGAATAGGTTTCCAGTAATTGATGGCGGGGTTCCATAAAGCAACAAAACGAGTATGTGTTCTACAATAAGAGGACAGACAGATAATGCCGTTGATGGAACCAGAAACAACGCATTCTTTGAAACAGTCAGGAAAGTTGAAATTTTGTTGATAATCCAGTTTTCGACAGGCCCTTGGATTAATTTCGAAAAGAATACGGGGTTGGTGGTTGAGGCTAAACAAAGCTACGTACTTGCAAGCAAAGGACTGACTAAAACCAGGAAACACGACTAATTTTTGTTGAGTGCTGTTGCTGTGATCCAAGAGTTTTGTTGCAAATTGCGGATCAGTAATGAAAGCATTCCATGACTTGCAAACGCACCTTAAGCGCTCTAAAAATCGCACTGGAATTTTCATAAAAAATACCATCATCAACTCCTCCGGAAGAATGCCGGCTACATGATGAGTTATCATCGATTTTTTTCTCATAGATATAAAACCCTGTTGATTTACTCAAGGAAGAGAGGCAGAGTTATAACTTGGTAGTGTTGAGGGAGGGTTCGACAGTTAAGGCTGAGAACTTGGTAGAGTTTAGGGAGGGTTCGATAGTTTAATGATCATAATTGAGTATTTATATACTTTTTTCAGAGTTTCAAAGATATTGGTTTTGTATTCGTATTAGGAATTAGGATTTTAAAATCTCCTTTATCAGAGTTTCAATGGTCTAATTTGAAATTAGAAATCCTAATCCTGTTAGGTTTGTATTTGTATTAGAATTTATAGAACTCATTAAAACTCAGAAAAATTCTATTAGGATTATAATAGTTAATTTTAAAATTTCTGGTATTTAATAATTCTAATAGAAATTGTGTATATTCATGGTTATTACAATTGTCAAAATTAAAAAAAAAACCTATTTAATGATTATAAATATTTTAGTTACTAATATTATGATCACTTATAAATGACATAATTTTTGTCTATAATACTTCTTTTAGAAGACTAACAGCCTTGTTCCGGATGTTATTACTTTAACAAAGGTGGTGGAAATTTTATGCAGTAGAGGTCGTGCGTTGGAAGCTGTTGAGGTTGTAGAGACGGTGGAGAGAAAGGGAGGATTAGTTGATGTTGTGGCTTATAATACTTTGATTAAGGGATTCTCTAATTCAGGAAAAGTGAAAGTAGGACAGCGATTTGTAAAGGAGATGGAAAGAAAAGGTTGCCTACCAAATGCAGACACGTATAACATTTTAATCTCTTCAGCTTCTGATGTGTTTAATGAAATGAAGATAGTTGGGATAAACTGGAACTTCATCACATAGAGATCCAGAGATTACACAGAGTTTAGGGTTTCAAATCCTTGGGAGAGCAATATTTTTTGATTCAAAAAAAAAAAAAACAACTTAATAATACACACATAAAAAAAGGCCATTCCGTTACTAAGAGAGGTAGATGAAAACCATAAATCTTATGGTTGCGTACAACAGAGGGGAACTAACCTCCGCAGTTCACCAAGACAGGCCCAAAAAGAATACCCAATACTACATTATAACATCCTATTTAAAAAGAGTTAGGTTAGGGGGTTTGGTGGGTAGGAATCAGGAATGGTTCCTGATATGTTGTGTTTGGTTGGTGGTGGAATGAATATTATTGATTTAAAATATAAAATATTAATTAATGTAAAATAATAATTTAATTTAA
The DNA here is from genome assembly GCA_030848705.1 of Heracleum sosnowskyi. Classification (NCBI taxonomy): domain Eukaryota; kingdom Viridiplantae; phylum Streptophyta; class Magnoliopsida; order Apiales; family Apiaceae; genus Heracleum; species Heracleum sosnowskyi. The sequence goes on from CM061242.1 coordinate 74,558,179, forward strand.
TATTTAATATATTTAGTATTTAATTTAAAGTTTTAATATTTTTATTTAATATTTTATTAATTTTAAATATTTATTTAATTTAAATATTAAATTAATTTTTTAAATATTTTATATCAAACATATACATGTAATTGTATAAATAGAGATGAAAACAAAAAAAATAAAGTTGATTTCTCATATCCATGCTGCATACCCACCTCCCCTTGGGTATCAAAAACCCATACCTTATGGGTTTGAGGTATGAGTATCAATTTTTTTTTTCTCAACCAAACATCAGGTATGGGTTTGGGTTTGGAATGAACGAAACTCATGATACCAAAAGAGCACGAACCAAACGACCCCTTAGTGTATATAGGCTATAGCAGTAGCTTATCTAAATACATTAGATTTATTTTGTCTTAAGATTTTATCCTATATGGGAATTTAATAAAAAATTTATGAGAATTGTTTTATATTAAAATTTTATTGTTTTAAAATTATTTTTTATAAATGTTTATTTCATATATGGGGATGTATTTTAAAACTAATTCGTTATTAAATTCAAAAACAACAAAAAAATCTCAAGAAAAATTAAAAATAAATTATAAAAAAGTATAAGTAATGTAATTCAATAAATAAGTATTTCATACCTATAATTTTTATGAATTTTAAAAATATTGTATTATGATTAATTATGATTAATAGAACATTTGTAATGATAAAAAGAATAAAAATTTATAATATAGTAGGATTAAAAATAAAAATGTAAGTAATTAATAAAATATTAAAATATGTTCATATGTTTATATATAATTTATAATAAAACTAAACAATATATTAGTAAAGACAAAATAAATATAAATCGGAAAAATAATATCAAAATTAAAATATTAGATCGTAAATAATAAAATAATAAAATAAAATGTTAAAATATGGTAATTCTATCTAAAATAAATAAAAAGTAATTGATAAAATTATTTAATATTATCATAATATAAAATTTTAAAAGAATAATTATAATTGAAACTAAAACATGATGAAATATTTTTAAAAAATATTAAATAGAATTAAAATATAAGAAGTGCACGCAAAAATTCAAAATAAATTAAATAAAAAAATATACTATAAATATATATATTATAAATTATAAAATTAAAGATACAAAAAAATAAATATAATTAAATAGTAAGATATCCAAATAAATTTAAATATTCAATAGTAATGTTTTAATATAATATCAAACATATAAATTGAATTTAGTATATTGAAATAATAAAACTAAATTATAAGTAATCAATTTGTTAGGATTTATGGGTGATAGCTTTAAAGACAACTTAACTAGATTTTATCATACTTAGTTTTTACTAAGTAGAACATACTGTCACAAGCATAGTATGTTCTTGTAGCCAGAATAATTACTGTCATGTAATAATTGTATTTCTTGGAAGAAATTCATTCAATTGTTCAAGCCTCAAGAAGTGCATCAGGAGGACAGCAAGAATAAATGTTACTGTCATGACATTGACAGTAAGGTTACAAGCAGACAGCATGTTGCAAGTCACGACAGAATGTTTAAATTTGACAACAACATTGGCGGAAACCCAGAGACAGCAACTTTCATCCTGACAGCAAGTTTGGATATTCCTGACAGCAACTTTGGCGGGGAATTCATACTGTCAACCAAAGTACAATCCTTTGACAGCAAACTTGGCGGCAAAGGATACTGTCTAAAAAGGGAATCTTTGATTTGGGGATTTACCCAGTCAAACATGTGACAGATGAGATGTTCAAGAAACAGGCATGCTGCAGTATCCCAATATTGTAGTAGACCTGCAAAGACTACGACAGAAGCTTGAGAGATCACAAGATAAAGCTTACCAATCCAAGGTTATGACAAATCTACATCTACTGAGATTGTGTTAGCTTAAAATAGAATGTATCTAGGTTGCTTTTGTATGTACTGATAACTCTAACTACTTAGCAATTTAGGTAAGTCACATGGGTATACAAATTGTAAGGAGCTTTCACTTGAAAATGACAGCAGCTCCATCACCCGTGATTGATAGAGTAGATAGAACGAATTTGAATATAGATAGGACTATCTCTCATTCTGTAAAATGTGGAAAAACAACGAACAATTCTCAAGTACTCGAAGCTGGAGAAAACTCACTTTTCTCTAGGTTGTAGCAAAACTTTACAAAATAAATAAAACATTTATTTTGTGAGAATTACTTGTGTAAATCTACTTGTGTTTGCATTTCTTCTACTGATAAGTTAGAATCTTTATTATTGTTTTTGTGATAAAGATTTGAATTTATCAGTATTGCATTCAACCCCCCCTTCTGCAATACTAACCGGGACCAACAACTGGTATCAGAGCAAACAGATTGACATACAAATCTGAGATCATGGCGTACACGCAGAAGTCAAGTAGTATCAAGATCCCAGCTTTTGATAAAGAAAACTACAACATATGGAAAAGAAAGATCTTGTTATTTATCAAAGCTGAAAATCCACTATACATGGGAATCCTTGAGAATGACCCCTTTATTCCTCAAAAGGAAGTTCCAGCTGCTACAGTCGAAGGAGTGGTAATACCAGCACACTGGATTGCCAAGAGACCCTCTGAATTTCTTGATTCAGAAAAGGAGAAGGTAGCTCTGGATGATTATCTACAACTCATATTACTTGACTCTCTCACATTGGACAAAGCCATGTGTGGGAATGTCATTGGATGTAATTCTGCCAAGGAAATGTGGAACAAGATTGAGTTGTTGTGTGAAGGGAGTGAAGAGGTTAGAGAAAATCAAAGACAGATTCTTGTATCACAGTATGAAGCCTTTATGGCCAAGCTAGGAGAAGAGCTAACCATCATGTTTGAGAGGTTTAGCAAGTTGATAGCCGAGCTATAAATACATGGAAAGTTCTATGAGAAGAAGGAGATCAACATCAAGTTCTTGCTTACTCTTCCAGAGCATCTTGAGCATAGAGTTACAACCATTAGAGAAGGAAGAGATTTGAATAATGTTTCTCTTGAGACATTGTATGGTGTGCTTAAGTCATATGAACTTGAACTCTTTCAAAAGAGAGCCATACAAAGTGGAACAAAGGGAAAGATGGCAAATATGTCTGGTGCTCTTGTGGCTCATGAACCAACTGTCACTCTACCAAGTGAGTCACCTCACATTCCTCAACAGACTCCAGTGTCATCTCTGAAGATTGAGGAGGTAGTTGATGATGAAGAGAAAGTGGTGCTGAAGCTTAAGGATGTTGAAGATGAGGACTTTTACACTTTGGAAGAAATGGAAGGCATGGACAATCCAACCATGGCTTATATGGCTAAGAGGTTCAAGAATATAAGGTTCAGAAGAGACAAGCCATACAAGCCCCAGGGTCAATCTTCAAAGTTCAACAAAGGAAGCTCATCAAAAGCTACTGGCGGTGCTACTAAAGGTGGATACAAGACTGGACTGGTGGATAGATCGAAGTTCAGATGTTACAACTGCAATGAACTGGGTCATTTTGCTACAGAGTGCAGAAGTCCAAAACAGTTTCAAAGAATGGACAAAGGGTCTGGTAATCAATTCAAGAAAGGTCAAGGAAGAGCCTATGTGGCAGAAGGAAAGTGTTGGGATGAATATGATGATGAAGAGGATGAAGAGTATGTGAACCTAGCCCTCATGGCTAAATCAGATGATGAAGAATCAAGCTTCTCGAGTCAGGTACCATCACTTGTTTTACTTGATATGTCTAAAGATGATTACAAGCATACTATCAAAGAATTAAGTGCTGAAATGTTTAATATCCATACTAGTTTATCTACTGCAAATGAAGAAATTGCTAGATTAACTAAGTTAAATGAGTCACTTAAATATGAGAATGAGATGATGTTGCTTAAGACTAGTCCATTAGATTCTTTAGCTCAGGAAAATGCTAGACTTAAGAATGACTTAGTCTGTGCTAAAGAAGTAGAAGAATTTTTAAGGAAATAAATTTTTGAAAACGAATTTAGGATAAAAGCATTTAGAAATTCTTCTGTGTTAATGCAAGAGTACAATGAGAAACATACTGAAAATCAGAAAGTTGGAGTAGGTTTCGAATATGGTAGGAAACCTGGAAAGGAAGCTGTTGTTAATGATTGTTCAGATGATGTTGTTGTCAGACCTCATATCCTTAAAAATGTTCAAAAACCCATTTTCAAAAGCGTAGGGTTTATGTTTGATGAGGAAGCCTTACTTATCAAGCAACAACTTCTTGATGAGGATGAAAGGGCTGACAGCACATCTAATGAGGGAAAAGATATTGTCGAAATGTAACAGCCCCAAATCCGGGGTCAAGGATTTGGTCGTCATGTGGAAATTCTTATTAACAATTCACCTGTCAACAACATTAAATCCTCTATATTCATTGGATAATTGAAATACAATCATTGAGACCCCAACCATCATGAATCTTTTAGGTTATAGGGCTAGAAACAAGAACTAAAATCTTTACATTACTCACTGCATTACATCCATGGAATCAAATTACAATGTGTCTTACAAATCTTATCCCGTTAATATAGCTTCGTTGAGAAGTATTACAATGTGGCTTATTGGAGGCAGCTCTGCTTGCCCCTGAAGCAGCTGGCTTGTTCATTGGGCAATCCTTCTTCATATGGCCCTGACGTCCGCACTGGAAACAAGTGGTGCTGGTGTTGACACTAGGGGTAACCGTGGTACAATTAGTAGCATAGTGACCCATTAGTCCACACCTAAAACAAGTTATCTGTCTCTGACAGCATTCACCTAAATGCTTCCTCCCACAAGTTGTACATGCTGGTAATGGGGGTCGAGATTGATGGGTTTGGGATACTCCGGATGGGTTGCCGCTCTGGTTCACACTTGCACTCATAGGTCGCCGGAATCCCATATTCCTTCCAGGTAAGGAGGTTGCTCCTCGGTTAAACTTATTTGGGAAGCTCCCTCCTACTGAACCTCCACCCATACTTGTACTTTTCCTTTTCATCCCACCTTTCTCTTTTTCTCTCTGCATCTGATCACTTCTTGCTTCCACAATTGACGCTTTCTGTACTAGGGTGGCATAGTCTGTAATCTCAAAAACTGCCACGCGGTTCTGAATCCACTGCTTCAACCCCTGCTAAAATCTCCCTGCCCTCTTTTCATCGGTATCCACAAATTCTGGCACAAACCTGGATAGCTCGGTAAACTTGGCCTCATAATCGGGCACTGACAAGTTGTTCTGCTTCAGCTCCAAAAACTTGAGCTCCATCTGAGTCTTCATGAATCTTGGGAAGTACTTTTCCAAAAACAACTCCTTGAATCTTGCCCAAGTTATTATAGCATCTGTCTCCATGTTTTTCTTGGCCTCCCACCAGTAGTTGGCCTCTCCCTTCAAAAGGTAAGTAGCAAAAATAGTCTTATGCGCCTCCTCAATACTTAGAATCTCAAAGGACTTTTCCATTTCTTTTATCCAAGCTCTTGCCTCGACCGGGTCAGCTGATCCTTTGAATTCTGGGGGTTTGAGTGACTTAAAGGCTCTGAAAGCATTTGCCACAGTATTGTTGTTTACTTGGGGTGATGGTTGGGGATAACGATCCAAATTCTGCCTAAGCAGGTCCATAAACTGAACCATGGGGTTCTCGCCCTGGTTCTCCCCTTCGTGCTCAACCTCAGCTTCTTCTTCTTCATCCTCAAACTCCGCAGTGTAAAAAGTTTCATCTGCCTCCCCATACTGGGAGTCATCTTCCTCGTTATAATCCTCGTCTCTCTCCTCATTATACACAGGTTCCTCCCCAGGTTGGTTGTTGTAATAACCCTGATTTCTGTAGTCGGGAAAAATTTTCACTTTTAGTGAATAGTGTTTTTCATACGTGAATAGTGTTTTCATAAGATGAATAGTGATTTTGAGGATTAAGAAAATTTTTCATGCCACCTATGTACGAGACGTAGTATGGATATTCCGAAATTATATTAGTGATCTACGGAGTAAATAATTATATGCAAAGACTATCGGAATTCAGAAATTCTAATTTCTATTTTTGGGTAATATTTGATCGGGCAGTGAATCATATATTATTATATTCAAGAAATGAGATATTAAATTTGAGGGATTAAGGATTTAATATTTTGGAATTTTATTATATTGGATTTGAGGATTGGAACGAAAACCACTGAGACAGTGAAACGAACGTTCTAGAAACCGTTGAAACCTTACAATGAGATTAAGCGATTAAGCGAACGAATCATGAATTAAGGATTGAGATTATGACAAGATTTAATATTCTACATGATCATCAAGAGAATATTATATCCAAGAGATTTACAAAGGAGAAACCACTGAGACGATCACAGAAATCATACGATGGATCAAAAGACGAGAGAACTTTGAACGGAGCCCAAACAGAAGGCCCAAGGACATAGGGAAAGCCCAAATTTCGGCCCAACCACAAGACAAGGAGTTTATTTGAAGAGATTTAAGAGTAGAAGCCCCTTGGTGCAATAAGAAAAGGGAAGGAAGGACTTGGAGGCAATATGCATAAAGTTAAGGACTTGCTTGCAATTAAGGGTGGATAAAGGTAATCTAAGAGAACCAATAAGGAGATGACAACACATCAAGAGAAGATGAGGTTGAATAAATGGATAGATATTACAAGTATTATTCATGAAACACAAAAGCAAAACATCACCACCACCATTCTGCCAAGCAGGACAGCAGCAGAGTAAAACAGGCATAGCACCTTCAATGATTACTGGAATCTTGTGTTCTTTAGCTTGTTGGAAAGGTATTGAGATTCTCTACAACTCTTCTTTAGAAGCCTCGTCCAGAAAAGCATGGTAAGGCCTTCGTTTTTGCAGTTCTTTCCGCTGGTGAATAGTAACTCCGAATTACTAACTTTGTTTTCTTGATTTCTTTGGATCATCCAAGCTAGAGTAAGGCTAAATAAGGACCATACAAGGCTTAGAGAGTTCATACATACATCAAGGAAGGTATAAACCTCAACCTTACCTTTTGTATTTTGAGTTTATGATAAGTTTTACAGTTATATGCATGTTTAAGGCATGGATCTATGAGATGTGTAACAACCCCAAATCCAGGGTCAGGGATTTAGAGTAGTCACGATCCATTTACTCCTTGCCTTACCTGTATTACTTACAATGTACACAATTCAACAACTTATGACCCCACAATATATCTCACACACACACCTAGGTTAGAGTCTCAGAAACGACACAATACAACAACTGCGGAATAAACAACATTTATTACAATACCCAAATGTCCTTTGAATCTGTTATTGATACAACATCTAAGTATTGGTACATTACCACTATGTCTTCTGATGATTACAATATTCTCCTACCATTCACATCTATACATAAGATGAATACAAAAAGGCTGCAGTCTGATCTAGTTGGGTCGTACTACTCTCGGGATCACTGCTAGAGCTGTCTATGGAAATTCCTTGCGGGGTATGTGTTGTATCTTTGACATCCTGCTTCACTGCTCTATAATATATAAAACAATAGCAAGAGTGAGCAAATAGCTCAGCAAGGTAATGAAAGCATGGCATAACTCTGCCTATGAATTAACCCAGAATAAAGCGGGTATAAGACAATACTTGTCAAAATATCTCTATACCGAAAGTATTTCCTCATCGGAATATATTTCAAAACAGTACTATCGTAGTACCTCAAATATCACTTTCATAATATCTCTGCAAACTTTTACTATACTATGAACAAAGTTCTAGTATTTTATAAAAGGATGAGGTTTCAAAGTAAATCAATATACCCATTTTTGTAGGAAGTATCTGCTATATAAGTATAAGCATAATATTATCATATAACTCAAAAGATGAAGTTATAAGGTGATCCAATATAAACAACCCCCTTATCATAACTCAGGTTATGTAAGGTATCCACAGAGTCATATAATATAAAAGATGACGTTACAAGGTGATTTCTTGTAACATCAGTTTTGAACACTTTTCAAACCCTGCCAACATGATCGATATGTTTTCTTGATCCATGTTGCAGAAAATATCCAGTTGGAATGATGAACTAATACTGGAGCATTCGCGCGCCGGATCTCCCAACACGCGATGATCAGTCGCAGTTGTACATCCCAATAGTTTCTACATGTAGATGGAAAATCGGACTTTCACTGATGGACTGTCCCACAGCCTCTTACACAGATTTTCAATGATGGACTATCCCACAGCCTCTTACACAAATTTTTAATGATGGACTGTCCCACAGCCTCTTACACAAATTTTTAATGATGGACTGTCCCACAACCTCTTACACAGATACTCCTAGTTCGAATAAGATCCATGACTCTGAAACGTAAAGCTTGTCCCCCCTTTCCTCAAGTACAATACTTGTTGACACGACTCCACAAAGTAGTCGTCTAGGTGGAAAGGAAGAACTCACCAATATTTTCCAAGCTGTTGCTTGTTAATGGATATAACTTGTTCCATCAATCTTACCCCTCGAGTGTTGAGGGAGTAACCAGAGTCATCATGACTCATAATACTGGATTGAAAACAATTTTATTACAATATTTCATGACTCAGAAGTCAAAATAAAGTAAAAATCTCTCAAGTAAGGCTCCCCAGTTTTGAAAGAAAACGACGCCTTTACCGGCTAGAAGTTGATAAAAATAGTCATCGGGACCTTGACTCATTCTTATAATACTTTTTAGGAAATCTCAACATTGTTTATAATAATTCCACAAGTCAGAAAATATCTGAAAATGATTTTACTAAAGCTCAGAAATATTTCTATAATTATTGAAGTCAAATATGCTTTTAAATAATATAAATTATTATTAATCTAGTTTAAAAGTACTTAATAAATATTCAAATAATATTTATTAATCAAAATATTTAAAGAATAATTGATCACAATTAATCCTCGAATGAATATTCAAAAAATAATATTCATTAAATAAATAGAACCTTAAATGAATATTCCAAAATAATATTCATTAATTAAATAAAACTTTAAATGAATATTACAAAATAATATTCACTAAATAAATAAATCCTTAAATGAATATTCCAAAATAATATTCATTGAATAAATAATCATTGAATAATATTTATCCGATATCTATTACGGAAAAATAATCTTTAAGATATACAGAAAATATATCGATTCCCGGTCTAAAGGATAAGAATCATACGCCCTTACACTAAGGGCATTTGTAAAACCCGGCTTATAACTAATATCCCATATCTAGTTTATAAGCCAATAATCAAATCATACTCAAATAATAAACTTCGAATGAGGTAATATTCAAATAACATTCCTCACATCATTTCCAAGTAATTAATACTTTCTGGAAATATAAATAATGTTTAGTAATAACAATCCTCAAAATACATAGTATTCTGCCGCTGGAATCCCTCCGGGTTTCCACGGCTATCTACATATCTCAAAATACCGACTCCCGGTCTAGAGTCGAAAACAAGGAATATGCTCTTATCTCTAGAGCTACAAGGTATACAGGTTCATAATTACTTAACTCAAAAGATCGTATATAATCCAAAGGTCAAATTCTATTTCCATAGGAAATAAGATATATCGCAAAACTGTACAACTTTATACATGGCAAAAGCAGTTTTATATAATCAATACTTCAAAGTATAGATTTAGAAAACTTGCCTGATGCTCGAGAAGTGATAGGGTTCGCGACCATGTCGGACAATCTAGACAATAGTCAAAGAAAACATACGGTTAATCCCCTGGATAACCCACTTATACATCAATGCTTAAACACGTAAGCGAAACACAACCAAGGTATTACTAGCTCGCTTTAGGCTCATACTAAGTCCATGTTAATCGATAAATGCTTAAGTCGAAGGTTCGCTTAAGAAATCGGATCTCGTTTGCCCGTTTTACTAAGTGGTTTTCAAAGTTATAACCAAGTGCTTTTCTAAGGGGTTCCTTTGCACTTAACCTTAATTCGAACATTTTTATAAAATCCAAAAATAATTATTTTGACATGAGGTCTTCTCTCATATTTTCACCATGATCTCTAGTATTTAATTATCAAGATTCGCAACCGAATATCTCATTTTAAAGGGGTTCAATTGAAGTTACGAACTCACGCTTACGCTTACGAACCACTTTTACGAATTTCGCGATTTCTCCTAAACCGTAAATCATAACGCTACGATTCTTTCGCCAAAATGACCTATGAATCAAAATCTAGCAGTTTATGGCAGTGGTGACTTCAGGTCAGAAGTTCAAGGTCTCAGGTATGGACTGTTTTAAAGGTCTCACAAAAATTCGGCATTACGACGGCTATAAATCGAATAATTCCCAAAATTAAACACCCCAAATAATCATTCAATCCACAACCAACACTCATGGACGCTATTTATCATCTCCCTCACTGTCTCAACAGATCTTGGAGCTACAAAACTCATTTTAACATCTAACAAAGCTCATCTCATAGATCCATGCCTTAAACATGCATATAACTCTAAAACTTATCATAAACTCAAAATACAAAAGGTAAGGTTGAGGTTTATACCTTCCTTGATGTATGTATGAACTCTCTAAGCCTTGTATGGTCCTTATTTAGCCTTACTCTAGCTTGGATGATCCAAAGAAATCAAGAAAACAAAGTTAGTAATTCGGAGTTACTATTCACCAGCGGAAAGAACTGCAAAAACGAAGACCTTACCATGCTTTTCTGGACGAGGATTCTAAAGAAGAGTTGTAGAGCATCTCAATACCTTTCCAACAAGATAAAGAACACAATATTTCATTGAGAAACGAAGGCTCTACACTCAAATTACCGAGCTGTTCTCTGTTTTGGCAGTGGAGAGTGTTTTGTGTTTTGCTTGCTACTTTCTTTCCTAATGACTTGTAATGTTTGTATCTCATCTGATATTATCCCTTTACACCAGCTCCCTTATCTCTTAATTAAGTGTGTTTGAAGTCCAACAATCAAAACACTCCTTGTTTAGCTTCTTTTAGAAGATTATCCACTTGGTTGTGTGTTTACTAGTCTAACCTTGCCCTTTCACTCTATTTGCTCTTCTAGCCTTGCCCCTTCAACATTTCCATGAGCCACTCACTTATTGTACTTGAAATACAGCTCCATGAAGTGCTTGGGCCGTGCATGGGCTTACTCCCATGGTCTTGGGCCTTTTGTTTGGGCTTGGTGCAAAGTTCTCTCGTCATTTGATTCATCGAATGATTTCTGTGATCGCCTCGGTGGTTTTTCTCTTTTAAATCTCTTGGATATATATATCCTCTCCCACATTATATTAATGTGTTGGGGTGGTTCTAAACCTCAAGAAGATATTAAATCCAATATCCTTTGTATATTCTCTTTATCTCAGAATTTGCTCTCCCGGTTTCTAAAGTGTTCTCGAACTCGTTTGCATTCTCTTTGCTCTAGGATTATATTCTCAATCCTCTTTCCCTCTCATAATATATCCTTCCTTGGACTTTTAATATTTAATATCCTCCACCAATAATCCAATTATTATATTCCTGACTCCCCTGTTAAAGTTAGAATGAAACAAAGTTTGGATTCTCTCTGTACTTCCCTAGTTCATACTTGGTTTTCTCATTCCTCAACTCCTTTATGATGTACTCTAGTTCACTTATCAACTCCCCTCTAGGGTATATCAACTCATTTCTTGGACGATAGATTATTCTTATCTATGTTGTCAACCACTGAATTGCACTGTTTAGAAAATACACATATACATCGGGATCATTATACATAGAAATATCCATTCACTACCATCACTGCTCATTGAAATCACTATTCATTGGTGCACTTCATCATAATAAGAAAATTTTTAATTCTACCGAAAATTTGGGTTCATACAAGATGAGCTTTGTTAGATGTTAAAATGAGTTTTGTAGCTCCAAGACCTGTTGAGACAGTGAGGGAGATGATAAATAGTGTCCATGAGTGTTGGTTGTGGATTGAATGATTATTTGGGGTGTTTGATTTTGGGATTATTCGATTTATAGCCGTCGTAATGACGAATTTTTGTTAAGTGCTTAAGACAGTAGCCACCCGAGACATGTAACCCCTTAAAATATTGAACCACTTCCTAGAACTTGTAGATCTTGTTTCATAGATCATTTTGGCGAAAGAATCGTAGCGTTCTGATTTACGGTTTAGGAGAAATCGCGAAATTCGTAAAAGCGGTTCGTAAGTGTAATCGTGAGTTCGTAACTTCAATTGAACCCCTTTAAAATGAGATATTCGGTTGCGAATCTTGATAATTAAATACTAGAGATCATGATGAAGATATGAGAGAAGACCTCATGTCAAAAGAATTATTTTTGGATTTTATAAAAATGTTCGAATTAAGGTTAAGTGCAAAGGAACCCCTTAGAGAAGCACTTGGTTATAACTTTGAAAACCACTTAGTAAAACGGGCAAACGAGATCCGATTTCTTAAGCGAACCTTCGAATTAAGCATTTGTCGATTAACATGGACTTAGTATGAGCCAAAAGCGAGCTAGTAATACCTTGGTTGTGTTTCGCTTACGTGTTTAAGCGTTGATGTATAAGTGGGTTATCCAGGGGATTAACCGTATGTTTTTTTTGACTATTGTCTAGATTGTCCGACATGGTCGCGAACCCTATCACTTCTCAAGCATCAGGAAAGTTTTCTAAATCTATACTTTGAAGTATTGATTATATAAAACTGCTTTTGCCATGAATAAAGTTGTACAGTTTTGCGATTTATCTTATTTCCTGTTGAAATAGAATTTGACATTTGGATTATATACGATCTTTTGGAGTTAAGTAATTATGAACCGGTATACCTTGTAGCTCTAGAGATAAGAGCATATTCATTATTTTCGACTCTAGACCGGGAGTCGGTATTTTGAGATACGTAGATAACCGTGGAAACCGGAGGGATTCCAGCGGCAGAATACTATGTATTTTGAGAATTGTTATTACTAAACATTATTATATTTCCAGAAAGTATTAATTACTTGGAAATGATGTGAGCAATGTTATTTGAATATTACCTCATTCGAAGGTTATTATTTGAATATGATTCGATTATTGGCTTATAAACTAGATATGGGATATTAGTTATAAGCCGGGTTTTGCAAATGCCCTTAGTGTAAGGGCGTATGATTCTTATCCTTTAGACCGGGAGTCGATATATTTTCTGTATATCTTAAAGATTATTTTTCCGATATAGATATCGGATAAATATTATTCAATGATTATTTATTCAATGAATATTATTTTGGAATATTCATTTAAGGATTTATTTAATTAATGAATATCATTTTGTAATATTCATTTAAAGTTTTATTTAATTAATGAATATTATTTTGGAATATTCATTTAAGGTTCTATTTATTTAATGAATATTATTTTTGTATATTCATTCGAGGGTTAATTGTGATCAATTATTCTTTAAACATTTTGATTAATAAATATTATTTGAATATTTATTAAGTACTTTTAAACTGGATTAATAATAATTTATATTTTTTAAAAGCATATTTGACTTCAATAAGTATGGAGTATATTTCTGAGTTTTATTAAGGTTATCTTGAATACTTTCTGACTTCTGAAATTTCTATAAACAATGTTGAGAACCTATTCTATTTTGCTTAACAAAGTTTTTCCAAAAGTATTACAAGTATTATCCAGGTTTCCCTGATGGTTTTAAATCAACTTCCAGCCAGTAATGGCGTCGTCTTTCCTTCAAAACTGGGAAACCCTATTTGTGGAACTCTATTTTATTTGACTTCTGAGTCATGAAATATTATAATAAAATTGTTTTCAATCCAGTTATTATGAGTCATGATGACTCTGGTTACTCCTTCAACACTCGAGGGGTAAGATTGATGGAATAAGTTATATCCATTAACAAGCAGCAGCTTGGGAAATATTGGTGAGTTTTTCCTTTCCACCTAGACGACTACTTTGTGGAGTCGAGTCAACAAGTATTATACTTGGGGAAAGGGGAAACAAGCTTTACGTTTCAGAGTCATGGATCTTATTCGAACTAGGAGTTGGCGTAAGTGATCTAGTCGCGCTGATCCAGCCCTTTTATTATTGGCCCAAATGGCCCGGAAGTTCAAGAAGACGGTAGACAAGTAAATCCGTCAGACCTTCCATCTATATGTAGAAATGATTGGGATGTACAACTGCGATTGATCATCGTGTGTTGGGACATCCGGTGCGTGAATGCTCCAGTATTAGTTCATCCTTATCCAATTATGGATATTTCTGCAACATGTACTGAAGGGTTTGCCGGTCATGTTGGCAGGGTCAAACATGTACTGAAGGGTTTGCCGGTCATGTTGACATGGTCTTAAAAGTGTTCAAAACTGGCGTTACAATAACTTCCCTTATAACTTTCCCATTTAAGTTATATGCTGGTACTCTGCTTATGATTTTAATATAGCAGATATGAATTTTACGAGAAAGGTTATATTGGTTTACTTTGAAACCTCATCCTTTTATAAAATACTAGAACTTTGTTCATAGTATAGTAAAAGTTTGCAGAGATATTATAAATTGGTATTTGAAGTACTATGATAGTACTGTTTTTGGAATATATTCCGATAAGGAAGTATATTCAGTATTGAGATAATTTGATAATGATTGTCCTATACAAGTTTGATATTGGGTATCAACATAAGGCAGATGTAAGCCATTCTACCATTACCTTGCTGAGCTTTAGCTCACTCTTGCAATTATTTTATATTATATAGCAGCGAAGCAGGATGTCCAGGATATAACTCATACCCCGCAAGGAGTTTTCGTAGACAGTTGCTATCAGTGACCCCGAAAGCAATACGAACCAGTCGGATCAGGCTGCAGCTTTTTGTATTCATCGTATGTATAGATGTGAATGGTATGAGAGGATTGTAATCATCAGAAGACTTAGTTGGTAATGTACCATTATTTAGATGATGTACCAATAACAGATTCTAAAGACATTTGGGTATTGTAATAAAAAGATTTGTTATTCCGCAGTTGTTGTTTTGTATCGTTTCTGAGACTCTAACCTGTATGTGTGTGTGTGTGTGTGAGAGATATATATTGTGGGGTCATAAGCAGTTGAATTGTGTGCATTTCGAGTAATACAGGTAAGGCAAGGAGTAAATGGATTGTGACTACTCTAAATCCCTGACCCCGGATTTGGGGATGTTACAGAAATGGTATCAGAGAATTAGGTTACATTCCTCAGAAATGATAGGAGATCGAGTCTTAGAATACCCTTAAGGATAATGATAATACCTAGAGCTCATATCAAGTTCGTAGTCGGGTTAGAGGACATGACCCTTACTGTTTGGAATGAAGCCCGAGAGGGGACTTCTTCTAGGGAACCATGTTTAGGACTTCATGGTTAGTAACCTTGGTCCGTATGGGTTATGGATGGATGGGATTCTGAGATACCAGACCCCGAGGCCTTCGAGTAGGCATATGCTGATGCGCTCCTTGAGATGGACGCCGACCCGATGAAGGAGGATCTAGAGGAGGACCCCATAGAGGGTCAAGGGAAGAATCTTGTAGAGAGCGAGCTGGTTGATAAAGATGTGATATGTATACTTGAGAACCGGAAGAGTCCTTAAAGATTGATTAACGAGACGAGAACTTTGAGTCGGTTATGATTCATCAGGAGGTATGATGAAGAGAATAGAATGGAGTATTAAGAACAGATAAGATAAAGGTGGTATCAACTGTTATCCACAACTGGACCGTCGGGAACTTGGCTGTTGATTTGATTAAAGTAAATGCAAGGACAAATGAGTTGAGGGCCCAGCTGGCGGCCGAGGAGGAAAATTGCGAGGATAGAACTGAGAGGCCGGAATCAGATCGAGGCATTGCCAGTTTTGATGAATGTCTAGTTATATAGTAATGTTTCTTTTTGAGTTGGTGGTTAAGTCAACTGACTATTGGTAATATCGACTATTCGGATGTATATGTATCAGGAAGATATGGCATGTTTCAGTTTGAAACTTTTGATTTCCCTTATATGGGATGTATATATTTGGTTCATTTCCAAGTGGTTAAACTTCCAACTTTATGTCGATTATTCCGTTATGATAACTGCTTACGATTCTACCTGTTTGGATGTTCATAGAATTGTTCTTCAGGTTTCGAAGTTGATTTCCTAGTATTATCAGTGAGTAAATAGACTGACCAAATTTCCCTGACCTGATTTAGAAAAGAGATTCAACAAATTTTGGTAAACCATGTCTTTCTGATTATCAGAGAATGTCACCGAAGAGAGTGGGAACTAGAGTAAACCCTGTGGATTGAGTAAGGTAGCCGCTATATGGACCGATGGACAGACCCTGATGGTTGCAATTGATTGTAGAAATATAATGATAAAGTTGAGGTTGGATGGTAAAGGCGAAATATAATTAAGAACCAAGACGGACTGAGCAGTTCCGGGATTGACTTAAATGAAAAGACTAGTATTCAAAAAGTGTAAAGCTTGTGTAGCACCCGGGAGGGTTATGAGAAAAGGAATATCGGATATAAAGATGATTGAAATAGATACGGGATTTAAGCATATATTTTTTAGCTATCTTCCGAATTACCTCCTATTTAGAGTATGGAACTCGTCATTACTAGGAGTAGCATCAATATCGAAGGATTCCTATGGAATGGAACGCTTGCTTAAGATGCTTGAGCCGATTTGGATAAAACTCTTTACGCTTATAAACGTTGATGGTTGAATCTTTGGCGACTAGTACGAGTCGGTGATGACGTAAGTTATCGAGCACTCTAAGATGTGCATCGAGAAGAAAACTTTAGAATCGAACGATTATCAGTCAGATGAGCCGACATTTAAGGCAGCCATAGAGACCTTGGCAGTACCTCCCCATTTGTGAATCGTTTTGATTACCTCCCCAATCTGTAAATTATTTGATATCTCTCCAAGCGAGAACTTCTTTATATGGAATATATTCCTCTTCTAAGTTATACTGTCATACTTGTGTTCACCCGTACTGGGTTCAATTGTGATAGAGACTGTCATGATACCTACTTTCAGGTTTCTGAAGTCCTGTCAAATGATGTTATTCAAACTTCCACTTTCCTTCAATAATGAATAATCCTATGGTGATACAACACCACTGGCTTGTTATATATACCAGTATCTTTGGTTATCCTTTTCTTTCGAAATCGCACCTTGGAATTTTCTCCAAGGTGTCCCTTTGAGAGTTATTTGTCGAAAAATGATAATTTATTACCTCGATTTCGAATTGCTTTATATTTCTCTACTTCCACTGAGACGAACAACCCTAGTCTTATAGGGGCCACAAGGATTATCTGTCTGTGTGATAGAAGTCTGATGGGATGCCATCACTTGTGTGTTGTGAAATACAAGAAGGCTAATTACCTTTAGTAATGTCTTAACTGAGACACGCAACGTTAGTTCTTTTGATCATATTGATCTCTCAGTAAATTCTTTTATCTCAAATGAGGTTATTTCAAAACTCATAATCTTACGATCACCATTGTGTGACATTTGTCTTGATATGGCAGCTATCTTTTCAGAGCTCCATGATTCTTGTTATCTCTAATGAGTTCCAAGGGGATGCCAACCAGGTCAGATAAGCGAAATTCGTTGTTGTAGATTAAATTCGCAATGGAATCGTCGAGGACAAGAACGAGTCCCAAAATGATTAGTATATCAGTGACATATCAATGGAACCAGTTCACTCTTTCTCAAGATGTTATGCTAATGGAAAGTTGGTCAAACCATATTTGAAAGGAATGACGATGTGATACGAAACTGGAATGACAGCGATATCCGATAAAGACACCATAGTTGAATTGAGGTTATGTAAAATGTAACAACCCCAAATCCGGGGTCAGGGATTTGGTCATCACGCGGAAATCCATATTAACAAATCACCTGTTTAACAACATTAATCCATATGGAATCTTTGAATACCAGAAATACATCCATTAAGACCCCAACCATCAAGAATCTTTTAGATTATAGGGCTAGAAACAAGAACTTAAATCTTTACATACTCACTGTATTACATCCATTGAATCCAATCACATGGTCTTACAAATCTTTTCCAGCTAGTATAACTTCGTTGAGAAGTATACCAGCAACTAGTTCTACTCTATACAATGTGTTATATATATTACACATCAATAACTCTGTATGTAACTTACCCCGGTCATAGTTGTGCTGGATCCTACTATCTGCACAAGAATATGCTGCCTGCTTTATCCGAGCTATGCAGATAAGCCTCCTCTGTCTACCTCTTGCTGAAAGTCTATATATATATATATAAAACAAGCAAGTATGAGCGAAAGAATTGCTCAGCAAGTGGTTACTATAGTTTAACAAAACTCTCCCATCATACTCATGGGGTTTTCAAAATCCAACAGATACTTAATATCATTAATAAAATATCTGTAACCAAGAAACCTCAATAGGGAAAGTATAATGATTAAAATAATCATTAAATGAACAAGATAAGTTCATAATCACAATATAATCCCTTACGTCAAAATATCTGCTATAATCAGAATATAAGCAGAAAATCACTATACATCATCATATATCTGATATCTTTATCGCAATATGAACCAGTTTCTTGTCTTTTATAAAAGGATGAGGTTTCAAAGTACACCAATAACCTTTTCGTAAAATCACATCTGCTATATCAACCATAAGCAGAATATCAATATATAACTTAAAAGATGAAGTTATAAGGAAGGTTATTGTAACATCAGTTTTAAACATTTTTCCAGACCCTGCCAACATGACCGGTAAACCCTTCAGTACATGTTACAGAAATATTCACACTTGGATGATGAACCAATATTGGAGTATGTCACGCCAGGGCCACGACCTTATGATGATCAGTCATAAGTCATGCGCCCACAAGATTTGTTTCTCTACATGTAGAAGGAAGGGTGTATGAATCACCATCATACATCGTGTCTCCCCGCCAAATGGTTAGGCATAGTTGGGATCGGCGCCACTCGGACCCCATTTAATAATGATGGACTGCACCTCAGCCTCTTACATGATTATTAGCGATAATGATGGACTGCACCTCAGCCTCTTACACGATTATCAGTGATGGGCTGATTCCCAACCTCATACAAAATACTCCTAGTTCGAGTAAATCCATGACTCTGAAACGTAAATCTTGTTTCCCCTTTCCCCCAAGTATAATACTTGTTGACTCGACTCCACAAGGTAGTCGTCTAAGTGGAAAGGAAAAACTCACCAATATTTCCCAAGCTGTTGCTTGTTAATGGATATAACTTGCTACATCAATCTTACCCCTCGAGCGTTGAGGAAGTAACCAGAGTCATCATGACTCATAATAACTGAGTTGAAAATAATTCTTCTTTCGAAATCCTTGACTCAAAAGTCAAATAAAAATCGAATCCCTTAAGTAAGGTTCCCCAGTTTTGAAGGAAAAACGACGCCCTTGCAGGCCAGGAGTTGATTTGAAATCATGGGGACCTGAACAGTATACTTATAATATTTTTCTAGAAATCTTTGTTAAGTAAAATAGAATAGGTTCTCAACATAGTTTATAGAAATCCAGAAGTCAGAAAGTATACAAATACTATTAATAAGACTCAGAAATATACTTCATAATTATTGAAGTCAAATATGCATTTATATACATTAACTATTCCATCTATATTAGAAGTATTTAATAAATATTCAAATAATATTTATTAAATCAAGATATTTGAAGAATATAGTTTAACAAGATAATTACGATAAAACCTCGAATTGAATCTTGGAAATAATATTCAATAAATAAATAATCTTTAAAAGATAATAAGAAAAAACTTTAAATGAGTATTTGGGAGAATATCCGTTAAGTACATAATCAATAAATGATAATTGGAAAAGCCTTGAAATGAATATTCAAAATAATATTCATTTAGTACATAAATAGTAGGTGATATGAAATCATACTTTAATAAATATTTGAAATGATATTCTCCACGTAAATATAATCCTCGAATGATTTCCAGGTAATATATACTCCCGGAAATATAAATAACATTACTAAATAACATTCCTCAGAATACTTAGTGCTCTGTCGCTGGAATCCCTCCTGGTTTCCACGACTATCTATATATCTCAAAATACCGACTCCCGGTCTAGAGTCGAAAACAAATAAGTATGCTCCTATCTCCAGAGCTACAAGATACACCGGTTCATGATTACTTATCTCAAAACTTATGTGTAAATATGAAAGCCAACTTTACATCACACCATATCAGTAGTTATAGCAAAACTGTATAACTCTATCTATGTAGCACAACAGTAATATAGAACCAATACTACAAAGTATGGTTTAGAACACTTGCCTGGTACTTCAGCTATGATAAAGCTCGCGATGATGTCGGTCAATCTAGACAAAATCAAAGAAAGTCATGCGGTTAATCCCCTGGATGACCATTTACAACTCAAGGGTTAAACATATAACAAACACAACCAAAGCATTACTTGCTCGCTCTAGCGTCATACTAAGTCCATGTTGGTCGTCTAATACTTATGTCATAAGTTTGGTTCGAAATTCTTTTGCAATTCCAAGTTATACTTAACCATTTGAAATCTTGGTTTCTAAGTCTCGTTTTCAGTGGTTCTCGTTTGCACGACCTCGACTTAAACTTTTCTGTAAAATCAACCGATTACTCTTTCGAGGTGATTTCTTCGCACACATAAACCTTATGATGTCTAGTATTTAATTACCAAGATTCGCAACCGAATATCTTATTATAAAGGGGTCCAATTGGAGTTACGAACTCATGCTTACGAACCGCTTTTACGAATTTCGCGATTTCTCCTAAACCGTAAATGGAAATGCTACGATTCTTTCGCCAAAATGATCTATGAATCAAGATCTACAAGTTCTAGGCAGTGGTTCAACATTTTAAGAAGTTATATGGTTCGGGTGGCTACTGACTTAAGGGCTAACAACAATTCGTCATTACGACGGCTATAAATCGAATAATCCAAAAATCCAAATACTCCAAATATCATACTATCCACTCCAAACAACTCATACATGTTATTTAACATCCAAATAAGTTTTACCACTGCCAAGACCCCCATGGAAACCATTTTGACAAAAATCAAAGCCCAATCATAGATCTAAGATCCTAAACATGCACCAAATCGCTATATCTCATCTAAATCATCAAAACTCAAAGTAAGAGCTAGGGTTTCAAAAGAGGGTTACCTTCCTTGATGCTTGTATGACCTTAATAAACTTTGATTAGCCCTTAACTAGCCTTGAACAAGCTTGGATGATCCAAAGAAAACAAGAAAACAAGTTAATAATCTCGGAGTTACTATTCATCAGTGGAAAGAACTGCCAAAACGAAGGTCTTACCATGCTTTTCTGGACGAGGCTACTAAAGAAGAGTTGTAGAACATCTCCATACCTTTCCAACAAGCTATAGATCGCCCGATTCCAGTGAGAAATGAAGGCTCTATGGCTGTTTTACTGAACTGGGCAGAATGGTTTTGTTTTGTGTTTGGTTTTGTGGTGGTTGTATAATGCATGTATCTATCCCTTTTTATTCAACCTTATCTACTCTATGCCACATGTCAACATCCCATTGGATCTTTAGTTTGCCTTATCCACTTAAATTGCTCACAAGTCCTTTTCCTTTTTGCATCCAAGTCCTTATCTCTTGTTCTTTGCACTTTGGTCCCTCTATTTGTTTTTCTCTTACACCGCTTCGATTTCTTTGTCGTTTCTTGAATAAAATTAATACGTTACAACTCATACGTTGCATTATATTAATCTACTGTCCAAATTCCTTAATACGACAATAATTCCAACATTCCTTATTTATTCTTTTCATCTCCATAAAGTAGCTTTAATAAAGTAGCTTTAATAAAGTAGCTTTAATAAAGTAGCTTTATCACAACCAATCATCTTGTGCCACTTGTTGGCTCCTTGTTAATGCTTATCCTTGAATTTTGCAAGAGAGTCCTTAGCTTTATGTATATTGCCTCCAAGTCCTTCCTTCCCTTTTCTTATTTGCACCAAGGGGCTTCCACTCTTTCTATTTAAATAAAATCAATATGTTACACTTATACGTTGCATCTTATTACTCTAGTGTGGCACAATCCCTTGAACGAATATTAATCCAATACTCCTTGTTTATTCTCTTTATTCCTTATTTTCAGAAAATGTTCTCTTGCTCTCGCGAATACTATTAATCTCTTTTAACAGAGTTATCCAACTCTTAACAGATATCGATTTGGATGACATGAGAATAACTCTTAACTCTCCTTTATGAGAAGATAGATTATTCTTATCTATATCATCAAGTCAATCTCATCATTAATTGGGTACTCATTCATACTGAAATCCTTATCCAATAAATACTTGTTTCTTAAATCCATCAATACCTTGTGGTCACCACCACTATTCACTTACACATCAACCCATAATAAAAAGTTTTAATTCTACCGAAAATTTGGGTTGTTACAGAAAAGTTGTGTATGAATGGATATTTACTGTATAAGGATTTCAGTGTGAATGTGTACTCTATAAATGGTGTGATTGGTTTGATAATCTAGATAAGAATAATCTATCGTCTTGGAAGTGAATTATGATATCTTAAGAAAGGAAGTTATTCTCATGTCATCCAAATCGATATCTATTAAGAGTCAGAGAACTCTATAGAAAGAGATTAAGAGTATTCGGGAAAGTGCGAGAACATTTTTTTTTGCAAGAACAAGAAATAAAGAGAGAATAAACTAGGAATGTTGGAGTTAATATTGGATTAAGGGATTGTAGCACAGTGGAGTAATAAAATGCAACGTATAAGTTGTTATTATATGGATTGAGGACATCTTGATATATTCAAAGACAGAAAAAGAGCATGATGAGCATTTAAGAATTTTCTTAGAGGTATTACGAGAAGAACAGTTGTATGCCAAATTTCAAAGTGTGAATTCTGTCTTAAGGAAGCCCAATTTCTAGGACATGTGGTTAGTATCCCGGGAGTATTAGTGGATCCCGCTAAGATAGAGGCTGTTTCAAATTGGGAGAGACCAACTACACCCATAGAGGTGAGGGGTTTATAGGCCTGACAGGCTATTATAGGAGATTCGTGCAGGACTTTGCTAAGATAGCAGTACCGTTGACATGACTTACGAGAAAGACTGAGAAGTTGGAATGGACTCCTAAGTGTGAGGAGAGTTTCCAAGAGTTGAAAAAGAGGTGGTGTCAATCCTGTGTTGGCCCAACCAGATGTTAAGGAAGACTTTGTGGTATATAGTGTTGCATCTCATAAAGGTTTAGGTTGTGTACTTATGCAGCACGGTAAAGTAATTGTGTATATATTCAGACAGCCAAAAGAGTAAGAGACGAGATACCTCACCCATGATTTGGAATGAGTAGCGATAGTTTCGCCTAAAAGATTTGGAGACGTTATTTATATGGAGAAAGAAGTGAGAATGATATGGACCATAAGAGCCTCAAGTATATATTATGCAGAAGGAACTGCATATGTGACAAACCAGACAACATTCCCCGCAAATAAATTCCCCAAAAGACTCGCCTTTCTTTCAGAGAGAAAGAGAAAGAGGAGGGAGAGGAGAGATAAGATAATAAAGAATGACTGGATACAGGAGATAAGAGGGCTTCCTGTAAAATGATTAAGAAAGGGACTGGAATAGCAGGGGGTTGATAGTAGATAACAATGAGACCAGAAAGGCCAAAACAGTGGAGGCCCGACAAGCTCCTTACTAGACAACAAGAGTTACTCGAATCGATTGCTAAAATATTCGAATTGGTTTCAATGAGAAGTACACCGTCGACAAGTGGGTTGACATTTTTATAAGGGGATTGGGATGACCACTTACCATAAACAAGGTTGCGTATAACAACAGTTACCATGTTAAGTATAGAGATGCCCTTACGAGGCCCGGTATGGAAGGGATGCCGCTCTTCCTTGTGTTGGAAGGAGGTTGGCAAGAGAAAGATATTGTGACCCGAGTTAGTTCAACAAACCGGAAAGACCAAAAGATTTTACCAGCAAGCGGCTAGTAACAGCCCAGGATAGATAGAGATAGTGCTGCTATTGATAAGCTAAATGGCATGTGATGAATGACAAGCAAGTTTATGATGGTATATTTCTGCGCAAACCAGATAGAGAAAATGAGGTTAGAGATTCGTGATGCTAGGTATCCCCATGGAAGAATCCACCTGGGAGTTGAAGAGTGCAACAAAGGAGAAGTAACCCCAGTTATTCCTAAACTGATTCTGGGACGGAATCCTTTTAAGGAGGGGAGACTGTAATAACCCTGATTTCTGTAGTCGGAAAAAATTTTCACTTTTAGTGAATAGTATTTTTCATACGTGAATAGTATTTTTCATAAGATGAATAGTGATTTTGAGGATTAAGAAAATTTTTCATGCCACCTATGTACGAGACGTAGTATGGATATTCCGAAATTATATTAGTGATCTACGGAGTAAATAATTGTATTCAAAGACGATCGGAATTCAGAAATTCCAATTTCTATTTTTGGATAATATTTGATCGGGCAGTGAATCATATATTATTATATTCAAGAAATGAGATATTAAATTTGAGGGATTAAGGATTTAATATTTTGGAATTTTATTATATTTGATTTGAGGATTGGAACGAAAACCACTGAGATAGTGAAACGAACGTTCTAGAAACCGTTGAAACCTTACAATGAGATTAAGCGATTAAGCGAACGAATCATGAATTAAGGATTGAGATTATGACAAGATTTAATATCCTACATGATCATCAAGAGAATATTATATATCCAAGAGATTTACAAAGGAGAAACCACTGAGACGATCACAGAAATCATACGATGGATTAAATGACGAGAGAACTTTGAACGGAGCCCAAACAGAAGGCCCAAGGACATAGGGAAAGCCCAAATTTCGGCCCAACCACAAGACAAGGAGTTTATTTGAAGAGATTTAAGAGTAGAAGCCCCTTGGTGCAATAAGAAAAGGGAAGGAAGGACTTGGAGGCAATATGCATAAAGTTAAGGACTTGCTTACAATTAAGGGTGGATAAAGGTAATCTAAGAGAACCAATAAGGAGATGACAACACATCAAGAGAAGATGAGGTTGAATAAATGGATAGATATTACAAGTATTATTCATGAAACACAAAAGCAAAACATCACCACCACCATTCTGCCAAGCAGGATAGCAGCAGAGTAAAACAGGTATAGCGCCTTCAATGCTTACTGGAATCTTGTGTTCTTTAACTTTTTGGAAAGGTATTGAGATTCTCTACAACTCTTCTTTAGAAGTCTCGTCCAGAAAAGCATGGTAAGGCCTTCGTTTTTGCAGTTCTTTCCGCTGGTGAATAGTAACTCCGAATTACTAACTTTGTTTTCTTGATTTCTTTGGATCATCCAAGCTAGAGTAAGGCTAAATAAGGACCATACAAGGCTTAGAGAGTTCATACATACATCAAGGAAGGTATAAACCTCAGCCTTACCTTTTGTATTTTGAGTTTATGATAAGTTTTAGAGTTATATGCATGTTTAAGGCATGGATCTATGAGATGAGCTTTGTTAGATGTTAAAATGAGTTTTGTAGCTCCAAGACCTATTGAGACAGTGAGGGAGATGATAAATAGTGTCCATGAGTGTTGGTTGTGGATTGAATGATTATTTGGGGTGTTTGATTTTGGGATTATTCGATTTATAGCCGTCGTAATGACGAATTTTTGTTAAGTGCTTAAGACAGTAGCCACCCGAGACATGTAACCCCTTAAAATATTGAACCACTGCCTAGAACTTGTAGATCTTGTTTCATAGATCATTTTGGAGAAAGAATCGTAGCGTTCTGATTTACGGTTTAGGAGAAATCGTGAAATTCGTAAAAGCGGTTCGTAAGAGTAAGTGTGAGTTCGTAACTTCAATTGAACCCCTTTAAAATGAGATATTCGGTTTCGAATCTTGATAATTAAATACTAGAGATCATGTTGAAGATATGAGAGAAGGCTTAATATCAAAAGAATTATTTTTGGATTTTGTAAAAATGTTTGAATTAAGGTTAAGTGCAAAGGAACCCCTTAGAGAAGCACTTGGTTATAACTTTGAAAACCACTTAGTAAAACGGGCAAACGAGATCCGATTTCTTAAGCGAACCTTCGACTTAAGCATTTGCAATTAACATGGACTTAGTGTGAGCCTAAAGTGAGCTAGTAATACCTTGGTTGTGTTTCGCTTACGTGTTTAAGCGTTGATGTATAAGTGGATTATCCAGGGGATTAACCGTATGTTTTCTTTGACTATTGTCTAGATTGTCCGACATGGTCGCGAACCCTATCACTTCTCGAGCATCAGGCAAGTTTTCTAAATCTATACTTTGAAGTATTGATTATATAAAACTGCTTTTGCCATGAATAAAGTTGTACAGTTTTGTGATATATCTTATTTCCTGTTGAAATAGAATTTGACCTTTGGATTATATACGATCTTTTGGAGTTAAGTAATTATGAACCGGTATACCTTGTAGCTCTAGAGATAAGAGCATATTCATTGTTTTCGACTCTAGACCGGGAGTCGGTATTTTGAGATATGTAGATAACCGTGGAAACCGGAGGGATTCCAACGGCAGAATACTATGTATTTTGAGGATTGTTATTACTAAACATTATTATATTTCAAGAAAGTATTAATTACTTGGAAATAATGCGAGGAATGTTATTTGAATATTACCTCATTCGAAGGTTATTATTTGAATATGATTCGATTATTGGCTTATAAACTAGATATGGGATATTAGTTATAAGCCGGGTTTTGCAAATGCCCTTAGTGTAAGGGCGTATGATTCTTATCCTTTAGACCGGGAGTCGATATATTTTCTGTATATCTTAAAGATTATTTTTTCGATATAGATATCGGATAAATATTATTCAATGATTATTTATTCAATGAATATTATTTTGGAATATTCATTTAAGGATTTATTTAATTAATGAGTATCATTTTGTAATATTCATTTAAAGTTTTATTTAATTAATGAATATTATTTTGGAATATTCATTTAAGGTTCTATTTATTTAATGAATATTATTTTTGTATATTCATTCGAGGGTTAATTGTGATCAATTATTCTTTAAACATTTTGATTAATAAATATTATTTGAATATTTATTAAGTACTTTT
Source organism: Heracleum sosnowskyi (assembly GCA_030848705.1). Lineage (NCBI taxonomy): Eukaryota > Viridiplantae > Streptophyta > Magnoliopsida > Apiales > Apiaceae > Heracleum > Heracleum sosnowskyi. Next base: position 74,585,337 of record CM061242.1, read on the forward strand.
AAACTGGATTAATAATAATTTATATTATTTAAAAGCATATTTGACTTCAATAAGTATGGAGTATATTTCTGAGTTTTATTAAGGTTATCTTGAATACTTTCTGACTTCTGAAATTTCTATAAACAATGTTGAGAACCTATTCTATTTTGCTTAACAAAGTTTTTCCAAAAGTACTACAAGTATTATCCAGGTTTCCCTGATGGTTTTAAATCAACTTCCAGCCAGTAATGGCGTCGTCTTTCCTTCAAAACTGGGAAACCCTATTTGTGGAACTCTATTTTATTTGACTTCTGAGTCATGAAATATTATAATAAAATTGTTTTCAATCCAGTTATTATGAGTCATGATGACTCTGGTTACTCCCTCAACACTCGAAGGGTAAGATTGATGGAACAAGTTATATCCATTAACAAGCAGCAGCTTGGGAAATATTGGTGAGTTTTTCCTTTCCACCTAGACGACTACTTTGTGGAGTCGAGTCAACAAGTATTATACTTGGGGAAAGGGGAAACAAGCTTTAAGTTTCAGAGTCATGGATCTTATTCGAACTAGGAGTTGGCTTAAGTGATCTAGTCGCGCCGATCCAACCCTTTTATTATTGGCCCAAATGGCCCGGAAGTTCAAGAAGGTGGTAGACAAGTAAATCCGTCAGACCTTCCATCTACATGTAGAAACGATTGGGATGTACAACTGCGACTGATCATCGTGTGTTGGGACATCCGGCGCGTGAATGCTCCAGTATTAGTTCATCCTTATCCAATTATGGATATTTCTGCAACATGTACTGAAGGGTTTGCCGGTCATGTTGGCAGGGTCAAACATGTACTGAAGGGTTTGCCGGTCATGTTGACATGGTCTTAAAAGTGTTCAAAACCGGCGTTACAATAACTTCCCTTATAACTTTCCCATTTAAGTTATATGCTGGTACTCTGCTTATGATTTTAATATAACAGATATGAATTTTACGAGAAAGGTTATATTGGTTTACTTTGAAACCTCATCCTTTTATAAAATACTAGAACTTTGTTCATAGTATAGTAAAAGTTTGCAGGGATATTATAAATTGGTATTTGAAGTACTATGATAGTACTGTTTTTGGAATATATTCCGATAAGGAAGTATATTCAGTATTGAGATAATTTGACAATGATTTTCCTATACAAGTTTGATATTGGGTATCAACATAAGGCAGATGTAAGCCATTCTACCATTACCTTGCTGATCTTTAGCTCACTCTTGCTATTATTTTATATTATATAGCAGCGAAACAGGATGTCCAGGATACAACTCATACCCCGCAAGGAGTTTTTGTAGACAGTTGCTATCAGTGACCCCGAAAGCAATACGAACCAGTCGGATCAGGCTGCAGCTTTTTGTATTCATCGTATGTATAGATGTGAATGGTATGAGAGGATTGTAATCATCAGAAGACTTAGTTGGTAATGTACCATTATTTAGATGATGTACCAATAACAGATTCTAAAGACATTTGGGTATTGTAATAAAAAGATTTTTTATTCCGCAGTTGTTGTATTGTATCGTTTCTGAGACTCTAACCTGTGTGTGTGTGTGTGAGATATATATTGTGGGGTCATAAGCAGTTGAATTGTGTGCATTGCAAGTAATACAGGTAAGGCAAGGAGTAAATGGATTGTGACTACGCTAAATCCCTGACCCCGGATTTGGGGATGTTACAATTGTGGCTCTCTTGATCATCAGATTCCCGGGGATTAGCCCTAGTTCCCACTCTTCGTGGAGGCATCTTACTGAAAATTTGGAAAAATCACATTAGGTTCATTCACATGTTTAAGGGTTTCTCCTTGTACAGTCGTTATATGCTTGGGAATAAAATCCCACAGTTTCTATACTATATAGCAATTTAATCGTAAACAGTGCTGATAACAGTATAATAAACTTGTGATCGCGTCACAACAGAACTGAACTAACTGAAAGGAAACAAATATATACATGATGCTGAGAATACCATCCGAGTTAACAACAGTTTAAAAGTACAACTGTCCTAACAACATCTAGTCAAAAGTGAAATACATCAGTCTATCATTCTAGTCAGAAAAGGGTTACTATGTACAATAAAACAATCCCACCAAAATTGGCACTATACTACGGCCATCTATGACTAGAAGACTAGACTATCATCTCACTATCTCTGAAATCAGCCATGAGTACGGAGTAAGGTCCTCACCCTCGCCATAGCACGACGAAGAATCCTCTCAGCGTCCACCCTGGATACCCGGTCCCTCCTATCAACGGGCAAAGCTCGAATCCTCCTCCGTGCCCTACGCTCAGTGCGAGCCACCGCCCTCCGAGTAGCTCTCCCGCCGCCCTGGCATCCCATCCTGGCAGCTCTCTCTGTCGCTAGCTCCATCCGAGACTCTGCCAATCTAGCCTCGGCATCTGCCACCTCTGATAATGCCCTGCCCACTATCCAATTATGCAAAAACATGGGCATGCCCTCTATCGGAGCATGGGGTGGGGTAGCTGGGTCCGTTGGTGGTGCAACCGCTACCTGCTATGGCTCAGGGGTAAGCTCCTCAAAGTGGTCAGCGCCAGGATGGCTCAAGGGTAGTGGGGGAGGGGTAGGGGCCCTCTCAGTGGGTAATGGAGGCAGGCGAACACCCGAACTCCCCTCAGCATCAACAACTGGCTCCTCAGCCTGAGCCTCCATCCCTGAATCCTCTCTCTCATTATCCTCCCCAAACTGCTCCTCTGCATCCCCCTCAACATCCTCATCCACTGCCTGCTCTAAAACCGCATCCATCACCTGCTCAGTAGTCATCTCAGTGTCCTCCTCCATCATCCCAATAGCAGCCATAGTCTGGATCTCCTCTAGATCCTCATCCTCAGAACTCTCATCAACCTCCTCGGTATCCTCCACCGTCTGGACCTCCTCGGGGTCCTCCTCCTCAGAATCTAGGTCTATAACCTCAGTGTCCTCATCCTCAGCTATCAGACGCTCATCGTGCTCTCGCTCGTAAGCCTCTGGATCAGAGATGTCGCTCGCCTACACAATAACGAACTATGTTACTACCATGATATTTAAGAGTTCCCATAAGGGTTTTAAGCGAACTTGGCAAGAGTTCTTATTATCTTAGTGAGTTTATTATTAAAACGTCGTATCATCTCTGGGGTTTATAACTCTCTCTCTGATACCATTTCTGTAACAGCCCCAGATCCGGGGTCAGGGATCCGGTCATTACGGTCTCACTTTCCATTAATAACACTTGAACTTGAATCAAAAATAAATAACTGCATGTTGTGACCCCACAATAATAACACACTCAGAACTAGTTATAGTCCCAGAGATGAAATTGAGATAAGTATCGAGTCATATGATCCACAATTATAAAATATTACAGGCCCAAAATGAATACAGATTAGTCTTGCTAGATTGCCATTAACTAATTTAAGTTATACATATAATTAAGTCTGATAAACCAAAAGCTGTAAGTCTAGCCTATGGGAGACTACTACCTCAGCAATGGCAGCTACGATCTCAGCGGGTAGCTCTCGAACGGCACTGACGCACTTGCGCCTGGTTTGACTGGTACGGGCCATCTGGTCTAGCTGTTGTTGTTGTGATACATAAATAAAGCAAGGGTGAGCAATAGAGCCCACCAACAATAATATGCAACTGATAAACAATATTTAAATCACATTTCATACTATCTCGGTAAATTTTAATAATTATGAACAAGTTCTTGTATATTATAAAAGGATGAGGTTTCAAAGTAAACCAATATAACCTTGTTCGTAAAATCATATCTGCTCTATTATAATCATAAGCGGAATGCCAACATATAACTTAAATGGGAAAGTTATAAGGGAAGTTATTATAACACCAGTTTTGAACACTTTTAAGACCCTTCTAACATGACCGGCAAACCTCTTCGATACATGTTGCAGAAAATATCTAAATTTGGATGATGAACTAACACTAGAGTATTATCGCGCCAGAAACCACAACCTTACGATGATCAGTCATAAGTTGGGCATCTCAAGATTTGTTTCTCTACATGTAGAAGGAAGAACATATGAACACCATCATACGCCGGATCTCCCTAGCCAACGGTTGGGCATAGACAGGACCGGCGCCACTCGGACCCTTTTTCACTGATGGACTGTCCCACAGCCTCTTACACAGATTTTAATTGATGGACTGTCCCACCGCCTCTTACACAAATACTCCTAGTTCGAATAAATCCATGACTCTGAAACGTAAAGCTTGTTTCCCCTTTCCCCAAGTATAATACTTATTGACTCGACTCCACAAAGTAGTCGTCTAGGTGGAAAGGGAGAACTCACCAATATTTCCCAAGCTGTTGCTTGTTTATGGATATAACTTGTTCCATCAATCTTACTCCTCGAGTGTTGAGGAAGTAACCAGAATCATCATGACTCATACTAACTGGGTTGAAAACCATTTTTTATTACAATACTTCATGACTTAGAAGTCAATTAAAATAGAGTTTCTCAAATAGGGTTTCCCAGTTTTGAAGGAAAACGACGCCATTGCTGGCTGGAAGTTGATTTAAAACCACCAGGGAAACCTGGGTAATAACTTTAATACTTTTGGGAAAACTTTGTTAAGTAACATAGAATAGGTTCTCAACATTGTTTATAGAAAATTTAGAAATCAGAAAGTATTCTTGATAACGTTAATAAACTCAGAAATATACTCCATAATTATTGAAATCAAATATGCTTTTAAATAATCTCAATAAATTTTTAATCTTATTTAAAAGTATTAAATAAATAATCAAATAATATTTATTAAGTCAAAATATTTGAGGAATATAAGTAAACGAAATAATTATGCTCGAATCTTGAAATGAATATTCAAAATAATATTCATTAAATAGATAACCATTAAATGATTATAGAAAACTTTAAATGAATATTCGAAATAATATTCATTTAATAGATAATTAATAAATGATTATAAATAAAACTTTACTAACCATTTGAAATGATATTCTCCTTACGATATAATCCTCCAATATTATCTATTAGATAGATAATACTCAAAAGTAACCGTAATACGTATACGGTACACCGCCTCGCGGTTCGTAACAAAATATCTTGAAATATATGCCCTATACTAAGGGCAATCGCAATTCCGACTTATAGCTACTAGATTTCAGTTACTCTATAAGTCATCTTATCCAAATCACAATTCAATTACGGCGATATAACAATTCAAAATATTTATGCATACATCTTGTATCGAAAAATCTTTATTCACAACAACAGTAATAGGTTTGAAAACTTGCCTGGTAGTCCTGTAGAGGGAGTGTGTCTCGGGTTGGTCCGGCGATCTATAAATAACCAACATATTCGAGATTAATCACTTAACGCTTTGAAAAGCTTAAGTATAAACTTTACTTAACCCAAAACGTATTTTCAAGTTAACTCTTTTAAAAATCTATCTTGCGCACGCTCGACTAGAATATTTCTATAAAATCCATAAATTACTCTTTTGAGGTAATTCTTTCGCACACGTATACCTTATGATGTCTAGTATTTAATAACCTCAATTCTACATGACAACCATTACTTTAATGGGTTCAATTGAAGTCATGAACTTAACACTTACACGATCAAACCACTTTTTACGAATTTTGAGATTTCTCCTAAACCGTAAGTCTGTTTGACATGATCTTTATATCAAAACGAAGATTATAACACAAACTAACTTGTCATGGCAAAACTTGAAACTGGACCGTGGGTTAAAGCTACTACCATGCACGGTTTCTTAAGGTTTGACGAAATTTCGGCATTACGATGGCTATGTTTACACGTTTTCCAAAGTTGTTACATCACAACCAAGCCACACCGGGCATACCATACATCTTATACACATGATATTACTCTTAACAAGTCCAAGAACATTTCACTTCACCATCATATTCATCATATCTTTTAAATCAACTAAACCAACTACATAATCATGCTTATAATAACATCATAATCATAACTAATCTAAAAACCACCAAGAACATCCATAAACTCAAAGTAAGATCTAGGGTTTAGGTGAGATATACCTTCCTTGGAGTGTGTATAAGCCTTAATAAACCTTGTATAGTCCTTAGAACACCTTAACCAAGCTTAGATCATCCAAAGAAATCAAGAAAACAAAGTTAGTTTCTTGAAATCACTATTCACCCTCCTCTTTGTGATTTAATAACTCAAGAATGGAATGGAATTTGAAGGTGAAATTCATAGGATATCTTAATTAGGAAATATAGAACTCACCTTAATTTTCTTGAGATTTAACAATGGTTGGAAGTTGGACTTTGGTTCTTGACTTAATGAAGAAGCCGAATGAAAAAAATGGAGAGAATGGTGGAGTGCTTTCTTGCTTAGCTTGGCGGGTTAGCATAAAGTGAATTATTTGAGATAATATCTAGCTAGCAGCCACTTTAATAAAGTGCTTTGGTCATGCATGATGTCATAATCCACTAAATAATCTTGTGTTAAAAGATAAGATGCATCCAACTTTGGCAAAATGCAACTACACCATTCCTAAGCTAGTTGACTTATAGATAGGTCACTTTGGTTCCTCGTTTGTCTTTCTAATTAATACGTTACGACTTATATGTTGCCTTTTATCGTCCCGGTGTGGCACAATCCCTTAGACGAATATTAATCTCAATATCCCTTGTTTATTCTCTCTTAACTTCTTGTTCTTGGAAAATGTTCTCGTGCTTTCTCGAATACTCTTTTTCTCTTTTCGTAGAGTTATCTAACTCTCAACAGATATTGATTTGGATGACATGAGCTACCAGATATCGATTTGGATGACATGAGAATAACTTCATTTCTCCCTTCATAGAGGATAGATTATTCTTATCTAGATTATCAAACCAATCCCATCATTTATAGAGTACACATTCACATTGAAATCCTTATTCATTAAATACTTGTTAATAAAATCCACTAATACACTGTGGTCATCACCACTATCCACTTACATATCCATACATAACAAAAGTTTTAATTCTACCAAAAATCTGGGTTCTTATATGAGACTTCACCGGAGTTAACGAGTATAGTCAAGTAGAGGCCGATGTATAAGGAAGTAGAAACTGGCGTAAAGCTGAGTAACGAATCGATGTATTGGAATCAGAACTACGAGTATTGAGGCAAGTGTTACAATCCCTCACTTATCGTTCAAGTGATGTGAACCTACTGTTGTCATTATTAAAATGTTTCTTTCAAATTATTCTGCAAGTAACCCGTACCTTCTTTTATGCTTCCAGCTATCGTATCTTGTGAACTGTTCTATAGATAAATGCTTATTTGCTTGTACCATATACTTGTCTTGTGTTATGTTAATAGTGAACCCTATTTCCACAACTTACCTCTCATTCAAACTCAGATACCTCTTTATATCCATCCTTTTAAACTAATAAGGTACAACAGAACCCTCTAATCCTTAATATGCGATTTCTAAAACTCAACACCTATTTTATAAGATACTGATTAATAAACTTTTACCAGTTTACTAAATCATGTTTTATAAACTCAACTTCTACCAAACCGCTTTTTAAGATCATATCTTATCAAACCTGGTTTTAATGAACTTTAACTTATCGAGTCTTGTTTTAGGAAATCATCCTACTACTGAACCCTATTTTAAAACTCGGATCTTATTGAACTTTGACTTGGAAATTCAAGTCTTATTTAAGTATACCCTGTCTAATCATTAATTCTTCATTTCAAAGCCTTTATCATTACAAACTTGATTGTAACCCTGGTTTTGATACTTTTAGAATTTATACTTGAAAATCTTAAACTCACCTTTTGATTGTAATAAATCTTTAAAACCCTTATTGATTAATTCTAATTAACTGACGGATAAACCTATTTCCTCTTATCCTATATCTGGACCAGTTAGATGTATTTTTACATCGAAACCTTATACACTACAATTATAACCTGATCAGTATCCTAAAGTTCCTATAACCACTCTTGATTTTCTAGATTTGTGAACTTTATTGGATTGGAACTAGAATACTTGAACTCTTAAACTTTCATCATTGCAAATCAAAATAAGTTGTTTTATTAAAAATACTTGGAAGATACTTAGACTGGGCTGATCTTTTATCAGTGAGTTTAATATATCTCCGAGTAAAAGTTTTCAAATGTTAAAAGAGTTCTGTTATGATTGTTTTCGGAAAAATGTTTTATAAGTTAAATGTTTTTAAATTAGAAAGCTTGTATAAGCTTTACTGTTTTAAGAGTTATGTTTTATAAACTGTTCAGGAATTCCTGTCAAATTGTTTTTACGGATTCCTAAAGATTGGAGAGGCGTAAGAGATCGGGTGACGCCGGTCCAGCATGTTTTATTTTTGTGCTGTAGTTCTAGTGAGACTAGTCCAGCACCTTTTATAGGCCAATGTGTTGCCTAATTGGGAACCCAATTTATGTCCAGAGGGACTTTGTGTCCGGTATGGGGACTTTACGTGGCTGATCACCCGTACTGTCCGTTGTCGAGTAAAAAAAACTCTAGTCAACTTAACTGCTTTTAGAAAGAAGAATAGTTTTATATTGAAAATGATTTCCCTTTGAATTATAAGCTTTACTCATACGTTCCATTGTTAGAACTATTCTAAGGAAAGTAATGTTTTGAATAAAAGGTTTTATTTTAGAATGGGAATTGATTTACTCTTTTGAGATAAATTTCATTAATGATTCTGTTTACAACAATTATTTAAGAATTTTTTGTCCTACTATACACTTGATGAGCGTTTTTGGCTCACCCTTGTTTTATTTTACCTAACCTTACAGTTAAGAATAAGGATGGATCATACGTCTTGCGTACCGAACGAGAGCGACGAGACATTTTATGCAGGATAAATTTCAAGGCCAGCATGGACAAATTCAGTTTTGGACCAAGCTAGAGATTAGATGGTATAGTGGATTGTATCTAGATCAAAAATAGATATTGTTATAGCTTGTATATTTTAGATTCTTGTTTCATACCATGACCTGTGATCGATCCTTGTTGAGGGGTCGTTTGTGTAATTAAGCTTTATTTAAAGTTCTATTTTATTGTTTTGGTTTTGTGGCACCAAATCCTGACCCCGGATTTGGGGCATCACACTTTTGGGTTCTTGATCCTCCACAAGTTGGTTATACGTTCCAAACAAGTTGATGTGCTAACGTTACTAAATTGACTTTCTCCTACAAGTTGTAACGACAACATGGTCATGTCCTCTTGGAGCGCACCATTTAGGTAACAAGTCATGTATATATTATTTTTTAGTGCTCTTTGAGTTCTTGCAGGGAGGAGGCTATATGGAGAAAATATAAAAAGATTATCTAAATGTATCTTAAAAAAGAGTTTGAAGCTGCAAATGCAACTTACCATTACAAGTAGTTGTCTCCATGACAAAGATGACTCATCTTTGTCAGCGCGTTAATAAAAGAACCTAGCAAAGGTGGGGTTTTACATCAAACATCAGTTTGGACATATTTATTTACCAAGACATCTCTTTCGGCAAAGACTCTCTTAAATTATTCATTCTTCGTCATCAAGCCTCTCAATCATGACATCACCCTAGTGGCTTCAACTGCATTGGCTATCCAATTAGCTACTTTAACTCAGAATACTCTCCAGCTTACTGTTCTGGTTACACCTCATGTTAGGACTTAGACCTCATCAGTAATCAGCACCCAACCTTGCATTTTCTCTAGCATTTGAAGACTAACCTCTCTTGTTGTGAGTGGGTTGAGAGCGGCAAGTCACCTGACCAACACCCAGAATGTTACATGTGTCAGGAATGTCAATGTGATGATCTCAAGAAGTTGCTTGTTCATTTGAAAGAGAAAGCTAATGCATTGAAGACTCGAGCTTCTTCGCCTCTCTCTGTAGCTGTAAAGGGATGCTCTTCTGCTAGTTGAGTGTCAAAATATGACCTCGAACTTGTAATCTTACTTTAATTCTATTGTAAGGAAGTTCCTTAAGGCAAGAGTTGGTTGTGGATGGCAGAATCAACTAGGGAACAAAGCGTGTTGAGTCACCTTTGTCACTAAGTTACTTGATTTGTGTTATATAAGGAATCCTTCAAATACGTCTGTATATGTTGGACTAGTCCAAACGCACACATAATATAGTTTGCACTTTAAGTACATTTTGCACTTAAAATTTCTAAAATGACGTGACGGTCTTGATATGGTAAAATGGAATATTTTAATTGGCGAGTTCATATGAATTCACCTCATTAGTTATTCTATCAAGCAATTGTAGGAAAATATGTGACATTTGGATTTTTTTTTTGAAATATTCGTTGGTTCACTAGAATTTTTCTTTAATTCTAGACTTTTGAGACTTTATTGTTGTGTTTTGTTAAATACTATGGAATGAAATATCTGAATCTTTTTTATATTAGATATATTAGATATTGGTACATTAAATTAAATACTTTGAATATATTTTTTTTTGTATGTATATCAGATATTTTGATTAAATTATTTGATCACATACATGTATATAAAAAATAAAAAGAGGAAGAAGAGCAAAGTTGAGGCCTGAGGGGAAGAAATCTTAGGAAACGGGCAGCCCCTGTGTGTTAAATGCCGACGACGCTGTGATCTCCTTCCTCCGAGATCTCTGCAGTCTGCACCATTTCTAACTCCACTTCACCCTACACTACACCTTTTCCAGGTTCATCCTCTCTCTCTCTCTCTCTCTCTCTCTCTCTCTCTCTCTCTCTCTCTCTCTCTCTCTCTCTCTCTCTCTCTCTCTCTCTCTCTCTCTCTCTCCCTCCTCTCTCTCTCCCTCCCCCTCTCTCTCTCCCCCGTTTGTTTAATTTGATTCAATTCGTGTTCAATTGATCGTGATTTACTTTGAGTTTTCTAGCTCGGTACGATTTATATGTAATTGTATCTATCTATCGGTGTTATTGTTTGGAGTGATCAGTCAACTTATTTACATAAATCTATCTATACTCAACTTATTCGATACTTAATTGTCGAATTATCTATCCTGTATCTGTTTGCTTGTTTGTTTATCGGTCCGTTTCTTCGAATTTAATTCGATCGTTAGAATTCAATTTGATTGTGATAATCGACTAATACCGATATATATGTGTATTGGTACACTTTCATTTAGTCGAATCTGATACGGAAGTATGAGTAGGTACTGGATTATAAAAATATAAATGTATATATATGCTTATGTTGATGTTGACGGAGAAATGTATAATTAGGTTTATAACGTCATCGTCATCATCATAGTCTACAAGGGTATGTATGTACTCAAATAGTTTGATTTGTTATTACAGAATTGTGATACATCAGGAGGGTACAACTGGCTTAGGTGATGTCTTTTGACGGAGACAACAAACAATGGATATGTGGAAAAGCTCGCTCAGTGAATCTTCTCAAAGTCGGTTCTATTATCGGGGACCCTTGTCTTCACCAATCACCTATACAGGTTGTGACAGCTGTAAGACTTCTATTCAACTTCCTATCTATATATGTCTGTATACAAGGTTTTGGAACAAGCGATGACAAAGTGCCCGATAGGTGGAATATTTTAGAGTAGGCTTATTTAATTATTGATGCAGGACAAGCACAAACATTCAGGAAGTAATGGAAAATAGTCCGTAGGATTATTTTAAAGGATCAAGTTGATAAAAAGTGAGTGTTAATATTAAATAGTCCAACATTTTAGTCCTTGTGGAAAAACATTCAGTCATTCTGATTTCTTTCATTCTTGGAGCTATGCAGCTTGCTGAATCTTGTAAGATGCTAGCATGTCCGTAGTCTCCTTTTAAATATGAAGAAGACTTCATTGTTAATTAATGGGTTTAAAAAAGAATAGTTCTTGCTTGGTTTGTATTGTTTCCTCACATCCACATGACAGAAAGATAAGGAAGTGGTTTTCTTTATGTTTCCACTTTAACTATTTAGTATACCTTTTTCTTGTTCCCTTTTTTGGGCAAGATAAATTACAATAAATTTAAATACTTGCGCACACATTTGTCTCCACTAAGAATATCTCTTGTTACCAAGGATTAGAGGGATCCACTAGACTACGATGCCATGGATACATTTAGCTTTATAAGTACAATATATACATGTTATTTTCTTTTTGTATTTGCCTACAAAATTTTCTTTCATTCTCATTTATTTACATTCAACATGAGAATGAAGTGTTAGTGATCTTGTACTATTGCCTATGCCGGCTGGTTTTTTCTTTCAAGGGCTATTGGCGAGATTAGTGAATGGCATTCATAGTGCTAGTGACTAGTATTATGCTGTGTCAGGATAGCTAAGTAGTAGTATAAATACAGTATAGTGTAGTAAGGGCAGTCCAGTAAATTCATGCCCGTCTTAGTTAGTTACATATCGTTTCATGTCTACAAATACTTGTAAGAGTCCTGTATTTTCATTATGTGATATATGAAAAGGAAATCATTTTCCACCAATCTCTCTTTCTTTCTCTATAACTGCTTCTCTCTCTCTATGGTTTCTATCTTAATCTCTCTCTAAACTCTGTTCCTCTCTCATTACTGCTCTAAATCTCTCTGATTCTCTTCTAATTGGCATCTCTTTGCTGTTAATCTCTTACTTTCTGCACTTATAACAGAAGATACCAAAAATATACAAGAAAACACTTAGAAACCATGGAAATCTGACACGCTGGGATTGACGGTTCTTGCAAGCCGAACTAGTATTTGTGCACAAGTTCGATTTGCACGGATTTTATTATGAAGAATTAGAAACTGACCATTTGCAATTATTTTACCTATTGTCAGCCAATTAGTGTGTCTAAGAACTTTTCTTTGGGATCACAAGAAAGAACCGCTACCCGGGCCTTATGATCACCCCGATGCAAGCTGAAGAATTTTTGCACACTGAAAACACTTTATGTTTTAGAAGGCATGTCATTGTGATAATTCTTGGGTAGTTTGCCATAGTCATAGCCAGTATAATTGATATCACATCTATAAAATACTTTTTCCATGCTCTTCCTTCCTTCCTTTCTTATTTTTTTTATGATCTCTTTGTTGTGCAGATAAGCAAGATGCTGAAACCAGAAAAGTGGCATGCAACCTTTGATGATGACGGAAAGATTTTAGGTTTTCAGAAAGCATTGAAATCAATTGTTCTTGGAGTAAGACACCGATTCTTGTATGATATTAAATAGAATAATTGTGTAATAGTAGTTTAGATTTATATAATTCTGTTAGAACTTCAATACACTTTCCTCAACAATATTATTTAATGCACATCTCTCTACATGATCAGTTGATCACACCTATCTTAAATAAAAGGGGAGTTATATGCATGAGCTACCAACATTTTCCCTATTTATAGACTTCATTAGTAAATGAAAGTAAATTGTTGTGTTAGGATAAAGATCTGCATCGTTAGATAGACACTTGACATTATATGGATTAGGTTTATCCTTTACATAAGGAGTTGTAGCAATTCTTTTCTGTATTGTGAATTATATGATGAGTCAATTATTGTTGATTGAGTTTGAAGGCTTTTGAGCCTGAGTTATGATCTCCTTCATCTCTATGTCAAATTCAGTTGTAGTTCACATATAATCATTGAAAGTGAGTTGAATATGAGTTACCAATTTTCACATATAATCAGTTTATAATATTCGTAATCTTTCAAATAATAAAGATTAGTTTAAATATATATCCTAAAACTCAGAGAACATGTGAAGTCAAAGAATAAATTAAATTCTAGATAAAAGGAAACAAATTCTTTTATTATTCTACTAATATAATCTTACATCTACATAATATTAATGTACACCCAATCAATTATGATTAATTCATTCCTTGCATTGAAGCTTTCATCTCATCCCACAATCTACCAGCACGACGATTATTCACCTTTTCCCTATCCAGTTACATGCGAGCTATATAGTTTAGCCTCAGCAAAATAGGTTTTTCTTGCAAGACTCATGTTATGCCACCTGAAGAAACTCTTCAAATCATTTATCCAATTAAGAAACACATCTCCTCGAGTATCTCCTTTAAATTCGGGAACCTCCAACTTAACACCTCTAACTTCATCTCCATCAAATTCGAGAACCCCTAACTTGATCTTGAGGCTCGTTCGCTACATGACTTTGGAGTTTAATCGCCTCTTTTTTCTGGTTGATTAATACTATTTTGCATGATTGTCTGTTGCCTAATCATAGTAGCCATCTGCTTGTTTAACCATCAATTGAAGGTTTGAACTCCGCATTCTTTTTTCCTCTTGTTTTTGAATATGTTTTTCAAGAGTTGCATTCACCTAGCTAGCGTTAACAAATTTTTTTGTTTGAGCAAAACTGTAAAATTTATAAGTTCAGGGGCTGTTGTAAAATTTCTGAAACTGCAGGGACTGATTTGTAAATTTAGAAACTTGTGGGGACTGATTTGAATATTTAAGAAACTTAAGGGTCTGATTTGTATTCATTACAAGTTTTTTCTATTACTTTTTTTTCTGGTGGGATTTTGAGTCAAAGTATTCGGGTTTTATGTTTTTTCTGAACTCTACGCAAAGTGTTTGATAAAAGGTCTAGAAGAATGTTGTAGCTGTTGTGAATTAGGTTGTTTTTCTGGTTGGTCAAGTGGCTGCTGGCAGCTGTTGGTGGCTTCTAGGCGGCTGATGGTGGCAGGAAATGGCTCTTAATACCACTTTGATGGGGGATGGAGGCTTAATTAGGGTTTTGGGCAATTTTCCATGAAACACAAAGATATTTCACACAAAACATTATATTTCAATATTAATATTACGCTCTTTTACAAAATAGCTACTCACTATATATTATAAACCTAAATAGTACTTTCTTTAACTAAATTATGATTCTAATTATCTTGATGAGAAGAAGATGATAGTCAATATGATAAAGTTTTATGATTTATCTTGATTTGGGTATATTCTGGCTAATGGAAGGTACTCGGGAGAAGATGTATTTTTCTTGTCTAGTTCATTTTATGACGGAGAAATGTAGTTTCTCAACTCATGCGTTGGAAAAGTTTCTTTTGTTTTTCCTTGTACAACATTTTTTTTTGCTAAATAATAATTGTATTACCTAAACAGAAAAAATACATCACCTAGGGCACACCCTTGGAAAGCAATAGAGAGTGGACATGCCAAGCTCCGCCAACAAGAAACAAACTAATTTAACAAGAACTCGCCTAGCTAGTACAACATAGAAATTAAAGAAAAAATACTTGCTGCCTGCTTTCGAAAATATGTATGCAAGTATGCCCGAACCAGGACCACCTTCAAAATATTATCACACAACTGCCACGGAGGCTTTGGATGATAATTTTTATCATTATTTTGCTGACACATTCCTGCCTTATGGAACGAATAGCCAACGAAGCAAAGAGTTTTCCGGTTTTGACTCGAATGCATCTTCGATAAAGATTCTGAAAGAACTAATTATTTTCTTTCCAGTTTGAAGGAAATTGAATGTAACATTTATTCATAACAATAGCGGAGTAAGCACAATCAAAGAAAAGATGTTGGATCGTTACAGCTGCTGTGTTGCAGAGAGCACAAAGAGGGAAGACTGCCATGCCATGAATGTTATATGCTTTTACCATGTGCATTTTGTTAATAGTCAGCTCCTACCATTAGTGACTAACCCTCCCAAAACCTTAGTATTGGGAAATCCACTAGTTTGATTTTACGTCTCTTTTATCACTTTACCTCACTTGAAAGCCATGCTCTGATACAATGTTGATTACCAACTCCCCAAAAGCTTAAGGTCTTCCTGATGATAATGTGTTGATTATGATGTGTTACTCATGAGCGAGTTTTTTTCCTTCATTATTTTTTGTTATGAAATTGATAAAATCTAACTTATTTAAAATGTAAAATTTCTCATTCTCGCTCATGGTAGGGTGTTGATCCAACTATAAGGGCTGAAGTCTGGGAGTTTCTCCTGGGATGTTACACTTTAAGCAGCACATCAGAGTATAGGAGGCAATTGAGGATGGCAAGGAGGTAAATATCTATTGTTAGCTACATATATATCTTATTTGTGACTGCTTATTCTATTCACAGATCCACGTGGAAATATGTCACAATACGTTCTCTCTTCTAATTTGTCCGTCTTTATTGGTATCAACTATTAATTGCATAGTAGTGCATACATTGCAAAATTTAAAAAGTGTAAGAGATTTGAAGTCAGCAATCAAAATCAAGATGTTATTTCGTATATGTGCATGACAGCATGCTTCGTTTGAGTTATCTTTTCTTCTATGGAAAAGGAACTGAGATGATTCAACATAAGCATACTGTTAAAGTCACTTTTGTGGTATTTTTAACATTTTGTGCTCCGCATGAGAGTGGAGATATAGTTTTTGTGTTAAATAAGAGAAGACATTATTTTTGCAACTCTCTGAAGAGATTTGAGTTTAGCAATGAAGTTCTTGTGATTAATTGCTATTGAGCTTTCACTTACTCTATTAATGAGCAAACTGCGTACTATGATCCTTGGTTGCTTCTACTATTTTTTTTTTAAAATTGTGTATAATTCTTTTTGCACCGCCACTATATATTTATGTGACTACATGTGTATGATTGCTAGATAATTATCTAGATATTGAAAATATTGGTTTTGTGCAATCAATTTCTTGTCATAATGCCTAGAGCAGTTTTACTATTAGTTTTTATTTAATATGAAGATTAGTGTTGTTGGGATGAGTTTTACTTGCACCTTCTGGATAATCTGGACAAGGTGCTGTTATACTTCTAGGTAGTTTTCTGTACTTCTGATTGCTGCACTTGATGTAGTCTGATCATCAGCAGGAAGTATGAATGGTTTGCAGTTTGTACTTTATGAACCTCAAAGTGTCTGATGCAACCAGAAATTTAGAACGTTTAATAGAATTCTCTATATGAAAGACTAGTTATATTCATTTAGATGACCTTGCCCACCGTGTACATGTATAATCATGTAATATATCTATTGAAAGGTTGAACTCAGTGTCTGGACTAGGTCAGCTAAATGTTCGCACTAGTTCTTTCTTGTAATAAATTTTATGATGTATATCAACTTTCACAAGTACTGAAAGTGTTTCTCTCGCTATGTATTCCCTGTTTGTATTGTTCCCATGAATTAGTATAGTATATGAAAACAGTTTCTTTGTTTGAAGCCTTTGCTGTTACATGGACATTCTGGTCAATACCCTAAAGAATTCTAAATATTTTTCATGGCTCTTTATGTTTTCATGTTGATATCTTTTTATATTGCCGTCAGGTCAACTGTTCTTTTAATCTTTATTTTAGAGGGAGCGTTATAAGGATCTTGTCAAGCAGTGCCAGATGATGCATTCTAGCATAGGGACCGGATCACTTGCCTATGCTGTGGGGTCCAAAGTCATGGATATGAGAACAATGTCTAAAGAAGATGGGAGGGGTGAAGCTGATGGCAGCAGTAGAAGGGCTTCCAATAACAATAATATAGAAAAATTAGAAACTTACTGTCATTTGGATTATAATTGTACAGATACATCGCATGCTTGCCCTAGGGAAAGCTCTAGTGATTCAGTAGACCTTTCAGATATGAGAGAAAGCACAGATGGTGGACCGTATGTATCTTCTTGCTATATACCTTCTTCGAGTCCATGCAACTGCAGTTCACCAAAACCAGGAAGTGCAGAACATGGTACCGAATTTGTAGCTGAAAGCTATAGTGATTTTCCTCCTTTACCTGTCACAAATTTGTTCGAGAAGAGTGGAAACAATGAAAAGGTACCTAGGTCATATGATGATAGAAGTTCGAGCCGACGTAAGTTGAGATTTGAAGATGACCATGTGTACAATTTCCAAATTGATAACAATGTTGATTTAATTATGGAATCCAAAGAGTCATTATCTAGTGACATGCAACATGCGGACCAGTCTGAAACTGGAATGGCTCACCCTGATGTCTGTGAGCCGATATCAAGGTTTAGCAATTCACTATATGAAGCAGAGATTGTAAACAGACTAAGAGTCTTAGGCGCCTCCGAAATAGCAGGTACAGATGCAACCACTTCTCAGGGAGGTGCTGTTGACGAAGAGAAAGTATCGGAATGGCTATGGACACTGCACCAAATTGGTAAATAAAATATTAGTTTGAAGCTGATTAGTGTTAATAGCTAAATTTTTTCCACTATGAAAGATATCTTTATATATTCTGGTCTAATTTTGTGTTTGTTTTCTTTCTAATGGTGCGTGTGTATAGTGGTTGATGTGGTACGCACGGATAGTCACCTGGAGTTCTACGAGGACACAAAAAATTTAGCTAGAATGGCAGATATACTTGCTGTTTATGCGTGGGTTGATCCTGCAACAGGGTATTGTCAAGGTTGTGGCGCTTAGCCCTTTACTTCGGTTAACTGTTTCTTGTCATTTGCTTGAAGCTCTTCTTAGATATGTTATTAACTTCATTAAGCATTTAATTATAGGGATGAGTGATTTGCTCTCGCCCTTTGTAGTGCTCTTCGAGGATGATGCTGATGCATTTTGGTGCTTCGAAATGCTTCTTAGGAGAATGGTAAATAGTCTGAAATATCCATAATTTTGTTTGATAGCATTACCATTTCTTAAGCTGACATTTGATTTTACCAATTTAGCGTGAAAACTTCCAGATGGATGGACCAACTGGTGTGATAAAGCAGTTGCAAGCATTGTGGCATATCTTAGAAGTCGCAGATAGAGAGATGTTTGCTCATCTATCACACATCGGTGCAGAAAACCTTCACTTTGCCTTTCGGATGCTGCTAGTTCTTTTCCGACGGGAGATATCTTTTAATGAGGCTCTTTGTATGTGGGAGGTTTGTGCTTGTATTATATTTGAGTTATCCTACTCAGCTAGTTAGCTATAATGCTCACTTGCATTTTCTACTTGAATGTTTGGGCCACATATTTCATCATCATTATGAACTCAATTCTCATGTCCCTAATGAGTTTCCCTTGGAATGGAAGATGTACAAGAAAATGATAAATGGGCATAATAAATGCTGGTTTTTTATGAACATGGTGTTTGGCTTACCTTATAAGATGGCTAAGAAAGCTATTGTTACTAGTGAATAAATTACCTTAATATTTGGGAGGTCAGCTTAAATTGCAACTCTCCATAGTGCCACCTATTTGTTTACACTTTCCTTTTTTATGGCATCCCTCCCAATTCTTTTCAATTCTATAAATAATAATTTTCTTTGTTAATTTTGGTAGGACCACCAGCTTATTCCCATTTCTTTGCTTTTCTTGTCCTCCGTGCCCAACCCATACTTAAAAATAGGGATAGAGGGAGTATTTGGCTAGGGAAATAAGAATCGGAGAAAAAAAGTTCTGAAGTTAATTGAAATAGACAAAATGCGTATAATGTAACGAAGTGTGACCTGTGGTATTAAAAATGGTAGTTTCGAAAGTGTAGTGTTGCAAGTGCTATGTTGGCCAAAAATTGTACAGATGATTTACTTTACTCTTGTTTAATAGTATAGAAGAGAGATTTTTAACACACAAGTCCATTACAAAGTCAATTCTACCCTTATAAATTTATGTCAACACCCAACTGCACATCCACTCAAGTCCTTTCCTTTTATCATTTACTTATTTAAGTTAGAATCTGTGACTCTATGTGCTCTCATCCACCAAACACTTAAACCTATTCATTTTTCTATATAAAAAGATACCTTTAACACACAAGCTAAGAAGCGCATAACTATGATAAGCTTCTTTTTCTAATGTATATGTAGTTAAAGCGAAACACCTTTGAAGCCATTTTGATTTATTCTCGATGACATTCATGCAACTGATTATGATAATAAGTGGTTTCCTTTACACTGGACCTAAACATTAAAGATACAGTTGATTAACACACTTCTTTGGGTGTGGACACTTGAATATGATAATGTGCAAGTGTGACAGTCAAGACAGAAGACCCGTCATAGTGGTATAGCAATAAAGCACAGAGAGTCTGAGACTTATTGTTATAATTTTTTATGTTCTGGTTCACAAAAGAATGTCATTCATGTTTTTCCCTCACTGCAGATGATGTGGGCTGCTGATTTCGATGAATCATTAGCATGCCATTTGGATGAGTCTTGCCCGGAATTGTTAACTATTCATATTCACAGAGAATCAGTTGCAGATACAGTAAAAGAAAGTAGTGAGCACCGCAATAGCAGCTCGAAGGGGAGATTACCCATGAAATCTAGAAGTCTAGAATGCTCAGTTTCTGAAAATGGAATAAAAACTGCATCAACACATCCCTTTTGTGGCATGACAAAGAACTTATGGTCAAAAAATGATCAGTTTCAAATTTGCACTATTATTTCTTCAACAAGAAACGGTGACGACGAGTTGCCAGTTTTCTGTGTTGCAGCAATTCTAATACTGAACAGACACAAGATCATCAGAGAAACCCACTCAATCGATGATTTGATAAAGGTAGGGCGATCTAACAGAGTTACAGCTTAAAGTATAAATAACCTGCCTGGTCAATGTTATGTGCTGTTATATTTGTATTTTACTGTCAGTAATTGGCTGCTTCATAACTTAGGTTTATTTAGAATGCATATATACTTGTAATGTTATATATGTACATTTTTGCAATTTTTTTTGGCATTAATTCGTCAAAACTGTGGTACAGATATTTAATGATAACATGCTGAAGATCAGGGTCAAGAGATGCGTTCGAACTGCTATCAAGCTCCGAAAGAAATATTTCTACAAGGTTCTTATTATTGCATAGTTTAATATTTACTGTCATCTTACTTTCATGAGAAGAGTGCAAGAAACTACTATGCTAATATAATTTATATTTTTTTAACCTATGTTTTATTCATTTATATACTAATTCTTATATTTATCATAACTTTTGTACCGTTCTAGAATGATGCTCATCTTCATCTAAACGTGCAAATAATACCGGTAGACCATACAGTAACAGTTGGCTCAAAGCCTACAGTTAGTATATTTATTGGATATTGTATACTGATCGAGTCTAGATGAGTCGTTGACTAAGCAATAAGAAACTGATGACTGGTCACTTGTCAGGGTTTCCTTGTATTAGAATCTCTCCAATTCACTGATTCTTATAATTGGATAGGTCTTTAAATTCCTCAGGAGGCTTGTATGTTATCTCCATTTCTATTTATCTGCTTTATATATTTTGCCATCTTTCTTTTCCAGCCCTACTTCATATTATTTCCATTTTATAATAAAGTAGTATCTCACTTCAGCTTTACATTTTATAAGTTTATTACCACACTACCATCATCCATTCAACATAGCTAAATGCCCGTGTTGATGCTTAAATTGTACAAGTATTTTAGTTTTTTTTTGGTAGATATAGTTTTTACTTTTTAACTGTTATATGTTTTACTTTCCAGAACAACATGAGGATCACATTGTATTGTGTAAATTTTTTATTGTATTTTATTTTGTTATCTCAAAACCTTTTTATCAAAATCATTGTGTGTCCTGATTCTTGTTCCTTATCATGATGCCTGTTTTTGATGCATGAACCCATATTGAATCAGTTGATCAGAAATAGGAGTCCAGCAGCACGAGCTGGTGATGGTTGCTCTGTTTCCCATGGATGATCAGGGTTGGGCTTTGGATATGTAGTTGATGCTAAAAGTTCGGTTTACCAGTTTCGAATGCTGTGACAATAACGTTTTTAATACTTTTATATTGGGAAAATTAGATACCAAAGTGTTTACATGGCATGAAGAGTCGCACTCTCTTATCTACTGCGGAATCTCATTTACTCTTCCAAGGTAACTGTCCAGATGTTCTGGCGTTCACTGTGATATTAGCACCGATGACAATGCTGCTCTATATTAATACAGTAGGTATGTATATATTTTGAAATTAAGTCAACTTATGGCTGTCTTCGTGCATAAAGATTTGTCTTTATGCAGTAGTAGATTTCACTCACAGTGGACAGTTTCCTGTTTAGTATTGGGCTACATGCGTAGTGGTTTTGATAACTTAAAATGTGGTATGGTGCAGTCGGTGTTGCAGTTAATGTTGGAAAAGATTTATGAGGTTTTGTCAAAGTTCATGCCTTAATGATAGCTTAGTATGTTTTAAAGTAGTCTTCTTTTACTTTAAGAAGACATCTTCTATGATACCAAGAAATAATGGCCTCACATGTGTCCAAGAAATATAGTAACATATGATAAGTAAAACTTGTACGTCATTCCCCTCTGATAAACTTAAATACAAGAAAAACCGGCCTTTCCAGAAAGTGTTTATATGACGAACAATGTAGCTGGTACAATAATATATTCCCTATGATTGACCTGTTTGAAAGCAGTGCTCATTTCTGTGGGGAAATCATTGTTTGGAGGGTGAATGCTAATTCAACATTGTTCTTGTGTTACTTATCTGATCTGTGCAAATCGCCTTGGATACGGCCTTACAGGGCATGCACATTGAATTAAGAAACTTATGTCATGTTTAGATCTGTGCAAATAAGTCTTATTTAGATCTCATGAAAACTTTTTGATGCAGAACCAAAAATTTAATTATAATTTTTTTTTAAAATTTTATGTTAGTTAGGAATAAAGTTACGCTGTAATTTATTATGATTTAATTATATTAGATAAATAGTTTATTGGGAATATTCTAGATTATCGTGTTAAAATAAAAATAAGGATTTGTTTCCTTTATAACTAGTTTACTTGCCGTTAGGTTTAGTTGGTGGTTACCTTTAAGGATTCTACTCCTCTGTATAAGGAAATGCAACTTTTTATTATTGGAAAACTTTGATTAATTGAATTGAGATTGTTCTCTTTCTTGTTATAGTTATGGGTTGCGAATTGCGATCCATGCAAATTCCAGTCTTATGAAGTTGAGAAATCCTAGGGGTAGTGGTTCTTTTCGGTAGAATCACCTTTCGCTTGTGGGTTTTATGTGGTTAATTCACATAATTTTATATATTTCCTTGTTATAATTCCATGTCCTGCGTCACTTCTGAACTTGGATATATCTGAGTAAATGTTTTAGAAACTCATTAGCATGAGTTCAGTATGATTGCTTAAAAAATTGTTTTTAGTTGATACTGTATCTTAATTTATAGACATTAAGATATCTGATGTTACATCTCACCTCTTGGTATAGCGGTATCTCCCTCGCTCCATTTACGGGATGTCGAGGGTTCGAACCTTGTCAAAGACAAGGTGGGTGTGTATAAATATATAAAAAAAAGATATCTGATGTTGCAACCATTTTTACCTTTTTCAGGGGTTCAATGCTGAAGTTGCTTGCTACAGCATGGGTCGATAAGAGTTTCCTGTTTGCAGGTTAGGCTAAAAGTTAATAATGTGCAGAGGATTGTATGTGAGCTAGAGTAGAGGGAAAAAGAAATGATAATAGTTGAAAGTCGGATACATGTAGATTTTTTGATATCTTTTACAACTTTAAATACTATAATGTACTCTTATAGTTGTCAACTGCACTAATTCAGTATAAACATCCTTCTACATCAGCCCAGAGTGGCCATGTGCACGTGGCTAAGTTACTCCGGCACTAGTTGAGTTTTCCTCAAATTACCACTTTTCTATATTTCTTTCTTGCTTCCTTTAATTCTAATTGTTATCATTGCACTGACTCGGCATTACAATAATGTTGCGATTATGAAAGTAGAATCTAATGATGATTATAGTAAAATGAACAACAAATGGGTAAACGGACAAGACCCGAAATAGTACGAGTACGACTATATCTAAGATATAAATAAAATAAAGTTATTAATTAACAATAAATGAAATATCAATAGTATATATAAATAATTAATTATTATATATGATTTCAGGTAACCCAAAACCAACCAGAAAATAATCCGAATTGTTTAGGTCAATTTTGGGTTAACCCGAAATTGACTAAAAACGGTTGACCCAAAACCGGTAAACCCTAACCTGGAGTCGTATGTCTCAGGGTTGTCTCGGATCCTGCCACACTATATTTGTAATGTTATTGTACTATTGTAATACACACACATATGCTGAGAATCTTCACTTTATAGATTTTCCCTTATATGTACTAAAACTTGCATATTATATTTTTTAGTTCCGATTGTCATACTTTTAATGCAGATACCGGTACATGCTTCAATGATATGAAAAGATTTATATTCACAATCTGCAAAAGATATCCTACTGCTGTTATTGTTATGGCAGAAACATTACAATTCTTCCTTTTTCATTGCATCATTTCAAATTGACGATAAGTTGATGCACACTACTAAAGCATAATGTATGTGGTGCGTTTATTTTTTTCCCCAAGGGATAGTACTTTCATAGTTTCCAACTATTATATTTCTCAATCTACACTATTTAATATAATTTACTTGATTCTTTTTCTTAGGGGTGGCAAAATCGGACCCGCCTAGACACGAATTTGGCCTGAGAATACGAATTCGGTTTTGGGTTCGGATCGAATTCGGGTTATTCGGGTAATTTTCTGGTTGATTTGGGGTAACCCGAAACTCGCCCGAAATATATGTAAATTACTTATATATAACTATAAATTACTTATATATACTGAGATATGTTAAAAGTCTTTGAGGTTATAGCCCATCCGGGGGCCAACATAAACAAAAACATATATGATATATCAGCCGATCATTTCATCCTTAACTTTTCATTTTTCATTTTTCAAGTAATTCTCCTACTCACGCTTCTTATATTCGTTTCTCCTCTCTAAAATAATTGATTTCATCTGAATCTTTTCTTTACTTCGGAATGCTATCTTTCATGTTTCCAAACGCCTAATTTTGTGTAGGAATTTTGGGTGGTTTAGTGCCCTATATTTGAGCTCAATTATAGACCCTTCAGTATCTCCTCAATTAGTCCGTTAGTTGTATATATAGGTAAGTTTTGTACTCTAATGTTGTGTTTGGTTGGGAAGAATGAAAGTTGAGGGAACATATTCGAACTATAATATGGCTAAATGTTGAAGCTTTTTATTTCTTCCTCCATTCCTTTCCTAACAAACTCAACTAGAGCTCAAACCCCCAATTTAGGAGGGAATAGTCCATTCACCCTGATACCCATTTTTTACTCAAATCTGATTTTAAAAAAATTGCGCCAACACACTTCTTTTGAATTCTTCCCTCGTACCTTCTATTGTTTCCTTTTGATTTCACTTGTTCCATTCCATTCCATTCACCCCAACCAAACAAAACATAATTGAGATGTTTTTTATTGTAAAACTTGCTGATGATTCAGTCAGCACCAAGGAGATCTCTCCAGGGAGGAGATTAGTTCTCGGGTTGGGTTCTGGTAAGACGTGTGTTTTTCGTGTTGGGTTCAAGTCATGATTTTCAACCAAAATGATTTCGGGGTCGGGTAGACCTAAAAATACGACCGGGTACGGTCAACCCGTCCCGATACCCGAAATTTGCCACCCCTACTTTTCTTATCCATAAACGGAATCTGCTTTCTTCTTATTCTAAATCTAGTTTGCCTTGACATATGTTATGTGGTTTGGTTCAAAGTTTATAATTTTTCAATATCTATGTAGTAGTTTTGCCATTTAAAATCTAATCAAGTGAACCCAGTTTTAATTTATGTTTTATGTTGATCTTACCTTACCTCTACACTTGGGTGCAGTGCTGAGACTTAGCCTTCTATGCTTGAAATCTTTTGATCATGTTTGGTATAGTATCAATTTTTCACTAAAGTTTTCTTTTTGGAAGAATGTTTTGCAGTGATACTATTTGCATTTTCTTAAATTTATAAATAATTTGTTTTCATCTTTTAATAGCATGACGAATATTATTAGGATGTTGTATACTTTTTATTCGTTGTAAAACAATTTTAAAGACCGTATAATACATTGTCTATGCTTATTGTAGTATATTGTTATTCACACATTCAGATGTCTTAATGTTGCAAAATGTGGGTTTTGAGCTTTTTTCCTTGTATACAATGCATATTCAGAATGCATGTATGATATGAAGAAAACATGCAAGTGGAATACCGGAAATCATTTGATTACGTTACGTATGTCCACTTCCCGTTTACATGCAGTTTATTAAGACAAAACTGGGCAGTAGCTACTAGCTAGTAGGTTATTTTACTATGAGGATTTCAAGTTTCAACGCATGTCTACTAGTCGAACAACTTAATGGCCTATCACTATTGAAAACTGATTCATAAGTTTATCATTCTTGTATAATCTGTATAGGCGGTCAAAGATTTGAAGTACATTGTTTTTACACATTGCATGTCCTGAGAATTTGCTGGTTGATAAGTCCACAGTCAATGCCCGTGGGTTGATTTTGTTTAGCGCTTCTTCTATGATATCCGTTAGAATAGAGTAAATTTCACTTCTCAAAAACAGGATAGTATCTAAACTTTAAAGGCAAATAGCTTGCACCTTTTACTTTCAAATGTGCTATCACTATGCATTTAACTAAATTGATGACTAGAAGTTCAATTTAGTTAAATGCATAGTGATAGCACATTTGAAAGTAAAAGGTGTGGGAAATCGGAACCTAAACAGCTTAACGGGTCTACCAACACGCTTATGCGCGGTAGTATCACTACACCATAGATTGGATTTTGCAACCAACAATGGAAAAAAAGTTAAAAAAATGTTGCTATTTCCTCAAAAGATTTTACAAGTTCACAGATATTGTAACGATTTTGAAAAGTGTTGCAATTGAATTCAGAAAGTGTTACCTTAGGCAAAACTTGTTATCGTTCGCTGTAGAGCTAGAATTTTGGGCCCGAATTATTGGTGGGCTGAAGGAAAATAAGAGGTGTAACGCCCCCAAATCCGGGGTCAGAAGATTTGGTCGTTACGCGGAAATCCTTAAAATAAAATCACCTGTTTAATAACACAATATTCCTTGTAATCATTCAAAATTGAAATATAACATCTGCGATCCCAACTACCAAGGTTCTTTTAGGTTATAGTGCTAGAAACAAAAATTCAAATCCCATTAAATAAAAAATTTCTTCTTTACAACAACTCTCTTTGATCAAATTTTAAATCACTGGTATAACTTCGACAAGAAGTATACCAGACCAAGTAGTCTAATATATAATAATAATAATTAGAGTCCAAATATATAAAATAGATCTTAAACTAGATCCAGACCTCTTGAGTCAAGTCATCTTCGAAATGGCGTCCTATTTCTTCTCTTTCTGAACTGCGCGGAGAAGTCTTGCCAAACTACCTTTTACTGAAAGGTTAAATTTAAAACAAGTATGAGTGAAAGAATGCTCTGCAAGTTAAATAGTCACTAATATAAAAAATTTCCAACAATATAAAAGTAGTACATAGTTTTCTATTGAAAGTATTCACACTTAATATGAAGTTTGAAATACTACAATATGAACGAATTTAGTTCATAATTTAGAAGGACACTATCAGTGACTTAGCACGATCTTTAAAAATCAACAAGTACACAGTTCTAGATACTGCGAGATAAACAACAGTAGTTCACCAGTTTTAAAAGTACAGTTATCTTTCATCAATAAGAAATCAAAGTCTTAAAGCATAACTTTTGATTGAAAATACCATACAGTTCAAGATACTGTATAAGGAAATATTAAGATTTCACAATCACTGTCAACATTATCGGTAACTAAGCACCTAGGCTTTCGTTACAATGTTACAGTTAAACTCCAATTGGAAAGATGGGACTACCTGGAGCCTTTATAAATTCCCTACCGTACACGATGATCAGTCGTTTTCGTACGGTAGTATGATCAGTAACTTCTCTACATGTAGAAGGATGAAGCCGCCACTGGTACATCAACCCTGGCAACACCTGGGCCATGATTTGATGGACTGTGCCGCACACAGCCTCCTATGCGATATCTCCGAGTCCCCGATGAAAATCACAATAGTCATCTCGAAGGAATTTAATTTAATATTCCAGGAATTATACATATACGTTTTTAATTTCAAATATCTTCCAAAATGATAGAAAGAATCTCGAAATTGTTGGAGGTTGCTCGTCCAACTGATACAGTTGGACAAACAAGAAGACTCAAAAGGACCTGACCGAACGGTCAAACTCAATAGTCCGAGTACAAGATAATTAATTAGGAAATACCTCATTATCAGAGAAAGTTAGGGTTCCCAACTGATATAGGTTTGAATTGGAAAAGTGCTCGCGATAATTTGTATAATTAACATAAAATTTGTTGGTCGCTGAAAACTGTTGAAAGTATTTTTAGTAATTATTTAAATCAATAATATTCAACAAATTCTAAAATTTCTCGAATGATATTTATTAGGATATTTAAATATATAACTAAATATCCAAATATTAAAAATGAAATTTCTTGGATATACAGAATGTAATCTTTAATTAATATGCCAGCTTATCTCTACTATGATCATATAGTATATAAACCATAACAAAACTTATAAAAGATCTATATACAGTTGATAAATCAAATCGTAAATCATGAGATCATTTTATTATCACAACAACAACATTTTATAACAACGGTGACTATGAGTCATAGGATTTGGAAACTTGCATAAGCAGAAATCAAAATATTTTGATAAGTAACGTATAGGATCAGAAAACTTACCTCGAGTCCTAAGCCATTACGTAACGCCGAAGTAATACGATTTTCTTCTTTTTCTATCTTACGGCATCACGATCTTCTATCTTACTCATTCGTTGGTATGATGCTCTTGCGATTGCCACGAGTCTGATCGGTCGACATCGAGCCCGCGCGTCTACTTCTATAGTCACACATAAGACAATACCTCAGTCTTCAAACATCACTTCCTCCTTTCTATAAATGCTTACAACCTCGACTCGAACGTATTAGCCATGCATGCATTTCATTACGGGTTTTAATCCATCTAAATTCTCAATATTAACTCATATATAGATGACCATATCCTTTAAATCATGCAACTCTATTTTACACCTAAACATTTCGTTTAAACCTATTTTACACCTAAACATTTCGTTTAAACGACACAAGGTTTTCGCGTGGATAAACTAGACTCCGAGTAGAACATTTTCATCCTATAACCACTGTCCAAAATAGGAGACAAGCAGTCACGAATTACAAGAGAAGAATACGGCAGTTTCTACAACCAAACTGATTTTCCAAGCTTTAGAAATACTCCACAAATCCTTATCATTCTTAATCCATAATTAACAATAAACAATCAAGAAATAATATACTTCTCAATAACCTCAAAATCTGCTAACTACACATATATATGCTCAAGATAATTTAACCAAAAATCAAAGCTTGTAACAAAGATGTTATACCTCTTTAATCAATATTACGCTCCACCAAAACACAACCAAGAACTCAAGCTCCAAACTCCATGGATAAACTTCTCACTTCAAGCTTTTCACTTCTTCTTCTTCTTGAATAACACTAATACAAGCTACTACAAGGTGTATATAACTAGGAAATGTATCTATACAAATATCACTATGCCATAGATGACCGTATGCAACGCACTCCTACTGTTACGTTAGACACGTTTTTTGTTACATTAGGCCAAATGCAACGCACTTTAACCGTTGCGATCGCTAATGCTACCTTTGCCCTCTAATGCAATGCTTTGATTCTCAAGAGTAACACTACGAAAAGCATTATCTTAGGGCCATATAGCAGCACTAAATCAACCAAATGTAACATCAGGAGAGTGTTACCTTAGCTTGGCCAGAAACAATAGGCGACACGTATCATATGGGGCCCACGTGACACGTGTCACGTGGGAGCCCAATAGGTGACGTGTCATGTGGGCCCACATGACACGTGGTAGGTGGGGGCCCACATGACACATGTCATGTGGGGGCACGTGACACGTGGCATGTTGGGGGGGGCCCACCTGACACGTGGCATGTGGGGGGGGGGGGGGGCACTCTCTATTGCAACACTACGTAATTATCTAATGCAACACTGTACTTATCTAATGCAACACTATAACTATATAATGCAACACTGTAACTATAGCAATTGCAACACTAATATTGAAAAATTTGCATGCTCTGATTGATATATATATATATATATATATATATATATATATATATATATATAGGCAAAGGTTCCAAAGAGAACCATAATTTTGGAGTACACCAAAGAACCAATCTGAACCGTCCGATTGATTCTAATCCAAACCATTCATCTTTTTACTTATCTATTTTGATTTGTAAAATTCATAACAAATTGAAAAAATTAGATTTTTATCTAATTCTTTTTCCGCAAAATCCTATAATTATTCTAGTATTTAATCATACTTTAATATTATTTTTGGACGAACCCCAACTTGGTATCAGAGCCATGTACTTAATTGTATTTTTGGACTTATACTTTGAATAATTATGACTTGGTTTTATGAGAAATTCAGGTACATAAAAAGAAAAGAAAGTGAACTAATTCCTTTAAAGGAACAATTAGATCATTTCTTCAGGATCCAATACGATGAAGATCTAGAAGCACAATGGGTCAACGACCACACAGCTTTGGAAATCATCAACGCTTGGATTGAGATTACTAATCTACAAACTCAGGTTAGAAATCTTGAAAACCATATTAAGATGGTAAAATCTACAACTACAGGAAATATTTATGCTTAAATATGTCTGAAATTGAGGAAAACTCTGAGGAAACTCAGAATAATTTTGAAATCGAATTTTCTGAAAATGAAAAAGGTTTTCAAGGTAGCTTTTTAGTAAAGCAAGACATTCTTTCTAAAATCAGGAAAACAAAACTTGATTTGAAAAAAGAGAAAATATTTAACATCCCGATGTTAAATTTCTTAAAAAGAAAAAATTCTATATTCTATTTTGTTAAAACAAAAGAAATGCATATAGACATTAAAGATACTAAAGGTTCAGTGTTCCTACCCCTTATCACTAAGGACGAGATCAATAAAAACCTTCAGAAAATCGACTCTAAGATTAGAGCCACCATTAACGTAGTTCATTTAGGAGCTATAAAAATTCTGTTAAAAGCAGAATTCAAAGAAGGTATAGATTCACCTATTAAGATGGCCTTAATAGACAACAGAATCAATGACCGTAATGATTGTATTTTGGGAGCAGCTAGAGGAAACTTAGCTTACCAAAAATTTATGTTCACAGTTTATCCTAAATATGCATTTAGTAAAGACACCAAGAACATAGATCAAGTCTTATCTTTTGTACATCAATTCGAAAGAGAAAATTTGATGAATCCAGGAGATAAAGTCTTTAGCATAACCTATCTGGTAGCTTATGCATTAACCAATAGTCATCATAGTATCGACTATAGGAAAGAGGAAAACATAGAATTAGAAGATGTTTTCTCAGAAATAGGATCGGTTGAAGAAAAACAATTTTCTGATATCAGACCCTTAGATAATTCTTGGGCAATTGATATTGCTAAAGATAAATCTTTGTTAGGACAACAACCTAGAATGAGTTTCAGAAGAAACAGTCTAGAAATTGGAGAGACATCTGATAGCAACTTGCTAAAAAGTGTCTCTAGAAAAGTTGATAATCTATGTCAAAGATTAGAACTTTTACAATAGTTATGACTACCCCTTTTATGATACAGCCATACATCTGTAAGAAAGGAAAAATCCTTAATATCAAGAAATTGAATGAAGGATCAAATAGTCAGCAAAGAAAGTATATCTTTAGTGGATATACTGGAAATCAGAGTCTAACAACTCTTATTTCTTCTACTAATAATCTTAACCAGATTACAGGTAGAATTTTACTAGGATGTTATAAACTATTGAGTTATTTTGGACTCAGTAAAGATCCCAGTGAAGAATTGTCTAAAACAAAAACTGTTTATGACAGATTCTCCACTCTTTTAGGAGGGAGAGATAGCCAGAAATTAGAAGACCTAAAAGCTCTTTTAATTGAAAAAATCGATAGAATAGAAGAAAAGATTGACCATCTTGAAAAAATCCCTATCGATAGAAATGAAATTTTAGACTTCACTTCTAAGTTAAATGAAATCGAAGAATACCTTAAGAGAATCTTAGGATGAGTCTTAAAGAATTCCAAGATATTATTAAGCCTCAGATAGAAGAAATTCTTAAGTTGCTTAAAGAACAGCGTGCTAACAATGTTATTGAAGCCGCAGCTGCAAAGATAATTACAGAATTAAAAGCAACAATTCAGGATTGTCACTGCAATAAAGAAATTCTTGAAGCCATCAACAAACAATCGAAGGCTACCGAGAACAAACAACTTGTTTCATCCACAGAACAAGGAAGCAAAGATAAAGGTAAAAACCGTTATCGATACAGTTATCCTAACCATGATGTAGGTAACGAAGAACTCGGAACTGGAAAGAATCCGAACAGTATGACTTGGCCATTCGGTTCACCATCTATAAAGAAGACATGAACTATATGCAAGACATAGAAAAATTCTTTTGGAAAGTACTTGAGTCAGAAATTCAGGACGACCAACAAGAAAAACAATTTGCGAAAGCATTAGAACTTTTAGGATTGGAAGACAACGAGCTTGCTAATCAAAAAGTATCAGATAATTCAGAATTACAATCCTTATTTGGTTTTAATTCTACTAATTATCTAAATGTTATTGACGAATTTAGCTCACCTGAAGATAATCCTCAAGAGTCAAATTCTCAAGAAGAATATTCATCAGAAGAAGAGTTTGCTCAACAAACATTCAGGGTGAATAAACAAGAAGAAGATGTTAATCAGAACCAGGATGAAAATCCATTCGCAGCATCAACTTCAGGAACAAAAAGACCAGTAAACAGGAGAAAAGGTAACTTTTACCCCCCTACTACTGAATTTAGAACGAGTCAAAGTCTATTCGGTTCTAATGTACTTAATATCGATTGTGAATCAGGACGAAAAACACTAATCGATAGTTGGGAAAAGGAAATTAGTTTAATAATTCAAACTAACCCCATATCCTATGATGATGCTAGTACAGTTTTGTTATTAGTTGATCATAAAACAGCAGGAGTTGTTAATAGATTTGTTAAAGACGTAAATTGGAATCTCGACATGTTCGAACCAATACAAGCCTTTAATACTATAGTAGATTCTATCTATACCATGTTTTTAGGTGTTGATTACATCAATGCTAAGGAACAAGAAAAAGATAAAATCAAGCAAAATGCTAAGTTAGCCCTTAGTAAAATGCAATTGTGTGATATATGCCTCATAGATAAATTCTTTTGTATATATGAAATGCATATGATAAACACAGGAGACCAAAATCAGTATCATGTATATGTCGAAGAATACATACGCAAGATACCTTTGGTAGGAGAAAAAGCCATGACTAAGTTTTTGCAGGAAAAAACAGTCCTGACACAACATAGTTTAGCCTTTGCTCAACGAATTGTCAAGAATGAAATCCTTAGTTATTGCGATTTCAGTAAGACGCAGAAGAAGCTTAAGAAATTTAGCAAAGTTTGTTGTGCTAAGCTTTCAGAAGAATCTTATAATTTTGGTTGTAATCCTAATTATGACAAAAAATATAAGAAGAAGAAGAAATATTCTAAGAAAAATATATCTTCAAAATACAAGTTTACCAGGAAAAAGAAACCCTTTAGGCCAGGTAAATATGTAAAGAAAAAATCTTTTAAATCGTCTAACGATAAACAAAAGTTCTGCCCAAAAGGCAAGAAAAACTGCAGGTGCTGGATCTGCAACGAAGAAGGACATTATGCAAATGAATGCCCTAATAGAAAGAAGCATGATGACAAAGTCAAGATGCTTGAACAAATTCTTTATTTGGGTTATGATCCTATTGAAGACCCGTATGAAGAAGAACAAAAAATCTATACAATTGAAGAAATTGAAACCGAGACTGAAGAATCGGAATCCGATGAATCATCTTCTTCAGATTGAAGAAATTGGAGAATTAGTAATGTCAAATATTACTAACCCTAATTCTATTTACATATCTGGAAAATTGAAATTTGCAGGATATAAACAAATAGAATTGCATTGCTACGTTGATACAGGCGCAAGCTTATGTGTGGCAAGCAAGTACGTTATCCCAGAAGAACATTGGGTTAACGCAGAAAGACCTATACAGGTAAAAATTGCAAATGGAAGCACCATTTCAATTAATAAGGTATGTAAAAACCTTAACGTTTTGATAGCAGGAGAAATATTCCATATTCCAACTGTTTATCAACAAGAATCTGATATTGACTTCATATTAGGTAACAATTTTTGTCAGCTATATGAACCATTTACTCAGTTTACAAAAATGATTATACTAACCCTTTCAGGAAAAGAAGTATATATCAGTAAGGTAACTACAGCTTATAGAGTTGGAGTTAAAGGTTTCCTTGAATCTATGAAAAAGAAATCAAAGATTCAAAAACCCGATGCTATCAATATTAGTTCTAATAAAATTCACTTTTTAGAACGGGGGAAGGATAGTATTAAAAAATATAAAGAATCGAATTTTATTATACAAAATTTAGTTCTTGAGATAGAAAAGAAATCTATAATTGAAAAATTATTAGATTCAGTTTGCTCAGAAAATCCCTTAGACCCTGAAAAGACTAAGAAATGGATGAAAGCAACAATCAAGCTCAAAGATCCTAGAACTGTGATTAAGGTAAAACCTATGAAATACAGCCCTCAGGATAGAGAAGAATTTGGTAAACAGATTCAAGAGCTTCTGGATATGAAAATCATCATACCCAGCAAATCACCACACATGTCTCCGGCGTTTTTAGTTGAAAACGAAGCAGAACGAAGACGTGGGAAGAAAAGAATGGTAGTCAACTACAAGTCCATTAATGATGCGACAATAGGTGATAGCCATAATTTACCCAACAAGGATGAACTTCTCACCCTTATTCGAGGTAAGAAAATGTTTAGTTCATTAGACTGCAAATCTGGATTCTGGCAGGTACTGTTAGATAAAGAATCACAGCTATTGACTGCATTCACATGTCCCCAAGGACATTATCAATGGATCGTTGTTCCCTTCGGTTTGAAGCAAGCACCCTCCATATTTCAAAGACATATGCAAAATGCATTCAGGTCCTTTGAAAAATTTTGTTGTGTTTATGTAGATGATATTCTTATCTTTAGTGATAATGAGCAGGATCATCTCAGACATCTAGCAACAACTTTGAAGAAATGCCAACAACTTGGAATCATATTATCCAAGAAGAAAGCTCAACTCTTCAAAACAAAGATTAATTTCTTAGGATTAGAAATTGATCAAGGAACGCATTGTCCTCAACCACATATCTTAGAACATATTCATAAGTTCCCAGATAAACTTGAAGACAAAAAACAGTTACAGAGGTTTTTAGGAATATTAACCTATGCATCTGATTACATTCCAAAACTTGCAGCTTTACGTGCACCTTTGCAGGCTAAGCTCAAAAAGGATATACCATGGAAATGGGAAGATTCAGACTCCAGCTACGTTAGCAAAGTCAAGAAGAATCTAAAGAGTTTTCCAAAACTCTATCACCCGCAACCAGAAGATAAGCTTATCATTGAGACAGACGCTTCAGGAGAGTACTGGGGAGGAGTTCTCAAAGCAATTAATTCAGATCAAGAATTAATATGCAGATATACTTCAGGTAGCTTCAAAAATGCTGAAAGGAATTACCACTCTAATGAAAAAGAGTACCTTGCAGTAATAAGGGTTATCAACAAGTTTTCTATCTATCTTACTCCTATTAAATTTTTAGTAAGAACTGATAATAAAAACTTTACTTATTTTCTGCGAATTAAGCTTGCAGGAGATAACAAACAAGGTCGACTAGTGCGATGGCAACAGTGGCTTTCCAGATATTCTTTTGATGTAGAACACATTGAAGGAACAAAAAATTGTCTAGCAGATTTCCTAACTAGAGAATTTAATACTAACCAATAAAATTTCTACTTTTGAATTTTATGATGGACAGGTATTCAGAGGATCATTCCAAGAGTCCTATAAATAGAGCAGGATTGTTAACTATGAAGATCACACCTTCACAAATACCTCTCTACTATTATAGATCTCTCAAAAGATCAAAAGGCTTCGCTTGCCTAATATCAATCTCTTTCTTTGAGACCCCATTTTTCTTATAAAATGGAGAAATTGTCCCTTAAAGAAACTATTCTGTTGAAAAAACTACAGAATATCCAGGATGAGCTTCAAATAGTTCGTGCTGAAATGGAGTTTCTCAGGATTTATCCAGAGGACACTCAACAAAAGGTCATTCCATCACCTTGTTCAGAAATGAAACAAATTGGAACTAGTCCGGTGCAAACGGTTGCCGGTAAAGACTCAACAAACCCGTTGAAGGCTGGTAGTTCGCCAACAACTACAACTGAGGTTCAAACCTCGACAACGTTAGCAGAAACTTCAGATTTAATACTGGAGCCTAACGGGGGAATTCCAATCCCACATAAGACTGATAGTCAAATATCAGCACAACCTCACGGTTATCAGGATTTTCAAAAATCCAAAAATTATTATGTTGTTTATAATGGTCCAGGAAAAGGCATTTACAACAACTGGGGAATTGTCTCACAGGCAGTTTCTGGAATTAAAGGTGTTTCTTACAAAAAGTTCAAAACACTTCAAGAAGCACGAGTTTCGGCGGATCTTTATTCCAAAGAAATGATGATGGCACCGCTAGAGATCATCAGCAGTGCAGCACTTAAGCCTATCTACAAAGAGGCTTTGAAGAAAACTACTCCAAAAATGACAAATTTAGGAGCAGTAAAAACGGATAATCTTATCATTTCTCTTGATGAAGATTCCGGGGAAACAATCTTCGACAGCTTTTATTATCTCTACGAGTTTGGGAGAAGAGCTACTGAAGAAAAGTTCGTGGAACACAAGTTCTATACCACGGACAAAAAGAATCTGAGTACATTCAACTTCTATCCGAATGCCAATCATGAATTAATCTA
The DNA here is from genome assembly GCA_030848705.1 of Heracleum sosnowskyi. NCBI lineage: Eukaryota > Viridiplantae > Streptophyta > Magnoliopsida > Apiales > Apiaceae > Heracleum > Heracleum sosnowskyi. The sequence continues at coordinate 74,622,201 of CM061242.1, forward strand.
CGAGACATTCTGCAATGGATTAGTAAGTTTAATCTACCCCTCAGAAAACATTCTTGAATTAAAAAGCTTTCCAAAAGGATTCAGGGAAGCCGTAAAGACATTCAAGAAGAATTGTGCTAAAGGTAAAGCTATATTTATCAAAGTACAATCATCAACCCCGTTCTGGATTGAAGATGAATTGATCAAACCATTTCATTTCATTCAATTGGGAATTGTCAGCAAAATGACCTACAGTCCAAGTCAAGAGATGGAGGTTAAGCTGGAAAAGAAGGATCTCAGAGAGATGGCGGTCCATAAATATGCCCAAATATTAGAGAAAATATTGAGCATAAAAAATACAGATAAATTGAGAATCAATTATGCCTCTCAATTATATTTTGTGACATCTACCTCAACCAGCAGTGTAGATCAGGAAGTGTTAAACAGCTGTATTCAAACAGTTGCTGACACAAAAAAGACGTTTGGGTATCACATCTTTGAAATTTGCAGAGATATTCGACGTATCACGACAAAAACACACCCCACCATGATGGTATGTCAGTGTCAAGGAGCTGTCCAAGCAATAAGAGAAGCTCATAATTGAGATAGCGGGAATCTACTTTTGAAAGTAGAGCACTACTTTTTGACAGGAATCTTTTGGCTGTCAAATAATTGAAGAAAATACGTAAGTACTTACGTCATTCTTGTAATAGAACCTCAGTCCTTCTTCTATAAAAGGATGAGTTATTTTCAGTTTTAGAGGAGTCAAAAAATTAATTCAGTCGTGCAACTCTGTACACAGAGTGATAAAGAATGAAGAGTGAGTAGTCCCATTAGGGATTGTAAGTGTGACTTAGGGATTCATAATGAATCATTGTAATATATTGTATTAAATAAAACAGTTTAGTTCGAATTCAAAATCTGTTTCATGCTTAGTGTCTGGTCTTAGACTCTGGAGTCCGCTTGGGTCATAAGGAAAGTACCGCTTTAGGCAGGTGGCCGTTTAGGGAAATCGCCGACCATGGATTGAGCGACCACATGGCAGATTAGCATGAGAAGAAGAATTCTAACTAAGGTTTTATTCAACGATACAATCAATGCTACTAATGAAATTCATTCAGAGGGATACCCGGTAAGATCACTTACAATTTCTATCTATAAATTTATTCTGAATTATTTTAATTCATCATTTATAATGATTGACTATTATCATCCAAGTTCTCTAAGAACTAAAAATTATGACTAATACACAGCCGTGGTTTGTCAATATAGAAGGTAATGCCATGATTTATATGGATAACCATCAATATCTAGAGCATCTTTTACAGGTATCTAGGAAAGTTGTCTCTAACAAAGACAACAGAGCAATTCAAATCCTTATCTGGGATTTAGAAGAATTTGAAACAGAACAAGTTCGGTTTTATCGTAAGTTCTCCTTACAGATAGAAACAGAGATATCTTCTCTTAGAAGAATTCTCGGCTACAATCTTATTAGAAACCCTAATAGGAATAGACAGAATGATTAATACGAGAAATTCGTATCATCAGATAACTGATAGATCATCAGTAAAAAGACAGCATGTTTTAACCCCGATTTTTAACCATAGGTTAATCATCTTGACTGTAGAAGAAATGAAGGGCCAGGATTGGTTCTCTCGTTCTCTTTTAAATATGAGTTCTCTCCTGAACTCTACCCTATATATATATATATATATATATATCAATCCCTTTACAAAATAAATCAACCAATTCAAAGTACAAAACATGTACAATACTGATCTCCACAATCATCCAACACCTAACCAACATATAATCCAATAGAAATTACAATCACTAGATCTGGTCGGAGATGAGTTGCAGCCAACAAAATTTGATACCCATTTTCTCACTAGTGGTGTTTGAGTCAGTTCTTAAGGGAATAGCTTTCTTGGCAGAAAACTTTCTTAAAATATCCTTCTTTCTGTCACCTGCTTCGGTATCTTGAATCGCCACTCCATCTCGCTGATTGATGTCGAGAAAGTGATTCTCCCAGGGGCGGACAACCATCCATCTTTCTAACCATTTCCAGCCCCAGTTGCTTTTATCTGGTTCATATCCAGATGAAGTTGCCAGTTGCCTTGATCCAGCCTTCCTGTATAGAGATCCTGCACTGTCGCACCAGCCTTCCTGTATAGAGATTGCAAGGAGAAAAAAAGCTAAGCAGATGTTGAAAATAAATTCCACCTATCATGAACAATAAGTATACAAATTTCAAATCACCTGAGCATCTCAAAAATTTGGGAAGGTACCTACATTCAAACACAATAACATCTCAGAAATTTCTATCAAGTAACATTAGTTGATTGTAATTCCATTTAAATATAGAGACTTTTATTCAATATTATTTCATTGTAAAAATATCAGAAAAAAACATAATAATTGATGGAAAAATATCATTAAAGGGAAAACTAGAGGTATGCTTTTAATCTCAGGAGACTGGCAGAGTAATCAAAGAAAATTTAATTAATGTAGCATTCAGTAGCAATAGGATTTTAACTATTTTGCAAGTAGTATGCAGTAAATTAACTTGTCCATCACATATACAAAGGTCATATGGTACTCCAGTAATCTATTGATGTGCTAAAACAAATTACTAGTCTTTTTTGCTTGCGAGTCAAAAAATAAGGAATATGCCCTGCTAATATAACCTATATAATGCTAATATTTGAACTTTTACCGATAAATGGATAGTTATTATATTGTAACCAGAGATATAAAAGTAGTTCTAGAGTTCTCATCACATCAGTTGTAGATTAATTTAAAACACTGACCCTGCACAAAATGAAAGCAAAATGTTTAAATAGTACGTTTTAAAACTTGAAATTATTCACAAACTTAAAGTGTACCAGTGTATCATTAAATTTAGACATGGCTATCAAATTCAGAGAATTATAGATGAGTAACAAACATATTAAGTGCTGGTAAACAATATATCTGCCTCTCTGAGTAGAAAGTTCAGAAATATACATAACTTAAATTCAGTTTGCTCGTCTGAGTAGCTGATAGTCATTCATGCTAGAGCATGTGCTTTGTTTGGAACTTCAGCTCAGCCCAACTTTTTCTGATGATAAAACAAGGTGATAGCTACCATTAGTGTGTAATCGCCATAGAAATCACTACCCACAACTAGTTGTTTTAAGAGTAATTGACACTTTGCACCCCTTTAGTTTGGACGTTTTTTCGATTTGATCTTGCATTATTTTTTGTTATAGATTGCATCCCATTGTTTAAATCTCGCTTCATTTTGTACCCCTTTGACGAATTTCCGTTCATTTTGACTGTTTTCGTTAAATCAGTCAGGGGTATAAGTGGAATTGACAAAAAATGTTGGGTTTTATGCAGAAATTAAATAGTTATTTCTTTTAAAAGTATTATTCTTCTCATTATTATTTTTATATTATATTCTATATTTCATACATATTGTTTTTAATTTTTGTTTTTAAGAATGGGGTCATCACTCCCCATTTTCCTCATCTTCTCCCGAAAGATTACGCTATCACATATACACACAACTACCATACCCTCCTTCAGCTTTGAGCTCCAAAATTCAGTATCAAACAATCAGATTTAGGAAGCCCATAGAATTCTCTACAAATCGATTAACATGTCTTCAAGTTTCGTGACCACAATTTTTGGGGCGGATTTGATGAAAAGGTTCTGAAAAGCTTGTTTTTTATGTGTAAATTGTATATATAATGTAAGTATTATGTTAAAATTGTGGTTAATTAAGGTTATATGGATTCCGATCCCAGATTCATGTTGGAGTCATGGCTCATCAACAAGCCCGAACTCATATTAGAGTCATGGCTCATCTACAAGTCCGAACTCATATTGGAGTCATGACCCGCTTGCCAGCCCGGACTTATGTTGGAGTCATGGTTCATCAACAAGCCCGGACTCATGTTAGAGTCATGGTTCATCTACAAATCCGAACTCATATTGGAGTCATGACCCGCTTGCCAGCCCAGACTTATGTTGGAGTCATGGTTCATCAACAAGCCCGGACTCATGTTAGAGTCATGGTTCATCAACAAGCCCGAACTCATATTGGAGTCATGACTCGCCCGCCAGTCCAGACTCATATTGGAATCATGGCCCATCAAGAAATCCGAACTCATATTGGAGTTTAACCCACTCCTGGCGACAAAGGCAATAACTTGCGTGAGAAAATCCATGCCTCATTATGTGACGTGCCTAGGTCATCATTGATGTCTACACCCAATAACGACACGTAAGAATATCTAATGATTGGGACAATTATTTCCTATTTTAACCACACGCCAGCAGGAGCCTGGCACACGATGCCACAATCCTTCAACGGGACACGTGCAATCCATCAACATCCCCCAGGTGTCCTACCTACCTAGGATTCAACGCTCATGATTGCAGGTACAACCCCTAAACCCTAATCCTGGGCCTATAAATAGACCAAGGAGGAAAGGTCTAGGGGTTACATTCTTTTTTACACACTTAGCCTATACTATACACACACTATACATACACCCTCCATATTTAGATTTCTCTATAGTCCTATCTCCCTTTCCAAAACCGTCACTTACTCTCACGCCGGAGGCGCCGCCAGGGTCCAAACCCCCCTCCGGTGTTGTTTTGCAGAGTCCCAACCGCAGCGACACCGCTTCCAGGCGTGGGACCGGCCGGGAAGGGCTAGATCGGGATTTGGAGTTATCAATTTCAGTATGGTAATTGATGATATGGAGTTTTACTACAGGTTGCTAAAGGTTCGACAAATATAGCCAACCTATTGTGATAATCTAAATTTTTACCTAAGGGATTTGTCCCGTTGGGGTGGACAAAATTTTACAAATTCTCTATGATTCTTATTTAAGGTAATTTATTTTAATTTTGACCTAAGGACTTTACATGGTTGGAGATGCTCTAACGATTAACTTAATTTTTTAACTTACATCCAATACATTAATTATCACTATATGACATTGGTGAGTTATTACAAGAATTTTAAAAAAAATGCGTTTAATTCGTTTTCAAATCAACGATTGTGAAGGGATGTAGTTGGCAGAGAAATGAAAATAAAATTGAATGAAGTACATATCTAGATATGTAATTTTGCAAGTTTCAGCCTAAAAACTTGTCTAGCATTAGATTCATAATATGAAATTACAAATCAAACAATAGCCATCCAACTGGCTGGAGAAAGATCAATGCTCCTTAATGTCATCAGGTCCGGATATCTTTGTGCAAACTCCTAAATCTGCATTGAACAAGTGATTCACATACTCATTCCTAGATCCAAATTAGAAAAATATAATCTAAAACAAGTAAGAATGTGCAAGAGTATTTACCTTTACAAAAAGAGGGATCCCTCTCAAAAGGTTTTTTGCTATCGTAAAACTTAAAATAACCAACTAGATTAATGAATTACTAGCTACGTACAACATTTTCTTTTAACTGATGCATATACTAGATAAATATAAAATTACAAAAAACGTAAGAAATATGCTAATGACAAAGCACTACATGTGTCTTTCATCATACTGTAATAAACAAAAAAAAAATGTAATAATCTAATATCACCAATTATACTACCTGACCTGGTTATCAAATTACAAACTCTTTAAAGTATAACAAAGTCAAATAGTTTTTTAATACATCCGATCAGTTTCCAAGTATTATTGCAATTACTGTATTCCCTAAATTTTCAAATATTTACTTTGCAGTGAGTCAACATCGACTCACTGCAGATCACAGTAATGTATCCATCCATCCTGTGGAAAATTTTCTTCATTGTTTACTATAATTATATCACATACAAACATTAGAATAAAAAGAATTTGCCTAAAATAATTTGTAATATAAAATTATATAAATATTTTTTTTGACAAGAAATAGAATTATATATTCATATAAGCTAAAATGATTAAATTTTCAAGATGTGTGTTTCGAGGACAAAATTCATGTTAAAATAAATTAGATTCAATTTTGTGCCATATTAAACTATTAACTGATCTTTCTTGAAGATTAGTAAATTGTAATACAAACTTAAATTTTAAAATCAATTTCAAAATTGGGATTTTTGTTCATTTTGATTTTATATCATTTTTATTTTAAAAAAATATATCTAAATTTGACGAAAATTTAGAACAATATAAAATAGAATCCTGAACTAATATATATATATATATATAGACCCTCTCTTATAATGAGAGTCCCCTCATATTTCATCTATTCTAAAGGGCCCCGCCAGGGGCATCCAATACGAAAAAGTCTTATAATTTTACCCTCTATCCATTGATAAAACTTTTTTAAAAAAAAGCTGCTGCCACGTCATCATTTTTTTTAAAAAAAAATTATTTTTTTTTAAAATTATTTTTTGATCAATGGATAGAGGGTAGAATTATAATATTTTTTCGTATCGGGTGCCCCTGACGGGACCCTTTAGAATAGCTTGAAATGTGGTGAATATGTGAGTTGTCACAAAGTTCTCATTTTAAGGGGTCTCATTTGAGCACCTCCCTATATATATATATAGGACTTTGCTCAAATGAGAATCCCCAATTAAAATGAGAACTGAGATCTAATCTCAGCCCTCTATTTTATATATTATCTTTTAATCTTCACCCTACAATCTATCCCCCCAAATCCACCCACCTACCCCCCAAATCCCTACCCCCCCCCCCCCCCCACCTTCCGCCTTTTTCTTCCCCGGTCCAATCTCTTATTACATACAACCTATACTTACAACCTATACACGCGATTTCTCTAACTATATCGACTGACCGCCTCTTCTTCGTAGATCCTGTCAAATCATCGGTTCCGGTCAATTGTTAAAAAGAGATGTTCTGTGTGTGTGTGATATTGATCAGATGGCTCGTTGCTGGTTCTTTATATATGTTATAACGGAAGCAAGAAAGATGATAAACGTAAAGAGAAAATATATGTAGAAGAGAAATGTTTATATTGATCTTGAGGATAAACAGATTACAGAATTTTCAGATGCTCTACAATCTTTACATGCATTGCTATTTATAGACACAATCTAAGGACTTAGGTGTGGTAGGTGGTGTTAGGTGTGGTAGGTGGTGCCGCCGGCGGCTACATAAGTCAAGTCCGGAGGCTATTCAAGGCATTCTAACAAATCTCCACCTTGACTTGAATCCTCTCACAAAAAAAAAAACAAAAACAGATGTACCAGATGCACCATAATAATGTCAGATGTACCAGAAAAAACTCTCCTGCCTCAGATTTTTACCCTAAAAGGGCAATCAACAACTCCGAACATTTAGCAAGTTCAAACAATGTTGAAACTTGCTATGTGGAACCGGCTTGGTGAGCATATCAGCTGGATTATCAGCAGTACTCACTTTGCTCACCTTGATTTTCTTCTCACTTCTTAGAAAATGATATCTTACATCTATGTGCTTAGTTCGCTCATGATGGGCTTGATCCTTGGCTAGACAGATAGCACTGAGACTGTCACAAAATACTGTAGCCTGATCATGATGTAGACCCAAATCACTGACCAATCCTTTCAACCAGATTCCTTCTTTTGCGGCTTCTGTCAATGCCATGTACTCTGCTTCTGTAGTAGACAAAGTCACTGTAGGTTGCAGAGTAGCTTTCCAACTGACAATCGAACCACCCAGAGTGAAAGCATAACCAGTCATAGATCTTCTATTGTCAACATCTCCAGCATAATCAGAGTCTGAAAACCCTGTCACCAAACACTCAGTATCACCTCCATAAATGAGACCAACATCAGACGTACCTTTTAAGTACCGAAAAACCCTCTTCACAGCTTGCCAATGCTCCTTGCCTGGATCACCCATGAACCTACTAACAACACTGACAGACTGTGCAAGATCGGGTCTAGTGCAGACCATTGCATACATCAAGCTTCCTACTGCACTAGCATAGGGAACTCGAGACATGTACTCCTTTTCCTCAGCAGACTTAGGTGCAAAAGCGACGGACAAATGTGCATTTGCAGCACTAGGAGTATCTATGGGCTTTGCTGTAGACATGCCAAACCTTGACAAGATCTTCTGAATATATCCCTTCTGTGACAAGAAGAGTTTTCTTTTGCTTCTATCCCTATAAATCTCCATTCCCAGAATTTTCCGAGCCGCACCCAAATCTTTCATTTCAAACTCAGCACTGAGGAGACCCTTCAACTTCTGTATATCAGACTTGTTCTCTGCAGCTATCAACATATCATCTACATAAAGGACCAGATAAATGAAAGAACCATTTGCTGTCTTACTATAATAAACACAGCAATCATACGGACTCCTGGTGTAGCCAATACCTATCATATAATTGTCGAATTTCTTGTACCACTGCCTCGGAGACTGATTTAATCCATACAAGGACTTCAATAACTTGCAAACATAGTCTTCCTTACCAGGAACCTGAAAGCCATCTGGCTGAGTCATGTATATCTCCTCTTCCAGCTCTCCATGCAGAAAAGCTGTCTTCACGTCGAGTTGTTCAAGCTCCAGATTCTTATGTGCAACTATTGCTAGTAGCACCCGGATGGAAGTGTGTCTGACCACTGGTGAAAAAATCTCATTGTAATCTACTCCCTATTTCTGAGTGAACCCTCGAGCTACTAATCGAGCTTTATATTTGATACCCTCAACCGATGATTCTCCTTCCTTCTTCTTGTAGACCCATTTACAAGTAACAATCTTTCTATCTCGAGGCCGCTTGACTAATTCCCAAGTCTTATTCTTCTGAAGTGACTCCATTTCATCTCCCATTGCAACAAACCATTTTTCAGACCCAGTACATGTCACTGCTTCTTTGTAAGTGGATGGCTCATCAGAGCTAGGATCCACCTCTTTAGCTACCTGTAGTGCATATGCCACCATATCTTCAAAACCATATCTCTTTGGAGGCACCCCATAATTAGCTCTCCTTGATCGATCAAGAGACAAACTGTGCTGATTTACTACTGGTACTGATGATTCTGATTCTGACTGTGGTTGTTGAACTTCTAGTTGTGGTTCACTCTCAACTTGAGTGACTTCCTGCTCCACCTGTTTCTCAACACCACCACTTTCTGTGACAACAGTAGACTTCACAGTAGGGTTAAACATAGAACTTTCATCAAAGACTACATTCCTACTCAGTATAACCCTATTTTCATATGGAGACCAGATTCTATAACCTTTAACCCCATCCCCATAGCCTACAAATACTCCCTTTTTAGCTCGTGGCTCCAATTTACCCTCATTTACATGATAATAAACAGTACAACCAAAAACTCTTAAATCGGAGTAATCAGCAGGCTTACCAGACCATTTCTCAATAGGAGTTTTGAGATGAATACCTGTGTGAGGTCCACGGTTAATCAAATAATACGATGTACTAACCGCCTCTGCCCAGAATCTTCTAGTTAGTCCAGCATTAGAGAGCATACACCTAGCTCTCTCCAGAAGTGTCTGATTCATACGCTCTGCTACACCATTCTACTGTGGTGTATCCCTAACTGTATGATGCCTAGCAATCCCCTCATTCTTGCAGAAATCTGCAAACTCAGATGAGCAAAATTCCATGCCATTATCAGTTCGCAGCCTCTTAATCTTCTTCCCTGTTTGATTCTCCACTAGTGCCTTCCACTGCTTGAAAACCTTAAAGGCTTCACTTTTGTGCTTTATGATGAACAACCAAGTCATTCTTGAGAAATCATCGATCATTGACACAAAATATCTGTGACCCCCTAAAGACTCCACCCGGGAAGGACCCCAACAATCAGAATGGATGTAATCAAGTGTGCCTTTTGTTCTGTAGGTTGCTTTAGGAAACTTGCTACGATGTAGCTTTCCAAAAACACAATGTTCACAAAACTCAAGACATGTGACCTTATGGCCACAAAGAAGATCCGCTTTTGACAGAATCTGCATCCCCCTTTCACTCATGTGACCAAGCCTCATGTGCCACAACCTGGTCATATTTTCTTTTTCAATTTCCGAAGACGCAACAGCAACAGAACCTGTTAACGTAGAACCTTGAAGAAGATACAAGGTACCACGTTTAACACCTTTCAGAACCACATTAGAACCCTTGCAGACATGTAGAACTCCACCTTCACCTTGAAAATTGAAACCCTTGCTGTCTAACATACTCAAAGATATCAGATTCTTTGTCATAAGTGGAACATGCCTAACATCATTCAATGTGCAGAAATTTCCATCATGTGTCCGAAGTTTAACCGAGCCTATTCCAACCGTCTCACAAACAAAACTGTTAGCCATAGAAATTTTGCCACCGTCTATTTGCTCATAGGTTGTGAACCACTCCCTGCGCGGACATACATGATAAGATGCTCCAGAATCAAGAATCCACACATCAGAGTGATGTGTGTGATTAGCAGCAACTAAAGTAATATCTTCTTCGGAATTAGCATCAGCTACAGCAGCAGTTCCTGCAGCAGTATACACCAATTTATCCTGTTGCTTCTTTTTCTTGGGACAGTCAGATTTCCAGTGTCCCTTCTCTTTACAGTAATTGCAGACATCATTAGCTCTCGAACCCTTAGAAACTAGTTTCTTGGATTTATACTTCCCCGACTTTCCATGTCCGGTACTCCCGATAGCTACCAACCCAGCAGCATGATTATCTGCACCTGTACCAGCCGCCTTATGGCGCAGCTCTCTAGAATGAAGAGAAGATCTAACCTCCTCTAGAGAAATAGTATCTTTACCAACAATAAATGATTGCACAAAGTTCTCATACGATAATGGTAAAGAAACTAACAGAATCAAAGCAGCATCCTCATCTTCAACTTTAACATCAATATTACGCAGTTCTAATAAAATTGTGTTTAACTGATCTAAGTGATCTCGAAGAGGCATACCTTCCTGCATTCGCAGACTGAACAGACGTTGCTTCAGAAGCAACTTATTTGTTAAAGACTTTGTCATGTAGAGACTTGCAAGCTTTAACCATAAACCAGACGCGGTATCCTCCTCCGCAATTTCAGTAATAATATCATCTGCAAGGCACAACAGAATTGTTGAGTGTGCCTTTTCTTCGAGACTGGCCATCTCAGCGCTTCCAGAAGCAACCGTTTTCGTGTTCAACGGTGCCCAGAGCCCCTGTTGCTTTAACAAGGCACGCATCTTGATTTGCCATAGACTGAAACTATTTCTCCCAGTAAATTTGTCGACCTTAACGTTAATAAACTCATTTGTGCCACTTCCTTCACAGGCGTACTGGTTAAGCCCCTGCCAAACAGGTTCCTTCCTAACTTTGTGCTGGCATCTGCAGCATCTCGTCTCACTGTAAGGGGTAACTGCGGATGAGAGTGTAGTTGTGGAAGTAAGTATCTTTTGCTACAATTTTTTTTTCAGTTTCCTTGGCTTTAGCAATTTATTAGGAAAAGAAAAAAAGACATGTGTGCGTGTGAAAGAATTTGCTATTTATATAGATACTGTGCTAATTCTCATGTTACACCCTTCGGAAGAGATTATATTGCAGGAAAATATACTGACGAGTTAAACTGAACACAGCACTTAATCTAATCAATTGATAGACAGCTTATCGTCTCCAGTCCTTGCTTATGACCTGGCAGTCTCCAGAGTCGAGGTTAAAACTTTTTTACCAGTGAAAATCACATCATATCGAATTTTTGTTAGAAATTTAATTACACTATATGAAATTCAGTGGTTTCCAAAACTTTTTCTTGGGGGACCATAGATTACTAAGTCGCGCTTCGCAGCGGCATTATAATATATTTGTTAAGAAAAAGAATATTAGAATAAAAATTATGAAATTAATATCTATAAAATTATTTAAATTATCAAATAAAATATATTCTATAATTAAAAAACTTTTTTCTAAAAAATTCTACTCCTCTTCAAAAAATATCACGGGCAATTACCTTTAAATTAAAGCATCCCGTGATATTTTTGGAAAAAGAGTAGATTTTGTTAAAAAAGTGTTTTAATGATAAAAGGTAATAAGATAGTTAGTATTTTTATATTATTTATTATTAATGGTAATATGTTTTAAATTAAAGGTAATTGCCCGTGATATTTTTGAAAAAATGAGTAGATTTTGTTATAAAAAAGTGTTTTAAAGATAAAGACAATCAACTAATTACTATTTTTATATTATTTTATTAGTTATTTTCATCCTATTAATAAACATTTTTTTCTCAGGCGACATTATGGGGAGCGAGTCTCCACTGATTTGCAATTTAGTAAAGAGGTGAGCAAATCTCTCTCTCAGGGATGACACATACGGTGTATCCAGATTTGTATAAATTTTACTATTTCTTGTGGTAGAAAAGCTAATTGTATTTGCATATAAGAGTAAATAAAAGGTTAAAAAACTAATATAAGAATTAAATCAATAATAACAATGAAACAAATATTTGTATAATATCTATTGATATTCGTTCAATCGAGATAAGATAGATTTATATATGTGCAATTTCTAAAAATATATATTATAAAAAACATTAATAAAGATAATTACTTTTAAATTTTTTAATCTGGGTAGATGTGACAATTATTATATAGGGTCCACCATCCTCCTTGTAAAAATTTGTATCAACCATCTCAGCCAACTTTTCCCACAAAGTTATGGTACTGATGATGGAGCTGTTTAAGAAAAAAATTAGAACAAATTAAATAAGTTAAACAAATAAATTGGGGTAACCAGAGAAGTAATATAAAATTATAAGAACAATAAAAAATAATTAACATTTATATTAAAATTAATATAATGCATAACTTACTAATTTGTGACAATCTTGAGATCTCTTTTTTTCCAACCGCCTTTGACAACTTAAATGCCACCCAAGTAGGTCAAACATCTCACAACATCTAAATCAACATAGAAAAAATAATATTAGAACATGATAGTTTGAATTATAACTTATATAATAGTATTACTTATATATTACTCTAATATATTACTGCCTCAAAAACTTGAGAGTATGTTGGTGTCATTTATACGTGCATCAATCATATCCGGACATATGAACTGAAATCCATGCAGTGATATGTTGACGATGCCTTCTTCCAATCTCTTAGGCAACGTTATGCGTATGAAGAGCAATTTAGACCCATGTGATAGTGGTCTATATTTCCCTGTACTTGAAATAACTTTCAGATTTTTGATGTTGTACACGGAGCCTTCCTCTAAAAGATTTTTGAACCGAGAGACCAGAATCTTCGGGATCGTAGCATGGATCAAATTTTCATGTCATACAACATATCTTAGAAAAGTTAATAACATCATACAATTTGACAAACTAATAAGTTATAAGTATATTGATTTATTAACCTTTTCATCGATCAAAATCATGTCAAGACTGATCAGTTCTTCAGTATTTGGATTGACAGATTCCCACATTCTACACACGTGTACTCTTATCATCCAGGTATAGCTGTTGTCGTTCAAAGCATCCAACATGGTGTAGGCCGTAGTTGTATTCATTATAAATATGGTTGTAAAAATTTGAAGCTATGTAAAACAGTTTCGGTGTAGATTTTTTGTTATGAATGACCTTTAATTTATAGGTGTTTGTAAGGTGAATAACATGGAAATCCATTATGTTTAAAAGTCAAGAAGTATTATAAAAGAAAAGTTCTATAAAGTTTAAAAATAATAAAATAAAATTCTATCAAGTTTGAAAATAATAAAAGAAAGTTTTATCAAGTTTGAAAATAATAAAAGAAAGTTCTATCAAGATTGAAAATAATAAAAGAGAAAATTAAAATTATTAATATAAGAGCCTTCAAATTCGAAAATAATAAGGAAGTTGTAATTTTCTAAATCAAAGAAAGTTCTATCAAGTCCTACAGATTCGAAAATAATAAGGAAATTGTAATTTTCTAAATCAAAGAAAGTTCTATCAAGTTTGAAAATAATAAAATAAAGTTCTATCAAGCCTACAAATTCGAAAATAATAAGGAAGTTGTAATTTTCTAAATCAAAGAAAGTTCTATCTAGTTTGAAAATAATAAAAGAAAGTTCTATCAAGCCTACAAATTCAAAAATAATAAGGAAGTTGTAATTTTCTAAATCAAAGAAAGTTCTATCAAGTCCTACAAATTCGAAAATAATAAGGAAGTTGTAATTTTCTAAATCAAATAAAGTTATATCAAGTCCTACAAATTCGAAAATAATAAGCAAGTTGTAATTTTTTAAATCAAAGAAAGTTCTATCAAGTTTGAAAATAATAAAAGAAAGTTCTATCAAACCTACAAATTCGAAAATAATAAGGAAGTTATAATTTTCTAAATTAAAGAAAGTTCTATCAAGTCCTACAAATTCGAAAATAATAAGGAAGTTGTAATTTTCTAAATCAAAGAAAGTTCTATCAACTTTGAAAATAATAAAAGAAAGTTCTATCAAGTTTGAAAATAATAAAAGTGTAATTTTCAATTTCCTTCCTACAAAATCGAAAATAATAAAGGAAGTTGTAATTATTAAAATTAAAAATTGTGAAAATTTGAGAAAATTAGAAAAATAGAACGGAGCGATTCTAGAGGCGCCACCTCACCGCCCCCGTCTTCTCCTTTATATAAGTATATATTGATTACTAGCTTATAGCCGTTGCGATGCACGGTTACTTAAATTTTATTTATAATTATTTTGTTTATAATTATATTTTAATTACCCATGGAACACACGATTGTTTTTTAATATTTATAATTATATTTATTTATGAATATTTTAATATTTAAAAGTTATTAGTTTACATGATTAAATTATTGTTAAAAAAGATTTAGCCAAAAAAATTATAGTTAAAAATTTAATATTTATTATATTTTACACGCTCAATTTAATATTTGTTTATATTGAGTTATAAAAGTTAGATTTGCCGAATTTTACGGTACACATGAAATTCACAAAATAATCTTTAATTTAGCTGTGGTTTAATAGTTCTTTTTCAATTAAAAACTATTCTAAAACTAAAAAGAGAATAAAGTGACGAAATTTAATATTGAGAATTCTATTCGATTTAGGAAATGTACTTATATGTAATTTAGATTATTAGAATACCCTTTATTAACCGAATACAGTTTTTAATGTTAAATCTAACGGTTTTCACCTATCAATTTAAGATTAAACGATTTTTATTATTTTGATATTAAATGGGTTTCCTTATTTAATTACAACTATTTTTATGTTTTAACTTTTTGGAAAATCCAATCTTAATATAATATCTTTTAACTTATATCATTTTTAGATAATAACTTCTTTTTATATGATATAATCTTGATCGTCTATTTTTAAAAGTATTGAATCTAACGGTTGAGAATGTTTTGGCGGTATTTATGACCAAACTACCAGGATAACATCATTAATTTTTTTAATATATATTTTTTATTTTTTATTTTTTTAAATATTTATTGCTAAAATATAATATACTCTTTTTTTGTAATATGTTATTGATGCAGGAACTTTGAACTTTTGAGAAAATAAATTATCAATTAAAATATAATTTTTTTTGTAATAGTTCTTCTTTTAAAGTAGTACACCGTGACGATCAAAATTCTGTATAAAATTCATTTTTTATAGTATATCCCGTAAAAATCTATGTTATTATATTAAAGACTAAATAATGAAAATTTTCTTATAAGTGTGGTCGCTTGATCACTCAATTCATAATCGTTGGATCTGAATGATCTAAGTTTTGAATCTACCAAAAACATATTAAAATTTACAGGGTTTTTTTGAAAAATAAGAATTTTTTCATTTTGTTTTCTTGTAGACATGGGTTATTTGATAATATTTTTTATAAAGTACGGTTTTTCAAAAAAGTACTATACTAATTGATTAACAAACTTTTAAAGTTTCAAATTTAATAATTTACAATGTATATAGGTTAAAAAAGTTAGACCTCTTCTGTAGTCTAAAATTTCAAAATACGGTTTTTTTAAATATGAATACAGTCCTTCCAACAATGAAATTAGGTCTCTATGAGTTCTTATAAAAAAATCACCATTTACGTATAATTTATTATTTAATATTTAATTAGTTATGATATAAAATTTAATAAAATAAGATAAAAAATATGCACAATTTTATAAAATTTTATCCTTGTATTATTATATTCTTTGTTGATTTGAATTTTTGAACATAGATTTCTAAATTTAAAATAGTTAGAAAAAAGTAATTAAATTGAAATTAAAATAATGATGACGTAATAATTATTATTATAATTTAAATACCCAGTTTACTAATTTGGGCTTTATCTTGTGTTTTAAAAATTAAATTTTGACGGTTTTACACCCCACATGAAGATAACTAAATTATCTTTAATTAAAAGATGGCTTAACAATTTTTATCTAACTGAAATTGTCGATGAAAGAGAAAAGAAAGTCACGAATTTTTTTCATGAAGAATTCTATTCAATATACAAAACTTATTTATATTTGGTATATTTGGTTTAAATTATCAAAATACACTTTTTAGAATTTAAATATAATCTTATTATTAATAAAATACACTTTTTAATATTTGATCTAACGATTTTCATTTATCTAGTTAAGATCTAATGGTCTTTATTAGTTTGGTTGTCCAAGACCGTGCCATCAAAATTTTGGATAAGATCCATATTATGTTTATTATATATAAGGATTTAATATAATAAGGATATCAAGTATATACTGATATAAGTATCTTACTAACTGCTTTTACTTTTAATGTTTCGGTTTTATTTACAGTATATATAAAATTTTAAAATACATTATTACTTAAAAATTATTAAATAGAATAAAAATTATGTTATGATTATATAAAATTTTATTCTCATATTATTATATTCTTTATCGATTTGAATTTGTTCTTAATTAATTTTAATACTTTATTAAAAGAAACATAAAATTTCTATATTTAATACAATTAGTGGAAAAATAAATAAATTGGTGCTACAAAAAAAAATATTTATTAAAATTTAGATACTCACTTTACTATTTGGGTTCTATCTTGAATTTTAGAAATTGAATTTTGACGATTTTACAACCCATGCGAAACTAACGAAATTATCTTTAATTTAATGATGGTTTAATAATTATTATCTAACTTGACCTGTTGACCTACCCATAAACCCGAAAAGAAAATATGGTTAAGAATTTTTACATAAAAATTTAATTCAATATAGAAAACCAATTTAAAATTGGTTTAAATTATCAAAACACACTTCTTAGTATTTAAATATAATTCTACCTTTAATCAAATACACATTTTAATATAAGTATTATATTCAAAATTTTCGTTTATGAATATGAAACCCTCAATATTTTAATAATATTTTGATATTATCCTTTTATGTTTTTTATATGTAAAATAATATAATTATAATTTGGATTAATCAAATTGTTATGTTCCTTCAGAAAAAAAGTGTTTAAATTTATTTATGTACAGAAGTTCTCGTAAGTCTCTGTAGTTCACGTGTATCATTGTTAGTATGATATATAGCATTATATTGATAATTTTTAATATTGTAATCAATATGAATTCTTATGTTGATATTTGGTTTAACAATTATTATCTAATTGGAACTATACATAAATTCAAGAGAAAAGATATTTAAGAATTTTTACATAGAAAACTTTTAAATTATCAAAATACACTTTTTAGTATTTAAATATAATTATATTATTAATCAGATACACTTCTTAATATTAGATCTAACAATTCTCATCGATCTATTTAAGATCTAACTGTAATTATTATTTTGGTTGTATAGTGATCGTACACGAACCAGATCTATTTTAATTTTTTCTTAAATTGATTTTAATATTTTATTGAAATAAAAATAGAATTTATAAATTTAAAAGAATTAGGAAAAAAATTAAATTAGTGCTACAATAATTTTTTTATTATTAAAATTTAGATAATCACTTTACTGTTTGGGCTCTATCTTGGGTTTTAGACAACAGATTTTAACGATTTTACAGTCCATGCAAAGCTAACAAAATTATCTTTAATTTAATGATGGTTTAATAATTTTTATCTAACTGAAACTATCCATAAACTAAAGAGAAAAGATAATGACGAATTTTTACATAAAGATTTCTATTCAATATAGAAAACCCATTTATAATTGGTTTAAATTATCAAAATACATCGTATTTAAATACTATCCTATTATTAATCAAATACAATTTTTAATATTATATCTAACGGTCCTCATCTATTTGAATATTTATAGTTTTATAATTCAACGGATTAGTACCGACCAAAGTTTTGGATAAGATTTCCCGGTTTATTATATATAAGGAGTTAATTATGTTGCCCCTCACCTAAAAAACCAACAAATAACCGATCTCTCACTATTTACTCTCATTTTCAAACCCATGATTTTATATATTCCACTTTTTTTCATTTGTTTCTTAGTCAAATCAGTTGTAAAATATATATTTCTTTTTTATGATTTAGAGAATATATTTTTACTTGTAATTCATTTTTCATCATATAAGTATATTTGTCTATAAATCATTTGTCAATTTTTTTATTTAAAAATCCAAATATATGACCAAATTTCTAGATCAATTAGTGTTTTTAACATTAATTTATTAAAATTTATTTTTTTCCTGAAAAAATATTATTCAAAATAATAAAATACAATTTTCAAAATATAATCAACCACTATAGTTAATTCCATCATAACAAAATCCCTTACCTTAATTTTAGCCAAACATTATTCTATATTAGTTTAGCTAATCATTTTAACTAATCATGTTTTTATGTGCCTAGTATATAGATTAAGATGAAGATATTATTCTATATTTTATTTAGACAACTATTTTAACTAATCTTATTCGAGATGCTCTTATGTACCTAGCATACAATTCAGATTAAAATGAAGATCTTCAAATATTTGCAACGCCTTATATATTTTTAAGTTAACTCTAAAATTTATAAGTCCGGAAGAAAATTAATAATTCATAATGAAAATAATATATACAATAATAATATTTAAATTTTCAAAATAATTTTTTGCCATAATGAATTAATTATTAGATAAATTTTATTATTTAACATAAATAATATATGAATGAGGCCTCTAAAAAAAATCAATTTGAAAAGAAACCACGTAAATATTTTTATGTTTGTATAAATGTAAAAATCTCCTTATGTAGGATAATATTTAGATAAAAAGATATTCTACTCAACTCCTTTCAACCAACATACTTAGGCGAGATTTGTTAGACCACAAAAAAATCCTCAATATTATATTTATACCAATTTCAGTTCAATTATTTGAATGTGAACCTATTTTATCATGTCTAATTACGATTATCTGTTTTTTCAAACGAAATAGAAACCACACTTCAAAAGAACGCTCTAGATGTTGTAACAAAAAATCTTGTTAATGCACGGTACGGTCTGAACAACCGACATTACCTGTAAATCTTGTGAATAAATTACTAATCTCTTTTTTCTTCTCATTTCTTTACGTTTTTCTTTGCTAATTCCATTATTTTCTTCCACTATCTTCATTTTATACATTAAATATTGATTGATCTCATCACTTTACTCACTTTTCTTATTTTTTTTCACTAAATTACATTATTTTTAACCTTCGTGCCCAACCTCAATCTAAAAAATTAAGGGGTGGAGGGAATACCAGTATTTAGACGGATAAAAGAACAAGTAAAGGCCGGAAATATATTCAGCAAAAAAAGTTAACAATTTAAAAAGGACGTGAATGTTAGTAACAACATACATTTTCCTTAACTTATTGATTTATTGCTTGATTTCTTTGTCTTTTAATACTTCATATTATTACATTTGTGTTTTTAAATATATTTTTTAATTTAAAATGCATGTATTTAGCTGATTCTATTTAATAATTATTTTTAAAATGTAAATTAGCAAATTTGTAACTAACTTATAAGTAAATTTATCCAAACATCAATACAACTTATAAAAATTCATTCAACACTTATTAGAGCAAGTCCAAGAGCTTACTTATATCATGTCCTAAGCTAAAATATAAGTAATCTAGCAAAAAATGGTGCTCCAACAATGTCCTAGTGGTTACCTAAATCACTAAGACATCCATCTCATTACCTATTAATAACTAACCACTAGCCATTACCTATTTAATTTTCATGAATAAAAAATTCACTTCTTTCCTTTTCTACATTTCTTTTCTCTCTTTTTCTTCCACTCTTTTTCTCTCTCTTTTCAAATTTATTATTATGATAATAATAGGGAATGAATATAAGTAATGTTGTTGGAGTTCCTACAAGAAATCAAGTCCGTAAATCATTAAGACACATTATTATATAATATTTATAAGTAACCAACTAAGACATTGGGCCTGTTTGGCTGTAACTTATTAAGTTGACTTATAGCTTAAAATGAGTAAGTGCTTTATAAGTGATAAGTAGAGCTGAGCTTATAAATCCCTAGAGTGTTTGGTAAATCAGAACTTATAAGCAGTAGAGTGTTTGGGTAAATCAGAACTTATAAGTTAACTTTTTTTTATTATTTTTAAAATATTTATTTTTTAATATATATAAATGGATATCAATGGATAGATCTCGATGAGTAGAGAAATTTGATATATACATATCAATTTTTTAATGAACGGATCAAAAGATATATGGTTTTGAAGATTTGAAGGATATTATATATTGCGTATATCGAGAATAAGTTATAAGTTATAAGTTGAATGTTAAGGATTCTTAACATTCAACTTATCCATTTTAAGTAGCCATAAGTTGGTTTCACTTATTTTGGCAAACACCCCCCATAAGCAATTTTGGGTTTATAAGCCATAAGCTGCGACTTTAAGTTGCAGCCAAACAGGCACATTGTTGGACTTACTCTTAATTTTAAGGTATAAGTCAACTTTTTTAAGATACCCAAAACACATGCTTAATTTCCTTTGGATTACTCTGTATCAATTTTAGCTTGGACTACCCTTTACTTCCTTTCCTCCGTTCTTATCTTTACAAAATATTATCGGGGTGTTTGGGGAACTTATTTTTCAGAATAAGTCAACTTATTTTAAGTTGAAAGTTAAGATTCCTAACTTTCCAACTTATTTTCTAACTTATTTTTGCAACTTATTGAATCTTAAACATACATTAAATACTTGTATCAAAAAAATTATGAAAATATAAAAAATTTATCCGAAAATAAGTCGGACTTATTTTAAGTCTCCCCCAAACAGGCCCTATTATGTCTCCCCTCCCCCTTTCCATTTTTCATACATCCCCTTCGCTCGCTATGGTTTAGTTCCTACATTACATGTATCCATGTTACTCCATGTTTTCAACATAATCAATTTTGTAGGTTTAATATACTTGTATTCATTTACAATTATTCGGCTTCATTTGCATTTATAATAAAATAGAGGTTTCATACACAATAACAGTTAAATTATGATAATTTGGATCAAATTCTAAAAATAAATTCAAATGCGCCAACTTCGATATTACACACAAGTCTACAACAAGTTCCCAATAAATCATAATTTATTTAATACATTTAGTAGTAGTACTTAAATTGAATTAAAGTTTTGAATTTGCTGGGGTGTTACATAAGCAGTAATAAAGAAAACTATCCTAACAAAAAAATTATTATAATAACAAAATTATATAATACTAATAATATTATATAGATTAACAAAGTCAATTTCAAAAACACGTATATCATACCATGATGTACATTGTTTATCAAATAATTAGTTGAAAAAGTCGCGTTTCGCGGCGGCGTAATATTTTTTTTTTAAAACTCTGTCAATTAAATTACGAAAATTACTCGATCCTCGCTAATAAGTCGTCCTCCCGTAAAACACACTTTTCTTTTTAATATCAAAATCTCAAATTTTATATATTGAATATATTACTTGTCTTATATATTAATTTTTATGTTACCATATTCTTTTCTAATGAGTCACTCTTTCGTTGAAAAAATACTTATATAACTTC
Source organism: Heracleum sosnowskyi (assembly GCA_030848705.1). Lineage (NCBI taxonomy): Eukaryota > Viridiplantae > Streptophyta > Magnoliopsida > Apiales > Apiaceae > Heracleum > Heracleum sosnowskyi. Next base: position 74,644,112 of record CM061242.1, read on the forward strand.
ACCTCCTAATTCAAATAAAACTTTTAGTTATGTATTACAAACGCTTATTCTACTTCTAATTACAAGTATTTTTTTTATATCCGAACTCTTCTCCTCCGTAAATTGAAACATTTATTCTACTTCAAATAGAACTTTGCAAGTACTTCTTTTATATTTGAACTCTTCCCCTCTACAAATTCAAACACGTATTTTAATTCAAATAGAACTTTTAATTATATGTCTTCGCTATAAATTCGAACTTTTCTCCTCAATAAATTCGAACACCTATTCTACTTCTAATGTGTTAAAAGATATTTTTTGATTTATTAGTATCTAAAATTCAAAAAATTTACAAAATTAGAAAAATAGATTGAGACAATCTTAGAGGTGTCACATCATCTCCCGCGTATCCTCCTTTATATATATATTGATACTAGTTGAAAAAACCGCGTTTCGCGACTACGCAATATTTTTTTAAAAAAAACTCTATCAATTAAATTACGAAAATTACTCGTTTCTCGCTAATAAGTCGTCCTCCCGTGAAATACGCTTTCTTTTTTAATATCAAAATATCAAATTTAATATATTGAATATATATTTGTCTTATATATTAATTTTTATGTTACCATACTATTTTCTAATTAGTCATTCTTTCGTTGAAAAAACACCTATATAACTTCACATATTCTACTTTGATATGGGCTAAAAATAACCCTAGATATGTAATTAATGATGTATTAATTAGACCTAGATTGGTCCAAGAATACGGCCCAATAAACAAGGCCCGAAACCCTGATTATTTATTAATTTCGTAATTAATAAATAAGGGAAATATACAGCTCATGAAAAGAGTCCAAAATATGGCAAATTTATCAAAGAAGGATCCAGAATCCCAATTAATGAGTCACAGCCTTTATCAACAAGGAAAAGACTTGCCCGCCAAGTAATGCAATCCTTATCAGTTATCAAAAAGGAGACTTATTCGCTAAGTCTCCTCAACATACCATAAATACTAGGCTCCAGACGCCTATATAAGGTCCCTGATCCTACAATCAGAACTACGTCTTGGCTTGATTCTCAATAACGAATTGAGATACGTAGGCATCTTGTGAGGACCGATTTAGTCTCGAAACACAAGTGCAGCCATTAAAGCTCGAAGCTCTCCAACCCTAGCATTAATTTCGCAAGCTCAGATTTTATTCCATAACATTTGGCGCCGTCTGTGGGAAGACAACATCAACCATGGCAAACACGCGAAGAACAGCTCGGGATAATCAAACTCCTGAGGATCGCCCTATCACCTCTGAGGCTGATCAGCCACCGCCGACTACTGGCGCTGAAGGGGCGAATATCCCCACCAACACTCAAGGACCGGAAATCCCGATTTCGGTTGAAGGGACGAATCCCCTGCAGATGGTCATTCATGGATCTAATCCACAAGAGACCGTCCACCAGCAACCAATCACGACCTCTCCGCTGCTCATGAGTGCACCAAGGAGCCTTCAACTCCACACTACTGATCTCCCTCAATACGCAAATCAGACTTTGGGGATGCCAGGCTATGGCATGCCCCCTCGCCCCACAGCGGGTGGTAGTGGAACTAATCCAATCTACCATGAGGCGTATGTGCCCCCTTACGTTCAAGGTCTGGGACCTCAGAATCAACAAACTCGCCAGATCTCTTTTCCAGATTACTCGGGTCCATACACCGAGGATGAGGGTTATACAACTGGGGACGATGTCGCTCCTAGAAGGAGACGTTCTTCGCAAACCAACCAGGATCAACCCCAAACTACTAAGGAGAAGCTTGCGGCCCATGAGGCAGAAGTCGCAAGGCTTAAAAAAGTATTGGCAGAACAAGAGGCCGCAAGGACAAAAAGTCAAGCTGAAGGAATCCCAATTATCAATTTGGATCCACCACCAAGGAGAACCAGGAGGGCTGAAGCCCCAAGGGGTGATCCTAGCATTCTGTTGCCCCTAGGAGATCCCGATGATCCTACACCACCGTTTACTCAAGACATCATGAAAACGGCTATATCCAGAAAGTTCAAGATGCCTTCGATTAAAGCGTATGATGGAACGGGAGATCCCGCTAATCATGTGAGAACCTTCTCCAATGCACTGCTGTTGCAGCCCACCAATGATGCGGTCAAATGTAGGGCGTTTCCCCAAACTCTTGCAGGTATGGCTCAACGTTGGTATAGCCGTCTACCTCCCAACTCCATTGGATCCTTCAAAGAATTGAGTAAAGCTTTCATCAATCAATTCATAAGTGGAAGGGTGCATGAGAAAAGCTCTGCCTCACTCATGGCAATCCGGCAAGGACAGAATGAAGCCCTGAGGGACTACATCAATCGATTCACTCGAGAGGCTTTAAAAGTCCCAGACTTGGAAGACAGAGTGGCTATGATAGCCCTGCAACAAGGAACCACTGATGACCACTTCAAACGGTCGTTAGCTAAACATCCACCCGAGAGCATGCTGAAACTCCAAGATAGAGCCGGAAAGTATATCAAGGCTGAAGAAAGCATGAGAAAGTATGAACCCACTGTTGAGGGAAGTGAAAACGGAAAAAAGAGAAAGGAGACTCAAGAGTATGACGCTAGGGACAAATATCCCAGGACATCGAAAGATTCTGACTCTCCACTTAAAAGGAACAACTTCGAACCCAGGTTCAATGAATATGCAAGGTTGAATACCTCAAGAAGTCAAATTCTGATGGAAATTGAGAAGGAAGAAGATCTTCGATGGCCAAAGCCACTAAGATCCGACTTGGAGAAACGAAACAAGAATCAATTCTGTCGTTTCCATAAAGAAGTTGGTCATGACACCGACGATTGTAGACAACTGAAAGATGAAATCGAGTTCTTAATCCGAAGAGGAAAACTCGATAAATTCACTAAGGATGGGAATCGAGGAAATCAACAAGGAAACTATGAAAGGAAAGACTATGATAGGAGGGACAACGACCAAGATCGTAATCCTAAGCCCCGAGGGCCTGTCATCAACATGATATTTGGAGGACCGACTGCTGCTGGGTCCTCCCGAAACTCAAGGAAAGCTTATGCCCGAGAGGTAATGACTGTTGTAGGAGAAGCACCGAAACGTGCCAAGACAGAAGTGGATATTACTTTTGACGATTCTGATCTTGAAGGGGTGAAGTTCCCCCATGACGACCCATTGGTCATTATACCTGTAATAGGCAACTCTAAAACCAAGAGGGTTCTGGTTGATAACGGAGCTTCCGTGGACATCTTGTTCCATGATGCCTTCATCAAGATGGGATATACCGATTCGCAACTGACTCCTTCAAACATGCCTATATATGGGTTCAATGGGGTTGAATCCAAAGTAGAGGGAACTATTCAGCTCCCTATGACAATAGGGCAAGGCTCACAAACAACAACTCAAATGCTGAACTTCGTGGTGATAAAGGCAACCTCAACTTATAATGCAATCCTTGGGAGGACAGGCCTTCATGCATTCAAGGCTGTTGCCTCAACTTACCATTTGAAAATCAAGTTCCCAACAAGGAACGGGGTTGGTGAAGAACAAGGAGATCAAAAGATGGCTAGGAGTTGCTATGTAGCCGCGTTAAGGCCTGATGGAGTCGGGGGGCAGGTTCTCCCAATCAAGGTTATGAATTCAAAAGATGATGAAGAAAGAAGGGGAAAGCCAGCCGAGGATCTAAATCCTATTCCCCTAATCCCGGAAGAACCAGACAAAGTCACTTACATTGGAGCATTGTTGCCTGAACCCTTGAAGGGCTGAGGTGCCAAAAACTTGGCATGCCTCAAATTTAAAAGGTTTATTATGTTTAAGTGTTTCCTTAAGGGGTCCACTAATAGTACAAGTAGCAATAAGGTCGACGAAACCATTCTGAGCTCTTAAGCTCTTAGTAGGAAGTAAAGCACTATGTAAGGGTCGAACCCTCTTTTTCAAAGGAAATATTTCAAGTTCTCATTCACTATTTTATTACTTATCTTTGTTTGAGTATTTCCTTATTGTTCTACTAAAGAACAAGTTGTACCAATAACACTTGATCAAAGTGTCAGCCCATTCAAGAGGCCAAGTACTAGGAATTGCCTTACAAAAGAAAAGCTAAATAAATATAAGTGAATGCAAGAACGAAGAAACATAATATGCATAAATAACATGCATGGATAGAAGATCCCGAAGGATCAAAGAGTTATGTTACAAGCTCAACTAAAAGCCTAAAGAGGCCTATTGGAAGAAGGTTAATATAAGGGTTGAAACCCCTGAAAATTCGAGGAAGTAGAGCTCAGAACGAGCTTCGATTCGATATACTAGAAGCTCAAATTAAAGAAACAAGTGAAACGTTATGTCTATCTTCGTTCATGAAGACCTCTCAATGTGAAAATTAAGATGTTGAACCTCAAAATCAGGTTCTCTACCTATAAGCCACGTTTGGCGTTGTTGAAACCTCAAATGAGGTCTAAGGTGTTAGAACTCAAGTTAGTTCTTGTATTTATACGCCACGTTTGGCGTTGTTGGAACCAACTGAGGTCGAAGAATCCCTAGATTGAGGTCGAAAGACTGAGGTCGAAAATACACGAGGAATCGAGGTCGAATACATCGACTTCGCACCAAAATAAGGTCAAAAAATTAAAAATTTGAGGTCGAAAAGACCTTAGATCGAGGTCGAAGACCTGAGGGCGAAAATGCACTGAAAATCGAGGTTGAACCCTTCGACCTCACACCAAGTTGATGTCGAAAAGGACTGGGTTTGAGGTCAAAAATGAGGTCTAAAATACCTCAAAAATGAGGTCGAAAAAGCATATGTCACAAGCACAAATTAAAACAAAGCCCTAACCCGCGGAGCGAAAATTTTTGCAAAATCATGTATCAGTATACACACGACCCTAATTCCAGGTCGAATTTACACTGGCTCCTGGTCGAACATTTGAGGTCGAAAATGACTTGGAAATCCAGGTCGAGAACTTCGACCTCACAGCTGTTCCTGTTCGAAAAAATACTGAGTCGAGGTCGAACAGGTGAGGTCGAAAAAGACTTAGAAATCCAGGTCGAGAGCTTCGACCTCACACCTGTTTGAGCTCGAATTCCAGGTCGAAATCCTGGTCGAATTTATAATAAAATTCCTGGTCGAAAATAGCCTGGAGAATCCTGGTCGAAATAGCCTGGATTCCTGGTCGAAAATTCCTGGTCGAATTTATACTAAAATTCATGGTCGAACCATTCGACCTCACTCCACTTCCTAGTCGAAAATGCAAAGAAACGAGGTCGAAATTTCCTGCTCGAAAATGCAAAGAAACGAGGTCGAAAATTCCTGCTCGAAAATGCAAAGAAATGAGGTCGAAAATTTGAGGTCGAAAAAGACCTAAATTTCCTGGTCGAACTGATCGACCTCATTCCAGTCCTGGTCGAAATTGACTTGACTTCCTGGTCGAAATTGGCTTAATTTCTGGTCGAAAAAATTCCTAAAATATTAGGAATAAATGTTAAAAATACCTGTGGGTACACGAAAATTCCTAAAATATTAGGAATAAATGTTAAAAATACCTGTGGGTACACGAAAATTCCTAAAATATTAGGAATAAATGTTAAAAATACCTGTGGGTACATGGAAATTCCTAAAATATTAGGAATAAATGTTAAAAATACCTGTGGGTACATGGAAATTCCTAAAATATTAGGAATAATTCATATAAATGTCAAATTAGCCTCGAATAAGGCAACAATCGTCGTAAATGTGTAGGTCGCTCCACACTTTGCAATAAGGCGATACTTGTGAAACACTGGTGTAAATAAAGTCCTAGGTAAAGGATAAAAAGACCCCGAATCTCGAAAAGGATCAATATAATTTCTACGAAAACTTGAAAGTTTTCCTAGAAATTGGGGGGCAAATGATATGGGCTAAAAATAACCCTAGATATGTAATTAATGATGTATTAATTAGACCTAGATTGGTCCAAGAATACGGCCCAATAAACAAGGCCCGAAACCCTGATTATTTATTAATTTCGTAATTAATAAATAAGGGAAATATACAGCTCATGAAAAGAGTCCAAAATATGGCAAATTTATCAAAGAAGGATCCAGAATCCCAATTAATGAGTCACAGCCTTTATCAACAAGGAAAAGACTTGCCCGCCAAGTAATGCAATCCTTATCAGTTATCAAAAAGGAGACTTATTCGCTAAGTCTCCTCAACATACCATAAATACTAGGCTCCAGACGCCTATATAAGGTCCCTGATCCTACAATCAGAACTACGTCTTGGCTTGATTCTCAATAACGAATTGAGATACGTAGGCATCTTGTGAGGACCGATTTAGTCTCGAAACACAAGTGCAGCCATTAAAGCTCGAAGCTCTCCAACCCTAGCATTAATTTCGCAAGCTCAGATTTTATTCCATAACATACTTCAAATAGAACTTTTAGTTATGTATTACAAACGCTTATTCTACTTCTGATAGAACTTTTAATTGCAAGTACTTCTTTTATATCCAAACTCTTCTCCTCTATGAATCGAAACATCTATTCTGCTTCAAATAGAACTTTGCAAGTACTTCTTTTATATTTGAACTCTTCTCCTCTACAAATTCAAACGCCTATTCTACTTCATATAGAACTTTTAATTATATATCTTCGTTATAAATTCGAACTCTTCTCCTCAATAAATTCGAACACATATTCTACTTCTAATATGTTGAAATATATTTTTTGATTCAAAAATTCTAGAAAATTAAAGAAATAGATTGAGACAATATTATGTGCGCCACCTCACCTCCGCTTATCCTCCTTTATATATATAGATATTGATTGCAGGATAGTAAATAAATCTTTATATTCACATAAAATAATTATTATAAGCACTTTTTTGTGACCAGATAATTTATAAATTATTTTCTCTCCAATTTTTATATTTATTATTTGACTTTTCTATACATATTTTAAAATGTTTATATCAATTAAACTTTTAACTTGAAAATAATATATAACTTAACCTTTAATTCACAACTAAGAAAAAATTATATTCATAATATTAAGTTTATGGTCGAAATTAACTCCTTATATATAATAAGAGTAAGGGAGATCTTATCCAAAACTTTGGTTGGTCACTGTACTACCAAAAGTATACGATTCGTTGGATTATAAAACTATAAATCTTCAAATCGATGAGGACCGTCAGATATAATATGAAAAATTGTATTTGATTATTAATAGGATATTATTTAAATACTAAAAGATGTATTTTGATAATTTAAACCAATTATAAATAGGTTTTCTATATTGAATAGAAATCTTTATGTAAAAATTCGTAATTATCTTTTCTCTTTAGTTAATGGATAGTTCCCGTTAGATAATGATTATTAAACCATCATTAAATTAAAAACCTATAAATTTTAATATGTTGTTGGTAGATTCAAAGATTAGATCATTCTACATGATAATTTTACTGTTATATCTAACGTTTTTCAACAATTTAATTTGAAAGATCCAACGATTATGGATTGAGTAATCAAACAAAGCGACCAAACTTATAAGGAAACTTTCATTATTTAGTCTTTAATATAATAACATAGATATTTATAGGATATACTATAAAAAATGAATTTTATACAGAATTTTGATCGTCACAGTGTACTACTTAAAGTGTTGTAAAAAGCGGGAATCGGAGTTAATCGGTGAAGGCGTCCAGGGATTAATTGGGTAATCGGGGATTAATCGGATCATTAATCAGAATAAATTTAATAATATTTTTTATATACAATTATATTCATATATATAATTGTTTCGTTATTTCAACTAAACATATGTTATTATCATATATTTATGCAAATATGTTAAAAATATTATATAATTGTAATAAATAAAATTTTGAAGGTTTAACTTTTCAATTAGAGATCAATTTAAGAGAAAAATAAAGAGAATTTATGATTTAGGCATCTAAAATTATAATTATATGTACAAAAATAATATTTTCTACCTTTTAAATTTTTATTTATTATTTTTTAATTTTAACTATTTTTAAATAATTAGCTCGATTTTTGACCGATTAATCCGATTTTTGACCGATTCAGCCGATTTTTGACCGTTTTTCTGAAAAATTGATTAATTGACCGATTTTCGCTTAATCAGTTCGGTGGCCCGCCGTCTAGCGATTAATCGGTGATTAATCCCGATTAATCGTCGACTTTTAGAACACTGACTTTAAAAGAAGAACTATTACAAAAAAAATTATATTTTAATTGATAATTTATTTTCTCAAAAGTTCAAAGTTCCCGCATCTTTAACATATTACAAAAAAGAGTATATTATATTTTAGCAATAAATATTTAAAAAAATTAAAAATTAAAAATATTATAAATATTAAGAAAAATTAATGATGTTATCTTGGTAGTTTGTTTCTAAATACCGCCAAAACATTCTCAACTGTTAGATGCAATACTTTTAAAAATAGATGATCAATATTATATCATTTAAAAAGAAGTTATTATCTAAAAATGATATAAGTTAAAAGATATTATATTAGGATTGGATTTTCAAAAAAGTCAAAACATAAAAATAGTTGTAATTAAATAAGGAAACTCATTTAATACCAAAATAATAAAAATCGTTTAATGTTAAATAGATAGGCGAAAACCGTTAGATTTAACATTAAAAACTGTATTTGGTTAATAAAGTGTATTCTAATAATCTAAACTACATATAAGTATATTTCCTAAATTGAATAGAATTCTCAACATTAAATTTCGTCACTTTATTCTCTTTTTAGTTTTAGAATAGTTTAGCGTGTAAAATATAATAAATATCAAATTTTTAACTATAAATTTTTTGGCTAAATCTTTTTTAACAATAATTTAATCCTGTAAACTAATAACTTTTAAATATTAAAATATTCATAAATAAATATAATTATAAATATTTAAAAAACAATCGTGTGTTGCATGGATAATAAAAATATAATTATAAACAGAATAATTATAAATAAAATTTAAGTAACCGTACGGGCTATAAGCTAGTATATAAAAATAGGTGCATAAAAGTTAAACTACAAATGTTAGAGGAAGTAATGTTTAATTAGTGGTGTGTTTCTTCCGTCTGTCCTATTCCGTAAATGTATTTAACTGGAGTGAGAACGAATCACTGCCTGGGGTAGTAGTGAAGCTTAGCCAAGTGCATTTCCTGTGAATAAATTAAAGTTTTAATATTATATAATAAATGAAGTAGTATTTGTTTGTAGGCATTTTATATATAGCAAAGATATAGGCACAAGCCGGCATGGCCTGCACTTGATCAATTTGTTGGAGCTCCATGTGGCATTATCTCCTCCCCTGATTCTCTTCCAAAAATAGAAAAATAGACTCCTAAATAAGGTTGGTGATTTATGACAAATATTTGTTACAGCAAATGATATTACGAATTTTTTTTACAATACATATAAATAATAAGGCTCCATGTATGTATATTAAAAAGTCCATTGTAACCACTGGAATTGTTTATTGTAAAAAACATTTGTCCCTAAATCTAAAAATGATATAAAGTGAAATAAATATTAAAGTTTTAGGAAATGTAGCAAGTAAACTACATAAAAATTGGGTGATTGAGAGCGGAAAGTGTTTAGTTTTGTAGCACAACATTGAGTTTGGGAAGATGGGAGGGACATAGAACAATGGCATTTAGAGCAACTCCAATCGTACCTAAATCATTATAATAATGATAGTTATAGTGTCAAAGCAACTCTAATGAAATACTAAAATAGTTATTTATAATATAAATAAAAGGTTATTTATAATATAAAAAATGAACAAAGTTAGAATATTATATTTGATAAATGAAAGATTTTTTTTAGTAACAAGTATAATGTCCCTTGATTGTAGTTCATTTTATGAATGGTGTATTTTTGACAACAAAAATAATGTTATAGTGACACTATTTTGATGTCCTTAATTGGAGTCGGTCTTATAGTATTAAATGTAGAAATTAAACAGGGTGACATAAATGAAATGAATGAACCAACAAGAAAAGAGCATGTCAATTAAAATACATACACTACTAGTAGTATATGAAAGGATCCTGTGAACCTCTTTACTGTCTTCCTCTGAAATAGCATTGTGAATTTGACTAGCATATTTTACTTGTAAAATTACGTATATGTGATGCGGATTATTGCGTTATTATCTTCCCATTATTGTCGGTGATACGCTCAATGTTGTACATCCATATATTTGTTTTGTGTCCTACCATCCTTTGCCAACCACCACCACCACCCCCCCCCCCCCCCCCCCCCCCCACTCTCTTTTGCAAATCAACCATCCCAAGTTTCTCTTTAAATTATTATAATTTCGAATTATTACTTTTTAATACCTATTTATCTAAATTCAGTTTTTATAAAAAAGTTTTAATTTCAATATATTTGGGGTGTTTTTTTATTGTCGGTGATACGCTCAATGTTGTACATCCATATATTTGTTTTGTGTCCTACCATCCTTTGCCAACCACCCCCATCCCCCCCCCCCCCCCCCCCCCCCACTCTCTTTTGCAAATCAACCATCCCAAGTTTCTCTTTAAATTATCATTATAATTTCGAATTATTACTTTTTAATACCTATTTATCTAAATTCAGTTTTTCTAAAAAAAAATTAATTTCAATATATTTGGGGTGTTTTTTTTTAATTATACCAATCTAATCTCATATTTATAAATATGTCATTAAAATATATTGTGTACTTAAATAAATCTCCTAAGTACGAGTATCTTCCCTATAATTTTATAGATGACCATGGAGATTTTAAAGATCACAATATATTTTTTTTTATTAGTGCAGCCTATAATCATATAATATTAATATTTTTAAACAATTCAACCATACACATGTGAAGATTACATCAAAATATAGTTGTACAGTATTTTTTTATGCAAATTTAAGTTGTAAAGTATTGACTTTAAAATAATACTAGTTTATAACCCATGTAATGCACAATTATTTTTTTAAAATTTATAATTAGATTAATTAACAAAATTATTTTTAATTTAATGATGATTTAATTATTATTATTTAACTAAAATTACCCAGGATCCCAAATAGAAGATAAAGTTATGATTTTTTACATTGGCAATTCTATTCAACTTAGAAAACCTACTCATTTTTTGTTTATATTATTAAAATTCAATTTTTAGTATTTGAATATAATTCTAATAATAATTAAAATCACTTTTTAATATTAGATATTACGGTTCTTATTTATATATTTCAATTATAATGCTAATACTTCCACTTTTTAAAATCTAACTATCCTCATTATATATGTAATTACTTAAAATCCAATTATAATGCTAATACTTCCACTTTTGACTTATATTCTTTTTAGACAATAATTTTAATTTTTATATGATATAATCTTGATCGTTTATTTGTAAAAAAATATCTAACAGTTGAGATTGTTTTGGCGGTATTGAGGACCAGACCAAAATTTTGGATAATATCTCTTTTACGCTTATTATATATAAGGATTTAATTGCTTTCTTATATAATGTTTAGCGTAGAGATTGGTCAATTTTTTTTGTTAAAAAGTGATTGATTCAAAACACTAAATCATTTGAATATTTGCAAATCTATTCATTTTAATTAAATATTTACATCTGTACGGTTGAATTTTAAATTAAATTAGCGTAAAAACTCATGCGAGGCACAGACCTATTTATATAATGGAAAAAAAAATTCGCATGAATATATACATATTGAAATAATTTTATAAAATGTGGTAAATGATAATATTTTGAATTTATATTATATTTATATGTTTTTATGTATATTTTCTAATTGAATAAGATTTCATAAAATTTGGATTAATTCCTATAAGATAAAGATCAAATGATTATCCTTACTTTTCAAAATATTAATTTTGTTTTAAATGGATGATGTAAATTTTATCAAATTTTAAAATTGAAGATAGTATAAATGATTATTTTATCATAGTTCTCCGTATATAATATGAATGTATGTAAACTCATGTGTTGTTAACGAAATAACAATATTTTTGTAAAATATAATATTGATCACGTATATACGAATATACCTTAAGTACATCATAAAATTCCTTACTTTTATATTTGTGTATAACATGAACATATGTAAAGTATATTTATAAAATATAAAATTAGTCATTCACTATACAGTTAACACATTATAAAATCTTTTCATTATATGTAAAGGTCAATCTTGAAGTTGTCTTATTTTTTCTTCATCTAAACTATTATATTAAATACAAAACATTTTTTTGTAGTCAGGTCAGTTTTTTTAGTCTGTCCTCCAAAATTTGGTCACTCAATTCTCAACCGTTTGATCTTTCAAATCAATATAATATAAGCCGTCAGATAAAATACTAAAAAATATTATATATAAATATAATATTTTATATTTTAATTACTAATAACTATCTAATTACCTTTTTCAGCTGAAACATATTACATGTTTATATTTTCTAAATAAAACGACTCATCTTCTAAAAATGACACTAGCACATTACTTATTTTATATTTTCTAACTTAAACAACTCATCTTCTAAAAATAATACGGGCAACATATATATAGAAACGTAATGTAATTTTATATAATTATTAATAAAAAAATCAACTATCTTTTTCAGCACATTGCCAGTTTTATATTTTCTAACTAAAATAACTCATCTTCTAAAAATAACACGGGCACATTACATATTTTATGTTTTCCAACTTAAACAACTCATCATCTAAATATTTTATATTATAATCACTAATAACTATCTAATTACCCTTTTCAGCTAAAATATATTACCGGTTTTATATTTTCTAAATAAAACAACTCATTTTCTAAAAATTACACAGACAAAGTACCTATTTTATATTTTCTAACTTAAACAACTCATATTCTAAAAATAATACGGGCAATATATATATATATATAATATAATTTTATATAATTATTAATAAATAATCAATTGCCTTTTTAAGCACATTACCTATTTCTTATTTTCTAACTAAAACAACTCATTTTCTAAAAATAACTTTCAGCACATTACCTATTTTATGTATTTTAACTAAAACAACTAATCTTCTAAAAATAACACGGGCAACATGGTGATATTATTATATATCTATAAACAATTTTCTTTTTTAGCTAAAACATATTATTTATTTTATATTTTCTAACTAAAACAACTCATTTTCTAAAAATAACACGAACCACACACATATATATATAGAACGATAACATATTATATATGATTATTAATAAATAATTAGTTACCTATTTCAGCTAAAGTACTTTAGTTGTTTTATATTTTCTAACTATCGATCTTCTAAATATAATACGGGCAACATATATATATTAAAAAATAATATAAGTTTTAATAAATAATTAATTACCCTTTTCAACACATTACCTATTTTATATTTTTTAACGAAAACAACTCATTTTCTAAAAATAATATGGGTAACTTATATATAAAATCAGTAATATTATTATATTAAACTTATAAATTTTATATTTTATTATAATTTTTTCTATAACTTTCAATTCACATAAAACTATTAATAAAAAATAAAATTAATATTATAATTAGTAATAACTACCTAAACTATTAAGCACATCTCTATTATATTATTGAACACAAAACTCTTAAAATCTATACTATTATATTAAACTATTAAAGACGAAACATTGAAAGTTTTGTAGTCTGGTCGAGTAAGTTTTTGTAGTCTGGTCCTCCAAAAGTTTGGTCACTCAATTCATAGCCGTTAGATATTTCTGATCAAATCGATGAGAACCGTTAGATAAAATATTAAAATTATTATATAGAGTATTTTTTTTCTATTTTTCCTAACTAAAACGAAAGTTTCATTTAATAAAATAACATTAAAAAGTTATAATTGATAATAACTAACCCATTACCTTTTTTAGCCAAAGTGTATATTCCTTTTTATATTTTCTAACTAAAATTTCTACTTTTCTATTTTCCTAACTAAAACCTCTCATTTTCCAAAAATATCATGGACAATTCTATTCAATAAAATAAAATAATATTATTATAATTACTACTAACTAACCGATTAGCTTTATTTTTCAAAACGTATACTCGTTTTTTATATTTTCTAACTAAAATTTCTCATAACTAAAATCTCAGATATATCAGGGGTAATTTCATTTAGTAACATAAAATACTAAAACTAACCAATTACCTTTATTAGCCAAAGCGTATATTCTTTTTAATAACTAAAATTTATACTTTTTTACTTTTCCTAACTAAAACCTCTCATTTTCTAAAAATATCACGTGCAATTCTATTTAATAAAATCAAATAATAATATTATAATTACTAATAACTAGCCGGTTAGATTTTTTTGCCAAAGTGCATATTCTTTTTTATATTTTCTAACTAATATGTCTCTTAAATAAAACCTAAAAAATATCACAGGCTATTCCATTTAATATCATAAAATACTAATATTATAAATACTAATAATTAACCAATTACCTTTATTAGTCAAATAGTATATTTTTTAATATATTTTCTAACTAAAATTTCTCCTTTTCTAAAATTATCACATACGACATATATATAATTATCAGTTACCTTGAATGCGACACTAAACGCTAAAAATTAGACAATGAGAGTCCTATAAATTATTAAATCATGTCGAGTCAAATAAGTATTCATTATAATTTTCTTTAACAATTAAATATAGCAAATGAATGCTTAAATTAATCATCAAACTATAAAATCAAACAAGACAACATATTAAAATTATTATTTATTGAAAGGCATATGCATTAGCTTATTTGTAAATATCAAGAATTCGACTCAACTTAAACAAGAATGTAATAAGTAAATATTAGATTAGATGTCATAGGAATCTCAGATGGTTTTATCAGTCAAGAGAATAAAGTTTAAAGTCATCTACTGACTTGGAGTAATTTTACACCGGAAGAAGTTTATTTATTTGATCAAGCCTCAGTGAATTATTCAAAAAAGTGGATTTATTTAAAGTGACAGAGATTTCAGAAGTGTGACATGAAGCGTACAGGTTACAGGGTTTGTCAAAAGGGAAAAGAAGATGGACCACAACTTAAAGTCAAAAGATGAAGAACAGTCATTGCAGTTAGTCACTCGTGAACTAGACAGTACATCGAGTGTCAACACCATACATTGTAAGTTCATCATTAATCTCAGTGGTTCAAGAATTGTTGATGCTATCAAGGAAGTATATTAATTCTTTTTTAATTAACTAAATCAACAGTTAATTTAATCTATAGTTTAATTCTATGAATTAAATTATTCCTTAATTTAATTAATAAGTTAATTAAATTGGAAATAATCATATACTAGAATGACTTACGAATTGTACTAGCATGACTATGAAAATGACTCTAAAAATGACTTGGTATGACTATCCATGACCGTCATCCCGATAGTCATTGTAGTATAATTGATAGTCATCCCGATAGTCATTGTAGTACAATCAGATAGTCATACTGGTTCATCTGATAGTCATACCGGTTCATTACCGGTTCATCAGATAGTCATACCGGTTCATCAGACAGTCATTCCGGTAGTCATTGTAGTATATGATAGTTATCCTGGATAGTCATTGCTATACAAAGTGTGATGGTCATTCCAGCTATATTAAAAAGAGGCAGTACACTTTATCAATTAAGATATCAGAAGTTATTAACATTACATCTCTCTCTGCTTCAAACACCAACAAACTGCCGAGCTTTCAAGATCATCAAGTTAAATTAATTCTCGTTTTTATTGTAACATTCAAGCCACTAGAATTCATTTACTTGTACTTGTTTGATTATCTAGCGGATCATTATCCCTAGAATTTATCTCGAACTACTTTTTAGTATTCGATCTTTTTATTACAAAAATAGATAAATTCATGTCGAATTTATTGTAGATTTGTTTTAAATAGTTTGAGATTCAAACCTTGTAATTTTTACTGTTTTTGTAACACCCTTCAAGTTTAATATAAGTTATATTTAACTTGAATCTTGTTTCATTTATTTCCGAACTTATTTGTTCTTGAATTGTTATATAACAAACCGAACAAATTCGAGAAAACAGTACAGTTTGTATTAAACCCCCTTATACAAACTTATCAGGACCTAACATTTATAATATTAATTTTAAAAATATAAATAAAGATTAAATTTTGTCAAATATGTAGTATTATACTTCTTTTTCTTTAATATATAATAGATCAACTGTATCCTATATATAACTAACAAAAATTAAAATTAAAAAATTAAAAATTCAGTAAGAAAATATTTAAAAGTAACACTTGCAAAAAAAAGTTTTATTAGTAGTTTGGTTAGCCGTTCTTTAATTTGTTCATTCAATAGTTAACATATTTATATAAAAAATTAATCAATGATATGAACCTTCATGGAAAGTATTACACTATCAAAGAAATAAACAAGAAATTTCTTTTGACACTTCCAACCCATCTACAACACAGGATTTCAGCCATAAGAGATGCAAGAGATTTAAGCGAGGTTTCACTTGAAAGACTCTATGGTGTTATGAAAACATATGTGTTAGGTCCAAAGTATCGTAGAAGGGGGGGGGGGGGGGGGGTTGAATACGATACTCACAAATTCTTTAATTTCGTTCGCGGATAAATCATTCAGTTCAACTACGAAATCAAATACACCAAATCAAAACAAGAGTCGGGGAATATATCGTTTTTTAAATATAATCCGCGAGGGGTGCCACAATTCTAATCCGTAGATTAGTTTCAATGAGTTCTAGGTTATACACAATCAATACAATGATAGAATTCTGAGCAATATTAATTTCTATGATTTTCTCTCTGGCTCAAACTCTCTCTTCGTAATTGTTTCTGTGATGAACCTGACTGAAGAAGACACTTCTTCTCTCTTCTGTTAATTGTAGACTTGAATTAGAAAACTATCGAACCAAAGTTAAACAAATAATCTTGGTCGTCCATCTTTTAATCAACCTGACAAACAAACACTTTTCACCTGCTCCTCCAATTAGAAAACCATCGAATGGATTAAAGTATTTTTCCATTAGATAGTTTTTAAAATAAAACTATCGAATGACAAATACTTATTAATGGTTTTCTAAATAGATTTCCTTAACCTTATTCGATGGTTTTCATAAATGAAAAACCATCGAACCATTTCCTTTTGTACTTAATCATTTGAAAATCCATTTGAGTTTCAGGGTGTTTAGTTTTAGACTGAATCAATTTCTTCTGAGATGATAAGACAACTTGATATTTTTAAGTGATGTCAACTGGTGCAACTGGTCTGGTTCACAGATGAATAACACTTGATCAATTCTTCTATGTCTTCAATTCAATGCTGCTGATTCGTCCTTTGTCGATCTGGTTGCTTCAAATAAATCACTGGAACCCTGTGGTACTGACTCTAAATCATTCACATACTTCTGTAGTCTTGAAAGTCTTGTTTCTTTAATTGTCACTGAGGCTTGAACATTTTCATGAACTTCTTTCCGTGACTTGTTTACGGACTTCAAGAATACATACCATATTTTGATTTTTTGAGTTTACCTTTTCTTCTTTGATTCTGGATTCCTGTGCTTCTGTTAATATTATTGTCTGTCTTGTCCTTTGTTGAGTTGTAGTTATCTATGTTACATCTTATGTTACATTATGCTTTACAATATGAGTTAGAACAAATTCAGCAGAAGGAGATATACGGGGAAGGAAGAGTGGTCAGTATGTGTTAGGATTTATGGGTGATAACTTAGAGACAACTTAAATTTGTGTTTTGTAATACTTAATTTTATTAAGTAGAACATACTGTTACAGCCAGAGTATGTTCTTGTAGCCAATTAATTTGATGTAATAAAATTCTGTGTACATCTTGGAAGAAGTTCATTTGATTGTTCAAGCCTCAAGGAGTACATTAGGTCGACAACAAGAATAAAAAATATTGTCATACCCTTGACAGTAAGGTTACAAGAAGACATCAAATTGCTAGTCATGACAACATATTCACTCTGACAACAACTTTGGCAGAAGCCTAGAGACATCAACATTCCTCTACCCTGACAGCAGGTTTGGAACTCCTGACAGCATCTATTGCGGGACTTCGTACTGTCACCAAAAGCACTTTATTGTGACAACAAACTTGGCATGTCAGGATACTGTCTCAAGGGGATTCATTTTGAATTGGGGATCTACCAAGTCAAACATGTGACATATTGGATGTTCAAGAAACAGGCGTGTTGCAGTATTACAACACTGCATCAGGTCTGCAAAGACTACGACAGAAGCCTAAGGGATAACAAGACAAAGCTTACCAATTCAAGAGTATGACAAATTAACATCTACTGGAATTGTGTTAGCTAAATATAGAATGTATCTAGATTGATTTTTCCGTATTGATAACTCTGATTGTATAGCAATTTAGGTAAGACACACGGGTAGGCAAATTGTAAGGAGCTGCCACAAGAAAATGACAGCAGCTCCACAAACCCGTAATGATAGAGATAGGAGTAGTATACTTAGACTATCTCTCATTCTATGTTGTGTATCTCTGAAGGATTTGAAGCTTGAGAAAAACCCACTTTTTCTCAAGGTTGTAGCAACACTTTGCAAAATAAATAAAACATTTATTTTGTGAGTAATCTACTTTTGTTTGCATTTCTTCTACTGATAAACATTAATCTTAGCTTTAGTTGTTGAAACAAAGATTTAAATTTATCAGTATTGCATTCAACCCCCCTTTTACAATACTCAAGGACCAACGACTGGTATCAGAGCAACAGATTGATATACAAATTTGAGATCATGACGAGTATACAGAAGTCAAGTAGTATCAAGATCTCAGCTTTTGATAAAGAGAACTACAACGTTTGGAAAATAAATTTTTTGTTATTTATCAAAGCTGCGAATCCACTATACATGGGACTACTCGAGAATGGTCCTTTTGTTCCCCAGAAAGAGATTGCAGCCTCGACGGTTGATGGTGTTGTTATTCCAGCACACTGGGTCGCCAAGAAGCCTTCAGAGTTTCTGGAGCCAGAAAAAGAAAAGATAGTTCTGGATGACTATTTGCAACTCATCCTGCTTGATTCTCTCACCTTGGATAAAGCCATGTGTGGGAATGTCATTGGATGCACATCATCCAAAGAAATATGGAACTAAATCGAGCTGCTTTGCGAAGGAAGTGAAGAGGTTAGAGAAAACCAAAGACAGATTCTTGTCTCCCAATATGAAGCCTTCATGGCAAAACCTGGTGAAGAACTGACACTGATGTTTGAAAGATTTAGCAAACTTCTAACTAAACTCCAGATTCATGGCAAGTTCTATGAGAAGAAGGAAATCAATGTCAAGTTTTTACTCACCCTTCCTGAGCATCTTGAGCACATAATTACAGCAATAAAAGAAGGAAGGGATCTGAAAAATGTTTCTCTTGAAACATTGTATGGTGTGCTCAAGTCATATGAGCTAGAACTCTTTCAGAAAAGAGCCATTCAAAGTGGATCTAAAGGAAAAATGGCAAATATGTCTGGTGCTCTTGTAGCTCATGAGCCAAAGGTCACCCATCCAAGTGAAGCAATACAAATCATTCAACCAACTCAAGTGTCATCTCTAAAGATTGAAGCGGTGGTGGATGAACAGGAGAAAGTGGTGCTGCAACTTAATGATGTTGAAGATGAGGACTTCTATTCTATAGAAGAGATGGAAAAGATGGATAATCCAACCATGGCTTATATGGCAAAGAAATTCAAAAATATAAGATTCAGAAGAGACAAGCCATACAAGCCTCAGGGTCAAACATCTAGGTTCAACAAAGGGAATTCTTCTAAGGTTGCTAGTAGTGCCACAAGAGGAGGATACAAGACATGGATGGTGGATAGGTCTAAATTTAGATGCTACAACTGCAATGAACTTGGTCATTTTGCTACAGAATGCAAAAGCTCAAAGCAAAACCAGAAAATGGACAGAGGGTCAAGTGGACAGTTCAAGAAAGGAAAAGGAAGAGCCTATGTGGCTGAAGGAAGATGTTGGGATAATCTGATGAGGAAGATTATGTGAACTTAGCCCTCATGGCTCAATCTGACGATGACTCATCAAGCTCCTCAAATCAGGTACCATCACTTGTTTTGATTGATATGTCTAACAGTGAATATAAGTAAACTGTTGAGGAATTGAGTGCAGAAATGTTTAATATCCATACTAGTTTAACTGCTGCAAATGAAGAAATTGCTAGGTTAACTAAATTGAATGTAACACTCATATCTGAAAATGAATTGCCTTTGCTTAAGACCAGTCCATTAGACTCCGTAGCTCAAGAAAATACAAGACTTAAAAATAATTTAGTCTGTGCTAAGGAGATAGAAGAGTTTCTGAGAAATGAGATCACTGAAAATGAATTCAAGCTTAAGGCTTTCAAGAACTCATCTAAGCTACTTCGGGATTATAATGAAAAACACACTAAGAATTAGAAAGTAGGAGTAGGTTTTGATTATGGAAAAAGGTCTGGAAAGGAATCTGTGAATCTTGATTGTTCAATTGATGTTGCTGTCAAACCCCACATCCTCAAAAAGGCTCATACGCCAAAGTTCAAGATTGCTGAAGTTGATTTTGATGAGGAAGCCATGCTCATCAAGAAACAGCTCCTTGATGAGGATGAAAGTGTTGACAACACATCTATTGAAGGAAAAGATACTGTCACAATCCCCAAGACAGTAACTTTGCCTAACAATCTGATAAAATGTTCTAAAGATGTTGTCATCAATGACAAGACAGAAACTTCTAAAGATATTGTCAAAAGAGTATCCAAGACAGTAACTTCTAAACCCGTTGTCAAGACAGTAGGTGTAAAAGGTACGGTCAAGAATAACTCGACAGCAACCTCAGAACAGGCTGTCAACACTGAGGCCTTCAAGTCTAAGAACATGAATGGCAAAGTAAGAATTATCAAAGGTAATGACTATGCTTATGTTAAGAATGCTCCTAGGAAACTATGCAATAATTGTGGCTCCTCACACAATCTTACAAATGTTTGTAAGAAACCAACTGAGATAAATGTCAATGTGACCGAGGTCAATGGTAACTTACATAGAACCCCCATTATGCATAGAACCATGGATGTCTATAACAACACTGATTGCATGCCTTGTAAGATCACTGCTATGAGTACATGTTTCAGCTTGCCTATTCTGTCTATTGAGAAATGCTCTTACTTGCAAACTGTTAAGACTTCTGAGCCTGCTAAGGTCAGTAAAAAGGCAACACCCACTAAGAAGAAGACAAGGTCTTATTCTAAACCTGAGTGGGTGGTAAAAGAAGCCAAACAGAAATTTTTTGATGTTGATGTTGAAAATGATGGAAACTCAGGTGTCACTAAATCTGCATGACCCAACAAGGTTTGGGTACCAAATGCAACCTAAAAACAATTTGTTTTGCAGGGCAAGAATAAGAAACAGGTTGTGTGGATCATTGACAGTGGATGCTTAAGATACATGACTGGTGATAAAGCCCTACTATCATATTTTGTGGAGAAAGCTGGCCTAATCATAACATTTGGAGACAACATCAAATGTTACACAGTGGGATATGATTGTCTGGAAATTGGGAATGTTGTCATAAATGATATTGCTCTTGTTGATGGATTAATGCATAACCTACTCAGTGTCAGCCAATTCAGTGGCAGAGGATTCAAGGTTGACTTTGATATGATGGTGTGCAACATCTATCACAAGAAGGATGGAAGCCTCTCTCTTAAAGGAGTAAGGAAAGGAAGCCTGTTTGTTGCTGACCTAAGCTCAACAAAGAAGGATAAAATTTACTATTTCTACAGTAAAGCTACTGTTGGTGACAACATGCTTTGGCACAGGAAACTCTCCCATCTAAACTTCAAGACAATGAATATGCTAATGAAGAAGGAGCTTGTGAGAGGACTGCCTCAACAGGAATTCTGTCAAGAAGGATTATGTGAGGATTGTCAAATGGGAAAACTGAGGAGAGCTGTGCACAAGTCAAAACAAGTTAACACCAACACTGAACCACTCAAGCTAATTCATATGAACCTCTTTGGCCCAGTCAATGTTCCATCCTTATCCAAGAAGAGATATGCATTAGTAATGGTGGATGACTACTCTAGATACACTTGGGTGAAGTTTCTAGAGTCAAAAGATGAAGCTGCTCAAGTAATCATTGATCACATAAGAGTTCTTGACAGAACTCCAAATGCCAAAGTTCAAATCTTGAGAAGTGATAATGGTACTGAGTTCAGAAATGCCTTACTTGGAAATTTCTGCAAGGATGAAGGCATTGTTTAACAATTCTCTGCTGCAAGAACACCACGGCAGAATGGAGTTGTGGAAAGGAAGAACAGGACCCTCATTGAAGCTGCTAGAACTATGTTGCATGATGCAAAATTACCAACATATTTCTGGGCAGAGGCCATTAACACAGATTGCTACACACAGAGCAGAACCATAATCAACAAGACTCATGGAAACACTCCCTACTATCTGTTGACTGAGAAGAAAC
The DNA here is from genome assembly GCA_030848705.1 of Heracleum sosnowskyi. NCBI lineage: Eukaryota > Viridiplantae > Streptophyta > Magnoliopsida > Apiales > Apiaceae > Heracleum > Heracleum sosnowskyi. The sequence continues at coordinate 74,666,618 of CM061242.1, forward strand.
CTAATGTCAAATATTTTCATGTATTTGGAAGTAAGTGTTTCATGATGAAGGACAACCATGAAAAGAAAGTAAAGTTTGATGCCAAAGCTTATGAAGACATTTTCATGGGATATGGGATAGAAAGGACTGCTTACAGAGTCTATGTCATAGAACACAGGATAATTGAAGAAAGTGTGAATGTCACATTTGATGAAACCAAGTTTCCAGGGCTACATGAAGATGGTCAAATGCAGACCCTTAGATTTGAAAATCAAGGATACTTGGAAGAAGAAGAAATTGTTGATGAAGAACCCAGTCTTACTCAAACTGTTGATCTTGAAAAAGGTGTTGTCAATGCTAATGATATTAATCAAACTCCAGCTCAGTCACAGACCAAATCAACTAATCTTCAAAATGATGGTGACTCTGGAGATAATGAAGAGCATGGTGGAGACAACTGTACTGGTGAAGATTCATCTCCTCAAACTGAAGCTAATCTACCAGATCAAAACAGAAGCTTGCCCAGAGCCACAAAATGGAACAAGGATCACACTAATGATCTAATCATTGGTAATCCTTCCTTTGGGGTAAGGACAATGAATAATGTCTCTGTTAACAACATGTTCTCATGCTTTCTTTCTCAAATTGAACCAAAGACAATTGATGAAGCATTGTTGGATTCTGATTGGGTGATTGTTATGCAAGAAGAACTCAACTAGTTTGAAAGAAACAATGTATGAAAGCTGGTTCCAAGACCCAAAGGAAAATCAGTAATTGAGACAAAGTGGGTATTCAGAAACAAACTGGATGAAAATGGAATGGTGACAAGAAACAAGGCAAGGCTAGTAGCAAAAGGTTACTGTCAACAAGAAGGAATTGATTATGATGAGACTTTTGCACCTGTTGCCAGACTTGAAGCTATAAGGATCTTTCTAGCCTTTGCTGCACATTGTAACTTCAAGGTGTTTCAGATGGATGTCAAAAGTGTCTTTCTAAATGGAGAGTTGGAGGAAGAGGTGTATGTTGAACAACCACCTGGATTTGAAGATGCTGAAATATATAACTTTGTATACAAACTGTTCAAAGCACTTTATGGATTGAAGCAAGCTCCCAGAGCTTGGTATGATACACTTTCCACCTTTCTATTGGAAAATCAGTTTACAAGAGGTGTGGTAGATAAAACTCTGTTCTACAAGCATCATGGCAAATACATCATTCTTGTACAAATCTATGTTGATGACATTATTTTTGGATCTTCAAATGAGAAGCTGTGTGAAAAGTTTTCATCTCTAATGAGAAACAAGTATGAGATGAGCATGATGAGAGAACTGTCATTCTTCCTTGGTCTACAAGTTCTTCAACAAAGTGATGGAATCTTCATATGCCAAGCCAAGTACATCAAAGAACTTCTCAAAAAGTTCAACTTGGAAGACTAATCACCTGCCAAGACTCCAATCTCTACATCAACTAATCTGGATCTTGATCCCAAAGGAAAGAAAGTGGACTCTAGTGCATACAGAGGCATGGTAGGATCACTCCTCTATTTAACTGTTAGCAGATCAGACATAATGTTTGCTACATGTCTCTGTGCAAGATTTCAAGCTGATCCAAAGGAGTCACACTTGGTTTCTATCAAGAGGATTTTTAGATATCTAAAAGGCACTCCTAATCTAGGCCTTTGGTATCCTAAAAATACTGGATTTGATCTAGTTGGGTATTCTGATTCAGACTATGCTGGATGTAGAATTGACAGAAAAAGTACAACAGGTAGCTGTCAATTTCTTGGTGGAAGATTGGTATCATGGTTTAGCAAGAAGCAACATTCAGTTTATACATCAACTGCAGAAGATGAATACATTGCAGTTGGAAGTTGTTGTGCTCAAATTCTGTGGATGAAGAATCAGCTTTTGGATTATGGTCTAGTGTTAAACAACATTCCTATTTTCTGTGACAACACTAGTGCCATAGCCATCTCAGAAAATCCTGTTCAACACTCTAGGACAAAGCACATTGATATCAGACATCACTTCATAAGAGAGCATGTTGAAAGAGGAACTGTGAAACTGATCTATGCCCCTCAGAAAAGCAACTTGCAGACATCTTCACTAAACCATTGGATGAAGCCACCTTTAACAGGTTGGTAAGTGAATTGGGAATGCTTAATTTGGTATGTTAACTTACTAGATTTTACATTTTCAAATTCTATATGCAGCTTGTGACAGTAGCTTCTAAGTCACTGTCATGAGAAGTTACTGTCCACATAGTCTTTATTTATTTTCGACAGCATGTTTGCTATGATTTTGCTAAACTTGAATTAAGTGCTAGTCGTATTGTTGATAGTTAGACTTCGTGTGTCATAAACTTGGATAACCTCAAAGTTTGAGAAATTGGTCAAGTGATTTGCATTGATTGGCTATATGTGTGTTACTTGTTGGCTTAATGGAGGACATGACTCTTAATTATAATTTGTGGTAGCTGTATGGGTATTCCAAAATGTTGACCATTTACCTTCCCCTCACCTAGTATGCCTATTAATTGAACCATAGGCCATATTAGTTTCACATACAGAAAAAGGTAAAATGGAAAATAAAGTAGGAATCGAGTACAAGGCCAAGATTCAGTGTGAGTCTTCATACAAAGAAGTCATGGAAATGTTGTTCGAACAGTTGGATTAGATCCTCGAAGAGGAAGAAGAGAAGGAAGCAATTGCTAAGACCACTGAAGAGGGAAAGTGGCAAGAACAAGAGAAAGAACTTCGAGTGCTCCTCAAGCAAGAAGGATGCACTGAAGAAGAAGCTCGCTCAGAAGTGCTAGGATTAGTTAATGAATTCATGAAATCATAATTTGTAATTCTCAGTTATTAAAGTGATTTCATAAATAAAACTTATCCCATTTTCTTTCATGCTTCTTTAGTCTGTGTGGTATGTGTTTGTGTTGATCGTCTGATTACTCTACTGTGCATGAATACAAATTCTTGATTAAATTGACTATGTGTACATGGTGATTCTTGAGTTAAGTAAATTAATGAAAGGATCTATTAAAATTCTCGACAATTAATTGTTTTTCCGTAAGGGTTACTATCGTCAAGAAAAGTAACTGTCACAATATGCCACGAAAGTTAGTTTCTTGACAGTAGTGAATAACATTCTGTCAAGAGTTTTAAAAGATACTGTCATTAATCTACTTAACGATGGCAGTAAGTTTTTGCGACAAGGTTGCTGTCAAGCAAAACATACTGTCATCAAACCAAATGTCACTGACAGTTTGTTTCAGCGCACAGGTTACTGTCAAAAATAGTGGACCGTTACAATTGTTAATTCAACTTCAACATAGACAAAGAATAAAGAGAGTAACCCACGTGATTGAGTTACTGGGTAAAGACACGATTCCACTTTTTCCCCTTTTAAGCGAAACGTCTGAGATCCCCTATTTATTCATTAGTTAATCAGACAAAATCAAAACTGACACAAAACTTCCACAAAGCAAAACAACTTTCTTCTCTACTCAAACAACTTTCTCACTCTCTTCTTTCTTACTTCAATTAGAACAATATGGCCCCTAAGCAATCCATTTCTCAAACTAACTTTGCTGGTATCTATTCTCCAAATGATGCCGGTGAAGACTTCAAATGGCTTGTTTCTTTCATGAATAAGTCCTATCTTGGGTATGCTATTACCTTAACTCATGTTCTAGATCTAGACATGATTGAAAATTTCTGGGAGTCAGCTGTTGCTCAGGGAGATGGTGTAAATGTCGCCATTAAATTCAAAATCAAAGAGAATAGTTACACTCTCACTATTCAAGGCATCAATGCAGCTTTGGGAATTGCGCTTTGATAGCTCCATAATTTAATACATTTTAATACCTATTTTATGTGTGTGTTTGTAATTTTATTATTTAATAAATTGTTTTCTTTGTTAGGTCCTGATATGTTTGTAGAAGGGGGGTTGAATACAAACGATACCGTTTAATCGAAATTTGTCCTTTGAATAATTTAACAATTAAGAACAAATTAGTGCGGAATAAAACTGAAACAATATTCAAGTTAAATATAACTTATATTAAACTTGACGAGTGTTACAATCTGATCACTGATTACAGGTTTCTTGATAAAACAAACCTAGAATAAATTCGACATGAATTTATCTATTTTTGTAATAAAAAGGATCGAATACTAAAAATTAGTTTGATATAAAATCTAGGGATTATGATCCGCTAGAAAGCTAAAGCAGTACAAGTGAAATGATCCTTATGAATTTAATGTGAGGAACAAATCAAGAATTAACTTCACTTGAAGAAATGAATGCTTTTGCAGTTGAGAAGTTAAGAAGACAGAGAGAAATGTTTAATGTTGAAAAGCTGTTGTCTCTTTTGTTCTATGTTGTAATTGATAGTCTTGAAAGTCTTCTGCCTTTGTATATATATCACTGCATTGCTTTTCAATTCTCCACGTGCAAGCCACTTTAAAACAGAATAGAATTCAGCCTTGGAAGACTTGTAGGAAAACAATGAAATTGGCCTTGGAAGACAATCGGGAAGACAATAGATTGGCCTAGGAAGACAATCGGGAAGACTCACTTGTGAGTCTTCCTAGTTCAATAAACTAAGTCTTCCTAGTTCAAACCTAAGTCTTCCTAGTTCATTTTTATTCTAATTTAAATAATTAGCAAAATAAATTATGTATTAAATTAATTCTTTACAGAATTAATTTAATAAATAATTTACTTAATAGTATTAATTATTTATAAGAGAATAAATAGAATTAGTTGACTTCTCAAACAATTCCAGAATCACTTAAAACTTAGATAAATAACAAACACAATAGTACGTTGACACTCAATGCACTGTCTGGTTCATGAGTGACTAACGACAATGTCTGTTCTTTATCTATTTGAATTTAAGCAGTGATTCACTTCCTTCTCATTCAATAACTCCGTAATCAGTATCTTTTGCTGTCACCACTTGAAATCTCCTTCACTTTAATAAATCCACTGAGCTTGAATACTTCATTGAGGCTTGATCAATAAATTGAGCTTCTTTCAATGTAGAATCACTTCAAGTCTGTAGATGACTTTAATCTTCATTCTTTGACAGATATAATCTTCTGAGATTCCTGTGACATTTGATTTTTATTATTTACTTATTACATCTTAATTAAAGTTGAGTAGAATCCTCGGTGTTTACAAATAGGCCTAGACATATGCCTTTCACTTTTGTTTTGTAGGAAAATAAATAAAATCATATTTCAAGCAGAAAAAGGTGAAAAAGGTAAGGAGGTGGAAATACTTGAAGTCAAAAGGAAATTGGAGAAAAATTGGAAAACTTATCAGAGAAGAAAAGGAATTGAGGAAATATTTTTAGAATCAAATTTGTAATCAAAGGGCCCAAACCCATTATTTTTCCTATATATAGATCTCCTCTCTTGTATTTTAGACACCTAGAATTTTATAGTTTTTGTCTCCTTGTTTTTCATTCACTAGCCATACTCTGTTTTTACTTGATTTTTCATTTATCGATTTCTTGTTTTTACATTCCGTCTCTACCATTCATGCGTTGCCTTTGTTTACCTTTTATACATTAGTTAATAGTTTTTATCTCCCTGGTTCATACACGCACATCACCTTTAAGTTTTTAAATTGTTTTATATTTAATTCATCATAATTGACCATCTGTTAGTAGTTTGTATGCTTAGTTTATAGTTATGTTTAGATCAGATTTTACATATTAATTTATATCTTCATCAATTCTTAATTTATTTAATTCAATAATTATGTGTAGCTAATTCTCTTGCCCTAGGATGAAGATGAAGTTAATTTTATTATTTTTGATTTTTTATTGTTCCTATTATTTGGTTCTCATAATTTTTCTTGGTGCTTAATTGTTCAATTGACAAAGTGATTTTGATATATTATTGTTACCGAATTTATTTTTTATAGCCTATGCTTGCTCCATGAAGTTTTGATAGGTTATTGTTAGATAACAAGTTTCATAGTATATGTTTGTCTCGTTAATTGATATATCTTATTTGTTAAGGAAAGAGAATTGATTTTTGGGCGAGTTGACATTAATTGTGATTGATTAATGGATTCGGATTCCTAGGTTTTCCTTATTTGATTTTAATTGTTAATTAGGTTAAACAAATCTCATCTCAAATCTTATTGTCTAGTTCGCTTGAGTTATTTGTTAGGGTTTTGAAAATTCATAGTCTCTGTGGATCGATCTGTGATTGCTACAACTAAACACTGTACGCTTGCAGTTTACATTATTTTTACACATCAAGTTTTTGGTGCCGCTGCCGGGGATTATTGGTAATTTTCACTCCTTGATATTTAATTATTCGGATTAGTTTCTTGTTCTGCATTTTTTGTCTTTTAGGGAACAGTGAAGCGGGGGAAAGCTTGGACAAGAAGATTGCTATAAGGCCTCGTTGTCTCTTGTGAAATTTTTGGAAGCGCTTTTCGGTATTCCGTATCACCTCTCTTCTTTTTTTCCCACCCATTATTGAAAAACACAAAAAATATAAATATTTGAAAAAACCAAAAATATTAGTTAGTTATTTGTTAAAAACCAATTTGTTGCATCATTCATTTGAAAGTGTTTGTCCTAAATCCAATCATGTATGATGAGTTAGGAAGAACTTTCTTGTATTCTTATTTGATTTCATTAATGTTAATAAAAGACTTGTTTAGTTTTTATTACGGGCTTTATCTATTTAAAGTGTTTTAAATAAGATGTTCCATAGTTTAGAGTAAAGCTTCTAGAATTATAATGAGATTATAATAGTGAGATCTAGAAGATGATAACTCTAGACTTGAACAGTTCCTGATCATAGGATAACTAATCGGAAGTTGGTGAATCTGCAAAGATTGGTACATACTATGCTTGCTCCCGTCAGGAGGATGTCTGTTCTCATAGGCATTTGTGTGGTGACACTATAACTAGTATGTAGGTGCTTGTTAGGGAATAAGTTTACTGAACATGACTCGATAAGTTGAACAGCTAATGGAGTTTACTCCCGTGTCAATAGTTATTCACTGAGTGATAGTTGTACAAGTGTCCTTTGACTTGAGATCGTTAGAGTTATCTTGTATTTAATGAACTATGCTTTGGATTAGTCCTTAGTCTCAAGGACATCCATTAGGTCTATTATGGGCATAGGGATTTGTGTATGGAGATAGTTAACGTCAAAAGAGGATCTACCCCTTCCAGTATAGGAAGAGAATATCCTATGTTATTCTTAGTATGCGAGTTCTGGAATCTCTGGCCAGAGTGTATGAAATTAGCAAGGAGTTTCTAATTTGCATTAATATGAACTTAGCATTATGAATAAGAAATCATATGATTAAATTTGATAAGGCCTGACACGAGATCCATGCCTTGTATTTAATCGGGATATTGTAGGGTAGAAGGAATTGATTGTACTGAAACTAATCACTGACAGGTTCTTGGTATTCTAAGGCTAATCTTGTTTTTGTGAAAAACCTAGAAAAGGAGCTAGCCTCCATCTCTCTCTCTCTCTCTCTCTTTCTCTCTCTCTCTCTCTCTCTCTCTCTCTCTCTCTCTCTCTCTCTCTCTCTCTCTCTCTCTCTCTCTCTCTCTTTTTCTCTCTAAAAGGTCTTAGAGTTTTTTGAAGAATCCATCGAAGGAAAATTCTTGGTGGATACCGGTAGAGTGCTTCACACTCTAAGGAGCAACTGCTTGCAACCATCGATTTTAAAGCTTCGATTCGCAAGGTATGGTTACGATTCCCCTCGCTCTAGATTTTATATGTTTTTGGAATATGTGTGATACATGGTTTTTACGGAATAATTGTTATATCACGCTTCCGCTCATCCGTAAATTCCTTCATTGGTATCAGAGCTAGGTTCTGCATATAGAGATTCATATAAAAAATTCAGATTTTTATGCATGTATGGATTTATTATGATTTTTGCAAGTATATTTAGATTTAATTATGAATTAATTCGAAATATTATTTGCATGAGATTTTGACCATTGATCTGGGTTCTACAAGTGTTGTGGATCATCTAGGTATTTTTTTCATAATTTTGTGATGCGTAGATTATTTGTTATGAATTTTTTTAAATTGTTTTAATTAAAATTCATAAAATAATTATGAATGTTGAAATATATGAATTAAAATTTGCACAAGGACCCCATAGATACTTGCTTATTTTTGCTTTTGTTTGATTTCAGAAATCATATTATTTTGATTTTTTATTAATTTATTAATTAATTGTTAATTAATTTATTAATATTAAAATAAAAAAATAATAACTATAAAGGCATTAATGGGTAGGGCAGTTTTTTTTAAGTGATATAAAGCTAGAGTTACAAAATATTAAAAGCTTGCGTTCTGCTGCTGCTGTCCGCGCGCGTGGGTGGCATGCAACCGCTAGGAAGGGTGTTTCGCATTTCGGGAATCCGTGACAGGTCCTGTAATGCATGACGCTCATGCGTTACACAATTAATAGCTTTTAATTGTTGTAACGCATTCCAGTAATGCGTTAGAGCACTTATGTCCACATTAAATTTGATTTTTTGGGAGTTTGGTAACTCCGTTTTGGGCGTGCAATATACCGTTGGATTCGTTTTTCCGAGACGGATCTAATGAAGTGGTCAAATATTTTTTATATAAAAGTTTGGAACTATTTATATTCCCGGAAGTATTTTAAAACATGTACTAATTGTTTTAATTGCTTTTAAATACAATAATAAATCCATACATCATTATATCATTGTATGACATGATATTACTTGCATGCTTACTTGTTTATTTATTTTTATATATGAGATATATGCCTATATTTACCATGCGATGATAGATTTAGGTGAACTTAAATCAAAATAAGGCGTGCTCTAGAAAATCTAGAATAAGAATCGTTTCTTGCCTTAACAATAATATTATGAATACAATCATGAGATTCTTATATTTGTGAAACACGTAATTAAATATGAATTTTCAATATTGAGAGAAAGGATGATTCTGTCAAAAACATATTTCGATCTGTAAGAAAGGGGTATTAAGTGACGCCTCTTGACAATGCTCCCCCCGATCTGGGAATCATCCAATTATCGATTATTGATTTGAAGTATTTAATTTAAAAGGAAGAATCTCTTTATAATATGATTATGATTGTAACATAATATAATCCCTCTAAAATTAAATAATATCAAGTAGTAATTGGTCAATGACACAACGGGCTTGTGTCGGTCATAGCCTTCCAACATGGTAGAAAGTAGTTCTTATTTTTGAATCATTGTCGTTTCGTGCTACAGCCGAGGGCTTTGATTTCGAAATAAGAAACACTTGTCTATTACATAGAGATGTGTATAATGAATTAGAATCTAATGGTCGTTACGTGCTACAACCGTGGGCTGTTGGAGACTGATTCAATTGTATGAAATGTTGGGTTAGACTTGACTTAGAATATTGAGTTTGTCGTGTTACAGTCGTGACTCAATTATTCAAGAGGCTAAAGTTTTATTAGGGAATAACATGAGATGTAATTGACAAGAGTTGTCTACCTACTGAACATCACATGGCATTTCGTGCCACAGCCGAGGTTGTGTGATGGAATGTAGGATCCCTATTCCCACTAGCATTATGAATGCTTAATTTTTCCACTTAGGGGTTGTATAAATTAGATAAACTAGTGGGAGCCACTTATGCATAAAGACCCGATTCATATAGTGTTTTAAAATGAAATTGAATATTTGCTAAGTGTTGTTATGTGTTTATCATTTACAGATTTACTATATACATTATGTCTTCTGCACTATCACTCCGGAGCATATTGGATGCTGACAAATTGACTGGTCCTAATTTTGCTGACTGGCTTCGAAACCTGAAAATTGTTCTCAGGGTTGAGAAGCTGGAATATGTGCTTAACTCACCTAAGCCTGCGGAACCTGCTGACGATGCACATGATGATGAACATGTTGTGTATCGTAAGTGGATAGATGATGCAAATGTTGCTCAATGTATCATGCTAGCTTCCATGAACATTGAGCTACAGAAGCAGCATGAGCATATGGATGCTCACACTATCCTAACGCATCTACAAGAGTTGTATGATGTGGCGGGGAGGACAACTCGATATGAGATATCGAAGGAGCTGTTCCGCTGTAGGATGTCTGAGGGATCGTCTGTGAATGACCATGTATTTAAGATGATCAATTTGATTGAATGTCTTGGACAACTTGGTTTCAACATGGATGGGGAGCTGAGTCAAGACTTGGTCTTGCAATCACTTCCGGGTTCGTTTTCGCAGTTTGTTGTGAACTTTCACATGAATAAGTTGGACGTCAGCCTGGCTGAACTCCACAACATGTTGAAGACTGCGGAATCGAATTTTCCCTCTAAGAAGAGTTCTGTTCTTCTAATTAGTGAAGGTTCCAATCCTAAGAAAAGGAAGAAGAACCCTCCCAAGAAGAAGAAAGTAGGTGAAAAAAGGCCGGTTCCACCAAAAGCTGAAGACCCCAAAAGCAAAGCTGTTTGCTTCCACTGTAACAAGGTGGGGCACTGGAAGAGGAACTGCAAGGTTTACCTTGCAGAATTGAAGAAGAAGAAGGGTAGTGAGACTGCCGCTTCTGATTCAGGTATGTTCATGATTGAAGTGAATATGTCATTAAATCAAATTGCTACTTGGGTATTAGATACCGCCTGTGGTTCTCACATTTGCAATTCGTTCCAGGGACTAAGGAGAAGTAGGACTCTTGAGGAAGAGGAGGTGATTCTACGGATGGGAAATGGAGCAAGAGTTGTTGCTGAAGTTGTAGGATCATTTGATTTACATATGCCTACGGGCAAGACTATTGTTTTAAATAATTTTTATTTTGTTCCCTCAATTGTGAGGAATATTATTTCTATTCCCATGTTAGACTTGGCTGGATTTTCGTTTGTTATTCAGAATAATAAATGTTCAATTCTTAGAGATAATGTTCTTTATGGTAGTGGTATTTTAAATAATGGTCTGTATGTATGTGACGTAGAGCATGATTTACTACAAATTGAACGTACTAATAAAAGGAAAAGGGATGATGAAAATCTCACCTATTTGTGGCACTGCAGACTTGGTCATATTAGTGAAAATAGACTTCGTACATTGCATAAGGAAGGGTTACTTGAACCCTTTGATTTTGAATCATATCCTACATGCGAGTCTTGTCTATTGGGTAAAATGACCAAATCTCCATTTAGTGGACATGGAGAGAGGGCTGCAGATTTGCTAGGATTGGTACACACAGATGTATGTGGACCGATGTCTACGCAAGCCATGGGTGGATTTTCGTACTTCATTACTTTCACAGATGATCGATCTAGATTCGGATATGTGTATTTGATGAAACACAAGTCTAAAGCCTTTGAAAAGTTCAAAGAATACAAGTATGAAGTGGAGAAACAAACCAAACATAGTATTAAAACCCTTCGATCAGATCGGGGTGGTGAATACTTGAATGGTGAGTTTCTAGATTATCTCAAAGAAAATGGTATAGTCTCTCAGTGGACTCCTCCATATACTCCACAGTTGAATGGGGTATCTGAAAGGAGAAATCGAACTTTGTTAGACATGGTTCGATCCATGATGAGCTATGCAGATCTTCCAGTATTCCTTTGGGGTTATGCATTGGAAACCTCAGCATATTTACTGAATAAGGTGCCTTCCAAATCTGTTCCTCAAACTCCATATGAGATATGAAAAGAAAGTAAACCGAGTCTTAAACACGTTAAGATTTGGGGATGTCCAGCTTATGTCAAGAAAGTTGACCCTGATAAGCTGGAATCTCGATCCGTAAAATGTAAGTTTGTGGGATATCCTAAAGAGACTTTAGGGTATTACTTTTACACCGATCATAGGGTATTTGTCTCCAGACATGCTACCTTCTTGTAAAAAACAGTTTATCCTTGAAGGGAACAGTAGGAGCAAAATAGAACTTAATGAAGTTCAAGAAGCACAAACTACTACGGTTCAAGAGGAAACACCTGTTCAGACTGAACAACCTTTTGTGGAACAGCCCATTCGTAGGTCAGAGAGAGTGTCTCGCCAACCTGAGAGGTATTATGGCCTTGTCATTGAGAATGACAATGAGTTGTCAATCATTGATGATGACGACCCTATGACCTATAATGAGGCTATGAGTAGTGTTGACTCAGAGAAATGACAGAGTGCCATGAAATCCGAAATGGATTCTATGTATACTAACCAAGTATGGACTTTGGTTGAAGCACCCAAGGATGTGAAGCCTATTGGGTGCAAATGGGTATACAAGAGAAATATTGGAGCAGATGGCCAGGTGGAGACCTATAAGGCCAGGCTCGTGGCAAAAGGATTCAGACAAAGGCAAGGGATTGACTTTGATGAAACTTTTTCGCCTGTAGCCCTGTTAAAATCAATTTGGATTTTGCTTGCGATTGCTGCTTACTACGACTATGAGATCTGGCAAATAGACGTGAAAACAGCCTTCCTCAATGGGAAACTTGAAGAGGAAGTGTATATGACAGAGCCAGAGGGTTTTGTTTCCAAAGGGAATGAACACCTAGTGTGTAAGCTGCTACGAACCATATATGGCTTAAGGCAAGCTTCTCGTAGATGGAACATCCGTTTTGATGAGACAATCAAAGAGTTTGATTTTATCAAAAACATAGATGAACCATGTGTCTACAAGAAGGTTAGAGGGAGCGTGGTAACATTTCTTGTGTTGTATGTGGATGACATACTTCTTATAGGAAATGATATACCGATGCTACAATCAGTCAAAGTGTGGCTATCAAAGAACTTCACTATGAAGGACATGGGAGAAGCATCTTACATTCTCGGTATGAAGATCTATAGAGATAGATCTAGAAGAATGATAGGTCTTACCCAAGGTACATACATCGAGAAAGTGCTTAAAAGGTTCAGCATGGAAAACTCCAAGAGAGGTTTCATACCAAAGAGCCATGGAGTATCCCTTTCCAAGAAGATGTCTCCTAAGACACCTGAAGAAAGGGAGCGTATGAGTAAGATTCCTTATGCTTCGGCAATAGGATCTATCATGTACGTGATGTTATGTACTAGGCCTGATGTTGCTCATTCAATTAGTGTGACGAGCAGATATCAGTCCAATCCAGGTGAAGACCACTGGAAAGCAGTGAAGAACATCCTTAAGTATTTGCGAAGGACTAAGGATATTTTTCTTGTTTTTGGTGGATCTGAGTTGAAAATAGAGGGTTATACTGACTCTAGTTTTCAATCAGAAAGCGATGATAACACATCCATGTCAGGGTACGTGTTTACTCTGAATGGTGGTGCGATTAGTTGGAAGAGTTCCAAACAGTCTACAACGGCTGACTCCACAGCGGAAGCAGAGTATATAGCTGCAAGTGAGGCTGCAAAAGAAGCCGTTTGGATGAGGAAATTTGTTTCTGAGTTGGGAGTTGTTCCTAGCATTGAGGAGCCTATTGTGTTGTATTGTGATAACAACGCAGCAATAGCACAAGCCAAGGAACCTAGGTCTCATAAAAATACCAAACATGTTTTGCGGCGCTTTCATTTGATTAGGGAGATCATTGAAAGAGGAGATGTCAAAATTGAGAGAGTTGACACACATAACAACGTAGCAGACCCACTCACAAAGACATTGTCTCAGATTCACTTTGATCGTCATAAAGAGAAGATGGGTATTAGATACCAGTATGATTGGCTTTAGTTCAAGTGGGAGATTGAAAGTGTTTGTCCTAAATCCAATCATGTATGATGAGTTAGGAAGAACTTTCTTGTATTCTTATTTGATTTCATTAATGTTAATAAAAGACTTGTTTTGTTTTTATTACGGGCTTTATCTATTTAAAGTGTTTTAAATAAGATGTTCCATAGTTTAGAGTAAAGCTTCTAGAATTATAATGAGATTATAATAGTGAGATCTAGAAGATGATAACTCTAGACTTAAACAGTTCCTGATCATAGGATAACTAATCGGAAGTTGGTGAATCCGCAAAGATTGGTACATACTATGCTTGCTCCCGTCAGGAGGATGCCTGTTCTCATAGGCATTTGTGTGGTGACACTATAGCTAGTATGTAGGTGCTTGTTAGGGAATAAGTTTACTGAACATGACTCGATAAGTTGAACAGCTAATGGCGTTTACTCATGTGTCAATAGTTATTCACTGAGTGATAGTTGTACAAGTGTCCTTAGACTTGAGATCGTTAGAGTTATCTTGTATATAATGAACTATGTTTTGGATTAGTCCTTAGTCTCAAGGACATCCATTAGGTCTATTCTGGGCATAGGGATTTGTGTATGGAGATAGTTAACGTCAATAGAGGATCTACCCCTTCCAGTATAGGAAGAGAATATCCTATGTTATTCTTAGTATGCGAGTTATGGAATCTCTGGCCAGAGTGTATGAAATTAGAAAGGAGTTTCTAATTTGCATTAATATGAACTGAGTATTATGAATAAGAAATCATATGATTAAATTTGATAAGGCCTGACACGAGATCCATGCCTTGTATTTAATCGGGATATTGTAGGGTAGAAGGAATTGATTGTACTGAAACTAATCACTGACAGGTTCTTGGTATTCTAAGGCTAATCTTGTTTTTGTGAAAAACCTAGAAAAGGAGCTAGCCTCCATCTCTCTCTCTCTCTCTCTCTCTCTCTCTCTCTCTCTCTCTCTTTTTCTCTCTAAAAGGTCTTAGAGTTTTTTGAAGAATTCATCGAAGGAAAATTCTTGGTGGATACCGGTAGAGTGCTTCACACTCTGAGGAGCAACTGCTTGCAACCATCGATTTTAAATCTTCGATTCGTAAGGTATGGTTACGATTCCCCTCGCTCTAGATTTTATATGTTTTTGGAATATGTGTGATACATGGTTTTTACGGAATAATTTTTATATCACGCTTCCGCTCATCCGTAAATTCCTTCATCATTCTCTCACATAGGAGCACATCATCTAGATTTCTTTATTGTCTTTATCGCTTTCCATCTTATACAGTTGTGGTGATTGCTGGAGGAAAGAGGTACGCACAATTTAGAATAGAACACTTAGTGCATCCATAAGTGTTTATTTCTCGTTCTTTGTGTGTTGCATCATCTACTCAATCTTAAGGGCGCCACCCAATTTCAAGATAAGGTAAGGGATTTCATCACCCTTTCCTTGGCCCACAAATCACTAATTCGTTCATCTTGCATTCCTTTTTCCTTAATAAAATCAATTAGACGTTAGCCCCTAGGATATCGCGCTCAACTAGGAAGAGAATCTAGGAGGAACAAATCACTAAGTATTTTTCGGTGGTGTCTAGGCTAGCGAAAGCTTACCTGGCCTTTAGACTGGTGCCTAAAATGGTGGTTAGCCTCTTGTCAATGCTTCCTCCTGCCTGGCCAATCACGATGAATGTTTTTTTAGTTGTTACTTTTAGTAGTATCTTATTGTTAGGAGCAAGGTCTAGATTTGTTTTAGGATAAGATAGCTTTTTCTTTTGATTTTCCATTTTTTTTTTTGTTTACTTATAGCTCTTGTCTGCTACGTGCTTAGTTGATTGCTTCACTTGTATGCAAATTATTTGGGTTCGAGATAATACATCTAGATTAGTGAGACAATTCGACCTTTCACTACTTGGAGTAGCAAGACAGATCGATTTCTCTTCACCCACTAAAATTGAGTCAAAAGAAGTAGAAGTTCCAACAACCGTCATGGTTGTCTCTCTTAAAGAACGTTGTTACCCCGCTCGTACCGCTCAACCCTCATGCATAGGCTCAATCCTAGGTTTACTGGATCCATATCTTTTCATTCGAGAATTTGAGGAAGTGTGTGCTTTACAAAAACTTCAACAACTAAGTGAGGATTCCATTAGGCTCAGACTCATTAACTTTGCTTTAAAAGAAGATGTTAAACAGTGGTTGTATAGTCTACCCGTTAATTCTATTTCTACATGGGAGGGATTTGTTGCTATATTTCTTAAAAAATATTTTCCCACCCATAAGGCTAACAGGCTTAGGAATGTAATCAACCAATTTCAACAAAATCGAAATGAGCCTTTTTGGAAATATTTTGATAGATTTCAAAAGTTGTTGTCTAAGTGTCCTCAACATGGTATAGAAAAATGGAGACTTTGTAAAATTCTTTATGAAGCCTTAGATAGTCAAACCACTGCCTTGTTAGAGTCTGTGTTTAATGGTAGGTTTATGGATAAAACTGATGAAGTAGCTTGGCAATTTTTTGAAGAGTTAGCTGAAAGAACAATGTTGTGGGAGTCAACTAGGGAACCCAGTCAGGAAACTGAAAAATCTAATGGCATACATGTAGTTGGTAATTCTATTGCAACCAAAGCTAAGTTAGCTACTCTCACTAGACGTCTAGAAGCCTTAGAAACCAACAAGGTGTCCTCACAAGTGTTTCTGTGTGCAAACTGTAATTCTCATACTCATTTGATAGAAAATTGTCCTGAAATTGAACAAGCCAATGCCATGTTTCAATCTAGAGTTAGGAATGATCCCTATTCATCCACATACAATCCTAGTTGGAAAAATCATCCAAATTTCTCATGGAACCAAGGTCAATACAATCAGTATAACCAAAATTCTCAACCTGCTTTTCAAAAGCCCAATCATGGTCCATACCCAACTCAAAATCCTAACTCATATCCTCCACAAAATCTCGGTCAATATCAAAACTCAGTTCCTTTGAATCCTCCTGGTTTTAGTGAATCTGACAAAAGATTTACTTCCATTGAAAAGAGTTTAGAGGCATTGCTCAAATCTCAACAAAATTTCATGAACACTATGACCCAAGATAGGCAATTGCTAAATTCCAACGCTCAAGCCATATCTAAGCTATAGGTCCAAGTTAGTCAATTGCTAAAGTCTCATGAAAATGTGAATTCTGTTATCTCTCTAAGGTCCGGTAATCAATTCAATAATCATGCTGGTGTCAATACTCAAGCAGAAGATAAGCTTACATCTGAACCAAATCCGTTACTCTTGAATCCTAGTCTTAAACAATCTTCCAATTCCAAGAGTCATGAAGAAGTTGAATCTAATGAGTCATCACCCTCCGATGAACCGCCTTCAAAATCCCACTCTGATGTGTCTAATGAAAAAGTCTTTAAGCCAAAAGCTCTGTTTCCTTACAGACTTACTTCAAACAAACAATCTGCTCAATTAGATAAGATTTTGGAAGTCTTCAAACAAGTCAAGATTAATATTCCTCTTTTAGATGCAATTCAACAAGTTCCCTCTTATGCTAAGTGTCTAAAAGATTTGTGTACTCATAAAAGAACCACTCATGTTCCTAAAAAAGCTTTCCTAATATCTAATGTTAGCTCTATCTTGTCAAATCAAATCCCTTTGAAGTATAAGGATCCTGGTTATCCTACCATTTCTTGTGTCATTGGTAATACTTTCATTGATAAAGCTTTACTCGATCTAGGAGCTAGTGTGAATCTTCTTCCATTATCTGTCTATCAAGACTTGGGTTTAGGTGAACTTAAAGAGACAAGTATCACTCTTCAGTTAGCTGACCGTTCTGTCAAAATTCCTAAGGGTATAGTGGAAGATGTGTTGATTAAGGTTGGTGATTTTGTCTTCCCCGTCGATTTCATTGTTCTGGAAACCAAACCCGTCCAAAATCTCAAAAATCAAATTCCCATCATTCTAGGAAGACCTTTTCTTGCCACGTCAAATGCTTTGATTAATTGTAGGAATGGTTCGATGAAACTCACTTTTGGAAATATGACAATAGATCTTAATGTATTTAATGTAAGTAATCAACCTAATGAGCTTTTTGAACAACCCATATGCGTTAATTTGATTGATGAGGTTGTTTCATGGTCGAATCTTGAGGATAGTGCAATTGAGTCCTTTCTTGAAGAAGATCTTTTGTTAGATTATGATAGTAATAAAGAACTTCATGAGTTGTATAAGAATTTTTCTTCTAATGAGATGTTAGATGAATTAAATGCCATTTGTTCTAATCATGAAACTCAACTTGAGGGTAGTTCTTTTAATCCTAAGTTATTTGTTAAGACTTCTGTTGGTGAGCCACCCTCACTTGTTCCTAATCTATCCCTTTCCACTCTTGATCAGTCTTTGATAGTTAATAATGAAAATCATCATGTTGTTATCTCTAGTGATATAGTTTATAACCAAGAATTTCAAGTAATTAATCTGCTTAAACAACATAAAGAAGCATCTACTTGGTCTATGAATGATGTTAATAGTATGAGTTTTATTCTGGTTCAAGATCATCTTTCTCTAGTGGATAATGTTGTCTTTGTGGGTGAGTTTCACATGTTTGATGATTCTGTTAAGAAAGAAGTTTTTCCTCGTGCTGGTATTAGTTAATAAGTATTTTTGTATGTATCCCCTATAGTCAAGTGTAGGTATGGGGGAGTGTGTATGTGACTGTGTTTGTGTGTGTGTGTGTGAGTGTGTTTATTATGTGTGTTAGATATTGTTCTATTTCTCCATCATGCCCTTATCAGGTATTCTCGTCCTTTTACTTTGTCAATTTTCTCTCATTTGCATACATTGAGGACAATGCATGATTTAGGTATGGGGGAGGGGTTTAATAGTATTATTTAAAATAAAAAAAATCAAAAAAAATCAAAAATGAAAAAATCCCAAAAAGAATTTTAGTCTTGTAAATTGTAGAATTCTAGCGTTGTAAAACGATTGCTTGTGGCTTGATGCACCCTTACATGCTATAGTAATCTTGTGTTTCTGATACTTTTGATTGAGAAGTGATTTGCTAAGTTCTTGTTCACAAACATACACTAGCAAGTTGAAACTAGTAGACTTACTGAATGTTGCAAGTAATCAAAAGGACATGAATATGTGCAAAATGATTTGGTTTTCATGCTTTGAGTACAAGTTTGTGCATTGAAGAGATTTTTGCTTGGGATTAATAATGTTTTACCACCAAGTGAGATTTTGAGCCTATATGCATATCTTTTGCATTTTATATTCGTTTGCTTGAGTGTCCACATGTTGTTTGCATTGCTAGCACTTGTTTGCATTACTAGCACTTGCTTGAGGATTGTGGTTGCTTATATCTATCTCTTAGCTCTCGAAAATGAAAAAAGAAATGAAAAAAGAAAAAAAATTGAAAAAAAGAAAAAAAAATATGAAAACAAAAAGAAAAAATATATATATTACATGAGAGCATATTTATGTTTGTGTGATCCTTCTTCATTCGACTAATCAAGCCTTTTGTTGGAAGACAATTAGAAAATTCAATCGTGGGGAGGATGTTTGGTGATGTGTATGATTAATTATGGTGCCTACTAGCTTTTGACACTTCACCTTATTTGGCCTTACTTGACATACCTTGTCCCTAGCACCGTTACAACCCAAATAAAGACCTTTTGATTATCATCATTGATGTATGTTGTGTTAAAGTTAGATTGATACCAAATGTCAAGCATGCTTATGATTTAGTTGGAATAGAGTGATACACTTACCCTTGTTCTTGAGTGAATATTCTTTTGTGAGTGAAAGGTGAGTTATTGCTAGTTTTTGCATTTGAGATCCCAAGTTTTGACTCAAAGGTGCGCTCTTGTGTGCTTAAAATTATTACCAACTTATTCTTACACCTGACATGGACTTTTGAGCACTTATGCATATTTCTTTGAGTAGACTATGTGAATCCTTGCACATTCCACATCAAGACATTTCAAATTCACTTTGATTCTTAAGTTGATGTAGCATGAGAGGACTTGTATGTGTGGCGTTGCATTATCATGCAATCTTTTATATGAGCTAGATGAATTTTGTGGGTACATTCACTATAAACCCTCACGAGACCTTACTCGTCCACTAGGGCTGCCTAGGGGTTTAAAGGGCTTGTTGCATATGCCAAATGCAACCGTGATCACCTACGGAAGTGATATTATCTATTAGATAGTAGTTCATATTATATTAGTTTTTCTCGAGGACGAGCAAAAGATAGGTATGGGGGCATTTGATAGCTCCATAATTTAATACATTTTTAATACCTATTTTATGTCTGTTTTCGTAATTTTATTATTTAATAAATTGTTTTCTTTTGTTTTGTAGGAAAATAAATAAAATCATATTTCAAGCAGAAAAAGGTGAAAAAGGCAAGGAGGTGGAAATACTTGAAGTCAAAAGGAAATTGGAGAAAAATTGGAAAACTTATCGGAGAAGAAAAGGAATTGAGGAAATATTTTTAGAATCCGATTTGTAATCAAAGAGCCCAAACCCATTATTTTTCCTATATATATAGATCTCCTCTCTTGTATTTTAGACACCTAGAATTTAGACACCTAGAATTTTATAGTTTTTGTCTCCTTGTTTTTTATTCACTAGCCATACTATGTTTTTACTTGATTTTTAATTTATCGATTTCTTGTTTTTACATTCCGTCTCTACCATTCATGTGTTGCCTTTGTTTACCTTTTATACATTAGTTAATAGTTTTTATCTCCCTGGTTCATACACGCACATCACCTTTAAGTTGTTAAATTGTTTTATATTTAATTCATCATAATTGACCATCTGTTAGTAGTTTGTATGCTTAGTTTATAGTTATGTTTAGATCAGATTTTACATATTAATTTATATCTTCATCGATTCTTAATTTATTTAATTCAATAATTATGTGTAGCTGATTCTCTTTCCATAGGATGAAGATGAAGTTAATTTCATTATTTTTGATGTTTTCTTGTTCCTATTATTTGGTTCTCATAATTTTTTTTGGTGCTTAATTGTTCAATTGACAAAGTGATTTTGATATATTATTGTTACCGGATTTATTTTTCATAGCCTATGCTTGCTCCATGAAGTTTTGATAGGTTATTGTTAGATAACAAGTTTCATAGTATATGCTTGTCTCGTTATTTGATATATTTTATTTGTTAAGGAAAGAGAATTGATTTTTGGGCGAGTTGATATTAATTGTGATTGATTAATGGATTCGGATTCCTAGGTTTTCCTTATTTGATTTTAATTGTTAATTAGGTTAAACAAATCTCATCTCAAATCTTATTGTCTAGTTCGCCTGAGTTATTTGTTAGGGTTTTGAATATTCATAGTCTCTGTGGATCGATCTGTGATTGCTACAACTAAACACTGTACGCTTGCAGTTTACATTATTTTTACACATCACGCTTGAACCAGGAAAAACCTACAAGGAGCTTGTAGATGATGTAACCTTGAAGAAGCTCTTCTTGAAAATTGGGTATTCAGGACCCATTCTCGAAGAGGGTACAACGAAATGGTACCCATCTGGTGAAATGGACAGGAAGTACCTCAGGAAAGAATGGAGCATGATTCTTGAAGCCATGGTAAAGGTGTTCTCCACGAAGACCACCGGTTGGAACGGTATTCCCACCTACATCAAGAAGCTCACCCACTCTCTTGTTCATGGGTACAATGTGGATGTTGGAAAGCTGCTCATGGCACACCTGAAATCTGCTATAGGTAAAAAGGTGTCTATCTACCCTCGCTTTCTTATTTTGTGTATTAATTCTTTATGTGATGTTGTTGAGAATGCTCCTCGCACAGAGGTTTGCAATGTTTTAAAAAGGAACACACACACCACTCTCACTTCACAGAACTTAAATGCACATATTCCACTTTATTTCACACAACACATGGTTGATCAAGTGCCTAACCTTGATTTCCCATTACCCTCTGGGTATGAAACATTCTCTCTCAAGGATGAGGCTGAATTAGACCCAAATTCAGCTAACCCACATTCTACACCATACACACAGCCTAGGTTCTCTAGACTCCCCAAAGGACAAAGACAAGCCTTGCAAGAATCCAAGAAAAGACCTTTGGAAACTGGTGTTGGTGGTAGCACTGAGAGTACTGAGGGAGTTCCTGCACCTAGTGCGGCAAATAAGGAAGGTAGTCAACCAGAACCCACAATGGTTCCTCTTGAGCCTAAGAAGAAGAGAGCTAAGAGGACCAAAACCACTGTCAGCCACCCTGCAGTCTCCCAAAAGACTGTTGAGGAAAATAGGGCACTAAACACCTCCCTAGATGTTCCTTCTCAACAAGGGACATTTATTGAAACTGGTCTGTCTCCCAAGGCACCCTGTAAAGAGTCTGCACAACCTAATGTTTCACCTCATGAGGATCCTACACTTGCAGAAACAAACAAGGAGTTAGGGCACGGTGAGGATTTCACCTCAACCATTGATGCTTCACAATCTCACCCTGTGGAGCAGCCAATATTCTCTTCTCCACTTTCACCTTCTTCCTTCCCTACTCATTCTTTTGTTTCTTCTCCACAACCTAGAGAGGGGGACAATCTCAACCCTTCAGGTTTTGATCATCCATCTCCTATCATGGATGAGCCCCCATCTAGTGGTCCATAAGAACCCATTTCTCAAAGTGAGATGGACACCACTCCCTCAAACACTGAGCTAGAACAAGGTACAATTCTTCCAGAAAGTGAAACAACCAGTGCCTTGTTCAACCTCCAAGGAGCATCTTACCTTAGGGAAGATGCTGTCACAGCCTCAGCTGCTGTCAAAGACACTGTAAATGTTGCTGTCACAGACAAACCTGTTGTCAAGGTTGCAGTTAAAGTTGCTATCACAACCCAAACTGTTGTCCAAGATGCAGTCAAACCTACTGTCACCCCTTCAGTTGACAATAACATTTCTGGGAAAGCTGCTGTCACTCCTACACAGCCTGATTATGATGCAATTCTTATTGAGGATGCCTCTGATGATGATGTGCCACTGTCTCAACTCCTCCAGGTACACTCTAAACCATCTTTTTCAATGCATGTTAGTACTTCTCATACCCATGCATCTAGGACGAGTGAGGAAGAGAAAAAGAATAGAGAGATAAAAGAAAAGAGAGGTGAGCCAAAAAATGAGAGGCGGCCAAATGAGCTGGTAAAAGGAGAGGGACTTGAGCATGTCCAGAGTGAAATTGAGGGAGCCCACACTTATGCAATAGGCCTTGAGAGTTCTAAAGTGAAGAGTGATGAGATCACTCAGAAAAACCATGAGAGTGTGAGAAACCCCTCAGCCTACATGCCCCATTATCTTCATTCTCCTCCAAAAAGGTTGAGAACTGGTGGCCCCTCTTCTCAATCTACTCTCAGGTTGGAAGCCCTGGAGAACAGATGCAAATCTATGGAAGCCAAGCTTGACAGTCTATCTACATTGGTGGCTACAGGATTTGCTGGTATTCAACAGTCAATTCAGCTTTTATCTGCTAAGATTGATGCTGCCAACTTACCTAAGGGGGAGAAAATGGTAAGACCGGAATCTGTCCAGGACCAAGGTGGAGCAAAGGAGATGTCTGTATCTCATGGGGAGCCAGGAAGTAAGGGGGAGCAATTTGCAGAAGAACAAGCAAGTGGAGCTGGTAATCTATGTGAAGTTGAAATTGGGGGAGAAAAAGTATTAATGTCTAAAGAAGCAATGGAAGAAATACAAGGTAAAAAGAAAACCAAAAGACCAATACTTCCTCCTGTATCAATTAGAGATCCAATTCCTCAATCTCAGGAAACTGCATTACAAAAAATGTGGAGAGAAAAGGAGGAACTGAATAAGTTGGGGAAAGGCAAAGGGAAAATGCATGAGCATTTCATATCAAGAATCTTATGGACTGAAGGCACTGAGATTGACCAGGAAGATGCAAATTCCTTGATGGTGGATTATAGGGAAAACACACTGCACAACCATGATGAAGAATTCAACATGATAATTGAGGAGGTAATAAGGGAGCCAAGTAGAACCCTAACCAACACCTCATCATTGTTGATGAAAAAGATTGTGAGTGTGTGTGTGAAGATCAATGAGGAAAGAAGATGGGCCATTGATGTGTACTTAGATACAGGAATATCCATGTTAATCATTATGTAGTTATTGCAGAACCTTCCAGCAAGGGTGTTGAGTATAGTAAAGTCCAAGATTAAAGCAAACCACACATCCTTCAATGAGATTTTACAGATGCAGATCCAGAGCTTAATCTCAGAGAAACTTCCAGAGGTGTACTTTAATCCATTCAGTGTCTACTACAGAGTTGTCTCAAAGGATGGTGACCTGAAGTGTGCATATTTGAATCTAAAGGGCACATCAAGAATGGAGACAAAGTCAATAATGAAGGTGCTGAATATGATTCTCAAATCTAAGATCAACAACGAGAGAGTTCAAGTTGTCAAAGCAATTCACAAACTACTGGCAAAGAGAGACAAGAAGCACAACTTTAAAGTAAAGGAGTTAATCTCTAAAGCCAATGTCAAAAGAACAGATCAATGTGAAAGCTATGCATTTGATGACTCTCTTAATGATGATGATGAGTTGGATGGAAGTGGAGGATCTGGGGTGGCAAGGAATGCTGGTGGAACATCTGCTGAAAAGACTATCAATCCAGCCCAGGATGAAATTAAAGAAGAAGCTCATGTACAAGACAAGAAAGATGCTGGTGCAACAGAACAGGAGGAATTTGAAACACTTGAAGCTTTGGAGGCAAACATCTTAAGGTATGCAATTGACAGTATCAATATTGAAAAAGATGTTGTCACCAAAGAAACTGTCAAGGAAGATACAGTCATGGCAGATGCTGTCAGCAAAGATACTGTCATGGAGGACACTGTCATGGAAGATGTTGTCAATGATTAAACCAAGCAAGCAGCCAAGCCTAAAAGGACAAAATCCTTAGCTAAGGCTTGGTTTTCTAGACAGGAACCTGAAACTGAGAAGACCACTAGAGCAAAGAAAGGAAAAACAAAGTACTCAGGGAAAGAAAAGGCTACAGGACTCGGCAAGAAGCTGAGAAAACCAATCCAAACAAAACTCTACAACAGTTTTGACATGCTGAGAAAAGAGGCTCTAGAAATCAAGAATGTTGAAGTGAATTTGGATGATAACAATGAAGCCAGTCTGTATGTCCTTTGGTATGATAAATCAAAGTCAGTGAAGGTTGAAAAGGACTTTACTATAGAACTTAATTCATATGTGGTGAATGAAGTCTACTCACTCAAAAAGAAGAAAGTCACAAGGAGAATTGATTATTTCATCTTAGAGAAATTGGTGAATCTACTGCTAAGTTATGACAATATACCCAACAAAGTCATGGAACATGTTCTGAAGTATAAAACTGAAAGAGATGAAGAATTCTATCAGAAACATGGGAATTTGATAGAGCATGATGATGGTGATATTGCTAACTTACTAGAGTACTCTGATGAAGAAATAATTGACATTGAAGATGATCTCCCTGCAGAAGAAGAGTAAGCCAGGCCAAATCAAGAAGGATCAACCAAAGCTGAACATGATTAGTCCGTTGAGGAAATGGAAGTTGAACTCTTGAGTAGATACAAGAATCTGAACAAAGGAAATAGTGAAGAACCAAATTTTCAACCCTGTGTACTAGAAAGCCCTATGAGGATCAAGCAAGGAAGGGAAGAAATTTATTTGGACAGTTTCCACAAGCTCAAAACCAGTGTACTAAAAGAGTTATACTACATGGTGGTTGGATCAACTCACCATCTAGAAATGTTGTGTTCCTTTGAACTTGAAGACATTCTTCAGAGAAGGAAAGGTGAAGACTCAAAGCTGGATAGGGCTAGGAGGACAACCCTAAATGCATTTCCTGGAAGAAGATTCAAGCTTGATTAAGGCTCACTAAAATTCAGAATCTATGTCTTTGGTCAAGAAATGTGAATGGATCTCAATGATGCTCAATAGGTCAATTCTAGAACAACTCAACAGTACATTGATGATATTGAAGATGATGCATTCTCTCTTATAGAAATATCCTTGGTGGATGGTCTCAGAAAATGTTTAGCAGAAGCTCTCAGAAGAGAGGGAGAAGCAAGGCAGAAAAGAAGATCACAAGAATAATCTATGTAAAAAATTCTATATCTGCTCATTCATTAAGGAGCAATTATGTTTGTAGTCATTCTGATCTTTGTTAGTTAAGTTGTCAGCATGTATTGTTTGTAAATTTGTTGTTATTGTCCATAAAAACAAATTGGGGGAGATTGTTAGGATTTATGGGTGATAGCTTAGAGACAACTTAACTTTGTGTTTTGTAATACTTAATTTTATTAAGTAGAACATACTGTCACAGCCAGAGTATGTTCTTGTAGCCAATTAATTTGCTGTAATAAAATTGTGTGTACATCTTAGAAGAAGTTCATTTGATTGTTCAAGCCTCAAGGAGTGCATCAGGTCGACATCAAAAATAAAAACTACCGTCATACCCTTGACAATAAGGTTACAAGAAGACAACAAGTCATGACAACATATTCACTCTGACAGCAACTTTGGCGGAAGCCTAGAGACAGCAACATTCATCTACCCTGACAGCAAGTTTGGAACTCCTGACAGCATCTATTGCGGGGACTTTGTACTGTCACCAAAAGCACTTTATTGTGACAACAAACTTGGTATGTCAGGATACTGTCTCAAGGGGATTCGTTTTGAATTGGGGATCTACCAAGTCAAACATGTGACAGATTGGATGTTCAAGAAACAGACGTCCTGCAGTATCCCAACACTACATCAGGTTTGCAAAGATTACGACAGAAGCTTAAGGGATAACAAGACAAAGCTTACCAATTCAAGAGTATGACAAATCAACATCTACTAGAATTGTGTTAGCTAAATATAGAATGTATCTAGATTATTATTTTCTGTATTGATAACTCTGATTGTATAGCAATTTAGGTAAGACACACGGGTAGGCAAATTGTAAGGAGCTGCCACAAGAAAATGATAGCAGCTCCACAAACCCGTGATGATAGAGATATGAGTAGTATACTTAGACTATCTCTCATTCTATGTTGTGTATCTCTGAAGGATTTGAAGCTTGAGAAGAACCCACTTTTTCTCAAGGTTGTAGCAACACTTTGCAAAATAAATAAAACATTTATTTTGTGAGTAATCTACTTGTGTTTGCATTTCTTCTACTGATAAACATTAATCTTAGTTTTAGTTGTTGAAAAAGAGATTGAAATTTATCAGTATTGCATTCAACCCCCCTTCTGTAATACTCAAGGACCAACAGTGCGTCTACTGCACTGGTAGCTGGAGTCCCACATAAACAAGAAACGAAGGTTGTTTTACCTTCCAGTCCTAACAAGGATGTGATTTTAGCTGAATATGGTGTTACATCTACAAGTCAATCTGGTGGTGATTTCTATTCTATGTAGGAGCTTGAACAATTGGAATATGAGTCTATGGCCTTGATAGTGAAGAGGTTTGGAAACTTCAGGTTTAGGAGATATCCTAATTTGAAGTTCAAGACATATGCTGATAGATACCAGACAAATGGTTCTTCATCTTCAAATAGCACAAGGAGTGGCTATAAAACAGGGATGGTTGATAGAAGCACGATTCGGTGCTTTAATTGTAATGAGTTGGGACACTTTGCAACTGAATGTAGAAATCAAAGGCAAGAAAAGAAAACCTTTCATAATACATATCAAAAGAATAAGTCTTGTCAAGCTTATCTTGCTGAAGGTAAAAGCTGGGATGACACAGACAGTGAAGATGAAGAAGTTGGAAATCTTGCACTCATGGCAATAGGAGAAAAAGTCTCTACTTCTACTCCATCCTCATCCTACATGTCTGAGGTAAAATTTACTGATGCTGAAATGATTCGTCATCTTTGTAGTACCTTAAATTGTGCACGTGGAGAAAATGATAGAATAATTCTTCAGAACACTGCTCTTGAAAAAGAGGTTAAAGAATTAAAACTAGTGCATATTAATCAAGGTGAACTTACAGAAAAAGTAGCTTTTCTTGAGAATAAGGTGAATTGTTACAGAGAATTAGAAACCATTCTTAAAGGAAAGATTACAGAACTTGAGACCAAGGTTAGAGCCTACTATAATTCTTGCAAAACTACTAAAGAAATCTTCAATAAGCAAGGTGTTAGTCAAACTGTTGGAATAGGTTATGACTATAACGAAGCTATTGGAGAATTAAGCATTAATACCCCAAATAGAGTTAGTGCTGAAGAAAGGGGGTGTACCACATGTGCTTAAGGGTATTGAAAAACCTTTCTTTAAAGAATCTATAGCAGAGCCCCTGAATGAATATTCCATAATCATTAAAGAAGAGATCCGTACTGAGGACATTTCCAATGAGATTGTCCACCCCAACAAATGTGTGCCTAAGGGTATAACATCAACAACAACACATCTAACATCTATAACATGCATAGTGTATATTTATCTCATAAAGAATGTGGTGTTGTGAATTGCATGTCTTGTGCTTTCAATGCAATGTATGTTTATTTTAATAGTAAGCATGCATCAAATGATAAAACTGCTCCCCGTCAACATGTAAATCATAAGAAGCATGCTAGATCCAAAACTGCTAGTCCTCCTAAAGTTAGAGTGGACACATTTATACCCAAGCCTAATCAGAAATTTGTTAAGGTTGGTTATAAGTGGAAATTCTCTTTCATTAAGGAGGTTGAAGTGGTTAAAATCAAGAGTGTTGTTTTGCCTGAAAAATGTCAATTCTTTAAGTATGCCGGACCCAGCCAAGCGTGGGTTCCGAAGAAGGACTAATCAATTTGATATTACAGGGTGTGAAACAGGTGAAACGGGTTGTGTGGATTCTGGACAGTGGATGTTCAAGGCATATGACCGGAGATAGAACCCTGCTATCATATGTGGTTGAGAAAGTTGGCCCAGTGGTTAACTTTGGAGATAACAACAAAGGTATAACTAAAGGATATGGTTGTTTGAAAACTAGAAATGTTATCATTGAAGATGTATCAGTTGTGGAAGGTTTTAAGCACAATCTTCTCAGTATCAGTCAATTCTGTGATAGAGGATATGATGTTCACTTTGACAAAGAGAAGTGCCAGATCTTACACAAGAAGAATCCAAAACCTGCTCTTCAAGGGGTAAGGAAAGGAAACTTGTTCATAACTGACCTATACTCTGGATGCAAAGATGAAGTCAATTGTTTTTATGCTAAAGCTTCATCAAATGAGAGTTGGTTATGACACAAGAAGCTGTCTCACCTCAATTTCAAATCAATGAACTCCCTAGTCAAGAAGGAGTTGGTGAGAGGGTTGCCTCAAATGGAATTTACACAGGAAGGACTGTTTGAGGCATGTTAGAAAAAGAAGTCAAAGAAAGCATCTCACAAGGGCACTGACACATCTACAATAACTGAACCTCATCAGTTACTGCACATGGATTTGTTTGGTCCAGTTAATGTAATATCTATGTCAAAGAAACAATATGCTCTTGTGATCGTCGATGACTATTCCAAATATACATGGGGTTTCATTCCTACATTCCAAGGATGAAACTCCACATATGGTGATTGATCATGTGAAAATTGAGGAAGCGTTGACTGGTCCTGATTGGGTGATTGCTATGCAAGATGAACTCAATCAATTTGAATAACAACAAGTTTGGAAGCTGGTACCTAGACCAAAGAACAAGAAAGTAGTTGGTACTCGGTGGGTATTCAGAAATAAATTATATGAAGATGGCATAATCACAAGAAACAAAGCACATGGACATCAGGTATCATTTTACCTGAGAGCATGTCATGAATGGTACCGTGGAGTTACATTTTGTACCCACAGAGGAACAAACAGCAGATATCTTTACTAAATCTCTTGATGAATCCACATTTACCAGGTTAGTTGGTAAATTGGGTATGTTAAATAGTTTTACTGCTTATTATTTCCATGTATTGTTTAATTTATTAGCTTCCTAATTTGAGTATTTTTGAATAATTTATTTTCTCTAAAAATATTTTTCTCAAATTTTTATGTTAAAATTGTAGAGAAATATATTTTTATTGAAAATTTACTTATTTAGAATTATTCAGATTAATTGTCCAGTTGTTGTAAATTATTGTGTGAATTTTCTACAATTATCTTTAATTTAATTGCATTTTTCTATAATATTCTGCAATATTATGTAAATTACTTGCAAAATTCTGCGTATTTATGAAACTTCTGTAATTAGTTGCATTTTCTATGAATATTATGCATTTTAGTTAAATTGTTGCATTTTTCTATTAATTCTGTGAATTATTTGCAATTTTTCTGTATTTTATTTTATTTTTCTGATAATTTCTTGCATTTTCTGTAACTTATTTGAATTGTATATTAATTAGTTTTAATTTTCTGTAAAAAATTCGAGTGTTTTTAAGTCATGACAGTGTTTTGTATCGGCAAGACTATCGGCATGACTATCCATTAGTCATGTTGACAGTCATGCTAAGTATATTTGCTATATTATTGTTTTTATTAAATATTTATAGTCATTTTAGAAATGTACTTGAATGACTATCATCATGACTATCTCATAGTCATACCGATAGTCATTGCAACTGTTGTACTTATATTGTTTTATTCTATTTTCTATTTTATTCTAAGTCATTGCAACTGTGTGTATATATTCTTTTTCGTTGTTTTAAATACTAATGACAGTCCTTTAATTTAGACTTTAATTTCATGTAAATAATTTCTGCATTTTATTTTATTTTCTTTCTTTAGTTTTCTACTAATAGTTTTTATTTGTATATATATATATATATATATTTTATTGCTTATTATTTATTATCTTTTATTTTCTATTTGTCTTAGTTGTTTTTGTAAATATTTTGTATATATTATTTCTGCTCTAGCTCTTGCTTAGCTGGAACTTCGGTGCCAAATCCATTCAGGTATTACTTTCTATCTCTCAATCCACTTTTTTTACTGTTGCTAAACTCAAGTGGTTGTTAGGGCTGAGCAAGGGATTGTAGATCCACAATCTATATCCTAGGTCTTAGAGCCAAACAACGAGTCTACAACTTTCTTGACCTCTCAGCCTGAACAGAAACTAACTGTTAAACAAAGAAGTATTTTGATTGAAACAGTGAGTGATCCCACAGCTCTGCCTCCTCTAAAGAAATTCAAATATATTGAGGCATCTGTCAGTCCATCTGTATCCTCCCAACAGGATATGGACTTTGAAATGACCAATGCACTGTTTCTAAAGACATTCTCTTAACATGATGAATCTATTGAAATTCGCCATAGGGTCATGACACTTTGTACTGAGTCAGACACTCTCATTACTCACAATGGGAAAAGACATACCATTAGATGAAACTCAGGACACAGTGAGAGCAGAGCACCTACAACTGGTTACAGTTCCTACCATTGTTATGGTAGAAGTGCCTTCACAAGCATCAGAGGGAAAATATGATTCTTTGCCAAATTTAATAGAATCATCTTCTCCCCACCCAGAGGGAACATCTCTGGCTCCCTTAAGGGGATTTTCCTCTCGCAGATTTATCTGGAGAAAGTGGAAGGCAACTTGGTCAGTCTATCACTGAAGCAATTCAGATTTCAATTCCAAGTGATTTGATAGACATGATTGAGGATCAGGATTTGCGAACTTCCATTGCACCACCACTAACCTCTCTTGAATTAAATTATTCCTTAAATTAATTAATAAGTTAATTAAATTGGAAATAATCATATACTAGAATGACTTACGAATTGTACTAGCATGACTATGAAAATGACTCGGTATGACTATCTATGACAATCATCCCGATAGTCATTGTAGTATAATTGATAGTCATTCCGATAGTCATTGTAGTACAATCAGATAGTCATACTGGTTCATTACCGGTTCATCAGATAGTCATATCGGTTCATTAGACAGTCATTCCGGTAGTCATTGTAGTACAATGATAGTCATTCCAATAGTCATCCTGGATAGTCATTGCTATACAAAGTGTGATAGTCATTCCAGCTCTATTAAAAAGAGGCAGTACACTTTATCAATTAAGATATCAGAAGTTATTAACATTACATCTCTCTCTGCTTCAAACACCAACAAACTGCCGAGCTATCAAGATCATCAAGTTAAATTAATTCTCGCTTTTATTGTAACATTCATTCCACTAGAATTCATTAACTTGTACTTGTTTGATTATCTAGCGGATCATTATCCCTAGAATTTATCTCGAACTACATTTTCGTATTCGATCTTTTTATTACAAAAATAGATAAATTCATGTCGAATTTATTCTAGTTTTGTTTTAAATAGTTTGAGATTCAAACCTAATTTTTACTGTTTTTGTAACACCCTTCAAGTTTAATATAAGTTATATTTAACTTGAATCTCGTTTCATTTATTTCCGCACTTATTTGTTCTTGAATTGTTATATAACGAACCGAACAAATTTGAGAAAATAGTACAGTTTGTATTAAACCCCCCCTTCTACAAACTTATCAGGACCTAACATTTATAATATTAATTTTAAATATATAAATAAATATTAAATTTCGCCAAATACGTAGTATTATACTTTTTTTTTCTTTAATATATAATAGATCAACTATATCCTATATATAACTAACAAAAATTAAAAATTCAGTAAGAAAATATTTAAAAGTAACACTTGCAAAAAAAGTTTTATTAGTAGTTTGGTTAGTCGTTCTTTAATTTGTTCATTCAATAGTTAACATATTTATATAAAAAATATTAACAATGCTAATTAAAACGCATCTCTTAAACCTATTTATTTGGGTCGTGTGATGAGCTTCTACTTTATAAGTCAATATACTTGGACCAATTTACGGGCTTATTTATTTAAAAATATTTGTGTACATCTCTAAATATATTTATTTAAACATAATTATTACACATCAATTAAAATAATATACTAATAAAGTATATTATTTTTAATTAGTATAATATATTATAATTAATTATCACAAATTACTCTAATTATTTTAAAAGTAGACCTAATTATTTAAAAAACTTATTTAAATAGTCCTATTTATTTTGAAATGTTATTTATTATTTTTAACATGTCTTATTATTATAATTATAAATTTCAATAAAAATAAATTTAGAGATTTACTTAGTTTTTTAACAAATTCATTTAATATCCAACTAATAAAAATATTATACACAAACACAAATAATAAGCTATTAAATAATCCGTGCATCACACAGATTATAGGTTAGTGCAAAGTAATCATGAACAAACACAAACACATACGTCAATTCAACCTCGAATTCAACAACCACATATGAGTAGAACTATTCAAATTTTAAAATTATATTAATGAAAAGAAAATATAAATACAAGAAAATTAAATATTAAACTATAAAAATGATAATAAATTTTATATTTCAACCATGTATCGCACGTGTTTTAAGCTAGTATGTATATATTTGTACATTTATAAACTCAGCCGTCTATTTTTACTTTAGCATTTATTATACAATATCTAATATTCTAGTTTAAAAATTACACAAATTTAAAAATTTAAAATATGCAATTTAGAATCATTTTGAACACAACCATAAAATTTTATGTCATGCCATTTTAATATTTGAATTATAATTGATATTGATATTTGATCTTACATGAATCATAATTTACCTAAAGTATCATCTACATAAAGTAATTATTAAGTAATTTAGTTTTTTTTGTCCAGCGTCAGTTTCATTCATATGTACAATATATGTTCTAAACGTTGACAATTAACTGCTAATGATAACTAATCAATTCGAATATGTTAAAATCATACCAAAAAATCATTTTTTATAAAAATCGATATAAAAGTCATAAATTTTGGATTAGCCGGGCATAAATTGGTTTAAACAGTCGAAAACTGGTTTAACAATTTGATCAAACCGAACA
This sequence comes from Heracleum sosnowskyi, assembly GCA_030848705.1. Classification (NCBI taxonomy): domain Eukaryota; kingdom Viridiplantae; phylum Streptophyta; class Magnoliopsida; order Apiales; family Apiaceae; genus Heracleum; species Heracleum sosnowskyi. The sequence continues at coordinate 74,700,216 of CM061242.1, forward strand.
AAACCAACCCAACCCCTTTTTTGACCGACCAAGGCGACAAAGAAAACCCGATACTTAATTGGGTTTAAAAAATTGCAAGCTGATTAATATGGTTTGTATATCAGTTTTATATATTTCGGACAACCCAACCCAGCCCAATTTAAATTACAAATTTTGTTCGATAATTTATATATATTATGTAACTATACATTATATAATACAGTATCTCATACTTTTATTTATAAATGTGTGCTTACACTTTGTGCTTATACACTTACGATATAATAAACATTACTAAAATCATAATGTTAATCAAAATATAATATCAGCACTATAGTGTACGTTATATGTATTTTAACTTTATTTGAATTTTTGAAGTAAGGGATATTGTATTATATTTTAAATTTTTTATAAAATTATTTAACACATTCAAACCTAAACCGAATGACGATAAATAGGATTGGGTCATGAATTGATATTTTGCGGGTTGAATTGAAAATTTGCAAACCTCTTTAATTGGATCGGGCTACAAAAATGATTCCAAACCCCGGCCAACCTAACTCATGAACACCCCTAACTACGATTCCCATTTTTTATAATCCCATGTATAATTCTAAAATATATAAATTACATATAATATGTTACTTATATTAGATCAAATTTTAATATTATATTTATATATGAAAATATGAATAATTCATATAAAACTAATAATCGACATAATATTGTATAAAAATACAAATCGTACAATTAACAATATAATTGACATTTAATAAAAAAATGGAATAATAAATTTTGTTAAAAAATTGAATACAAGATTATATATATAGAACTACGAAAACTTAGAAATAATGGAGCAATATAAATAAAATAAAGTAACATTTTATTTACTAAATAGTTAAAATTAAAAAATGACTAATGTTAAAAAATTCATATTTTTCTTAATCCGGATTTGTTTACATTTATGTATAATTTAAAAATTCATTTTTATAATTAATATAAACCAACAAAGTGCTTACTCAAAAAGTGAAGTTAAAAAAAATATGATTATAAGAGAACACATGGCTTATCTAATAAGTTTTTTAAAGTTAACTCGAAAATTTATGTAGCACAATGGTTATGATACTTTGTTTGTAAGTGAAAGATTCGGAGCCAACAACACAATTTCAACTATAAGAATGCAGAAATTTCACACTTGGTTCTACATAGGGATGAACGATGGGTCACTTCAGGACCGATTAGTGCTATCCCCGTCCCCAAAACCCATCCCGATCCCCGAACGGGAATTAGTAATTCCCGCCCCGAACGGGGAACGGGGATCCTCGGAAAATCGAGGAATTCTTTTTTTTTTTTCTTAAAAAATAATAAATATGGATAATATTTTCAATTATAAATCATAATATTTATTTTTATTTTAAAATAATATTTTAAACCTTTATTTGACTTAAATTTTATTCATACTAATAATAATAGGCAAAAATAATGTTATTATAATTAAATTATATCATAATGTGTATTTTTTAAATTATTGAGTGAATAAAAAATTCGAAATTATAACATTGCACATATATATTCATAATAATTTATTTAATATACATATAATGTTTTTTAAAAAAAAATAGGGTTCAGGGAGCGGGGATCGGGGTGGGAATACCATAATCCCGAGCCCGCCTCGATCTCAAAATTTTAAAATATGTATCCCCGATCGCCGCCACGTACCCGAAAAATACCCTATTTCCCTCTCCAAACAGAGCGGGGATCAGATCTGGGTCAGGCAGGGCGGGGAGAATGCCCATCCATAATTCTACACAACTAATACAATTAAAAATTGTATCATAATATAGAATATTATTAGTAATATGGAACGAATTAGTATAGAAATAGATTTCAAAAATCAATATCTCTATATTCAAATTTGTGCCATTATATTAAAATAGAATCATTAAAAGTTGTCGATTATTTTTTGGATTCGGATATCTTATTTAATATAACTAATTATTCTATTTGGTATTTTTTCTAAATAAAACCCACATTAAACTTATTTTTAAGAAATACATACATAGATGTATACAACTTATTCCAATGCTCTCATCCTCAAGTATTGTGGTATTGTTGATCTTTGTACTATTATGTCATTCAACAACCTCGGTTTAATCATTTTTTTATTCTAAATTATTAAATATATGGTTGCTTCTCACACTCATTTTATGTGAAACAAAAGTTAAAGATGCACAAAAGACCCTTTTAAATCAGGATCTTTAAAAAATTCTGATTTGTTAAGAATTGGGCAGGATCATGTTTTTTAAGAACCGGACCGCATCGAGCTTTCTCTAAAATATGAGACCCGTTTTAGGTTCTCAAACCGGACTTGATCGGGTCGAACTTGTATTCATTTTTTTTAAAATTTATATATACGTAATTTTTTTTTTGTTTCAAAACTAATATATTATTATATAGAAAATGAAAAGCTTTACAAAAAAAAAAAAAACAAGCCCCAAAGAGCTACGCCCCTCAGCTATTAGAATCGAGAATACATAAGAAAAGACGCCACGAAACTTACTACTAAAAATCTACTAGCAAATTCATGTTTTATCATAAAACATCGCCGCAACTCAAGAATATTTTGCGTTATTGGACTTAAGCTGGCTGTGAGCCATATGAATGTCCTTGTACATGGCAATTTCGAGAAGCACATCATCTACATTCAATAAGTTTTGTGGAAAGAAGAGTTTGCTCGACATATTGTTGATTCTTCTCAGCCTCGTGATCATTCACAACCCCTTTATTGTTAAATTTAATATTCTTAAAATTTATTATAAAATGTTATATACTTTGTAGATTTTATCTATAAAGAATCTTTTATTCGAATTTCTTAAATAACCCGGCCTTTATCCAAGATTTTCAAAAGGTCGAGCTTTAACCAGACTTTTCGGGATTCGAGTCGGGTCGGACCGTGTTTGTCTGTTTGATGAAAAATGGGAGGTCTATCTAATGTCCTACTTTTTTCGAGCCGGGTTTTTTTACATATCGAATTAGACCGAATTTCGGGTTTTAGATTTTTTGAACATCTGTAAGCTAAACACAATTCCTTTTCATTTTTACTAGTTTTATTGTAAATGTCATATTCTTTTCCTTTTACCTTATGATTTATATATACATTGTTTTATATTATATTCATGTGATTGTTTATAGTTTTATTATCGCTTATAATGATAAATTTTAGAGAAGTTACGACTATTAATAAAATATATTAAAAAATCTCATACATCGAAAGGATTATAAGTTCATACTCTCTCTATTTAAAAAGAATTGGCATTTCGAATTTTAGCACAAATTTTAAGAGTATTGGACATATAATTAAAAAATATTTTTTGGTTATATTTTTTTTATTTTACAATTTTTTTTAAAATTATTACTTTTACTATATATATATATGTCAAAAATCAGTCGTATATTATTTTCAAATAAAGGGGTATAATCTAAAAGGCCTTTTTTTTATATAAATACCCGATTCTAGAAACTTTTTTGAAAAAATACTATGTTTTTTTTGAATTTTTGCAAAAATGCCAACATATGTGCAAAAATACCAATTTTTGAAAATATTTCCAAAAATACGGTATACAGCTAGATCCAACCATATCTGCAACTGCAACCAAAATCAATCACAAATGCAACTTATAAAAATTTAATAATTTGAATCATTTTTGGTTGCATAATAGGTTGTATATGTAAGCAAATGCCCATGCGGGGCCGATTAACCGAAATGTTAATGGAAATATTGGAGTAAATTGATCAATTTTTAGTTTTAATTTCAAGTTTTATGAACTTTAATTCGTTCTTGAGATTTGGATTAGAGTTTGATGTTATGGATTGCGTATCATTGTAGATCGTTGTAATTAAAGATTGTTTATGTAAAAAAAAATTGAGTTTCGTTGAAATTCACGGTGGTTCGCCGGATTTTGAGTTCGCCGAATTTTGAAAAATTGCATGTGAACTGTATTTTTGCAAATATTTTTAGGTTGCATCTGGTTGCATATCGTATTTTTAAAAATATTTTCAGAAAATGGTAAAATTATAAAAAAACTTAAAAAAAATAATAATTTTGATAATTTCTCAATCTAAAATGCTAAATATCAATTTCAGAAAATAACCGATTCATGTTGTAATTGGACTAAATTAGTGAAACAAGATGGAAGATAAGGTTGTGACAAAATGTGTCGATGATATGTTTGTAATAAAATAAAGTTGATGATATAAGTAGTATTTGTAATATAATAAACATGGTAACTGGAGGAAATTATTTAAAAGTTTTTTCTCGTGAGGCTTACCAAATTCTTCCCCTTGCTCTTCATATCTCACACACACTGTGGTTTCTCTCTCTCTGTTAGCTGCACTACACACACTCATTTAAGACTTGAGAGAGAGAGAGATTGGCGGGCGATCTACGTTTTTACGGCAACATACATCTACTCAATTAAACACTGCTACCCCCCATTTTTATATATTAATTCAATTCAATGGTATTTTTAGTTTCTTCCCTTTTCTTCTACTCTTACTTGTCTCCATTTTTCCTATTTTTATTTTTTCGGGTTAATAGGGTATGTATCTATTTATCATACTATTTTGCCTACTAGATATGTTGCTTGTCTTGTACTATTTCATTTTATATTTTCCGATCTGTTCCCCCCATTTTCTTGAATTCTCTTATGTACTCAGCTTCACTGTCTTTCTTAAGTTCTGGGTATGTAATTTTTTTCTGGGTTTATTGCTGTTTTTGTTTTTGATGCTGGTAAATTAATTTTGATAGTTAATGGGCTAGTTCTATTTGGTATGTGTGTGTGTATCTGTATGTTTAATTTTAAGATCTTACATTAGCTAAACGTTTAATCTTTAGAGTAGTGTAGCTTGCGGTTTTAACTTTTTGCCATGTTTTTATATACCTTTCTTAAATTCACTTTGTTGACTATTTTGATAATATACCCTTTTTTCTAATTGGGCTATTTAATTTTAGGAGGTTGTGTGCATTTTTAAATTGATGATTTGAAGTTAACTACTTGGTTTATGTGTTGATATTTTCATCTAAGACTTGGTCTGCTGTTTCAGCTTATGCTTGTGAGGGTAAAGCAGAGACTTACTTGTTGAAAGGAGGTATCCCTCATTGGAGAAGTAGCTGGTAGTTTGAATACATATCCACCTGGTGGGAGTTTGTCAGTTTTCAGTTGAATGACATCTGATGTGCCAGCAGTTATGTCTCAAAGTATGAGATCAGGCAGGTCGTCCTTCGGTTCAAGTAATGGATTTGAAACCCCCTCCCGAAGCTCTGTTATTTTAAACAAGGATGGTTATGACAGTGACGGTTCCAATTTTGCACCACCGTAAGTTGATTCCAACAATTTTGGAACTTCTAAGTTTTCTCTTATGTTTCACCAAAGGATAAATGCAATGATATTTCATTAATTAAACATGTTACGAGCTCTGATAATTAAATTAAAGTTTAATATCTCATGCTCCAATATGGAATGGCTAATCTAAATATGATGTACACCATTTATTATATTTTGCAGCACACCAACAACTATCTCAAATGCTTTGCCAGAGGAATTCTCTAGTGCTATACCGATAATTGATAAATTTCAGGTGAGCAAATTTATCATAGGTGGATAAAATGTATCAAGTAATTGGCAAACCATTTCTTTTCCTTTTATGAAATGTTTGATCAATTTTCATTTTAGTTGTTTCCTCGCCCTTTCAAATAATTTCACATAGTTTCTAACTGCCATTGCATTTTCTACTTTTAGGTAGAGGGGTTTCTGAAGGCAATGCAGAAACAGATTCAGTCAGCAGGAAAGCGGAGCTTTTTTTCTAAAAGATCTGTGGGCCCACAAATTCGAGAAAAATTTACATTTGAGGACATGTTGTGTTTTCAAAGGGTAAGTTTAAGTCGTCTTCAGATGTAGGTTTGTTATTTGGTATATAATGATGTATTAAAAATTAAATTTTGAACTTAATAGGAGCCTATCCCTACTTCACTACTGAAGATGAACAGTGACCTAGTAAGTCGAGCAGTTAAGCTGTTTCAGATTATTCTCAAGTACACCGGGGTTGATTCCTCTGATCGAGTGAGTCCAGCAAGCCAAGATGAATCTATAGAGCTTGTTGGGAAACTATATAAACAGGCTCTAAAACGTTCGGAGCTTCGGGATGAACTTTTTGCACAAATCTCAAAGCAAACTAGGAATAACCCTGACAGGTATTTGAATTTAATTGGACATACAAATGGGGCAACTGCTACTTCAACTTTTTAATGTGATCTTTGCAGCTTGCGACTCGTTGTCTTTTTTCAGCTGTTATTTTTCCATATACAGGCCTTACGTGATTAAAGCATGGGAATTAATGTATTTGTGTGCATCTTGCATGCCACCTAGCAAGGATTTTGGCGGATTTTTATCAGAATATGTTCATAATGTGGCACATGGTGCCACTACAGACTTAGAGGTACAAGACCTTGCATTAGAAACTTTGAATGCTTTGAAGCGTTCTATAAAGGCTGGACCAAGGCACACAATACCTGGACGTGAGGAAATTGAAGCTCTTATGACTAGAAAAAAGCTTACAACAATTGTGTTTTTCTTGGATGAAACTTTTGAAGAAATTGCATATGATATGACGACTACTGTAGCTGATGCTGTTGAGGTACTGCCCCCACATCATTCCTGATATAGTATATATGTAGTACAGAAGCATGTAAGATACAATCGTTCCTGAGTACGTTATAGATGATTTTTTTCCCGATGATTAGTCATGGACATATTTGAGACTCAAAACATTATATTCTTATTGTTGGAGTCAAATTCTAGAACTCAGTTATTAAATGAAGGAACTTTGTGACTTACTAAATTAATTGTATGGATTTAGTCTAATTACTTACTATTTATTATGCTTTGCTTAATATGTAGGTACTGCATTGTTGAATGAATTTCTTAACTATGACATTGTAGATATAATTTGATGTGGTGAGGTCAGCATTAAATTGATTCTGAAATTCGTATAGTGCGTGTGCATCACATATATTTTGCAGTTGAGCGACTACTTGCCGGTGTTTAAAAAATTCACAAGTAGAGAGTGTTTGGGGGGGGGGGGGGATTTACTTGGATTAGGTCCATTTCCGAACCGATTCTGATAAAAATGGGGTTACTCTGAAAAATTGGATTATGCGGAAAACTCTTTATGCGGTAAAACTCTGTCAAAATTGAACTTATCGAAAGCCCCAAAAAACATGAAGAAGCTCTTCATTGTGATGTTACTGTAATAGTCTTTGGACAAGAAAATAGGGTCTAATTGATGTATTATGAGGTTTAGACATTAAATTGACATTGCAATTATTATTTTCTGTTTGTGATGTGTTAACATATTTTTTTTATTTAATTGACTATTATATATACTTTAACAAAATGTGTCTTTTCCAAACTAATTTAATATATTTGTTTTTCACCCTGATTATCATTTTCAATACTTTATGATTTGTCAAGGTATTCGTTATTCGGTATTCTAACTTATTTGATCTGATTTCCGACTTCAACAACATTGTTCTCACTATGTTCAGTCATTTTCTAAATGTCATTTTTGTCGTAAAATATCATCTACAGTATATATATCACAAATGAAAATTTAGCACTTCAGCTGTTTTACATGAGAGTATATACAATGCAGGAGCTTGCAGGGATAATTAAGCTATCAGCATACACTAGCTTCAGTCTCTTTGAATGCCGAAAAGTGGTTACTGCTTCCAAATCTCCCGATTCTGGAAATGGTATTCAAGTAGCCCCAGAATCTCCTTGTGTAAAAGTTCCCTGTACTCTTTAAATTTTATTGTTACTTACTATACACACTTGTCATGTAGAGGAATATATCGGATTAGATGATAATAAGTACATTGGAGATCTTCTCGCTGAGTTTAAGGCATCAAAGGACCGGAGTAAAGGAGAAATACTGCACTGCAAATTGACATTCAAAAAAAAATTATTTCGGGAATCTGATGAAGTTGTGGCTGACCCAATGTTTGTACAGCTATGCTATGTCCAGGTATTTAACATCTATATTATTCTCTTAAATAGTATACAGTAGTTCAAAATCTACCTTTTATAATGTACGTCAAATTTTTAGTAGCTAATTTGGGTTCTGTTATTTTATACAGTTGCAACATGATTATATATGGGGCAACTATCCTGTTGGAAGGGATGATGCTGCACAGCTGTCTGCGTTGCAGATTTTGGTCGAAATTGGAGTTGTTGTCAGCCCTGAATCGTGCACGTTAGTATTTATTCTTCTTTCCATTATAGATCTTCTAAGTTCTAATTCATTGTTTTTCTTATCATATATCTTTACTTAGACCATCTCCAACCCATGACACTAAAATAGTGTCACTATAACACTATTTTGGTGTCAAAAAGACACTATCCATAAAATGTACTCCAACCCATTGACACTATAATTTGACACTAAAAGGAATCTTTCACATTAAAATTGGAATATTCTAACTTTTTCTTTTATTTTTATATTGTCAATAAAATCTAAAGTTGAAAAGTACAAAAGAATAAGTTCAATAGGACAAGAAAAAACTTGTTTTATTAACAAACATAAGGGTATAGTGGGAATTATGAAAGTCACCAAATTTGGTGTCAAAAGATCACCAAATGTACTTTTGTCACCAAATTTGGTGACCCAAAACTCATTTGGTGTCCTTGGGTCACTATTTTAGTGTTGCATTGGAGTTGTTTTGACACTATATCCATCACTATTATGGTGATTTAGTGTTGGGCTGGAGTTGCTCTTAAATTGGATATATATGTAAATGTCTATTTTCGTCTTCCACTTGCTATGGTTTAATGTCTGTGGACATAATAATATTTTTCTTTCATTTCCAATCAGTGACTGGACATCACTCCTGGAGCGATTTCTACCGAGGCAAATTGCTCTAACTCGAGCGAGGAAAGAATGGGAAACTGATGTTCTCTCACGTTATGGTTCTATGGTAAGGTCCATAAAAATGAATTTCCAGGTCCTGAAAGAGATTGCACAAAAAATATAAAAGCAAACTCTTCTTTTTGTATACTTAATAATCAGTTCGTACTGTGTTGATTGAATGCTATATCCATATTTTTACAATATTATTATCCATTAATTTATCATGATGACATTCACTCTGAAGTACCCTTCCCAAAGAATATGGTATTCCTTTCATTCATTGTTCAGTTTAAGTTCCCCCGTACAGAAACAATTCCATTCTAAATATATAGACATATGCGCATAAGTAAGGCACTTACTCTCTATATATTTGGGTGAAATCTGTTGTATTCATTTCTTGTTATGCATCATAATACTTTTTAAGTATTTGACTTTGTATTATATGCCTACTTATCTTGGTAGAGTAAAGATGCTTTTGTTGTTGTTGTAGGAAAATCTAACAAAGGACGATGCAAGACAACAATTTTTACGCATTTTAAGAACGTTACCGTACGGAAATTCAGTATTCTTTAGTGTTCGGAAGATTGATGATCCCATTGGGCTTCTTCCTGGAAGAATTATTTTAGGAATAAATAAGCGTGGGGTGAGTCTAAAGTTTTATATAACTGGATAGTTATCTTTTTGATATATGCTATTCTTGTTGTGAATTTGTAGCATAATATACCCAAATATAAGTGTTTTGTTACTGCAATTTTTGCAGGTTCACTTTTTCCGTCCAGTGCCAAAAGAATATTTACATTCTGCTGAGCTAAGAGACATAATGCAATTTGGGAGCAGTAATACCGCAGTATTTTTTAAAATGAGAGTAGCTGGTGTCTTGCATATATTTCAATTTGAAACGAAACAGGTTTTTAATAATTTTTCATTGTCAATTTTATATCACGATAATGGATTTATAGACTTTTGTGGCTCTAATGTAATGGAACTCTTTAATTGCTTTTTCCTTTTATGCAGGGAGAGGAGATATGTGTTGCCCTTCAAACACATATAAATGATGTGATGTTACGTCGCTACTCTAAAGCACGGTCTGCTGTTAATGCCCCAGTCAATGGCGATGTCTCTAATAATGTAAAATCTTCAATTGTGAATGTTAATGAGAAACACATTGAAGAATTGTCCAAAGCACTGGAAGAATCTGAAAGGAATGCTAAACAAGTAAGTATTTTTTGTTACATAAGTGTAACACACACACATGTACTTCAATTATTTAGTTTGGTATATATTTATTTTGTATGTGGTGGTGTGTGTGTGTTATAGCAAGGGAAACTAGTGAAGTATTAAGAAGACAATAATCAATCAATAGTTATGCCTGAAGAGGACATCAAGAGGTTACATAAGAGTTTTATGTTTTATTATAATTTGGCCAAGCTGTAATTTACTTGTAGACTGTATTTTCCTTTTACTTGTAGACTGTATTGTCCTTTTAGGTACCGAGGGTCTTGACTGGTGGAATTATATGTATGATTCACTTAATTATTTGTATCTTTTGGACAAACTCTGTGACCTTCCATGTTATGGAGGACTTTTATTTGTTCTTTATACTGGGAAGTCATGATTTGATTGTGAGTTTGTCAACACGCACCCTTCTTACTAATTTGGTGAATGTAAAATGATACTAATAATTTTACAATCATTCATCTTATGTTTGAAGTTTTTTTTTGTTTTTTTAATTTCTTGTCAACTTTGAAAGAGATTTCCCTATTATAAAAATATATTATCTGTTCAACTTCTCACTCATGCAACTAAATACATATACTAGTTGCGGGAAGCTCTACGCGATAAACAGGAACAGGAGGAGATTATGCAAAATGAAATGGAGGGTTTAAAGTATATGTTAAATTCTGAGAGGGAGAATTTAGTAGCTGTTACTTGCAACCGCGATGAACTCATATCCTTATATGACGAAAAAAACTTGGCGTTTCAGGTACTTAGCTTCTCTATAAACTAAGGCAGTCAACTGGTCAGTTTTTAACTATCTTATTATAGTATCATGCTATAATGTTTGTAGGATGCTCTGTTGGAGAACAAGAGTTTGGAAGCCAAAGTTGTAAAGCTAAGTAAACCAGAGTTGGAGAATAACACCAAGAAGGAGTTGGTGGAGGCAACCAATCAGGTTTATACAAATAGACAAGCACTCACGTACTCACACATACATTGTTATTTTACTTTTTGTCTATATATCACAAGATACATGGGCTTGCTTTCTGGTCAAGATATGTTGTAATCTTAATTTTATTACATGGTTAATTTAGTTTTTAATTTGATCATATGTGAGTTCAGTTCTTTTGCTGTTCAATTAGATGTCGTGTTAAGATTTCGTTTTCATGTGCATGGTATCCATCACTTGGTTTACAAAATTTTAAGTAACGGCTGTTCACATTAGGTATTACAAAAGATCCAAGATGAGTTAAGGACTCGTAGTTTGGAGTTGCATGCAGCTGAGGAAGCCAAGAAGAGACTGGTAAATGAGAAGTCACTTTTAGAAGAGAAATTTTCAATTGTCGAGAGGAAGAAAAATGACGAGGTAAGCAGTTTTGAATATATTCATTATAAGACAATTATATGTATGCTTTCATGTAACAGGTTTTTATGGCGGTTAAAAATGCAGGTACAAGGTCTGGAAAAGAATTTTGCAGAGCAACGCAAGGCTTTGAAGCTACAACTTACTGAACTAGAGAAGGAGTTGGATGTTGTTAAACAGAAACTGATCAAGGCAGAGTCGAACATTGCAACCAAAGATCAAGAGTTGTTGGCATTGCAAATTAATCTAAATGAGTTGGAGGAATTACGAGAAATGAAGGAGGTACAACCCGTACTATCAATTTGGAATAAATCTTGTCTTTTAATATAATTTTGTTTTATTATCTAACATATAGATTACGGACCATATGAGTGCCGTCAGAAATTAAGATATTGTCATATTGCTTACAGGATATTGATCGAAAGAATGGGCAAACAGCTGCAATTTTGAAAATGCAAGGGGCCCAACTGGCCGAGCTAGAAACACTATACAAAGAAGAGCAAGTTCTCAGAAAGAGATATTTTAACACAATAGAAGGTTGAATTCTGTATTTTTGCTTTCTATTATTGTATAATGTTATAGTCTGAAGTCAGTTTTACTAATAATACACCTTTTATACATTCATATCAGATATGAAGGGAAAGATCAGAGTTTATTGTCGGTTACGACCTCTCAATGATAAAGAAGCTGCCGAAAAGGAAAGAAGTGTGCTTAAGAGTGTCGATGAGTTTACAGTTGAACACATTTGGAGAGATGACAAGATAAAGCAACATTGCTATGATCGCGTATTTGATGGAAATGCTTCTCAAGTAGATGTGTTTGAGGATACTAAGGCATGTGTAGTTACATTACTGATTTGTGTAATTGTTGTGTAGTAACTAAAATTTTTACTTGTGCAATTAGTTATTCAAGCAATTCTAATGGGGATATCATTTTACCTTTGATGCAGTATCTGGTGCAATCTGCCGTAGATGGATACAATGTTTGCATATTTGCCTATGGCCAGACAGGTTCAGGGAAGACATTTACTATATATGGATCAGATAATAACCCTGGACTTACTCCCATGGCTACTTCTGAACTATTTAGAATCTTAAAGCGGAATCATAACAAATATTCATTCTCATTGAAGGTACAAATGTGTGGAACTGTGGATGCAAAACTTAATGACTCATCATTCGTAGTAGTAGAATTGTAATAAATTGCTATTATTCAAATAGTTAACTTGTCAACATTAATACTCGAGCTACTTTTTTGCTTCATACTTGATTTTAAAACAATTTGACTTGCCTTATATGTGAATATTTTGAGTACTTAAACAATACTTGATTTCAAAACAATTTTACTCACTTTGCATGTGAATATTAATAAGTGCTTGAACTTCTATGCACCATCTTGTGTTAATAGATTGTTATTCCTGCTATACACTATAAATAAGAATTCCATTTGGGCTCAATGCAGGTGTACATGGTAGAGTTGTATCAGGATACACTCATTGATCTTTTACTACCAAAGAAAGCAAGGCCTTTGAAATTAGATATTAAAAAAGATTCAAAGGTAATATACTTATTGTTGAGGGATGTAATCATATGTTTTTGTCATTCAAAATTTCATAGATTTATTGCTTCTGTAAATTTATAATGATTCATTTGATTCTTTAGCATGGGATTGTATCACAACAAAATTTAGCTTTCAATTCTATTTAAGTGGGTACAAAATTTGCAGGGAATGGTTTCTGTAGAAAATGCGACTGTTGTATCAGTTTCTTCGTATGATGAACTCAAAGTTATCATTGAGAGAGGATCTGAACAACGTCACACAACAGGGACATTGATGAATGAACAGAGTTCACGATCTCATTTGATACTTTCGGTTATCATTGAGAGTACAAACCTTCAAACTCAATCTGTTGCAAGGGGAAAGGTAATTATTATTTTAATTATACGATGAAGTCATGTCATCTTGTCGAAATCATCCGTATGCACTTGCATGTGTACATGTGGTGAGAGGTTATATGATAAAAACTTTTAATCTAAATGTAACTAAATTTGCTTTTGAGATTGAAGATTATTAGTTGTTCTTTAGCTTTACATGACATTTTACATGTTGTGCAGCTAAGTTTTGTAGACCTGGCTGGTTCAGAAAGAGTGAAAAAATCAGGTTCTACTGGAAGTAACCTAAAAGAAGCTCAAAGCATCAATAAATCACTTTCAGCACTTGGCGATGTTATTAGTGCTCTATCATCTACCAGTCAACATATCCCTTACAGAAATCACAAGCTTACAATGCTAATGAGTGATTCAATTGGAGGCAACGCAAAAACACTTATGTTTGTTAACATATCTCCAGCTGAATCCAATTTGGATGAGACCTACAATTCTCTCACGTATGTTATCTTACTTTTGACACATGCTATCTCTTTATTTCCATTAAGATATTTTAATTGGGGATTGTTCTGAATTTGTAATTGTATGCTTATGCTTACTGATTATATTTGGTGCTGCTAATTTTAAAAAATTAAATGGTCTTCAATTCGAAGTATGCTTGCGTTGCTGTATGCAGGCTATGTTATTTTTTCTTTGTTTTTAGAAATGGATCACAACATTGTTTTAATACATAAAATCATACTGTGAAAGAAGGGCTACTGTCCATTTTCTTAATTTCGAATTAATTAACAATCCATGTAGTAATATTATTATGACATTAGTGTATACTTGTGTAGATATAATATAAATATATACACATACATATTCTCCTATATATATATATATATATATATATATATATATATATATATATATATATTCTACTTTGATATGTATGTATTGAAAGACTTGTCTAGAGAACATGTTTGATTCGTTTTCTTGTCAACATAGGTATGCCTCTAGAGTTCGATCTATTGTGAATGATCCAAGTAAAAATGTTGCATCAAAAGAGGTGGCACGGCTAAGAAGATTGGTGGCACATTGGAAGGAGCAGGCAGGTAAAAGAGATGGCGATGAAGATTTGGAAGAGATTCAGGATGAAAGGCCGAAAAAGGACAGAGCTGATGGTCGACATTCTATGTAAAGTTCATTCTGCAAATCTAAAGGAACAGAGAGTTTGTGCCAGTACTAATGACTAACTATTGCTAGGATATGTATGGGGCACTGGAAGTTCTGATGACTGTTGTATAGTGATGATGTGTATCAGTATATATTTTCTGAAAAATTGTTGGCCCCTATCCCAGGTTTCTCTCACTTTGGTTCCAAATCATTCATTTTCAGTTTTCCAATTAGAGACATATATACCTTTCCAAGTGTTCTAAACTGGTTAAAATTTACTATTCAAACAGGACGAACCAAGAAAACTGAATAACTGACATTCTGCTGTAGAAAAGCACATTGTTAAGGATTTATCGGAATGCATCCTCGAGCATATTTTTTACCTTGTAATTTTGCATTTGATTTAACTACCTTGTATTTTTGCATGTTAAAAGCTAACTGTTTCAGTAAGCATTAAAGTGATCAAGTTTTTAAGCTATCCTCTATTAAGCATTTTTCCGACATAAATTTTTGCAAAATTAGGCAACGCTCTAAAAAGTTTGTGTGAAAGTTTCTAGTTTCAGGAGTTCGATTTAAAAAACTTGTACAAGCATATAGTGTATTGATCTTTTGTCCGAATCATATTTATTTACATTCTGAACTTAGAAAGCGGTTGTAATAGCTCATCGTTTTTATGTTATAACTAGTTTATTAAGTTGCGTTTCGCAACCGCTGTAATAAGTGTTGTGCCAAAAATCTTCATGGGTTAGATTTAAGGCTCATAGGTAATACAAGCCCAATTGGGGTGAACTTGATAAGGTTAATATGGATGAAGGTGTAGCTTCGCGGTACAGAGGTTCAGAGTGCCGAGGAGCAGGTTCAGGGTAGGCAGAGATGCAGGTTCAGAGTCGTCTACACCTCTACTGGACAGAAGTGGAGTTGGATGATAATTCTACTTCCTATTTTTTAGGAATACGTGATTATCCCTAAAATAAAGGCGTTTATCACATATAAACCGCCATAGATTAGATAACTACAATAAATACATGATTTATATCAATATATTCGGATAATCATTGAATATATGATGGATAATCAGCTTTTAGAGATCTATTCGGACTTGGACACCTGAAGCTCAGCTTAAAGGTATTTAGATAAGCCACAACTCTCAGATGGATTATCACAAGGCAGTTGGATCAACTCTGGAAACACACTTTGGCTTATTAAAACGTGGCTTATTCATCAAGTAACATAGCCCAAACCCTAAGAACTACATTGGACTTTTCCTATAAATATAGGATATGTAGGCACTTTGCAAGGGATGGATCTGACTTATTCTACATGGATTTCGTAGAAGCACTTGAGCAATACACAATTCCGGCAGCTATTCCGCCCTAGTTGCCCGGAATCCTTGCAAACTCAGTCCTAAAAACACCACATTTCACCACCTACTCCGGCAGCTGCAGCTGAAGCTGTAGCAGAGCTGTAGACGTGTGAACCTGCAGCTCCGTCCGACAATCAAGGGCAAAATCATATATTCCAGCGATATTCTCTCTAGGTGTTGTTACCAAATTTCCCTCACAACATTTTGGCGCTAGAAGGAGGGGCTTTATTGATCTTTTGAGGGGAAAGATGATGAAAAGCTCCGGTGATGATCATACAACGAAGAACAATGGAGGTTTTCTGGAAAAAAGATATAAAAGATGAAGAAACGAAGGAGAAATCATGGCTCACCGGAAAAAGGGTGAAAAAGAGTCTGCCAAGAGGTGCGAACAAGAGAGCTTCAAACTGAAGCTCTGAAAACCGCCAAAGGAGGTTCCCCAGCCACCTTTATTCTAGTTATTTGGTGGTAAAAGGCATAAAACAAGGAGATGCGACTCCAAGATGCCTGAAATTTGATTTTGACGGAAGGAGCCCAGAAAAGAATGGCCAAAGATGGATTTCTAATAGAGATTATGGTCTGGAATAGCCGGAAAGTAGGTACGCATGAGCTTCAGGTTCATACCTGTGAATCAGGTGCATGTTCTGGTGTGAACATCTTCGAATGACCCCAGAGCTTCTCGTATCAGGAGCGCTGATATGATTGGTAGGGCATGTGAAGCTTAACGTCCAACTATCAATGGAGGTGCGCACCATCGAGAGAGGCACAATCGAGAGGTTCAAGGGGCAAAGTCAAGGGAAACCTCTTGACTGAGGAGGTACAGATGGAACTAGATGCGGACCTCTTGATTAAGGAGGTACATGTGGATTTAGATATGAACCTCTTTAACGATGAGGTACGATCGAACTTGGAAAAACACGAGGATGTGAATATCTAGTGTGATGAAGAGGAACTAGAATAAAGGTTCAGGTGTAGACATGTGAGAAGCTGAACCTCCGCTTGCTAATGAAGTCAGATGCTATCCAGAGAGATTTAACCAGCCTAGAGATTCAACTAGAGGGAGGTTAAGGTGTAAAACGATTCCCACAGTAGGATTTGTGGAGCAAAATACTAGTTCACACCATACTTCAATTTGTAAGGAGAGTACGCAACTGAACCTCAACGACAGGTGAATGGTGTGAACCTCATGTTTAGTTAACAACATGTGAATGGTGCGAACCTCCTGGTTTATGAATACTGAAAAGGGTATGAACCTCATGGTTGTAAAGCGGTATGTGAAACTGGAAAATCATTGTGAAGGAGGTTCAAGCGGTTGAGCCTGAGAGGTTCAGATATGAAGCTGGTAAACTACTATTTCAAGAAAGGATGATTGAAGCTGTTTGGATAGGATCAAAATGAGTTGTTTCTCCTGTGGTACCTCATGTTTCCTACGACGAGCGTGCTCATGTAGGCTTAGAGGTCCGTAGCTGAAGCTATCTATTCTTTTTACTGGAAATGGAAGGTTGGTTGAATGTGGCAGTGGATTATATAAGGTTCCTATTGTATTTCATACTACAAGGAACCGATGGGTAGTGGATGGTACGCTGCCCGAGAATGGTATCTTGAAATTGCTAAATTTTCAAGCGAAATGGAGTTTTCAGCAAGGAATGAGTCAGGTTCATTGGCAAGCAGTTGTGTTCTGCGGATCATTAGCTTCACCTGCGCTTTATTGGAACTCATTTGCTGGTTATAGCTTCATTGGGATTAGTTGCGAGATGCAGCTTTATTGGTCCAGCTTCACTGTGGTTGACTGGCTCTTCAGCTTCACCTACCAAAGGCACCAACATGTTTGATAAACTACGAAAAAGACTTAACATCGAAGCTCTTTCCAGGAACGAGGTTTGGCTAGGAGAGGTTCAATGATGGAAGGTGCTTCGATCAGGAGGAGTCTCCAAGATGTCTAGTTTTTACATCAGATGAAGGAGGTTCAAAGTACCTCATGTAAAAGAGAGTATAAAAGGAGGTGTCTGAGGAAAAAGGTCAAGGAAAAGAAGGAGTACTTTGTTGGCCAGAAAGCTGCACCTAGGTCAAGCTGAAGCTTCAGTGAAAGAGGTTCTCATGTTGGAAGCTTCTCCAAACCAAGCAGCTGTAACCTAGGCATACCTCAGGGAAGGAGTTGTGGAAGCTATGTGATGATCTTGGGATTCAAAAGGGGTTCACGGCGGTTTATCACCTTTAAAGTAATAGTCAAACTGAGGCTGCCAACAAGATTATTAAACATACCTTGAAGACCAAGTTGGAAGAAAGCAAAGGGTGTTGGCCTGAGGAACTCCCTATGGTTTTGTGGTCATACAACACAACACCACGAACCACTACTGGGGAGTCACCCTTCACCTTGACCTATGGATGTGAGACTATGGTTCCCGTTGAAATTGGGGCTGGATCATTTCGAAGGGACGATTATGATCCTGGGAATAATGAGATGAATCACCGTTTGTATTTGGATTTAGTGGAAGAGGTTCGGGCTACTGCGCAGCTGAAGCTAACTGCATACTAGTAACGTACTCGGAAGTACTTTGGCAGCAAGGTTCGTGCTCGTCCATTAAAGGTTGGTAATTTGGTTTTGAGGAAGATGATGCCTAACATCAAGGTTCATGGTGTAGTTTGTTTGAACCTGATTGTGAGGTTCATGGCGAAGTTTGTTTGAACCTGACGGTGAGGTTCATGGTGAAGGCTGGTTGTACCAAGATGCGGATTGTATAAGGTTCCTCTTGCATTTAATGCTTACAAGGAACCGGGGGGTAGTGGATGACATGCTGCCCATGATGGTATCTTGAAAGTGCTAAATGTTTAAGCAAATGGAGTTTATAATCAACGAGAGGCTCAGGTTCGCGAGATTTCTGAGGCTCAGATGTGTAAACCTCTCCTGAGATTTGATTCTGGAGGTGCTAATGGATATGGATGTGAAGCTATGGAATAAGTTGATTGGTATTCAGCTGCGAGTTGCAGCTCCATTGGTCTTCACTTGCTGGTTACAGGTTGATTCATAGGTATTCACCTGCTGGTGCAGGTTGACTGGTATTCAGCTGCGGGTTGCAGCTTCATTAGTATTCACCTGCTGGTGCAGGTTGACTGGTATTCAGCTGCGGGTTGCAGCTTCATCGGTGTTCACCTGCTGGTTGTAGGTTGATTGGTATTCAACTGCGGGTTGCAGCTTCATTGGTGTTCAACTGTGGGTTGCAGCTTCATTGGTCTTCACCTGCTGGTTGCAGGTTGATTCATTGGTCTTCACCTACTGGTGTAGGTTGAGTGGTATTCAGCTACGGGTTGCAGCTTCATTGGTATTCACCTGCTGGTTGCATGTTGATTGGTATTTAGCTGCAGGTTGCAGCTTCATTGGTTTTCACCTGCTGGTTGCAGGTTGATTGGAATTCAGCTGCGGATTGCAGCTTCATTGGTATTCACCTACTGGTGTAGGTTGACTGGTATTCAATTGCGGGTTGCAGCTTCATTGGTATTCACCTGCTGGTGCAGGTTGACTGGTATTCAGTTGTGGGTTGCAGCTTCATTGGTGTCCACCTGCTGGCTGCAGGTTCCTAAGGAAGCAGGTTTCGAGCTGTGTGAAGGGTTCAAGGAAGGAAACTCATTCCCCATATCTATAGCACAAACGAGGTAAGGTTGGAGGTACGTCTTAAGAACTTGCTATTCATTCATCATCTCTCAATTATACGGTTATGTGAGAATCTAAACTGCTTTATGCATGAGATTGCTTTTAAATGACAAGTATGTGGGATGCTATATCTTTAGATTTAAGATTATTACTTGTTGGCATGTTCAATTTATTGAAATACATGCATGAAGGGAGAGGTTACACATGCAACCAATATGAATTATTCTACACTTGGTTCACCCCACATGATTATACATGGTTACATGCCTTGATGATTACATGCTTTATTTATTCTTTCCATGGATATGTATGAATCTTAATGCATGAGTACTTGGTTTTAGTTCTTCACTATATTTGATTATGTGTTAAAGAACTAGGGGTATTAGATGATATGCACCTCATGATGATATTTCAAAAATTTTGGATTTTCTAACAAGTGATTCAGGTTCGAGAGATTGGTGAGGTTTAGCCGTGAGCCTCCGAATGAGGTTCAGGTTCGAACCTCCAGTACTGCACTTATGAAATTTGATTAGATTAGATTAGATTGGATTTGATTGGACTATGCATGGAAAGGTACCTTCAGGCGCACATTCCTCAGGACTTTGCAAAATCCACAGAGCTGGATGCATGTAAGCTCCTGCACAGGTTCGCATGAGCTGCGAATAAACCCTGTTCATCTCTTGAGGACTTTGCAAAATCCACAGAGCTGGATGCATGTAAGCTCCTGCACAGGTTCACATGAGCTGTGAATAAACCATGTTCATCTCTTCAGGACTTTGCCAAATCCACAGAGTTGGATGCATGTAAGCTCCTGCACAGGTTCGCATGAACTGTGAATAAACCCTGTTCATCTCTTCAGGATTTTGCCAAATCCACAGAGCTGGATGCATGTAAGCTCCAGCACAGGTTCACATGAGCTGCGAATAAACCCTGTACATCTCTTTAGGACTTTGCCAAATCCACAGAGTTGGATGCATGTAAGCTCCTGCACAGGTTCACATGAGTTGTGAATAAACTCTGTTCATCTCTTCAGGACTTTGCCAAATCCACAGAGTTGGATGCATGTAAGCTCCTGCACAGGTTTGCATGAGCTGCGAATAAACCCTATTCATCTCTTCAGGACTTTGCCAAATCCAGAGAGTTGGATGCATGTAAGCTCCTGCACAGGTTCGCATGAGCTGCGAATAAACCCTGTTCATCTCTTTAGGACTTTGCAAAATCCATAGAGTTGGATGCATGTAAGCTCCTGCACAGGTTCGCATGAGCTGCGAATAAATCCTGTTCATCTCTTCAAGACTTTGCCAAATCCACAGAGTTGGATGCATGTAAGCTCCTACACAGGTTCGCATGAGCTGCTAATAAACCCTGTTCATCTCTTCAGGACTTTGCCAAATCCACAGAGTTGGATGCATGTAAGATCCTGCACAGGTTCGCATGAGCTGCGAATAAACCCTGTTCATCTCTTCAGGACTTTGCCAAATCCACAGAGTTGGATGCATGTAAGCTCCTGCAGGTTCACATGAGCTGTGAATAAACCCTGTTCATCTCTTCAGGACTTTGCCAAATCCACAGAGTTGGATGCATGTAAGTTCCTGCACAGGTTCACATGAGCTGCGAATAAACCCTGTTCATCTCTTTAGGACTTTGCAAAATCCACAGGGCTGGATGCATGTAAACTCCCGCATGTATATGCATCTAGATGCCTAGGCATGTGTAGCTCTCATATGAGTAAATATCAGGTACCCATCTTAGTTGGGATGTGCAAGTGCGCCCAGAGTTTTGTAGCCCTTTACATGGCTGACTATGAACCTTTTAATGCCCTCTTGGATGAGGTGCGAATGAAGATTGCCCTCTTGGATGAGGTGCAGATGGATAAAACACCTCTTGAAAGAGGTGTAGATGGATAAAACACCTCTTGGAAGAGGTGCAGATGGATAAGACACCTCTTGAAAGAGGTGTAGGAGGATAAAGCACACTCTTGGAAGAGATGTAGATGAAATGTGTGCGCACTTGGAGAAGGTCCATGACTGATTTTTGATTCACACTACCAGGCGATGGATTGTATGAATGGGTAGTTGGGTAGATTTAGGTGCATGGCAATTTGCATATCTAAACGTGCATGTATGAACTTGCAATTTGTGGACTATTATACTATGTGCTTTATATGAACTGGCTAATAAGTTATGCAGGTGCATCTACATGTCTATGATTAAAATGTCATAGGTTCAAGTTTATAGGTATGGCCCTAGTATGAAGCTGCATGTACGCGCATATGCTTCTAACATGACATCTACAACTACATGCATCTGATCCAAACACAATAGGGTCATATGAAAAGAGGAATCGAGGAGTAGAGGTCTTGGAAACAACCTACATGTCCTTTGGTATCACCCTACGGCTCACAGGTTCTACGTTACACACCTGTTGTTGAAAGATTTTATATTATATGTATGTGACTAACAACTTGCAGATTCATGATCATTCACTTTAAGCAAACAACTTCTAGGTTCGCGTGGAGCTCACCTGTGCTTAACAGGTTCACTTTGGAGCTCATATGTGCTTAACAAGTTCACTTTGGAGCTCACCTGTGCTTAACAGGTTCACGTGGAGCTCACCTGTGCTTAACAGGTTCACTTTGGAGCTCACCTGTGCTTAACAGGTTCACTTTGGAGCTCACCTGTGCTTAACAGGTTTGCGTGAAGCTCACCTGTGCTTAACAGGTTCGCGTGAAGCTCACTTGTGCTTAACAGGTTCACTTTGGAGCTCACTTGTGCTTAACAGGTTCACTTTGGAGCTCACTTGTGCTTAACAAGTTCGCGTAGAGCTCACTTGTGCTTAACAGGTTCACTTTGGAGCTCACCTGTGCTTAACAGGTTCGCGTGGAGCTCACCTGTGCTTAACAGGTTCACTTTGAACCTCATCTGTGCTTGACAGGTTCACCCATACTTATATACATTAAGCATGTTCCTTGTCAGTTATTTGTTGCAAAGCTTTCGGCTATCAGATTCCAACTTAGAGGTTCCTCAATATTTACTTGTAACTCGTAGCTAACATCTAACAGCTTCAAGTGTGTAGCTTCTAGCTTGCAGGTTCATTGATGCTCAGGTACAACTACAGACTTCAGCCAGCGGGTGCTGAGCTTTTCAACATGATAGGATTCAAGCTGGAAGGGGTTTACATTTCAAATGGAAAGGAAACCTGATGGCTCGGGGGGTAAATCAGTTTCCCACGGAAAAGCTTACTTAATGGAAATGAGGTTCTAAGCTTCAGCTTATGCAGGAGGGAGCTTCCGCGTGGTAGGTTCAATGGTGTAACATGTTGTTGGTCCTTGACTATTGCAGAAGGGGGAGGGGGGGGGGGGGGGTGAATGCAATAGTGATAAAACTCAATCTACGTTTCAACAACAAAAACTAAGATTAAAGATTATCACTTAATCGATTGCAAACAAAAGTAGACACACGAACAATTCTCACAAAATAAATGTTTTATTTATTTTGCAATGGGTTGCTACCACCTCAATAAAATGTATGTTTTCTTGAGCTTCGGTTTCTCGAGAGATTGATCTCACGTCGTTACAAAGAATGGAATGATAGATAGTTTTTGTAAAAACTAAATCTATCACTATCAACACGGGTCTAGTGAAGCTGCTGTCATTTTCAAGTGGTTGCTTCTTACAATTTGCCTACCCTGAATCTTTCCTAAATTGCTATACAAACAACTTATCAATACATTACAAAGCAATTTAGAAACTTTCCATATCAAGCTAACACAATTCAGTAGATGTAGATATGTCATACACTGGAATTGGTGAGCTTTGTCATGTGATCTCTTCGAGCTTCGGTCGTAGTCTTGCAGACCTGTTGCAGTGTTGGGATACTGCAACACGCCTGTTTCTTGAACATCTAAACTGTCACATGTTTGACTGGGTTGATCCCCAATACAAATGATATCCCTTCATGACAGTATCCTGATGGCTAAGCTTGCTGTCACAGGAGTGTGCTTTTGGTGACAGTAAGAAATCCCCGCAGAAGGTGCTGTCAGGATTTCCAAGCTTGCTGTCAGGTTAAGATAAAGTTGCTGTCAGAGGGCTTCCGCCAATGTTGCTGTCAGAGTGAATGTACTGTCGTGACTTGAAACATGCTGTCTTCAAGTAACCCTACTGTCAATGCTGTGACAGTAGTATTTATTCTTGCTGTCCATCTTGAGCACTTCTTGAGGCTTGAACAAACTAATGAACTTCTACCAAGATGTACTAGAATCTTATTCAAAGCAAACGAAAACGGTTACATAGACATACTATGGCTGTGACAGTATGTTCATACTTAATAAAATTAAGTATATGAAATATCTAATTAAGTTGTCTCATAGCTATCACCCATAAATCTTAACAATCTCCCCCAATTTGTTTTTATGGGAAATAACAACAAATTTACAATTAGTACATGCTGACAACTTAACTAACCAAGATCAGAGTTGATAAAGAATTTTTACTTAGCTCCAGATTTCTTCTTCTGTCTTGCTTCATGCTCTCTGTTGAGAGCTTCTTTCAGAATCTCCTTGAGTCCTTCCACCATTGCTATCTCATTAGGAGAAATGGCATCATCTTCAATTTCATCAATGTACTTCTGGACTGCTTTGGAGAGACATACTCTTGCATCCTGAAGGTCTACCTATAGTTCTTGACCAAATGCATAAGTTCTGAACTTTAATGCACCATTGACAAGCTTAAACCTTCTTCCAGGATATGCATTAGGGTTTTCCTTCTAGATTTATCCAGCTTTGAGTCTTCACCCTTTCTGTTACTCAGAATTTTCTCAATCTCAAAACAGCATACCTGTTCTAATGAGTGAGTTGATCCAATCACCAAATATAGTAGATCTTTCAAGGCACTTGTCTTTAGCTTATGAAAGATTCTAACAGGAATCTCTTCATTTATGAACTTGATCCTTAGTGGAATTTCTACTAGACAAGGTTGGTAATTGGGTGCTTCACTCTCCACTCTGTTGGCTTCTTTGCATTTATTCAGTAGTGGAGCTTCCATGTCCTCAGTGGCATCCTTTTCTGCAGGGTTTGAGGAACCTTCCTGACTTGGTTGAGTTTGCACTTCTTCTTCAGGAGCTTCATCACCATAATCAACTAGCTCTTCATCAGAATACTCCAGCAAGTGAGCAATGTCAGAATCATCATAGAGTGACCATTCTCCAAAATTCTGATAGAATTCCATATCCCTTTCAGCTTTGTAGGCTAGAATGTGGTTCATGACTTGCTCATGGACATTTCCATAGCCTTGCATTAGATCAACCATTCGTACCAGGTAAAAATAATCAATCCTCCTTGCTTCTGTCCTCCTTGTGAATGAGAGAGTTGCTGCTACATCATGTGAGGTTACCTTCATGGTAAAGTCCTTTTCAACTTTCACAAACCGAGATGAATCAAGCCAAAGAGTGTATTCAGATGCTTCTTTGTTGTTGTCCAACTTCACCTCAACACTCTTGATTTCCATAGACTTCTTCTCCAACAGATCCAAAGAGCTGTAGAGTTTTGACTGGATGGGCTTTCTCAGTTTTCTGCCAAGTCCAGTGGCTTTCTCCTTTCCTGAGTACTTGTGTTTGCCTTTCTTTACTGTAGAAGTCTCCTCAGGTTCAGATTCCTGTCTAGACAACCAAGCCCTTGCCAAGAGTTTTGTCCTCTTGGGTTTGACAGTAGATTTGATTTCATCCTTGACAGCATCTTTGTTGACAGTATCTTCAGTGACAGTGTCTTTCTTGACAGTGCCTTCCATGACAGCATCTTTCTTGACAGTATCTTTTTCAGCATTTATGCTATCTATGGCACATCTTAAAATACTTGCCTCCAAAGCTTCAAAAATCTCAGACTCCTCTTCTTCTGTAGCTCCAACATCTTTCTTTTCTTGCACAAGAGCTTCTTCTTTACTTTCCTCTTGGGATTTGGAACCAACATTCCCAGAGGTGCTTCCACTAGCAATCCCAGCTTCTCTAGTTCCTCCATTACCATCCAAGTCATCATCATCATCAAAGGGAACATCATAGGAGCAGGTTTCTCCTTGTTCAGCTCTGTTGGAGTTAGCTTTGGAGATCATCTTTTTCATAGTAGAACTCAGTTCCTTGTCCCTTTTTACCAGCAGATCATAGATTGCTTTGACAGCAAGAACTCTTTCCTTGTTGGCTTTAGAGTTGAGAATCATGTTTAACACCTTCAAGATAGACCTTGACTCCATTGTTGAAGTGCCTCCTAGACTCATGTATGCACATCTCCTGCTACCACTTTTAGTGGTATTTTCATAGAAGACACAAAATGGATTAGTGTAGACTTCTGGGAGTTTCTCAGCAATTAAGTTCATCATTTGCAGATGAAGAACCTCATTGAAGACAGTGTGGTTTGCTGTGATTTTGTTCTTCATTACTGTTAGCACCCTTGAAGGAAGGCTCTACAGCAGCTGCATAGTAATGAACATGGATATTCTAGTGTTTAAGTACACATCAATAGCCCACCTCCTTTCTTCATTGATTTTTACGCATACACTGATGATTTTCTCCTTAAGTAAAGTTGAGCAGTTACTCAGCCTTCTGCTTGGTTCCTTCATAGCTCCCTCAACTATCTTGTAGAAGTCCTCATCATGATTTTTCAAAGTACTTTCCCTGTAGTTCACCATTATGGCATTTGCATCTTCTTGACTGAACTCTGTTCCTTCACTCCAGGTGTTTCCTGACAAGGTGTATCCAGGCATCTTGTTTTTCCCTTTGCCTAACTTATTTTGCTCCTCCTTTTCTCTCCATTGCCTTTCAAGAGCACTCTCCTTTGGAATTGGAGTTGGCTCTCTAATTGTTATAGGAGGTAAGATTGGGTTCTTGAAAGGAACATCCCTGTGCATTGTTTCCATTGTTTCTTTGGACATTAGAACTTTTTCTCCAGCCATCTCAAACTCAAAGAGATTTCCAGCTTCTTGCATTTGCTCCCCCTGACTTCCTGATCCTTCTTTAGATCCCCTTTTCTTCTTTGCAGACTGTGATCTTCCTTTAGCTGCATGCTCCCCCTCACTCCTTGAAGTCTTCTTTGAGACAGGCTCCCCCTGAGCAACATCCTTCTTGGAGACTCTTCCTGATACAGATCTTTCCCTTCCTGATCCTGCCCTTGGTGATTCTGATCTTGCCCTTTTCTCCCCCTTAGGTAAGTTGGCAGCATCAAGACTAGCAGTAAGAACCTGAATAGCTTCCTGAATTGTGGAGAATCCAGAGGCCACCATGGTAGACAGGCTGTCAAGTTTGGATTCCATGGATAGGCATATGTTCTCTAGAGCTTGCAACCTGAAGGATGTAGAGGAGCCACCTGATCTTAACCTTCTTGGAGGTGAAGGAAAAGACTGGGGCTTGGAGGCTATGGGGGTTCTCACACTCTCAGTGTTTTTCTGAGTGATCTCATCACTCCTCACAGAAGAACTCTCATGGCCTAATGCTTGGATATGTGGGGCTCCCTCAAGGTCACTCTGAACATGCTCAAGTCCCTCACCTTTTGCCAGCTCATTTGGCTGTCTCTCATTTTTATGCTCACCTCTCTTTTCTTTTATCTCTCTTTTCTTTTGCACACCCTCACTCATCCTAGATGCATGTGTATGAGCAGTACTATCATGCAAAGAAATAGATGGTTGAGAATGTACCTTTAAGAACTGAGATAGTGGCACATCATCATCAGAGACATCCTCAATAGATACAGCATCAAAGTCAGGCTGGATAGAGGTGACATAAGCTTTTCCAGGAATGTTGCTGTCAGTAGGAATATTGACAGTAGGTTCCACTGCAACATGGACAGTAGGTTTGGTCTTGACAGCAGCTGAGTCCGTGACAGCAGGGTCACCCATGACAGCAACATCCACATTGTCCTTGACATCAACTTGGGCTGTGACAACATCTTCCCTAAGGTAAGATGCTCCTTGGAGATTGAACAAAGTACTGGCTATTTCATTTTCTAGCAGAATTGTACTTTGCTCTTTCTCAGTGTTTGAAGGAGTGGTGTCCATCTCACTTTGAGAAATGGGTTCTTGTGGACCACTTGATGGGGGCTCATCCATGATTGGAGATGGATGATCAAAACCTGAAGGGTTGGGACTGTCCCCCTCTCTAGGTTGTGGAGAAGAAACAAATGAATGTGTAGGGAAGGAAGAAGGTGAAAGTGGAGAAGTGAATAGTGGCTGCTTCTCAGATGTGACTTGAGAAGCATCAATAGGGGAACTGAAATCCTCACAG
Source organism: Heracleum sosnowskyi (assembly GCA_030848705.1). Classification (NCBI taxonomy): domain Eukaryota; kingdom Viridiplantae; phylum Streptophyta; class Magnoliopsida; order Apiales; family Apiaceae; genus Heracleum; species Heracleum sosnowskyi. Next base: position 74,728,054 of record CM061242.1, read on the forward strand.
TGTCCTGACTCCATGTGTATTTCTGCAAGTGGAGGCTCCTCATGAGTTGGAACATGAGGTTGTGCAGACTCTTTACAGGATGCCTTGGGAGACATGCCAATTTCAATAGATGGTCCCTGTTGAGAGGGCACATCTAGAGAGGAGTTTATTTCCCTATTTTCCTCTACAGTCTTTTGGGAGACTGCAGGGTGGCTGACAGTGGTTTTGGTCCTCTTAGCTCTCTTCTTCTTAGGCTCAGGAGGAACCACTGTGGGTTCTGGTTGACTACCTTCCTTATTTGCTGCACCAGGTGCAGGAACTCCCTCATGACCCTCAGCACTACCACCAACACCAGTTTCTAGGGGTCTTTTTCTAGTTTCTTGTAAGGCTTGTCTCTGTACTTTGGGAAGTCTAGAGAACCTAGGCTGAGTGTATGGGGCAGAATGTGGGTTGACTGAATTTGGGTCTAATTCAGTCTCATTCTCAATAGTGAAGGTATCAAAACCAGGAGGTAATGGAAAATCAAAGTCAGACACTTGATCAACCATGTGCTTAGTGAAACAAAGTGGAATATGTGCATTTAAATTTTGTGACGTGAGAGTTGTGTGAGTGTTTCTTTTCAGTACTGGGCACACCTCCAATCGAGGGGCATTCTCATCAAAGTCACATAAAGAATTGATGCACAACATTAGAAAGCGAGGATAGATGTTTAACTTCTTACCTATGTCAGCCTTGAAGTGTGCCATGAGCAGCTTTCCAACATCCACTTTGTACCCATGAACAAGAGAATGAGTGAGCTTATTGATGTAGGTGGGAATACCATTCCAGCCTGTGGTCTTGGTAGAGAACACTTTCACCATAGCATCAAACACCATGCTCCACTCCTTACGGAGATATTTCCTGTCCATTTCACCAGAAGGGTACCATTTTGTTGTTCCCTCTTCAAGAATTGGTCCAGAATATCCAATTTTCAAGAAGAGCTTCTTCAGGGTTTCATCACTAGCAAGCTCAGAGTAAGACTTTCCTTGTTCCAGCACAATTCCTAGAGCTGCATTGATGCCCTGAGCGTTGAGAGTAGCAGCTATGCTCCTTGATTTTGAATTGAATGGAGGAGATGTCACCATCTTCGTGAGCAGTAGCTGTCGCCCAAAAACTTTCAATCCTGTCTAGGTCAAGAACAGGAGTAGAGGTAATTGCATACCCAAGATAGGACTTATTCATGAAGTAAACAAGCCCTTTGAATCCCTCACCAGCACCACTTGGTGAGGAGATGCCAGCAAAGTTGGTTTGCGAAATTGATTGTTTGGAGGCCATCTTTGCTTTGTGAGAGAGAAGAGAGAGAGTAGAAGACGAAATGCTTGGAGAGAAGAGAAAGAAGAGTGTTGTGTTTGCTTTTGAGAACAGTTGTATGTTTGATGAATTTATAGGGAAGTTCAAGCGTTTAACTGACAAAGTGGAAAAGTGAAATCGTGTATTTACCCAATTAACAGTCACGTGGGTTGCTGGCTGATTTCTCTCTCCTTGTGGAGGAAGTGTGTCCAATTTTAACGGTCCACTACTATGACAGTAACCTGTGCGCTTACAACAACCGTGTCAGTAACTTTGGTGTGATGACAACATGTTTTGCGTGACAGAAACATTCCGCGCAAAACTTACTGTCATCGTTAAGTTCTCATATGACAGTATCTTTTACAAGTCATGACAGAAGGTTGTTTATTGCTGTCGAGAAGCCAACTGTCAGAAAGCTGTGACAGCTACTTTTCTTGATGACAGCAACCCTTGCGGGGAAAACAACACTGTCAAGACTTAGTATAGAAACCGTTATGAATGAAAACTTAACTGAAGAGACACCAGTTAAACAAATGCAACATTTATTACTGATTCATCATTCATCCAAAACATTATTCGACCAGATAAGCAATTAAACAACACACATATGAATCAAATAGATACTGCAGAAAGAGAAATTTTATTGATTTTAATGAAATGAAGAAAGGGAAAATACTACAATTGGTGAGATTAACTAATCAGTACAATCTTTTTTAACCAATTCTAGGACTTCTTCCCTAACTTTCTCTTCTGTGGTTCCTTCTTCCTTGAGGAGAGTTTGAAACTCCTTTTCCTCTTCTTGCACCTTGGCCTCCTCTGCGGCCTTGGCTGCAAGTGCTTTTTCCTCTTCCTCATCAAGAGCATCCCAGAGCATGTCAAACATTGCTTCTACCTCTTCATTGTAGGGTTCACTATCACAAGGCTTAGGCCTGTACTCAATCCCTACTTTGTTTTCCATTTTACCTTTTTTCTAAATGATTCACTAATATGGCCTAAGATTCATTTTATAGGCATACTAGGTTAAGAGGGAATGTAAACGGTCAATAGTTTGGAATATCCTTACAACTACCACAGATTGCAATTAAGTGATGTCTACCACTAATACAACAATCAAAGCAAAACTGACCAATTAAGAAAAACCCTTGACCAATTTCAAACTTAACAACCATGTAAGTTAGTGTCACTCAAAAATCAACTTTCAAGTAAATGACTAGCACAAGAATCAATTTAAGCAAAGTCAAAATGAGCGTGCTGTCTCAAACAGATAGAGACTCAGGTTGACAGTAACTTTCTCATGACAGCAACTTGTTGAGGTTACTGTCACAAGCTTAAAAAAAAATTTAGAATGGAAAAAACTAGTAAGTTAACATACCAGATTTAACATTCCCAGTTCACTCACCAACCTGTTAAAGGTTGCTTCATCCAGTGGTTTAGTGAAGATGTCGGCAAGTTGCTTTTCTGTAGGGACATAGATCAACTTCACAGTTCCTCTTTCAACATGCTCTCTAATGAAATGATGTCTAATATTAATGTGCTTTGTTCTAGAGTGTTGAACAGGATTGTATGAGATGGCTATGGCACTGGTGTTATCACAGAAGATAGGAATGTTACTCAACACTAGACCATAATCCAACAGTTGATTCTTCATCCATAGAATTTGTGCACAGCAACTTCCAGCAGCAATGTATTCAGCTTCTGCTGTAGAAGTAGAGACTGAATGTTGCTTCTTGCTAAACCATGACACCAATCTTCCACCAAGAAATTGACAGCTTCCTGTAGTGCTTTTTCTGTCAATTCTACATCCAGCATAATCTGAATCAGAATACCCCACTAACTCAAATCCAGTAATTTTAGGATACCAGAGGCCTAAATTTGGAGTGCCTTTAAGATATCTAAAAATTCTTTTGATAGCAATTAAGTGTGACTCCTTTGGATCAGCCTAAAACCTTGCACAGAGACATGTAGCAAACATTATATCAGGTCTGCTAGCAGTTAGATAAAGAAGTGATCCAACCATGCCTCTGTAAACACTGGAGTCCACTTTCTTCCCTTTGGAGTCTAGATCCAGACTAGTAGAAGTAGAGATGGGAGTTTTGGCAGGTGATGAATCTTCTAGATTGAACTTCTTGAGAAGCTCCTTGATATATTTTGATTGACAAATGAAGATTCCATCAACCTTTTGAAGAACTTGTAAGCCAAGGAAGAATGACAGTTCTCCCATCATGCTCATCTCATATTTGTTTCTCATAAGAGATGAAAACTTTTCACACAGCTTCTCATTTGATGAACCAAAGATGATATCATCAACATAGATTTGAACCAGAATGATGTCTTTGCCATGATGTTTGTAGAATAGAGTCTTATCTACTACACCTCTTGTAAATTGATTTTCCAATAGAAAGGCTGAGAGGGTATCATACCATGCTCTAGGAGCTTGTTTCAACCCATAAAGTTCCTTGAACAGCTTGTACACAAAATCATACATCTCAGCATCTTCAAAGCCAGGTGGCTGTTCAACATACACTTCTTCCTCCAACTCTCCATTTAGAAAAGCACTTTTGACATCCATTTGGAACACCTTGAAATTGCAGTGTGCAGCAAAGGCTAAGAAAATCCTGATAGCTTCAAGTCTAGCAACAGGTGCAAATGTCTCATCATAATCTATCCCTTCCTGTTGACAGTAACCTTTAGCTACTAGTCTTGCCTTGTTTCTTGTCACATTTCCATTTATGACTCTATGTTCCAGAAGATAGACTCTGTAGGCAGTCCTTTCTAAAGCATACCCCATGAAAATTCCTTCATAAGCTTTGGTGTCAAACTTCCCTTTCTTTTCATGGTTATCTTTCATCATGAAACATTTGTTTCCAAACACATGAAAGTACTTGACAGTAGGTTTCTTTTCATTGAGCAGATAGTAAGGAGTGTTCCCATGAGTCTTGTTGATCAAGGTTCTGTTCTGAGTGTAGCAAGCTGTGTTGATAGCTTCTACCCAGAAGTATGTAGGTAACTTTGCATCATAAAGCATGGTTCTGGCAGCTTCAATGAGAGTCCTGTTCTTCCTTTCTACAACACCATTCTGCTGTGGAGTCCTTGCAGCAGAAAACTATTGTACAATTCCTTCATCTTTACAGAAATTTCCAAGAGTGGCATTTCTGAACTCAGTACCATTGTAACTTCTTAGCAATTGAACTTTATCATTTGGAGTTCTGTCAAGAACTCTTAAGTGATCAATGATGACTTGAGCTGCTTCATCTTTTGATTCTAGGTATTTCACCCAAGTATACCTAGAGTAGTCATCCACCATAACTAATGCATATCTCTTTTTGGCTAAGGATGGGACATTTACTGGTCCAAAGAGATCCATGTGAATTAGTTTGAGTGGTTCTGTCTTGGTGTTGGTTTGCTTTGACTTATGCACAACTCTTCTCAATTTTCCCATTTGACAGTCCCCACACAGTCCTTCTTGACAGAATTCCTGTTGAGGTAGTCCTCTAACCAATTCCTTCTTCATCAACATGTTCATTGTTTTGAAGTTGAGGTGAGAAAGTTTCCTGTGCCAAAGCATACTGTCACCAACAATAGCTTTACTGTAGAAACAGTAAATCTTGTCCTTCCTTGTTGAGCTTAGGTCAGCAACAAACAGGCTTCCTTTTCTTACCCCTTTCAGAGAGAGGCTTCCATCCTTTTTGTGATAGATATTGCACACCATCATGTCAAAATCAACCTTGAATCACCTGTCACTGAATTGGCTGACACTGAGCAGGTTGTGCTTCAATCCATCAACAAGAGCAATATCATTTATGACAACATTTCCAATTTCCAAACAGCCATATCCCACTGTGTAACCTTTGCTGTTGTCTCCAAAGGTTATGATTGGGCCAGCTTTCTCTACGAATTGTGATAGCAGGGCTTTATCACCAGTCATGTGTCTAGAGCAGCCACTGTCAATGATCCAAGTGACTTGCTCCTTTTTCTTGCCCTTCAAAACAAATTGTATTTAAGAGGCATATGGTACCCAATCCTTGTTGGGTCCTGCTACTTCAGTATCACAGACATAATCAACATTTTCAACTTTAATCATCTCATCAGGAATCTTCTGTTGGACTCCCCTCTTCACCCACTTTTTTTTAGAATTAGACTTGTTCTTACTCTTAGTGGATGAGGCCTTCTTACTGTAACCAGTAGGCTCAGGAGTCTCAACAGTTTGCATGTAGGCACATTGTTCAGTAGACAAAATAGGCAGATTGAAGCAAGTACTCATGGCAGTTATCTTACATGGCATACAATCAATGTTATTACACACTACCATAGGTCTATGCATAAGGGGGGTTCTATGTAAGTTACCATTTTTCAGAGTCACATTCTCCTTGACCTCTTTTGGATTCTTACAGACATGAGTTAAGTGATGTGAAGAGCCACAATTATTGCATAGTTTCCTAGGAGCATTACTACTATTAGCATTGCCATTTCCTAACTTACCATTCCTGTTTCTAGACTTGTAAGTTACTGTGTCATCAGGATGTTCTGAAGTTGTTGTCGAGCTTTTCTTGACAGTACCTTTCATGCCTTCTGTCATGACAGTAGGTTTGGAAGTTGCTGTCTTTGAAGCTCTCTTGACAGTGTCTTTAGAACATTCTGTCAGATTGTTTGGCAAAGTTGCTGTCTTGGGGAATGTGACAGTATCTTTTCCACCAACTGTTGAACTGTCAGTACCTTCATCCTCATCATCAAGTTGCTGCTTGATGAGCATGGCTTCCTCATCAAACTCAAGTTCAGAAAGTTTAAAAATTGGTTTGTTGAGTTTCTTGAGAACATGAGGTTTGACAGTAGCATCAGTTGAACAATCCCGACTGACAATTTCCTTACCAGGTCTTTTGCCATATTCAAAACCTATCCCTACCTTTTGATCCTCTGTGTGTTTTTCATGATAATCCTGAAGTTGTTTAGATGAGTTTCTATAGGCTTTAATCTTGAATTCATTTTCACTAATTTCTTTCCTTAGAAACTCCTCAATCTCTTTAGCATAGGCTAATTCATTTTTCAGTTTAGCATTCTCCTGTGTTAAAGATTCTAATCGATTGGTCTTTAATAAAAGCAAATCATTTTCAGAAGTGAGTTCATCATTCGACTTAGTTAACCTAGCAATTTCTTCATTAGCTGCAGTTAAACTAGTATGAACATTAAACATCTCAGTACTCAATTCTTCAACAGTTTGCTTGTATTCATCTTTAGACATATCAAGTAAGACAAGTGAGGGTACCTGACTTGGAGAGCTAGAGGGGGCTTCTTCAGATTTAGCCATGAGTGCTAAATTCACATATTCCTCTTCCTCTTCATCATCAGTATCATCCCAGCACTTTCCTTCAACCACATAGGCCTTTCCCTGTCCTTTCTTGAAGTGTCCACTTGACCCTTTATCCATCCTTTGATTTTGCTTTGGCCTTCTGCATTCAGTAGCAAAATGGCCAAGCTCATTGCAGTTGTAACACTTGAACTTGGATCTGTCCACCATCCCTGTTTTGTATCCACCTCTTGTAGCACCACCTTCAACTTTGGAGAAGTTCCCTTTGCTGAACCTTGATGTTTGACCTTGAGACTTATATGGCTTGTTTCTCTTGAACCCTATGTTCTTGAATTTCTTAGCCATGTAAGCCATGGTTGGATTATCCATCTTTTCCATTTCTTCTAAGGAATAGAAGTCTTCATCTTCAACATCAGTTAGCTGTAGTACAACTTTCTCCTCATCATCCAGAACCTCTTCAATCTTCAGAGTTGGTATTGGAGCAGGTTGGATGACTTGATTTTCTTCAGTAGGTTGAGTGATCCTGGGTACATGAGCCACGAGAGCACCTGACATATTAGCCATCTTTCCTCTGGATCCAGCTAGAATGGCTCTTTTCTGGAAAAACTCAAGCTCGTATGATTTAAGCACACCATATAGGGTTTCAAGAGAAATATTGTTCAGATTTCTTCCTTCTCTTATGGCAGTGACTTTGTGCTCAAGATGCTCAGGAAGTGTGAGCAAGAACTTGACATTCAATTCTTTCTTATCATAGTACTTGCCATGAATCTATAGCTCAGTCATAAGTTTTCTAAACCTTTCAAACATAGTTGTAAGGTCTTCTCCTGACTTTGCCATGAAGGCTTCATACTGTGAGATAAGGATTTGTCTCTGGTTGTCTTTCACTTCTTCACTTCCTTCACACAGCAGCTCGATCTTATTCCACATATCCTTGGCTGATGAGCACCCAATGACATTCCCACACATGGCTTTGTCCAAGGTGAGAGCATCCAGTAAGATGAGTTGCAAGTAATCATCCAAGGCCACCTTCTTTTTTTCTGGTTCTAGAAACTCAGAAGGTAGTTTGTTGACCCAGTAGGCTGGAATAAGAGCACCATCTACAGTTGAGGCTTCAATTTCTTTACGTGGAACAAAGGGACCATTCTGGAGGATACCCAAGTATAATGGATTCGCAGCTTTGATAAACAACATGATTTTTCTTTTCCATACATTGTAGTTCTCTTTATCAAAAGCTGGAATTTTTATGCTACTTGACTTCTGCATACTTGTCATGATCTCAGATTTAAGAACAATCTGTCTGCTCTGATACTAGTTGGTGGTCCTTGACTATTGCAGAAGGGGGGGGGGTTGAATTCAATAGTGATAAAACTCAATCTACGTTTCAACAACAAAAACTAAGATTAAAGATTATCACTTAATCGATTGCAAACAAAAGTAGACACACGAACAATTCTCACAAAATAAATGTTTTATTTATTTTGCAATGGGTTGCTACAACCTCAAGAAAATGTATGTTTTCTTGAGCTTCGGTTTCTCGAGAGATTGATCTCACGTCGTTACAAAGAATGGAATGATAGATAGTTTTTGTAAAAACTAAACCTATCACTATCAACACGGGTCTAGTGAAGCCGCTGTCATTTTCAAGTGGCAACTTCTTACAATTTGCCTACCCATGAATCTTTCCTAAATTGCTATACAAACAACTTATCAATACATTACAAAGCAATCTAGAAACTTTCCATATCAAGCTAACACAATTCAGTAGATATAGATATGTCATACACTGGAATTGGTGAGCTTTGTCATGTGATCTCTTCGAGCTTCGGTCGTAGTCTTGCAGACCTGTTGCGGTGTTGGGATACTGCAACACGCCTGTTTCTTGAACATCTAAACTGTCACATGTTTGACTGGGTTGATCCCCAATACAAATGATATCCCTTCATGACAGTATCCTGATGGCTAAGCTTGCTGTCACAGGAGTGTGCTTTTGGTGACAGTAAGAAATCCCCGCAGAAGGTGCTGTCAGGATTTCCAAGCTTGCTGTCAGGTTAGGATAAAGTTGCTGTCAGAGGGCTTCCGCCAATGTTGCTGTCAGAGTGAATGTACTGTCGTGACTTGCAACATGCTGTCTTCAAGTAACCCTACTGTCAATGCTGTGACAGTAGTATTTATTCTTGTTGTCCATCTTGAGCACTTCTTGAGGCTTGAACAAACTAATGAACTTCTACCAAGATGTACTAGAATCTTATTCAAAGCAAACGAAAACGGTTACATAGACATACTCTGGCTGTGACAGTATGTTCATACTTAATAAAATTAAGTATATGAAATATCTAATTAAGTTGTCTCATAGCTATCACCCATAAATCCTAACACTTGTGTTAGGAATATGTTGTTCTTGATGATAATTATAAAACACTTAGTAGATTTTGTGTTAAGTCAATATTGTAACTTTCAACGGAATGGTATGCTTTGCAGCATCCGTTGACAGGTAGCTCATCAACGGAATGAGTCTCATCAACGAAATGAGTAATGTAGCAATTGCACTGTACAATAGTTCACTGGTTGATATGCATTTGTTGTAGGTATTAGATAGGTTTTCCAAGTCATATTGACTAAGTACTGGATAGGCAAGATAGGTTGGTTAATTGTAAATATACTATGCCTTGTAATTTTGCCTAAGTGAAGACATGTCAACGGAATGAAGATTACTCTATCAACGGAATGAAGAATGTACCATCAACGGAATGAAGAATAAAGCTATCAACGAAACACATCTCTCTGCTATCAACGAATCATTATCACTTTTCTGAATAGTTGACAAAGTGATAGTAACAGTTTTTTGACAGATCAAAAGGTGATGTAGAAGTGTACTTTGCATTGGGAGCCATTAAAATGGACACTGGGAATGAGGAAACATTCCAATTTCCAATTAAGTTCTTGAGTGTGATCATAATAAGCATGAAGACAAAAGACAAGATCTCCAAGAACCGTTGGACAAAAGGAATGAAAAGCAAGCTACTGGTGGTTACCCTAAGTACATTTTAGAGTAGCCAAAAATAGCATTGTAAACTTGGGATATATAACCAAGTGTAGCAGTTCATTTAAATGTAAGTGAGTGATATAGAATTACTTTGTATTAGCTTCTTTCAAGAGCACTCTCACTCTACATTAGGAACTGAGCAGCTGTGCTACATTTGTAACACAGATTATTCCCGCAATGAAAACATCTCAGTTAGATCCTCAAAACATCCAACTGAAATTTTATATTTTCTTGTGTTTTTATTTTCTGTGTTAATTTATTTTAAAGTTGTTTTAAGTTTAAAAATATCTAGAATTGTATTCAACCCCCCCCTTCTACAATTCTGTTAGGTCATTTGGGATTAACAATTGGTATCAGAGCAAGCTTCTAACATACAAGGAGTTTAAAGATCAAGGCCAAAACAGAAACCATGGTGAAGAAGGATGCAGGTGTAAAGATACCAGTTCTAGATAAGGACAATTACTTTCACTGGAAAGTAAAAATGCATCTACATCTCATGTCTATGGATGAGAGATATGTAGACTACATTGAGAAAGGTCCACACGTTCCCATGCAGTTTGCATCTATAGTTGGACTGCCAGATGATGCTGAAGATGTGGAAATCCCAAAGCCTGTCTCAGAATGGACTATTGAAGATGTTGCAGAAATCCATAAAGATAAAAGAACCATGAACATTCTGTTTAATGGTTTGGAGCAAGAGATGTTTGACAATGTCATCAACTGTACAACTTCTAAAGAAGTATGGGACACTGTTAGAACACTCTGTGAAGGAACTGAGCAGGTAAGGGAGAACAAAATGTAACTCCTCATACAACAATATGAACACTTTCATTTTAAAGCTGGTGAAACCCTAAACGATACATTTAGTAGGTTTCAAAAGCTTTTGAATGAATTAAAGTTGTATGGGAGGGTCTACCAAACCAAGGATTCAAACCTCAAATTTCTTAGAGCTCTTCCAAAAGAGTGGAAGCCTATGACTGTTTCTCTGAGAAACACTCAAGAATACAAAGACTATACTATTGAAAGGCTGTATGGAACTTTAAAGACATATGAGCTGGAAATGGAGCAAGATGAAGAAATTGAAAAGGTACAAAAGAAAGATGGATCTATTGCATTGATTGCATCTGTGAACCAACTGGAAGATGACAATGAAGGAGCTGCAAAAGCCACAACTAGTCGAGCTAGTTGTAGGAGTGATGTTAGCAAGGGTAAAGGCAAGATGACAGAAGAAGAAGAAGAACCATCCAACTTGGATGACCTAGATGAGATTGATGAACACATTGCTTTTCTTTCAAGAAAATTTTCTAAGTTCAAATTCAAGAGAAACTCAGAAGCAAGGCCACCAAGGAGAGACTTTCAACCTAGCAAAAATAATTGGGTTGAAAAGTCTAAATCTAAATGTTTCAACTGTGGAATGATTGGTCACTTTGCTGGAGATTGCAGAAAGCCCAAAGTTGAGAAGGGCAACAGGAAATTTGAGCCTGTTGATTATAAAAAGAAATACTTTGAACTTCTCAAGCAAAAAGAAAAGGCTTTCATGTCTCAGGAGTATGATTGGGCTGGTAATGGTGAAGATTCAGATGATGATGTTGAGTTTGTCAACTTGGCTATAATGGCTAACAATCATGAGCAGGAAGCAAGTTCCTCTAGCAACCAGGTAACAATTACTAATCTTTCTGATCTTTCTAAAGAGGAATGCGATAGTACAGTTAATGAAATGTCTACTGTATTATATAATTTGCGTGTTACTCTTAAATCACTTACCAAAGAGAACTCAATAATTAAAGAGACTAATTTGCTCTTAAGTGATAGAAATGCCATGTTAGAAGCACAACTCATTGAGTTTGAGAAAATGAGATGTGTCAGTAGGGATGCTAAGCAGGAACTTGAGAAAGTGTTAAAAAGGGAAGAGATTCTTAAAACACAACTAAAAATAGAACATAGAGTGATTGCAAAATGGAAAGATTCCAGGAATGTTGCTAGCAACATCATTAATGTTCAAGGTATGGAATCTTTCTGTGAACAATCATGGAAAAAGAACAAAGAGAAGCTAGGGTATGCTGTTGAAACCTTAGAATCAGAAACAGAGTCAACAAACAACAATGGTCATTCGTTGAAGGTTGATACGTCAACGGAATGCATCATTCCGTTGACAGATGAACCATCAACCGATCATGCTGTTTCGTTGACAAAGGAAAAGAAAGAAGAACTCACTAGACTTAATAACAAGTATGGTCCTATCACCAAGAACTTTGTTCAAGGTGAGTCTAGTAAATCAAAGAAAGTTGAGAAGCCTGTTGAGAGAGCTAATGTAGGTCACTTGTCTAACAAGCAATTGAAAGACAAGTTAGAGAAAATTCAAGTTGAGGCTAAGGGCAATAAAAAGAATAACAGAAATGGCAAAGTAGGGATTAACAAACATAACAATTACACACCTGATAAGTATGCTCCTAGAAAAACATGTGTTAATTGTGGTAGTGTTAGTCATTTATCTGCTAATTGTAAATCTGTTAAGAAGCATACTAATGTGAAAATGCCTAAGCCTGCAATGAATACCTCTATGCCTGCAATGCCTGTTATGCCTAACATGTTTGCTCCATATGCACAATTTCAAAATCCATATGCTAGCATGCCATTTGTGCCTAATCCATACATGAATATGTTTAATGTGCCACAAATGTCATGGAATGTGAATAACATGTTTGTTCCTCCAAATATGCATGCCATGAATGAAAATGTGAGCAACCCTCAGAAGTCAACACCAAAGGTAAAGGTTGATTTAACTCAATCTGAGCCCAAGGTGAAAAATGATGTGAAGAGTAAATCAAAGGCTAACAAAACAGGACCCAAGGAAACTTGGGTACCAAAATCAACTTGATTTGGTTTTATTGTGTGCAGGGAGACAAAAGGAATCTTTGGTACTTGGATAGTGGTTGTTCAAGACACATGACTGGTGATTCTACCCTGCTCACAGAGTTCCAGGAAAGAGTTGGCCCTTGTATTGCTTTTGGAGATGACCGCAAAGGCTACACTAAGGGATATGGCTTGATTTAAAGAGAAAATGTCATCATTGATGAGGTTGCATTGGTGGATGGTCTAAAGCACAATTTGCTTAGTATCAGCCAACTTTGTGACAAAGGATTTTTAGTTACTTTTTCAAGAGAACAAGTCCAGACACCATCACTTGCATTGATAGTTACATTGCTGACTTTAGTAGCACAAGTCCAGATACCATCACTTGTCTCTTCAGCAAGGCAAGCAAGGATGAAAGTTGGCTATGGCACAAGAAATTGTCTTATTTGAATTTCAAGGTTATGAATGACTTGGTGAGGAAAGATCTTGCTAGAGGAATTCCACAGGTGGAATTCACCAAGGATGGTTTGTGTGATGCCTGTCAAAAATGGAAACAAAAGAAGGCATCATTCAAAAGCAAGACAGAGTCATCAATTGTCAAACAGCTTGAGTTGCTTCATATGGATCTATTTGGCCCTGTAAATGTCATGTCCATTTCAAAGAAGAAATACTGTCTTGTGATTGTTGATGATTTTTCTAGATTTACATGGACTTTCTTTTTGCACTCCAAAGATGAGGCAATTGAAATCATTATCAATCACATCAAGATGGTAAACAATCATCCTGATTTCAAAGTAAGAAGAATTAGGAGTGACAATGGGATAGAGTTCAAGAATTCAACTATGAAGATGTTCTGTGAGGAAAATGGTATTTTGCATGAATTTTCAGCTGCAAGAACACCACACCAAAATGGTGTAGTTGAAAGGAAAAACAGAACACTTATTGAAGCTGCAAGGACAATGCTAGATGAATCAAAGTTACCAACTTATTTTTGGGCTGAGGCAGTTAACACAGCTTGCTTCACTCAAAATATTTCTTTGATTAATCAAGCCAAGGGAATGACCCCTTATCAACTTCTCAAAAGAAAGAAGCCACTATTGGATTTTCTTCATGTCTTTGGATGCAAGTGCTTTGTTCTGAGAAATCAAGCTGAGCATTTGGGGAAATTTGAAGCAAAGGCAGATGAAGCAATATTTGTGGGATATGCAGCAGGGAAAGCTTACAGAGTCTATAATCTCAGAACTAACATTGTTATGGAATCTGTACATGTTGTTTTTGATGATCTCAAAATTCAAGGTCTCTGTGATGAAGGTTTCCATGAAAGTCTTTCTTTTGAGAATGAGGAAGGAGATCAAGTAAATCATGTTAAGGCTATTGAGAAACAGCCTAAAGTTGTTGTGTCTAGCACAGATGAAAGCAGCAGTGAAGATGAAATTGCTGCATTAAGATTGAAAAGAATAGCTGCTAGCAGACCAAATGATCATTCCGTTGACAGTCATGATGGAGGATTCGTTGACATACAACATGAGTATTTCGTTGACAGTCAAAATGGGCATTCTGTTGACAGTCATAGAAATGCTTCTAGGAATGATCACTTAGGGACAACAAACTCAGGGGGAGTTTCTCAAGGACAAATATCTAATCAAGGCAATCATGATCATGAAGCTACATCTTCTAGAGCTAATCTACCTCCCTCAAGGAAATGGACCAAAGATCATCCCTTTGAACTCATCATAGGTGATGTTTCTTCAAAAGTCCAAACTAGAAGAGCAACTCAAGAGGAATGTCTATATAGTAGCTTTCTGTCTCAAGATGAGCCAAAGAAAGTTGAGGATGCACTTCTAGATCTAGATTGGGTTTTAGCTATGCAAGGGGAGCTAAACCAATTTGAGAGAAACAAAGTTTGGAAGCTGGTGCCCAGGCCTAAAAACAGGAGTGTTATAGGCACAAAATGGGTGTTCAGAAACAAGATGGATGAAAATGGCATAGTCACAAGGAACAAAGCTAGATTGGTTGCTAAAGGCTACTCACAGGAAGAGGGAATTGATTTTGATGAAACATTTGCTCCTGTTGCAAGACTAGAAGCAATACGAATTTTCCTAGCCTATGCAGCCCATGCCAATTTTAAAGTCTATCAAATGGATGTGAAGAGTGCTTTTCTAAATGGGGAATTGGAAGAGGAGGTATATGTGAGTCAACCCCCTGGTTTTGAAGATGATGATTTTCCAGAATATGTATACTTTCTCCTAAAAGCACTCTATGGTTTAAAATAAGCACCTAGAGCCTGGTATGACACACTTTCACAGTTCCTTCTTGAGAATCACTTCACTAGAGGTACTGTAGATAAAAATCTTTTTCATAGGATTGTGAATGGCTCTACTATACTTGTTCAAATTTATGTAGATGACATAATTTTTGGGTCTACAGATGAAAAACTTTGTCAAAAGTTTGCCAAGCTTATGCAAAGTAAATATGAAATGAGCATGATGGGAGAATTAACTTATTTCCTTGGTCTCCAAGTGAAACAAGTTAATGAAGGCATTTTCATTAGTCAAACAAAGTACATTCATGATTTGTTAAAGAAATTTAACTTAATGGAATGCTCTCCTGCCAAAACTCCCATGCCTACTGCTACTAAACTTGAATTGAATACTAAGGAAAAATCTGTGGACATTTCAAGTTACAGAGGCATGGTAGGCTCACTTCTATATTTAACAGCTAGTAGACCTGATATTATGTTTGCTACATGTCTATGTGCTAGATTTCAAGCTGATCCTAGGGAATCCCATTTAGTTGCTATTAAAAGGATTTTCAGATATCTCAAAGGAACACCAAACTTTGGCATTTGGTATCCTAGAGAATCTGGCTTTGAACTAATTTGTTATTCAGATGCAGATTATGCAGGATGTAAAATGGACAGGAAAAGCACAACAGGCACCTGTCAATTCCTAGGAAACAAGCTTGTGTCATGGTTTAGCAAGAAACAAAACTCAGTTTCTACCTCCACAACTGAGGCTGAGTACATTGCAGCTGGAAGTTGTTGTGCACAGATTTTATGGATGAAAAATCAACTACTTGATTATGGATTAAGAGTTGAGAAAATTCCTATTTTCTGTGACAACACTAGTGCCATTGCCATTACTGAGAATCCAGTGCAGCATTCAAGGACCAAGCACATTGACATCAAGTACCATTTCATTAGAGAACATGTTATGAATGGTACTGTGGAGTTACAATTTGTTCCAAGTGAACAACAACTTGCAGACATATTTACCAAGCCACTTGATGAATCAACATTCTCAAGATTAGTAAGTGAGCTAGGTATGCTGAATTTCTCTTAATCTTTTATGAGATTGTTTTTTTTGCAAGTTTAAATTGCAGCCAGGAATTTGCTATGATTTTCTGTGAATTAATTTTCTCAGGAAAAAGTGAAATTTTGTCTAAGTCAAAATTACTATGTCAACGAATGTCTCATTCTGTTGCCAGTCTTAGCATTTTTCTGGGTATTCCGTTGACATCATTATTATGTCAACAAAATGCAGATTTATCAACGAAATAGACGGGACCTTAAAACGCCCAATTCTAATCCGTTGATATATCTTCAATTTTAGGCCCTGTTTTGATAATTCAAGGGCCCCGTTGAAATTTTGTTCATCATTATTATTCCTTCGTCATTCGTGTTCGAACCATTATCGGAGGATTTCTTTGTATTATTATATCCCTTATTATCCGATATGATCATTAGTATTTGTTTTATTCAAAGGAAGAAAATTATTCTAAACCCTAACCCTAATTTTTCTTGGGTAATTGATATATCGTCCGTATCAATAAATACATCTGTTATAGCCCCAGTATTCTTGAGCATTAGTTATATAAATGATATGTATTGATTTGGATAACTATCAGTCTTTATGGATAGCTATCACCTCGTAAAACGTGTATTTTACATTATTAGGGTTTTAAAGCGAACCAGTGGATCAATATCGATCCAAAAATGTCGTTTAGGGTATTATTTTCCACTAAGTATAAAAAGGAGAATCGTACATTATCCGTATTAAAAATACAGAAAAATATAAAATTCCCGAACCGTGTTCTTCGTGTTCTTGAAAATCAAAATCAAATTCGAAGGTGTTATTGAAATCCAAATTCAAAGTTCAAGTACTCAAATAAAAGATATTGAGCTCTAGTTTCAGAATCTTCAAACCTCATCATCATTTGGTAATTTTTCGATTTTATATGAAGTTTTCAAATTTCGAATTAAAATTAGGGTTTATATTCGAATTGGGGATTTTCATTCTGTTGATTCTCCGTTCAATTGATTGCTTCCAACATGTTCCTAGGGTTCTAATTAGTAGGAATTCATGCTTTAATTTCATGTTTATGTTCAATTTGTTCGGGTTTGATTTTCGGGTTTTGACCCGAATTCTTCTTTTTAATAGTCCGTTCATGTTATTGATCTGACATGATTTTGGATATAGGGCTTTCATTGTATGTGCTCTTAGCTTCATTTTAACATAAAGAACGTAGAGTTTCATGTACGATTTTAGTAGATCGGAAAATTTGTTTAAGGTCACCGAAAAATAGTCGGGTTTTTGATTCCGGTGATGTTTTTGGTTTGTTTTTGATCGGAATGTATTGGTATGGTTATAAGGAACGTTTTGGTATAAAAAGCCCCAATTTTTTTTCAGTTTTCAGGTCGCCTGAATCTGGGTTTGGTCGCCGGATTTTGGAAAATTCCGGGTTGTTCTTGGTGACCCGTTTGTGTTCTTCCCGGCACGTTACCCCGTTTTCTTGACCCGGTTTCAATCTTCAAAACCCTAAAATATTTTCAGAAAACTGTTTTTGAATTTTATTTTTAAATTTAATTCGAAAATAGTTTAAAATTTTTTAAAATTCATATTTTATTTTAAAAATATATTTTTAATTTCAGAAAATT
Organism: Heracleum sosnowskyi; assembly: GCA_030848705.1. NCBI lineage: Eukaryota > Viridiplantae > Streptophyta > Magnoliopsida > Apiales > Apiaceae > Heracleum > Heracleum sosnowskyi. Next base: position 74,745,496 of record CM061242.1, read on the forward strand.
CTGAAAAATTATATTTATTATTTTAAATTCGAAAATTGATTAAACTTAATTATTTTAATTATTTTTAATTAATAATTAATTTATTTAATTAATTGATTAATTCTTTTAATCAGTTAATTCTTAAAAATTAAAAATTAATTATATTTAATTAATTTAAAATTCAGTTTAATTATTTTCAAGCCTGATTTATTATTTAAAAATAGTTTGAGCATTTAAATAGTGTCAATTAATTTTTATTAATTGATTTAATTGACTTTAAATACTTATATTGAGATTAAAAATCCGATTTTTGATTTAAAAATTATTTGTGACTTATTTAAATTCGAATAAGCTTCATGTGATGTTTTAAAAATGTTTATAAGTACTATATGGTTCGTATGAGTTGTGTAATGTGTTTTATAGTCCGTATATGCCCGTACGAGGGCTATTGTCTGAGTTTTAAATACCGTAAATTAGACCGGACGTCCGATACGTAACCGGTTACTAGTTTAAAATGTGTTATTGATTGATTGTGTGTCGAGGATAGAATGAGGATAGTTAGACTTACTGTGATGAGTTGTTTATATTATAGAATCGAGTTCCCGGAGCAAGGGAAAGGGGAAAGTTGAGTGATCAAAGTAGAACCGACAGCGACGTAGACCAGGCAAGTATCTGTGCCTTTATTTGTGATAAATTGTTATTGTCTTCAATACTTACATGTTATTACCCCAGAACAATTCATATTATCAATACTTACCCGTACTTGGGCAACTGATTCCATTTTCGTAAAATTTCTCAACTCTTTGATTTGATCCGCATCGGAAACCCTTATTTCCAAATTCATCTGATTTTGTCTACAACCATTGATTGTTGATTATCACCATTTGATTATTGCTTACAACTATTGATTGTTTGATTTCTATCATTGACTATTGATTACAGTCATTGATTACTGATTACAACTACTGATTACCTTCTTGAACAAGTACACTGTACAGTTGAAATTATTCCATGATTATATTCTCAATCTTCATTTGATACTGAGCAGTTGAAGCTCTTTTGCAATTATTATATCTTGACATTGTGCATTATCTTATTGAGCATGTTATTGCTTATACCTTCTGATAGAATTGGCATGTTTTTAAATAGGACCAGTAATGGTCGGGCCATACTTATGGTCAGAATAATTTAAGGCCCAGATTGGCCTAGGATCCAGTAGAGGACTTTGGTATAAGCAAGTCCGGGGTTGTTGTGTGACTGATCAGCAGCACAACCTTTGTATTTGAAAAATGTAGAAGTCCAATTCTAATTCCTCTTTCTTCATTAAAGATTGTTAAAAACATATGTTTGACTTGTGTATTGTTGATTCAGATAATTGAATTCTTTCCTTTCATTATAGAACTGTGATTGATACATATATCATGCTTGCTGAGCACATGTGGCTCATACTTGTTTTGTTTCTAACCCTATTCCAGTGAAGCGAGAGAATGAGCAGACACAACGCTAGTGACAGTTCTCCCGATGCTAGGAGACCACCCCGAGTGATTGTCATTGGACGGGTAGTGATTGTCATTATATATTGTGCATGTGTTATATTCAGGTTTATATTGTGTTCCGTTGGTCGGGTGACTCCCCAAATCTGTACCCCGGGTTTGGAGGGCGTCACAGGTTGGTATCAGAGCAACAGGTTATGGCATTTGAAACAAGTTAGGATTTAGGGTCCAGGATAACATAGAGGGTTAGGAATTCACCTAATGGTCATAGAAGGTCGATTAGAGATATTATGTGTAGTAATCGAGTATGGTTATAATTGCAGCCACCTAGCTCTAGTTCCGATTCAGATCCGTCAGAACACCCGATAGAGGAGAGACCTGTACCAGATATGAGAGCAGGACCGTCGCGATCGACACTACCTCAGTCTGGACCTATAGTGGTCAGGAGAGATCCTATACCTTGTCCCGTTCCACTTCGACGCATACCCGCAGCACCGCGATCTCAGGCTTCAGTTTCCGGACCTTTGTTCCAGATCTCTGAGCCACCGGTTCCACATCACCGTTATCAGAGGATGAGAGAGGAGAGGGATTACTTTCGTAGACAGGTATTAGAGATGTGTGGGATGCGTACAGCGGAGGCAGGTGTAGCCAGAGATAAAGATAGATTCAGAGATCAGATAGGAGAGACACGGATGAGACTCAGGGTTGTGAGGACATTGGTAGAGACGAGGTTGCATGGACTAGCTACTAGCAGAGAGGGAGAGACTGTAGCAGGGATGAGAGAGATTTTGGACTTTGTGATGAGGGAGATTCGGGAGATTTCCGGACCAGCACCATGGGAGACTAGAGATGATGATCCATGAGCCAGTAGAGACGAGGTTGGATATTATGTGGATTCCAGTCAGATAGTACATAGATGCATAGTATAGTACCAGCAGTGCACCAGGCTTATAGTATCACCTTGGATTATTGTTGTATTTTGTTGTATTGTTGATCGGCAGTTGTAGTTCAGCTATGACACACTTTACATTTGAAAGCGTTCTACGCTTGTATCGAATCTATGTATGTATTTATGATAATCATCCTTTGTAGAACTATTATTATTCTCTTGTTATTCATTTTCACTATTGTAATTGTTATTCTACTTGTGCAACGAGTGTACCCATACGTCGTTGAAAATCCATAAATCATGGTTCTACCAATTGTGTTCTTTTCTCTTCTATTTATGAATTATTAAATCAGTTATTGTTTGTTCATCAGCTATATGCCTCCTAGACGAAATACCCGTTCGAATAGTTCAGCTGACCAAGAAGGTCAACAGAATACACCCCCAACGGGTCATTTAGATCCGGTTGTAATACAGCTTTTGAACACCCTCACTCAACAAACTACTGCTCTAGCTCAACAACAACAACAATAGATACAACAACAGTTACTACAGCAGCAGCATCAGCAGCAGCATCAACAACATCAGCATCACCAACAACCGCACCAGCAGGTAGTACCCATGGTTACATTTAAATCCTTTCAAGCAGCAAAACCTCTAGAGTTCAAAGGATCTGCTGATCCAGTTGAGCCAAAGGCATGGTTGAAGGAAATGGAGAAAGCTTTTACGTTGATAGAGGTAACGGGAGAAAAGAAAACTGAGTATGCTAGTTATTTTCTGAAAAATGAGGCAAGTTATTGGTGGGAAACTAGTAAGGCTTTAGAACCCGAAGGATTAATTACGTGGGAGAGATTTACAGAATTGTTTTTAGAGAAGTATTTTCCTGACTTTATGCGAGATCAAATAGAGTTGAAATTTTTAGAATTGAAGCAAGGTAGTATGACTGTTTCGCAGTACGAGACCAAGTTTACCGAGTTGTCTAGGCTTGTTCCGACATACGTTGATACGGAGAAGAAGAAGGCCAAGAGGTTCCAACAGGGACTGAGGTCATGGATTCGTAGTAAGTTAGCAGTTTTGGAATTAGATACATATGCAGCCGTAGTACAGAAGGCAATTATTACGGAAGGAGAAAGTGATTCATACATTAGGGAGAAAGAGAATAAGAAAAGAAAGGTAGGGACATCTGATAAGGTCCAGTCACCGGGAGATATTCAGAACCATCCAAACAAGAAGCCAGGATTCCAGCCGAGCAGAGGTACAACTTTCAAGAAACCAGACACCGGAAATGCAGGACCAATCTATCGTCCACCAAACAATAATCAACAAGTAGTTTCCAGACCTCCACTGCCAGAATGCAAGACATGCGGGAAAAGACATCCATGTATATGCCACAGATTGAGTATCACATGTTTTAAGTGTAATCAGAAGGGGCATTATGCCAGGGATTGCAAGATGGGTATCGTGTGCCATCGATGTAAGAGACCAGGCCATATGATCAAGGATTGTAGAGCGCCAGCACCCATGCACAACATGATTCGAGCTATAGAGGCACCTCCAGCTGTTGATGTTCAGCCGTTAGCCAGAACCTATAATATGTCAATGAGGGAAGTAGTGAGAGACTCCGATGTGGTGGCAGGTACACTTCTAGTAAATTCTGTTAATGCTAAAGTGCTGATAGATTCAGGAGCTACTAAGTCGTTTATTTCGGAAACGTTTGCTCGTAAATTAAATTGTTTAATGGAACCCTTAAATGGAGTGTTGAGTGTAGAAATAGCTAACCTGGATCGTATACCGGTCAACTCGTATTGTCCCCGTTGTGAAATTGAGATTTTAGGGAGTCGTTTTTATGCTGATTTATTACCTTTCAAGTTGGAAGAATTTGATGTTATTTTAGGAATGGATTGGTTAATTGATTATGATGCGCGTATTGATTGTAAGGATAAGAGGGTTACTTTAGTTACCCCAGAAAAGAAAGAAGTGATATTTAAAGGAGAGAAACAAACGAAGAAATTTTTGTCGATGATTCAGACTAGGAGATTATTAAAACAAGGATGTGAGGCTTATCTCGCATATGTGATAGATACAGAGAAGGAAGTTTCTAAGTTAGAAGATATTCCAGTCGTGAGTGAGTTTCCAGATGTTTTTCCAGAAGAGTTACCAGGACTACCTCCGGATAGATAGATTGAGTTCGCGATAGACTTAACACCATGCGCGGAACCAGTATCCAAAGCACTATACAGAATGGCACCAGTGGAGATGAAGGAGTTAGCTAAGCAATTGCAGGAATTGTTAGACAAAGGAATTATCAAACCTAGTGTTTCACCGTGGGGAGCACCAGTGTTGTTTGTCAAAAAGAAGGATGGGAGTATGAGACTATGTATAGATTATCGGGAGTTAAACAAACTAACCATCAAGAACAAGTATCCATTGCCCATAATAGATGATCTGTTTGACCAGTTGAAAGGATCATTTCATTTTTCTAAGATTGATCTACGATCAGGATATCACCAATTGAAGGTTAAACCAGGAGATATACCGAACATCTTTTCGAACAAGGTATGGACATTATGAGTTTTTAGTAATGGCGTTTGGATTGACGAATGCACCAACAGATTTTATGGATTTAATGAACATGATTTTTAAGAAGTATTTGGATGAGTTTGTAGTGGTATTCATCGATGATATTTTGATATATTCTAAGACGGAAGAAGAACATGCGAATCACATGTGGATTGTGTTGGAGATTTTAAGACAAGAAGAACTATACGCAAAGTTTTCAAAGTGTGAATTCTGGTTAAGGGAAGTTCATTTCCTAGGGCACGTGGTAAGTAGTGAAGGCATCAAAGTAGATCCAGCCAAGATTGAAGCAGTGAAAGATTGGGAAAGACCAAGGACACCAACTGAAGTTAGAAGTTTCTTGGGATTAGCCGGATATTATCGGAGATTTGTACAGGATTTTGCAAAGATAGCTACTCCAATGACCAAGCTGACAAGGAAAAGCGAACAATTCATATGGAATGACAAATGCGAAGAGAGTTTCCAAGAGTTAAAGAAAAGATTAACTACGGCACCAGTGTTAATGCTACCAGACGATCAAGGTCAATTTGTAATCTATAGTGATGCGTCTTACAAAGGATTGGGTTGTGTACTTATGCAACATGACAAAGTAATTGCTTATGCGTCGAGACAATTGAGACCTCACGAACAGAAATATCCTACACATGATTTGGAATTAGCAGCGATCGTATTTGCACTAAAAATATGGAGACATTACTTGTACGGAGAGAGATGTGAAATTTACACCGATCACAAAAGTCTGAAGTATATCTTTACTCAGAAGGAGCTGAACATGAGGCAGAGAAGATGGTTGGAACTAATCAAGGATTACGATGTTTCTATAAATTATCACCCCGGCAAAGCAAACGTGGTAGCAGATGCATTGAGCAGAAAAGAAAGATTGAATATGCTTACGATGACCAAAGAATTGTATAGAGAGTTTGAAAAGTTAGAGATAGAAGTACGTGTTCCGAAGGACGCGGCAGAAATGATTTACGCCATAACGTTTCAACCTGAATTGTTGGAAAAGATACGGAAATGCCAAGAGCAAGTCATGAACGACAATGCAAATAGTTTAACAGGCGAGGAAATATGTAGCCAACTGGACGACAAAGGAATCTTAAGGTTTGCTTCTCGAATATGGGTTCCTAATGTAGCAGAATTAAAGAGTGAAATTTTGCACGAAGCACATAACTCGAAGTATTCAATTCATCCTGGAAGCACGAAGATGTATCAAGATCTTAAAATGAACTTTTGGTGGCCAGATATGAAAAGGGAAATTGCTGAATGGGTGAGTAAATGTTTTACATGTAAAAGGGTCAAGGCGGAACATCAAAGACCAAGTGGATTACTGCAGCCGTTAGAAATTCCTGAGTGGAAATGGGAACACATCGCAATGGACTTTGTGGTAGGATTGCCTAGAACGAAGACTAACCATGATGCTATTTGGGTTATTGTAGATCGATTGACGAAATCCGCACATTTTCTTCCTATTAACGAGAGATTCTCACTGGATAAGTTAGTTCGTTTATATGTTAAGGAAATCGTGGTACGACATGGAGTTCTAGTGTCAATAGTATCTGACCGAGACCCTCGATTCAACTCAAGATTCTGGAAAAGTTTTCAAGAATGTTTAGGCACCGAATTGAGAATGAGTACGGCTTATCACCCGCAGACAGACGGTCAAAGTGAAAGGACAATTCAAACCATCGAAGACATGCTTAGAACGTGTGCACTTGATTTTTAAAGGTAATTGGGATGATCATCTACCCTTAGTAGAATTCTTATATAATAATAGTTTTCACGCGAGTATCGGGATGCCACCTTACGAAGCTTTATATGGACGAAAGTGTCGATCTCCAGTATATTGGGAAGAAGTTGGTGAACGGAAAGTGATAGGACCAGAATTAGTACAACAGACAAAGGAAGTGATTGAATTGATTCAGAAAAGGTTGATAACAGCTCAGAACCGGCAGAAGAAATATGTTGACCTAGCAAGAAAGGATATGGGATTCGAAGTCGGAGAACAAGTGTTACTAAAAGTTTCACCATGGAAAGGATTAGTTAGGTTTGGAAAGAAAGGGACATTGAGTCCGAGATACGTTGGACCATTTGAGATTTTGAAGCAAATTGGGAAAGTAGCTTACGAGTTAGCATTACCCCCGCATATGCAGCAAGTTCATAATGTGTTTCACGTATCCATGCTTAAGAAGTATCGACCAGATTCGAACCATGTATTAGAGTATGAACCCATAGAGGTCCAGTCAGATTTATCTTATGTAGAGCGACCAATTCAGATATTGGATCGTAAGGAAAAAGTATTAAGAAATAAGATTGTAGTGATAGTAAGAGTTTTGTGGAGGAATCCTAAGGTGGAAGAGTCTACCTGGGAGTTAGAGAGTGAGATGTTAGAGAAGTATCCCCAGTTGTTTCCTTGACCTGATTCTGAGGACAGAATCCTATTAAGGGGGGAAGGATGTAAGATCCGTGAACTTTATTCATAATATAAATTGTATTACATGTGTAGAATACTTATTATGAAGTATTTTGAGTTATAATGATAAGGATTGTTAAGTGTTTATGTGTAAATTGGTGTGTCGAAAGCCCCGTTCAAATATTTTGTCATTTGAAAATATATTCAATTTTGAGGCCCGTTTTGATAATTCAAGGGCCCCGTTGAAATTTTGTTCATCATTATTATTCCTTCGTCATTCGTGTTTGAACCATTATCGGAGGATTTCTTTGTATTATTATATCCCTTATTATCCGATATGATCATTAGTATTTGTTTTATTCAAAGGAAGAAAAATTATTCTAAACCCTAACCCTAATTTTTCTAGGGTAATTGATATATCGTCCGTATCAATAAATACATCTGTTATAGCCCCAGTATTCTTGAGCATTAGTTATATAAATGATATGTATTGATTTGGATAACTATCAGTCTTTATGGATAGCTATCACCTCGTAAAACGTGTATTTTACATTATTAGGGTTTTAAAGCGAACCAGTGGATCAATATCGATCCAAAAATGTCATTTAGGGTATTATTTTCTACTAAGTATACAAAGGAGAATCGTACATTATCCTTCATACAATCCGTATTAAAAATACAGAAAAATATAAAATTCCCGAACCGTGTTCTTCGTGTTCTTGAAAATCAAAATCAAATTCGAAGGTGTTATTGAAATCCAAATTCAAAGTTCAAGTACTCAAATCAAAGATCTTGAGCTCTAGTTTCAGAATATTCAAACCTCATCATCATCTGGTAATTTTTCGATATTATATGAATTTTTCAAATTTCGAATTAAAATTAGGGTTTATATTCGAATTGGGGATTTTCATTCTGTTGATTCTCCGTTCAATTGATTGCTTCCAACATGTTCCTAGGGTTCTAATTAGTAGGAATTCATGCTTTAATTTCATGTTTATGTTCAATTTGTTCGGGTTTGATTTTTGGGTTTTGACCCGAATTCTTCTTTTTAATAGTCCGTTCTTGTTATTGATCTGACATGATTTTGGATATAGGGATTTCATTGTATGTGTTCTTAGCTTCATTTTAACATAAAGAACGTAGAGTTTCATGTACGATTTTAGTAGATCGGAAAATTTGTTTAAGGTCTCCGGAAAATAGTCGGGTTTTTGATCGGAATGTATTGGTATGGTTATAAGGAACATTTTGGTATAAAAAGACCCAAATTTTGTTCAGTTTTCAGGTCGCCGGAATCTGGGTTTGGTCGCCGGATTTTGGAAAATTCCGGGTTGTTCTTGGTGACCCATTTGTGTTCTTCCCGACCCGTTAACCCGTTTTCTTGACCCGGTTTCAATCTTCGAAACCCTAAAATATTTTCAGAAAACTGTTTTTGAATTTTATTTTTAAATTTAATTCAAAAATAGTTTAAAATCTTTTAAAATTCATATTTTTATTTTAAAAATATATTTTTAATTTCAGAAAATTCTGAAAAATTATATTTATTATTTTAAATTCGAAAATTGATTAAACTTAATTATTTTAATTATTTTTAATTAATAATTAATTAATTTAATTAATTGATTAATTCTTTTAATCAGTTAATTCTTAAAAATTAATTATTAATTAGATTTAATTAATTTAAAATTCAGTTTAATTATTTTCAAGCCTGATTTATTATTTAAAAATAGTTTGAGCATTTAAATAGTGTCAATTCGTATGATGTTTTAAAAATGTTTATAAGTACTATATGGTTCGTATGAGTTGTGTAATGTGTTTTATAGTCCGTATATGCCCGTACGAGGGCTAGTGTATGAGTTTTAAATACCGTAAATTAGACCGGACGTCCGATACGTAACCGGTTACTAGTTTAAAATGTGTTATTGATTGATTGTGTGTTGAGGATAGAATGAGGATAGTTAGACTTACTGTGATGAGTTGTTTATATTATAGAATCGAGTTCCCGGAGCAAGGGAAAGGGGAAAGTTGAGTGATCAAAGTAGAACCGACAGCGACGTAGACCAGGCAAGTATTTGTGCCTTTATTTGTGATAAATTGTTATTGTCTTCAATACTTACATGTTATTACTCCAGAACAATTCAGATTATCAATCCTTACCCGTACTTGGGCAACTGATTCCATTTTCGTAAATTTTCTCAACTCTTTGATTTGATCCGCATCGGAAACCCTTATTTCCAAATTCATCTGATTTTGTCTACAACCATTGATTGTTGATTATCACCATTTGATTATTGCTTACAACTATTGATTGTTTGATTTCTATCATTGACTATTGATTACAGTCATTGATTACTGATTACAACTACTGATTACCTTCTTGAACAAGTACACTGTACCGTTGAAATTATTCCATGATTATATTCTCAATCTTCATTTGATACTGAACAGTTGAAGCTCTTTTGCAATTATTATATCTTGACATTGTGCATTATCTTATTGAGCATGTTATTGCTTATACCTTGTGATAGAATTGGCATGTTTTTAAATAGGACCAGTAATGGTCGGGCCATACTTATGGTCAGAATAATTTAAGGCCCAGATTGGCCTAGGATCCAATAGAGGACTTTGCTATAAGCAAGTCCGGGGTTGTTGCATGACTGATCAACAACACAACCTTTGTATTTGAAAAATGTAGAAGTCCAATTCTAATTCCTCTTTCTTCATTAAAGATTGTTAAAAGCATATGTTTGACTTGTGTATTGTTGATTCAGATAATTGAATTCTTTCCTTTCATTATAGAACTGTGATTGATACATATATCATGCTTGTTGAGCACATGTGGCTCATACTTGTTTTGTTTCTAACCCTATTCTAGTGAAGCGAGAGAATGAGCAGACACAGCGCTAGTGATAGTTCTCCCGATGCTAGGAGACCACCCCGAGTGATTGTCATTGGACGGGTAGTTGTTTTACTTGGAAGTTAGACTAGATGTCTAGCTTTGTATATTAAGTGTGTAATAACTCTGAAAACTGGTTTGTAATAATTATGACTTAAAAGCTTGTTTCATGCCATAATCTGGATGCGGTCTTGGATAAGGGGTAATTTATGTCATTATATATTGTGCATGTGTTATATTCAGGTTTATATTGTGTTCCGTTGGTCGGGTGACTCCCCAAATCTGTACCCCGGGTTTGGAAGACGTCACATTACTCAACAGTGGCACCCATAGTTAAACTCATGTCAGCTGGAGGGTTCATTTATGAAAAGAACAACTCCATCCCTTTTGTTGCCAAGGAAAGCCAAAACAAAATCTTTCACACGATGATGGATTTCTTGGTGAACTGCAAGCTCAGCTATGCAATGTTTCACTCTACTCCGCTTTATAATGAAATCATTGAGGAGATTTGGACCTCCTGTGTGTACAGTGGGACTGACTGCACTTTGCAATTCACCATTCAAGGTAAAGAGTATATTGTCAATTCAGATGTATTGCAAGCATGCCTTCATATTCCTGAGAATAATTGCTTAGCTTTACCCACAAATGCTGAAATTGTTAACATGCTTAATTCAATAAATTACTCTTTGCCAACTGAGAATTTAGGTAAAATTATTAGGAGAGGTTTGGTAAGGGAGTGGAGTTATTTAGCAGATGCTTTCATTAAAGTATTCTCTGGTAAAATTAGTAATTTTGATGCTTTAACTAACTCCATTCTAATTTTGCTTACCATGCTTCTCACTGATAAGTTCTATAACTTTAGCACTCAATTGATGTATGAACTAGGTGCTAAGTTAGGAGATAAGAAATCTAGGAAAAAGAATATTTATTATGCTAGATTTCTAATGATGTTGGCCAACCATGTTAGTCCAACACCATTAGTTATCTCTAACCCAAATTCCAGGTTTGATTGTTTTGTCCAAGAGAAGAGGGTGCTAACAGACATCTTGAGGCTCAATCACAATGGTGATGTCCCAATGGTGTATTTGCTAGTTATTGAGGTAACACTTTCTCACCCTGTACATTTAAATGTTACTTTAGTTTCTGCTTCCGTTACTAATGTTGTTGCAATGGAGTCTGTAGCTGTGAGCCAACAGGCTCCTGCCCCTACAACTAGACCTAAATCCACAAAGTCTAAATCTACCAAGCCAACCTCAGGTGCTTCTCAAAAGGCACCTGTTGTAAAATCCACTACACAACCCAAGGGGAGTGATTCTGGTGTGGTGAGTGGTGAGGGAAGGGGTGAAAATCAAAAAAACCCCAAGGATAAGGTGGGAGAGGTGAGTGTTTCCCAGACTAGCCCCATTGTGTCTTCCCAACAAGGCACAATGAGTAACATGGACATTAGCTCAAGTCTAATTGCATCCTCTCAAAAGGATGTAGTTATTGAAACAAGCTCTTCTCCAAGAGCACACATCAAAAGGGTAAGGGACACATCTAGCCCCCAAACAGCTATTTCCCAATACCAAAGAAGGGTAAGACAAAAATCCCAGGTCACACATGGTGCACACACACTGGAAGCAACAATTCCAGTTTCTCAAATTCAGTTTGATGTAGCCCCAATTTTTACTCTGGGGTTACAGTCCCACTCCCTCAATATTAATATTGAGGCAAATCCACAAAATTCTCCTACACAGTCATTAGATGTGGATATGATCCATTCATCTATTCCTGATTCTCCAACTCTATTCTTGGAGAAGCCCCACTATGAAATTGGTGGTCATCACTTGTTAAGTGATTTGTTGGGCCAACAATCATCTTTTTCTGAAGCTACAAGAGGATATGTGGAACCATCTCTAAAGTCAATCACCACAGATTCTACTGTAATTTCACTTTCTCAAACTCATTTCTTGACTTCATCAACGAAACAGTCTCTTTCGTTGACAAGTGTTTCTCCATCAACGGAACCCATTCCGTTGACAGTTCAAACTACCATTCCGTTGATAGCTCATTCTGCACCTATTATTGAAAATCCAGTTGTTCACACAACTAGTGCAGATGACCTAGTGGTAGTTGAAACACTTTTAGGAATGAAAGGGAGTGAATCTGAGGGGCTGGCTTGCAGCCAGGCAAAAGGAGAGGATGAGAGTGAGAGGCTGACTATTTCTTCCAGCCAGGCAAAAGGAGAGATTGAGAGTTCCACCTTAGTAGGTGAAGGTGAGAGTGTGAGAGGTGTGAGCCATGGGGAGCCCATGATGCAAGAAAAGAGTGGAGAGAGAGAAGGGACTACAGATACTCAAAGAAAGGAACCAACCATTGCAAGTGAGTTAATGGAGGTTAATGAGGGAGAAAGAGAATTGACTTTCCAAGAGCATTATCAACAGACTCTGGATAGCATTTCTTTGGATCCTGAAACCTTTACTCATCCTGTGTCAGCCTATCAAATCATTGCTCAACAGGGCAATATGGAGGCAGAAAGGTCACTCAATCTTATTCATACAACTGCATCCATGATGAGGGCTAAGGATGCACTTGCCAATTTGTCTCCAGGAGCTGGTGGAAGTTTTGAATATGATGGTTCTTCAAGTGATGAGGATAGTCTTGATGCTGTTCTACACGTGGCTACTACTACACAGACTGGGACTTCTGTGGTGCCTCCTAAGCCAAGATGGCTTTCTCAAGACTTGCTTGGACATCAGGGTTTAGATGCTGCCATCACACAAGGCAGTATAATGAAGCACATTTGGCTCATGAGTCTGCACCTGACACTGAAAAGAAATTCTACAAGGCAATCATGGATTCTCTAAAAATTCAGAGACTCCAGATGCTTCAGACAAGGATTGAAGCCAGGGAAATCAAGGACTCCATTGACAATCTAAAGGATTCCACTGCAAGGAGGCTTAATGAAAAACTCCCACTTCTCACTGTTGCCAGGATGACCACTTTCTTCAACAAGGATAATGAGGTGGCAACTACTTTGAAAACTCTTACTTCTAGGGTGGACAAAGTGGAAGCCACATTAGCTCATATGCAGCAGGCACAGGAGAAGCAGACACAGCTACTAACTCAGCTAGTGGCAGCTCAGGGTCTCCCTCTCATCTCTCTTGATGATAACAAAAAGGGGGAGAAATCACAGGAGCTAAATATTCAAGTCACCAAAGTCATGGTCCCAGCCATCTCTTTACCAAAGGAGCCACTAGCTATGGGGGAGTATACAAAGGAGAAATTAGATGGAATTGACCTAATTCAACAAGCATCTATGAGACTACAACTTGCAGCACAGATAAAAGAGCAATGGTCTAGTATAGATGCACGGGTTAAGAAGATAGCTGAAACTGCAAGAAACAAACATCCATCAACGGATCAAGCTACTTCTACAGCAACGGATGAGCCCATCCCATCATCAACGAATGCCATGGTATTAGTGTCAACGGAATTGGAGCCACATACTAAATCCTCATATGATCTAAAGCCTCTTCTACATGGAGTGATTCCTGGTCCAAGGAAAGAAAAGGGACAAACTTCATGTATTAGAGATGTGGACCCAACTACCTTTCAGAGATGTTTATCTCCAAAATCCCCAACTAAACCAAAGGGCAAGAATATTGCTAGGACTTTCTATCCTCCTCCACTTCCAGATGATCTCAAGATTCTGAGTGAACTTATTATAAAATGCAAGGAAAGCAATGTGCCTGAGATCAGGAATCAAAGAGCAATAGTCTACAGGAATGGACAAGAAATCTGTGTTTGGGCTGGTCACCCAAATTTTGCTGAAGCTAGAGCTGAGGAATCAGCTAGGGCAGACATGCAAGCTCTTGCAGTTGCCCAAGCTCTAGATGAAGAGGAAAGACAGCAAGAAGAAAGAGCTAGAGCTGAAACTGTGCAAGGAAAAAGAAAAGGTATAAGGCAACCCAAAACAAGAGCTAAAAGAAACTTGGCTTTTGATAATGATGATTCTCAAAGAACTGTCATAGATGCACCTGTAACAGCAATGCCTTCAACCTTTTCTGATCAAGATTGTGGAACAAAATTAGCTTGTGATCCTGAACATCCAGTTAATTTTCATGATCAACCAATTGAGCCAAAGGAGGAGCCAATTGAGTTTGATGAAGCTAATTTTCCCAAATTTCTGGTTGAGATGGAATCAAGGAAGAAATCAAAGCAGAGGGCTACTAAGGCTAAACCAATTCTTGTGAGAAGGCCACAGGTTGAAAAACCACCTCCAAACCCAGAAGACTTTATATACATTACAGATATAAGGGAGGAGTCTGACTTAAACCTATACCTTGATGACTTGGTGGAAGTGAGAGGAATTGGAGCTACTCATAAACTACCAGAGAGATTAGTGTTTGTCTACAAGGGTGGAAGGGAACAGATTTGGCCTCTACACAGAATTCCACAGAATTCTAGGAGAGGATTATCAGACTTTGCTAGTGGTGTTCAAGTGCTTAAAGAAAGATTTTGGGTTCACCAAAACTGCTAAGTCTGAGGTTGTCTCCAAGATATGTCAAATAAAAGCTAGCTGGAACAAGCCTAATGCACTTCCCAGAACTTTAAAGGTCCCTCAAACAGGAAAGAAAATTCATCTCCAACCCTATTGGATGATGGAATTCAGAGACAAAGACAACTGTAGGAGATTCTTCAGAATAGAGGACCAATTGGAAAAGGCATCTAATGAAACTCTTAGATTTATGCAATCCAAGTTGGGTGATCAAGATGAAGAAGATAAGATTTTCTACAGGAGGCTCCAAGCTCAAATTGAGGAGAACAATGCCAAGAAGGGGAAGAAAACAAGGCCACAGAGACAAAGATGGTAAATCTGCTCAGGCTAGAGGAGCAACTCTGTGCACTTGTGTTGTAAGATTTTCTACTTTGTTTTCAATAAATTTTAAAGTATCATGAAGCTCAATGCAATTTCTACTTTTGTAATTTGTAATTTGTTTAAGTGTTTTTGTTATCATCAAGGCTCTTGATATTATGGCTGTTATTCTATCAGTCATAAATTGGGGGAGATTGTTAGGAATATGTTGTTCTTGATGATAATTATAAAACACTTAGTAGATTTTGTGTTAAGTCAATATTGTAACTGTCAACGGAATGGTATGCTTTGCAGCATCCGTTGACAGGTAGCTCATCAACGGAATGAGTAATGTAGCAATTGCACTGTACAATAGTTCACTGGTTGATATGCATTTGTTGTAGGTATTAGATAGGTTTTCCAAGTCATGTTGACTAAGTACTGGATAGGCAAGATAGGTTGGTTAATTGTAAATATACTATGCCTTGTAATTTTGCCTAAATGAAGACATGTCAACGGAATGAAGATTACTCTATCAACGGAATGAAGAATGTACCATCAACGGAATGAAGAATAAAGCTATCAACGAAACACATCTCTCTGCTATCAACGAATCATTATCACTTTTCTGAATAGTTGACAAAGTGATAGTGACAGTTTTCTGACAGATCAAAAGGTGATGTAGAAGTGTACTTTGCATTGGGAGCCATTAAAATGGATACTGGGAATGAGGAAACATTCCAATTTCCAATTAGGTTCTTGAGTGTGATCATAATAAGCATGAAGACAAAATACAAGATCTCCAAGGACCATTGGACAAAAGGAATGAAAAGCAAGCTACTGATGGTCACCCTAAGTACATTTTAGAGTAGCCAAAAATAGCATTGTAAACTTGGGATATATAACCAAGTGTAGCAATTCATTTAAATGTAAGTGAGTGAGATAGAATAACTTTGTATTAGCTTCTTTCAAGAGCACTCTCACTCTACATTAGGAACTGAGCAGCTGTGCTACATTTGTAACACAGATTATGTAACACCCCAGTTCCACATCGAGGAGATTTGGGACTTCTATTCAGTTTATAAGGCAAAGTACTACTACTAATTAGCACCAACAAATCATGATATTTTGGGGGCCTGTGGTGGGCTAGTTGTTACCCAAGTTGGCTGCGTTTGGGCCAGTAGGCTTCGACTTATTCGGACTCGGAATCGGGACTTGACCCGATTTTCGAAAAAGGCTCGGGATTTGACCCGGGTTGTCACATATGGTATCAAAGCCGAATCTCAAAAGCTTGTCGAGGCAAGTTGCCGGAGGTGGGGACACGAAGGTTGGTGGTATTATCCCACAATGGACAGAGGTCCGGAGGTGGGGACATAAAGCCAGCCGGTATTATCCCACAATGGCCAGGGAGGAACAATCTTGGAACCTATATGGGCTATCCGTTCAGGCTTGACGAGGACGTCAAGAGTTTAAGTAGGGGAGTTTGTAACACCCCAGTCCCACATCGAGGAGATTTGGGACTTCTATTCAGTTTATAAGGCAAAGTACTACTACTAATTAGCACCAACAAATCATGATATTTTGGGGGCCTGTGGTGGGCTAGTTGTTACCCAAGTTGGCTGCGTTTGGGCCAGTAGGCTTCGACTTATTCAGACTCGGAATCGGGACTTGACCCGATTTTCGAAAAAGGCTCGGGATTTGACCCGGGTTGTCACAGATTATTCCCGCAATAAAAACATCTCAGTTGGATCCTCAAAACATCCAACTGAAATTTTATATTTGCTTGTGTTTTTATTTTCTGTGTTAATTTATTTTAAAGTTGTTTTAAGTTTAAAAATATCTAGAATTGTATTCAACCCCCCCCCCCCCCCCTTCTACAATTATGTTAGGTCATATGGGATTAACAACCTGAACCTCAAGTTGAGCTATAAGGACAAAGATAAGTTTAATTCCTATGCCTTACATATTCATAGTCATACATGTTTTATGTGCATGCAAGGAAATTTTTATAGCATGTAATTAAAAACTTCATTGTGATCCTCAGGTTTTTAAATGTATCATTATTTTCACACATGGACTTGTGTTTATTTAAATGTACATATCACATGATTTCAAGGAAGGTAGCCTACATGGATTTATAAATAAAAGATCATCATCATGCATGGTTTTCAAAAATATTTTTCAAACTTGCTAGTTGAAGCTGTTGAGTAGGTACCTAGGCATGCTATATGCCCCATTATGTAACCACTCGAAAAGACATGGCAGTGATTGAGGATGTCTTCACAACCTTCCATTGGTTCCTCTTACGACATTTTTATATGGTTATTCAAGGTTATTCATGGTATTCCACGGTATATGATTATTCAAGGTTATTCATGGTATTTCACGGTATAGGGCTATTTTGGTTAAACTCAATGGTTTATGTTTTTCACGGTGTTGGAAAACAACGAGGTCCAATGTGTCGGGATAATGGAAATTTCTGAAAATCGTGGCACTATGTCTTGAAGAGTGTATTCGCCAAGGTTCTACTTGATTGTAGAGGCAGCAACAGATACGTATAAATATTCAAAAATAATTTTTGCACCATACATACATACTTGCTTGCATACATGCATTATATATAGTACGAGTGGCGTGGATAACATAGGTGAGCTACTTAGCTCATGCTACTTATCATCTTTTCTATTTGTTTTAGTAGCGCAGGTTCTGGAGACTTGAAGCTCATTGGCAGCGGAAGCTTCACGGCATCATTTACAAGAGCTTTTCCTACGAAGAGCAGATTCGCGGAGAAGAGGAACACCTCGAGGAGTCAGGTTATGGTTTTCAAAGGAAAAAGCTGGTCGCTAGTAGGTTCAGCTAGGAAACTCGTGATTGGAATTGGATGGTCACACCTGGTCCAAAGGATATTCGAGGAATTTTTCACTCAAGGATTCAGATTGAGGTACATATGCGGAGGCGTTGTGTTTCATGTTTCTTACGCCGAGTTAGCTCATGTAAGCTTGGAAGCATGATGTTGAAGCTATGTATTTCTCTAAGAAGGATAAGGAAGGATTGAACCTTGTCTTGCTTTGGTTCCTCTTGTATTCAATACTGCAAGGAACCGGGGGGTAGTTGTTGTGCCCAAAATCTTCATGGGTTAGATTTAAGGCCCATAGGTAATACAAGCCCAATTGGGGTGGACTTGATAAGGTTAATATGGATGAAGGTGTAGCTTCGCGGTACAGAGGTTCAGAGTGCCGAGGAGCAGGTTTAGGGTAGGAAGAGGTGCATGTTCAGAGTCGTCTACACCTCTATTGGACAGAAGTGGAGTTGAATGATAATTCTACTTCCTATTTTCTAGGAATACGTGATTATCCCTAAAATAAAGGCGTTTATCAGATATAAACCGCCAGGGATTAGATAACTACAATAAATACATGATTTATATCAATATATTCGGATAATCATTGAATATATGATGGATAATCAGCTTTTAGAGATCTATTCGGACTTGGACACCTGAAGCTCAGCTTAAAGGTATTTAGATAAGCCACAACTCTCAAATGGATTATCACAAGGCAGTTGGATCAGCTCTGGAAACACACTTTGGCTTATCAAAACGTGGCTTATTCATCAAGTAACAGAGCCCAAACCCTAAGAACTACATTAGACTTGATTCCTATAAATATATAGGATATGTAGGCACTTTGCAAGGGATGAATCTCACTTATTCTACATGGATTTCGTAAAAGCACTTGAGCAATACACAATTCCGGTAGCTATTCCGCCCTAGTTGCCCGGAATCCTTGCAAACTCAGTCCCAAAAACACCACATTTCAGCACCTGCTCCGGCAGCTGCAGCTGAAGCTGTAGCAGAGCTGTAGACGCGTGAACTTGCAGCTCCGTCCGACAATCAAGGGCAAAATCTGTTATTACAACGTTATTCTCTCTAGGTGTTGTTACCAAATTTACCTCGCAACAATAAGTTCTCTAATTTTTTCTAAATTATATTCTACAAAATATGTTTTTAGATAAAACTATATCTCTAACATAAAATTAAAGTTTTTTTTTATTCTCCGTTTCGTCTTGTTAATTTATCAAAATTTTGAATAAATATAGAAAATAACAATTGTTTAATATTTTTTATTATTTTAATATTATACGAAAAAACAACTGAGATATTTTCGAATCTTTAATATTAATAATTCAAAATTTTGAGAAATTTAGAAAAATAAATTCAAGCGATTTGAGAGGCATCACCTCACCACCCTTATCTTCTTTTTTTATATAAGTATATACGATTGATTTATAGTTGATCGTGAATGTATTCGATCCTAAGCTTTTTTGTCCCTGGGTCTGGGTAGGTGTCTAAATCCCAATAACTTTTTAACCCTTGTATTTACGTAGGCCGACAGTAATAAACTGTTAAACTGTCATCATTAACTACTGAATGCATCCTCGTGTCATTAACTTTATTAATCTATCCGTCCCAAAATACTAGTTTCTTTTCAAATTTTTATGCTTATTAAAAGAATATTAATTCAACTATACATTTCCACTTATACCTATCATAAATGTATTGATTTAATAAAAATATGAACTACTTTAAGTTATTACTCACTTCTCATTTATTATTATGTCATTTTCAAGAAGGATATTTAGAAAAAACGTTACATTTTTGTATTGAAAATTGAAAATAAACATGTATTATGAGAAAAAAAATTCTTCAAAAAGAGATTACTATTGTGGAACCGAGGGACTAAATTTTAAAGTGGTTGGCTGTTGTTAAAGTACATTTAATATGCTTTGTTTTCATTTTTGTGTGTAATATCTACTAAGAAAAGTAAGTTGAAGCCTAGCTGAAAAGATCGACTCAATGTTATTGTTGGAAGGGTACTGGTATTGTCCGGGATCACTTAGAGCATCCACAATGGTCAAGGCCAACCCACTTACATGTGGGGTTCCTTTTTTGACACATAAGCACCAAGTGGCCTTCCCAAAAAAAGTGGCCACTTCACTCCAATGTACAAGCCCATTTCCACTTACAAATGGGTCCCATTTAACTTTATTTTACTTTTTGTTTCACAATACTTCTTATAAAATTATAATATATAATTATAAATAGCGTTTAAAATTAGTTTAATTTAATAATATTAAAATTATAATAATCAAACTAAAACGATTATTTTTTTAAAAAAAATATTGGCAAAATAAAAGACACGTCACATAATAAAAATGCATCATACTATTAATAAAAGAAATTACATGAGAAAATATTACATTAAAAACATCACACGAGAAAGCATTAATTTTAAAATATTGCGATATGAAAAATTAACGATTATTATGGAACTGCGAGATATGCTCAACCAAGTCATTTTGTAACTGACGATGTGTCCGTTTATCACGCATCTGTATAGTGTTCTGAATATACATTTCATACTGGACTGGAGGTTCTTCACCTAAATTTGGTTGCGATAAACCATTTGTTGCATCATCATAAGTTGGTAGGGGACCAAATTGAGTGGCGTATGTGTCCCTCTCGTCTTCAACAATCATATTATGTATTATAATGCATGCTCTCATATTTTGAGGATATGAAAATGGAAATTGAGAATTCTGAGATTGTGAAAATTGGTATTGAGAATTCGGAACTTGAGAATTAATATTAAAATTCGGTGGATTTGGAAAATAAGAATTTGGATATGGATATGGAAATTGAGGGTTTGGATTTTGAGAATTTGAAGGTGGGGGATTATTTGGATTCATCTTTTGGTAGAGAAAAAATTAAAAAAACAAAGAGTATGAGTAATGAGGTATGAAAATTTTATATTTATAGGAGTAGAAATTATAGCCGTTGCTAAATTATATACGTTATGTAACGTTAATATTAACGTTACAAAAGTAAAGTAAACAGGAGCATTTGTGTTGCAAAGTAATAATAATATAAAAAGAAAAAGTTAAGTAACTGGGACGGCCCGGGAGGGTGGGATTGCCCAGTTCTCACCATTTCCATCCAATGCCATTTATAACACAGTCAGCGGCCTGAGGACAATTCACGAGTCCCTATGCACCACTTGGGTCAGCACTGGAGGTGCTCTTACATAACAATCACTTTCTGGATTGTTGAATGAAGATTTTAACAGTTTAGATTAAAAAAAAAAATTTGACTATTCGTTATAATTTTTCGTGAATAAACTGCCTCACCTCTATAATTTTCCGCGAAGAGGCAAAATCATCAAATGAGATCCGCACAAAATTAGCGCAGATGAATTTTGAAACCCATTTCTTTCTCCTCTCTTCTTTCTCTCTTCCCGGAATACATTTCTCCCCCGATACTATGGGTAACTTTGAAACCCACTTCAATACTATGGGTATCAAGATTCTCACTATCTGGATTTTTAGTTTTGCACACCCTACTTTTGACCTTGCCGAAAATTGTTGCATTATGTGAAGAAGGTACTGCAAAGCACAGTGTAATCTCCTATATGTTTTGGGATAGTATTCTTTATAAGGCCGATTTAGTTCCTTGGGATAGAGGTGTATCGTTAAAGCATGGTATGACGATATGGAATTGAAACGCATATTATTTTTCTTAGCTGTCGTTATTCGTTTCATTTTTGAGAGAATTGGGGGAAAGTGTATGCAGGGGAGAGAGATAGAAAGAAGACAAAAAAACGGGTTTTGAAATTTTTTAGCCCATCCGCAATTATTTTGGGCGGAGCTCACTAGAAGCATTTTGGGTGATTTTGCCTCTCAGTGGAAAATTATAGAGGATAGGCAGCCTATTCACGAAAAATTATAATGGATAGTTAATTTTGTTTTTTTAATCCTAGTCGTTGAAATTTCTATCCAACGACTTAGAAGATGATTGTTGTGTAAATGATTCCTGACGATCGATTGTCAGAGACCCGGATCCTTGTTGGAATAGTTTCCAAATTCAACTAGTTTAATTCAAATCCAAGTATCAGCTTAGCTATGTTTATTATGAACTGCATGTATGGTGTTGGCATTCATCTATTCTTTAAATTTATTTTAAACCTACGCATATATTATATTGGTGTATGTATATTTTTTATTAATAATGTGAAAATGATATGCGGTACCAAAATATCAAAGTATCAAATTTGGTTGACACAAAATTTGAGTTCGATTCCCTATAACAACATGATTAAACAAGATTTATTTATTTGATTTAATTTTTTTGGTTTCACCCTGGATTCGATTACCTATCACTACATAATTTAAAGATTTATTGATATAATTTATTTATTTTTGAATTTCATCCAGGTCCGATTACTATTTTAATCTCGAACTCTTTATTAATAAGCAAAACAATGTGAAAATGATGCGCGATACCAAAGTACCAAATTTGGTTAACACAAAATTCGCATTCGATTCTCTACAACTACATGATTAAACAAAATTTATTTATTTGATTTAATTTCTTTGGTTTCGTCCCGAGTTCGATTCCCTATAACTACGTAATTTAAAGATTTAATTTATTTTTTTGAATTTCATCCCGGTTCGATTACTATTTTAATCTCGGTCCGTGATTCGCACGTATTATCCGCTAGTAAACCTAAAGAATAATAGTTAGTACTCCAAGGACATTTCTACTAAGCCTTGACAAAATTCAAAATTCTGTATATAATTTTTGCGATTCTTTCAAATGCTTAGCAGATCCAAACCATTCAAGCCGGACCAGATGGCATCCGCTTTCATTTCAGAATGTGGGACGTTATCAGAGGTTCTCGCTTCGCGCATGATTACAAGAAGCTCAAACAAGAAGCCGAGGAAAGAGGTGAAACTCCAGTGAAGGGGAAGAGTGGTCACTCGACCGACTATCATGAAGGACCTCGGATTAGACCCTCAGGAGAGAGGCGGATGGTATTAAGAAATAGAATCAAGGTCTTTGACGATCCATTTTTAGCTGGCAAACGTATGTACATAAACTTTGATGAGTCCTAGTGGCCAGAGAAGTGTTGGCTTCACCCTAGAACGTATCAACTACTCTCTAGCTCTCGACTTGACTTTAACATTTCTTTAGCTTTTTTCCCTTGGGGGTGAACCGGAATGGATATCACATATGCCCTTCTCTCACGCAAACACATGATACTATGTTATTCAAAGCAGCAACTGATCAAATGTCAAATTCTAGATGGACTATACCATCTTTATTTGGATATTTGCATTCAAATGGGCTCGATCAGCAAATCAGCATAGCAATATTTAGAACAATGAAATTTTTTTACAAATGAATGTGTCTTATCATTCACTCAAAGTAGTATTTTACATGCACAAAATGGCTCAAAAAACAAAGCCTAAAAATATAACACATTTATCCTGCTTGAAGCAAAATCATTGTTCTTGGACAAACGCAGGAAGGGGCAGTTTTGCTGTAATTTTAATTACCAGAACCCAGTTTTGCCTTGAGGACAAGCTCTTCTGTAGTGGTGCCAATTATCTCATTAGCACGCCTAAGACTTACACAATAAAATCTTCCAATACTATCCTGAATACAAGGAAACATCGAGGTAAAGGAGATCAGCAATATTTTCTTCATATGTTGGAACATAAGTTGGTTAAGAGCCAATGCAGTAAAAATGCATACTTTTCACCTTTCATTTCTGCAATACTTTTAACTTGAAAATAAGAGATGGGCAGAGTACTTGGGTATCTATCTCTACAAATTCCACTTGCTCAAAGAAGATAAAATGGTATAGATGTTATCGGACATCAGCTTATTAGCTGCCAATTTCGGAAATGTGTTTCATTACTGGTCCCCACTAATGCAGAATACAATTCTAAGAATTAAGATAATCAAAAGAAATGGTAAACTAAATAGAGAAATATACCAATAAGAACTTTCTAACGACAGAAGGCTCGTGCACAATTTTGACCTTGTGCTATGGCCTCTGTATGATTAAGAGCTCAACATTCATGTTTATAATCAATTTAACCGTAACATTTATAGAATGGAATATAGATAAAATCTACACACTATATTGGAGAGAAACAAGGGATCACGTTCATTTTATGTGAGTTCACATGAGTAGTTTGAACAAAACGTGGAGGGGGTGATCGGCTCATTAAATTACTTTACCTATACCTCTATTACCCAGACTCTTCATTAGTGCCTGTGGCAGACACTCAGGCACAAGTATGGCCAAAAACATGTAAAATTTTCAAAAACTTGCTGACCCAGACACTTTGAGGGTTAAGTACAAATATAGCCGATTGTTCATACAAGTTTAACTAAAATAACTTCTTTCAAATATGTGGCCAACTATGTCCGATGGAATACGCATTTCAAGACGTGGTAACATGTGATACGCATTTTGTGTGGGAGTAATCAATATATTTCTTAATTTTATTACAGAATACGCAATTGAGATTGGAGTATCATGAACTTAATAAGCATTTAGCATATGCGTATTACTGTAATGATTTATCTGGCCATGTTCCCATAACTTTCAATTTTTTATTCGTTTTGCAAGTGACAGTGGTCAGCAAACTTCAACAAACAATAACAAATGATTTTAAGTTGATTTTAATTATTCGTATAAAATCACATGTACAAAATCACAAAATACGAAATGTGATTTTAAGTTAATTTTCTTACACAGATCGGCGGCCTGATTTTAGGGTTGTTTACAACCCTAAAATCAGGCTAGGTTAGGGTTTAGGGTTTAGGGTTTAGGGTTGTTTACAACCCTAAACCCTAAGTCCGTATACAGATTCGTCATTCTGAATATTTCTAAAACCCAAAATGGAACCATTGAACCCAAAAGGTTAACTGTTGAACCCCCAAGGGAACGCTAAACTAAGAACACACGTTTATCTAACATTTTATACAAAAACTTAAATTTATATTAAATTGGTTATTTTTGTTTATCTAACATTTTATGCAAAAACTTAAATTTATATTAAACTGGTTATTTTTGTTCATTTTGTATTAAAAAAGAGGTTAATTTTGACCTATGGGATACCCAACTGTCAGTGGAGTATCCTGTATATGGGATACCCAACTACCGGTGGAGTATCCCAAAGGCTAAAGTTGACCACTTTTTTCAGAATGGTTATTTTTGTTTATTTTATCAAAAAATTGATTATTTTTGTCATTTTTTCACACTTTGACACATATCCATGTTGGAACTTCCAGGTAAAGAAGATCTTTACCAAAGGACACAAGCTTAACAAACAAAATCCAATTAACATTTAGAGGTCATTTGCTAAAGCAATTAAAGAAGCTACTCCACATATGTGAACACTGAAGACATATATGAAAACATAGGCAGATGCTCTAGGTTAAAATGAGAACCAAAGCAAATCACCAAATTCATGTAAACAAATCACCAGATTTTCATATCACATTTTGAAATTTTGGTGATTGTTCATATTACTTTTTGGAGATTTGCTTCGGTTCTCACGGTTCGCATTGGAGTATGATCTTCTGTATATAGGCAATTGATCAAATATGAACCAATCTTAAAATAAAAACTCGAAACTAATCTTAGCCTTAAATCTTATTATTAAATCTGGACCAAACAAACCTTATCTTATACATCCTTAAAACTGGATTTTACCTTGAAACGACATGCTCTCTATTTGGTTGGATGGAATGGAATAATGAGGGAATGAAATGTAGAAAATGAGAGACTGAAGATGTGACAAGAGTGTAACAATAAAGGTAATGAAGGACTAAATTAGGAGGAAGGAAAGAATATTTGTTCATAAGTTAGAAGAAAGGAGCTCTAGTTAAAACTTTTAGGAAGGATTTAAAAATATACATTAATGTCTACGAAATTGTTTTCATTAGCCTAAGTCATTTACTTCGTGAAAAGTGAGTATCAGAATACAGAGTCAGGTTTTATGATCTTACCCGAGAAACAATGCCCAACTTCTCTAGCTTAATGACTGCATCGTCTACATCAAAATTGCAACTTTCGCCAAACTCTTCTTGTATTAGTTCTTCACAGCGCAGGTCAAGATCCTGGCGAGACATCAACGGGAGTAGGGTTCAGAATTTTTTGATGCATCAATAATCATGGCACATTAACATAGTTGGTAAAACTAAAGATTAAACACTGGATAGTGTGTACCTCCAGAGTAGCTTTGCCCATTTCCATCAATATATAGAACGAGATGATAACTTCCTTTACCTGTACATCAATTATATAACATGTAAATCCAGCAGTAGCACAATATGTGGCCAATCAATCATAGTTGTGGTAATACTGTAACAAATGCATAGTACGGTGTAGTTTAATCTTACTAGCAGCCATAAAAGACTGTAAACATGTGTAGCAGCCATAAACGACTGTAAACATGTGCCAAAAGGGCTACATTAATCTTTAGCAAATTTTTTTACAGTTATCTCATATGCATGGGAGGTGCGAGAAGACATAAAAACTTGCAGTATCAGTTCTGTAGTGGAGAATGTAATTACTGTCTTTGCATCTGAAAAAATGTTCAATAAAATTACAATGGTTTTAAGAAATAGCCGTTTTAAAAGTTTAGGATGTCAATTGAATAGTACTGCTAATGTCAAGATGACATATTAATGTTCCAGATGACTGTCACCCACTAGCCCCAAACCCTCCCCCAAACACCCAAAGGGTTTGATTAATAAAATTCAAGTCTAAGATAAAACTCACTTCCTGTTGAACCACATCATCACACAAGTGAAGAAGGGTGCCCTTTCCACTATCCAACTGTTTGTCGTACATGGACTTTGTGATTAAGCTCTGGTAAGCCGTCATATTTGCTTGAAACCTACAGGCAGTAGAAGATACTTCCAATATCAGTAACAATAATATGGTATGTTGGGCATGAGATGCACATGTATATTTAGTCCTCTCATTAAGCATTTATACTGAAACAGTGTTAAGAAAGTAGTAGACTAGCATGCAAGCAACCAGGATCCAGCCCGATGCATAATGTAGATTATATCAGCATTGTTTGACCTGATTGTACCATGACATCACATATCATTCTGATATGAATATAGCTAGACTAAAAAGGCAAAAATGCACGAGGGAAGTCTTTAAAATTCTGACAGTAATAGGAACATGAGCCAGCAACACATAACGATTATCAGAAGGTACAGATCCTGACACATCAAAACTCAAAGAAAGAGAACACTTAACGTTAAGTATATTTTAGCACAGTAACCAATCACTGCAGATAGGATCGCAAACATGACCCAAAAATCATCTTTGGGTGATTCCAGTGAACCAACTACAGCTACCTGCAATTAATATGCATTAGGGTTGTATCTGAAATAAGCCAGTGAAGCACCATCAAATCAGTTTGGCATAATGCATTTTTAGTCACTAACCAACCCAACCACTGCAGATACAAGGAATGAAACCCAGTCCATTGGAGTCAAACTTGGATTTTTCTTCTCTGGCTGTTAAAAGCAAGCAGGTAATTTAATAAGATATAAATTAACTCTGATTGAACAAAAATTAATAAAGTTTAAGATACTGCAGAAAGAAAATAATTTTAACGATTAACATTGCAGAATTTCATAGACTTTCAGAGGGAGAAACATAAGATAAAGCAGAGGTGTAACTGACAAGTACTATCTCCATATCAGCCATTGGAATGTTTTTGAAGTGCTTCACATAGATCCCACGTTCTGGTTTACTTCCTTTACTTGCTCCTCTGCACAGTCAACATTATAAGTAGTCTACTGATCGATCATCATAAAGCACACTGCAAACCTTCCATTACTATTTTGCTTTCTAAAAAGATTATCAATCTGTTGAAATATCCAAATCAGATAGCAGAAGTGAGTACCTGTAAACAACGATTATCCTATCGAAGGTAGGTTCTTGAATGGTAATCTTGCTAGCCAAATTGCGTAAACTGAAATGAAAATGTAAGCAAGCACATGGCACTCAGACTACGTACTCAGCCATATGTCGGACGGAAATTATATATCAAGAGTAAGAAGATTCAGAAATGATTAACTTCAGCAATAGTTATACATGATCAAGTGCTGTGTACCAAAATCTAATACTGTATAAAAGCTTTCCACAACTTCTTTTCGAAGCTTTTAGTACCAAATAATAACAGATAGTAGGAAGCAAAAACTAGGGGTGAGCACCGGTCGGTTTAGTTGGTCATGAAGGGTCACACTGAACCAAATGAATTTTTCGGTTTAGCTACATTTGAAACCGAAACTGAATTGGTTGCGCGTTCAAACCAAACCAGCGAGTTTGAAACGGTTTAACCCGTCAAATCAGAATCTTTAGAGTTTAGATAAATCACAAAATTACAGAAAGGAAAAGACAGGAGTGTTTAAGAAGCAGAAAGAATAGGCGCATGAATTATTTTTTACTATACTAATTTCAAAGATAAAATGAGAAATTTAGCAAAAAAAAAAGATAAAATGAGAAAGATAGAAAAAGGTACCTTAGTTTCATATTCTCAATACGAATTCTTTCAATGTAATCAGCCTGCTCAGAGTCGGTCAAAATCTCATCATCCTTCTTTGGATCTTTCTTATGTTTTGTACTTGACCTTTTCAATCTATCCAGCCTGTAAACATATAGAGAGCATACATATTAACGCCAATTAACGATAATTGTAACTACCTCAAAGGATCCTTTTCGTGAGAGATACTAGTTTATTCTACATTATAAAAACTAATATGCCCAGCCATCACTAAATAAGTGCATATGGAAGAAACAAACCTTGTTATCCTTAGAATCCATCCCCATATACGTGAAATGATCATGTCAACTTTCTCCATAAAAAAGTAATCAGTTGTCCGATCCATTCCAGTGCCACGTCGGAAGATTATGTACTATAGAAAAAACATACATGACTTACACTAATCTTTTAAATTTTCCATATTAATAATTAATACGTGTATATATATATATATATATACGTGTATATATATAGGTATATATATAAATCCATCACATAGGACCTGAATCTTTCTAAAATTGACCTTTAATCACACTACAATTATGATACTTTAAGTGTAAATGTCAACTAGAACAAGAAATTAAAAGACTTCCAGACACCTGCCATTGTATTTTATTTTTCATAAAATAAAATACAATGGCAGATTGAGAAGGTTTTACGGTGTACCTTGTCAGCAAAATCTGGAAGGTTTTCATGTGGATGTTCATCAAAGTACTTCTTTAAAAGCTTCTTATCCAGCTACATGAATTGCATAAAAGAAGTCAGGAGATAAATGAGAAGAATGAGTATCTCCAACCAATAAATTAGGTTGATGGGATTTATTTGAAACCTTTGACTCATCAACAGATATTGGAAGATTGAGAAGATACTGTCCAGAATGTGCGACTTCAATCTCTTCATCTGTGGCAATCTTGAAATTGCTCTTGTCCAATATCTAAACAAAGTCAATAGCATAACTACAAATCAAAGAACTGACTAGGTATGGCTGTAAAAACAAGAGGAACAAATAATACAATCATCGTGTTTCGAGAAATCAAGGCACAAGTACCTGAAATAAATAGGTGAGAAAGTTCTGTTCAAGAACATCAATCTCGTCCGGAGACAGGTGCTGCTGCTCCAATTTTTGAGCACCGTGGACAGGGTCAAAGAGGGAGTAAAGTTGCTGCAAGCACAATTGAGTTTGACCAAACGCATACCCAAACATAATAATGGTAACATTAAGCATAATAGACAAAGTTTGTAACAAGAGTGTAGAAAAGTAAGGGAGGATTATAACCATAAGATCCTCAAACTGTAGAAGATACCAAGCTCGAATAGTGTACTCAACCCTCTTGCAAAGTTTCAAGAACTCAGCCCTGTCAGCACTTTGTTCTGCCAACAAATAGCAATGCAAACAAGTTGTATTATTATTACCAAAATCAATTAACTAAAACAAATCAACAAAATAAAACCCAAATGTACCAATGAGATTAGCAAGAGTCATAAGGAGTTTGGGTTTCAGGATCGGAATTACAGATTCCCTTTCAATACGAATCACTTCTGTACCCTCTTTCTTCTTCATCATCATCTTCTTCTCCTCCTCCATTATTATGCCTCTATGTTTATTACTCTATTTCTGTATGTATACAACAGTCAGAAACAGTGAACCGGAGAAATAGACTTGTGGTCCTTGAACCAAAGTCAAGGAGCGTTACTTACACAGACAAACACCGATTCATTCTCCCCGGCACAATCCAGCTTGGTCAAATTGGTCATTTATCACTTTACTCATCGATCTTAACGGGATCTCGTTTGAATCACTTAAGTCATAATAAATATCTATTCTGAGTAGCGGTCGTTCTTTTGAGTTTACCAGAAATACTGGTTTCCAGTGAATTCTGTCAACCCATGTGCTCTGTATGAACTGTCCTTTTCACAAAATACAGATAACATCCGTTGAGGTTGTTAGGACTTCATCCGTTGAAGACTAAAGCAGCTATCCGTTGACATTCATTTTCACTTATGTAAAATTACAAGGCATAAACTATTTACAATTGACCTCTCTATTCTACATATCCATTGATAGTCAACATGACTTAGTTTAGCCTAAAGCTAATACTTCAACTACTAACACAGAATTATACAAGCATGTTACATAGAGTCTTTTCCGTTGATAAGCTACCCTTCAACGGATACTGTATACACATGCTATCCGTTGAAGGCTACATTTTAACTTATACAATTTTCATTAAGTTAGTTTAGTTATCATCAAGAATCAACATAATTCCTAGCATGACTATCTTCTTCTTTTCAGCTTACAAGACAATCTTTGGGAATTCCAAATCATCAAACTCTATAGGTTCTTCTTTAAGCTCTACTGGGGTTTCATAGAAGGTTTTGTCTGATTGATGTGAAGGCTTGATAATGTCATCAATAGTGAAAGTCTTCCCTCCAATTTTCTTCACTTCCTCTTGTTTTTCTGGAGAGACAGGCCTGTTGGATTTAAACTTTAGCCTCATACTAATAGGATTTTTCTTAGGCACTGTCTTTCCTTTATTTTTCTTCTGCTTTGGAGGAGAGGCCACTTCTTCTTCAGCCTCTTTTTCTTCTTCTTCCTCCATTTCTGTCTGGAACTCAGTGGAGGCTTTCTGATATTCTTTAAGAATCACCATGTTGATTACATCAAATTTTGCCTCATTTTTGAACAACCAATCAGGCGTGCTTCCTGAGGTGGAAGGGCCTTCACCACCTCCTTCACCACCATCTGAGTCCTCTTCTACTTCTTCAAAGTCTTCATCATATTCAAAGTCCTTACCAGCTCCTTGAGGCAAATGACTGGCAACATCTTTAGATATCATCATTAATTCAGTAGTATGTACCAAATTCAAAGTTCTTTCTGCCTCCACATTGCCCTGTGCAACCAAGACTTGATAGGCTGTTACAGGGTGAGTGAATGTCTCAGCATCCAGGTTGATTTGATCCAGTGCAGTTTGGTAGTCTAACTGGATCAATCTTTCCCTTTCAGCATCACTGACATCCATTAACTCACTTGCAATGGATGTAGTTGCTTCCACCCTTATATCTCCAGTACCTGCTTTTCTCTCATCTCTCTGTTCTTGCATCAGGGGCTCCCCCTGGCTCACACCCTCACCTTCACCTTCTAAGGTGGTACTCTCAGTGCTCACTCTTGCCAATCGGGAAGAAGTTGCTTTCTTCTCTATCACACCCTCTCCTTTTGCCTGGCTGCAAGCCAGCCTCTTACTCTCAGCAGCTTCACTCTCTTTCCTCAATCCTAGAAGTGTTTGAACAACTACTAACTCATCCACACTTGTTATTGAAATAGTTGAAGTTTGCAGTTCAAGTGTGGAAGGAGTATCCATTGAGGTAGTAGAAGTGAGTTTAAACGGATGGCTGCTGTGAGGCATATCCGTTGAAGGAGAAACACTTGTCAACGGATGAGATATATCCGTTGAAGAATAAAAAGGAATAGCTTTAAAATAGAAACTAAAGTAGAATCTGTGGAGATTGATTTTATTTTTGGTGCTACAGATACAACTATAGTTTCAGAAAGAATGGATTGGTGGTGCAACAAATCATCTAACAGATGATGACCACCAATTTCAGAGTGGGGCTCCTCCATGAATTTAAGAGATGGAGAATCTGGAATTGATGTGTTTATCATGTCCACATCCAGTGAGATAGTTGGTGAGCTTGGAGTTTCTGTTTCAATTGGGATGTTAAGAGAATGGGGGATGTGACTCCACATTTATTGGAGCCACATCAATCTGAATTTGAGAAGGCTCAAAAACACAACTAAAAGTCGTGGTCTGTGTAGTGTGTGTACCATGTGCATCCCTGCTGTTCTTAGCCTTCTTTCTTCTTTCATAGGCTTTGGATGAATCCGTTGGGCTTCTTGTGTCCCTACCCCTTTTGTGTTGTGTCCCTGGTTGGGGACTCTTTTCAATAATGACATCTTTTTTGGAGGATGCCACTAGGGATGTGCTAAGTACCTTTTTAACCACTGTTTCCTTTTAAGAGGAAATAGGGTGGCTTGGCTGGGACTCACTAGCCTCTCCTACCTTGTCCTTGGGGTTTTGTTGATTTTCACCCCTTCCCTCACCACTCACAACCTCCTTCACGAAGCATTCATAGATATCCATATACTCGTAGAAGGGTGATTATTTGACCGTGTGGCCGCCACCTGTGGACCAGTTTAGACTCTACTAACCCTTATATGCAGGGAGAGGCTGGCATATAATCAACAACCTCTATGCTTTCAGGGATTGGGCTTCCATAACAGGAATGATCTGTATCTGTAGATGGAATTGGATGAGCAACCTTCTCTTTCTCTGGAAAGGAATAGTGAAAAGCCATGTCACTTGGAACTGGTTGCTTACTTACTTTTAGTAAGACCCCTTTTTTGGTAAGAAAAATTAGATTATTATTAGATTATTAGATAGCCCTTGGGTGGTTTGGTGGTTTTTACAACATGCGCCTTTTGAGATGCACCTGAGGTAGGCTTCCTTGATTTGGATTTAAGAATGTTGGGTTTGGCCACTTGGGTAGGAGGCTGTTGGACAGTTCCAGCCTCCATTATGGCACTTGAAGGCAAAGAAATGGAGGCTACAAAAGTAGATATAGAAGAGGAAACTACATGTGTTACCTGTACTCCTTGTGCAACTTCAATTATTGGCAGATAGACCAAATTCACCTCACTGTTGAGGTTCATCCTAAGCAAGTCCTCAAGGACCCCTCTTATTTTGAACCCAACACTCCTTGGAGTTTGAAGGGAATTGGATACTTAAATTCTTCTCTACATGGTTAGCCAATAATATGAAGAATCTAGCAAAATAGATATTCTTATTTCTAGATTCGATCTCTATTGCCTAACTTAGCACCTAGCTCAATCAGTATTAGAGAACCTAGATTATAGTATCTATCATTCAAGAGCATATAACGTATATCTAACATGTATTTAGTTACAGCATCATAGTTGCTAATATTTCCAGAGAAAACTTTAATAACTGCATCAAAGAAATAGCTCCATTCTTTTATCATTCCCTTTCTTTGTATTTTGCCTAAGTTATTATTGGGTAAGGCATAATTTATAGTATTTAGCATGGTAACTATGTCACTATCCTTATGCTTTTCTAGATAGTTATTTTCAGGCAGATTCAAGAATGCAATAATGACATCTGAGTTAATTGAGTGTTCCTTACCTTGAAGAGAAAAGGTAATCGTAGTATTGGTGGCATCATATACGGCAGATGTCCAGATTTCTTCAATTACCTCAAAGTAAAGATGGGGAGCTTCAAACATGGCATACGAGAGTTTGATGTTTTGAAGAAACTTCATCATTCCATGGTATGGTTTGTTCTTCTCTTCGAAGTCCACCAACACTGTGAAATTGTTCTTCTCGTATGTGTAGCCAGTAAGAGACATCGTCTTGTTTGTGGGTGCCATTGCTGCAAAAGCTTGATTACAGAGAAAGGTTTTCGTGCTTTGGGAGAGAAGATAGTATTTTTGCCTTAGAGAATTTGGGTAGTGATAGAAAATGAATAATTGGAAGTAAAATTGAATTTATACTCCCCCCAAATAAATCACTAAGTAAATCAAAATAATTAAAAGAAATTATCTGATTTGTGCAAAAAGTGACCGTTTAAAAATGGTGAGATAAAAGGTAAAGCCACAAATTAACTGCAGTTATACACAATAGTTGTATGCATACAACAACGGATAGAACTGTGACTTTCAACGGCTGAGATTAGATCTATAATTTCAACGGATAGGATAATAACCTTTTGTAATTCAACGCATCTGTTGAAGAAACAAAAGACTGGTATCTGTTGAAATATAAAAACCCAGTGTCATAAATGACTTTCAACCGATAATGATATCCGTTGAAAGAGCAATTTTGACTTAGACAAAATTTTGCTTTTCCTGAGAATTTAAATTCTCAACAAAATCATTGTGACACTGGATGCATTATAGACTATCAAACATTTAAATTGATTAAAAGTAGTTAAGCATACCTAGCTCACTTACTAACCTTGAGAATGTTGATTCATCAAGTGGCTTGGTAAAAATGTCTGTAATCTGTTGTTCACTTGGAACAAAATATAGTTCTACAGTACCATTCATCACATGTTCCCTGATAAAATGATACTTTATGTCAATGTGCTTGGTCCTTGAGTGTTGCACTGGATTATCAGTTATGGCAATTGCATTAGTGTTGTCACAGAAAATTGGAATCTTATTAACTGTTAGACCATAGTCTAGTAGTTGATTTTTCATCTAAAGAATCTATGCACAACAACTTCCAGCTGCAATATATTCAGCCTCAGCGGTTGAAGTGGAGACGTGAACTTTGCTTTTTACTGAACCATGAGACAAGCTTATTGTTAGGAATTATGTTGTTTCTTGATGATAACCAAACTGACTTAGTAAAAATTGTACAAGTATACGTAGCCATCAACAGATAGTTTGCCATTGCAGTATCCGTAGATGGGTAGCTTATCTACGGATAAGATCAAATGTAACATGCTTGTGTATTTCTGATGTTGAAGTTGAAGTAGTTTTGATAGGTTAATTGAGTCATGTTGACTATCAATAGATATGTAGAATAGGGAGGCGAATTGTATATAGTCGATGCCTTGTAATTCTGCATACATGAAATTGACTGTCTGTGGATAGCTTGACTAGCCTTCTACGGATATGGACACTATACTGTCTACGGATAGCAGTACTGGTTGATCAAGAATCTACCAACGGATACAACTCAGATAGCTTCTACGGATACTCTTTGTACCTGTGAAAAGGACAACTATGTCAGAGCACATGGGTTGACAGACTACACAGAGCATGGAAGCCAGTATTTCTGGAAAGGTTACAAGAAGAAAGAAGCATTCTGTTTGCATGGTCCAAGGTAGCATTTCCTTAAAAGACAATCAGCCAAGAAGGGCAAGCTACAAACACAGATCACTGTTCGGGATGGAGAAATAAGGATTCTGAACACATGTACTTTTTGTATTATTAGCTGTTCAAGTATCTTTGTAAACTTGGGTTATATAACCAAGTTGTAGCATAACTCTAGAAATCGAGAAATCAGGTTTTAGCAATTTAGAGAGCAAAAAGCAGTATCCTTGTAAATTGCTGAAGCTAGAGTTGTGTATTTGCAGTTGTGTGTTTATTCGTAAACATCACAGAGATTTCTTTAATAAAAATCTCTCAGGTGGACAAAAACAATCCACCTGAATTTTTAATTCTTGTATCATCTTATTTGTGTTTCTGTTCTTGTTTTTTGCTTTTCATATTTTCACTATTAAGAACGAAAAGTTTTCAAAGATTGTATTGAACCCCCCCCCCCTTCTACAATCTTGGTTCAGTGTCTAGGAATAACAATTGGTATCAGAGCAAGCTTCTAACATACAAGAAGTTTAAAGATCAAAGACAACTGAATCATGAGTCAGAAGGATCATGGAGTTAAGATACCTACTTATTTCTGGGCTGAAGCAGTTAACACTGCATGTTTCACTCAAAATATTTCTTTGATCAACCAAGCAAAAGGAATGACTCCATATCAGCTGCTCAAAGGAAGGAAACCATCCTTGAATTTTCTACATGTCTTTGGATGCAAATGCTATGTAATGAGAAATCAAGGTGAAAATCTTGGAAAGTTTGAATCCAAGGAAGATGAAGCCACTTTTGTGGGATATGCAGTTGGAAAAGCCTACAGGGTTTTTAATCACAGAATCAACATTGTTATGGAATCTGTACATGTTGTTTTTGATGATGCCAGAATACAGGGTCTTACTGATGAGGGTTTTCATGAGACTCTCAGGTTTGACAATGAGGTGGAAGGTCTCGACTTTGGTGATGAAGATGATGATCATGAGGATGAATCAGTTCCTCCAAGAACGACTGTCTCTAATATGGACAACTCAAGTTCTAATGAGCCATCCATAGGAAGCCTGAATGAAGCCTAAAACTACCAAAACCCTTGAGGGGAGTGTGAAGGAGGTAGTGAGAGGTGAGGGAAGGGGTGAACATCAAAGAAATCCCAAGAACAAAGAGGGTGAGATAAGTGTGTCCCAGCCTAGCCACCCTGTATCTTCTCAAAATGATGCACTGGTTGAAAAGGAAAATATCACATCCCTAGTGGCATTCTCCAAAAATGATGTTACTATTGAAAAGAGTCCCCAACCAGGGACACAAAACAAGAGGGATAGGGACACAAGCAGCCCCACAGATACAACCATGGCCTATTCATGGAGAAAAAGGTCTAAACCATCTGGGGTTACACAAGGATCACACACAGTGTCAGTGACACCATCTCAAATTCAGTTTGATGTGGCTCCAGTAAATGTGGAGTCACATCCCTCTTCTCTAATCATTCAAACTGAAACAGAAGCACCAAGCTCACCCACTCTCTCTTTGGATGTGGATATGATTCACACATCACTTCCTGATTCTCCATTTTTAACCTTCTTGGAGAAGCCCCACTCTGAAATTGGTGATCATCATCTTATTGATGATTTGTTGGATCACCAATCTATCATTTCTCAGACTCTGGCTAAATCTGTGGCTTCAAATCTCAAATCAATCTCCACAGATTCCGCCTTAGTCTCCATTTCGAGAGCTACTTCTTTTCCTTCATCTACGGATATCTCTCATCCGTTGACAAGTGTTTGTCCGTCTACGGATATGCCTCAAATCAGCTATCCGTTGACATCCATTTCTACTGCCTCTACGGATACTCCTTCCACACTTGCACTTCAAACTTCAAGTATTTCTACTTCAAGTGTGGATGAGTTAGTAGTAGTTCAAACACTTCTAGGATTGAGGGAAGGGAGTGAAGCAACTGAGAGTGAGAGGCTGGTTTGCAACCAGGCAAAAGGAGAGGAAGAGCAAGAGAGACATACTATTTCTTCCAGTCTGGTAAAAGTGAGCAATGAGAGTTCCACCTTAGTAGGTGACGGTGATGGTGTGAGAGGTGTGAGCCAGGGGGAGCCCCTGATGCAAGAAAAGAGAGAAAATGAGAGAAAAGCATGTACATGAGAGATAAGGATAGAAGACTCAGCCATTGCAAGTGAGTCAATGGATGTCAGTGATGTAGACAGGGAAAGACTGTACCAACTTGAATATCAAAATGCGTTGGAACAAGTCAACCTGAATGTTGAGACATTTACTCATCCTGATCCAGCCTATCAAGTTTTGGCTGGACAGGGCAATGTGGAGGCAGAAAGGATGTTGAATTTAGTACACACAACTGAATCAATTTTTAGGGCAAAGGAAGCCATTCAAAATCTGCCTCCAGGAGCTGGTGAAGATTTCAGCTATGATGAAGACAGTGATGATTCTCAGAGTGGTGAAGGAGGAGATGAAAGCCCTTCTACTCTTCAAGAGATGCCTACTTGGTTGTTCTCCAACTCCTATAATCACAATGCCACCAAGTCAGTCATTCTCAGGAATCATCAAAGGGCACATGATGAAGCTAAAACATCAAATTCACAGCATGCCACCATAGTTCAGAACTTTGTGGCATCACTTCAGCTTCATCAAGCCCACATCCTGCAACAAATAGCCAGCACTGATGATATCAAGAACCATCTGGATGGGGTGAAGGATGCTTTGGCAAGACGAATTGATACTGTTGCTCCTTCCACATCTCAAAGATGCAAGCAACACAAGCTGGTTAGGATGTGGCTGCTCTTACTGGGAGAATGGATACGATGGAAAAGCAAATGGACACCTTCTTGGCTAACCAAAATCTACAGACTCAACTTCTACAACAGTTGCTGCAGTCAACTGCTGTCACTCAAATCCTTGATGATAATAAAAAGGGGGAGAATTCAAGTAAGGGGAGAGTGCAATAGTTGTTACAACTCAAGGTGTGCCATAAAGTCAGGGGGAGTCACCTCAGATCATAGCAAATCCAAGTGAGTTTCAACTCACAAAGGTGGTCTCTCCTCAATCTGAGGATGTCCAAATGTTTCTCAACTCTGAAAATCTAATCAAGGAATCCATCTTCCAGGCTTTGACTTCATCCACAAGCAGCCATCCTGTCCACACAACAATTCTGAAGATTCTCACTCCTGACACCATTGTTCTGCAAAGCAATTATGATGCTGAACATTCTAGTGTCAAGGAGTTTGAACCTCTTTTCTGTGGCAGGACTGGATCACCACCTAAACATCATGGCAAGAACAAGCTAGAGGTGGACTTTCCACTTCCTAAGCCCGATAAGAAAAAAGTGCTAGCAACTCTTATCATGGATCTCAAAAATTCCAAGGATGTAATGCCGAGACAAGGGCTGGCTGTTATCTACAGAAATGACAAAGAACTTCACATCACAAGCAGCCACCCCAGGTTCAATGAAGCAAAGGTAGAAGAGATTTCTAGGATAAGGAGAGAAGCCAATCCCCAGGGTTATGAATCTACACCTGAAAGACAGGCTAGATTAGCCCAAGAACTAGAGAGGGAATTGGAGGAAGAAAGTAGTGAGGCTGTGGTGGAAGAGGCCCCTACTAAGAAGAAATTGAAGAAAAGGAAGACAGTGCCTAAATCCAAGCCCCCTAGATGGAAGAAGAGATCAAATAGGCACGTCTCTCTTGTGAAGGAAGAAGAGAGAAGATATACACAGAGAAGAATTGTCTTTGAAGATTCTGTCCTAGCTTCAACACAATCTCAAGTCACTTTCCATGGGACTCTTGTAGAATTTAAAGAAGAACCTATTGAGTTTGAAGATCTAGTATTTCCTAAGTTCTTAATTGGGAAAAAAAGGATATTAAAGAAAAGGATACTAGTCAAGAAAGCTCAACAGGGACCAATCAAGCTCAATGTTGCACCAAAAATTGTCAAACAAGTTGAGAACAAGGCAGACTTTTTGTACATTGCAGAGATACAGGAGTACTCAACCATGGATCTATTCCTTGAGGAAGTTAGTGAAATCAGAGGCACATACAAGTTCAGAGACTTGCCTGAAAGACTAACTTTCGTCTACAAAGGAGGAAATGTGAGAGCATGGCCCCTGCAACAAGTGCTGAATGAAGGATACTCTACCCTGGTGAAAGTCTTTTCAGGCTTCAAAAACACAAGGGGATTCTCTGAGGTTGCCAAAGGTGCTGTGTTAAAGAAGATTTTGGAAATCAGGGACAACTGGAATTCTCCTGATAGTTTGCCAAGGAAGCTGAAGATCCCTTTTAATGGACAAAGAATTCATCTTCAACCTTACTGGATGATGGAATTCAAGGATGAAAAGGGCTGTAGAAGATTCTTTAGAATTGAAGATCAACTGTCTAAGGCCAGCAATAGGTATCTTAGATGGTTGCAAGGCAAGCTGGATCCAAAAATTGCTGAAGAAGATGCATTCTACAGAAAGCTTCAAGAACAAATCCAAGCAAACTATGCTAAGGAAGGGAGACAGAAGATTCAACCTCCAAGAGAGAAGAAAAGAAATTGATTCTTCTCAGACTGAAGGAGCACTCTCTATATAACTATCTCTACTCTTCTGATTTTCAATTCATGTAGCTTGACATAATTTTTACTGTTAATATCCATAT
Source organism: Heracleum sosnowskyi (assembly GCA_030848705.1). NCBI lineage: Eukaryota > Viridiplantae > Streptophyta > Magnoliopsida > Apiales > Apiaceae > Heracleum > Heracleum sosnowskyi. Next base: position 74,785,539 of record CM061242.1, read on the forward strand.
GTTGAAAGTGGTTTTGTTATCATCAAGACTCTTAATTTATGTCTGATTCTCAACCAGGCATAAATTGGGGGAGATTGTTAGGAATTATGTTGTTTCTTGATGAAAACCAAACTGACTTGGTAAAAATTGTACAAGTATACGTAGCCATCAACAGATAGTTTGCCATTGCAGTATCCGTAGATGGGTAGCTTATCTACGGATAAGATCAAATGTAACATGCTTGTGTATTTCTGATGTTGAAGTTGAAGTAGTTTTGATAGGTTAATTGAGTCATGTTGACTATCAATAGATATGTAGAATAGGGAGGCGAATTGTATATAGTCGATGCCTTGTAATTCTGCATACATGAAATTGACTGTCTGCGGATAGCTTGACTAGCCTTCTACGGATATGGACACTATACTGTCTACGGATAGCAGTACTGGTTGATCAAGAATCTACCAACGGATACAACTCAGATAGCTTCTACGGATACTCTCTGTACCTGTGAAAAGGACAACTATGTCAGAGCACATGGGTTGAAAGACTACACAGAGCATGGAAGCCAGTATTTCTGGAATGGTTACAAGAAGAAAGAAGCATTTTGTTTGAATGGTCCAAGGTAGCATTTCCTTAAAAGACAATCAGCCAAGAAGGGCAAGCTACAAACACAAATCACTATTCGGGATGGAGAAACAAGGATTCTGAACACATGTACTTTTTGTATTATTAGCTGTTCAAGTATCTTTGTAAACTTGGGTTATATAACCAAGTTGTAGCATAACTCTAGAAATCGAGAAATCAGGTTTTAGCAATTTAGAGAGCAAAAAGCAGTATCCTTGTAAATTGCTGAAGCTAGAGTTGTGTATTTGCAGCTGTGTGTTTATTCGTAAACATCACAGAGATTTCTTTAATAAAAATCTCTCAGGTGGACAAAAACAATCCACCTGAATTTTTAATTCTTGTATCATCTTATTTGTGTTTCTGTTCTTGTTTTTTGCTTTTCATATTTTCACTATTAAGAATGAAAAGTTTTCAAAGATTGTATTCAACCCCCCCCCCCCCTTCTACAATCTTGGTTCAGTGTCTGGGAATAACAATTGGTATCAGAGCAAGGTTCTAACATACAAGAAGTTTTAAGATCAAAGGCAGCTGAATCATGAGTCAAAAGGATCATGGAGTTAAGATACCAGTTATTGATAGAGAAAATTACTTTCACTAGAAAGTAAAAATGCGCCTACATCTTATGTCAATGGATGAAGCTTATGTAGAGTGCATAGAACATGGCCCTCATGTACCGATGAAGCCAAACACCTTAATAGCTCAGGAACCAACAGGAGCTCCAAGCACAATCCCAAAGCTGCGTTCAGAATGGACTCCTGAGGACATCGTCGCCGTTCATAAAGAAAATAAGGCCATGAACATTTTGTTTAATGGTCTTGATTCTGATATGTTCGACAATGTCATCAACTGCTCTACATTCAAAGAAATTTGGAACACTGTCCAAACCATATGTGAAGGGACTGAGCAGGTGAGAGAAAACAAGATGCAACTTCTCATACAACAGTATGAACACTTTCACTTCAAAAGTGGAGAATCTTTGAATGACACTTTCAGTAGATTTCAAAAATTGCTAAATGGACTGAAGTTGTATGGAAGAGTGTATCAAGTCAAAGACTCAAATCTCAAATTTCTCAGAGCCTTGCCAAAAGAGTGGAATCCCATGACTGTCTCCTTGAAGAACACTCAAGAATAAAAGGACTACACTCTTGAGAGGCTGTATGGAACCCTAAAGACATATGAACTAGAAATAGAGCAGGACGAAGAAATTGAGAAGGTCCAAAAGAAAATTGAATTTGTTGCTCTAGTTGCAAGTGTTGAAAAGGCTGAGGACATGAAAGAAGAAGCTGCTGCAGCTACACCAAGCCAAAGTGCTTGTGAAGGTAGAGCTGAATCAAGAAAGTGCAAAGAGAAGATGATTGAAGAGAGTGAGCCCATCAATCAAGAGGAGATGGATGAGCTTGATGATCACTTAGCTTTTCTGTCAAAAAAGTTCTCAAAGCTCAAGTTCAAAAGAAACCCTAATGTGTCCAGACCATTCATGAAGGATCTTGTTGAGAGGTCCTGTTAGATCAGGATTCAATGATCGTCAGGATCTAGACTCAACTGATCAGGATTGCTGACGTCATCAGTAATGCATAGTCATCAGGATTGCATGATCGTCAGGATCAGGATGAATATCAGGACTGGGATCAGGATTGATCATCAGGACTGGAAGCTGATCAGGATTCCTACTTCGAGTTATATTTGGAGTCTAGTTAAATAAGGAAGATTATTCTGTCGGTTCCTGGTCTGTAGGAATGCAGCTATCAATTTAGGATATGTTTCAATCTTTGTTATTGATTAGGACTTATCATGTAATTGATAGAGAAGCTGTGTAGTATATAAACACAGTTTAGGTTTCGATTTATGTGGTGAACATATCAATCGCATACACGAGTATCTTTGTAACCTAGCAGCTCTCAAGAACATCAGAATTTCTTGAGAGAGTTTGTAACAGTTTTATATCAGATTTAATAAAGCTGTTATTATTCTTTCATATTTGTGATTCATATCTTATTAAGTCGAGAATCTTATACAATTGTATTCAACCCCCTTCTATAATTGTTTATTACTGGGCAACAATTGGTATCAAAGCAAACTGATTTAAATTTAATCAGATACTATCTAAGATGTCGACAACCAAGTATGAAAGTATGAAAATTCCCATTCTGAAGAAATCAGAATATCCAACATGGAAGGTAAAGATGCTGATGTACCTGGAGGCTATGGATCCTGATTATTTGGACAGGATTCGTGATGGACCATATATTCCTACAAGGATCATAGAACGAACAGAAACGGTACCTGAACACTATGTGGTCAAGGCAAAGAGTGAATGGACTCCAGAAGAAAAAACTCATGTGCTGAGGGAGCCAAAGATAAAGAACATCCTTCACAGTAGTCTTGATGCTGTCATGTCCAACAGAGTGATTGCATGCAAGTCTGCAAAAGAAATATGGGATACTCTGGAAACTCAGTGCCAGGGATCTGCATCTGTCAAGAAAAACAGAAGGGCTCTTTTGATTCAAGAATATGAACAATTCGATGCTAAACCTGATGAGAGCCTAACTGATTTATATGATAGATTCCTGACACTCATGAACAGTTTATCTTTAGTTGACAAGGAATATGAAACTGAAGATTCTAACACCAAGTTTCTAAGAGCTTTACCTGAAGAATGGGATACACAGACCTCGATCATTAGACATCAGTATGATCTCAACACTGTGTCTCTTGATGAAGTCTATGAAATGCTAAGAACTCATGATCTTGAAGTTCAACAGAGAAAAAATAAGAAAAGCAGCAAGGTGAAGACCATTGCCTTGAATGTAGAGGCTAAATCAAAAGGAAAATCAATGAAGGTCTCTAGAAGGAAATCAAGAATAGATGAGTCAGATCCTGATGACTCTTCATCAGATACTAATGGCAATCCTGATGCCAATACTGATGATGACTCTTCTGACTCAGACATGGAAGAGATGGTTGCTATGATTGTCAGAAGCTTCAAAAAGATGAAGTTCAGGAAGGCTAGAAGACAAGGCAACTTCCAGAAAAAGACCTTCAATGCAGACAAAGACAAGCATATCAAAAAGGAAAGCAAGGGTAGCAAATTTGACAAGTCAAAGGTTAGATGCTACAAGTGTAATGGTATGGGTCACTTTGCTTCTGAGTGCAAGAAGAGAAAGGCACTCATCACATCAAGCAAGGATTGGATGGACTCTTCCTCAGAATCTGATACTGAGGTGGTCAACTATGCTCTAATGGCCAATACTGATGATACTGCTATTCCTGATGATAATGTACTAAATACTGTCTTTGATTTTGATACTGATAATGCTTCTGAGTTAAGACGTTTTCTAAAATCATTGCATATTAGCTTTAGAAGTCAAACTGCTGAGAATTCTAGAATCTTATCTGAGATGTCTGAACTTAGGAAAAGGAATGAGCATCTAGAAGCTGAATTTTCTCATATGCAAAAAGTACAGATAGAATGTGATAATGCTAAACACATGTATTTAGAGATGAAACTCAAATGTACTACACTAGAAAAGGATTTAGAATATGCTAATGAGAAAATCAGGACCTGGACAGATTTTGGTAGAAAATTTCATGAGATTAATACCTCTAAGAATATGAAAGAATGTCTAGGATATAAGTCAGATGAAGATAAGAAATTTAAGGAGAAAATTGTTGTTGATGAGACAGTTAGTCCAAAAACCTATAGACATGTTATAGACAAAACCAAATCTAAGATTATTCCTGTTGATTTTGTTTTTGGTAAAGATTCCAATTCAATTTTTGAAAAAGGATCTACTTCTGCTCAAAGTATAAATCTTGTAAAGTCTAAACCTGTTTTGAATAAAGTCACTAAGAATGTAGGTTTCCTGTCTCAGAAACAACTCAAGGATAATATCTGTGAGGTTACAGATAAGAAAAAGGAAGCTTCTGTTAAGAGAAACAGGAATGGTAAAATTGGGATCAATAAAGAGAATGGTTATAAGTATATCCCAAATGCACCTAGGAAATGTTATTTTACCTGTGGTAACTCTAATCATCTTGCCATTGATTGTAAAAAGAGTTTAAAGAAAAGTACTGAAATTCCTATTTCTGATGTCAGGAGTAGATCAGTATTTTATAAACCACAGAAGTCCTGTTTTCATTGTGGTAGTATATGGCATTCTATTTATACTTGTGTAGAATATCATGATTTGTACTATAACTTTTATGATCCATTGCCTAAGTTTGATAAAAATAGTGCAAATTCTGGTAGCTTTAAGAATGTCAAGTTGAAGCATGCTTTTGTTAATACTGATACTGACGAAGCAAATCCTGATGGAGTAAATCCTGTCAGGACTGCTAAAGTCAAAAAGTCTTCTGCTGCTAAAATTAATAAATTGAATGGAAAAGGAACCCAACATGTATGGGTTCCTAAATGTTCTAACTAGTGTGTTTCTATTCTGATTGCAGGGAAAAAGGAAAAATGTGTTAGTCATGGATAGTGGATGCTCTGTGCACATGACTGGAAACAAGGTCCTGTTATCAGAATATGAGGAAAAAGCTGGCCCAACTGTGTCTTATGGAGATGGAAACATTGGACAAACTTTGGGATATGGCAATATAATAATGGAAATGTCATCATTGAAAAAGTAGCTCTAGTGAAGGGACTAAAACACAATCTATTGAGTATTAGTCAAATCACTAACATAGGTTATCATGTCAACTTCTATTCCACACATTGTGAAGTAGTCAGCAAAGAAACATGAAAGATAGCACTGACTGGCTACAGGCATGGTAACATATATGAAGCCAACATTCTCTCAAATACTGATGACTCCCCTACATGTCTCATCAGTAAAGCATCAGTAGATGAAAGTTGGAATTGGCACAAGAAGCTTTCTCATCTCAACTTCAGCAATATCAATGAGTTGGTTAAGAAAGATTTAGTGAGAGGATTACCTAAAGCTTTGTATACTCCTGATGGACTCTGTGATGCTTGTCAAAAGGCTAAACAAAGAAGGATATCATTCCAGAGTAAATCAGAATCCTCTATTGAAGAACCATATCACATGCTGCATCTTGATCTATTTGGACCAGTCAACATTATGACCATCAGTAAGAAAAGGTACACTCTTGTAATTGTTGATGAATATTCTAGATTCACCTGGGTGTATTTTCTGCACAGAAAAGATGAAACTCCTGAAATACTGTTGGATCATGTGAGAATGATTGAGACAACCACAAAGTACAAAGTCAAGATTCTGAGAAGTGATAATGGTACTGAGTTCAAGAATTCAAAAATGGAAGAATTCTACAAATACAAAGGTATAATTCAACAATTCTCTGCTCCAGGCACACCTCAGCAAAATGGAGTAGTTGAAAGGAAAAATAGAACTCTTATTGAAGCTGGCAGAACTATGTTGGAAGAAGCTAAGTTGCCAACATATTTCTGGGCAAAAGCAGTCAACACAGCATGATATACACAAAATCTCACATTGATAAACAGACATGGTGTTACTCCTTATCAATCTCTCAAGGAGAAGAAACCAAGTTTGAAGCATCTGCATGTGTTTGGCTGTAAATGTTTTGTTCTCAGAACTCATCCTGAACAGCTAGGGAAATTTGAAACAAAGGCCGATGAGGGAATTTTCATAGGTTATCCTGCATCAAGAGCCTTTAGAGTTTTTAATTTGAGAACAAGGACTGTCATGGAATCAATACATGTATCTTTTGATGATAAGAAGATAATAGGCCTGAATGAAGATTCACATGATAGATTGGTTTTTGAAAATGAAGCTACCAAGGAACCTGAAGAAAATGAATCAGATCCTGTCAATTCATCAGATACTGATGGGTCACCAAATCCCGATGACACATCAATTACTAATGGTGCTACTGATGATGCTACTGACAGTTCACATGTTGAGGGGGAGCAACAGTAGACTGTTACTGATACTGAAACTACTCAATCATCAGGATAAAATTCTTCAGATACTGATTCAAGTGATAATCCTGATAATTCATCAGGAGGAAATAGCAATATTTCAGGGGGAGCTTTTAATGAAACAAATTCTTCTATTCGAGATAACACCAATCCAGGGGGAGAATCTACATCAAGGAATGACTTACCACCAGCAAGGAAATGGATTGCAAGTCATACTCCTGATTTGATAATTGGGGATCCTGATGCAGGTGTTCAAACAAGAAGTGTAACTCAAAATGAATGTTTATATAATAACTTTCTGTCAAAGGAGGAGCCAAAGAAAGTTGAAGATGCACTTAAAGATGCTGATTGGGTTACTGCAATGCAAGAAGAATTGAATGAATTTGAAAGGAATGAAGTCTGGAAACTGGTACCAAGACCAAAGAACAGGTCTATTGTTGGTACTAAATGGATTTTCAAAAATAAGACTGATTCAGATGGTGTAATTATCAGAAACAAAGCAAGACTAGTTGCAAAGGGGTATTCTCAACAAGAAGGAATTGACTATGATGAAACTTTTGCTCCTGTTGCAAGACTAGAGGCCATTAGGATCTTTCTGGCATATGTAGCTCATAAGAAATTCAAAGTTTTTCAGATGGATGTGAAAAGTGCTTTCTTAAATGGTGAACTGGAGGAAGAAGTTTATGTTGAACAACCTCCTGGTTTCATTGATCCAAAGTATCCAAATCATGTTTATAGATTGGATAAGGCACTTTATGGACTAAAGCAAGCTCCAAAAGCATGGTATGAAACCTTATCTCAATTCTTACTGGAAAGTGGATTCAAAAGAGGTACTATTGATAAAACTCTATTCTATTTGAATCATGGTAAGGATTTGCTTTTAGTTCAGATTTATGTGGATGATATCATTTTTGGGTCAACAAACAATAAGCTGTGTGAAAAGTTTTCTAAGCTTATGCAGTCAAGATATCAAATGAGCATGATAGGAGAAATGAGTTATTTTCTTGGTCTTCAAGTTAAACAGACTGATGATGCCATTTTTATCAATCAGTCAAAATACACAAAGAATTTGTTGAACATGTTTAACATGGAAGATTGTGCTACTGCAAGTACTCCCATAGCTACAGCTACCAAACTTGATCCTGATCAAGGTACTGAGGTAGATGTAACTCATTACAGAGGAATGATTGGCTCTTTATTGTATCTCACTGCAAGTAGACCAGATATCATGTTTGCAACCTGTCTGTGTGCAAGATTTCAAGCAAAACCTAGGGAACCTCATCCGATTGCAGTTAAAAGAATTTTCAGATATCTCAAAGGCACTCCTTCTCTTGGTCTTTGGTATGCAAGGGAATCAGATTTTGGTTTTTGTGGTTATTCAGATGCTGATTTTGCAGGATGCAAGATAGACAGGAAAAGTACTTCAGGAAGTTGTCAGTTTTTGGGTGGTAGACTAGTTTCTTGGTTTAGTAAAAAGAAAAAGTCTATCTCTACTTCAACTGCAGAAACTGAGTACATTGCTGCAGGAAGTTGTTGTGCTCAGATAATATGGATGAGAAATCAGTTGTTAGATTATGGCCTGACATACTCAAAAATCCCTATTTATTGTGATAACCAAAGTGCTATTGCAATGACAGGAAATCCAGTTCAACATTCTCTTACTAAACACATCAGTATTAAATATCATTTTATAAGAGAACAGGTTTTGGAAGGAACAATTGAACTTAACTTTGTTCCTACTGATCAACAACTAGCTGATATATTCACCAAGCCATTGCCTGAAGCTACTTTCAATAAGTTGGTGAATGAACTTGGAATGATGAACTTTGAGAATTTCTGAGAAAAGCTACAGAGAAGAAATCCTGATGACTGTCAAATCCTGATGGTCATTCAGAAAGGTAAGTCAGTTTGATCAAATCCTGATAGGACTCTATCCTAACAGGAAGTCAACTGGTCAATCCTGATGTACAGGTCAGTATTTCATTGCTTAATTTGTGCCTGTTTTTTCGTCAGTATCTGATGAGAAACGTTTGAGTTGGACAACTGTATGCACGAGTGTGTCACACTGATAGATATATACAAATAGATACACATAAAAAGCGGTGCAGTTATGTCTAATTACGCACGTAATTTGTCCAATAATCATTTTTGCACAAATCATAATTTGCCACCTGTCATTGAGAGTAATATTTTGTTTTAACAAAATACATTTGATTTGCTAAATTTCTAATTACTCTCTCTTCATCAGTTTTTCATTTTCTTTCTCTCTCTGTGCTTAAGATCCCTATTTTCTAAATCTCAATTCTCAAGCTTTTTATATTATTTTAATGGCGTCTTCATCATTCATTAACAAACAGACTGTGGTTAGTGGTGTTACTTTTGCCACTAATAATTTTGTAGCTATTCTGAATCATCGGGATTTGCCTTCTGAGTTTCACATTATCCAAGATTTTCTAGCTTCAAGCCCATTGAAGTTTTCTTTAACAGAACCTGCAAGTGTTTCTTTTAAGTCAATCATGCAGGTTTGGAACTCGGTTACTTTTGACAAAGGGCATTCTGACTCAATCCTGATGAGTTTTGAATATGACGGGGTTACTCACTATGTGACTCCTGCAATTGTGGAGGAAGCATTACATTTGCCTGTTCTTGGTGATGCTGTTCCTAATAATGTTTCAGACTCAACTCTTTTTGAGTTTGTTACAAAATTAGGTTACAATGGGGAAGTAAAGAGGTATGGAAATCTCTTTAGGACAAAGCTGAAGAAGGAATGGAATTTCTTCTTTGATACGATCAGTCGCTGTTTCCTGAACAAGACATCAAATTTTGATGCTCTTCCATCAGGATCTCTCAAAATTGGGTATTCTCTTATCCATTCTACAGTGTTTGATTATGGGTCTTTTATCTTAAAAGCCTTAAGTGATAGGAAATCAGATAAGTTAGGTTCTGTCTGTTTTCTTAGATTTTTACAGTTGATATTTAATCACTTATGTCCTAATGTTGTTTTTGAGGATGATGTAGTTCTACCTATCTGTAGAATTACTGAGAATAATATTAAGTCCTTAGTCAACAGTGATAAGGCAAATGGTTTTATTGGCAATGCTTTTATTCCTGATGAGGTTAGGTTTTTCTTACATTAGAAAATGCCTACTTGTTATGGATTACTTTCTAATGCTATGGGGCAAGGTCCATCACACCTTGTTCTTGACCCAAGCATGCCACCTAAACAGTCTAAACAGTTCACAACCACCTCTATTGTCTCTCAAAAGACTTTAGTTGTAAAATCAAAGAAATCAGCTAGAACTGATGTGTCTGGAAGGTAATCAGGTTCAAAGGATTTTTCCTCTACACCACTCACTAAAAAGAAGGAACAAGGGGGTGTACAAGGGGTCCTGGTTCAGAAGAAAATTGAGAAGGTGAATGAGACTGTTTCTGTGAAGAGAAAATTGGTATTAAGGGATGAATCTGATTCTGAAGATGACATGCCACTTTCCTCTCATTTCAAGATAATCAAGGAAGTTGCTGATTGATAAGTGGGTTTTATATCTACTTGGAACGCTTCGAATCGGCTTAAATTGACTGTCTTGGCCTCAAGTATGTGGTGTTATGATCCGTTTGGAGTGTTTTGTGCAGGTGTGCTAAATTGGAGCAAGGTGCTTGTTTTTATTGCTAAATGTGGTGGTGTTGATGTTAAGGAAGAAGGAAGCTAGAGATTTTGGAGCTTAATTAGATGGACATTCGGATTTATTGGACTAGGTGGGCTGGCTACACTGTTTGGGCCATATCTTGAGTTCTAGAAGTCCGATTTTGACGGTCTTACAGTCCACGCGAAGAGAATGAAATTTTCTGTCAGGACAAGTGGGCGCCCGCGCCACTAGTGGGGCGGCCGCGCCACTAGTGGGGCGGCCGCGCCACTTTGGCAGGAGAAATGTGGGGCGCCCGCGCCACTAGTGGGGCGGCCGCGCCACCCCCTCTGGCCCAATTTCTGTTTTGCTCTGATTTTGATATTAGGGCATTGACTGGTCAAACCTGAGGCATCTATCAATACTTGTGGACGTTTTAGGAGGCTACTACCCTAATTCTATTTTTATTATGAAGTATCTATCGAGGAGAACAAGGGAGAGGCTAATTGGAGAAGATCTATATTCATTCAATCTTTGTATTCTTCTTAATTAGGCGATACTTGGATTCTTCTTTTCAGTTTAAAACCTTTGTTACTATTGATACTATTTGATTTTCAATTATCAATTCAAGACTTAGTTTTTATATCATGTTTTCATTAGAACCCGCGATGATGAACGGTTCATTCATGAACTAATCGTTATCGTGGGATTCTAACGGAGTTTCTTATGGAGTTTAGTAGTTAATTGTTTTTATATATTCTGTGTGTGATGGCTAATTGATTTCCTATCATGGTTGTGCTTATTCGTTGTGGATGCGTAGCTAACATTCATGATTGTTTGTTAATCTCTATTGATTGCGAAAGTGGATATAGGGATTTAGAACTTGCCATGCTAGCATAAGTTCATGTATAATTGTCATGCATGATTCGTGGATGATTTTAACCATTTCATCTACCTTATGTAATCTGAATAGATAACTTGCTCATTAAACCACTATGTTTTCAATCTCTATAGACATATAGGGACTAAGCATATTTGGTGTCCATTTAACTTCTATCTTTATTGCGGATGTTTAAGTGGTATGGTATACGTATACTGAAAGGTAGCGTATACTAGTTTCGTGTTATCTGATTAGTTGTCACAACCGTCACATGCATTAATTAAGAACAAGAGACTCTAGATGAAATATTTAATGATGTTAGGATCCCATGCTTTATTCATATAAGTAATTTTCCAGTAATTCTCTTTAGTTAATATAATCTTGTTAAGTGCTAGTTAATTAGTTAAACAAAACCAAATTTGATACTTATCTTAGCAGTGAGTAATAACCATACATTGGTGCATAAGTGCATAGCTATAACAACATAACCAGTCTCTGTGGGAACGAACTTAACTTTATCATATACTACTTCTGACCACGTGCGCTTGCGTGTTGTTGTGTGAACAAGTTTTTGGCGCCGCTGCCGGGGACTCAGTGTTGTTTTATTTTTAGTTTATGTGCTTGTCATCAGTGGTCGTTAGAGTTCACTGACTCGGATTGATTTTCTAACCTATCTTGTTTAGTTCGGTGTGTTTCAGGTACTTGAGTGTTTGAAAATGGCAGGCGAGGAGTTGCCATGGTGGGCATATTCGAGGACATCCATGCCTCAGCAATGTGAGCAATGTTTGGGCGTTCATGAGACCTCACCATATTGTTACTACGAAGGAGTTGATCCATATGTCACTTATGAGGAACAACCATATTCTCAATACCATCCTCAACAGTACCAGCAAGATGTTTCAAAAATGTCATATTTCTTTGGTAGTGAAGAGTTTCAACATCAACAACATACTCCTACTTTTTAGTCAGATGAGGTTGTTGATATGGAGGAGATTAGGATGCTTGTAAAGAGTAATGAGGAGTCTATCAAATCTTTGGAGACACTAGTTGCTCAAGTTTTGAGTGCCTTGGAACAAGAGAAACAACAGTTCATACTAGAGGTAATTCCAGAAAATAACGGTGACTTGGAGCAAGGTACTGCATGCATAATTGAGGAAGACAAATTCCAAGGTGAGGTGAGCGTTCACAAGCCATGTGAGGAATTTGATCATGCTAGTATGGTGGATGATTTGGAAAGGGCACTATATGGGACAGACACTAATGAGCTACACAAATTTCAAGAATTGGTATGTGCGTACCAAGAGGCTGATGACCATGGGAAAGATGCAGGTCTTCTACTTGTCTCAGAGTATAAAGATGGAGGTAGCGCATTAGAGCCATTGGAGGAAGTTCTCTTTGAGGAACCAAAGGCTTCAACAACTTACATTTACCCTCCTCCATTATATTCGAGCGAAGCCCGCGAATGTGTGTTGTTCTACAAATTGACAAATTTTGGGTCAACCGATGAAGGCATTGGAATAGGATATAGTTGTTATACGAATAGGCCAAGCGAGGAGAAGGGGCAGAAAGTGTGCCGCCGTGATGACGATGAAGTCTCACGAAGAGATGACCAGGCCAACTATTATCATCCTTAATGGAGACTTGGACGTAGTCAAGCTAATTGACTCTAAACAAGCGCTTCGTGGGAGGCAACCCACGTGTTTCGGTATTTTTAGGTATGTTTCCTACTATCCCTTGTATTTACTTCCATTCAATGGGGACATTGAATATTTTAAGTTTGGGGGTGATGTGTGGGTTGGTAGTGTTAGTGTGTGTCTCATGTAGGATTCATATTGCATATGTAGTTGTAGTTCATTCGTAGTTTTGCATATTTATGTCATTTTAGGGCATTCTGTTGCATAGTTTTTATCTATCATGTGAGTTCATTTAGTTGCATTTGCATAGAATATTCATGATCCCGTAGGACTTGACTATTTCCGTTGGTGAGTCGATGTTGATTGGAGTGTAGTTGTGATGAATAGAGGGTTGATTAAGTTCCTAAGTATTGACTTGCATGCCAGAAACAAATCTATTCCATAAGTCTCATTGGTTGCTTTTGAATTTGATCAGACCATGCTTGTTTAGATGTTAGAGTTTAACCACTTGTTTATATTTAGAATATTGGCTAGATTCTTGAAAATGAAGGTGCACTTAAGTATAAGTTTGGGGGAAACCAGGAATTTCATGCTAGTTGTTAATAAAGGCTAGGTGTCAAATGGCTAGTAGCCGCTCATTGGTAAAAAATGAGTAGTCTAGGGTGGGATGAGAAAAAGCAATGGCACTCATTCCGAAATTTGAAAAAAAAAGTAAAAAAAAAAGAAAAAAAAGTTGAAAAAGAAAAGGAAAAAAAAAGAGTTGTGTTTGTTTTGTGTTTATGCAGAATTGATCAGGGTGAGCTCTTTAATACTCGAGTAAGTAAGTTCTTTGGGGACTTTGTGCCTAGTGACCTAAGACTTTTCCGGTTTGGGATCCACTGACCTAAAGCTCGTTAAATGGGTATTATTGTAAAATCCTTTCGAGGTCTCATCCATTGCACGATCAAATAAGCATATGTGTTGTGTATAGTGGTTTGTGTAATAAAGCATGAATTTCTGTCTAACTCGAGTGGTTTATGGAGGTGTGTCCTAAAGGTTCTTGTGTCTAGCGTTCATTCTGTTTATAAACTTGTGGTTGTTTTGGCTAAGGATAGGTATGGTCTTGATTAAGTTTGGGAGTATGTTGGTGAGCATTGCACACACGCACGTTCCTGTGTTTGTATGGTTGATCAAGGGGAGTTTGGTCGAACTCTGTTTGGAAGATTGCATTCTGTGAGATTTTGGCTTATTTATTGGTTATGGTTAGGTTGAGGGGATTGCTTGCATTATCATATTAGTTGCATTCATGCATTGCATTAGTTTCATATAGAGTTGTGTTTATGCTTGAGGACAAGCATCGGTTTAAGTTTGGGGGTGTGATAAGTGGATTTTATATCTACTTGGAACGCTTCGAATCGGCTTAAATTGACTGTCTTGGCCTCAAGTATGTGGTGTTATGATCCGTTTAGAGTGTTTTGTGCAGGTGTGCTAAATTGGAGCAAGGTGCTTGTTTTTATTGCTAAATGTGGTGGTGTTGATGTTAAGGAAGAAGGAAGCTAGAGATTTTGGAGCTTAATTAGATGGACATTCGGATTTATTGGACTAGGTGGGCTGGCTACACTGTTTGGGCCATATCTTGAGTTCTAGAAGTCCGATTTTGATGGTCTTACAGTCCACGCGAAGAGAATGAAATTTTCTGTCAGGACAAGTGGGCGGCCGCGCCACTAGTGGGGCGGCCGCGCCACTTTGGCAGGAGAAATGTGGGGCGCCCGCGCCACTAGTGGGGCGGCCGCGCCACCCCCTCTGGCCCAATTTCTGTTTTGCTCTGATTTTGATATTAGGGCATTGACTGGTCAAACCTGAGGCATCTATCAATACTTGTGGACGTTTTAGGAGGCTACTACCCTAATTCTATTTTTATTATGAAGTATCTATCGAGGAGAACAAGGGAGAGGCTAATTGGAGAAGATCTATATTCATTCAATCTTTGTATTCTTCTTAATTAGGCGATACTTGGATTCTTCTTTTCAGTTTAAAACCTTTGTTACTATTGATACTATTTGATTTTCAATTATCAATTCAAGACTTAGTTTTTATATCATGTTTTCATTAGAACCCGCGATGATGAACGGCTCATTCATGAACTAATCGTTATCGTGGGATTCTAACGGAGTTTCTTATGGAGTTTAGTAGTTAATTGTTTTTATATATTCTGTGTGTGATGGCTAATTGATTTCCTATCATGGTTGTGCTTATTCGTTGTGGATGCGTAGCTAACATTCATGATTGTTTGTTAATCTCTATTGATTGCGAAAGTGGATATAGGGATTTAGAACTTGCCATGCTAGCATAAGTTCATGTATAATTGTCATGCATGATTCGTGGATGATTTTAACCATTTCATCTACCTTATGTAATCTGAATAGATAACTTGCTCATTAAACCACTATGTTTTCAATCTCTATAGACATATAGGGACTAAGCATATTTGGTGTCCATTTAACTTCTATCTTTATTGTGGATGTTTAAGTGGTATGGTATACGTATACTGAAAGGTAGCGTATACTAGTTTCATGTTATCTGATTAGTTGTCACAACCGTCACATGCATTAATTAAGAACAAGAGACTCTAGATGAAATATTTAATGATGTTAGGATCCCATGCTTTATTCATATAAGTAATTTTCCAGTAATTCTCTTTAGTTAATATAATCTTGTTAAGTGCTAGTTAATTAGTTAAACAAAACCAAATTTGATACTTATCTTAGCAGTGAGTAATAACCATACATTGGTGCATAAGTGCATAGCTATAACAACATAACCAGTCTCTGTGGGAACGAACTTAACTTTATCATATACTACTTGTGACCACGTGCGCTTGCGTGTTGTTGTGTGAACACTGATACTGCTACTGAAGCTGTGGCACCTTCATCAAAGCCACATAAGGAAAGGACATTATCGAAAAGCAGGTATCATATTCCTTTGAAGGTGCAAATGAAGGATACTGATATTCAGACATCAGATCCTGATGAGTCATCTACTCCTGATGCTTTAGCAAATCCTGATGTTGGTATTCCTGATGCACAAACAAAAGTTGTCTCTATTTCAGACTCTCCAGCCAAATCCTCTCCCTCTACAAGACATGTTGATATTTCATGGGAGAAGTATGGTGCTGCTGCTTCCAATCTTGGGTTTCTACATCCATTGGAGAAGAAAAGGAAAGCAGCAGAGATAGTTTTCAAGAGACAAAAGAAGCTGAAAGGATCAAGCCCACAAGAACCTGAATCTCAAAGTGATTCAGCAGCTCAAACTGAAGATCCTGCCACACAAGAACCACTCAATCAAAGTTTGGGTGAAGGCTTAGCTATTGGAATGGTCACACAAGAACCATTTTATCAAAGGGAGAATGAAGACATCAACATTCCAGCCACACAAGAACCATCTTCTCAAAGTGAAGATGCAGGCAAAGCTACAGCTTCTGGTGAAAGATTGGTCAAGGACACTGTCAATGAGGGAAGCACACAAGAACCTCCAACTCAAAGTGTTGAAGCAGCTTCAGAACCTCATGCTACACAAGAACCATTGGTAACAAATACTGATGCAAGCTTATCAAATCCTGACGGTGTTCATCTTGATAATAGTGGTGCTCCTGATGCTGAGCCAATTCTTATACAGCCACTAAGATCACGACCAATGAACCATCCTATCACAGATTCACAGGATAAACTGAAAGGTATTGCTATTTTTGATCCTGATGTTACTCGTGATACTGATGGTGATGATTCTGATGATAGTGATGATGTTGATAATGAAGAGAAGGATCAGCTTGCCAGAGTTATTAAATCTAGTCTTGGAACTAACTTTGGTTCATCAAGCACATTCATGGCTGGCAAGGCTAATACTGGAAAGGACTTAAGACAAGACTTTTCTGTTCCTTCTGAGATTGATCCTGCTGAGCAGCTGAGAATGCATCAATGGGAAAATGAATGGTATAGATCTGATGAATCTGTAAGCTATCCCTATGCATTGGATCATGCTTATAATGCTGCTAAGTTGATTCAAAATGAAGATTTGAAGAATCATTTGAAGGCTACTACTCTGTTATCCAAAAGCCTGAAACATGAAATAGATTATGTCAAAGATTCTACTGACAAAGTGAGGACTGATATTTCTCAAAGCTTTAAAAAGGTGCCTACTGCTCTTCAACTCAGGGTAGTGGAATCCCAAGTTAAGTCAATCATTACTGAACAGTCTTCAATCAACAACAAGATTGATTCTCTTGATACAAAGGTAACTGACATTCAAACCTCTCTTGCCTTAATTTTGAATATATTGTCAAATACTGATGTCAAAAAGGGGGAGAAGGTAAGTCAGACAAAATGTACACCTGATCTAGTATTGAGAAATAATGATGATGATGATACTGGAAATGATGGTGGTGACAAGATTCTATGTAACACCCCCAGATCCGGGGTCAGAGATCTGGGTTGTCACTATCCCTTATTCCATACCAACACTTAATACTTGAATCAAAACATAATAAATCATCACACATGGTGACCCCACCATCAATATACTCACGCCAGTTATGTCTCAGAAACGAACTTACAAAAACAGTAGTCATACGGTCCATAAATTAAAGTTATTACAACCCAAATGTAAAATACTAGCAACCTACTGCCAATTTGATTTCTACGTGAAACCAGAAAGGCAGCGCAAATGTTTGTTCTTGTTCATTAAAATACATAAGTGATACTTATAAATAAACCGGAGCCACAAGAGTTACACTCCGAACCAACTCAGGACTTCTACCTGATCAACTGTAACAACCATGTTACGGGCGGCATGTATAGCTCTGACGCGCTTCCGAGCGGTACGACGAATCCTGGCCATCTGCCCTAGCCGTTGTGTTGTGATATATATGTATAGAGAGAAAAGCAAGAGTGAGCACTCAGCCCAACAATAATACAATACAACATAAGCATATAAGTGAGCTTATATCATAAAGAAAAACCTTTAAAACTTCATTCGTATACAGAATGATATATATTTATTTCTCTTTTCGTCAAAACATACCATACAGTACGACTATTGTATGAGGAACATCATTACTCTTTACTGTCACATTATCAGTAACTCAGCGCCTAGGCTTTTGTTTCAATGTACAGTTCAACTCCAATCGGAGGGAAGAAAGGGAATGTACTGGAACACCCGATACACGGTGATCAGCCGTTGTATCGTAACTTTTCTTTTCTACTAGTAGAAGGACGACTTCCTGTTCGGTTATCACCCTGACCGCATACGGGCCACTGTGCTAAGAGATCACTACCTCGGTGCCCATTTCGTCACCGGGCAAGCCTTAGCACGCAAGGGATCACTACCTCGGCGCCTATTTCGTCACCGGGCAAGCCTTGATAATTTTTGCACTACCCCGTCACCTATTTCATTGCCGTGTAGGCCCTTCCAATTCCCATAATTAAAAATATCAATGAAACGGAAATCGGAATTAAATTCCATTTTCCCCAAGTACAATTACTTGTCAAAACTTTGTAACCGTTCAGAATACCTTACTCCTAGAGTAATTGAAAAGAGTAAGTCAAAGTGTGGGTTGACATTAGTCAACAAAACTACCGATGATTACCACGTATTTTGAAAGCATGACCAGGGAGTTTATTGAAATTTCAGAGTTTAGCGAGTTTAAAACACTTTACTTGAATGGGGGAGCCATCCCCAGCTATAGTTATTCTAGAGGAACAGTGGAGGTAAAACTCTGTCCTCGACTTCTTGAACTAGATTCCCAATTTCCGATGAGTAGAAAACACTATTCGCATTTAATTATTTTAAGATAATATTTGGGAATCTCTGCTTTAAATACCTTTTCTGAAGATCAGAAAGTTTTGTGTACATAGTAGAACCTTAAATAATATAATAAGGTTCTATGATTTTTAAATCACATTTGGAATATTTAATAAATATCCAAATAATAAATATTGAATTATTATTCAATATAAAACCACTTAAGTGAATATTCAAAATAATATTCATTTAATAAAAATATTCAAATAATAAGAATTGAATTATTATTCAATATAAAATCACTTAAGTGAATATTCAAAATAATATTCAAAATAATATTCACTTAATAAAAATATTCAAATAATAAGAATTGAATTATTATTCAATATAAAATCACTTAAGTGAATATTCAAAATAATATTCACTTAATCAAATAATATTCAAATAATATTGATTACAATATTATTTAAATATCTCACCTTAAATATCCAATAATATAGACCTTGGAATATTTAATAACCTTTAAAATATAACTGTCCCTGGAACCTTCCAGCTTCTGACAGTGTGATCAAAACAAAATAATAATTTAAATCCCTGTCTTATTATTTTAAAATCATCGTACATCTGCTCTATACTTAGAGCCTTTAAACCTTGGTTTATATCTAGTATTTACCTAGCATATAAACCTTATATCTTACACAGCTTTTTATTAAAAGCGAAAACATTTTATAAGTCATTTCACAGCATTAAAGCAGCATATTTATCATAATCACAATATATATCACAACAGCATCATTCATATGATGTAGGGTTTGAAAACTTGCATTGGTGTCTTGGTGGTGTGGTAGTGGGGGCTTGAGAGTGTGCGCGTCGATCTATAACAAGATATACAATTACAGTCAGTCCCCTAGAACCAATTAATGTGCCAAAACTGAAGCACTCAAGTTCTATTAATAAAAATCAAACGTCTCGCTCTCGGTCCTCTATAACCTCATGACGTTCCGTAATTCTTAAGTCACAAGTTTGGGGTGAAAATCTATTCACAAATCCCAAGTACTTTTCCTTTACCATTTCCTTGTTTTAAACCCTCCCCTTAAGGGTATTTCACTCGCGCAACCTTCGTTCGCGTATTTTTATAAAATCATCAACTTCTCTTTTTAACTCGAACCCTTCTAGGTTTCCTTTCCTAATTATTCATGCTATTCTCCACTGTAATATCTCGGCCAAATTTCATTTTTAAAGGGTTTGATCACTATCTCAAAGTTCATACAATGAACTACTTAGTTACGCGAAACAACTTTTACCAAAACAGACGTTTCTCCTAAACCGTAAATCAAAATGATACGATTCTTTCGCTAAAACAAACTAGGAAACAGGGACTACATGTTCATGGTCAGAAACCTTATGTTTATGCCCTTTAGAGTGTTCGTGATCTCTGTCCAAACTACCTAAGAAAATTTCGACATGGTAACGGCGCTTAAACGTGATTCCCGTGTTTTTAAACACTCAATACAACCACCAATCCATAATCAACCAACCACCAATCAAACCTTAAGCTAATACTACTATTTTATATCCAAACATGATCATATCCTAGTTCATAAGCTTATACACAAATTATCCATCAAACATGCTTAAAATCATGCATACATGCTTCATTACTACATAGTTCTTATACAACCACTTATGACTATTAGATCAAGCATAACCTCAAAAGGGAAAGAAGTTTTATACCTTCCTTGGAGCTTAACAAAGACTATATATGGATGATATATCCTTCCTTGCTCCTTAACTATGCTAATCAAACCTAAAAACATCAAAACAAAACACGATCTTATGAGTTTACTATTCACATCACTATTCATCATCAACTTTGAATCCATTTTTGACCAAGCTATGATCCATGGACGAGGATAAGATTAGAGATCTACCTTGGATATAGGATGAGGGTGATTTAGAGTCCAAGATCAAGATTTATGGTTGAGTGGAAGTTGGAGAAATGTTTTTAAGGAATGGAGATGAAGAAATAGCCGAAAGTTTGATGTTCAAGGATGCATCTCTTTTGCTTTTGTTTTTCTTTGATTTTCTTTTCCTTTTGCTTTGTCTAATTAAACTTAACACTTTGTAATTGATTTGTGTGGCTAATAACTTGTTTTGTCATCAATGACAAGGCCCTTTTTGAACTTGTGGTGGTGGTGAAAGTGGTGACAAGGTGGTGATTCATCACCTTGTCATCACTTTGTCATGCTAATGTCATTCCCTTGCATCATGCTTATGTCATCATTTGTATCCTCATTCCTCTTATATATTGCACTTGATGATCTCATATAATACTCCTCCTTTGGTTAGGGTTTAATCCACAATTTTTTACGCTTTTGTTTCGCGATAGTTTCAAGGGGTTTTAAAAACGTTTCTCTGTACCAAAGCTAGGGTACTTCCTTTATATTTCCATTTCCCTTGTCTAATATATGATCCTAGGTTTCTCACCTTGGTTTAAGATATGATCATGGATTTCACATTCCACATACTTTCTTAAAACGATCAAATCAATACATCCGTGATTGTCTAGTGAATAGTGATTTAAAACTCGGATGGGAATCTTCTGATTCTGAGTACGTTTACATTCTTTTATTCTTCCCATACATCAATAATATAACTTCGAAACATTCATTCCAGGTCATCCACATAGGGTGGTCTGAAAAACTTTTCCTCAGAAATTTTACTATTCATCAGTGGAATTTACTATTCATCAAGGTTTTAAATATTACAAAATTTTGGGATTTTACAGTCTCCCCTACTTAAAAGGATTATGTCCCGGAATCAGATCAAAATAGATGAGGGTACTTTTCTAGCATTGCGCTCTCTAGTTCCAAAGTGGATTCTTCAACATTATGATTTTTCCACAAAACTCTTACCAGCTTTATAACTTTATTCCTTAGCACTTGATCCTTGCGGTCAATGATTTCTACCGGTTGCTCTATATAGGACAGGTCTGGTTGTATATCTACTTTATCGTATTCTACCACGTGTCTGGCATCCGGATTATACTTCCTTAACATGGACACATGGAACACGTTGTGAACTTGCTGCAGGTTTGGGGGAAAGGCTAGCTCGTAAGCTACTTCCCCGATACGTCTCAAGATCTCGAACGGTCCAATATATCTGGGGCTCAATTTCCCTTTCTTTCCGAATCTCATCAATCCTTTCCACGGAGATACTTTTAACAACACAAGATCTCCCATTTCATATTCCTTGTCCTTTCGGGCCAAGTCTGCATATTTCTTTTGTCTATCTTGGGCTGCTACCAGCCGTCCTCTGATAAGGTCTATTGCATCCTTAGTCTGTTGGACCATTTCGGGTCCGAGCATTTTTCGCTCTCCAACTTCATCCCAGTACAAGGGGGATCGACATCTTCTTCCATACAAGGCCTCATACGGGGGCATCCCGATACTTGCATGAAAACTGTTGTTGTAGGAGAACTCAATCAGGGGTAGGTGATCATCCCAATTTCCTTTGAAATCTATGGCACAAACTCTCAACATATCCTCTAATGTTTGGATAGTCCTCTCGCTTTGCCCATCCGTCTGGGGATGGTAAGCAGTACTCATGTTTAGCTTGGTTCCTACACATTCTTGAAAGCTTCTCCAAAATCTGGAGTTAAATCTAGGGTCTCGGTCTGACACAATGGCGACTGGAACTCCATGTCGCGCCACAATTTCCTTCATATAAATATCCACTAACCTATCGACAGTGTACCTTTCATTGATCGGAAGAAAGTGGGCTGACTTCGTCAACCGGTCTACGATTACCCATATGGCGTCGTGATTAGCTTTGGTTCGGGGCAATCCTACTACAAAGTCCATAGCTATCTGTTCCCATTTCCATTCTGGAATCTCTAGGGTCATAAAAGTCCACCGGGTCTCTGGTGTTCTGCCTTTACTCTTTGGCAGGTCAATCATTTGCTTACCCACTCTGTTACGTCCTTTTTTCATGTTAGGCCACCAATAATATTCCTTCAGATCCCTATACATCTTGGTACTTCCTGGGTGAATTGAATATCTCGAGCTATGACTCTCATGTAGAATCTCATCTTTTAATTCCTGGTCGTTAGGAATCCAAATCCGGTAAGTATACCTCATAACTCCCTTATCATCTCTTTCAGCCCTTAATTCCTCTCCTGTCATTAGCTCTTTCCCTTCACTCATCATGCGTTCTTGACTTAATTTGATCTTTTGCAGCAATTCTGATTGTAGTGCGATTTCAAATAATTTCTCTGTGCCATCTCCGGTTATTTTAACCTCAATCTCCATCTTTTCAAACTCTTGGATTAACTTCTCTGAGGAGGTTATCATTTTGAGTCTCTCTTTCCTGCTAAGGGCATCGGCCACCACATTGGCCTTCCCTGGGTGATAAAGAATCTCGCAATCATAATCCTTGATTAATTCTAACCATCTCCTCTGTCTCATGTTGAGCTCTTTCTGAGTGAAAATGTACTTAAGGCTCTTATGGTCTGTGTAGATCTCACACTTTTCTCCATATAAGTAATGCCTCCAAATTTTTAAGGCGAAAACTATTGCTGCTAACTCCAAATCATGGGCAGGATATCTACTCTCATATTCTTTTAACTGCCTAGAAGCATATGCAATCACCCTTTCGTGTTGCATAAGCACGCATCCTAACCCCTTGTGTGATGCGTCACTGTAGATCACAAAATTCCCCTTTCCGTCTAGCAGTGCCAGTACAGGGGCAGTAACTAGTCTCCTTTTCAATTCCTGAAAACTCTTCTCGCATTTCTCAGTCCACTCAAACTTCTCAGTCTTTCGGGTCAGTCGGGTCAATGGGGCTGCTATTTTAGCAAAATCTTTCACGAATCTCCGGTAATACCCGGCTAAGCCTACAAAACTTCTCACCTCAGTCGGGGTGGTCGGTCTGTCCCAATTTGAAACGGCTTCTATCTTAGCGGGGTCAACTAGCACTCCATCACTGCTGACTACATGGCCCAGAAACTGCACTTCTCTCAGCCAAAATTCACACTTGGAAAACTTAGCATATAGTCTTTCCTTTCTCAAAGTCTCTAACACTATTCTCAAGTGTTCCGCGTGTTCCTCATCTGTCTTGGAGTAGACTAAAATATCATCAATAAAAACTATGACGCACTTGTCCAAGTATTGTTTAAAGACTCTATTCATTAGGTCCATGAAAGCTGCTGGGGCATTTGTCAGCCCAAACGACATTACTAAGAACTCATAGTGCCCATACCTCATGCGAAATGCAGTATTGGGTATATCTTCAGGTTTTATCTTTAACTGGTGATACCCCGTCCTCAGGTCAATCTTGGAGAAGTAAACCGCATCTTTCAATTGGTCAAACAAATCATCAATCCTTGGTAAAGGATATCGGTTCTTAATGGTCAACTTGTTTAGTTCTCGATAGTCAATACACAATCTCAAACTACCATCCTTCTTTTTCACAAACAGCACTGGTGCACCCCATGGTGACACGCTGGGTCTTATCATTCCTTTATCTAGCAATTCCTGCAATTGGATAGCTAACTCTTTCATTTCTACCGGAGCTAACCTGTACGGGGCCTTTGAAACTGGCAACGTCCCTGGAGCTAATTCGATAGCGAATTCTATCTCCCTATCAGGGGGTAATCCCAGAAGGTCTTCCGGAAATATGTCTTCAAATTCATTAACTATAGGAATATTTGGTAACTTAGGAACCTCTCGATTTGTATCTATCACATTGGCTAAATAAGCCTCACACCCATGCCGCAATAACCTCTTGGTTTGGGCCAGGGTTAAAAACTTACGGGTTTGTCGTTGTCCCTTGAACACGACCTCCCGCCCTTCGGATGTTTTAATCTAAATTTTCTTTCTTTCACAATCAATCTGAGCACCATTGCTCGACAACCAATCCATTCCCAAATAACATCAAATTCCCCTAATTTAAATGGAATCAAGTCCACGTGAAACTGTTGACCTTCTATTTCTAGACTACAGTCTATAAATATTTCATCAACTGGAATTACTTCCCGATTTGCTATTTCTACCTCTAATACTTCTTTTAATGGTTACGCCCTAAGTCTTAACTGACTCGCGAAATCCCTCGAAATAAAAGACTTGGTAGCTCCCGAATCAAATAAAACATTTGCATTGACGGTGTTTAATAAAAGGGTACCTGCTATCATATTTGTGTCCTTCACGGCATCTTTCACAGTCATGTTAAAAGTTCTAGCAGTCGGGGGTCTGTTAGAGGCGGCTCCACTGATTCTCGAGCCGACGGGGTTTGCCACAGGGCAGTCTCTTTTCATGTGTCCTAATTTTCCACATTGAAAACACTTCTGGTCGTTTCGAGGGCAAGCGCTGGAGTAATGCCATGTTTTGTTGCACTTGTAGCAGGTTATCGACTTTAGGGTACATTCTCCCAGGTGTTTTCTTCCACAAGTCTTGCAGTCAGGTAGTGGGGGTCGGGGTTGGTTAAAATGGGACACTCCAGTCTGTCTGCCGCCCTGGCTCAGACTCTTATTCTCAGTTTTCCTGAATCCTGAGTTTCTTAAAGGTTGGGATCTGGTCCCTCCAAATGTCCTTGCTGGAAAGCTCTTATTCACTGAGCTTCCTCCTTGACTACCAAACTTTCTCTTTTTCTCTTCTCTTCCTTTCTGACTTTGCTCACTACCTGCTTCCACTATGGTTGCCTTTTGCACTAGCGATGCATAGTCCGTTACTTCCAACACCGCTACTCTATTCTGAATCCATTACTTTAGCCCTTGCTGAAACCTTCTTGACCTCTTTAGGTCGGTATTGACAAACTCTGGCACAAACCTAGACAATTCAGTAAACTTGGCTTCATATTCCACCACAGTCATGTTATCCTGTTTCAGTTCCAAAAACTTCCTCTCCATTTGTGCTTCCAAAAACACAGGGAAATACTTTTCCAAAAATAAGGTAGTAAACGTTGCCCAGGTAATAACATCATCTGTTTCTAGGTTTCTCTTTGATTTCCACCAGTAGTTAGCCTCTCCTTTCAGGAGGTAAGTAGCAAAGACGGTCTTTTGGGCTTCCTCAACACCTAAGATTTCAAAAGATTTTTCCATTTCCTTTAACCAAGCTCTTGCCTCAACAGGGTCAGCAGATCCCTGAAATTCTGGGGGTCTTAGGGACTTAAAAGCCTTAAAAGCACTATGCCCCGCAGTATTGGGGCCTGGTGGTGGTGGCGGTGGGTGCTGGTGCAAATTCTGTCGGAGTAGGTGCATGAATTGGTCCATCGGGTTTTCACCGGGGACCTCCACATTCTGAGTACTCTCATACTCTTCCTCTTCGTAGTCTTGATCATCAAACTCATTATAATCGTCATCCTCTCCGCTTCCTTCATACTCACCTTCCTCATGGTTTTGTTCCTCCACCTCGTAGAAGTCTGGGTTTTCTCCCGCATTACGATAGTCTTGCCTTTCATCCCCCTGGTTAACACTGCCCTGAGCCGCAGAATTGGCAAGGCATTCTCGTGTTCCCATACGCCGGGGTGGCATTTTCCTGATATTTTTAAACAAAACTTTTATTATTAAAACCATTTGTTCTTTCCAAAATATGTGGTTGGATCAATCAAGTTCCTCGATGAAAGTCTTGGAAATCATCATTTTTCAAACAAAACTCTTGATATAATTTTTTTTTTTTTTGCACAGTTTATACGTCAAACTAATAACTTGTAAAACAATTGAAATAGTAGGGGATATCAAATTTTAAAACTAAAAGCTTCGTAGAAACTGAAATGCACGAATATATACATTAGTGAAATAAAGTCACGAGATGTTGAGTCGAAGTTCCAACAAAAGCGAACACATCGCTGAAATACATCATCCCTACAATAGTCAAAAGCTAAGTACTACCAGTCAACATCTGCTACGTCAGTCTGATCAGCCTATCTCTAACTCAGAAAGGATACTACTATACATCGGAACCATCCCACAAAAACTGGCACTACTAACGGCCATCTGAGTTTAGAGAACTAGGCTATCTATCACCTATCAAGTCTCCCCCTCCGAGCGGGTCAGGTTCCTGACACGCGCCATAACATCTGCCCAAATCCTCTCTGTGGCCAGTCGGGGTACCAGTCCCTTAGCAATAACAGACATGCCTCTCATGCGGACCATAGCTCACCACTCGATGAGGGAAATCTCAAGTCTCATCTCCATAGGAGTCATACATCTCATCCCGCCCTGATAGGAACGACGGGTCTCTCTCTCTGCTGCCAACTGTCCCCTCAGCTCATCAGCTCTAGCCTCTGCCGCTGCCAAGTCAGTGGTCAGCCGGCCAATCATCCAATTATGGATCACAGTAGGTACTCCAGTAGGTGAGGGAGGAGGTGTGTCTGGATCAGTCATGGCCTGGTCCTCCTCATATCCCTCAGGGGCAAGATCATAGTCATCGTCTGATGGTAACGGGCTCAATGGGGGCACATGAGGGGTAAGGACTCTCATAATAGGCAGATGGTACATCCTGATGCCTCCTCGTCTAGCACTGTCCTCAGAAGTCTCATCATCATCCATAGCAACTACATCAGGTACAATCTGATCTCCCTCAGTGGAATCATCATCATCAGTCGAATATCCATCAATAGAGGGAACAGGAGAAGTAGGAAAGTCAAACACAGTCGTGGGGTCCTCTTCCGGATCCTCGTCCGGGTCCTCAGTATCCTCCTTGGGATCCTCCATGGGGTCGTCCACGGGGTCGTCATCAGCCGCCAGCAGAGCCTCGTCATGCTGGGTCTCATAATCATCAGCCTCCTCGGCCGCAAACACCTATACAAGCGAAAACTAGGTTACTATACTATGTAATAAAAGTTCCCTTGCGGGTTTTTAACAGTCAGTGCTACATCCGGTAGCCCAACCACGAACTCGATGGGAGTTCTTCTTATTATTATAGTTGCATTTATTATTCCTAACGCCCTATCGTTTCTGAGATTAATAACTATAGGCTCTGATGCCATTTCTGTAACACCCCCAGATCCGGGGTCAGAGATCTGGGTTGTCACTATCCCTTATTCCATACCAACACTTACTACTTGAATCAAAACATAATAAATCATCACACATGGTGACCCCACCATTAATATACTCACGTCAGTTATGTCTCAGAAACGAACTTACAAAAACAGTAGTCATACGGTCCATAAATTAAAGTTATTACAACCCAAAAGTAAAATACTATAGCAACCTACTGCCAATTTGATTTCTACGTGAAACCAGAAAGGCAGCGCAAATGTTTTTTCTTGTTCATTAAAATACATAAGTGATACTTATAAATAAACCGGAGCCACAAGAGTTACACTCCGAACCAACTCAGGACTTCTACCTGATCAACTGTAACAACCATGTTACGGGTGGCCTGTATAGCTCTGACGCGCTTCCGAGCGGTACGACGAATCCTGGCCATCTACCCTAGCTGTTGTGTTGTGATATATATGTATAGAAAGAAAAGCAAGAGTGAGCACTCAACCCAACAATAATACAATACAGCATAAGCATATAAGTGAGCTTATATCATAAAGGAAAACCTTTAAAACTTCATTCGTATACAGAATGATATATATTTATTTCTCTTTTCGTCAAAACATACCATATAGTACGACTACTGTATGAGGAACATCATTACTCTTTACAGTCACATTATCAGTAACTCAGCGCCTAGGCTTTTGTTACAATGTGCAGTTCAACTCCAATCGGAGGGAAGAAAGGGAATGTACTGGAACACCCGATACACGGTGATCAGTCGTTGTATCGTAACTTTTCTTTTCTACTAGTAGAAGGACGACTTCCTGTTCGGTTATCACCCTGACCGCATACGGGCCACTGTGCTAAGAGATCACTACCTCGGTGCCTATTTCGTCACCGGGCAAGCCTTAGCACGCAAGGGATCACTACCTTGGCGCCTATTTCGTCACCGGGCAAGCCTTGATAATTTTGGCACTACCCCGGCACCTATTTCATTGCCGTGTAGGCCCTTCCAATTCCCATAATGAAAAATATCAATGAAACGGAAATCGGAATTAAATTCCATTTTCCCCAAGTACAATTACTTGTCAAAACTTTGTAACCGTTCATAATACCTTACTCCTAGAGTAATTGAAAGGAGTAAGTCAAAGTGTGGGTTGACATTAGTCAACGAAACTACCGATGATTACCACGTATTTTGAAAGCATGACCAGGGAGTTTATTGAAATTTCAGAGTTTAACGAGTTCAAAACACTTTACTTGAATGGGGGAGCCATCCCCAGCTATAGTTATTCTAGAGGAACAGTGGAGGTAAAACTCTGTCCTCGACTTCTTGAACTAGATTCCCAATTTCCGATGAGTAGAAAACACTATTCGCATTTAATTATTTAAAGATAATATTTGGGAATCTCTGCTTTAAATACCTTTTCTGAAGATCAGAAAGTTTTGTGTACATAGTAGAACCTTAAATAATATAATAAGGTTCTATAATTTTTAAATCACATTTGGAATATTTAATAAATATCCAAATAATAAATATTGAATTATTATTCAATATAAAACCACTTAAGTGAATATTCAAAATAATATTCACTTAATAAAAATATTCAAATAATAAGAATTGAATTATTATTCAATATAAAATCACTTAAGTGAATATTCAAAATAATATTCACTTAATCAAATAATATTGATTACAATATTATTTAAATATCTCACATTAAATATCCAATAATATAGACCTTGGAATATTTAATAACCTTTAAAATATAACCGTCCCTGGAACCTTCCAGCTTCTGACAGTGTGATCAAAACAAAATAATAATTTAACTCCCTGTCTTATTATTTTAAAATCATCGTACATCTGCTCTATACTTAGAGCCTTTAAACCTTGGTTTATATCTAGTATTTACCTAGCATATAAACCTTATATCTTACACAACTTTTTATTAAAAGCGAAAACATTTTATAAGTCATTTCACAGCATTAAAGCAGCATATTTATCATAATCACAATATATATCACAACAGCATCATTCATATGATGTAGGGTTTGAAAACTTGCCTTGGTGTCTTGGTGGTGTGGTAGTGGGGGCTTGAGAGTGTGCGCGTCGATCTATAACAAGATATACAATTACAGTCAGTCCCCTAGAACCAATTAATGTGCCAAAACTGAAGCACTCAAGTTCTATTAATAAAAATCAAACGTCTCGCTCTTGGTCCTCTATAACCTCATGACGTTCCGTAATTCTTAAGTCACAAGTTTGGGGTGAAAATCTATTCACAAATCCCAAGTACTTTTCCTTTACCATTTCCTTGTTTTAAACCCTCCCCTTAAGGGTATTTCACTCGCGCAACCTTCGTTCACGTATTTTTATAAAATCACCAACTTCTCTTTTTAACTCGAACCCTTCTAGGTTTCCTTTCCTAATTATTCATGATATTCTCCACTTTAATATCTCGGCCAAATTTCATTTTTAAAGGGTTTGATCACTATCTCAAAGTTCATACAATGAACTACTTAGTTACGCGAAACCGCTTTTACTAAAACGGACGTTTCTCCTAAACCGTAAATCAAAACAATACGATTCTTTCGCTAAACCAAACTAGGAAACATGGCCTACATGTTCATGGTCAGAAACCTTATGTTTATGCCCTTTAGAGTGTTCGTGATTTCTGTCCAAACTACCTAAGAAAATTTCGACATGGTAACGGCGCTTAAACGCGATTCCCGTGTTTTTAAACACTCAATACAACCACCAATCCATAATAAACCAACCACCAATCAAACCTTAAGATAATACTACTATTTTCTGTCTAAAAATGATCATATCCTAGTTCATAAGTTTATACACAAATCATCCATCAAACATGCTTAAAATCATGCATATATGCTTCATTACTACATAGTTCTTATACAACCACTTATAACTATTAGATCAAGCATAACCTCAAAAGGGAAAGAAGTTTTATACCTTCCTTGGAGCTTCAAAAAGACTATATATGGATGATATATCCTTCCTTGCTCCTTAACTATGCTAATCAAACCTAAAAACATCAAAACAAAACAAGATCTTATGAGTTTACTATTCACATCACTATTCATCATCAACTTTGAATCCATTTTTGACCAAGCTATGATCCATGGATGAGGCTAAGATTAGAGATCTACCTTGGATATAGGATGAGGGTGATTTAGAGTCCAAGATCAAGATTTATGGTTGAGTGGAAGTGGGAGAAATGTTTTTAAGGAATGGAGATGAAGAAATAGCCGAAAGTTTGATGTTCAAGGATGCATCTCTTTTGCTTTTGTTTTTCTTTGTTTTTCTTTTCCTTTTTCTTTGTCTAATTAAACTTAACACTTTGTAATTGATTTGTGTGGCTAATAACTTGTTTTGTCATCAATGACAAGGCCCTTTTTGAACTTGTGGTGGTGGTGAAAGTGGTGCCAAGGTGGTGATTCGTCACCTTGTCATCACTTTGTCATGCTTATGTCATTCCCTTGCATCATGCTTATGTCATCATTTGTATCCTCATTCCTCTTATATATTGCACTTGATGATCTCATATAATACTCCTCCTTTGGTTAGGGTTTAATCCACAATTTGTTACGCTTTTGTTTCGCGATAGTTTCAAGGGGTTTTAAAAATGTTTCTCTGTACCAAAGCTAGGGTACTTCCTTTATCTTTCCATTTACCTTGTCTAATATATGATCCTAGGTTTCTCACCTTGGTTTAAGATATGATCATGGATTTCACATTCCACATACTTTCTGAAAACGATCAAATCAATACATCCGTGATTGTCTAGTGAATAGTGATTTAAAACTCGGATGGGAATCTTCTGATTCTGAGTACGTTTACATTCTTTTATTCTTCCCATACATCAATAATATAACTTCGAAACATTCATTCCAGGTCATCCACATAGGGTGGTCTGAAAAACTTTTCCTCAGAAATTTTACTATTCATCAGTGGAATTTACTATTCATCAAGGTTTTAAATATTACAAAATTTTGGGATATTACATTCTACAAGGAGAAACCTCTGATGCTGCTGTTATGAGGACAATTCAAACTTCTCAAAGTCAAACAACGCAGTGAACTCATTTTTCTGATTCTGGAGTAAGGACAATGAGGACATTAGTGCAATCTCAGATCCTGACGGAAGAACAAATCCTGACAGGTGATCAAATCCTGATGCCTGGTCATGAACAGACTCTTGCTACCATTCCTGAAGGTGATGAAGATGTGCTTATTGATAATCCTGAAGATGCATCAAATCTATTCCAGAAGTTTACTACAAAAGATGGTAGAATTGTTACTCTCTATCACACTGATAAAAGAGTTCAACAATTATTTGCAAGGAAAGCACTCTCTACAGCAAGTGAAGAATATCCTGATCTCTCACATGAAGAATTCTTAAGACAACAGAGAGAAATGATGGAAAGCTTTAATAACCCTGCTTCTGCTAGAGGAAAAGGAGGCAGAGGTAGGAGATGTGCAAGAAGAAGTAGAAGAAGTTCTTCAACTCAAACAGTGCCTAGACAGACAAGGTCTAGAGGTTTATTAATTGAAGAAATTCTTGAAGCTTCACAAAATCTAATAGATCATGTTATCAAGGATATCATTGAGAAGGAAGACAAAGAATTTATTGAAGAAGTACCTGAATTGAGAAGAAGACCAAGACAATTAATTCTCTGCAATACAAATCAAATTGAAGATTCTAATCCTGATATTGTTCCTGACAATGTTCAAGATCCTGATGAATCTGAAATTCTGCAAGAGATTGAGTTGTTAATCTTATCTACTTTGGTTGATTCTCACAACAAGGAAGTGAATGATGAAGAAGAAGCCAGAAGAAGAGAAATCACAAGATCAACAAATAGAGATTTCAATCTCTATGTACAAAGGCTTAAACTCTCAAATGAAAGATTGTGGAGAAATTCAAGCAGACGAGAATCTTTACTAGAAAGAAGCTATGCTTTTGAAAAAGAGAAAGATAAGAAGTGGAAACACATAAGTACACTGAGGTGTAACACACCTATCAATTTTCAGAATGGAGGAATTATAACAAGTGATTCAAGTGTTGTTGATTTGTCTGATATGGTTAGATCAAAAGCACTCTGGCTACGAATGTTTTCAAATCTGAAGCAATTGACAAGTAATTCAAGAGGAGGTATTGGACACATGGATGCTGAATATCTGAATATGTCATATGTTGATCCTTACTCCTTGACTGAAATTGGAGGTACTTTAACTTCTGAAAACCTGAACAATTTATTAGCTGTTGATATTGTTAGATCAGAATTCAATGATCGTCAGAAGCTAGACTCAACTGATCAGGATTGCTGACGTCATCAGTATTGCATGGTCATCAGTATTTGATCAAGCGTCAGTATCTTATTGATCATCAGGATTCCTACTCAGACTATGATCAGGTTTGATCATCAGGACTTGAAGCTGATCAGGATTCCTACTTCGAGTTATATTTGGAGTCTAGATAAACATGGAAGTTTGTTCCTGGTTTGTAGAATGCAGCTATCGATTAAAGATATGTTTCTATCTTTATTATGATTAGGACTTATCTTGTTATTGATAGAGAAGCTGTGTGCACTATATAAACACAGTTTTGGTTTCGATTTATGTATTCATTCATTCGAGAGAGAACATAATCGGAGAGAAGCTCTTAAGAACAGAATTTCTTGAGAGAGTTTTTGTAAGCTAGCAGCTCTTAAGAACATCAGAATTTCTTAAGAGAGTTTGTAACAGTTTTATATCAAAGTTAATAAAGCTGTTATTGTTATTGTTATTGATCTTTCATATTTGTGTTATATAAAGTCGAGAATCTTATACAATTGTATTCAACCCCCTTCTACAATTGTTATTTACTGGGCAACAATTGGTATCAGAGCAAACTGATTTAATTCTAAATCAGATACGATCTAAAGATGTCGACAACCAAGTATGAAAGCATGAAGATTCCCATCTTGAAGATATCAGAATATCCTACATGGAAGGTAAAGATGCTGATGTACCTGGAGGCTATGGATCCCGACTACTTGGACAGGATTCGTGATGGACCATATATACCAACAAAGTTCATAGAACGAACAGATACAGTACCAGAACATTATGTGGTCAAAGCTAAAGCTGAATGGACTCCAGAAGAAAAAGCTCATGTACTCAGGGAACCAAAGATAAAGAATATCTTGCATAATAGCCTTGATGCTGTTATGTCAAACAGAGTGATTGCATGCAAGTCTTCAAAAGAAATCTGGGATACTTTGGAAACTCAGTGCCAGGGATCTGCATCTGTTAAGAAAAACAGAAGGGCTCTATTGATTCAAGAATATGAGCAATTCGATGCAAGACCTGAAGAGAGCCTGACTGATCTATATGATAGATTTCTGACACTATTGAACAGCTTATCCTTAGTTGACAAAGTATATGAAACTGAAGATTCAAACACCAAATTTCTTAGAGCTTTACCTGAAGAATGGGATACTCAGACCTCAATCATTAGACACCAGTATGATCTGAACATTGTGTCTCTTGATGAGATCTATGGGATGCTAAGAACTCATGATCTTGAAGTTCAACAGAGAAAGAACAAGAAAAGCAGCAAGGCAAAGTCAATTGCTTTGAATGTAGAAGCAAAATCAAAAGGAAAAGCTATGGAGGTCTCTAGAAGTAAATCAAGAGTAGCTGAGTCAGATCCTGACGACTCTTCATCAGATACTGATGGCAATCCTGATGCCAATACTGGTGATGAATCTTCTGATTCAGACATGGAAGAGATGGTTGCTATGATTGTCAGAAACTTCAGAAGGATGAAGTTCAGGAAGAATAGAAGACAAGGCAACTTTCAGAAAAAGACCTTCAAAGCAGACAAAGACAAGTATATCAAGAAGGACAGCAAGAGTAGCAAATTTGACAAGTCAAAGGTTAGATGCTACAAGTGTAATGGTATGGGTCACTTTGCTTCTGAATGCAACAAGACAAAGGCACTCATCACATCAAGCAAGGATTGGATGGACTCTTCCTCAGAATCTGATACTGAGGTAGTCAACTATGCGTTAATGGCCAATGCTGATGTAACTGCTGCTCCTGATGATAAGGTACTAAATACTATCTTTGATTTTGATACTGATAATGCTTCTGAGTTAAGACGTTTTCTAAAGTCATTACATAGTAGTTTTAGAAGTCAAACTGCTGAGAATACTAGAATCTTATCTGAGATGTCTGACCTTAGAAAGAGGAATGAGATATTAGAAGCTGAATTTTCTCGTATGCAAGAAGTACAAAAAGAATGTGATAATGCTAAACACATGCACTTAGAGATGACATCTAAATGTACTTCCCTTGAAAAAGAACTTGAATATGCTAATGAGAAAATCAGAACCTGGACAGACTCTGGTAGGAAATTTCATGAGATTAATACCTCTAAGAATTGGAAAGAGTGTCTAGGATATAAGTCAGATGAAGATAAGAAATTAGCAGAGAAAATTGTCATTGATGAGACAGTCAGTCCAAAGACCTATAGACATGTTATAGACTCAACCAAATCTAAGATTACTCCTGTTAATTTTGTTTTTGGTAAGGATTCCAATTCTACTTTTGAAAAGGGATCTTCTTCTACTCAAGGAATTAAAATTATAAAGTCTAAACCTGTCATGAACAAAGTCACTAAGAATGTAGGTCTATTGTCTCAGAAACAGCTTAAAGATAAAATCTGTGAGGTTACAGATAAGAAAAAGGAAGCTACTGTTAAGAGAAACAGGAATGGTAAAATTGGGATCAATAAAGAGAATGGTTATAAATATATCCCAAATGCACCTAGAAAGAGTTGTTTTAACTGTGGTAACTCTAATCATCTTGCTATTGATTGTAAAAAGAGTAAGAAGAAAATTGCTGAAATTCCTAAGTCTGATGTTAGGAATAGATCAGTATTTTACAAACCACAGAATTCCTGTTTTCATTGTGGTAGTCTATGGCATTCTATTTATACATGTAAAGAGTATCATGATTTGTACTATAACTTTTATGATCCATTGCCTAAGTTTGAAAGTAGTACAAAATCTGATAAAACTGAAAATGTCATAGTGAAGCATGCTTTTGTTAATACTGATACTGACAAAGCAAATCCTGATGGAGTAAATCCTGTCAGGACTGCTAAAGTCAAAAAGTCTTCTGCTGTTAAATTTAATAAAATGCATGAACAAGGAATCCAACAAGTGTGGGTTCCTAAACATTCTGACTAGTGTTTTACTATTCTGATGCAGGGTAAAAAGAAAAATGTGTTAGTCATGGATAGTGGATGTTCTGTGCACATGACTGGAAACAAAGCCCTGTTATCAGAATATGAGGAAAAAGCTGGCCCAACTGTGTCTTATGGAGATGGCAACATTGGACAAACCTTGGGATATGGCAATATAATCATTGGAAATGTCATCATTGAAAAAGTAGCTCTAGTGAAGGGACTAAAACACAACTTGTTGAGTATTAGTCAAATCACTGACAGAGGTTATCATGTCAATTTCTATTCCACACATTGTGAAGTAGTCAGTAAAGCAACAGGGAAGATAGCACTAACTGGCTACAGGCATGGTAACATATATGAAGCCAACATTCTCTCAGATACTGATGGCTCCCCTACATGTTTCATCAGTAAAGTTTCAGTAGATGAAAGTTGGAATTGGCACAAGAAGCTTTCTCATCTCAACTTCAGCAACATCAATGAGTTGGTTAAGAAAGAGTTAGTAAGAGGATTACCTAATGTCTTATATACACCTGATGGACTCTGTGATGCATGCCAAAAAGCAAAACAAAGAAGGACATCATTCCAGAGTAAATCAGTATCCTCTATTGAAGAACCATATCACATGCTACATCTTGATCTGTTTGGTCCAGTCAACATCATGTCCATCAGTAAGAAAAGGTACACTCTTGTAATTGTTGATGAATATTCTAGATTCACCTGGGTGTATTTTCTGCATAGAAAAGATGAAACTCCTGAAGTTCTGTTGGATCATGTGAGGATGATTGAGACAACCACAAAGCACAAAGTCAAGATTCTGAGAAGTGATAATGGTACTGAATTTAAGAATTCAAAGATGGAAGAGTTCTGCAAATACAAAGGAATCATTCAACAATTCTCTGCTCCTGGCACACCTCAGCAAAATGGAGTAGTAGAAAGGAAGAATAGAACTCTTATTGAAGCTGGCAGAACTATGATGGAAGAAGCTAAATTACCTACATATTTCTGGGCAGAAGCAGTCAACACAGCATGCTATACACAAAATCTTACATTGATAAACAGGCATGGTGTCACTCCTTATCAGTCTCTCAAAGAGAAGAAGCCAAGTCTGAAGCATCTGCATGTGTTTGGCTGTAAATGTTTTGTTCTCAGAACTCATCCTGAACAGCTAGGGAAATTTGAAACAAAGGCTGATGAAGGAATATTCATAGGTTATCCTACATCAAGAGCCTTCAGAGTTTTTAATTTGAGAACAAGAACTGTCATGGAGTCAATACATGTATCTTTTGATGATAAGAAGATAACTGGAATCATTGAAGACTCGCATGATAGATTGTTATTTGAAAATGAAGCTTTCAAGGAACCTGAAGAAATTGAATCAGAAGCTGTCCATTCATCCAGTACTGACGGGTCACCAAATCCTGATGACTCATCAGGTACTGATGGTGCTAATACTGATGATGCAAACAACAGTGATACAACTAGTAGTGCTAATGTTGAGGGGGAGCAACGGCATTCAACTACAAGTTCAGAGTCAACTCAATCATCAGGACATAATTCTTCAGATACTGATTCAAGTGAAGATCCTGATAACACATCAGGAGGGCATAGCAATAATTCAGGGAGAGCTTCAAATCAATCAAATTCTTTCAATCAAGATAACACCAATCCAGGGGGAGCATCTACTTCAAGAAACAATTTGACACCAGCAAGGAAATGGACAAAAGATCATACTCCTGATTTGATAATTGGAGATCCTGATGCAGGTGTTCAAACAAGAAGTGCAACTCAGAATGAATGTTTATATAATAACTTTCTATCCAAGGAGGAGCCTAAGAAAGTTGAAGATGCACTTAAAGATGCTGATTGGGTTACTGCAATGCAAGAAGAACTGAATGAATTTGAAAGGAATGAAGTCTGGAAACTGGTACCAAGACCAAAGAATAGATCAATTGTTGGTACAAAGTGGATTTTCAAGAACAAGACTGATTCTGATGGTGTCATAATCAGAAATAAAGCTAGACTAGTTGCAAAGGGGTATTCCCAACAAGAGGGGATTGACTATGATGAAACTTTTGCTCCTGTTGCAAGAATAGAAGCCATCAGGATATTTCTTGCTTATGCAGCACATAAGAAATTCAAGGTTTTCCAGATGGATGTTAAAAGTGCTTTCTTAAATGGTGAACTGGAGGAAGAAGTTTATGTTGAACAACCTCCTGGTTTCATTGATCCTAAATATCCAGATCATGTCTACAGACTGGATAAGGCACTTTATGGACTAAAGCAAGCTCCAAGAGCATGGTATGAAACCTTAGCTCAATTCTTACTGGAAAGTGGATTCAAAAGAGGTGCAATTGATAAAACTCTATTTTATTTTAATCATGGTAAGGAGTTGCTGTTAGTTCAGATTTATGTTGATGATATCATTTTTGGGTCAACAAACAATAAGCTGTGTGAAAAGTTTTCCAAGCTTATGCAGTCAAGATATCAAATGAGCATGATGGGAGAAATGAGTTACTTTCTGGGTCTTCAAGTTAAACAGACTGATGAAGGGATTTTTATTAATCAGTCTAAATACACAAGGAATTTACTGACAAGGTTTAACATGCAAGACAGTACTCCTGCTTCAACTCCCATAGCTACAGCTACCAAACTTGATCCTGATCAAGGTGAAGAGGTAGATGTAACTCACTATAGAGGAATGATTGGCTCTTTATTGTATCTCACTGCCAGTAGACCAGATATCATGTTTGCAACCTGTCTATGTGCAAGATTTCAAGCAAAACCTAGAGAACCACATCTGATTGCAGTCAAAAGAATTTTCAGATATCTCAAAGGCACTCCTTCACTTGGCCTTTGGTATGCAAGGGAATCAGATTTTGGGTTATGTGGTTATTCAGATGCTGATTTTGCAGGATGCAAAATAGACAGGAAAAGTACTTCAGGAAGTTGTCAGTTTTTGGGTGGAAGACTAGTTTCATGGTTCAGTAAAAAGCAGAAATCGATTTCCACTTCAACTGCAGAAGCTGAGTACATTGCGGCAGGAAGTTGTTGTGCTCAGATAATGTGGATGAGAAATCAGTTGTTAGATTATGGCCTGTCATACTCAAAAATCCCTATTTATTGTGATAACCAAAGTGCTATTGCAATGACAGGAAATCCAGTTCAGCATTCTCTTACTAAACACATAAGTATCAGATATCACTTTATAAGAGAACAGGTTCTGGAAGGAACAATTGAACTTCACTTTGTTCCTACTGATCAACAACTAGCTGATATATTCACCAAGCCACTACCTGAAGCTACTTTCAATAAGTTGGTGAATGAACTTGGAATGATGAATTTTGAGAATTTCTGAGGAAAAGCTACAGAGAGGAAATCCTGATAACTGTCAAATCCTGATGGTTATTCAGAAAGGTATGTATCTTTGATCAAATCCTGATAGGACTCAATCCTGACAGGAAGTCAACTGGTCAATCCTGATGTACAGGTCAGTATTTCATTACTTAATTTGTGCCTAATTTTTCGTCCGTATCTGCTAATGGACGATTGAGTTTTAGTAGGACAACTGTATGCGCGTGTGTTGCACTATTATAGATATATCAATACATACACATAAAAAGCGGTGCAGTTTTATTTAATGACACACGTAATCTGTCCACTAATTAGTTATACACAAATCATATTTTGCCACCTGTCATTGAGAGTAATATTTTGTTTTAACAAAATACTTTTCATTGTTTTACATCTTTCATTACTCTCTCATCATCAGTTTTTCGTTTTTATCTCTCTCTGTGCTTTCATACCCTAATTGCTTCAAATCTTAATTCTCGAGTTTTCAAAAGCATTACAATGGCGTCTTCATCTTTCATGAACAAACAAACAGTAATTCGTGATATTACTTTTGCCACTAATAACTTTGTAGCCATTCTAGACCATCAAGAATTGCCTACTGAGTTCCATATAATTCAAGATTTTCTTACTTCAAGCCCATTGAAGTATGCTTTAACAGAGCCTGCAAGTGTTTCTTTTAAGTCTGTAATGCAGGTTTGGAACACAGTTGTTTTTGGTCAAAGTTCTACAGGAACCATTCTGATGCAGTTCGAATCAAATGGGGTCACTCATCATGTCACCCCTGCTGTTATTGAAGAGGCATTGCATTTGCCTATTCTGGGTGAAAAAGTTCCTAGGGTGATTTCAGACTCTGCTCTATTTGAGTTTGTCAAGAAACTGGGCTACAATGGAGAAGTAAAGAGATATGGAAATCTCTTTAGGACAAAGCTTAAGCAGGAATGGAATTTCTTCTTTGATACAATCAGCCGCTGTTTCCTGAACAAGACATCAAATTTTGATGCTCTTCCATCAGGATCTCTTAAAATTGGGTACTCTCTTATCCATTCTACAGTGTTTGATTATGGCTCTTTTATCTTAAAAGCTTTAAGTGATAGGAAATCAGATAAATTGGGTTCTGTCTGTTTTCTTAGATTTTTACAGTTGATATTTAATCACTTATGTCCTAATGTTGTTTTTGAGGATGATGTAGTTCTACCAATCTGTAGAATTACTGAGAATAATATTAAGTCCTTAGTCAACAGTGATAAGGCAAATGGTTTCATAGGAAATGCTTTTATTCCTGATGAGGTTAGGTTTTTCTTACATCAGAAAATGCCTACTCGTTATGGACTACTTTCTAATGCTATGGTACAAGGACCAACCCACCTTGTTCCTGAAACAAGCATGCAACCTAAACAGTCTAAACAGTTAACAACCACCTCTACTGTCTCTCAAAAGACTTTAGTTGTAAAATCAAAGAAATCAGCTAGAACTGATGTGTCTGGAAGGCAATCAGGTTCAAAGGATTTTTCCTCTACACCACTCACTAAAAAGAAGATACAAGGGGGTGTACAAGGGGTCCTGGTGAAGAAAGCTGATAAGGTTGTTAAGAATGTTCCTGTGAAAAGGAAGTTAAGGTTGATTGATGAAAGTGATTCAGAGGATGACTTACCTATATCCTCTGTGATGAATGTGAACAAGGAAGTTGCTGATACTGCTACTAAAGCTGTGGTACCTTCATCAAAACCACAAAAGACAAGGAAATTATCAAAGAGCAGGTATCATATTCCTTTGACAGTGCAAATGAAGGATACTGATATTCAGACATCAAATCATGATGTTAGTATTCCTGATGCAACAACAAAAGTTGTCTCTATATCAGACTCTCCAGCCTCTCCATCTCAGATTCGAGGACATTCTTGGGAGAAGGTTTCTACAACTGCTTCCTTGGTTGGTCTTACACCTACATCAAAGAAAAAGAGGAATGCAGAAGAGTTAGTCTATCAGAGACAGAAGAAGCTGAAAGGATCAAGCCCACAAGAACCTGAATTTCAGAGTAATTCAGCTGCTACTGTTGATCCTGCCACACAAGAACCACTCAATCAAAGTTTGGGTGAAGGCTTAGCTAGTGGAATGGTCACACAAGAACCATTTTCTCAAAGGGAGAATGAAGACATCAACATTCCAGCTACACAAGAACCATCTTCTCAAAGTGAAGATGCAGGCAAAGCTACAGCTTCTGTTGAAAGATTGGTCGAGAACATTGTCAATGAGGGAAGCACACAAGAACCTTTAACTCAAAGTGTTGAAGAAGCTTCTGAACCTCAAGCTCCACAAGAACCATTGGTAGCAAATACTGATGCAAGCATATCAAATCCTGACGATGTTCATCCTGACGCTAGTGGTGCTCCTGATAATGAGCCTATTTTGATACAGCCACTTCGTTCAAGACCAATGGATCATCCTATCTCAGAATTACAGGATAAAATGAAAGGTATTGCAATTCCTGATCCTGATATATCTCATGGTTCTGATGTTGATAATTCTGATGATGATAGTGATGATGATAATGAGAATCGAAAAGAGAAGGAACAGCTTGCTACAGCACTCAAGATTAGTCTTGGAACTAATTTTGGTTCATCAAGTACATATATGGCTAGCAATGCTTTCACTGGGAAAGATCAGAGACAAGATTTTTCTACTCCTTCCTTTGATCCTGCAGAGGCATTTAGACAGAATGAATGGAACAATTCATGGCATCAATCTGATGAATCTATCAGTTTTTCTTCTGCGATTGAACATGCCTATAATGCAGTGAAGTCTATAGAGAATCAAGACTTGAAGAATCATCTGAAGGCTACAACTCTGTTATCCAAAAGTCTGAAAAGTGAGATTGATTCTATCAAGGTTTCAACTGACAAAGTGAGGACTGATATCTTTAATAATTTTACAAAGGTGCCTACTACTTTCCAACTGAGGGTAGTGGAATCCCAAGTGAAATCTGTTGTTTCAGAACAAACCTCAATCAAACAAAGAATTGATTCTCTGGATACTAAGGTAACTGAAATTCAAGCCTCTCTTTCCTTAATTTTGCAATTATTGTCAAATCCTGATGTCAAAAAGGGGGAGAAGGTTATTCAGACAAAATGTACACCTGATCTAGTATTAAGAAATAATGATGATGATACTGGAGATGATGGTGGTGACAAAGCGATACAAGGAGAAACCTCTGATACTGCGGTTTTGAAGTCTACAATTCAAACTTCTCAAAGTCAAACTACGCGGTCAACTCATGTTTCTGATTCTGGAGTTAAGACAGTAAGAACATTGGTGCAATCTCAGATCCTGACGGAAGATCAAATCCTGACACCTGGTCATGGACACATTCTTGCTACAATTCCTGAAGGTGATGAAGATGTAATTATTGATAATCCTGAAGATGCATCAAATTTATTCCAGAAGTTTTCTACAAAAGACGGCAGAATTGTTACTCTATATCACACTGATAAAAGAGTTCAACAATTATATGCAAGAAAAGCACTCTCTACAGCAAGTGAAGAATATCCAGATCTCTCACATGAAGAATTCTTGAGACTACAAAGAGAGACAATGGAAAGCTATACTGCTCCTGCTAGAGGTAGAGGAAGCAGAGGTAGGAGAGGTGCTAGAAGAAGTAGAAGAGGTTCTTCAACTCAAACAGTACCTAGACAGACAAGGTCTAGAGGGTTAAGAATTGAAGAAATTCCTGAACCTATTCAAACTCTAGTAGTTCCTGACAGATCTACTTTTGGTGATGATGGAATTGTTGAAGAAGAACCTGAATTGAGAAGAAAGTCAAGTAAATCAACTCTCAGCAATACAAATCAAATTGAAGATTCTAATCCTGACAATATTCAAGATCCTGACGAATCTGAAATTCTGCAAGAGGTTGATTTGATAATCTTATCTACTGTTGTTGATTGTCACAACAAAGAAGTAGATGAAGAAGAAGAAGCCAGAAGAAGAGATATTTCAAAGAGAACAAATGAAGATTTCAATCTCTATCTACAAAGGCTTAAAGTTTCAAATAAAAGAAAATGGAGAAATTCAAGCAGACAAGAATCTTTACTTGAAAGAAGCTACACTCATGAAAAGGAGAAAGACAAGAAGTGGAAACATATTAGCACATTAAGTTGTGATACACCTATCAATTTTCAGTCTGGTGGAATTATTACAAGCGCTTCAAGTGTTGTTGATTTGTCTGATATGGCTAGATCAAAAGCACTCTGGTTAAAGATGTTTTCAAATCTGAAGCAATTGTCAAGTAATTCAAGAGGAGGTATTGGACACAGAGATGGTGAATATCTGAATATGTCATATGTTGATCCTTACTCTTTGACAGAAATTGGAGGTACTTTAACTTCTGAAAA
The DNA here is from genome assembly GCA_030848705.1 of Heracleum sosnowskyi. Lineage (NCBI taxonomy): Eukaryota > Viridiplantae > Streptophyta > Magnoliopsida > Apiales > Apiaceae > Heracleum > Heracleum sosnowskyi. Next base: position 74,828,959 of record CM061242.1, read on the forward strand.
CCTGAACAATTTATTAGCTGTTGATATAGTTATAGATTGTCATGATGGTTTTGAAAAGAAAGAAAAGCTTATGTACTTCATGAAAGATGGTAGTGTGAAGATTCTATCTATTCAAGATCTGCTGATGAAAACTACACAGGAACTGAAATATGTTCACTATCTGTTAAGATGGAAGAACCAAGTGTACAAAGAATGGAGTGACATGATTTTGTCAACTATAAGAAGAAGACTGGATGGAAACAGTAATTTCAATGGTAATTATACTCCCATGTACTTAAATCAAAGAGGTCAGGATGTGGAAATGCAAAGGGGTACTGCTGTTAAAGAAGTAAATTTTGGCATGACTCATCTTTCTCTCAATCCTGATGGGAAGGAAATTGCTTATCTTTTGCTTGAAGAGCACAGTCTACAGAGAAACTCCATACAGAATCTCAGAGCAGCTATCTACCAGATTAATGAGGAAGATGAAGAACTCAGAAATCTTAAGGAAAGACTGATTCAAATTCTTGAAGAAAAAGAAGAAAGTTTATTATCCAACTTCTTGAAGATGAATCTGTTCTATCACAAAGCTTAAACAGATAAGTTGTTTCTGAAGATACTCGTACATTTTGATACATGTTTTTGACATCATTGAATATTTGGAATCTATACTTTATTTCACAAAGTATGAGATTGGGGGAGATTGTTAGATCAGAATTCAATGATCGTCAGAAGCTAGACTCAACTGATCAGGATTGCTGACGTCATCAGTATTGCATGGTCATCAGTATTTGATCAAGCGTCAGTATCTTATTGATCATCAGGATTCCTACTCAGACTATGATCAGGTTTGATCATCAGGACTTGAAGCTGATCAGGATTCCTACTTCGAGTTATATTTGGAGTCTAGATAAACATGGAAGTTTGTTCCTGGTTTGTAGAATGCAGCTATCGATTAAAGATATGTTTCTATCTTTATTATGATTAGGACTTATCTTGTTATTGATAGAGAAGCTGTGTGCACTATATAAACACAGTTTTGGTTTCGATTTATGTATTCATTCATTCGAGAGAGAACATAATCGGAGAGAAGCTCTTAAGAACAGAATTTCTTGAGAGAGTTTTTGTAAGCTAGCAGCTCTTAAGAACATCAGAATTTCTTAAGAGAGTTTGTAACAGTTTTATATCAAAGTTAATAAAGCTGTTATTGTTATTGTTATTGATCTTTCATATTTGTGTTATATAAAGTCGAGAATCTTATACAATTGTATTCAACCCCCTTCTACAATTGTTATTTACTGGGCAACAGATATAGTTATAGATTGTCATGATGGTATTCAAAAGAAAGAAAAGCTTCTGTACTTCATGAAAGATGGTAGTGTGAAGATACTGTCCATTCAAGATCTGCTGATGAAAACTACACAGGAACTGGAATATGTTCATTATCTGTTAAGATGGAAGAATAAAGTGTGCAAAGTGTGGAGTGACATGATTTTGTCAACAATAAGAAGAAGACTGGATGGAAACAGAAATTTCAATGGTAATTATACTCCCATGTACTTAAATCAAAGAGGTCAAGATGTGGAAATGCAAAGGGGCACTGCTGTTAAAGAAGTGACTTTTGGCATGACTCAACTTACTCTCAATCCTGATGGGAAGGAAATTGCTTATCTTTTGCTTGAAGAGCACAGTCTACAAAGAAGCTCCATACAAAATCTCAGAGCAGCTATCTACCAGATTAATGAGGAAGATGAAGAACTCAGAAATCTTAAGGAAATACTGATTCAAATTCTTGAAGAAAAAGAAGAAAATTTGTTATCCAACTTCTTGAAGATGAATCTGTTCTATCAAAGAATTTAAACAGATAAGTTGCTGCTGATATTTGTACATTTTGTAAATATGTTTTTGACATCATTGAATCTTAGGAATCTATACTTTATTTCACAAAGTATAAGATTGGGGGAGATTGTTAGATCAAGATTCAATGATCGTCAGGATCTAGACTCAACTGATCAGGATTGCTGACGTCATCAGTAATGCATAGTCATCAGGATTGCATGATCGTCAGGATCAGGATGAATATCAGGACTGGGATCAGGATTGATCATCAGGACTGGGATCAGGATTGATCATCAGGACTGGAAGCTGATCAGGATTCCTACTTCGAGTTATATTTGGAGTCTAGTTAAATAAGGAAGATTATTCTGTCGGTTCCTGGCCTGTAGGAATGCAGCTATCAATTTAGGATATGTTTCGATCTTTGTTATTGATTAGGACTTATCATGTAATTGATAGAGAAGCTGTGTAGTATATAAACACAGTTTAGGTTTCGATTTATGTGGTGAACATATCAATCGCATACACGAGTATCTTTGTAAACTAGCAGCTCTCAAGAACATTAGAATTTCTTGAGAGAGTTTGTAACAGTTTTATATCAGATTTAATAAAGCTGTTATTATTCTTTCATATTTGTGATTCATATCTTATTAAGTCGAGAATCTTATACAATTGTATTCAACCCCCCTTCTACAATTGTTTATTACTGGGCAACATGTCCAAATTCAAATGTTTCAACTGTGGAATGGGAGGTCACTTTGCAAATGAGTGCAGAAAACCAAAGTCTGAGAAGAGTGACAGGAAGTTTGAACCTGTTGACTACAAGAAGAAATACTTTGATCTTCTCAAACAAAAGGGTAGAGCATTCATTACACATGATTATGACTGGGCTGAAGACGGGAATGATCTTGAGGAGGACACAGAATTTGTGAACCTTGCACTAATGGTTGATTCAAGCGAGCAGGAGGCCAGTTCATCATCTAATCATGTAATTACCACCAATCTCTCTGAGCTTTCTACCGAGGAATGCAATAATGCTTTTAATGATATGTCCATTGAGTTGTATCATATGCGTATTTCTCTTAAATCACTTACTAATGAGAACAATAGGATTAAATTATCTAATCAGTTGTTAAGTGAGATTCTCTAGGATCAGCCTAAAATCTAGCACATAGACATGTAGCAAACATAATATCAGGTCTACTAGCTGTCAAATATATAAGTGAGCCTACCATGCCTCTATAGCTTGTAATGTCCGCAGATTTTTCCTTAGTATTCAATTCAAGCTTAGTGGCAGTTGACATAGGGGTTTTTGCAAGAGAACAATCCATTAAGTCAAATTTCTTTAAAAGATCATAAACATATTTTGTTTGACTTAAAAAGATCCCATCTTTCACCTGCTTAACTTGTAAGCCAAGGAAATAGGTTAGTTCACCCATCATGCTCATCTCATATTTGCTTTGTATAATTTTGGCAAACCTTTTGCAAAGTTTCTCATCTATAGACCCAAATATTATGTCATCTACATAAATTTGAAAAAGTATACTAGAGCCATTCACATTTCTAAAGAAAAAAGTTTTATCAACAGTACCTCTTGTGAAGTGATTCTCTAAATGAAACTATGATAGTGTGTCATACCAGGCTCTAGGTGCTTGCTTCAATCCATACAGTGCCTTGAGTAGGAAATAGACAAATTCTGGATAATTTGGATCTTCAAAACCAGGAGGTTGACTGACATATACCTCCTCTTCCAGTTCCCCATTCAGAAAGGCACTTTTGACATCCGTTTGATAGACTTTGAAATTGGCATGGGCTGCATAGGCTAGGAATGTAAGATCCGTGAACTTTATTAATAATATAAATTGTATTATATGTGTGGAATACTTATTATGAAGTATTTTGAGTTATAATGATAAGGATTGTTAAGTGTTTATGTGTTATTTGGTGAGTCGAAAGCCCCTTTCAAATATTTCGTCATTTGAAATCTTATTCAATTTTGAGTCCCGTTTTGAAAATTCAAGGGCTCTGTTGAAATTTTGTACATCATTATTATTCCTTCGTCATCTGTGTTCGAATCATTATCGGGGGATTTCTTCATATTATTATATCCCTTATTATCCGATATGATCAATAGTAATTGTTTTATTCAAAGGAAGAAAAATTATTCTAAACCCTAACCCTAATTTTTCTAGGGTAATTGATATATCGTCCGTATCAATAAATACATCTGTTATAGCCCCCGTATTCTTGAGCATTAGTTATAAAATGATATGTATTGATTTGGATAACTATCAGTCTTTTTGAATGATTATCTTTTCGTAAAACGTGTTTTTAACCTAATTAGGGTTTTTAAACGAACTAGTGGATCAATATCGATCCAAAAATGTCGTTTAGGGTATTATTTTTCAATAAGTATAAAGAGGAGAATCGTACATTATACCTCATATAATCCGTATTAAAAATACTGAAAAATATAAAGTTCCCGAACCGTGTTCTTCGTGTTCTTGAAAATCAAAATCAAATTCGAAGGTGTTATTGAAATCCAAATTCAAAGTTCAAGTACTCAAATCAAAGATCTTGAGCTCTAGTTTCAGAATATTCCAACCTCATCATCATCTGGTAATTTTTCGATTTTATATGAATTTTACAAATTTCGAATTTAAATTAGGGTTTATATTCGAATTGAGGATTTTCATTCTGTTGATTCTCCGTTCAATTGATTGCTTCCAACATGTTCCTAGGGTTCTAATTAGTAGGCATTCATGTTTTAATTTCATGTTTATGTTCGATTTTGAGAAATCCAATTTCTAGGGTTTTGCCCGATTTTTCTTTTTAATAGTCCGTTCATATGAATGATCTGACATGATTTCTGATAGAGGGCTTTTGTTGTATGTGTTCTTAACTTCATTTTAACATAAAGAACGTAGAGTTTCATGTACGATTTTGGTAGATCGGAAAATTTGTTCAAGGTCGCCGAAATTTGATCGGGATTGAGATTCCGGCTTTGTTTTGGTATGTTTTTGGCCTGAATAGATTGCTGAGTTTATAAGGATTGTTTTGGTACCAAAAACCCCAATTTTTACAGTGTTTTTGAGTCGCCGGATTCTGGGTTTGGTCGCCGGAATCTGGAAAAATCCGGGTTGTTCTTCCCGACCCGACTGTGTTCTTCCCGACCCGTTAACCCGTTTTCTTGACCCGGTTTCAATCTTCAAAACCCTAAAATATTTTCAGAAAACTTTTTTTGAATTTTATTTTTAAATTTAATTCGAAAATAGTTTAACATCTTTAAAAATTCATATTTTACTTTTAAAAATATATTTTTAATTCAGAAAAATTCTGTAAAATTATATTTATTATTTTAAATTCGAAAATTTATTAAACTTAATAATTTTAATTATTTTTAATTAATAATTAATTAATTTAATTAATTGATTAATTCTTTTAATCAATTAATTCTTAAAAATTAATTATTAATTAGATTTAATTAATTTAAAATTTAGTTTAATTATTTTCAAGCCTAATTTATTATTTAAAAATAGTTTGAGCATTTAAAGAGTGTCAATTAATTTTATATTAATTGATTTAATTACTTTTAAATACTTATAATGAGATTAAAAATCCGATTTTTGATTTAAAAAAATTATTTGTGACTTATTTAAATTCAAATAAGCCTTGAATATTGTTTTAAAATATTTATAAGTGCTATATGGTTTATATGAGTCGATTAATGTGTTTTAATGGTCCGTAAATGCCCGTACGAGGGCTAGTGTCTGAGTTTTAAATACCGTAAATTAGACCGGACGTCCGATACGTAATCGGTTACTAGTTTAAAATGTGTTATTGATTAATTGTGTGTCGAGGATAGAATGAGGATTGTTAGACTTACTGTTCTAAGTTGTTTATTATAGAATCGAGTTCTCGGAGCAAGGGAAAGGGGAAAGTAGAGTGATCGAGATAGAAAACCGACAGCGACGTAGACCAGGCAAGTATCTGTGCCTTTACTTGTGATAAATTGTTATTGTTTTCAATACTTACATGTTATTACCCCAGAACAAGTTAGATTATCAATCCTTACCCTTACTTGGGCAACTGATTCCATTTTCGTAAATTTTCTTAACTCTTTGATTTGATCTGCATCGGAAACCCTTATTTCCAAGTTCATCTGATTTTGTCTACAACCATTGATTGTTGACTATCATCATTTGATTATTGCCTACAACCATTGACAGTTTGATTCTATCATTGACTATTGATTACAGTCATTGATTATTGACTACAACTACTGATTACCTTCTTGAACGAGTGCATCGTACCGTTGAAACCATTCCGGATCTATTTCTCGGACTTTCTTTGATAATGAATAGTTGAAGCTCTTTTGCAACTATTACACCCCGTTATTGTGTACTTATCTTGTTATGCATATTATTGCTTATACCTTGTGATAGAATTGGCATGTTTTTTAAATAGGACCAGTAATGGTCGGGCCATACTTATGGTCAGAATAATTTAAGGCCCAGATTGGCCTAGGATCCAGTAGAGGACTTTGCTATAAGCAAGTCCGGGTTGTTGCGTGACTGATCAGAAGCACAACCTTTGTATTTGAAAAATGTAAAAGTCCAATTCTAATTCCTCTTTCTTCATTAGAGATTGTTAAAAACATATGTTTGACTTGTGTATTGTTGATCCAGATAATTGAATTCTTTCCTTTCATTATAGAACTGTGATTGATACATATATCATGCTTGCTGAGCACATGTGGCTCATACTTGTTTTGTTTCTAACCCTATTCCAGTGAAGCGAGAGAATGAGCAGACACAACGCTAGTGACAGTTCTCCCGATGCTAGGAGACCACCCCGAGTGATTTTCATTGGACGGGTAGTTGTTTTATCTTGGAAGTTAGACTAGATGTCTAGCTTTGTATATTAAGTGTGTAATAACTCTGAAAACTGGTTTGTAATAATTATGACTTAGAAGCTTGTTTCATGCCATAATCTGGATGCGGTCTTGGATAAGGGGTATTTTATGTTATTATATATTATGCATGTGTTATATTCAGATTTATGTTGTGTACCGTTGGTCGGGTGACTCCCCAAATCTGTACCCCGGGTTTGGAGGGCGTCACAGGTTGGTATCAAAGCAACATGTTATGGCATTTGAAACAAGTTAAGATTTAGGGTCCATGATAACATAGAGGGTTAGGAATTCACCTAATGGTCATAGAAGGTCGATTAGAGATATTATGCTTAGTAATCGAGTATGGTTATAATTGCAGCCACCTAGCTCTAGTTCCGATTCAGATCCGTCAGAGCATCCGATAGAGGAGAGACCTGTACCAGAGATGAGAGCAGGACCGTCGCGACCGACACCACCTCAGTCTGGACCTGTAGTGGTCAGGAGAGATCCTATACCTTGTCCCGTTCCACTTCGACGCATACCCGCATCACCGCGTTCTAAGGCTTCAATTTCCGGACCTTTGTTCCAGATCTCCGAGCCACCAGTTCCACATCATCGTTATCAGAGGATGAGATAGGAGAGGGATTATTTTCGTAGACAGGTATTAGAGATGCGTGGGATGCGTACAACGGAGGCAGGTGTAGCCAGAGATAGAGATAGATTCAGAGAACATATAGGAGAGACACAGATGAGACTCAGGGTTGTGAGGACATTGGTAGAGACGAGGTTGCATGGACTAGCTACTAGAAGAGAGGGAGAGACTGTAGCAGGGATGAGAGAGATTTTGGACTTTGTGATGAGGGAGATTGGGGAGATTTCCGGACTAGCACTATGGGATACTAGAGATGATGATCCATGAGCCGGTAGAGACGAGGATGGATATTCTGTGGATTCCAGTCAGATAGTACATAGATGCATAGTATAGTACCAGCAGTGCACCAGGCTTATAGTATCGCCTTGGATTGTTGTTGTATTTTGTTGTTGTACTGTTGATCGGCAGTTGTAGTTCAGCTATGACACACTTTACTTTTGAAAGCGTTCTACGCTTGTATTGAATCTATGTATATATTTATGATAATCATCCTTTGTAGAACTATTATTATTCTCTTGTTATTCATTTTCACTATCGTAATTGTTATTCTACTTGTGCAACGAGTGTACCCTTACGCCGTTGAAAATCCGTAAATCAGGGTTCTACCCATTGTGTTCTTTTCTCTTCTATTTATGAATTATTAAATCAGTTATTGTTTGTTCATCAGCAATATGCCTCCTAGACGAAATACCCGTTCGAATAGTTCAGCTGACCAAGAAGGTCAACGGAATGCACCCCCAACGGGTCATTTAGATCTGGTTGTAATACAGCTTTTGAACACCCCCGCTCAACAAACTACTGCTCTAGCTCAACAACAACAACAGATCCAACATCAGTTACTACAGCAACAACAGCAGCAGCATCAACAACATCAACAACATCAGTATCACCAACAGCCGCACCAGCAGGTAGTACCCGTGGTTACGTTCAAATCTTTTCAAGCAGCAAAACCTCCAGAGTTCAAAGGATCTGCTGATCCAGTTGAGGCAAAGACATGGTTGAAGGAAATGGAGAAAGCTTTTACTTTGATAGAGGTAACGGGAGAAAATAAAACTGAGTATGCTAGTTATTTTCTGAAAATTGAGGCAAGTTATTGGTGGGAGACTAGTAAGGCTTTAGAACCTGAAGGGTTAATTACGTGGGAAAGATTTACAGAATTGTTTTTAGAGAAGTATTTTCCTGACTTTATGCGGGATCAAATGGAGTTGAAATTTTTAGAATTGAAGCAAGGTAGTATGACTGTTTCGCAGTACGAGACCAAGTTTACCGATTTGTCTAGGTTTGTTCCGACATACGTTGATACGGAGAGGAAGAAGGCCAAGAGGCTCCAACAGGGACTGAGGTCATGGATTCGTAGTAAGTTAGCAGCCGTGGTACAGAAGGCAATGATTGCGGAAAGAGAAAGTGATTCATATATGAGAGAGAAAGAGAATAAGAAAATAAAAGTAGGGACATCTGATAAGGTCCAGTCACCGGGAGATATTCAGAACCATCCAAACAAGAAGCCAGGATTCCAGCCGAGCAGTGGTACAACTTTCAAGAAACCAGACACCAGAAATGCAGGACCAATCAATCGTCCACCAAACAATAATCAGCAAGTAGTTTCCAGACCTCCACTGCCAGAATGCAAGACATGCGGGAAAAGACATCCAGGTATATGCCACAGATTGAGTGTCACATGTTTTAAGTGTAACCAGAAGGGGCATTATGCCAAGGATTGCAAGATAGGTATTGTGTGCCATCGATGCAAGAGACCAGGCCATATGATCAAGGATTGTAGAGCGTCAGCACCTGTGAACAACATGATTCGAGATATAGAGGCACCTCCAGATGTTGATGTTCAGCCATTAGCCAGAACCTATAATATGTCAATGAGGGAAGCGGTGAGAGACTCCGATGTGGTGGCAGGTACACTTCTAGTAAATTCTGTTAATGCTAAAGTGCTGATAGATTCAGGAGCTACTAAGTCGTTTATTTCGGAAGCGTTTGCTCGTAAATTGAATTGTTCAATGGAACCCTTAAATGGAGTGTTGAGTGTAGAAATAGCTAACCAGGATCGTATACCGGTCAGCTCGTACTGTCCCCGTTGTGAAATTGAGATTTTAGGGAGTCGTTTTTATGCTGATTTATTACCTTTCAAGTTGGGAGAATTTGATGTTATTTTAGGAATGGGTTGGTTAACTGATTATGATGCGCGTATTGATTGTAAGGATAAGAGGGTTACTTTAGTTACCCCAGAAAAGAAAGAAGTGATATTTAAAGGAGAGAAACAAACGAAGAGATTTTTGTCGATGATTCAGACTAAGAGATTATTAAAACAAGGATGTGAGGCTTATCTCGCATATGTGATAGATACAGAGAAGGAAGTTTCTAAGTTAGAAGATATTCCAGTCGTGAGTGAGTTTCCAGATGTTTTTCCAGAAGAGTTACCAGGACTACCTCCGGATAGAGAGATTGAGTTCGCGATAGACTTAACACCAGGCGCGAAACCAGTATCCAAAGCACCATACAGAATGGCACCAGTGGAGATGAAGGAGTTAGCTAAGCAATTGCAGGAATTGTTAGACAAAGGAATTATCAGACCTAGCGTTTCACCGTGGGGAGCACCAGTGTTGTTTGTCAAAAAGAAGGATGGGAGTATGAGACTTTGTATAGATTATCGGGAATTAAACAAACTAACCATCAAGAACAAGTATCCGTTGCCCAGAATAGATGATCTGTTTGACCAGTTGAAAGGAGCGGTTCATTTTTCTAAGATTGATCTACGATCAGGATATCACCAATTGAAGGTTAAACCAGACGATATACCGAAGACAGCTTTTCGAACAAGGTATGAACATTATGAGTTTTTAGTAATGGCGTTTGGATTGACGAATGCACCAGCAGCTTTTATGGATTTAATGAACAGGATTTTTATGAAGTATTTGGATGAATTTGTAGTGGTATTCATCGATGATATTTTGATATATTCTAAGACGGAAGAAGAACATGCGAATCACTTGTGGATTGTGTTGGAGATTTTAAGACAAGAAAGACTATACGCAAAGTTTTCAAAGTGTGAATTCTGGTTAAGGGAAGTTCAATTCCTAGGGCACGTGGTAAGTAGTGAAGGCATCAAAGTAGATCCAGCCAAGATTGAAGCAGTGAAGGATTGGGAAAGACCAAGGACACCAACTGAAGTCAGAAGTTTCTTGGGATTAGCCGGATATTATCGGAGATTTGTACAGGATTTTGCAAAGATAGCTACTCCAATGACCAAGCTGACAAGGAAAAGCGAACGATTCTGTTAGATATAATTGCTAATGTTTGTTTATCAGTGTTTAAGCAACAGGTACTGACAAGAGTTTATCAGAAGCCAGTCAGAGTTTAGTTAAACTCTGACAGGGTGAAGAGTTTAATTGAAGCCGGTCAGAGTTTATTTAAAGTCTGACAAGGTGATAGTTGTATTAGCTGTCGGTGCTGAATTGAAGATTCTAGAAGCAATATATTCTGAAGATGGAAAGAAGCAGAATATATTGATACAGCTAAGGAAACGGAATAGAAGACTGAAGCAATCCTTAATTGATATAAATTGTATAGCTGATTTATAGGAATATCAATTAGATAAGGATTGTATGTAGCTGTGTACTATATAAACACAGATAGGTTATCCCTAGAAGGGACGCGATTATTGATATATTATTATTGTAACCTAGAAGCTCTTTGTGATTCATTAACATCATAAAGAGAGAAGCTGTTAATATAAATACAGTTTATTGATTCATAAACAGTGTTCTTAATTATCGTTATTCTCATACATACTTGATTATATTGTGTATTCGGCCTAACAATTGGTATCAGAGCCAAGGCTGTTTAATATATACAGTTTTACGATTCAAACACAGTATTAATCATGTCTGAAGAAAATCAAACTGCTCCTAAGGCTGAACAGGTTAAGCCCAATTCTGTGAGTCGATATGAAACAATCAGGGTTCCAATTCTCAGGCCAGTAGAGTATCCGATTTGGAAGGTTAAGATGACCATGTTTCTGGAGGCTACAGATCCAGAATACCTTGACAGAATTAATGATGGTCCTCATATGCCAACTAAATTGTCCCCTGTTGTTGATGGTCAAGCACAAAAGACTGTTCCAAAGGAAAAGAAAGATATGACTCCTGAGGATATCTCATCAATTGCAAAGGATGCAAAGGTTAGACATCTTCTCCACAGTGCTTTAGATAATGTAATGTCTAACAGAGTAATTGGCTGCAAAACTGCCAAAGAGATATGGGATGCTTTAGAAGTCAGATGCCAGGGAACAGGTGCTATTAAGAAGAACAGAAAAACAATACTCACACAGGAGTATGAGCACTTTGATTCAAGAACTAATGAAACCTTGACTGAGACTTATGACAGATTTTGCAAACTGTTGAACGATCTGTCTCTGGTAGATAAGGAATATGAACTTGAAGAGTCCAATCTCAAGTTTCTGTTATCTCTACCTGAAAAGTGGGATTTAAAGGCAACAACAATCAGAGATAATTATGATCTTGCTGATACAGATCTTGATGAGATCTATGGATTGTTAAAGACTCATGAACTTGAGATAGAACAAAGAAACAGGAGGTCCAGCAAGAAGACAAAATCTGTTGCTCTCAAAGTCGAGGAGAAGCCCATCAAGAAGGAATCATCAAGGAAGAAAGCCAAGGGAAAGGCTTTAGTTATTAAATCTGAAAGTGAGTCATCAAACTCTGATGATGACTCAAACTCTGATGAAGCTTCTGACTCTGAGGATGATGAAGAGGAGTTGATGCAAATGGCTGCATTGATGGTGAAGACCTTTAAGAAGATGGGATTCAAGAACTTCAAGAAAGGAAAGAGATTCTCAAGGAAAGATTCAAACTCTGAAAGGAGAAGTTTCAGAAAGTCTGATGGAAAGGAGACCAAGTCTGGCAAGAAGGATAAGTCTCAAATCCAGTGCTACAAGTGTAAGGAGATGGGTCATTATGCTCCAGAGTGCAAGAAAGGCAAATCTGAGAAAGCACTCATCTCTAAAGGCAGAGACTGGGCAGATACTTCAGACTCTGATGATGGAGAAAACTATGCTCTTATGGCAACTGTCAGAGATGAGACTGAATCTTCTGAAAATAAGGTACCCCTAACTACTTATGCTTATGATACTGATAATATATCTGAGTTAAGAGTATATCTGAAAAGTGTTCATGTTAGTTATAGGGATCAGACTTTAGAGAATGAGAGGATTAAATCTGAGAATCTTAGTCTTAAAGAAAGAAACAAGTTTCTTGAAAGAGAACTTGAGAATATGAAGCAGATTCAAAAAGAAAGAGATGATGCTGTTTATATTGAACATGAAGTGCTTAAGTTAAATAAGCAGCTAGAATCTGAACTTGAAAAAGAAAGAAAAATAATTATGACTTGGACAAACTCTGGAAGAGACACTCATCAAGTGTTTCAAACAGATTCTGTAGGTTTAGGCTATTGTGAAAACGATGAACTTAGGTTTAAAGACAAAGTTAAGGTTAAACCACAACTTAAACCTGTGATATTTGTTCCAGAATTCACCAAGCTAAAATCTGTAGTTGTGAAAGAAGCTGTTATGGAGCCAGTTGAAGCTTGTGTTGAACAAGTAGATATTGAATCTAAAACAGAGAAGCTTGTTGAGCTAGGAGCTGTTAAAGAACCAATTAGAATCTGTGAGAAGCAGGTTAATGTTGGTTTAATGACAGGAAAACAGTTTAAACATAAGCTCAAAGAGGTTAAGTCTGCCATGAAACCTAAAGGGTCCAAGAGAAATAGGAATGGAAAAGTAGGCATAAATAATAGAAATAATCATATGCCTAATGCTGGTGCCTCAAGAAAAACATGTTATAATTGTGGTAGTTCTAATCATCTTGCTAGATTTTGCACTAAGAACAAACATATTAATTCTTTACCTTCTACTTCAGAAGTAAAGAATGATTATGTTAGAGTAAGACCACAGACTTTATGCAAACATTGTGGGAGCACTTGGCATTCTATTTACACATGTAAGAGTTATCATGCAATTTATCATAACTATTATGAGCTAAAACCCAACTTGAAATGGGTTAGAGCAAACTCTGCTAGTGTAAAATCTGACAATGTTAGTTTAAACTCTGATAATACAGATTCCGCTGCAAAAACTAACACTGTTAAGAAAGACAAAGGATCCAAGCAAGTCTGGATCCTCAAAACTAACACTTAGTGTTTGTTTGTGATTGCAGGGTATAATAGAGAGCACACTTATCTTAGACAGTGGATGCTCAGGACATATGACTGGAAATAAAGCCCTGCTATCAGACTTTGAGGAGAAGGCTGGCCCAAAAGTTTCCTATGGAGATGGCAATATAGGACACACTCTGGGATATGGCAATATTAATCTTGGAAGTGTCATCATCACAAATGTAGCTCTAGTCTCAGGACTCAAGCATAATCTGTTATCTGTGAGTCAAATCTGTGACAGAGGAAACCATGTAGATTTTCATAGTGAATACTGTGAAGTTATCAGTAAATCTACTGGGAAAGTTGTTCTAGTTGGACACAGGCGCAACAATATTTATGAAGCAAGTTTGGTAACAAACTCTGATGGAAAAACAGTGTGTCTGACTGCAAGAATGTCAAATGAAGAGAGTTGGAATTGGCACAAGAAGCTCTCTCATCTCAATTTGAACAACATAAATGAGCTTATTAGAAAGGATCTTGTAAGAGGACTTCCAAAATCAATACTCAATCTAGATGGTCTATGTGATTCTTGTCAAAAGGCCAAGCAAAGGAAGTCATCTTTCAAGAGCAAATCTGAATCTTCAGTAGTGGAACCTTATCATCTTCTACATGTTGATCTCTTTGGACCAGTGAATGTGATGTCCATGGGCAGAAAGAAATATGCTCTAGTAATTGTTGATGAATATACTAGATATACATGGGTGTATTTCTTGTCAAAGAAGGATGAAACTGCTCAAACGTTGATGGATCATGTAAATCTACTGGACAAAAGATCACAGCACAAAGTCAAAATTATAAGGGGTGATAATGGAACTGAATTCAGAAACTCAATCTTGGAAGCTTTCTGCAAGGAAAGAGGAGTCAAACAAGAATTTTCTGCACCTGGAACTCCACAGCAAAATGGTGTAGTTGAAAGAAAGAACAGAACTTTAATTGAAGCTGCCAGAACTATGCTTGATGAAGCAAAATTGCCAACTTATTTCTGGGCAGAAGCTGTTCAAACTGCTTGTTTTACTCAAAATGCAACTCTGATCAACAAGCATGGAAAAACACCATATGAGATGGTGAAAAACAAGAAGCCAAATTTGAAATATTTTCACATATTTGGATGCAAATGCTTTGTGTTGAAGACTCATCCTGAACAGTTGACCAAGTTCGAGTTAAAAGCTGATGAAGGAATCTTTGTTGGCTATCCATTGTCAACAAAAGCATTCAGAGTTTACAATCTGAGAACGAAGGTGATCATGGAATCCATACATGTGTCGTTTGATGACAAGAAAATAATTGGACTTGAAGACAAGGATGGATATGATCAACTACGTTTTGAAAATGAAGATCTATTCTCTGATGATATAAACTCTGATGAAGCAGGGTTGACAAACTCTGACGAAGCATACTCTGAACCTCTACTGGTAAATACTGGAGAAACTGGAAATTCTCAAATTGAACAAAATAGAGAACCAGTTGAGGGGGAGCGTGAAGAAGCTCAACAAGACACAGCAAGTGAGTCAGTTGAGGAAACTGATTCAAACTCTGACAGCTCAAACACTGAGCCATCCAACTCAGGGGGAGCCTCAGATACTGCAGAAAGTCAACATATGAATCAGGAGAGCATGGATCAAGGGGGAGGATTCAATAATGATGCAAGAAACCACTTACCAACAGCCAGAAAGTGGACACAGGCACACACACCTGATCTCATAATTGGAGATCCTGATGCTAGTGTGAGAACTAGAAGTGCAACAAACAATGAGTGTCTGTATCATGCTTTCTTGTCTCAAACAGAACCAAAGAAAGTGGAGGAAGCTCTTCAAGATGCTAATTGGATTACAGCAATGCAAGAAGAGTTAAATGAATTTGAAAGAAATGAAGTCTGGACACTTGTACCTAGACCAAAGAATAGATCAATTGTAGGTACAAAGTGAGTTTTCAGAAACAAGACTGACAGTGAAGGTGTGATTACAAGAAACAAGGCTAGACTTGTGGCAAAAGGTTATTCACAACAGGAAGGAATTGACTATGATGAAACCTTTGCTCCAGTTGCAAGATTGGAGGCCATAAGAATTTTTCTGGCCTATGCTGCACACAAGAAGTTTAAAGTCTTTCAGATGGATGTAAAAAAGTGCTTTTCTCAATGGGAAGCTTGAAGAAGAAGTGTTTGTTGAACAACCACCAGGATTTGTAGATTCCAAGCATCCAGATTATGTCTACAGGCTTGACAAGGCATTATATGGACTAAAGCAAGCACCAAGAGCATGGTATGAAACTCTTGCTCAATTTCTTTTAGAAAGTGGGTTCACAAGAGGTACAATTGATAAAACCTTGTTTTATTTCAATTCTGGTGATGATTTGCTTTTAGTTCAAATTTATGTAGATGATATTATTTTTGGATCTACTAATGACAAACTTTGTAAGAAGTTTGCAAAGCTTATGCAATCCAGGTATCAAATGAGCATGATGGGAGAGCTTAGTTATTTTCTAGGCTTACAGGTCAAGCAAACAGATGATGGGATTTTTATCAATCAAGCAAAGTATACCAGAAATCTTCTAAAGAAATTTGGTATGCTTGATAGTTCATCTGCTACAACTCCCATGGCTACAGCAATGAAGCTTGACAAAGACACAGGAGCCTCAGTAGATATGACTAACTACAGAGGAATGATAGGGTCTCTACTGTATCTTACTGCAAGTAGACCTGATATCATGTATGCAACATGTCTTTGTGCAAGATTTCAAGCAGATCCCAGAGAGCCTCATCTAACAGTTGTAAAAAGGATCTTCAAATATCTCAAAGGAACCATAACCCTGGGTTTGTGGTATCCTAGAGAATCAGAGTTTAAGTTAATTGGTTACTCTGATGCAGATTTTGCAGGCTGTAAGATAGACAGAAAAAGTACAAGTGGAAGCTGTCAATTTTTAGGTGACAGATTAGTTTCTTGGTACAGCAAGAAACAGAAGTCAATCTCCACATCCACTGCTGAAGCAGAGTATATAGCAGCTGGTAGCTGTTGTGCACAGATTTTATGGATGAAGAATCAACTGCTGGATTATGGGTTAAGGTACTCTAAAATACCTATTTTCTGTGATAACCAAAGTGCTATTGCTATGACAGGTAATCCAGTACAGCACTCCATGACCAAGCACATCAGCATAAGATATCATTTTATCAGAGAACATGTGGAAGAAGGGAACATTGAGCTTCATTTTGTGTCTACAGACCAACAACTTGCAGATATCTTCACCAAACCTTTGAGTGAAGCTACGTTTACAAGATTGGTAAATGAACTTGGAATGATCTCTGGTTCTGACTAGAGATACGGGTTAGACTCAAAATCTATCCATGTTTGATTGTTTAATGCTCATGATTCCTTGCATATATTAACTGTTATGAGTACCAGTGTCATAAACTCTGTCGGTTAAACTCTGATGCTAAACTCCGTGAGTCATAAAAAGTTGGTCATACTCTGAATGTTACAGTTTAAATGCTATACTCTGATTGTAATTTTGTCTGGAACATATGGACCAATGAAGAAATTTGTATGAAGCATAATTCTCAGTAAGTAATTGTGAATCCTTAAGAGTTGATAGATTCTGATCTCAAATATGTGCAGTAAGCTAACACAGCATGATACTGTCTCTATATTTATAGCATCTCTTAGTTTATTGATCCTATACACTGAGTCTGTATTAGCTGTTTGCATCTTCTCTCATAAGTTAATTATAATTACTGATGAAAAGTCTAAACTCTGATTATTCATTGCAATTAATTCACCCTCCAATCAAAAGATGCCAAACAGAGCACAAATTCCTTTGAGATCATGGTGTGCCTAGGAAGATCCAGGAACTTATTGTATGAAATAAGGGCTAAAATCTTTGATTTTTGGTGACTAGTGCCAACCACTGATTACTGGAAAAATAAAAAATAAAAAAATAAAAAAAAAATAAAATAAAAAAAATATATATATAATAAAGGGGGTGAAAAATAAAAGACATATCCAAATGAAAGGATATCAGTAATACAGAGTTTAGATAGAAAAATCAGTGTCTATGTTATACATGAGAGTTTAGGCAACCAGTTTTTACTACTTTAGTTTGTGGATTTTATGCACTTTGAGATGATCTAAATACTGATTTCGGTAAACTTTGCTACTACACACACATATTTTCACAACTGTACAGATTGAGAAAAGAGTTTATTGACAAAGAAGGACAAATGGTAAACACTGATGTATTGTGTGAAATACGCCGAGGTTACTTTGTTTTAATCTCTGATGGTTAAAATAATCTCTTTGTTTCAGACATTTTATAACTTTGAGATTAGCCATTTGTTTTTCGGAAAAAGTATGATTGAACGGAGAAAAGAAAGAGTGTGTTTGATAAGTCCTGATAGTGATTCGTAATGCTGCTGAGTATGTTAGTTTATTGTTTAAAGTGATATCATTTCTTTCACTTTACAATTACTATGCAAAATTGATAATACTGATATGTAAAGAAACAAATTTTTTTCATTAATTAATTCAAATTTACATTCAGACCATTTCATACTCATGTTTAGCTAAACTTTCTGGTACATACTAATCACTATGGTTACAAAAGAGAAGATCTATTTAACCAGGACAAGTATTTGAATGCTACAACTGAAGCAGAAGAGCTAGAGCCAGAAGCTATTGTGCTCTATTACTTCTGATGATCGCTACCCAGTTGTTCAACTGATCATTATACCATCTGGGATTGCTTGACAACATCCTGAAGATGAATCATCATCATCTTCCTGGATTCTCTTTCTGCTTTGCAGCTTGCAGGATTCCAAGAAGATTGTCTCCTCAGTACCCATCAGGAAGCTCTGCTGGAAGAGCATCATACAAATCTCCATAGTATGATCGTCTGCCAGGATGGGCACATCATATGGACCGGGACGGATGATGTGCACATAAGGATTAGAGATCGGTCCTTCCGCTATTTCATCATCTGCTATAAGACCTTCATCATTCAGAAAAGACAGAACAAGAAACTCATCGATGATATAGTTTGCTTGTTGATGCCAGTTCATGTTCACGAATGATTCTACATCCATGAATTCAAAGGTTCCTGCCATTTGGTGTATGGTAATTTTAAGATATGAAGCCTGTTGTTAAAATGCTTCGGTTTTTAAAGCATTCAACAAGGTAACTGAAAGGTTTTTCCTTGAATCGAAGCGCTTGGGATAATAAGGTGCGGAGTTTCAAGACAGTCATTATTATTCTGACTGTTGAGCTCCTTTGTACTTTATTATTAAAATTGATAATTTTATTATTATTAATTTTTTTTAAGCGGATATTTTGAGTGTTATATGTGATGCCAGGTGTCTCCACGTCTGCACGTGTATTGGAAGTTGTTAGACACAGCTGTCAGCGTATGCACGTTTGACATCTGTCCCACTAACATACTTTTAATCGTTACAGTTCTTATTTAATACACTACATACACACGATTCAATCTTTTACGCACCTCATCTTTTCATAAGCTTTTACTCACACACAAACACTCAAACACTTTCAAAGCCCAGTTCTTCTTGTTTTCCAATCTTACTAATGGCAACTACAGCGTTTATTGCTTCTGAATTAGAATTTGTTCCCAACAATTATTCTGCTCCTGTAGCAAATGAGAACGCACCGGAGGCGTTTCATTTGATTCAGAGGTTCTTGTTACACTCTGATATCGGTACTGCTCTAACCGCACCATCGAAGCTGTCTGCGACTCAAATTCGAACTTTTTGGCAGACAGGTACTTATGATAATGGAGGAGAGTCTGGATCGCCATCTATAATTTTTGAGTTTCAAGGAGATGAATTTGTTGTTACTCCTACTACTGTTCGTGATGCTTTGGGTCTTGAAGATTTCAATGCATTCACAATCTCTGTTGGAGACTCTGAGCTAGTCAGAATGATGAACGAGATAGGCTACACTGGACCTTTGACAAAGATAGGTCAACTCAAAAGGCCATTTTTGCGCAAGGAGTGGAGCTTCTTTTTCGATTGCATTACTCGGGCTTTTGGAAAGAAGTGCACCAATTGGGATGCGATTCCCACGGATAGTCTACAGATCGGGTATTCTCTTCTCTATGGCAGTCAATTTGATGTTGCTAGATTAGTTTTAACTAATATTGGTGAGAAAATGCTAGAGAATAGAAATGTTGTTTATTTCTCTAGGTTTTGTCAATTGATATTCAATTTTTGCTGCCCAAATGTTGAGAAAGTAGAGGATGATGTTATACTTTCGTTTAAACTGCACAAACGTATATTTTCTGACCTTATCAACAAGGACAACAAGAAAGGAGAAGTTGGTCCTTTAATGTTGCCTGCATCAGTGCAACAATTTCTTGACAACTTACAACAACAACAAGTCTCAACTGCTGAAGCTGGACCTTCTGTGTCTCAACCACAGAGGTCAAAGAGTTCCAAAGTTCGAGCAGTTAAGTCTGGTTTGCAACAAACTGAAGCTGAGGTATCAAATGTTGATGCTGCGCCTCAGAGAAAAAGATTGAAGAAAAGGCGAGCCCAAAGGGCAAAGTCTGTTGCTGCTGATTCTATTGTAGACTCAGAAACTGAAGCTGATGAAGAGACTCTTCATCAGAGAAAGAGAAGACTAGTTGCTGATCAACTTTTTGGTGATATCATTGCCAATATGGACAAAGAACCTGAGGACACTGAAGCTCCTACATCAGAGAATGAGGAGATTGTGATTACAACTGTTCCTTCAAGTACTCCTGCAATTGTTGTTGAGGAGGATATTCTAACTGCTGAGGATGCTGCAAATCCTGAAACTATTATGATGGATTTTGAAACAGAAGCTCCTACATCAAAAGCTGATGATGTAGTTGAGGAAGCTGATGCATACTCTGACAGCAGGATTGTGGATCATGAAGATACTGTACTGGAAGCTGATCAAGCTACTACTGAATTAGTAGAACCTATTGCTTCTCACACAGAAATCATTTCTCTTGATTTTGAGAAAGGTGAGGAAGTTGATCAGATTAGAGTTGATCCAGTTCCAGAAGCTGTTGCTGTACATGCTGATGCAACAGATAATGATCATGAGGATATTGTTTTCCTTGAAACTTTGCAACAATCAGTTGTTGAGATTGTTCAGAGAGAAGCAGAGGTTACTGCTCTAGCAAACTCTGATGTTCCTCAAACTGTAGCCGATCAAGTACCTGATGCAACTGCACAGTTAATTGATGAAATCACTGCTGAAAATGTGCTTGAAGATATTCACAGAGAGGATGACAATGCTGAAGCTAGTCCTGCTCATTCAAACTCTGATATTCAAGTGGAAGTTTCTGATCTTCAAGCAAATTCTACTGAAGAGAGGGAAGTTCAAAGGGCTGCTTCTGAGCATTTTCAGAATATGTACTACAATACATGGACTAATGCAGATTGTGTCTTTCCAGCACAACGGGCTGCAGATTTTCTATCTGATTCTGTTAAGAAGATTACAAATCCTGATGTCCTTACGAGCTTACAGGCAACTGTTATTCAAGTCAAATCTCTCAATAATAGATTTGATGAGAATCAACAAATGCTTACAAAACTGAGGAATGACGTAAGTCTGAGGGATCTTACTTTAAAGGCTGACAAAACTTCTTACTATGCCATGTTCAAGCAGCAAGCCAGGGATTCTGAAGAAATCAAGAAGAGGCTTGGGACAGTTGAGGACAACCAGAATGCTATGTCTGCTCAACTGACTTCCATTTCTACTGCGCTTGAATTGCTGACATCAGTACTACTTTCTGATGATGTCAAAAAGGGGGAGAGTATACCTAAAGACAAATGCAAAGATACCCAAACTCTGAGACGGAAGGATGATTCTACTGATGGGGGAAGCAGAGGAAATGAAAGAAGGATTTCTGCTCAAAGGCAAAGACGTGTAATAAACTCTGGTGGTCAATTTACTTCAAACCACAACAAAAGTTTAGTTGTTTCAGCTAACCCATCTACTGATGAAGAGATTGCTGCTAGGATCTTTATTAAAGAGCATGGAAAGGAAGTTACTATTGAAGATATCCAGGCTGAAGAACAGATGCTTGCTGAGGAACACAAGAAAAATCTTGAAGCTGGAATCTACAAGAAACAGGAAATCAAGGCTCCTAGGAAGAAAGAAGTTGGTATTTCTATCAAAGAGAATACACAACAGAGTATACAATATACAAGGAGACCTGTGATTAGAAACTCTGATAAGGGTAAAGGCAAAATGATTGAAGAGCCTAACCTGAAGAAGAAAGATAATTCAACCTCTGACATTGCTCAAGTTGAAACAAGATTAGCAAAATCAACCTCTGACGCTGCTCAAGTTGATGATACTATTGAAGTTAAGCCAGCCTCTGACAAGGCTCAAGCTGTGCAAACTCAGCTAGCTCCTCAACTCAAAGGTTTCTTAAGACCTGTACTCTCTGAAACTCTGACACTTCAACCTGTGGATTTTTCTCAAACCAGGACTGTACTTGGAAAAGAATCTTATGATAAGTCTGGTTTAGGTTCACATAGGGAGAAGAGAATAAATAACAGATCTCAAGACAATATTTCACTGGCAGGATCTGGTATTGGGGGTACACAAGAAAATCTTGATAAGTTAGAATCTGTTCAATTGATTTTTCACAGAGTCTTGAAGAAGCAGTTTCTGTTATACTTCATGAGTGATGGAAGTGTTTATAGAGTTGGAGAATCTGATGTAAATCTCAAATCATGGGAAGAACTTGAATATGTACTTTATCTGTTGAAAGTTAAGAACAGACACACCCATAATGTTGCTCAAATCTTAAGAGAAAAGATGCTGAGATCAAAAGTGATGCTTGGAGGAGGAGAAGTCTCAAATGCTTATATTCCAAAGTATAGAGATCATGCTGGAAAGTTGGTGAAGATGAAGAAAAACAGTGCTAGATTTAAAACTGCACTTGGAATAAAAGTCTTAGAATTCAACTTAGAGTCAGATAAAGCTCAGTACATTCGGTTAGGAAATGACATGAAGAAGAACAGTATCTATTCTCTGAGGGCTGCCATATATCAAACTGGTGAAGGAGATCCAGAGTATAAGGAGCTGAAAGAGATTATGATAGCTGAACTTGAGAATGCTGAGAGAAGACTGCTGATTGATTATCTCAGGACTGTACCTGATATTGAAGAAGTCAAGTAAAGTCTGACTGTAAGTTTTTAATATTTTCTATTCTAAGTCAAATTTAAACTCTGTTTTAAATTAAACTCTGTTATATGTTAAACACTGCATTTGTTAAATGGTTTTGACATCATCAATTATATGTTTAACTTGTACATTTTATTATGAACAAGTTGGGGGAGATTGTTAGATATAATTGCTAATGTTTGTTTATCAGTGTTTAAGCAACAGGTACTGACAAGAGTTTATCAGAAGCCAGTCAGAGTTTAGTTAAACTCTGACAGGGTGAAGAGTTTAATTGAAGCCGGTCAGAGTTTATTTAAAGTCTGACAAGGTGATAGTTGTATTAGCTGTCGGTGCTGAATTGAAGATTCTAGAAGCAATATATTCTGAAGATGGAAAGAAGCAGAATATATTGATACAGCTAAGGAAACGGAATAGAAGACTGAAGCAATCCTTAATTGATATAAATTGTATAGCTGATTTATAGGAATATCAATTAGATAAGGATTGTATGTAGCTGTGTACTATATAAACACAGATAGGTTATCCCTAAAAGGGACGCGATTATTGATATATTATTATTGTAACCTAGAAGCTCTTTGTGATTCATTAACATCATAAAGAGAGAAGCTGTTAATATAAATACAGTTTATTGATTCATAAACAGTGTTCTTAATTATCGTTATTCTCATACATACTTGATTATATTGTGTATTCGGCCTAACAGATTCATATGGAACGACAAATGCGAAGAGAGTTTCCAAGAGTTAAAGAAGAGACTAACTACGACACCAGTGTTAATGCTACCAGACGATCAAGGTCAATTTGTAATCTATAGTGATGCGTCTTACAAAGGATTGGGTTGTGTACTTATGCAACATGACAAAGTAATTGCTTATGCGTCGAGACAATGGAGACCTCATGTAATATCCCAAAATTTTGTAATATTTAAAACCTTGATGAATAGTAAAATCCACTAATGAATAGTAAAATTTCTGAGGAAAAGTTTTTCAGACCACCCTATGTGGATGACCTGGAATGAATGTTTCGAAGTTATATTATTGATGTATGGGAAGAATAAAAGAATGTAAACGTACTCAGAATCAGAAGATTCCCATCTGAGTTTTAAATCACTATTCACTAGACAATCACGGATGTATTGATTTGATCGTTTTAAGAAAGTATGTGGAATGTGAAATCCATGATCATATCTTAAACCAAGGTGAGAAACCTAGGATCATATATTAGACAAGGGAAATGGAAAGATAAAGGAAGTACCCTAGCTTTGGTACAGAGAAACGTTTTTAAAACCCCTTGAAACTATCGCGAAACAAAAGCGTAACAAATTGTGGATTAAACCCTAACAAAAGGAGGAGTATTATATGAGATCATCAAGTGCAATATATAAGAGGAATGAGGATACAAATGATGACATAAGCATGATGCAAGGGAATGACATAAGCATGACAAAGTGATGACAAGGTGATGAATCACCGCCTTGTCACCACTTTCACCACCACCACAAGTTCAAAAAGGGCCTTGTCATTGATGACAAGTCCTTTTATTAGCCACAAAAATTAATTGGCAAAGTATTAAGTGTAATTAGACAAAAGAAAAAAATCAAGAAAACAAATCAAAAGAGATGCATTCTTGAAAGAGCAACATTCAGCCCTTCTTCATTCTTCAAAACCTTAAGAAACTTTCTACAAGTTCCACTCAACCATAAATCTTGATCTTGGACTCTAAATCACCCTCTTCCAATATCCAAGGTAGATCTCTAAGCTTAGCCTCATCCATGGATGATATCTTGGTCAAAAATGGATTCAAAGTTGATGATGAATAGTGATATGAATAGTAAACTCATAAGATCTTGTTTTGTTTTGATGATTTTAGGTTTGATTAGCATAGTTAAGGAGCAAGGAAGGATATACCATCCATATATAGCCTTTGTTAAGCTCCAAGGAAGGTATAAAACTTCTTTCCCTTTTCAGGTTATGCTTGATCTAATAGTTATAAGTGGTTGTTCAAGAACTATGTAGTAATGAAGCATGTATGCATGATTTTAAGCATGTTTGATGGTTGATTTGTGGATAAACTTATGAACTAGGATATGATCATGTTTGGACAGAAAATAGTAGTATTAGCTTAAGGTTTGATTGGTGGTTGGTTGATTATGGATTGGTGGTTGTATTGAGTGTTTAAAAACACAGGAATCGCGTTTAAGCGCCGTTACCATGTCGAAATTTTCTTAGGTTGTTTGGACAGAGATCACGAACACTCTAAAGGGCATAAACATAAGGTTTCTGACCATGAAAATGTAGGCCCTGTTTCCTAGTTTGTTTTAGCGAAAGAATCGTATCGTTTTGATTTACGGTTTAGGAGAAACATCCGTTTTAGTAAAAGCGGTTTTGCGTAACTAAGTAGTTCATTGTATGAACTTTGAGATAGTGATCAAACCCTTTAAAAATGAAATTTGGCCGAGATATTAAAGTGGAGAATAACATGAATAATTAGGAAAGGAAACCTAGAAGGGTTCGAGTTAAAAAGAGAAGTTGGTGATTTTATAAAAATACGCGAACGAAGGTTGCACGAGTGAAATACCCTTAAGGGGAGGGTTTAAAACAAGGAAATGGTAAAGGAAAAGTACTTGGGATTTGTGAATAGATTTTCACCCCAAACTTGTGACTTAAGAATTACGGAACGTCATGAGGTTATAGAGGACCGAGAGCGAGACGTTTGATTTTTATTAATAGAACTTGAGTGCTTCAGTTTTGGCACATTAATTGGTTCTAGGGGACTGACTGTAATTGTATATCTTGTTATAGATCGACGCGCACACTCTCAAGCCCCCACTACCACACCACCAAGACACCAAGGTAAGTTTTCAAACCCTACATCATATGAATGATGCTGTTGTGATATATATTGTGATTATGATAAATATGCTGCTTTAATGCTGTGAAATGACTTATAAAATGTTTTCACTTTTAATAAAAAGTTGTGTAAGATATAAGGTTTATATGTTAGGTAAATACTAGATATAAACCAAGGTTTAAAGGTTCTAAGTATAGAGCAGATGTACGATGATTTTAAAATAATAAGACAGGGAGTTAAATTATTATTTTGTTTTCATCACACTGTCAGAAGCTGGAAGGTTCCAGGGACAGTTATATTTTAAAGGTTATTAAATATTCCAAGGTCTATATTATTGGATATTTAAGGTGAGATATTTAAATAATATTGTAATCAATATTATTTGAATATTATTTGATTAAGTGAATATTATTTTGAATATTCACTTAAGTGATTTTATATTGAATAATAATTCAATTCTTATTATTTGAATATATTTGATTAAGTGAATTTTATTTTGAATATTCACTTAAGTGATTTTATATTGAATAATAATTCAATTCTTATTATTTGAATATTTTTATTAAGTGAATATTATTTTGAATATTCACTTAAGTGGTTTTATATTGAATAATAATTCAATATTTATTATTTGGATATTTATTAAATATTCCAAATGTGATTTAAAAATCATAGAACCTTATTATATTATTTAAGGTTCTACTATGTACACAAAACTTTTTGATCTTCAGAAAAGGTATTTAAAGCAGAGATTCCCAAATATTATCTTAAAATAATTAAATGTGAATAGTGTTTTCTACTCATCGGAAATTGGGAATCTAGTTCAAGAAGTCGAGGACAGAGTTTTACCTCCACTGTTCCTCTAGAATAACTATAGCTGGGGATGGCTCCCCCATTCAAGTAAAGTGTTTTAAACTCGCTAAACTCTGAAATTTCAATAAACTCCCTGGTCATGCTTTCAAAATACGTGGTAATCATCGGTAGTTTCGTTGACTAATGTCAACCCACACTTTGACTTACTCCTTTCAATTACTCTAGGAGTAAGGTATTCTGAACGGTTACAAAGTTTTGACAAGTAATTGTACTTGGGGAAAATGGAATTTAATTCTGATTTCCGTTTCATTGATATTTTCATTATGGGAATTGGAAGGTCCTACACGTCAATGAAATAGGTGCCGGGGTAGTGCCAAAATTATCAAGGCTTGCCCGGTGACGAAATAGGCGCCGAGGTAGTGATCCCTTGCGTGCTAAGGCTTGCCCGGTGATGAAATAAGCACTGAGGTAGTGATCTCTTGCACAGTGGCCCGTATGTGGTCAGGGTGATAACCGAACAGGAAGTCGTCCTTCTACTATTAGAAAAGAAATGTTACGATACAACGGCTGATCACCGTGTATCGGGTGTTCCAGTACATTCCCTTTCTTCCCTCCGATTGGAGTTGAACTGTACATTGTAACAAAAGCCTAGGCGCTGAGTTACTGATAATGTGACAGTAAAGAGTAATGATGTTCCTCATACAGTAGTCATACTGTATGGTATGTTTTGACGAAAAGAGAAATAAATATATATCATTCTGTATACGAATGAAGTTTTAAAGGTTTTACTTTATGATATAAGCTCACTCATATGCTTATGCTGTATTGTATTATTGCTGGGCTGAGTGCTCACTCTTGCTTTTCTTTCTATACATATATATCACAACACAACAGCTAGGGTAGATGGCCAGGATTCGTCGTACCGCTCGGAAGCGCGTCAGAGCTATACAGGCCGCCCGTAACATGGTTGTTACAGTTGATCAAGTAGAAGTCCTGAGTTGGTTCAGAGTGTAACTCTTGTGGCTTCGGTTTATTTATAAGTATCACTTATGTATTTTAATGAACAAGAACAAACATTTGCGCTGCCTTTCTGGTTTCACGTAGAAATCACATTGGCAGTAGGTTGCTAGGATTTTACTTTTGGGTTGTAATAACTTTAATTTATGGACCGTATGACTATTGTTTTTGTAAGTTCGTTTCTGAGACATAACTGGCGTGAGTATATTGATGGTGGGGTCACCATGTGTGATGATTTATTATATTTTGATTCAAGTATTAAGTGTTTGTACGGAATAAGGGACAGTGACAACCCAGATCTCTGACCCCGGATCTGGGGGTGTTACACCTCACGAACAGAAATATCCTACACATGATTTGGAATTAGCAACGATCGTATTTGCACCGAAGATATGGAGACATTACTTGTACGGAGAGAGATGTGAAATTTACACCGATCATAACAGTTTTAAAGTATATCTTTACTCAGAAGGAGCTGAACATGAGACAGAGAAGATGGTTGGAGCTAATCAAGGTTACGACGTTTCTATAAATTATCACCCGGAAAAGGCAAACGTGGTAGCAGATGCATTGAGCAGAAAAGAAAGATTTAATATGCTGACGATGACCAAGGAATTGTACAGAGAGTTTGAGAAGTTAGAGATAGAAGTACGTGTCCCGAAGGACGCGACAGAAATGATTTACGCCATAACGTTTCAACCTGAATTGTTGGAAAAGATACGGAAATGCCAAGAGAAAGTCATGAACGACAATGCAAATAGTTTAACAGGCGAGGAAATATGTAGCCAACTGGACGACAAAGGAATCTTAAGGTTTGCTTCTCGAATATGGGTACCTAATGTAGCAGAACTAAAGAGTGAAATTTTGCACGAAGCGCATAACTCGAAGTATTCAATTCATCCTGGAAGCACGAAGATGTATCGAGATCTTAAAATGAACTTTTGGTGGCCAGATATGAAAAGAGAAATTGCTGAATGGGTGAGTAAATGTTTTACATGTCAAAGGGTCAAGGCGGAACATCAAAGACCAAGTGGATTACTGCAGACGTTAGAAATTCCTGAATGGAAGTGGGAACACATCGCAATGGACTTTGTGGTAGGATTGCCTAGAACGAAGACTAACCATGATGCTATTTGGGTTATTGTAGATCTATTGACGAAATCCGCACATTTTCTTCCTATTAACGAGAGATTCTCGCTGGATAAATTAGTTCGTTTATATGTTAAAGAAATCGTGGTACGACATGGAGTTCCAGTGTCAATAGTATCTGATCGAGACCCTCGATTCAACTCAAGATTCTGGGGAAGTTTTCAAGAATGTTTAGGCACCGAATTGAGAATGAGTACGGCTTATCACCCGCAGACAGACGGTCAAAGTGAAAGGACAATTCAAACCATCGAAGACATGCTTAGAACATGTGCACTTGATTTTAAAGGTAATTGGGATGATCATCTACCCTTAGTAGAATTCTCATATAATAACAGTTTTCACGCGAGTATCGGGATGCCACCTTACGAAACTTTATATGGACGGAAGTGTCGATCTCCAGTATATTGGGAAGAAGTTGGTGAACGGAAAGTGATAGGACCAGAATTAGTACAGCAGACAAAGGAAGTGATTGAATTGATTCAGAAAAGGTTGATAACAGCTCAGAACCGGCAGAAGAAATATGCTGACCTAGCAAGAAAGGATATGGGATTCGAAGTCCGAGAACAAGTGTTACTAAAAGTTTCACCATGGAAAGGATTGGTTAGGTTTGGAAAGAAAGGGAAATTGAGTCCGAGATACGTTGGACCATTTGAGATTTTGAAGCAAATTGGGAAAGTAGCTTACGAGTTAGCATTACCCCGGCATATGCAGCACGTTCATAATGTGTTTCACGTATCCATGCTTAACAAGTATCGACCAGATTCGAACCATGTAATAGAGTATGAACCCATAGAGGTCCAGTCAGATTTATCTTATGTAGAGCGACCAATTCAGATATTGGATCATAAGGAAAAAGTATTAAGAAATAAGACTGTAGTGATAGTAAGAGTTTTGTGGAGGAATCCTAAGGTGGAAGAGTCTACCTGGGAGTTAGAGAGTGATATGATAGAGAAGTATCCCCAGTTGTTTCCTTGATCTGATTCTGAGGACAGAATCCTATTAAGGGGGGAAGGATGTAAGATCCGTGAACTTTATTAATAATATAAATTGTATTATATGTGTGGAATACTTATTATGAAGTATTTGGAGTTATAATGATAAGGATTGTTAAGTGTTTATGTGTTATTTGGTGAGTCGAAAGCCCCTTTCAAATATTTCTTCATTTGAAATCTTATTCAATTTTGAGCCCCGTTTTGAAAATTCAAGGGGCCCGTTGAAATTTTGTACATCATTATTATTCCTTCGTCATCTGTGTTCGAATCATTATCGGAGGATTTCTTCATATTATTAAATCCCTTATTATCCGATATGATCAATAGTAATTGTTTTATTCAAAGGAAGAAAAATTATTCTAAACCCTAACCCTAATTTTTCTAGGGTAATTGATATATCGTCCGTATCAATAAATACATCTGTTATAGCCCCCGTATTCTTGAGCATTAGTTATAAAATGATATGTATTGATTTGGATAACTATCAGTCTTTTTGAATGATTATTTTTTCGTAAAACGTGTTTTTAACCTAATTAGGGTTTTTAAACGAACTAGTGGATCAATATCGATCCAAAAATGTCGTTTAGGGTATTATTTTTCAATAAGTATAAAAATGAGAATCGTACATTATACCTCATATAATCCGTATTAAAAATACTGAAAAATATAAAAATCCCGAACCGTGTTCTTGAAAATCAAAATCAAATTCGAAGGTGTTATTGAAATCCAAATTCAAAGTTCAAGTACTCAAATCAAAGATCTTGAGCTCTAGTTTCAGAATCTTCCAACCTCATCATCATCTGGTAATTTTTCGATTTTATATGAATTTTACAAATTTCGAATTTAAATTAGGGTTTATATTCGAATTGGGGATTTTCATTCTGTCGATTCTCCGTTCAATTGATTGCTTACAACATGTTCCTAGGGTTCTAATTAGTAGGAATTCATGTTTTAATTTCATGTTTATGTTCGGTTTTGAGAAATCCGATTTCTAGGGTTTTGCCCGATTTTTCTTTTTAATAGTCTGTTCATATGAATGATCTGACATGATTTCTGATAGAGGGCTTTTGTTGTATGTGTTCTTAGCTTCATTTTAACATAAAGAACGTAGAGTTTCATGTACGATTTTGGTAGATCGGAAAATTTGTTCAAGGTCGCCGGAATTTGATCGGGATTGAGATTCCAGATTTGTTTTGGTATGTTTTTGGCCTGAATAGATTGTTGAGTTTATAAGGATTGTTTTGGTACCAAAAACCCCAATTTTTACAGTGTTTTTGAGTCGCCGGATTCTGGGTTTGGTCGCCGGAATCTGGAAAAATCCGGGTTGTTCTTCCCGACCCGACTGTGTTCTTCCCGACCCGTTAACCCGTTTCTTGACCCGGTTTCAATCTTCGAAACCCTAAAATATTTTCAGAAAACTGCTTTTGAATTTTATTTTTAAATTTAATTCGAAAATAGTTTAAAATCTTTAAAAATTCATATTTTACTTTTAAAAATATATTTTTAATTCAGAAAAATTCTGGAAAATTATATTTATTATTTTAAATTCAAAAATTTATTAAACTTAATTATTTTAATTATTTTTAATTAATAATTAATTAATTTAATTAATTGATTAATTCTTTTAATCAGTTAATTCTTAAAAATTAATTGTTAATTAGATTTAATTAATTTTAAATTTAGTTTAATTATTTTCAAGCCTAATTTTTTATTTAAAAATAGTTTGAGCATTTAAAGAGTGTCAATTAATTTTATATTAATTGATTTAATTACTTTTAAATACTTATAATGGGATTAAAAATCCGATTTTTGATTTAAAAAATTATTTGTGACTTATTTAAATTCAAATAAGCCTTGAATATTGTTTTAAAATATTTGTAAGTGCTATATGGTTTATATGAGTCGATTAATGTGTTTTAATGGTCCGTAAATGCCCGTACGAGGGCTAGTGTCTGAGTTTTAAATACCGTAAATTAGACCGGACGTCCGATACGTAATCGGTTACTAGTTTAAAATGTGTTATTGATTATTGTGTTTCGAGGATAGAATGAGGATAGTTAGACTTACTTCTAAGTTGTTTATTATAGAATCGAGTTCCCGGAGCAAGGGAAAGGGGAAAGTAGAGTGATCGAGATAGAAAACCGACAGCGACGTAGACCAGGCAAGTATCTGTGCCTTTACTTGTGATAAATTGTTATTGTTTTCAATACTTACATGTTATTACCCCAGAACAAGTTAGATTATCAATCCTTACCCTTACTTGGGCAACTGATTCCATTTTCGTAAATTTTCTTAACTCTTTGATTTGATCTGCATCGGAAACCCTTATTTCCAAGTTCATCTGATTTTGTCTACAACCATTGATTGTTGATTATCATCATTTGATTATTGCCTACAACCATTGACAGTTTGATTCTATCATTGACTATTGATTACAGTCATTGATTATTGACTACAACTACTGATTACCTTCTTGAACGAGTGCATCGTACCGTTGAAACCATTCCGAATCTATTTCTCGGACTTTCTTTGATAATGAATAGTTGAAGCTCTTTTGCAACTATTACACCCCGTTATTGTGTACTTATCTTGTTATGCATATTATTGATTATACCTTGTGATAGAATTAGCATGTTTTTAAATAGGACCAGTAATGGTCGGGCCATACTTATGGTCAGAATAATTTAAGGCCCATATTGGCCTAGGATTCAGTAGAGGACTTTGCTATAAGCAAGTCCGGGGTTGTTGCGTGACTGATCAGCAGCACAACCTTTGTATTTGAAAAATGTAGAAGTCCAATTCTAATTCCTCTTTCTTCATTAAAGATTGTTAAAAGCATATGTTTGACTTGTGTATTGTTGATCCAGATAATTGAATTCTTTCATTTCATTATAGAACTGTGATTGATACATATATCATGCTTGCTGAGCACATGTGGCTCATACTTGTTTTGTTTCTAACCCTATTCCAGTGAAGCGAGAGAATGAGCAGACACAGCGCTAGTGACAGTTCTCCCGATGCTAGGAGACAACCCCGAGTGATTGTCATTGGACGGGTAGTTGGTTTATCTTGGAAGTTAGACTAGATGTCTAGCTTTGTATATTAAGTGTGTAATAACTCTGAAAACTGGTTTGTAATAATTATGACTTAGAAGCTTGTTTCATGCCATAATCTGGATGCGGTCTTGGATAAGGGGTATTTTATGTTATTATATATTATGCATGTGTTATATTCAGGTTTATGTTGTGTACCGTTGGTCGGGTGACTCCCCAAATCTGTACCCCGGGTTTGGATGGCGTCACAAGGAATATCCTTATTGCTTCCAATCTAGCAATAGGGGCAAATGTTTCATCATAATCTATTTCTTCTTCTTGAGAATAGCCTTTAGCAACCAATCTAGCTTTATTCCTTGTAACTATGCCATTTTCATTTATCTTGTTTCTGAATACCCACTTTGTTCCTATAACACTTATGTCTTTAGGTTTGGGCACCAGCTTCCATACTTTGTTCCTCTTAAATTGGTTTAGCTCTTCCTACATAGCTAATACCCAATCTGGATCTAAAAGAGCATCCTCAACTTTCTTTGGTTCCTCCAGTGAAAGAAAGCTACTGTATAAACATTCATCTTGAGTGGCTCTTATAGTTTGGACTCTTGAAGAAGCATCACCAATGATCAATTCAAATGGGTGATCCTTAGTCCATTTTCTTCGAGTTGTAGGTGGAGGCCTTGAAGATGTTGCCTCATTGTCATGAGTATGATCATGTGGATTTGAAGTAGAGCCCTGACTTAGAGAAACTCCCCCTGAGTTTATTGGGCTAGTCATTTTGTTTTGAGAACTTTCAACGGATGCTTCAAAATGACTTTCAACGGAAGCATCATATCGGCTTTCAACGGATGGGTGAAGCCTTTCAACAGATGCTCCACTTTCCCTTTCAATGGATGGCTCAACATTGCTTGAATTAATTGTACTATCCATTGTTGAAACAATCACTCTTGGTGGGACTTCTCCATCCTCTTGATCATCATCTTCATCATCGTACAATAGACCCTCTACCTCATTTTCAAATCTGAGAGTTTCATGAAAGCCCTCATCTGTAAGACCTTGAATTCTGGCATCAACAAAATCAACATGTACAGATTCCATAACAATTTTGATTATGTGATTGTAAACCCTATAGGCTTTTCCAGCTGCATATCCCACAAAAGTGGCTTCATCTGCCTTTGACTCAAATTTTCCAAGATTTTCACTTTGATTTCTCAGTACAAAACATTTGCATCTAAAGACATGTAGAAAATCCAAGGATGGCTTCCTTCCTTTGAGCAGATAGTATGGAGTCATTCCTCTAGCTTGATTGATCAAAGAAATATTCTGAGTGAAACATGCAGTGTTAACTGCTTCAGCCCAGAAATATGTAGGTAGCTTTGATTCACCTAGCATTGTCCTTGCAGCTTCAATAAGTGTTCTATTTTTCCTTTCCACCACTCCATTTTGTTGTGGTGTCCTAGCTGCAGAAAATTCATGAACAATTCCATTCCCCTCACAAAACATTCTCATTGTTGAATTTTTGAATTCAATGCCATTGTCACTCCTGATTCTTCTAACTTTATAATCAGGATGATTGTTAGCAACCTTGATGTGATTGATTATGATTTCACTGGCCTCATCCTTAGAATGCAAAAAATAAGTCCATGTGAATTTAGAGAAATCATCTACAATCACAAGGCAGTATCTCTTCTTTAAAATTGACAAGACATTGACTGGTCCAAATAAATCCATATGTAACATTTGTAGAGGTTGCTCAATTGATGATTCTAACTTGCTTCTGAAAGAGGCCTTCTTTTTCTTCCCTTTCTGACAAGCATCACAAAGTCCATCCCTAGAAAATTCCAATTGTGGAATTCCTCTTACTAGGTCTTTTCTTACCAGATCATTCATTGATTTAAAGTTCAAATGTGACAATCTTTTATACCACAACCAACTTTCATCCTTACTTGCTTTACTAAAGAGACGAGTAATTGAATTTGCACTTGTTGAATTGAAGTCAGGTATGTACACATTTCCTCTTCTGTAGCCTGTCAACACCACATTGTTGTCCTCTTTGTTTGAGACAACACAGGCTCCTTGATTGAATGAAACTTAAAAGCCTTTATCACATAGTTGACTGATACTCAGCAGATTGTGCTTAAGTCCATCAACTAGTGCTACTTCATCAATGATGAAATTTTCCATTGAAATTAAGCCATGTCACTTAGTATATCCTTTGTTGTCATCTCCAAAGGTAATGCTAGGGCCAGATCTCTCCTTGAACTCTATGAGCAGGGTGGAATCTCCAGTCATGTGCCTAGAACAACCACTGTCTAAGTACCATAGATTCCTTCTGTTTCCCTGCACACAACAAAACCAGATCAAGTTGATTTTGGTACCCAAGTTTCCTTGGGTCCTGTCTTGTTAGCCTTTGCCTTGTTTTTCTTGTCATTTTGCACTTTAATCTCATGTTGAATTAAATCAACTTTGACCCTAGGTGTTGACCTTTGAGACATCACACTTTGAAACTGTTCAGGTGCATATATGTTTGATGCAGACATTTATGGATGTTGTGCATACATGGTGCTCATGTGTGGCATACTTCATGGCATTTATGGCATATTAAATGCATTCATATAAGGATTTGGAACAAATGACATGTTAGCATACAAGTTTGATGCATGAGCATTATGTGCAAACATATTAGGCATACCAGGCATAGGCACATTAGGTACATGCATTGGCATTTGAACATTTGGTTTCTTAACAGCTTTGCAGTTGGTAGACAAATGATTAACACTACCACAATTAACACATGTCTTTCTAGGAGCATATTTATCAGGTATGTAATTGTTATGCTTGTTAATCCATACCTTACCATTTCTGTTCTTTTTCTTTTTAGCCTCAACTTTAACCTCAATGTTTTCTAACTTGTCATTCAATTTCTTGTTGGACAAGTGGCCTATGTTAACCTTCTCAACACACTTAGTTTTGCTACAGTCTCCCTGAACAAATTTTTTGCTGGTTGGACCATACTTTTTGTTCAGTTTCTCCGATTTTTCTTTACTGACACTTGCTGTATGTTTCAACGGATGAGTCTCATCCGTTGAGGAGTTACCTATCAACGGATGGTCACTAGCCGTTGAAGCATCATCAGCTCCTAGATCCTCAACATCTAGTTTCTCTTTTTCCTTTTTCACTGATTCCTTGTAGAATGTATCCACGCCTTGAACCTTGATTATGTTTGTGGCAACATTCCTGGAATCATTCCATCTAGCAATTGTTTCCTGTTCTTTTGCTAACTGTACCATGAGAATTTCTTCTCTGTTTAGCACAACTAACAGTTCATCCTTAGCAGTTTGACACTCCAACCTCATTTTCTCAAACTCAATGAATTGAGTTTCCAAGACCGCATTTCTATCACTTAAAAACAGATTAGCATCTTTAATCCTGGTGTTTTCTTTTGTTAGTGATTTAATAGATACACACATATGGTACAATTCAGTAGACATATCATCAATTGCACTATTACATTCCTCTTTAGAAAGCTCAGAGAGGTTGGTAGTGATTACCTGATTTGTTGATGAACTAGCTTCCTACTCATTTGAATCAGCCATCAATGCAAGGTTTACAAACTCAGTGTCCTCTTCAGAGTCATTCCCATCATCAGCCCAGTCATAGTCCTGAGTTATGAATTCCCTTTCCTTTTGCTTGAGAAGTTCAAAATATTTCTTTTTATAATCAACAGGCTCAAACTTCTTGTCCTTCTTCTCAGTTTTAGGTCTTTTGCATTCACTGGCAAAGTGTCCTCCCATTCCACAATTGAAACATTTGAATTTGGACCTTTCAACATAGTTCTTGTTTGATTGAAAGTCCTTTCTGAATGGTTTGGTCACTTCAGGGTTTCTCTTGAACTTGAGCTTTGAGAATATCCTTGACAGAAAAGCTAAATGTTCATCTAGCTCATCCATTTCATCTTAGTTTGAGGGCTCACTGTCTTCAATCATCATTCCCTTGCCTTTTCTTGATTCAATCCTACCTTCACAAGCACTTGAGCTTGGTGTAGCTTCAGCAGTTTCTTCCTTCATGTCCTCAGCCTTGTTAACACTTGCAACTAAGGCAACAAATCCATTTTTCTTCTGGACCTTCTCAATTTCCTCATCCCGCTCCATTTCTAGCTCATATGTCTTTAGAGTTCCATACAGCCTTCCAAGAGTAAAATCTTTGTACTCTTGAGTGTTTCTCAAGGAAACAGTCATAGGCTTCCACTCTTTGGGCAAGGCTCTCAAAACTTGAGATTTGAATCCTTAGTTTGATACACTCTCCCATACAAATTTAATCCATTCAGCAATTTTTGAAATCTACTAAAAGTATCATTCAAAGATTCTCCACTTTTAAAGTGAAAGTATTCATACTATTGTATGAGAAGCTGCATCTTGTTTTCTCTGACCTGTTCTGTTCCTTCACACAGGGTTTGGAATGTGTCCCAAATTTCCTTAGCTATAGAGCAGTAATGACATTGTCAAACATATCAGATTCAAGACCATTGAACAGAATGTTCATAGTCTTTTTGTCTTTGTGTATGGCAATGATGTCCTCTGGAGTCCATTCTGAAGATAACTTTGGAATGGAGCCTGGAGTTCCTGCAGGTGATTGAGCTATTGAAGTGTTTGGCTTCATTGGAACATGAGGACCATGTTCAATGCATTCTACATATCCTTCATCCATAGACATAAGATTTAAACGCATCTTTACTGTTGGTCCTTGACTATTGCAGAAGGGGGGGGGGGGGTTGAATGCAATACTGATAAATCTCAATCTACATTTCAACAACAAAAACTAAGATTAACGTTTATCAGTTTATGGAATGCAAACACACAAGTAAACACACGAGTAATTCTCACAAAATAAATGTTTTATTTATTTTGCAATGGGTTGTTACAACCTCAAGAAAATGTTTGTTTTCTTGAGCTTCAGTTTCTCGAGTGATTACAAAGAATGGATTGAGAGATAGTCTAAGTAGACTCATCCTATCACTATCAACACGGGTCTTGTGAAGCTGCTGTCATTTTCATGTGGCAGCTTTTTACAAATTGCCTACCCGTGATTCTTTCCTAAATTGCTATACAAACAGCTTATCAATACAGAACAAAGCAATCTAGAAATATTCTATATTAAGCTAACACAATTCAGTAGATGTAGATTTGTCATACTCTTGAATTGGTGAGCTTTGTCATGTGATCTCTCAAGCTTCGGTCGTAGTCTTGCAGACCTGTTGCAGTGTTGGGATGCTGCAACACGCCTGTTTCTTGAACATCCAAACTGTCACAAGTTTGACTGGGTTGTTTCCCAATACAAATGTTATCCCTTCATGACAGTATCCTGATGGCTAAGCTTGCTGTCACAATAATGCGTTTTTGGTGACAGTAAGAAATCTCCGCAGAGGGTGCTGTCAGGATTTCCAAGCTTGCTGCAAGGCTACAGTAAAGTTGCTGTCTGAGGGCTTCCGCCAATGTAGCTGTCAGAGTGAATGTACTGTCGTGACTTGTAACATGCTGTCTTCTTGTAACCTTATTGTCAATGCTGTGACAGTAATCTTTATTCTTGTTGTCCATCTTGAGTACTTCTTGAGGCTTGAACAAATAAATGAACTTCTACCAAGATGCACTACAATCTTATTTGTACTAAACAAAAACAGTTACAAAGACATACTCTAGCTGTGACAATATGTTCATACTTAATAAAATTAAGTATTTAAAATATCTAGTTAAGTTGTCTCATAGCTATCACCCATAAATCCTAACATTTACTTTCCAGTGAAAGTAATTGTCTTTATCAAGAACTGGTATCTTTACTCCATAATCCTTCTGACCCATGATTCTGAATGTCTTTGATCTTTAAACTTCTCGTTTGTTAGAAGCTTGCTCTGATACCAATTGTTATTCCCAGACAATGAATCAAGATTGTAGAAGGGGGGGGGGGGGGTTGAATACAATCTTTAAAATTTCTTCAGTTCTTTAAACAAAAACAAGGACTACAATAAAATCAAGAACATAAAACAAACTGTAAAACAATTACACAAGAATTAAAAATTCAGGTGGATTGATTGTTCCACCTGAGAGATTTTATTGAAGAAATCTCTATGATGTTTATTAATAAACACACAGTTGCATACACTATTTTAGCTTCAGCAATTTACAGAGAATATTGCTTTGGCTCTAAAATAACCTAACTGATTTCTTAACTTCTAAAACAGTGCTACACTTGGTTATATAACCCAAGTTTACAAGACAATTTGAACAACTAATAATACAAAATTGGTAGAGTCCAAAAAGCTTGTTTCTCCATTCTGAGTAGTGGTCCTTTTGTTGGTGGCTGGCTTCTTTTGGCTGAATACCATTTGTAGGAATGTCACTCCCGACCAAAGAAAACAGAATGCTTCTTGTTCTTTTGAGTTTACCAGATATACTGGTTTGCATGCTCTTTGAATTCTGTCAACCCATGTGCTCTGTCTGAACTGTCCTTTTCACAAAGTACAGATAACATCCGTTGAGGTTGTTGGGACTTCATCCGTTGAAGACTAAAGCAGCTATCCGTTGACATTCATTTTCACTTATGTAAAATTACAAGGCATAAACTATTTACAATTGGCCTCCCTATTCTACATATCCATTGATAGTCAACATGACTTAGTTTAGCCTAAAACTAATACTTCAACCGTTAACACATAATTATACAAGCATGTAACATAGAGTGTTGTCCGTTGATAAGCTACCCTTCAACATATACTATATACGCGTGCTATCCGTTGAAGACTACATTTTAACTTATACAATTTTCACCAAGTTAGTTTAGTTATCATCAAGAATCAACATAATTCATTATATATATATATATATACACGACTATCGGTATGACTATTGGAAAGTCATACCGATAGTCATACTAGTACAAAACTGATAGACTATAGATAATATTAATAAATAAATATATATATATATATAATATAATTGTTATGACTATCGTATGACTATAGAAAAATCATACCGATAGTCATATCAGTATAAAAATTGATAGATTTAACCAAAACTCGAATATTAACTGAAAAATTCAAGTAATTTACAGAAAAAAAATGCAAATAAATTACAGAAAAATGCAATAATTTACAAAAAAAAATCACAAAATTTACAGAATATTGCAGATAAATATAGAAAAATGCAATAAATAATTTACAAATGTTGTAAAACTAATCTGAATATTTTCAAATTAATAAATTTCCAATAAAAATATATTTCTCAAATTATTCAAAAATATTCAAATTAGGAAGCTAATAAATTAAATAAGGCATGACAATAATAAGTAGTAGATATTCTTAGAGAAAATGTTTTGAAGAAAAAAATAATTTACAAGTGATTTTTTTTAAAAAAATATACAACACAAAACCACTTGTAAAAAAATATACAACACAAAACCACTTGTAAAAATTAATTTACAAGTGATTTCTTTTGTCTGTCTTGGGCTACTACCAGCCGTCCTCTGATAAGGTCTATTGCATCCTTAGTCTGTTGGACCATTTCGGGTCTGAGCATTTTCCGCTCTCCAAATTCATCCCAGTACAAGGGGGATCGACATCTTCTTCCATACAAGGCCTCATACGGGGGCATCCCGATACTTGCATGAAAACTGTTATTGTAGGAGAACTCAATTAGGGGTAGGTGATCATCCCAATTTCCTTTAAAGTCTATGGCACAAACTATCAACATATCCTCTAACGTTTGGATTGTCCTTTCACTTTGCCCATCCGTCTGGGGATGGTAAGCAGTACTCATGTTTAGCTTGGTTCCTACACATTCCTGGAAGCTTCTCCAAAATCTGGAGTTAAATCTAGGGTCTCTGTCTGACATAATGGCGACTGGAACTCCATGTCGCGCCACAATTTCCTTCATATACATATCCACTAGTCTATCGACAATGTACCTTTCATTGATCGGAAGAAAGTGGGCTGACTTCGTCAACTGGTCTACGATTACCCAGATGGCGTCGTGATTAGCTTTGGTTCGTGGTAATCCTACTACAAAGTCCATGGCTATTTGTTCCCATTTCCATTCTGGAATCTCTAGGGGTCGTAAGAGTCCACCGGGTCTCTGGTGTTCCACCTTTACTCTTTGGCAGGTCAAGCATTTGCTTACCCACTCTGTTACGTGCTTTTTCATGAGGCCACCAATAATATTCCTTTAGATCCCTATACATTTTGGTACTTCCTGGGTGAATTGAATATCTTAATCTATGACTCTCATGTAGAATCTCATCTTTTAATTCCTGATCATTAGGAATCCAAATCCGGTAAGTATACCTCATAGCTCCCTTATCATCTCTTTCAGTCCTTAATTCCTCTCCCGTCATTAGCTCTTTCCCTTCGCTCATCATGCGCTCTTGACTTAATTTGATCTTTTGTAGAAATTCTGATTGTAGTGCGATTTCAAATAGTTTCTCCGTGCCATCTCCGGTTATTTTAACCTCCATCTCCATCTTTTCAAACTCTTGGATTAACTTCTCTGAGGAGGTTATCATTTTGAGTCTCTCTTTCCTGCTAAGGGCATCGGCCACCACATTGGCCTTCCCTGGGTGGTAAAGAATCTCGCAATCATAATCTTTGATTAATTCTAACCATCTCCTCTGTCTCATATTGAGCTCTTTCTGAGTGAAAATTTACTTAAGGCTCTTATGGTCTGTGTAGATCTCACACTTTTCTCCATATAAGTAATGCCTCCAAATCTTCAAGGCGAAAACTATTGCTGCTAACTCCAAATCATGGGTAGGATATCTGCTCTCATATTCCTTTAACTGCCTAGAAGCATATGCAATCACCCTTTCGTGTTGCATAAGCACGCACCCTAACCCTTTGTGTGATGCGTCGCTATAGATCACAAAATTCCCATTTCCGTCTAGCAGTGCCAGTACAGGGGCAGTAACTAGCCTCCTTTTTTAATTCCTGAAAACTCTTCTCGCATTTCTCAGTCCACTCAAACTTCTCAGTCTTTCGGGTCAGTCGGGTCAGTGGGGCTGCTATCTTAGCAAAATCTTGCAAAAACCTCCGATAATACCCGGCTAAGCCTACAAAACTTATCACCTCATTCGGGGTGGTTGGTCTTTCCCAATTTGAAACGGCTTCTATCTTAGCAGGGTCAACTAGTACTCCATCACTGCTGACCACATGGCCTAGAAACTGTACTTCCCTTAGCCAAAACTCACACTTGGAGAACTTGGCATACAACCTTTCCTTTCTCAACGTCTCTAACACTATTCTCAGGTGTTCTGTGTGTTCTACTCCATCTTGGAGTAGACTAAAGTATCATCAATGAAAACTATGACGCATTTGTCCAAATATTGCTTGAAGACTCTATTCATTAGGTCCATGAAAGCTGTTGGGGCATTTGTCAGCCCAAACGACATTACCAAAAACTCATAGTGCCCATACCTAGTGCGGAATGCAGTCTTGCGTATATCTTCAGGTTTTATCTTTAACTGGTGATATCCAGTCCTCAGGTCAATCTTGGAGAAGTAAATCGCATCTTTCAACTGGTCAAACAGATCATCAATCCTTGGTAAAGGATAACGGTTCTTAATGGTCAACTTGTTTAGTTCTCGATAGTCTATGCACAATCTCAAACTACCATCCTTCTTTTTCACAAACAGTACTGGTGCACCCCATGGTGACACACTGGGTCTTATCATTCCCTTATCTAGAAATTCTTGCAATTGAATAGCTAACTCTTTCATTTCTACTGGAGCTAACCGGTACGGGGCCTTCGAAACTGGCGCCGTCCCTATAGCTAATTCTATAGCGAATTCTATCTCCCTATCGGGTGATAATCCCGGAAGGTCTTCTGGAAATACGTCTTCAAATTCATTAACAATTGGAATATTTTGTAACTTAGGAACCTCTCGATTGTATCTATCACATAGGCTAAGTAAGCCTCACACCCATGCCGCAACAACCTCTTGGTTTGGGCCATGGTTAAAAACTTACGGGTTTGTCGTTGTCCCTTGAACACGACCTCCCGCCCTTCAGATGTTTTGATCCATACTTTCTTTCTTTCACAATCGATCTGAGCACCATTACCCGACAACCAATCCATTCCCAGAATAACATCAAATTCCCCTAATTTAAATGGGACCAAGTCTACACGAAACTGTTGACCTTCTATCTTTAGACTACAGTCTATATATATTTTATCAACTGGAATTACTTCCCGATTTGCTATTTCTACCTCTAATACTTCTTTTAATGGTTCCGCCCTAAGTCTTAACTGACTCGCGAAATCCCTCGAAATAAAAGACTTGGTAGCTCCCGAATCAAATAAAACATTTTCTTTGACGGTGTTGAGTAAAAGGGTACCTGCTATCACATTAGTGTCCCTCACAACATCTTTCACAGTCATGTTGAAAGTTCTAGCAGTCGGGGGCTTGTTAGAGGCGACTCCACTGATTCTTGAGCCGGCGTGGTTTGCCATAAAGCAGTCTCTTTTAAGGTGTCCTAATTTCCCACACCGAAAGCACTTCTGATCGTTCAGGGGGCATGTCCCGGAGTAGTGCCCCGTCTTCTTGCACTTGAAGCAGGTTACCGACTTTA
The DNA here is from genome assembly GCA_030848705.1 of Heracleum sosnowskyi. NCBI lineage: Eukaryota > Viridiplantae > Streptophyta > Magnoliopsida > Apiales > Apiaceae > Heracleum > Heracleum sosnowskyi. Next base: position 74,872,213 of record CM061242.1, read on the forward strand.
AGGTGCATTCTCCCAGATGTTTTCTTCCGCAAGTCTTGCAGTCAGGTAGTGGGGGTCGGGGTTGATTGAAATGGGACACTCCAGTTTGTCTGCCGCCCTGGCTTAGACTTTTATTCTCAGTTTTCCGGAATCCAGAATTTCTTAAGGGTTGGGACCGGGTTCCTCCAAATGGTCTTGCTGGAAAACTCTTGTTCACCGAGCTTCCTCCTTGACTACCAAACTTCCTCTTTTTCTCTTCTCCTCCTTTCTGACTTTGCTCACTACCTGCTTCCACTATGGTTGCCTTTTGCACTAGCGATGCATAGTCCGTCATTTCCAACACCGCTACTCTATTCTGAATCCATTGCTTTAGCCCTTGCGGAAACCTTCTTGACCTCTTTAAGTCAGTATTGACAAAATTCGGCACAAACCTAGACAATTCAGTAAACTTGGCTTCGTATTCCGCCACAGTCATGTTATCCTGTTTCAGTTCCAAAAACTTCCTCTCCATTTGTGCTTCCATGAATACAGGGAAATACTTTTCCAGAAATAAGGTAGTAAACTTTGTCCAGGTAACAACGGTATCTGTTTCTAGGTTTCTCTTCGATTCCCACCAGTAGTTAGCCTCTCCTTTCAGGAGGTAAGTAGCAAAGACGGTCTTTTGGGCTTCCTCAATACCTAGGATTTCAAAAGATTTTTCCATTTCCTTTAACCAAGCTCTTGCCTCAACAGGGTCAGCAGATCCCTGAAATTCCGGGGGCCTTAGGGACTTAAAAGCCTTAAAAGCACTATTCCTCACAGTATTGGGGCCTGGTGGTGGTGGCGGGGGGTGCTGGTTCAAATTCTGTCGGAGTAGGTGCATGAATTGGTCCATCGGGTTTCTACCGGGGACCTCCACATTCTGAGTACTCTCATACTCTTCCTCTTCGTAGTCCTGATCATCAAACTCATTATAATCACCATCCTCTCCGCTTCCTTCATACTCACCTTCCTCATGGTTCAGTTCTTCCATCTCGTGGAAGTCTAGGTTTTCTTCCTCATTATGAAAATTTTGCCTTTCATCTCCCTGGTTAACACTGCCCTGAGCCGCAGGATTGGCAAGGCGTGCTCGTGTTACCATACGTCGGGGTGGCATTTTCCTGATGTTTTTAAACAAAAACTTTTATTAAAACCATTTGTTCCTTCAAAATAGGTAATTGGATCGGTTGAATTTATCGGTGAAAATCTTGGAAATCATCATTTTCCACACAAAAACTCTTTTATATAATTTTTTTTTGTCAAAATGGGGGTTGCACAGTTTATATGCCAAAAATAATAACTTGTAAAACAATTGAAATAGCAGGGGATATCAAATTTAAGACTGAAAGCTTTAAAGAAACTGAAATGCACGAATATATACATCAGTGACATAAAGTCACGAGATACTGAAGTCAAAGTTCCAACAAAAGCGAACATATTGCTGAAATACATCATCCGTACAACAGTCAAAAGATAAGTACTACCAGTCAACATCTGCTACGTCAGTCTGATCAGCCTATCTCTAACTCAGAAAGGATACTACTATACATCGGAACCATCCCACAAAAATTGGCAATACTAACGGTCATCTGAGTTTAGAGAACTAAGCTATCTATCACCTATCAAGTCTCCACCTTCGAGCGGGTCAGTTTCATGACACGCGCCATAGGATCTGCCCAAATCATCTCTGTGGCCAGTCGGGGTACCAATCCCTCAGCAATAACAGATATGCCTCTCATGCGGACCATAGTTCCCCACTCGATGCGGGAAATCTCAAGTCTCATCTCCATAGGAGTCATAAACCTCATCTCGTCCTGATAGGAACGACGGGTCTCTCTCTCTGCTGCCAACTGTCTCCTCAGCTCATCAGCTCTAGCCTCTGCCGCTGCCAAGTCAGTGGTCAGCCGGCCAATCATCCAATCATGGATCACAATAGGTACTCCAGTAGGTGAGAGAGGAGGTGTGTCGGGATCAGTCATGGGCTGGTCCTCCTCATATCCCTTAGGGGCGAGGTCATAGTCATCGTCTGATGGTAACGGGCTCAGTGGGGGCACAGGAGGGGTAAGGGCTCTCACAGTAGGCAGATGGTACATCCTGATGCCTCCTCGGCTAGCAATGTATTCAGAAGTCTCATCGTCCTCCGTGGTAACTACATCAGGCACAATCTGATCCCTCTCAGTGGAATCATCATCCTCAGTCGACTCTCCATCAGTAGTGGGTACAGGAGAAGTAAGAAAGTCAAACACAGTTTGGGGGTCCTCTTCCGGATCCTCGTCCGGGTCCTTTGTATCATCCTCGAGATCCTCATCTAGATCCTCCATGGGGTCGTCCATGGGGCCGTCCTTAGCCGCCAGCAGAGCATCGTCATGCTGGGTCTCAAAGTCATCAGCCTCCTCGGCCGCAAACACCTATACAAGCGAAAACTAGGTTACTTTACTGTGTAATAAAAGTTCCCTTGTGGGTTTTAACAGTCAGTGCTACATCCGGTAGCCCAACCATGAACTCGATGGGAGTTCTTCTTATTATTATAGTTGCATTTATTATTCCTAACGCCCTATTGTTTCTGAGATTAATGACTATAGGCTTTGATACCATTTCTGTAACACCCCCAGATCCGGGGTCGGAGATCTAGGTTGTCACGATCCCTTATTCCGTACAACACTTAATACTTGAATCATAATATAATAAATCAACACAAATGGTGACCCCACCATCAATATACTCACGCCAGTTATGTCTCAGAAACGAACTTGCAAAAACAGTAGTCATATGATCCATAAATTAAAGTTATTACAACCCAAAAGTAAAATACTTGCAACCTACTGCCAGTATGATTTCTACGTGAAACCAGAAATGCAACGCGAAAGTTTGTTCTTGTTCATTAATATACATACGTGATACTTATAAATAAACCGGAGCAACAAGAGTTACACTCCGAACCAACTTAGTACTTCTATATGAGGTGCTGCAACTGTCATCCTATGGGCGGTCTGTGCGGCCCATACGCGCTTCCGAGCGGTATGACGAATCCTGACCATCTACTCTAGCTGTTGTGTTGTGATACATATATATAAAAGAAATCAAGAGTGAGCACTAAGCCCATCAATAATACAAAGCAGCATAAGTATATATATATAAGCTTACATCATAAAGGAAAACCTTTAAAACTCCATTCATATGTAGAATGATATATTTTTTTTTCCGTCAAAACATGCCATACAGTGCAAACTCTGTATGAGGTATAGCACTTTGTTAAAATATCATTAACAACATCCGTAACTGGTATTTAACCATAGTTACCCAAAACATTTCTGAAATTCCAATCCTTGGAAAACATGGGGAGTTGTACAGGGCTACGCACTGGTATACGATGATCAGTCGTCATACCAAAGATTCTCTACATCATACTATCACTAACAATCATCCATTTATTCACTAATATCAAATCATAAGTAAAAGTGTGAGAGGGTTTATACCTTCCTTGGTACTTAGTATAGCCTAGCAATGGGTGGTATGACCTTCTTTGATCCTTGATTAACCTTTACAAGCCTTAAACTTCAAGATCAAAACAAGAAATCAAGAATTACTATTCATCTTTACTATTCATCATCAACTTTGAATCCATTTTTGAACAAGCTAACAATCATGGATGAAGCTAAGATCAAAGATTTACCTTAGTTTATGGATGAGGGTGATTTAGAGCCCAAGATCTTGAATTATGGTTGAGTGAAAGTGGTAGAAATTTTCTTAAGGTTTTGGAGAAGAAGAAATAGCCGAATGTTTCATCTTCAAGAATGCATCTCTTTTGATTTTTTTTGTTTTGTTTTTTTGTTTTGTCTAAATACTTTTAATTACTTCTCTTTTTAATTGTGTGGTCATAAGCTTGTTTTGTCATCAATGACACATGGCCTTTTAATCTTGTGGTTGTGGTGAAAGTGGTGACAAGGTGGTGATTCATCACCTTGTCATCACTTGGTCATCATCTTGTCACCCTCCTGCATCATGCTTATGTCATCATTTGTATCCTCAATCCTCTTATATATTTCACTTGATGATTTTATATGATACTCCTCCCTTGGTTAGGGTTTAATCCATAATTCGTTATGCTTTTGTTTCGCGATAGTCTCAAGTGATTTTAAAAACGTTTTTCTGTACTAATGCTAGGGGATACTTCCTTGATCTTTCCATTTCCTTGGTTTAATATATGGTCTTAGATTTCTCACCTTGGTTTAAGATATGATCATGGATTTCTCATTCCACATACTTTCTCAAAACGATCAAATCAATACATCCTCGATTGTCCGATGAATAGTGATTTAAAATTCGAATAGGAATCTCCTGATTCCGAGTACGTTTACATTCTTTTATTCTTCCTATACATCAATAATATAACTTCGAAACATTCATTCCATACCATCCACATAGTGTGGTCTGAAAATTTTTCCATCAGCAAATTTACTATTCATCAGGGGCAAATTTACTATTCATCAGGGTTTCAATTATTACAAAATTTTGGGATATTACAAGAATCTTATTTGTACTAAACAAAACAGTTACAGAGACATACTCTAGCTGTGACAGTATGTTCATACTTAATAAAATTAAGTATTTAAAATATCTAGTTAAGTTGTCTCATAGCTATCACCCATAAATCGTAACATTTACTTTCCAGTTAAAGTAATTGTCTTTATCAAGAACTGGTATCTTTACTCCATAATCCTTCTGACCCATGATTCTGAATGTCTTTGATCTTTAAAGTTCTCATTTGTTAGAAGCTTGCTCTGATACCAATTCTTATTCCCAGACAATGAATCAAGATTGTAGAAGGGGGGGGGGGGTTGAATACAATCTTTAAAATTTCTTCAGTTCTTTAAACAAAAACAAGGACTACAATAAAATCAAGAACATAAAACAAACTGTAAAACAATTACACAAGAATTAAAAATTCAGGTGGATTGATTGTTCCACCTGAGAGATTTTATTGAAGAAATATCTATGATGTTTATGAATAAACGCACAGTTGCATACACTATTTTAGCTTCAGCAATTTACAGAGAATATTGATTTGGCTCTAAAATAACCTAACTGATTTCTTAACTTCTAAAACAGTGCTACACTTGGTTATATAACCCAAGTTTACAAGACAATTTGAACAACTAATAATACAAAATTGGTAGAGTCTAAAAAGCTTGTTTCTCCATTCTGAGTAGTGGTCCTTTTGTTGGTGGCTGGCTTCTTTTGGCTGAATACCATTTGTAGGAATGTCACTCCCGACCAAAGAAAACAGAATGCTTCTTGTTCTTTTGAGTTTACCAGATATACTGGTTTGCATGCTCTTTGAATTCTGTCAACCCATGTGCTCTGTCTGAACTGTCCTTTTCACAAAGTACAGATAACATCCGTTGAGGTTGTTGGGACTTCATCCGTTGAAGACTAAAGCAGCTATCCGTTGACATTCATTTTCACTTATGTAAAATTACAAGGCATAAACTATTTACAATTGGCCTCCCTATTCTACATATCCATTGATTGTCAACATGACTTAGTTTAGCCTAAAACTAATACAGGCATAAACTACTTACAATTGGCCTCCCTATTCTACATATCCATTGATAGTCAACATGACTTAGTTTAGCCTAAAACTAATACTTCAACTGTTAACACAGAATTATACAAGCATGTAACATAGAGTGTTGTCCGTTGATAAGCTACCCTTCAACGGATACTATATACGCATGCTATCCGTTGAAGGCTACATTTTAACTTATACAATTTTCACCAAGTTAGTTTAGTTATTATCAAGAATCAACATAATTCATTATATATATATACACGACTATCGGTATGACTATTGGAAAGTCATACCGATAGTCATACCAGTACAAAACTGATAGACTATAGATAATATTAATAAATAAATAAATAAATATATAATATAATTGTTATGACTATCGTATGACTATAGAAAAATCATACCGATAGTCATATCAGTATAAAAACTGATAGATTTAACCAAAAATCGAATATTAACTGAAAAATTCAAGTAATTTACAGAAAAAAATGCAACTAAATTATAGAAAAATGCAATAATTTACAAAAAAAAAATCACAAAATTTACAGAATATTGCAGATAAATATAGAAAAATGGAATAAATAATTTACAAATGTTGTAAAGCTAATCTGAATATTTTCAAATTAGTAAATTTCCAATAAAAATATATTTCTCAAATTATTCAAAAATATTCAAATTAGGAAGCTAATAAATTAAATAAGGCATGACAATAATAAGTAGTAGATATTCTTAGAGAAAATGTTTTGAAGAAAAAAATAATTTACAAGTGATTTTAAAAAAAAAATATACAACACAAAACCACTTGTAAATTTAATCAAGAACAAACATCAAGTAGAGATATGATTAATCACTAAAACTATTTAACATACCCAATTTACCAAGTAACCTGGTAAATGTGGATTCATCAAGAGATTTAGTAAAGATATATACTATTTGTTCATTTGTGGGTACAAAATGTAACTCCACAGTACCATTCATGATTTGCTCTCGGATAAAATGATACCTGATGTCAATGTGCTTTGTCCTCGAGTGCTGAACAGGGTTGTTGGAGATTTCTATGGCACTTGTATTTCCACACATAATAGAAATTTTGTTCAATACAAAGCCATAGTCTTTCAATTGATTCCTTATCCATAAGATCTGAGCACAACAGCTTCCAGCAGCAATATATTCAGCTTCTGCTGTTGAATTGGAAACTGTTTGTTGTTTCTTACTATACCAGGAAATCAATCTACCACCTAGGAATTGACAACTCCCAGAGGTGCTTTAACTATCAACAAAACTACCTTCATAATCTAAATCTGTATATCCAACAAGGTTAAAACCAGATTCTTTAGGGTACCAGATACCTAGATTATGTGTACCCTTAAGATATCTCAAGATTCTTTTCACAACAACGAGATGTAAATCTCTAGGATCCGTTTGGAACCTTGCACACAAACATGTATCATACATAATATCTGGTCTACTTGCAGTAAGATAAAGTAATGAGCCAATCATACCTCTGAAGCTTGTAACATCTATCTCGATAGAATTTTCACAAGCTTTAAGCTTGACAGTTGTAGATGACGGAGTTCTTGCTGAAGTTGAATCATCAATGTGATATTTCTTGAGGAGTTCTTTGAGATACATAGATTGACAAATAAATAAACCATCTAACCTTTGATTTACTTTTAATCCAAGAAAGAATTTCAGCTCACCCATCAGACTCATTTCAAACTTACTATGCATAAGCTTAGCAAATCTCTTGCAGAGATTATCATTAGTAGACCCAAATATGATGTCATCCACATAGACTTGGACTTATATCATAACATTTTTATGATTCTTAGAAAAAAGAGTTTTGTCTATGATACCTCTAACAAAACCATTTTCAATAAGAAAACCAGAAAGAGTGTCATACCATTTTCTCGGGGCTTGTTTGAGACCATAGATGGCCTTGAAGAGGAAGTAGACAAAATCCAGCTCTTCATCTAGCTCACCATTCATGAATGCACTCTTAACACCCATTTGATATACTTTAAAATTTGAGTATGCTGCAAATGCTAAGAACATCCTGATGGCCTCAAGGCTTGGCACTGGTGCATAGGTTTCATCATAATCAATGCCTTCAGCTTGTGAATACCCTTGAACAACCAGTCTTTCTTTGTTTCTTGTTACTATGTCATCTTCATCTAATTTGTTTCTGAATACCCACCGAATACCAAATAATTTCTTGTTATTTTGTCTAGGTACCAGCTTCCAAACTTGTTGTTGTTCAAATTGATTGAGTTCATCTTGTATAGAAATCACTCAGTCAGGATCAGTCAGAGCTTCCTCAATCTTCTTTGGTTCCATTTCAGAAAGAAACCCTGAATAATGACATTCATTCTGAGTAGCATTTCTAGTTCTAACTCCAACACTTGGATCACCAAAAATCAGCTCAAAAGGATGAGCTCTATTCCAAACTATTTGTCTTGGAAGATTTGATCTTGATGATTCACCTTGAAATTCATTATGGTGTTGTGAATGACTAGTCGACCCTTCATTATCTCCCCCTGAGTTGTTGGCAGAGTGTCTTGGTGATTCTTCTCCAGTGTTAGTGGTATCTCCATTGTCACCAATGTTTCCACCACCATGATCATTATCATCATTGCCATTGTTATCACCACCAACAACCTCAGGTGGATTCTCATATTCTGATTCTAAATCTGACATGCCATCAAACTTCAATTTCTCAGATGGATTTTCTGTTTGGATACTTGAGAGTTTAGTGTCATCAAAAGTAACATTGACACTTTCTTTCACCTGGTGTTGGTCATTTATATACAACCTGTAAGATCTTCTAAAGTAACCAACAAAGATTGCTTAATGTGTTTTGGCCTCGAACTTGCCACGTCTAACATCTTCATCTTTAAGCATAAAACATTTGGCACCAAATACATGAAAATATTTGAGTGTTGGTTTCTTGTCATTCATAATCTCATAAGGTGTCTTCATTAAGTCCTTGTTGATTAAGGTTCGATTTTGTGTATAACATGCAGTATTAACAACTTCATCCCAGAAGTACATAGGAAGTCTTGATTCACTTAGCATTGTTCTTGCAGCTTCAATCAATGTACGATTCTTCCATTCCACCACTCCATTTTGTTGAGGAGTTCTAGGGGCTGAGTATTATCTTGGTATCCCTTTGTATGCACAAAAGTCATTTAGAACTGCATTCTTGAATTCAGTTCCATTGTCTGGCCGTATTGCTCTAACTGGAAACTTAGAATCCAGCTCAATCAAGTTGACATGATCAATAACCATCTGTGGAGTTTCATCCTTGGAATGTAGGAATAAAACCCATGAGAATTTGGAGTAGTCATCGACAATCACAAGAGCATATTGTTTCTTTGACATAGACATTACATTATGTTAGATATGAATATCACTAAGAAACTAGACAGGGGGGGGGGGTGAATGGATAGTTTTGATATTTTTTGTTATCTTGAAAACTAATAAGCTGTCAAAGATTGTGTTGTATAAAAATGCGGAATTGAAATAAACAGAACAACACACAATCACTTTAATCTACTTTGTATTAAGTAAATTAAATACTACAGCTTCCAAAATTTCACAAGTGAAATTCTGACTTCTAAACAAGAACAGTGTTTTCTTGTTTTTTCTTACAGAGAAAAGAGTGCTTGAATATTTCTATATGTTACTCTCTTGCAGCTAACAATAGGGTGTGCATGATATATATATCCTATACAAACTGGTGCACACACCTATTTACACAGTTACCTCTAACTGTAAGTCCAACTTGTCCTGCCATAAGAAGTTAACTGTGTCAGGAAGGACCACTTGCTTTTGGTAGTCTTTCCCGTTTCTGTAGCTGCTTGTCTCTAATCTTTCTCTCCAAGTTTTGCTGTAGATTTGCCATCTGTCTTTGGACCACCTTACCGTAACAGATGCTTCAGTATTTGTCTCCTTTGAATTTTGGTTCTGTAACTTGATTTGTCTTGTTATGAACGGCTAAGTGTTGATATCGTGAACTGTAGCATATTCCTGATTCTTTGACTTTGCTATATGAGGACTTTGCTATATGACTATTTCAGGAGTATGCGATATAGGCCTATTAAGGACTTCACGATATAGCCTTCTTGAAGACTTCACGATATAGCCTTCTTGAGGACTTCACGATATAGCCTTCTTGAGGACTTCACGATCTAGTACATTCTGACTTTGCGATCTCAACACTTCACGACATGAGTAATGAAGACTTCACGAAATAGTTCATTTAGGACTATGCGATCTCAGTACTTCACGACATGGATATTTTGGACTTCACGACATAGTTCATTCTGACTTCATGATATAGGGACTTAGACAAATTTCTGTAACTTATTTCTTCAAGGCCTTATTTACTCCAATCCTGTTGCATGAACAAATTGAACTTCTTCCAGGATAATTATTCCATGGCCTATGTACATTCTAGGTGCAAGAAACTTACTAAGCTCATTATAACTTTGAGCATACCGAATACATCTAATTACATGAAAACAAGACAAGTACAATGGAGACCTATACTATATCCCAGTGAAAGAATTCACTAGGTCATGTAGAGTGACATAGTCACAATGTGTAGGCTTATTAATAGTGGTATTCAGACATGCCTTGAGCCTAACACATTAACTGCACCAAACAAATCCATATGAAGTAACTGATGAGGTTCAGTTATTGGAGATGTGTCAGTGCCCTTGTGAAATGCTTTCTTTGACTTCCCTTTCTGACATGCCTCACACAGTCCTTCCTGTGTAAATTCCATTTGAGGCAACCCTCTCACCAATTCCCTCTTTACTAAAGAGTTCATTGTTTTGAAGTTAAGGTGAGATAGCTTCTTGTGCCATAGCCAACTATCATCTGATGAAGTTTTAGCATAAAAACAATTGACTTCATCCTTGCATCCAGAATATAAGTCAACTATGAACAAGTTTCTTTTCCTTACTCCCTTAAGAGCAGGCTTTAGATTCTTCTTGTGTAAGATCTGACACTTCTCCTTATCAAACTGAACAACATATCCTCTGTCACAGAATTGACTGATGCTGAGAAGATTGTGCTTAAGACCTTCCACAACAGATACATCTTCAATAATAACATTTCCAGCTTCCAAACAACCATATCCTTCAGTTATACCTTTGCTGTTATCTCCAAAGGTAACCACTGGGCCAGCTTCTCAACCACATTTGATAGCAGGGCTCTATCTCCGGTCATATGCCTTGAACATCCACTGTCCAGAATCCACACAACTCGGTTTAACTATACCACACCCTGCAATATCAAACTGATTAGACCTTCTTCGGAACCCAAATCTGATTGGGTCCGGCTTACTTAAAGAACCGGCCTTTGTCAGGCAAAACATCATTCTTGATCTTAACATTATCAACTTTCTCAGTGACTGAACATTTCACCTTGTAAACAGCCTTAACAAACTTCTGTTTAGGCTTAGGTACAAATGTCTCCTTCCTAGCTTTAGGAGGACTAGCAGTCTTGGATCTAGAATGCATTTTGTTATTCACATGTTGACGGGGAGCAGTCTTATCATTCGACATATGCTTACTATTAAAATAAGCATACATAACATTAAAAGCACAAGACATGCAATTCGCAACACCAGAAGCTTATAAGATAAATCTACACTAGGCATGGTATGCATGTTAGACATGTTGTTGTTTTGTTTTAACTTATGAGTGTCTAATTTGGTCTCCGTTGTTGAAACAACTTTGACAAAACCTGTAATAACCCTGATTTTTGTAATATTTTAAAACCTTATGAATAGTGACTTTGCGGATTTATGGAAAACATTTTAGTCATGTTATATAAGTGCTAGAATTTAAGAATCCGAGGATGTAGTGTTGTTGCATGGATTAAATGAGAGAATGTAAAATTCATCGGAAAGTGAAAATTTTCACTCCTACTAATTGTTTGGGTAATTCACGAGATATTAAGGAATACGAGAATCCCGAGATGACATAAATCTCATGACAAGGAATTTTATTGGATTTACGTTAAACCAAAGTATTTAAGTATTAAGGACAACTATAGACATTACTACGCGACGAAACGCGTTTATGGAAAAATTATCGAACTTGCATAAAAGATTAAGTGACAAGCATTGGATGATAAGTAAGCTAAGTAATAATACATGCAAGCCATGCAAACTATCTAGTTGGAAAACTAACTACAAGTTTTAGAAAAGTAACCAAGCATAAATAGTACTGATGGACACAATTCCATGTTTTAGGGATAAAGCATGCACACTTGGTACTAAGCTAGCAACTATGGGCATGGGCTAGTACCTTGATACACTATTTGTATCACACAAGATCAGCCATATACATGATAAAATCACCAAAATTTGACCATATCTTCCTCAATCCATAAAAAAGGTACGTTCAAAATTTCATGGCAATCCAAGTAGCATAACATAGTCAAATCTTGGATCAAAGTTGAGGCAGAATAGTAACTCCGAAAATACTAACTTGTGTTCTTGATTTCTTTTGGTGAGTTTGAGGATGATAAGCTTAGTTCAAGCAAGACCAAGGTTCTTTAAGCTATATCCAAGTATTCTTGAGCCCAAGAAAGGTATAACCCTCATCCATCTTTTGATTTATGTTAAGTTATGAGCTAAGTTTCAAGATATGTTCAAGAACATGTTGTTTGAGGAGTTTCGAGTATAAATACTTAAATCTTGATGGTTAATTGTTGTGGATTGATGTTGGTGGCATGTTTATGAAGTTTAAGAACTAAGATTTAGTAAGGATAAGAGTCTTGGTGGTTTAGTGATTGTTAAATGGACTTAACAAGGTTAAACTTGAAGGTTATGACATGAATGAACATTATAGTGACCATTAGAACTAGAACTGTCTTGTAACACCTTTTCGGACCAAAACGATTTATATTCTCAAACAACAATGGTCATAAATTTCAAGATCTTGTTTTGTAGTTTGTAACCATATAAAGTACATGTTGAGGAGATTTGTGGTTTGAAAGTTATACTTGTTTTAGTGGAAGTGACTCAAAACACAAAACTGCTACAAGACACCAAATTGTGAACTGAATTCGGACCCCTTAACAGTTAGAACAAATTATGAAAATTTTATAATGGAAATTTTGGACAGTAAGGAAGTTAACCCAAAAATAATTATGCAAAAGGGTTAATTTTTCAAATTTATAAAAATGTTGTAACCGAAGTTGCATGACGACACCTTACCCTGCATAGCTACTGTCTTGTTCGGAGAAATTCGGAAACTGTATCCTCTGTAAAGGGATAAAATTTTGTTGTATTATATTCTAGATATCCTCTAGATCGTGCACGCGAAAACGGTGTGTCAATAGAGTTAACGGTTGATGAGTTATGAGCAATTTAGTGGAACTAGTGCGAATAGTAAAAGTCCGTAGTTGACTCGACTTTTAAAATGCACTTAACCTATTTAAACTCATGTTTCCCAAATCGAGATATTTTTGATAAATATTAAAAACCCTCAAGAAGCTCCTTGAAGTGGTTTCGTAATTAATTATTAATTTTCCGATTTACTAAAAGTGCGAGTTGTGAAGTAGTGATTTTATGGAAAGTCAACTCTAGAGGTACTACCTTGACCATTCATTTTGGCTAAGTAAAAAGGATAATATCGAGTCGACTAAAACTCGAAAGTTGTTAAGGATTATCAAGAGAACATATTGGTGTAAAGAACGAGACTAGAAAGGATTATTAAACGATAAAGAAGATCGTAAGTTAAGTGGACCCGAGAGAGTGAAAGTTGGGTAAAGTAGAGTTTACTTAGAATAAGTGAACTGTAAATCAAGTGACTAATTAAGATTATGTATTGTCTTGGTAAAGGTTCCAGGACTAGAAGAGAAACATCCACACCCAGTTAGAGCTCGGGCATCAGGCAAGTTTACTAACCTTTACTCTATTGTTCAGAGTAGGAATATTTTCAAATGCATAATACTTGATTATTCAAATATTTATATATACTCTTTGTTCCGAGTATTGTGAAAGTTTTCAAAACCCGAAGCTTAAGTATTCAAATATGTTTTTAAACTGTCGTGGTTGTGATATAACTGCTATATATGCATGAACTGTTTTATTTACCGCATCATCTTTCAAATGTCGAATGTTTGGTTTATATGCTATATGGGATATAGATATAAGCCGGGGTATACAAGGCTCTAGGTTTAGAGCGTATTTTCGTATTTCAACTTAGACCGGGAGTCAGAGATATTTTATAAACACTGTCTTGAAAACCTGGAGATTGCTGGAGACAGATTATTTTCAAATATCGATTTAAAATATTCCAATATTTATATGATTTGGATATTTTAAATATTATTGAATATTTATTTAATTAAGTGAATATTATTTTGAATATTCATTTAAAAGGGATTTATTTAATTGTTTATTATTTAATAAATATTATTTAAATATTTATTAAATATTCCAAATTGTTTATTTACTTAATAAATATTATTTAAATATTTATTAAATGTTTTAAATGATTTAAAAATCATGAAACTTTATTTAAAAATTATTTAAGGCCTTTGTTAATTATTTACAATATTTTCTGGCCTTCAGAAAATTATTTAAAAATAGCAAGGGTTCCCAAATATTATTTTCGAGTTATTAAAATATTCAAATGCAATTAAATATTTCCTTACTCATCAAAAATTGGGAATCCAGTTCAAAGAGTCGAGCAAATGGTTTTACTTCCTCTATTCCTCGAGAATACTCATATCTGGGGATGACTACCATATCCAATCAAAGTATTTCAATCTCGATGATTTCAGAAAATTCCGATTAACTCCCAGGTCGTGATTTTAAAAAGTTCATGACATATTCCCAGTCAGTTGACAAGAGTCAACCCACATATTGTTATTACTTCCTCAACATTTTCGGAAGTAAGTATGGTAATGAGTTTAAACCTATCAACGAGCTAGCATGACGCTCGGGGAACGACGATTAAGTCCGGTTCCAGATATAATGATAGGATTCATCAAGGGACTGGATGTGTTATTTAAGCAGAGGCATTATGAGTACTGGGACGCGCATGCAAACTTAGAAGAGGTACTACGAATGTCGAGACGCAACTTTAGCTGAGGTACTTCGGGTACCGGGACGCTAATGACAGCCCACAGTTGGCTTGGGTGATAATAGTATGACGATATCGTTCACTACTAGTAGAAAGAAATGTTTTGCGATACAACGACTGATCATCGTTTATCGTGGTGTGCTCCAGAATGTCCCCTTCTTCCAATTGGAATTGTACTACAACATTGTAACGAAAGCCTAGGTGCTGAGTTACCGATAATGTTGGCAGTGGTTGAAAAGTTTATTCTCTGATACAGTATCTTGAACTGTACGAAATGTTTGACGAAAGACAAATGATATTTTAAAACTTGTGAACTGGTGTTGTTCATCTGGCAGTATCTCGAACTGCGTACTTGTTGATTCCTAAATACCGTGCTAAGTCACAGATAGTGTCTTTCAAAATTATGAACTAAAATTGTTCTTATGGTGGTATTCTAAACTTTATATTAAGTATGAATACTTTATATTGTAAAGATCTTTGTACTACTATTATATTGTTGGACAAACTTTATATTAGTAACTACTTAACTTGCTGAGCATTCTTTCGCTCAATCTTGCTTTTAAAAATTATATTTCAATGCAAGGAGAACTTGGTCATTTTGCCCATATCATGAGGGAAATGAAGTGGAAAATTCACCTTTGAGATAGTTCGATTCAAGATGGATACTACAGAAGTAGGTTGGATAGGTTTCAGCTATGTTATCTATTAATGTAACTTCATGTAGAAGTTATGATTAATAGTGTGAGATCCTAGTTAGTACATCTGATTTGTAATAACTAATGTTACTGTGTAACGTTTCTAAGGCTATAACTTGTGTGAGTAAGGCTATAACGTTTACTGATGTGTTTTGATTGGATTATTGAGTTAATACAGGTAATATACGATTGGATGGTGACGTGACAACCTAGATTCCTGACCCCGGATCTGGGGGTGTTACAGAAATGGTATCAAAGCTATAAGTTATAGTACTTAGAGACGAGAGTGTTAAGAGTTACGTCTAAGTAAGAGAGTAACGTGAGAGCTCATATAGAATTCATTGTTGGACTACCGGATGTAGTACCATTGAGTAAGCTAAGAGTGGAATATTTGCTTGAGGTCTTATAGTATGACCGATAGAATCTTTGGAGAGCATCAGAATAATGAGGAAAGAGGCTAGAAACGTACATTATTTGTCAGGACATTGTTATAGAGTGCGAAACAGAGTCTCAAGAGTAGTTGAGCTAGAGGCGGTATTTCCAGTACTATTGGATGATTGGACATGCGCGGGCCATGTTACTCGTAGCCTTCATAATTGCCACAAGGGGGCAGCAAGTGTGAGGACCAAGGCGTTTAAAATTCTTTACGCGATTAAGGTTACTTAGATACCTGGACTATTTAAAGACGTTGTTTTGTCTATGAGGTTTTAATACGGTGTGAACAACGATTCCACCAGAGATAGTGTCTACCACCCCATGGGGGATATCATTACCGTCGAGGAAGCTTTTGCGTATATGTATTACGAGAATGTTATCGTAAGACGAGCGCGGTAGACGACATCATGTGTATGCTTCGTACCTTAGGCCGAGATGGCTCAAGTAAGAGATCAAGAATGCTGTGAACTGATGGCATGATTTCGATGAAGATTGCGTAAGGTCGCAACGAGCGATACGACGATCCCAGAACCTATCAGAAAGGAGGTCAGCGTGTATGGAGTTGGACTCTTTCGATACAACTCTTGTTAGAAACTACGTATTTGGTAACTAGTAGACCTCCATCTTTTGTTGACATATTTAGTCGACCATTTGAGTCACAAATTTGGGATGACTATAGGGGAATGACATATATGTTTACGAACCCCCAATTTATTAGGTGACTTTGATATGATTTTGAGGAATTATTTTGCTAGTATCCTACGCTTTGAGAGTGAGGAGATAAGATCATCCTCGTATTGGTGATGTTAGAACTTACGAATGATCATTGACTTGTTAGGGTCATTTCATTTCATTTCTTCTTCTCCTCTTACTACCTTTAAGTTCGAGTATACGCATTGAAGTTACCATTGCTCATCGGAGTACCTTGTTCGTTCTCCAGAATGACCAAAAGAGGAATCATTATTAGTCTAGCCTTCAGGATCTATATTTAATTCCTATGAATGCAAGATCCGAATCTTTGACCTTGTTTTGATTCATAAAGGTTCCATTGTGTCTGATTTTAAAGATAAACTTGATACTCGTATTGCTATGTGTTCTTTCACTTTTATTCGTCATCAACCTTCATGTTGACTCAAGGATTGGAGAACACGTCTTTTATTCATGTCTCGAAGTACATCATTCATACTCGAGCGACGATTGGGAGGTAGTTGATACCAACCGCCTTCGGCTTTTAAGTCACTTTTACTCAAAAATAATTGTTAATATTCCTTATTTTAATTTCAAAAAAAAAATGTATATAAATTTTCTTTAATCATTTTATTCATTTAAGGACTATTCAATTAATCTTCCCCAATTGTTTGATGGTTATTCCACAACGAATTGTTCGATATTCGATTCTTCCTTTCATACTTGGACTCCTCAGTCGAGTTCATAACTATTTGTTAAAATATGGATGATCTATTGTTCAGAGATTCCTCATAATTTCTTTTCTTCCGGTACAATATGAGATTGTACATCAGACGTTGAAATCATCGAAAGGATATCAATTTGATATTGGTATTCTGGATTCGATTCTATTAAAGAATTTGATAAAGGATATTGTTAGGAATATGTTGTTCTTGATGATAATTATAAAAACACTTAGTAAATTTTGTATTAATTCACTTTTGTAACTGTCAACGGAATGGTATGCTTTGCAGCTTCCGTTGACAGGTATTGTGAGCGCTCATCAACAAAATGAGTGATGTAGCAATTGCACTGTACAATACTTCACTGGTTGATATACATTTGTTGTAGGTATTAGATAGGTTTTCTAAGTCATGTTGACTATGTACTAGATAGGCAAAATAGGTTGGTTAATTGTAAATATATTGTGCCTTGTAATTTTGCCTAAGTGAAGACATGTCAACGGAATGAAGATTAGTCTGTCAACGAAATGAAGACTAGTCTATCAACAGAATGAAGATTAGTCTATCAACGGAATGAAGAATATACCATCAACGGAATGAAGAATAAAGCTATCAACGAAACACATATTCCTGCTATCAACGAATCATTATCACTTTTCTGAATACTTGACAAAGTGATAGTGACAGTTTTCTGACAGATTAAAAGGTGATGTAGAAGTGTACTTTGCATTGGAAGCCATCAAAATGGACACTGGGAATAAGGAAACATTCCAATTTCCAATTAGGTTCTTGAGTGGGATCATAATAAGCATGAAGACAAAAGACAAGATCTCCAAGGACCATTGGACAAAAGGGATGAAAAGCAAGCTACTGGCGGTTACCTTTAGTGTATTTTAGTGTAGCCAAAAATAGCATTGTAAACTTGGGTTTTATAACCAAGTGTAGCAGTTCATTTCAAAAGATAAGTGAGTGAGATAAAAATAGTTTGTATTAGCTTCTTTCAAGAGCACTCTCACTCCAAATCAGGAACTGAGCAGCTGTGATACTTTTGTAACACAGATTATTTCCGCAATAAAAACATCTCAGTTGGATCCTCAAAACATCCAAC
Organism: Heracleum sosnowskyi; assembly: GCA_030848705.1. Lineage (NCBI taxonomy): Eukaryota > Viridiplantae > Streptophyta > Magnoliopsida > Apiales > Apiaceae > Heracleum > Heracleum sosnowskyi. The sequence goes on from CM061242.1 coordinate 74,890,539, forward strand.
TGAAATTTTATATTTGCTTGTGTTTTTATTTTCAGTATTGTTTTATTTGAAAGTTGTTTTAAGTTCAGAAAATATCTAGAATTGTATTCAACCCCCCCTTCTACAATTCTGTTAGGTCATTTGGGATTAACAATTGGTATCAGAGCAAGCATCTAACTTACAAGAAGTTTAAAGATCAAGGCCAAAACAGAAACCATGGTGAAGAAGGATGCATGTGTAAAGATACCAGTTCTAGATAAGGACAATTACTTTCACTGGAAAGTAAAAATGCATCTACATCTCATGTCTATGGATGAGAGATATGTAGACTGCATTGAGAAAGGTCCACACGTTCCCATGAAGTTTGCATCTAGAGTTGGACTGCTAGATGATGCTGAAGATGTAGAAATTCCAAAACCTGTCTCAGAATGGACTGTTGAAGATATTGCAGAAATCCATAAAGATAAAAGAACCATGAACATTTTGTTTAATGGTTTAGAGCAAGAGATGTTTGACAATTTTATAAACTGTACAACTTCTAAAGAAGTATGGGACACTGTTAGAACACTCTGTGAAAGAACTGAGCAAGTTAAGGAGAACAAAATGCAACTCCTCATACAACAATATGAGCACTTTCATTTTAAAGCTGGTGAAACCCTAAATGACACGTTTAGTAGGTTTCAAAAGCTTTTGAATGGATTAAAGTTGTATGGGAGGGTCTACCAAACCAAGGATTCAAATCTCAAATTTCTTAGAGCTCTTCCAAAAGAGTGGAAGCCTATGACTGTTTCTCTGAGAAACACTCAAGAGTACAAAGACTACACTCTTGAAAGGCTTTATGGAACCTTAAAGACATATGAGCTGGAAATGGAGCAAGATGAAGAAATTGAGAAGGTACAAAAGAAAGGTGGATCTACTACATTGATTGTAATAACCCGAATTTTTGGTAAAATTAAAACTTTTCTTATTATGATTAAGTGAATCAGTGAATAGTGAATCTGGTGGATGAATAGTGATTTTGAGGATTAAGAAAAAATTTCATGCCACCTATGTACGAGACGTAGTGTGGATATCCCGAAGTCATATTAGTGATCTATGGAGTAAATAAGTGTATGCAAAGACGATCAGAATTCAGAAATTCCAAATTTTATTTTGGTGTAGTATTTGACCGGGCAGTGAATTATATATTATTATATTCAAGAAATGAGATATTAAATTTGAGAATTTAGAACGAAAATCACTAAGACAGTGAAACGAAGGTTCTAGAAACCGATGATACTTTATAACGAGATTAAGCGATTAAGCGAACAAATCATGGATTAAGGATTGAAATTATGACAAGATTAAATATCCTACATGATCATCAAGAGAATTATATCAAGTGGATTCAAGGATTTAAACAAAAAGGAAGCTAACCAAGAGTTAAGGAACTCTATAAAAAGAGATTGAGAATATTCGAAGAAACGCGAAAACATTTTCTAAGAACAAGAAATAAAGAGGGAATAGATACGGGATGCTGGAGTTAATATTGATTTTATTAAAAGGACACAAAGAGGATACAATTGGTGGAAAGAGAAAAACCAAAGTGTCATGCATGAAAGTCAACTACAAACCAAATGGTGTGTTTGCAACATGGCAAAAAATGGAGTTGCTTAATGTGAGGCCAACACTTGGACCAACAAGAAAGTAACAAGTGGACTAATGGATGATTGACAACACAAAATAAGAAGATGCATCCAAGTTAAACATATGAAATATGTAATAATACAACATAAAACCACTCCACCATTTCTCTTCCAAGAAGCTCTCCAATCTGCCAAACAAGAACACAACTTAAAGAAAAATTCATATCTCCACTTCTATCCATCCATAAATTACCATATTTTAACCATAGCCTCCTCATTCTATGTAAAGACCACGCCTAAAGTTTGGTGGAAAACAAAAGGGTGTAGCCTAGTCAAATCCCTTCTCCAAGTTGAAGATTCCAATCTGCCCTGTTCCTGGCAGTTTCTGCCATAGATCTTAAAACGCCCTTAAGTAGAGCTTCAAGCATTCCCTGTTGATGATCTCGGACTCAGAAGAAAGACCGTGAAGATCAGAAGGTGTGGTAAAAGATTTGAGAATGAAACTCTTATTTTTCGATTTTATATGATTTTTGCAAGATGGTGTGTTCTAGGATGATTAGTTACTAACTTAGTTATCATATTTTGTTTCTTGATGGTTTGGCTTCCAAAGGATGTTATAAGCAAGGTTTAAGAGTTGTAAAGTCTTTAGAGGACTTCTAAGCTTCAATCCAAGGTATAAATCTTTGAAACCCCTTTGATGAATATTGTTTTTAATGGAGTTTTGATGTGGTATGCATCTTTAGAGGCATGAATCTTGTGTGGTTGTTATGAAAATGGAAAAATAAGTATTGTAGCTCCAAGACCTGTTGAGGCAGTGAGGAAGATGATGAATAGTGTATATGAGTCTTGGGTGTTGGTTGAATGCTTATTTGGGTTGGTTAAAAATTGGATTATTCGATTTACAGCCGTCATAATGCCGAAATTTTCTTTAACCATTAAGACAGTGCTTGACAGTAGGTTCGAACCCCTGTCCTTAATGAGTACATGATCTATACTTGTAGATTTTGATTCATAGATCGCGTTGGTGCAAGAATCGAAATATTCTGATTTACGGTTTTTGAGTTATGGTCATTTTAGTAAAAGTTGTTCGAGAAATGAAATTGCAAAAACACATCAACTTCATGACTGTGTTTGAGACCCTTACAAGTGATTATAAAATATGAGATTTCGTGGTAAAGTGCTAAGATCAGTTGGCAAGAGGTCTGCGAAGGTATCGAGTCCAAAAGATTATTTTTCTATTTTATAAAAATGTGACAGCAGAGGTTGCGCAAGTGAAAACCACTAAGAACACGACTTAGAAACCAATGTTATAAATGGTTAAGTATAACTTGAATTCGAGGATCGGTTTCGAACCAAACTTACGACTTAAGTATTTGACGAGTAGCATGGACTTAGTACGAGGCTAGATTAAGCCATTAAGTGCTATGATTGTGATTCGATTACGTGTTTAAGCATTAAGTTATAAGTGGATTATTTAGGGGATTAATCGTACGTTTTCTTTGACTTTGTCTAGATTGTCCGACATCGTCGCGAACCCCTACCACTTCTCGAGCATCAGGCAAGTTTTCGAAACCTATGCTTACTGTTGTTGTGATAATAAACTGCTTTCATATATGATATGCAAATGAGTAGTATACATGTTTTATTCCCAAGTACATTGCGATATATAAATTGCATGCTTGTCTTCGAACTGCTATATATAGTGATACTCGAGGTTATGATTTGATTATGGGCTTCTAAGCTAGATATGTGATATTAGTTAGAAACCAGGTTTTTTATAAATGCCCTAGGTAAAGGGCGTATGATTTTTATTCTTTAAACCAGAAGTAGTTATATTTTCTGTATATGTTAAAGATTATTTTTCCGATAAAGATATCGGGTAACTGTTATTCGATGATTATTTATTTAATGAATATTATTTTGAATATTCATTTAATCCTTATTTATTTAATGAATATTATTTTGAATATTCATTTAATCCTTATTTATTTAATGAATATTATTTTGAATATTCATTCAATCATTATTTATTTAATGAATATTATTTTTGAATATTCGTTTAAGGTTTATTTATTTAATAAATATTATTCGATTATTTATTAAATACTTTTAACACGTTTTAAAATGAGTTATATTATTTAAAGTTTATCCTCGACCTTCAATAACTATGAAGGATATTCTAAGCTGTATTATTAATTATTTTAAATCAAGGGGAGGTTCCCAAACACTGTTTTTCCATTTAAATCTATCTTTTAAGAGGATTTAAATACTCGTTCAACTACCAAAAATATGGGAAACCTGATTTAAGTGACTGCTACTCATTTTAAACTCTCAACTCAAAACTGTCAGGGGACATATATTTTCTCGGAGCAATTTAATTGCTGCAAGTCAAATGTTGTGTTACTACCTCAACGATCGAGGAGTAAATTGATGAAACAAGTCGATATCCATTAACAAGCAATAGCTTGGGAAATATTGGAGAATCTTCCTTTCCAACCTAGATATAACTACTTAGTGGAGTCGTATCAACAAGTATTACACTTGGGGAAAGGAGTACGATCTTTACGTTTTAGAGTCATGGATTTCATCCGAACTAGGAGCGGTATAAGAGGTCGAGTTGTGCCGACCCATCCATTTTTATTGCCCCAAATGGGCCGGGAGATCCAGAAAGGCGGTAGACAATGTCAGGCTGTCATGTTCTTCCATCTACATGTAGAAAACATTTTTAGTTGTACGACCTGCTACTGATCATAGTGAGGTTGGGACAACTGGCGCGGTGATTACTCCAGTATTGGTTCATCATCCAATTTTGGATATTCCTGCAACATGTATTGGGGAGACGAACCGATCATGTTGGCAGGGGGTTGAAAAGTGTTCAAAGATGAAGTTACAATAAATCCTTGCAACTTCATCTTTTATTTTATGAGTTATAACTCTGATAAAACCTTACTCAGATTATATATGCATAAGTGGATTTTGGGTTACGGAACATTATATGAAATTTTCCTCGTAACTTTATCTTTTATATCATATGACTCTGTGGATACCTTACATAACATGAGTTATGGTAAGGGAGTTGTTTATACTGAATCACCTTATAACTTCATCTTTTAAGTTATATGTTGATATTCTGCTTACATAGCAGATATTTTTCGGAAAGGTTACATTGGTTTACTTTGAAACCTCATCTTTTATATTATACTAGAACTTTGTTCATAATATAGTAAAAGTTTGCAGAAATATTATGAAAATGATATTTGAAATACAACAATGGTACAGTTTTTGGAATACATTCCGATAAGGAAATAATTTCAGTATCGAGATATTTTGACAAATTATTGTCTTATACCCGCTTTATTCTGGGTTGAGTTAAAGGCAGGATTATGCCATACTTTTATTACCTTGCTGAGCTATCGCTCACTCTTGCTATTGTTTTATAAATATTATATAGCAGCGAAGCATGATACCAAGGATTCGGCGCACATCCCTCAAGCGAGTGGTAAGCGCAAGGCATCCTCATGAGCATTTTCTAGCAGTGATCCTGGAAGTAGTGTGAACCAGTCAGATTAAGCTGAAGCTTTTGGAATTCATCCTATGTATAGATATGAATGGTATGAGAGGGTGGTAAGTATTACAAGGCTAAGTTGGTAATGTACCATTACTTAGGAGTTGTATCAGTAGCAAATTCAAAAGACATTTGGGTATTGTAATAAAGATTATTTATTCCGCAATTGTGGTATTTGTGTCGTTTCTGAGACTCTAACATGTGTGTGTGTGAGAGAGATATATACATTGTGGGGTCATATGTAGATGAATTGTGTCTATTGTGAGTAAAGCAGGCAAAGCAAGAAGTAAGTGGATCGTGACTACTCTAAATCCCTGACCCCGGATTTTGGGCTGTTACAGAAATGGTATCAGAGAGTTAGGTTACCGTCCTCAGAAACGATAGGAGATCGAGTCTTACAATACCCTTAATAATGATAAGAACATCTAGAGCTCAAATTGAGTTCGTAGTCGAGTTAGAGGACATGACCCTGACTGTTTAAGATGAAGCCCGAGAGGGGACTTCTTCTGGGAAACCGTACTTAGGACTTCATGGTTAGTCACCTTGATTCGTATGAGTTATAGATTGATGGGATTCTGAGATACCAGACCCCGAGGCCTTCGAGTAGGCAATTGATGATGCGTTCCTTGAAATGGACGGAGACCCGATAAAGGAATATCCATAGGAGGATCTAGAGGAAGACCCCATGGTGGGTCAAGGAAAGAGACTTGTAGAGAACGTGTTGATTGATAAAGATGTGGTATGTTACTTGAGGTCGTACAATAGGACCGGACGAACCTTCAGAGGTCAAATAAGTGTCGATACGAGAGTTTAGAATCGTTATGATTCAACGAGAGATATGACGAAGAAATGGGGTAGAGTCTCCAAAGAAGAAGAGGTAGAGGCAGAATAGCCAATACCGGTGGAAAGATTCGACTTGAACGAGACCCGTTACTCGTAGTCTGTTGCAGTGCTTAGGGAGGCAGCATACGTAAGAACAAAGACGTTCCAGCTTCATCTATGATTAAGGGTACTTAGTTACCTTAACTAGTAGAGGCATTACCTTATTTATGGGGTTTAACTCCCCACGGTCAGCGATTCCACCAAGGAAGGTGTTTACTACGGTACCGAGGCATTTTATTACCTTGAGCAAGATTTTTGTATGTACGTACTACGCAAGGTGTCATTGTAACACGAGTGCGCCAAAACGAGATATATTTAAAGAATCAAGACGGGCTAAGAAGGTCTGGGAAAGACTTAAGTAAAAAGGCTGTTATGCCACAAGGGTTAAGCTTATGTAGCATCCGGGATTGATACAAGAAAGGAAATGTTTGGTATGAAAACGGTCATAATAGTAATTGGGTTTAAGACTTTAGATTCTAACGATCTTCCGGAGTACCGCCCAGTTGACATATGGAATTCGTTGTTGCTATGGGCGACACCGGTATCGAAGTCCGCTTACGATAGAACGCTTGCTTGAGATGCTTGCGCTGAGTCGAATAGAACTCCCTGCGATTGCAAATGTTGATGGTTGAATTCTTAGCGACTATTATAAGTCGGCAATGACGTAAGTATCGAACACCTTAGGGTACGTGGAAAAGAAAATCTTTGGAATTGAACGATTATCCATTAGAGGAGCCGACATAAAAGGCATCCGGAGAGACCTTGGTAGTACCCTCCCCATTTGCAAATTATGTGGGGTACCTCCCCAATCTATGATCTATCTTGACCTCTCTCCAAGAAAGAATTCTGATAAAGGGTATATTCCCTCTTCGAAGTTATTTTATAACACTTGTGTTAAATCATATTTAATTTCAATTGTGTTAGAGGCTGTCACGATGCCTACTTTCAGGTTTTCGAAGCCCTGTCAAATGATGTTATTCAAGCTTCCACTTTTCTACAAATAATGAATAACCCTATGATGATACCTCACCACTTGCTTGTTAAGTACCAGTATCTTTTCGGTTATGCTTTTCTTTGGAAACCGCACCTTTGGAATCTGTTCAATTTTAATCCAAGGTGTTCCTTTGAGAAATATTGTCGAAAGGCGATAATCATTAAATTGATCTCGAATTGCTTTCATACTTTTCAACTTCCACTGAGACGAACAACCCTATACTTATAGGGGCTACAAGGACTATCTGTCTATGTGATAGAAGTCTGATGGGACGCCATCACTTGTGAGTTGTGAAATACAAGAAGGCTAATTACCTTTAGTAATGTCTCAATCGAGGCACACAACGTTGAGTTCTTATGATCATGTTGATCTCTCGGTAAATTCTCTTACCTCCAATAAGGTTACCTTAAAACTCATAACCTTATGATCACCAGTGTGTGACGTTTTCCTTGATATGGGAGCTATCTTTTCAAGGCCCCATAATTTTTGTTATCCTCATTGAATTCCAAGGGGAGGCCAACTAGGTCAAAGAAGTCAAAATTCGCTGATAGGAATTAGATTCGCAACGAAATCGCCTATGACAGGAGTGAATCCCTAAGACGAATAGAATATTAGTGACATATCAATTAAATTGGTTTATTCTCCCAAGGATATTATGATAATGGAAAGGGGGTCAATCGATATATGTGAAAGGAATAATGATGTGTCGTGAACTCCAGTGACAACAGTGTTAGATAGATGCCCTATAGTGGAATTGAGATTTTGGAGGAGTTGTTTATGAATGGACACTACCTCTGGGTTAGCAAGATAAGTACTGGCGATGAAGTCAGAGGGAGCTGGTATTGTGACTTGGGAGAGGTGCATCGTGTTGTTTTTAGAGAAATAATTTCCGGAAATATATGGAGACCCGGATGAAAATAAAAGTTAAAGAGTTAAAACAAGAAACCATGACTATGACCGAGTATGAGGCCGAGTTTTCCGAATTATCGAGGTTTGTTCCGGAGTTTGTGAACACGGAAGAAAAGAAAGCCAGTAGGTTTCAACCAGGGCTACCTCCAACAAGCAGCCCACTGTCAGGACCTTTAAATAACAGGTACCCTTCTATACTATTTAGACAGAGCTAATGTATCGTTGTATATCAAGAAGTTGCATGACAATTAAACCTTAAGGCCGAGCCGCTAAGGGAATAATTACAAGTAGAAATAGTCTATCGAGGGATTTTCCCATAAGATTGGTACATCCAGGTTGTGAACTAGAAATATGAGGTCGACACTTTTGATAGACCTGATTCCTTTCAAGTTGGGAGAAGTTGATATTATAATAAGGATGGGTTGGTTGACACCCAATGAAGCCCAGACTGATTGTAAGGGAGAGAGAGAGTAATAAATAAAGGATGGAGACAGATTCAGAGATTCTTGAATATAGTTCAGACTAAGAAACTATTACGCCAGAGATACGAGGCTTAATTAGCTCTTATGGTTGACGCCAAGAAAAGAGACACCAAGTATAAAGGAAACTACAGTGGTTTTGGGAGGCTGTACAAGATCTTAATGCGCTACCAAATATCGATTGGGATGACATGAGAATGAATAACGAGTATTCAGGTTATAGTGCCGCATCTCCTGTTAGCCTCAGTGGGAATGAAAGAGTTAGCGACTCAGTTACAAGAATTGCTAGGAAAGAATATGATAAGACCCAGTGTACCACCGTGGAGAGCCCGGTGTTGTTGTAAGAGAGAAAGATGTTAGCACAAGATTATGCATCGAACCTCGAGAATTGTATGAGTTCGACATGGAGAATAGGTACCCTTGTAAATGATTGTTTGATCAGCGGAAGAACGCTGTGTATTTCCAAATTTATTTAAGAACTGGATATCACCAGTTGGAAGTTAAATTCGAGGATATACCCAAGACTGCGATTTGTACTAGGAATAGACACTTCGAGTTTTCAGCGAGGTTATTTTGGGTTGACTAATGCACCCACAAATTTTTATGGAATGTAATGAATTGGCTTTGAGTTACCCGTGATAGTAGATAACATGAGATGGAGAAATGGCTAGAATTGACCTAGGATTATGACTGTGAGATACACTACCATCCGAGGAAGGCCAATGTGGTGGCCGATACCCTTAATTAAAATGAGACAGAGATGGATTCCGAATGATCGGGAATTAAAGGATGAGATTTTACACAAAACCCAAGTTAGTCCAACAAACTAGAAAGACAAAAGATTTCACCAACAAGCGGCTAGTGACAGCCAAGACAAACAGAGAAAGTATGCGGACTAAGCCCGCGAGTATAGAGATAGTACTGCTATTGATAAGCTAAATGGCATGTTGATGGATGACAAGCAAGTTTATGTTGGTGTATTTTCTGTACAAACAAGATAGAGAATATGAGGTAAGAGATTCGTGATGCTAAAAGATATCCTCGTGGAAGGAATTAATGAGATTTGGAAAGAAAGGGAAGTTGAGCCCGAGATTCATTAGGCCATCTGAGATTTTAAAACGCGTCAGGAAGGTGGCCTACGAGCCAGCCTTACCCCCCCCCCAAACTTGTAGAATGGTCATAACGGGGTTCATGTGTCAATGCTACGTCAGTATACTATAGATGCCCGACATATGTTAGAGTACGAGCAGGTAGATATACAACCTGGTCTGACTTACAAAGAACAACCTGTGGAAATCACGGATAGAAAAGAGCAAGTGCTAAGAGACAAGGTAGCCAAGCTAGTGAGAGGTTTGTGGAAAATCAAGAAGTGGAAGAATCCACTTGGGAGTTAGAAAGTGCAATGGGAGAGAAGTACCCCCAGTTATTCCTAAGCTGATTCCGGGACGGAATCCTTTTAAGGAGGGGAGACTGTAATAACCCGAATTTTTGGTAAAATTAAAACTTTTCTTATTATGATTAAGTGCATCAGTGAATAGTGAATCTGGTGGATGAATAGTGATTTTGAGGATTAAAAAAAAAATTCATGCCACCTATGTATGAGACATAGTGTGGATATTCGGAAGTCATATTAGTGATCTACGGAGTAAATAAGTGTATGCAAAGACGATCGGAATTCAGAAATTCCAAATTTTATTTTGGTGTAGTATTTGACCGGGCAGTGAATTATATATTATTATATTCAAGAAATGAGATATTAAATTTGAGAATTTAGAACGAAAATCACTAAGACAGTGAAACGAAGGTTCTAGAAACCGATGATACTTTATAACGAGATTAAGCGATTAAGCGAACAAATCATGGATTAAGGATTGAAATTATGACAAGATTAAATATCCTACATGATCATCAAGAGAATTATATCAAGTGGATTCAAGGATTTAAACAAAAAGGAAGCTAACCAAGAGTTAAGGAACTCTATAAAAAGAGATTGAGAATATTCGAAGAAACGCGAAAACATTTTCTAAGAACAAGAAATAAAGAGGGAATAGATACGGGATGCTGGAGTTAATATTGATTTTATTAAAAGGACACAAAGAGGATACAATTGGTGGAAAGAGAAAAACCAAAGTGTCATGCATGAAAGTCAACTACAAACCAAATGGTGTGTTTGCAACATGGCAAAAAATGGAGTTGCTTAATGTGAGGCCAACACTTGGACCAACAAGAAAGTAACAAGTGGACTAATGGATGATTGACAACACAAAAGAAGAAGATGCATCCAAGTTAAACAAATGAAATATGTAATAATACAACATAAAACCACTCCACCATTTCTCTTCCAAGAAGCTCTCCAATCTGCCAAACAAGAACACAACTTAAAGAAAAATTCATATCTCCACTTCTATCTATCCATAAATCACCATATTTTAACCATAGCCTCCTCATTGTATTTAAAGACCACGTCTATATTTTGGTGGCAAACAAAGGGGTGTAGCCTAGTCAAATACCTTCCCCAAGTTGAAGATTCCAATCTGCCCTGTTCCTGGCAGTTTCTGCCATCGATCTTAAAACGCCCATAAGTAGAGCTTCAAGCATTCCCTGGTGATGATCTAGGACTCCAAAGAAATCCCGTGAAGATCCGAAGGTGTGGTAAAAGATTTGAGAACGAAACTCTTATTTTTCGATTTTATATGATTTGTGCAAGATGGTGTGTTCTAGGATGATTAGTTACTAACTTAGTTTTCATATTTTGTTTCTTGATGGTTTGGCTTCCAAAGGATGTTCTAAGCAAGGTTTAAGAGTTTTAAAGTCTTTAGAGCACTTCTAAGCTTCAAGCCAAGGTATAAATCTTTGAAACCTCTTTGATGAATATTGTGTTTTAATGTAGTTTTGATGTGGTATGCATGTTTAGAGGCATGAATCTTGTGTGGTTGTTATGAAAATGGAAAAATAAGTATTGTAGCTCCAAGACCTGTTGAGGCAGTGAGGAAGATGATGAATAGTGTATATGAGTCTTGGGTGTTGGTTGAATGCTTATTTCGGTTGGTTAAAAATTGGATTATTCGATTTACAGCCGTCGTAATGCCGAAATTTTCTTTAACCATTAAGACAGTGCTTGACAGTAGGTTCAAACCCCTGTCCTTAATGAGTACATGACCTATACTTGTAGAGTTTGATTCATAGATCGCGTTGGTGCAAGAATCGAAATATTCTGATTTACGGTTTTTGAGTTATGGTCGTTTTAGTAAAAGTTGTTCGAGAAATGAAATTGCAGAAACACATCAACTTCATGACTGTGTTTGAGACCCTTACAAGTGATTATAAAATATGAGATTTCGTGGTAAAGTGCTAAGGTCAGTTGGCAAGAGGTGTGCGAAGGTTTCGAGTCCAAAAGATTATTTTTCGATTTTATAAAAATGCGACAGCAGAGGTTGCGCAAGTGAAAACCACTAAGAACACGACTTAGAAACCAATGTTATAAATGGTTAAGTATAACTTGAATTCGAGGATCGGTTTCGAACCAAACTTACGAATTAAGTATTTGACGAGTAGCATGGACTTAGTACGAGGCTAGATTAAGCCATTAAGTGCTATGATTGTGATTCGCTTACGTGTTTAAGCATTAAGTTATAAGTGGATTATTTAGGGGATTAATCGTACGTTTTCTTTGACTTTGTCTAGATTGTCCGACATCGTCGCAAACCCCTACCACTTCTCGAGCATCAGGCAAGTTTTCGAAACCTTATTTAATCCATATTTATTTAATCCTTATTTATTTAATGAATATTATTTTGAATATTCATTCAATCATTATTTATTTAATGAATATTCTTTTTGAATATTCGTTTAAGGTTTATTTATTTAATAAATATTATTCGATTATTTATTAAATACTTTTAACACGTTTTAAAATGAGTTATATTATTTAAAGTTTATCCTCGACCTTTAATAACTATGAAGGATATTCTAAGATGTATTATTAATTATTTTAAATCAAGGGGAGGTTCCCAAATACTGTTTTTCCATTTAAATCTATCTTTTAAGAGGATTTAAATACTCGCTCAACTACTAAAAATATGGGAAACCTGATTTAAGTGACTGCTACTCATTTTAAACTCTCAACTCAAAACTGTAAGGGGACAGATATTTTCTCGGAGCAATTTAATTGCTGCAAGTCAAATGTTGTGTTACTACCTCAACGATCGAGGAGTAAATTGATGAAACAAGTCGATATCCATTAACAAGCAATAGCTTGGGAAATATTGGAGAATCTTCCTTTCCAACCTAGATATAACTACTTAGTGGATTCGTATCAACAAGTATTACACTTGGGGAAAGGAGTACGATCTTTACGTTTCAGAGTCATGGATTTCATCCGAACTAGGAGCGGTATAAGAGGTCGAGTTGCGCCGACCCATCCATTTTTATTGCCCCAAATGGGCCGGGAGATCCAGAAAGGCGGTAGACAATGTCAGGCTGTCGTGTTCTTCCATCTACATGTAGAAAACATTTTTAGTTGTACGACATGCTACTGATCATAGTGAGGTTGGGACAACTGGCGCGGTGATTACTCCAGTATTGGTTCAACATCCAATTTTGGATATTCCTGCAACATGTATTGGGGAGACGAACCGATCATGTTGGCAGGGGGTTGAAAAGTGTTCAAAGATGAAGTTACAATAAATCCTTGCAACTTCATCTTTTATTTTATGAGTTATGACTCTGATAAAACCTTACTCAGATTATATATGCATAAGTGGATTTTGGGTTACGGAACATTATATGAAATTTTCCTCGTAACTTCATCTTTTATATCATATGACTCTGTGGATACCTTACATAACTTGAGTTATGGTAAGGGAGTTGTTTATACTGAATCACCTTATAACTTCATCTTTTAAGTTATATGTTGATATTCTGCTTACATAGCAGATATTTTTCGGAAAGGTTACATTGGTTTACTTTGAAACCTCATCTTTTATATTATACTAGAACTTTGTTCATAATATAGTAAAAGTTTGCAGAAATATTATGAAAATGATATTTGAAATACCAAAATGGTACAGTTTTTGGAATACATTCCGATAAGGAAATAATTTCAGTATCGAGATATTTTGACAAATTATTGTCTTATACCCGCTTTATTCTGGGTTGAGTTAAAGGCAGGATTATGCCATACTTTTATTACCTTGCTGAGCTATTGCTCACTCTTGCTATTGTTTTATAAATATTATATAGCAGCGAAGCAGGATACCAAGGATTCGGCGCACATCCCTCAAGCGAGTGGTAAGCGCAAGGCATTCTCATGAGCAGTTTCTAGCAGTGATCCTGGAAGTAGTGTGAACCAGTCAGATCAAGCTGAAGCCTTTGGAATTCATCCTATGTATAGATATGAATGGTATGAGAGGGTGGTAAGTATTACAAGGCTAAGTTGGTAATGTACCATTACTTAGGAGTTGTATCAGTAGCAAATTCAAAAGACATTTGGGTATTGTAATAAAGATTATTTATTCCGCAATTGTGGTATTTGTGTCATTTCTGAGACTTTAACCTGTGTGTGTGTGTGAGAGATATATACATTGTGGGGTCATAAGCAGATGAATTGTGTCTATTGTGAGTAAAGCAGGCAAGGCAAGAAGTAAGTGGATCGTGACTACTCTAAATCCCTGACCCCGGATTTGGGGTTGTTACATTGATTGCATCTGTGAACCAACTGGAAGATGACAATGAAGAAGCTGTAAAAGCCACAACTAGTCGAGCTAGTTGTAGGAGTGATGTTAGCAAGGGTGAAGGCAAGATGACAGAAGAAGAAGAAGAACCAACCAACTTGGATGACTTAGATGAGATTGATGAACACATTGCTTTTCTTTCAAGAAAATGTTCTAAGTTCTAATTCAAGAGAAACTCAGAAGCAAGGCCACCAAGGAGAGACTTTCAACCTAGCAAAAATAATTGGATTGAAAAGTCTAAGTCTAAATGTTTCAACTGTGGAATGATTGGTCACTTTGCTGGAGATTGCAGAAAGCCCAAAGTTGAGAAGGGCAACAGGAAATTTGAGCATGTTGATTATAAAAAGAAATACTTTGAACTTCTCAAGCAAAAAGAAAAGGCTTTCATGTCTCAGGAGTATGATTGGGCTGGTAATGGTGAAGATTCAGATGATGATGTTGAGTATGTCAACTTGGCTCTAATGGCTAACAATCATGAGCAGGAAGCAAGTTCCTCTAGCAACCAGGTAACAATTACTAATCTTTCTGAGCTTTCTAAAGAGGAATGCGATAGTGCAGTTAATGAAATGTCTACTGTACTGTATAATTTGCGTGTTACTCTTAAATCACTTACCAAAGAGAACTCAATAATTAAAGAGACCAATTTGCTCTTAAGTGATAGAAATGCCATGTTAGAAGCACATCTAATTGAATTTGAGAAAATGAGGTGTGTTAGTAGGGATGCTAAGATGGAACTTGAGAAAGTGTTAAAAAGGGAAGAGATTCTTAAAACACAACTAGAAATAGAACAAAGCGTGATTGCAAAATTGAAAGATTCCAGGAATGTTGCTACCAACATCATTAATGTTCAAGGTATGGAATCTTTCTGTGAGCAATCATGGAAAAAGAACAAAGAGAAGCTAGGGTATGCTGTTGAAACCTTAGAATCAGAAACAGAGTCAACAAACAACAATGATCATTTGTTGAAGGTTGATACGTCAACGGAATGTAAGGTTTCGTTGACAAATGAACCATCAACCGATCAGGCTGTTTCGTTGACAGAGAAAAAGAAAGAAGAACTCACTAGACTTAATAACAAGTATGGTCCTGTCACCAAGAACTTTGTTCAAGGTGAGTCTAGTAAATCAAAGAAAGTTGAGAAGCCTGTTGAAAGAGCGAATGTAGGTCACTTGTCTAACAAGTAATTGAAAGACAAGTTAGAGAAAATTCAAGTTGAGGTTAAGGGCAATAAAAAGAATAACAGAAATGGCAAAGTAGGGATTAACAAACATAACAATTACACACCTGATAAGTATGCTCCTAGAAAAACATGTGTCAATTGTGGTAGTGTTAGTCATTTATCTGCTAATTGCAAATCTATTAAGAAGTCTACTAATGTGAAAATACCTAAGCCTACAATGAATGTCTCTATGCCTGCAATGCCTGTTATGCCTAATGTGTTTGCTCCATATGCACAATTTCAGAATCCATATGCTAGCATGCCATTTGTGCCTAATCCATACATGAATATGTTTAATGTGTCACAAATGCCATGGAATGTGAATAACATGCTTGTTCCTCCAAATATGCATGCTATGAATGAAAATGTGAGCAACCCTCAGAAATCAACACCAAAGGTAAGGGTTGATTTAACTCAATCTGAGCCCAAGGTGAAAAATGATGTAAAGAATAAATCAAAGGCTAACAAAACAGGACCCAAGGAAACTTGGGTACCAAAATCAACTTGATTTGATTTTATTGTGTGCAGGGAGACAAAAGGAATCTTTGGTACTTGGATAGTGGTTGTTCAAGACACATGACTGGTGATTCTACCCTGCTCACAGAGTTCCAGGAAAGAGCTGGCCCTTGTATTGCTTTTGGAGATGACAGCAAAGGCTATACTAAGGGATATGGCTTGATTTCAAAAGAGAATGTCATCATAGATGAGGTTGCATTGGTGGATGGTCTTAAGCACAATTTGCTTAGTATCAACCAACTTTGTGACAAAGGATTTTTAGTTACTTTTTCAAAAGAAGCCTGTGTTGTTTCTAAAGGTGGAGACAACAATGTGGTAATGACTGGATTCAGAAGAGGGAATGTGTACATTGCTGACTTTAGTAGCACAAGTCCAGACACCATCACTTGTCTTTTCAGCAAGGCAAGCAAGGATGAAAGTTGGCTATGGCACAATAAATTGTCTCATTTGAATTTTAAGGTTATGAATGACTTGGTGAGGAAAGATCTTGCTAGAGGAATTCCACAGGTGGAATTCTCAAAGGATGGTTTGTGTGATGCCTGTCAAAAAGGGAAACAAAATAGGGCATCATTCAAAAGCAAGACAGAGTCATCAATTGTCCAGCAGCTTGAGTTGCTTCATATGGATCTATTTGGCCCTGTAAATGTCATGTCCATTTCAAAGAAGAAATACTGTCTTGTGATTGTTGATGATTTTTCTAGATTTACATGGACTTTCTTTTTGCACTCCAAAGATGAGGCAAGTGAAATCATTATCAATCACATCAAGATGGTAAACAATCATCATGTTTTTAAAGTAAGAAGGATTAGGAGTGACAATGGGACAGAATTCAAGAATTCAACTATGAAGATGTTCTGTGAAGAAAATGGTATTTTGCATGAATTTTCAGCAGCAAGGACACCACAACAAAATGGTGTAGTTGAAAGGAAAAACAGAACACTTATTGAAGCTGCAAGGACAATGCTAGATGAATCAAAGTTACCAACTTATTTCTGGGCTGAGGCAGTTAACACAGCTTGCTTCACTCAAAATATTTCTTTGATTAATCAAGCCAAGGGAATGACCCCTTATCAACTACTCAAAAGAAAGAAGCCACTATTGGATTTTCTTCATGTCTTTGGATGCAAGTGCTTTGTTCTGAGAAATCAAGCTGAGCATTTGGGGAAATTTGAAGCAAAGGCAGATGAAGCAATATTTGTGGGATATGCAGGCTTACAGAGTCTATAATCTCAGAACCAACATTGTTATGGAATCTGTACATGTTGTTTTTGATGATCTCAAAATTCAAGGTCTCTGTGATGAAGGTTTCCATGAAAGTCTTTCTTTTGAGAATGAGGAAGGAGATCAAGTGAATCATGTTAAGGCTATTGAGAAACAGCCTAAAGTTGTTGTTTCTAGCACAGATGAAAGCAGTAGTGAAGATGAAATTGCTGCATTAAGATTGAAAAGAATAGCTGCTAGCAGACCAAATGGTCATTCCGTTGACAGTAATGGTGGAAGATTTGTTGACATACAAAATGAACATTCCGTTCACAGTCAAAACGGGCATTCCATTGACAGTCATGGAAATGTTTCTAGGAATGATCACTTAGGAACAACAAACTCAGGGGGAGTTTCTCAAGGACAAATATCTAATCAAGGCAATCATGATCACGAAGCTACATCTTCTAGAGCTAATCTACCTCCCTCAAGGAAATGGACTAAAGATCATCCCTTTGAACTCATTCTAGGTGATGTTTCTTCAAAAGTCCAAACTAGAAGAGCAACTCAAGAGGAATGTCTATATAGTAGCTTTCTGTCTCAAGATGAGCCAAAGAAAGTTGAGGATGCACTTCTAGATCCAGATTGGGTCTTAGCTATGCAAGAGGAGCTAAACCAATTTGAGAGAAACAAAGTTTGGAAGCTGATGCCCAAGCCTAAGGACAGGAGTGTTATAGGCACAAAGTGGGTGTTCAGAAACAAGATGGATGAAAATGGCATAGTCACAAGGAACAAAGCTAGATTGGTTGCAAAAGGCTACTCACAGGAAGATGTAATTGACTTTGATGAAACCTTTGCTCATGTTGCAAGACTAAAAGCAATAAGGATTTTCCTAGCCTATGCAGCCCATGCCAATTTCAAGGTCTATCAAATGGATGTGAAGAGTGCTTTTCTGAATGGGGAATTGGAAGAGGAGGTGTATGTAAGTCAACCTCCTGGTTTTGAAGATGATGATTTTCCGGAATATGTGTACTTCCTCCTCAAAGCACTCTATGGTTTGAAATAAGCACCTAGAGCCTGGTATGACACACTTTCACAATTCCTCCTTGAGAATCATTTCACTAGAGGTACTGTAGATAAAACTCTTTTTCATAGGATTGTGAATGGCTCTACTATACTTGTTCAAATTTATGTAGATGATGTAATTTTTGGGTCTACAGATGAAAAACTCTGTCAAAAGTTTGCCAAGCTTATGCAAAGTAAATATGAAATGAGCATGATGGGAGAATTAACTTATTTTCTTGGTCTCCAAGTAAAGCAAGTTAATGAAGGCATTTTCATTAGTCAAACAAAGTATATTCATGATTTGTTAAAGAAATTTAACTTAATGGAATGCTCTCCTGCCAAAACTCCCATACCCACTGCCACCAAACTTGAATTGAATACTAAGGAAAAATCTGTGGACATTTCAAGTTACAGAGGCATGGTAGGCTCACTTTTATATTTAACAGCTAGTAGACCTGACATTATGTTTGCTACTTGTCTATGTGCTAGATTTCAGGCTGACCCTAGGGAATCCCATTTAGTTGCTATTAAAAGAATTTTCAGATATCTCAAAGGAACACCAAACCTTGGCATTTGGTATCCTAGAGAATCTGGCTTTGAACTAATTGGTTATTCAGATGCAGATTATGCAGGATGTAAAATTGACAGGAAAAGCACAACTGGCACCTGTCAATTCCTAGAAAACAAGCTTGTGTCATGGTTCAGCAAGAAACAAAACTCATTTTCTACCTCCACAGCTGAGGCTGAGTACATTGCAGCTGGAAGTTGTTGTGCACAGATTTTATGGATGAAAAATCAACTACTTGATTATGGATTAAGAGTTGAGAAAATTCCTATCTTCTGTGACAACACTAGTGCCATTACCATTACTGAGAATCCAGTGCAGCATTCAAGGACCAAGCACATTGACATCAAGTATCATTTCATTAGAGAACATGTTATGAATGGTACTGTGGAGTTACATTTTGTTCCAAGTGAACAATAACTTGCAGACATCTTTACCAAGCCACTTGATGAATCAACATTCTCAAGACTAGTAAGTGAGCTAGGTATGCTAAATTTCTCTTAATTATTTTTGAGATTTTTGCAAGTTAATTTGCAGCCAGAAATTTGCTATGATTTTCTGTGAATTACTGTTCTCAAGAAAATGTGAAATTTTGTCTAAGTCAAAATTACTATGTCAACGAATGCCTCATTCCGTTGACAGTCTTAGCATTTTTCTGGGTGTTTCGTTGACAGCACTTTTATGTCAATGAAACGCAGCTTTATCAACGAAATAGACGGGACCTTAAACGCCCAATTCTGATTCGTTGATATAGCATGGTTAATCTGAACCGTTGAATTTGCACGTCTCTTTGCCACGATCTATGCATACACCCCTGTAAGTATAAATCATGGTAATATTTTAATTGTAACGGTTAGATTTTTAAGCCAATCCAGTAATTTATATTTATTATAGGACTTAATTTTTGAGAAATTTTGGGGGAGTATTTAAGAAATTTTGTTTTCTTTAATTCTTTTCTACCCTGCTCTCAAAATTTCCAAAGGCTTTCTTACTTCTTCTCTCTCAAAGCAAAACAAAGTTCGAGGTTTTCTTCACTCAACAATGGCACCCATAGTCAAACTCATGTCAGCTGGAGGGTTCATTTACGAGAAGAACAACTCCATTTCATTTGTTGTCAAGGAAAGCCCGAACAAAATCTTTCACAAGATGATGGATTTCCTGATGAATTGCAAGCTCAGTTACACAATGTTTCACTCCACTCCGCTTTACAATGAAATCATAGAGGAGATTTGGACCTCCTGCGAGTACAGTGAGACTAACCGCACTTTGCAATTCACCATTCAAGGTAAAGAGTATATTGTCAATTCAGATGTATTGCAAGAATG
The DNA here is from genome assembly GCA_030848705.1 of Heracleum sosnowskyi. Lineage (NCBI taxonomy): Eukaryota > Viridiplantae > Streptophyta > Magnoliopsida > Apiales > Apiaceae > Heracleum > Heracleum sosnowskyi. The sequence goes on from CM061242.1 coordinate 74,910,594, forward strand.
CCTTCAAATTCCTGAGAATAATTGTTTAGCTTTACCAACACATGCTGAAATTGTTAACATGCTTAATTCAATAAATTACTCTTTGCCAACTGAGAATTTAGGTAAAATTATTAGGAGAGACTTGGTAAGGGAGTGGAGTTATTTAGCAGATGCTTTTATTAAAGTATTTTCTGGCAAAAGTAGTAATTTTGATGTTTTAACTAACTCCATTCTGGTTTTTCTTACCATGCTTCTCACTGATAAATACTATAATTTTAGGACTCAATTGATGTATGAACTAGGTGCTAAGTTAGGAGATAAGAAATCTAGGAAAAAGAATATCTATTATGCTAGATTTCTAATGATGTTGGCTAACCATGTTAGTCCAACACCATTAGTTATCTCTAACCCAAATTCCAGGTTTGACTGTTTTGTCCAAGAGAAGAGGGTGCTAACAGACATCCCGAGGATGAATCACAATGGTGATGTTCCAATGGTGTATCTGCCAGTTATTGAGGTAACACTTTCTCAACTTGCTAATTTAAATGTTACTTCAGTTTCTGCTACTGTTTCCACTTTTGTTGCAATGGAGTCTGTAGCAGTGACCCAACAGGCTCCTGCCCCTGCAACTAGACCCAAATCCACAAAATCTAAATCTACCAAGCCCACCTCAGGTGCTTCTCAAAAGGCACCTGTTGTAAAATCCACTACACAACCCAATGGGAGTGCTTCTGGTGTGGTGAGTGGTGAGGGAAGGGGTGAAAATCAAAGAAACCCCAAGAATAAGGTGGGAGAGGTGAGTGTTTCCCAAACTAGCCCCATTGTGTCTTCCCAACAAGGCACAATGAGTAATATGGATATTAGCACAAGTCTAATTGCATCCTCCCAAAAGGATGTAGTTATTGAAACAAGCTCTCCTCCAAGAGCACACATCAAAAGGGTAAGGGACACATCTAGCCCCCAAACAGCTATCTCCCAATACCAAAGAAGGGTAAGACAAAAATCCCAGGTCACACAGGGTGCACACACACTGGAAGCAACAATTCCAGTTTCTCAAATTCAGTTTGATGTAGCCCCAATTTTTACTCTGGGGTTACAGTCCCACTCTCTCAATATTAATATTGAGACACCTCCACAAAATTCCCCAGCACAGTCATTAGATGTGGATATGATCCATTCATCTATTCCTGATTCTCCAACTTTGTTCTTGGAGAAGCCCCACTCTGAAATTGGTGGTCATCACTTGTTAAGTGATTTGTTGGGCCACCAATCATCTTTTTCTGAAGCTACAAGAGGATCTGTGGAACCATCTTTAAAATCAATCACCACAGATTCTACTGTAATTTCACTTTCTCAAAATCCTTTCTTGACTTCATCAATGAAACAGACTCTTTCGTTGACAAGTGTTTCTCCATCAACGGTATCCATACCGTTGACAGTTTAAACTACCATTCCGTTGATAGTTCATTCTGCACCTTTTATTGAAAATCAAGTTGTTCACACAACTAGTGCAGATGATCTAGTGGTAGTTGAAACACTTCTAGGATTGAAAGGGAGTGAATCTGAGAGGCTGGCTTGCAGTCAGGCAAAAGGAGAGGATGTGAGTGAGAGGCTGGCTATTTCTTCCATCCAGGCAAAAGGAGAGACTGAGAGTTCCACCTTAGTAGGTGAAGGTGAGGGTGTGAGAGGTGTGAGCCATGGGGAGCCCATGATGCAAGAAAAGAGTGGAGAGAGAGAAGGGACTACAAATGCTGAAAGGAAGGAACCAGCCATTGCAAGTGAGTTAATGGAGGTTAATGAGGGAGAAAAAGAATTGACTTTCCAAGAGTATTATCAACAAACTCTGGATAGAATTTCTTTGGATCCTGAAACCTTTACTCATCCTGTGCCAGCCTATCAAATCATGGCTCAACAGGGCAATGTGGAGGCAGAAAGGTCACTAAATCTTATTCATACAACTGCATCCATGATGAGGGCTAAGGATGCACTTGCCAATTTGTCTCCAGGAGCTGGTGGAAGTTTTGAATATCATGATTCTTCAAGTGATGAGGATAGTCTTGATGCTGTTCTACAGGTGGCTACTACTACACAGACTGGGACTTTTGTGGTGCCTCCTAAGCCAAGATGGCTTTCTCAAGACTTGCCTGAACATCAAAGTTTGGATGCTGCCATCACAAGGCAGTATAATGAAGCATATTTGGCTCATGAGTCTGCACCTGACACTGAAAAGAAATTCTACAAGGCACTCATGGATTCTCTAGAAATTCAGAGACTCTAGATGCTGCAGACAAGGATTGAAGCCAGGGAAATCAAGGACTCCATTGAAAATCTAAAGGATGCCACATCAAAGAGGCTTGATGAAAAACTCTCACTTCTCACTGTTGCCAGGATGACCACTTTCTTCAACAAGGATAATGAGGTGGCAACCACTTTGAAAACTCTTACTTCTAGGGTGGACAAAGTGGAAGCCACATTAACTCAAATGCAGCAGGCACAGGAGAAGCAAACTCAACTTTTGACTCAGCTGGTGGCAGCTCAAGGTCTCCCTGTTATTACTCTTGATGATAACAAAAAGGGGAGAAATCTAAGGAGCTTAATATTCAAGTCACAAAAGTTATGGTCCCAGCCATTTCCTTACCACAGGAGCCATTAGCTATGGGGGAGTCACTAAAGGAAAAATTGGATGGCATTGACCTGATTCAACAGGCATCTATGAGGCTACAACTTGCAGAACAGATAAAAGAACAGTGGTCTAATATAGATGCAAGAATCAAGAAGATTGCTGAAACTGCAAAGAACAAACATCCTTCAACGGATCAAGTTATTTCTACAACACCATCAACGAATGCCATGGTCTTAGTGTCAACGGAATTGGAGCCACAGACTAAATCTTCTTATGATCTAAAGCCTCTTTTACATGGAGTGATTACTGGTCCAAGAAAAGAAAATGGACAAACTTCATGTATTAGAGATGTGGACTCAGCTACTCATCAAAGATGCTTATCTCCAAAATCCCCATCTAAACCAAAGGGCAAGAATATTGCTAGGACATTCTATCCACCTCCATTCCCAGATGAGCTCAAGATTCTGAGTGAACTTATCATAAAAGGCAAGGAAAGCAATTTGCTTGAGATAAGGAAGCAAAGAGCAATAATCTACAGGAAAGAGCAAGAGATTTGTGTTTGGGCTGGTCACCCAAATTTTGCTGAAGCTAAAGCTGAGGAATCAGCTAGGGCAGACATGGAAGCTCTTGCAGTTGCCCAAGCTCTTGATGAAGAGGAAAGACAACAAGAAGAAAGAGCTAGGATTGAAGCTGAGGATGCGAAGGAAAAGAGAAAAAGTACAAGGCAACCCAAGGCAAGGGCTAAAAGAAACTTGGCCTTTGATAAGGATGATTCTCAAGACACTGTAACAGATACCCCTGTAACAGCTGTGCCTTCAACTTTTTCAGATCAAAGCATTGGAGGAAAATTAGCTTGTGATCCTGAACATCCTGTTAATTTTCATGATCAACCAATTGTGCCAAAGGAAGAGCCTTTTGAGTTTGATGAAGCTAATTTTCCCAAATTTCTAATTGAGATGGATGCAAAGAAGAAATCACAGCAGAAGGTTTCTAAGGCTAAGCCAGTTTTTGTGAGGAGGCCACAGGTTGAGAAACCACCAACAAACCCAGAGGACTTCATCTACATTGCTGACATAAAGGAGGAGTCTGACTTAAACCTATATCTTGAGGACTTGGTAGAAGTGAGAGGGATAGCAGCCACTCAGAGATTACCAGAGAGATTAGTGTTTGTGTACAAGGGTGGAAGGGAAAGAATCTGGCCTCTTCACAGAATTCTAGGAGAAGACTATCAGACACTGATGGTGGTGTTCAAATGCTTAAAGAGAGATTTTGGGTTCACCAAAACTGCCAAGTCTGAGGTTGTCTCCAAGATTTGTCAAGTCAAAGCTAGCTGGAACAAACCTGATGCACTTCCCAGGGTTCTAAAGGTCCCTCAATCAGGAAAGAAAATTCATCTCCAACCCTTTTGGATGATGGAATTCAGAGACAAGGACAACTGCAGAAGATTCTTCAGAATGGAGGACCAATTGGAAAAGGCATCTAATGAAACTCTAAGATTCATGCAATCCAAGTTGGGTGATCAAGATGAAGAAGAGAAGATTTTCTACAGGAGGCTCCAAGCTCAGATTGAGGAGAACAATGCAAGGAAGGGGAAGAAAACAAGGCCACAGAGACAAAGTTGATAAATCTGCTCAGGCTAGAGGAGCAGCTCTGTGCACTTGTATCGTAAGAATTTCTAATTTGTGTTCAATCAATTTTCAATAAATCATGTAGCTCAATACAAATTCTACTTTTGTAATTTATAATTTGTCTAAGTGTTTTTGTTATCATCAAGGCTCTTGATTTATGGTTGTTATTCTATCAATCATAAATTGGGGGAGATTGTTAGGAATATGTTGTTCTTGATGATAATTATCAAAACACTTAGTAGATTTTGTATTAAGTCACTTTTGTAACTGTCAACGGAATGGTTTGCTTTGCAACTTCCGTTGACAGGTAGCTCATCAACGAAATGAGTGATGTAGCAATTGCACTGTACAATACTTCACTGGTTGATATACATTTGTTGTAGGTATTAGATAGGTTTTCTAAGTCATGTTGACTATGTACTAGATAGGCAAAATAGGTTGGTTAAGTGTAAATATATTATGCCTTGTAATTTTGCCTAAGTGAAGACATGTCAACGGAATGAAGATTAGTCTATCAACGGAATGAAGACTAGTCTATCAACGGAATGAAGATTAGTCTATCAACGGAATGAAGAATATACCATCAACGGAATGAAGAATAAAGCTATCAACGAAACACATCTTCCTGCTATCAACGAATCATTATCACTTTTCTGAATAGTTGACAAAGTGATAGTAACAGTTTTCTGACAGATTAAAAGGTGATGTAGAAGTGTACTTTGCATTGGAAGCCATCAAAATGGACACTGGGAATAAGGAAACATTCCAATTTCCAATTAGGTTCTTGAGTGGGATCATAATAAGCATGAAGACAAAAGACAAGATCTCCAAGGACCATTGGACAAAAGGGATGAAAAGTAAGCTACTGGCGGTTACCTTTAGTGTATTTTAGTGTAGCCAAAAATAGCATTGTAAACTTGGGTTTTATAACCAAGTGTAGCAGTTCATTTTAAAAGATAAGTGAGTGAGATAAAAATAGTTTGTATTAGCTTCTTTCAAGAGCACTCTCACTCCAAATCAGGAACTGAGCAGCTGTGATACTTTTGTAACACAAATTATTTCCGCAATAAAAACATCTCAGTTGGATCCTCAAAACATCCAACTGAAATTTTATATTTGCTTGTGTTTTTATTTTCAGTATTGTTTTATTTGAAAGTTGTTTTAAGTTTAGAAAATATCTAGAATTGTATTCAACCCCCCTTTCTACAATTCTGTTAGGTCATTTGGGATTAACAGATATGTACGGAGACCCCTTTTGGGTGGACCGTTGCACTCATGACAAATATTTGATGAGAGGTCATCGATTGTTCCGATACCAAGAACATTTATTTACTTCTTTCAACTCGTTATCCGAGTAGCACAAAATTTTCTTCAATGGCTACACTGTTGGACTTTTACACTAGCAGTTTGAGACTGACTAGTGGAACATGTCATTTTGAACGACTAGTAACTGTTCTGACTAGTCGAAATTTTAACGGTATAATGAAAGTCTAGCTAATTGTCCTAGCTAGCTGTTAAGTCTTAGATGGATTGAACTGTCAAATGTTATTTAGCTAATTCCCAAATCATAATAATTCTTCTAAAGTTCGTTCTATGAACTTTCTGTTGCTCAAAATATTCTTAGTACCATGCGAGCATTTTCCCTAATATTTTAGAAGATAGATAATGTTGGGGTTTTAGAGCTAGATAGAAAGAGAGGAGTATGAAAAATTAGAAATCGTAGTTTACGAAAATTATCGAGGCTTATTCCATATGTGGAGGATTCAGAATGACGAAGTGTCCGAGATGACTGATTATATTACAATGGTTCGTGAAGCGAATGTAATAGTAATAGAAGCAAATGGAAGAGAAAATAATGGATATGCAGAAAAGAGAGTTTGAAGGCTATTGAGGAGGCCACAAATATTGAAATCGTAGGGAACCTTAACAACAGGAATAAAGAAAATTATTTTGGTAAATCGTGTTGACTGCAACGTGAAATTGAGGTTTGAAGGCATAAAATATATGTATATTTATTCCTTTCAAGAGAGAGAATTTGATGTAGATCGAGAATTGAACTGATGGATCAAATGCGATGCACAAATCGACTAAGGAGATAAGAATAATAAATTTAGATTGGCCAGTAAGGGAGAGTTTCCCTTTAAGGATGGAAGCGAACTACGAATTTTACTACAGTCATACAAGCAAAGAGATTGTTGCGGCAAAGATGCGAACCTTGTTTTGCACATATGAATCGATACAAATAGAGAGGTACCAAGTATAAGGGATATCCCAGTATTAAATAAATTTATGGACGTATTTTTATGATCTCCAGGAACCACCACCTGAGCGAGTTATGAAACTTGCCATTAATATAGTAGTAGGGGATTGCGTTAGTATTTAAGGCCTGCATTGTTGTAACCTGAATTTTCAGGATTTATTAATATTATTATTTAAAATTTTTATTGCTTTTCTCAAAGAGGAGGAATGTAATCATGTGTGTATTTTATTTAAAATTTTTGTGAAAGCTGATTATGTTATCGATATTGTCGAATTGAGTTTGTTTTAAAATTTTGGGGATCGAATTGGTATTTTAGTTTCGCCAAAATTTTATCCGATATTTTATTCAGATACAGAGTTTTATTTTGTTTAAATTATGAAAGTATTCCAAAAGTTAGTATTTTTACAGTTTTGGAAGATTTCCAATATTTGGAAATTATTGGTATTGTTATGGATTAAAAAACGTGCTTGTGTAATTAATACTAAGGTTTAATGAGCTTCGAGCTTTAATGGCTGCACTCGTGTTTCCGGACTAAATTGGTCCTCACAAGATGCATACGTATCTCAAATCGTTATTGAGAATCAAGCCAAAGACGTAGTTCTGATTGTAGGATCAGGGACCTTATATAGGCGTATGGAGCCTAGTATTTATGGTATGTTTAGGAGTCTTAGCGAATAAGTCTCCTTTTCGATATTGGATAAACTTTGTATTGCTTGCAGGATAAGTCTTTTCCTTGTTGATAAAAGCTATGACTCATTAATTGCCTTTAATTGGGATTCTGGATCCTTCTTTGACCAATTTGCCATAATTTGGGCTCTTTTAATGAGCTGTATATTTTCCCTATTCATTAATTACGAAATTAATGAATAATTTAGGGATTTGGGCATTAAATGTGACGCCCTCCAAACCCGGGGTACAGGTTTGAGGAGTCATCCGACCAACGGAACACTATTTAACACATGCATAATATATATGAAGACACAAATACCCCTTGACCAAGACCGCATCAGATTATGGCAATGAACACAAGCTACTACAATCTTTTATTATTACAAACCAGTTCTATCAGAGTTATTACATCACAACTAAAGTTCAAATCTAGACATTAAATCTAGAAAGCAAAACAACAACTACCCTGCCAATGACAGTGACTCGAGGGGCTCTCCTGGCTGCTGGTGAACTATCGGTCACGCTATGCCAACTCATACTCTCGTTTCACTGGAATAGGGTTAGAAAACAACAAGCAAGAGTGAGCCAAAATTGCTCAGCAAACATCAACGAATCATTTCTATCACAGTTGTAAGGATATGAATTTAAGATATCAGAATCAACAATATTTAGCTAACACATGCTTTGTATCAATAATGATCGAAGTAAAGAATTAGAATTTGGCTTATAAATTTTATTCAAATCAAAGGTTGTGCTGCTGGCCAGCCACGCATCAACCCCGGACTAGCTCATGTCATAGTCCTCTACTGGATCCCAGGCCAATCTGGGCCTTAAGTTATTCCGACCATAAATATGGCCCGACCAATTACTGGTCCATTTTTAAAAACACATGCCAATTCTATAATAGGGTATAAACAATAACATGCTCAATAAGATAAACTGAATATATAGTAATTGCAAAAGAGCTTCAACTGTTCAGTATCAAGTGAAGGTCAAGAAATAATCATGGAGTAATTTCAATGGTACAGTGTACTCATTCAATAAGGGAATCAATATTGGTAATCGTTAATCGATAACCGTAATTGGTAGTCAAGATGGAAGTCAAATAATCAAAGGTTGCCAATGAAAATCAAAGGATGGTAAATAACCACAATAGGTGGTAAACAATAATCAAGTAAATTGGAAATAAGGTTTTCCGATGCAGATCAAATCAAAGAATCAAGAATTTCTAAGGAAATGGAATCAGTTGTCCAAATGCGGTTAAAAGATGGATAATTTGAATTGTTCTGGGGATAACGGTATTCAAGTAATCAAGACAATAATAATTTTATCACCAGTAAAGGCACAGATACTTGCCTGGTCTAAGCTGCTGTCGGATCGACTCTGCTCACTCTACTTTCCCCTTTCCCTTGCTCCGGGAACTCGATTCTATAATTAAACAACTCATCACAATAAGTCTAACTATTCTCGTTCTACTCTCGACACTTATTCAATCAATAATCACATTTAAACAAGTAACCGGGTACGTATCGGACGTCCGGTATAATTTACGATATTTAAAACTCAGATATTTGCCCTAGCACGGGCATATACAGACTATAAAACACAACACACAATTAATATGAACCATATAGCACTTATAAATATTTTTAAAACATCGTCTGGAACTCATTTGAATTTTTAATAAGTCATTACTAATTTTTAAATCAAAAATCGGATTTTTAAATCCAATATAAACATTTAAATGAAAATAAATCAATTAATAAAATTAATTGACACTCTTTAAATGCTCAAACTATTTTTAAATAAATAAATAGGCTTGAAAATAATTAAACTGAATTTTTAATTAATTAAATCTAATTAATAATTAATTTTTAAGAATTAATTGATTAAAAGAATTAACCAATTAATTAATAAATTAATTATTAATTAAAAATAATTAAAATAATTAAGTTTAATCAATTTTCGGATTTAAAATAATAAATATAATTTATCAGAATTTTTCTGATATTAAAATATATTTTTAAAATAAAAATATGAATTTTTTTAGTTTTTAAACTATTTTCGAATTAAATTTAAAAATAAAATTCAAAAACAGTTTTCTGAAAATGAATTAGGGTTTTGAAGATTGAAACCGGGTCGAAAAATCGGGTAAACGGGTCGGGAAGAACGAATCCGGGTCACCAAGAACAACCCGCCGGAATCTGGGTTTTCCAGAATCCGGCCGGCGTCCGGTGGCCGGACTTCGCCGTTTCCGATCAAAACAAAACCAAACTATAGGGCTTTTGTTCGCTTTTGCAAGACAAACACAACCCACATACACACACATCTGTCCCATGCCGGAATCGTGCCCAGAATTCATTCAAAGAACTCGCCGGCGACGACCTCGGCCGGAAACCCGATCTACTTAAATCCTACATGAAACTCAAAGATTAATATACCAAAATGAAGCTTATAACTCATACAATAAAAGCCCTCTACCAAAAACAATGTCAGATCAATATCAAGAATGTACGAATTGAAAGAAGAAATCGGGTCAAAACCCGAAAATCAAACCCGACTAAATCGAACATAAACATGAAATTAAAGCATGGATTCTTGCTAATTAGAACCCTAGGAACATGTTAGAAGCAACCAATTGAACGGAGAATCAACAGAATGAAAATCCCCAAATCGAATCAAGAACCCTAATTTTAATTCGAAACTTGTAAAATCAATATAAAATCGAATACTTACCAGATGATGATGAGGTTGGATGATTCTGAAACTAGATTTTTGGGGCTTTGATTTGAGTATAAGAACTTCAAATTTGGACTTCAATAACCCTTAGAACGAATTGATTGAAGATCAAGAACACAAAATAATTATTTGGGAATTTCGGATTTTTTGAGTAATTTCTGAAGAATTGCTAGGGTTATGAAGTCTGATTGGTCATTTTATATTTTTGGAAAAATAATACCCCAAATAACATTTTTGGATCGATATTGATTCGCTAGATCGTTTAAAAACCCTAATTAGGTCAAAAACACGTTTTACGAAAAGTAAGGGGTTAAAAAGGTTGATGATTATCCAAATTGATATATATCATTATATAACTAATGCTCAAGAATACTAGGGCTATAACAACTTCAATATTGATATAGAACGATAAATCCGTCCCCTTAAACAATTAGGGTTCGGAACGATTTTTCCTTTTTCGGATCAAAAATTGAAATTAATTTGCAGAATCAAATAGGTAGGGTTAAATAGAATCCCATAACCCTTTCGATAACGATTCGAATACGAAAGACGAAGAATTAAAAATGAATGTACGAAATTTCAACGGGGCTCTTGAATTATCAAAACGGCTCAAATTTGAAGAAAATTCCAAATGACGAAATTTTTGAAAGGGGCTTCCGACTCACCATTTAGCACATAATCACACACTAAATATCATATAATAATATTCCAATATTCCAACATAAATATTTTAGATTAAATATATCATTTAATCAAATAATAAAATTCACGGATATTACATCCTTCCCCCCTTAATAGGATTCTGTCCTCAGAATCAGATCAAGGAAACAACTGGGGATACTTCTCTAACATCTCACTCTCTAACTCCCAGGTAGACTCTTCTACTTTAGGATTCCTCCACAAAACTCTCACTAACGCTACTGTCTTATTCCTTAGTACTTTCTCCTTACGATCCACTATCTGAATTGGTCGTTCTACATATGATAAATCTGCCTGGACCTCTATTGGTTCATACTCTATTACATGATTCGAATCTGGTCGATACCTCTTAAGCATAGATACATGAAATACATTATGAACGTGCTGCATATGCGGTGGCAATGCCAACTCGTAAGCTACTTCGCCCACTTTCTTCAAAATCTCAAACGGCCCAATATATCTCGGACTCAACTTCCCTTTCTTTCCAAATCTAACTAATCCTTTCCATGGTGAAACCTTTAGTAACACTTGCTCTCCTTCTTCGAATCCCACATCCTTTCTGGCTAGATCCGCATACTTCTTCTGTCGGTCTTGAGCTGTTATCAATCTTCTCTGAATCAATTGAACCACTTCTTTTGTTCGTTGTACTAGTTCTGGTCCTATCATTTTCCGTTCACCAACTTCTTCCCAATATACTGGAGATCGACACCTTCGTCCATACAAAGCTTCGTACGGTGGCATTCCGATGCTCGCGTGAAAACTATTATTATAAGAAAATTCCACCAAGGGTAGATGATCGTCCCAACTGCCTTCAAAATCAAGTGCACATGTCCTAAGCATATCTTCAATAGTCTGAATTGTCCTTTCGCTTTGACCGTCCGTCTGCGGATGATAAGCCGTACTCATTCTCAACTCGGTGCCCAAACACTCTTGAAAACTCCTCCAAAATCTTGAATTGAATCGAGGGTCTCTATCAGACACTATCGATACTGGAACTCCATGTCGTACTACGATTTCTTTTATGTAAATATGAACTAACTTATCCAGCGAGAATCTCTCGTTAATCGGAAGAAAATGCGCAGATTTCGTCAATCGATCCACGACAACCCAGATGGCATCATGGTTAGCTTTGGTTCTAGGCAATCCTACTACAAAGTCCATCGCAATGTGTTCCCACTTCCATTCGGGAATCTCCAATGGTTGAAGTAATCCACTTGGTCTCTGATGTTCCGCCTTAACTCTTTGACACGTAAAGCATTTACTTACCCATTCCGCAATCTCTCTCTTCATATCTGGCCACCAAAAGTTCGTCTTTAGATCTCGATACATCTTCGTACTCCCTGGATGAATTGAATACTTCGAGTTATGTGCTTCGTGCAGAATCTCACTTTTCAGTTCCGTTACGTTAGGTATCCATATCCGAGAAGCAAATCTCAAGATCCCTTTGTCGTCCGGTTGGCTACATATTTCCTCACCTGTCATTTTACTCACATCGTCGTTCATAACTTGCTCTTGGCACTTTCGTATCTTCTCCAACAATTCAGGTTGAGACGTCATGGTATAAATTATTTCCGTAGCGTCCTTCGGATTAATTACTTCGATTTCTAACTTCTCAAATTCCTTGTATAACTCTTTGGTCATCATTAGTGTATTTAATCTCTCTTTTCTGCTCAATGCATCTGCTACCACATTTGCCTTGCCGGGATGATAGTTAATAGAAACGTCGTAGTCCTTGATTAGTTCTAACCATCTTCGTTGCCTCATGTTCAGCTCTTTCTGAGTAAAGATATACTTCAAACTTTTGTGATCGGTGTAAATTTCACATCTTTCTCCATACAAGTAGTGTCTCCATATCTTCAAAGCAAACACAATAGCTGCTAACTCCAAATCGTGTGTAGGGTACTTCTGTTCGTGGGGTCTCAACTGTCTTGACGCATAAGCAATCACCTTGTCATGTTGCATAAGTACGCATCCTAATCCTTTGTACGACGCATCACTATAGATTACGAAATGACCTTGATCGTCTGGTAACATCAATACCGGTGCCGTAGTTAGTCTTTTCTTTAACTCTTGGAAGCCTTCTTCGCATTTATCGTTCCATATGAATCGCTCGCTTTTCCTTGTCAGCTTGGTCATTGGAGTAGCTATCTTCGCAAAATCTTGCACAAATCTCCGGTAGTATCCGGCTAATCCCAAGAAACTTCTGACTTCAGTCGGTGTCCTTGGTCTCTCCCAATCTTTCACTGCCTCTATCTTTGCTGGGTCCACTTTGATGCCTTCGCTGCTCACCACGTGTCCTAAGAAATGAACTTCTTTCAACCAGAATTCACACTTGGAAAACTTCGCGTATAGTCCTTCTTGTCTCAACGTTTCTAACACAATTCGCAACTGGTCTGCATGCTCTTCTTCTGTCCTCGAGTATATCAAGATGTCGTCGATGAATACCACTACAAACTTGTCCAAATATCTCTTGAAAATCCTGTTCATTAGATCCATAAAAGCTGCGGGTGCATTTGTTAGTCCAAACGCCATTACTAAAAATTCATAGTGCCCATACCTTGTTCGAAAGGCTGTCTTCGGTATGTCGTCTGGTCTAATCTTTAATTGGTGATATCCTGACCGTAGGTCGATCTTCGAAAAATGTACCGCTCCCTTCAGCTGGTCAAACAGATCATCTATTCGAGGTAACGGATACTTGTTCTTAATGGTCAGCTTGTTCAACTCCCGATAGTCTATACACAATCTCATGCTTCCATCCTTTTTCTTGACAAACAGTACTGGTGCTCCCCACGGTGAAACGCTGGGTCTAATAATTCCTTTTTCTAGCAAATCTTGCAGTTGATCAGCCAATTCCTTCATCTCCACTGGCGCCATTCTGTAAGGGGCCTTCGATACTGGCTCCGCGCCCGGTACTAAGTCTATCGCAAATTCGATTTCTCTATCTGGAGGTAAACCTGGTAATTCTTCCGGAAAAACATCTGGAAACTCATTTACGACTGGAATATCTTCTAACTTAGAAACTTCCTTATCTATATCTATTACATAAGCTAGATACGCCTCACAACCTTGCCTTAATAACCTCTTAGCCTGAATCATTGTCAGGAACCTCTTTCTTTGTTTCTCTCCTCTAAATATTATCTCTTTCTTTTCTAGGGTAATCAAAGTAACCCTCTTATTCTTACAATCAATACTTGCATCATGCTCAGTCAACCAATCCATCCCTAATATCACATCAAATTCACCTAACTTAAAAGGTAACAAGTCAACATAAAAACGATTTCCCAAAATCTCTATCTCACAACGGGGATAATATGAACTGACCGCGATACGATCCTGATTAGCTATCTCTATAGTCAACACTCCACTTAAAGGTTTCATTACGCAATTCAATCTACGAGCAAACATTTCAGAAATAAAAGACTTCGTCGCTCCCGAGTCTATTAACACTTGTGCAGGAATAGAATTTACTAGAAGTGTACCTGCCACCACGTCGGAATCTCTCACTGCTTCTCCCATTGACATATTGTAGGTCCTGGCTAACGGCTGGACGTTAACAACTGGGGGTGCTTCAATTTCCCGAATCATATTGTTCACGGTTGCTGGTGCTCTGCAGTCCTTAATCATGTGACCTGGTTTCTTACACCGATGACACACGATGCCTATCTTGCAATCCCGGGAATAATGTCCCTTCTGATTGCATTTAAAGCATGTGACAGTCAATCGATGGCATATCCCTAGATGTCGCTTCCCGCATGTCTTGCATTCTGGTAGTGGGGGTCTAGAAAGTCCCTGCTGACCGCCGGTTAGTAGACGGTTATCTTGTCCTACGTTTCCGGTGTCTGGTTTCCTGAAACTTGTATTCCTTCCGTGCTGAAATCCCAGCTTCTTATTTGCTTGTCCTTGAAAACTTCCCTGCTGCTGTCCCTTATCGGGTATCCCTGCTTTCCTTTTCTTGTTCTCCTTCTCTCTCATGTAAGAATCACTCTCTGCCTCCGCAATCATTGCCTTTTGGACCACCGCTGCATAGGTGTCCAACTCCAATACAGCTAACTTACTACGAATCCAAGACCTCAGTCCCTGCTGGAACCTCTTGGCCTTCTTCTTTTCCGTATCCACATAGGTTGGAACAAACCTTGACAACTCCGTAAACCTTGTTTCATATTGGGGCACTGTCATGCTTCCCTGCTTTAACTCCAAAAACTTTAATTCCATCTGATCTCTCATATAGTCCGGAAAATATCTTTCCAAAAACAACTCTGTAAATCTTGCCCACGTAATCAATCCCTCGGGCTCCATAGCCCTACTCGTTTCCCACCAATAACTAGCCTCATTCTTCAGAAAATAACTTGCATACTCTGTCTTCTTATCCTCTGTCACCTCTATCAAGGCAAAAGCCTTTTCCATCTCTTTCAGCCATGCCTTAGCCTCTACAGGGTCTGCTGATCCTTTGAATTCTGGAGGTTTTGCTGCCTGGAAAGATTTGAACGTAACTGCCGGTGCTGCTTGCTGGTGCTGTTGCTGATGCTGCTGATGCGGATGTTGCTGATGTTGTTGCTGCTGTTCTAAGAGCTGTTGCTGAAATGCACGTTGCTGCTGTGCTAATGCGGCAGTCTGTTGAGTAAGGGTATTTAACAACTGGATTACCATCGGGTCCACGCGGCCCGTGGGAGGTGTATTTTGTTGACCTTCTTGGTCAGAAGTATCAGTTGAACGGGTTTGTCGTCTAGGAGCCATATCGCTGATGAATAAACAATAATTGGCTTAATCAAACAGTTCATATAAGAGAAGGAAGGATCACAATTGATATCTCGAAGGTTTACAGATCTTCTCAACGGTGTATGGATACACTCGTTGCAATAAGTAGAATAACAGTTATGATGCTGGAAATGAATGACAGGGGAATAAATACAGTTCTATAAAAGAGGTTTATCATATATATATATAGATAGAGTTAGTACAAGCGTAGAATGCTTCAAAAGAAAATATATCATGGCTGAACCATAACTGCCGACCAGCAATACAACAACAAAAATGCAACAACAACCCGAGGCGTTCCTATAAGCCCGGTGCACTGCTGATTCTACAATATGCATCTATATACTAACTATCTAGAACCATACATCCATGTCACCTCTGTCTGCTACCGATACCTGCTCACAGATCACCTGCTCCTGCCGGCCATAACGGGGGTCCTGAAACCTCTGCAATCTCACTCATCGCATAATCCAAAATCTGTCTCATCCCTGCTACTGTCTCTCCCTCTCGACTAGAAGCTAATCCATGCAATCGAGTCTCAACCAAAGTCCTCGTAACCCTAAACCTCATCTGAATGTCTCTCATCTGATCTCTAAGTCTGTCTCTCTCTCTGACAGCGGCTGCCTCGATCGAACGAATCCTACCCATCTCCATAACCTGTCCATAAAGGAAATCCTTCTCTCTTCTCACCCTCTGATACACATGGTGTGGAACTGGCGGCTCACATAACTGATACAAAGGCCCACAAACTGATGCCTGAGACGCTGGTGCTGGGGCTACTTGTCGGAGTGGAATAGGACAAGGTATCTGATCTCTCCTGACTACTGGGCCCTGATGCCTAGGCTGATATCGCACTGGCCGAGACGGTCCTGCTCTCTCAACGGGTGTAGGTATCTCAGCTATCGTATCCTCGGAAGGGTCTGAGTCTGAACTAGAACTAGGGGGCTGCAATTATAACCACATTTAATTACTACGCGTAATGTCCCTAGTTGACCTCCTAATATCCTTACGTGACTTCCTAACTCTCTATGTTATCCTGGACCCTAAGTCCTAACTTGTTTCAAATGCCATAACCTGTTGCTCTGATACCAACTGTGACGCCCTCCAAACCCGGGGTACAGGTTTGAGGAGTCATCCGACCAACGGAACACTATTTAACACATGCATAATATATATGAAGACACAAATACCCCTTGACCAAGACCGCATCAGATTATGGCAATGAACACAAGCTACTACAATCTTTTATTATTACAAACCAGTTCTATCAGAGTTATTACATCACAACTAAAGTTCAAATCTAGACATTAAATCTAGAAAGCAAAACAACAACTACCCTGCCAATGACAGTGACTCGAGGGGCTCTCCTGGCTGCTGGTGAACTATCGGTCACGCTATGCCAACTCATACTCTCGTTTCACTGGAATAGGGTTAGAAAACAACAAGCAAGAGTGAGCCAAAATTGCTCAGCAAACATCAACGAATCATTTCTATCACAGTTGTAAGGATATGAATTTAAGATATCAGAATCAACAATATTTAGCTAACACATGCTTTGTATCAATAATGATCGAAGTAAAGAATTAGAATTTGGCTTATAAATTTTATTCAAATCAAAGGTTGTGCTGCTGGCCAGCCACGCATCAACCCCGGACTAGCTCATGTCATAGTCCTCTACTGGATCCCAGGCCAATCTGGGCCTTAAGTTATTCCGACCATAAATATGGCCCGACCAATTACTGGTCCATTTTTAAAAACACATGCCAATTCTATAATAGGGTATAAACAATAACATGCTCAATAAGATAAACTGAATATATAGTAATTGCAAAAGAGCTTCAACTGTTCAGTATCAAGTGAAGGTCAAGAAATAATCATGGAGTAATTTCAATGGTACAGTGTACTCATTCAATAAGGGAATCAATATTGGTAATCGTTAATCGATAACCGTAATTGGTAGTCAAGATGGAAGTCAAATAATCAAAGGTTGCCAATGAAAATCAAAGGATGGTAAATAACCACAATAGGTGGTAAACAATAATCAAGTAAATTGGAAATAAGGTTTTCCGATGCAGATCAAATCAAAGAATCAAGAATTTCTAAGGAAATGGAATCAGTTGTCCAAATGCGGTTAAAAGATGGATAATTTGAATTGTTCTGGGGATAACGGTATTCAAGTAATCAAGACAATAATAATTTTATCACCAGTAAAGGCACAGATACTTGCCTGGTCTAAGCTGCTGTCGGATCGACTCTGCTCACTCTACTTTCCCCTTTCCCTTGCTCCGGGAACTCGATTCTATAATTAAACAACTCATCACAATAAGTCTAACTATTCTCGTTCTACTCTCGACACTTATTCAATCAATAATCACATTTAAACAAGTAACCGGGTACGTATCGGACGTCCGGTATAATTTACGATATTTAAAACTCAGATATTTGCCCTAGCACGGGCATATACAGACTATAAAACACAACACACAATTAATATGAACCATATAGCACTTATAAATATTTTTAAAACATCGTCTGGAACTCATTTGAATTTTTAATAAGTCATTACTAATTTTTAAATCAAAAATCGGATTTTTAAATCCAATATAAACATTTAAATGAAAATAAATCAATTAATAAAATTAATTGACACTCTTTAAATGCTCAAACTATTTTTAAATAAATAAATAGGCTTGAAAATAATTAAACTGAATTTTTAATTAATTAAATCTAATTAATAATTAATTTTTAAGAATTAATTGATTAAAAGAATTAACCAATTAATTAATAAATTAATTATTAATTAAAAATAATTAAAATAATTAAGTTTAATCAATTTTCGGATTTAAAATAATAAATATAATTTATCAGAATTTTTCTGATATTAAAATATATTTTTAAAATAAAAATATGAATTTTTTTAGTTTTTAAACTATTTTCGAATTAAATTTAAAAATAAAATTCAAAAACAGTTTTCTGAAAATGAATTAGGGTTTTGAAGATTGAAACCGGGTCGAAAAATCGGGTAAACGGGTCGGGAAGAACGAATCCGGGTCACCAAGAACAACCCGCCGGAATCTGGGTTTTCCAGAATCCGGCCGGCGTCCGGTGGCCGGACTTCGCCGTTTCCGATCAAAACAAAACCAAACTATAGGGCTTTTGTTCGCTTTTGCAAGACAAACACAACCCACATACACACACATCTGTCCCATGCCGGAATCGTGCCCAGAATTCATTCAAAGAACTCGCCGGCGACGACCTCGGCCGGAAACCCGATCTACTTAAATCCTACATGAAACTCAAAGATTAATATACCAAAATGAAGCTTATAACTCATACAATAAAAGCCCTCTACCAAAAACAATGTCAGATCAATATCAAGAATGTACGAATTGAAAGAAGAAATCGGGTCAAAACCCGAAAATCAAACCCGACTAAATCGAACATAAACATGAAATTAAAGCATGGATTCTTGCTAATTAGAACCCTAGGAACATGTTAGAAGCAACCAATTGAACGGAGAATCAACAGAATGAAAATCCCCAAATCGAATCAAGAACCCTAATTTTAATTCGAAACTTGTAAAATCAATATAAAATCGAATACTTACCAGATGATGATGAGGTTGGATGATTCTGAAACTAGATTTTTGGGGCTTTGATTTGAGTATAAGAACTTCAAATTTGGACTTCAATAACCCTTAGAACGAATTGATTGAAGATCAAGAACACAAAATAATTATTTGGGAATTTCGGATTTTTTGAGTAATTTCTGAAGAATTGCTAGGGTTATGAAGTCTGATTGGTCATTTTATATTTTTGGAAAAATAATACCCCAAATAACATTTTTGGATCGATATTGATTCGCTAGATCGTTTAAAAACCCTAATTAGGTCAAAAACACGTTTTACGAAAAGTAAGGGGTTAAAAAGGTTGATGATTATCCAAATTGATATATATCATTATATAACTAATGCTCAAGAATACTAGGGCTATAACAACTTCAATATTGATATAGAACGATAAATCCGTCCCCTTAAACAATTAGGGTTCGGAACGATTTTTCCTTTTTCGGATCAAAAATTGAAATTAATTTGCAGAATCAAATAGGTAGGGTTAAATAGAATCCCATAACCCTTTCGATAACGATTCGAATACGAAAGACGAAGAATTAAAAATGAATGTACGAAATTTCAACGGGGCTCTTGAATTATCAAAACGGCTCAAATTTGAAGAAAATTCCAAATGACGAAATTTTTGAAAGGGGCTTCCGACTCACCATTTAGCACATAATCACACACTAAATATCATATAATAATATTCCAATATTCCAACATAAATATTTTAGATTAAATATATCATTTAATCAAATAATAAAATTCACGGATATTACATTAAATATCACGCCTTTTCATTGGACTGTCAATTATATTTCTATAATTACTTTTCTGACCATATCATTTGCCCCCCAACTTCTGGGAAAATCTCCCCGGGGTTTTCGTAGAAGTTATAACTGTTATTTTTCGAGATTCGAGATCTTATTTTTCACGAATTTTTGTTCCACTTTCCTGGAAAATAATTAATAATAATTTTTCCCTTTATTTCTTGGAAAATCTGTGTTCTGGGCGTGCATACCCCCGCCTAGGAGACATCCTAGGTTGCCACACCTAGGAACTATATCTCCTGGGCGTGGGTATTTGAAGATTGGCTCAAGGAGCTTCTGGGCGTGGGTACCCCCGCCTAGGAGACGTTCTAGGCTGCCACGCCTAGAAACTATGTCTCCTGGGCGTGGGTCTTTGAAGATGGGCTCAAGGAGCTTCTGGGCGTGGGTACCCCCGCCTAGGAGACGTTCTAGGCTGCCACGCCTAGAAACTATGTCTCCTGGGCGTGGGTCTTTGAATATGGGCTCAAGGAGCTTCTGGGCGTGGGTACCCCCGCCTAGGAGACGTTCTAGGCTGCCACGCCTAGAAACTATGTCTCCTGGGCGTGGGTTTTAGAGGCCCTGCCTTAATCAGTTTCTTGGCGTTGGTATCCCCGCCTAGGAGACGTTCTAGGTTGCCACGCCTAGAAACTATGTCTCCTGGGCGTGGGTTTTAGAGGCCCTGCCTTAATCAATTTCTTGGCGTTGGTATCCCCGCCTAGGAGACGTTCTAGGTTGCCACGCCTAGAAACTATGTCTCCTGGGCGTGGGTTTTAGAGGCCCTGCCTTAATCAGTTTCTTGGCGTTGGTATCCCCGCCTAGGAGACGTTCTAGGTTGCCACGCCTAGAAACTATGTCTCCTGGGCGTGGGTTTTAGAGGCCCTGCCTTAATCAATTTCTTGGCGTTGGTATCCCCGCCTAGGAGACGTTCTAGGTTGCCACGCCTAGAAACTATGTCTCCTGGGCGTGGGTTTTAGAGGCCCTGCCTTAATCAATTTCTTGGCGTTGGTATGAACGCCAAGGGAACTTTGAACATAAGTTTTTCGAAATTGGTCCTTATGTCGGGTCTTTTTCCTTTGTTTGGTTAATATTTTAAACCACACATATTTTTATATGTTGAATGTTCTAGATTCTTCTAGAACTTTCAATTCGAATTTATTTGGGCTTCCCGCCTAGCAATTCTCCAGGTTCTTCTAGAACTTGTAATTCAAATTTTGAATTTATTTGGGCTTCCCGCCTATGAAAGGCCCAGTGACCTGTTCTCGATCCATATACCGTCTATAGACGGTTTATTGGAACGTTGTCACCGGCTACTACTCCTATAAATCAAGTGGAGTAGAACTTCCATTTTCATACTTCAAAGTCATTCTACTAAATTTTCTCAGAAATTTTCCTTAGAAAAGCTCTGCTAGGGTTCCGCGGTAAAGCGATTTCCGGCGTTCAGGCCACCGTGCATTTTCCAGTTTCCGTTTAAATCTTCATCTTCTCCATCAAGTTTTCTGGGTTCAAGCATTCTTCGGAAGGATTTTAATGGCGGATTCAAGCTCATCTCAATCCCAGCTATCTCAACCTTCTCGCCCTGCCAGAGCAAATCGAGGTAATCCACCTCAAAAGTCTCTAGTTCATGCAAACGTTTTTCCCTTAGAGATTTACTTTCTGATTTTGGGGATGCTTTCCCAAATCTTCTCCATTTAGAGGCCCATAATATTCCTTCTAAATACAAACAGAGTAGGGTTGATAATATTTCCGTTCTTTTTGGCATAAAGGCCCCATATAGGGCCGTAGCACCTGGCCCAAATGACAGGGCTTGTTATCCTAAGCCCGGGGCCATTAGGATATACAAAGAGACTTTTTATTCTGGTTTTCGCCTTCCTCCTCACCCTTTTGTTTGTTGTTTATTAGCTGAGGTTAAAATTTGTCCTACACAACTAATGCCCAATGGGTGGAGATTTATATATTGTTTCCTGGCCCAATGCATGAAACATAGGGTAGAGCCCAGTGTATCAGTATTTCGATACCTCTTTAAATTTGTAAATGCTCCAGATGATATAGGTTGGGTTAAGATTCAATATCGAACCTTAAACCGTAGTTGCTTCGTTTCTGGCTCTTCTCCCGACTCTCTTCCCTTGTGGAAAAAAGAGTGGTTTTATATTTACTTAGATGGGGATGATTGGAACAATTATTTTTGTCCTAACTTCACAAGGGCTACGGACGGTTCTTTGAGGTCCCTTAAATTAGGGGTAGATGATCTTGTGGCAATTCAACTCCTGACGGGTGATTGCTTGCATCATTGCAATCTCCTAATTTCTGAGGATAACCTTCAAGCTATGGGGCTTAGCACCCTTGAACCTCGGGGTATATAAACTTAACTTCCTTTCCTTTATTCTTTATTGTCATATAATATGATTGTAACGTTTGTCTTTTCTTTTCAGCCAAAACCGCTTTGAATGCAATTTTCAAGAGGAGGGAGGACCATGCCTCTAAGGCGGTGATCGTGGAGATAGATAGGCCTTCCAAGCGGAAGAAGGCCGTAGATGGCTCCCCTGCTATGGAGAAGGTGCCCTCTTTTTTGGCTGAGCGGGCCATCCTTGTTGACGAGGATCCCAACCCATTTGTGGTTAAATGGGGTTTACTTAACAGGGATACCATAGTTGGTGATTCCAGGGCTGCCGCAGAGTGGTCCAGAAATGTGGTCACTCCAAGGGACGTGGCCCATGTCGTGGAGTCCTCGGAGGATCTCCAGATTGAGCTTCTTGGGGCCCAAGCCCTTGCTTCTGTAAGTAATTTTCACTTTTGTTTAATCTTTCTTTCTTTTGTTCACCTTTTTGAAATATATGCCTTTGTTTTATAGGCTAACACCTATCATCAAGCTGTTCTTCACAACTTGAAGGCAGTTCGAGCTGAAAAGCTGATAGCTGAGAGGGATAGAGACAGGTATTTCGCCTCCTCTACCTCAAATTTTGAGATGTTTAGAGGGGTTGAGAGGGAGCTTGTGGATGAGAAGGAGAAGGTCAGGCAGCTGGAGGCCCAACTCCAAAGGGGTCGCGAGGATGTTATTGCTGAGTACAGAGCATCTAAGGAGTTTGATGACCTCCTTAATGCCGAGTATGATGCTAACTTTCCTAGCACCTTTAAGGATTGTTGGGAATCAATCATTGAAGAGCTGGGGACGAAGATTGAAGGAGTGTCCTTGGATAAGTTCCCCGTTCCTGCTTTATCTGGGGCACCCAAGGACACTATCATGGATACTGCCGACCTCACATCACAGCCCATTGAAGACTCTGAGCTCTTTCTGGATGGAGGTTTGATGGATGCTGCTAAGGATGATGTTCCCCTTAACTTAGAGGAAGAGACTCCTTATGATGATATAGCTTAGGTTAGCCCTGTGTGGCTATTTATTTTTATGTTCTTTTCTGAACTCACCCTTCGGGGTTTTAATTAACTTTCTTAGTAAGTTTATTTCAACTTTTCTAGATTTTCCTGACTTTGCATGCTTAGTTCACATGTCTAACATAATGCGTTGCATATTTAATGAAATCATAAGAATATGAAATTCATAACTTTAAAAATGGGATCAACCCTTACATAGTACTCAAGTTTAAAAACTTGGGCTGGTTTCATCGAACCTTATTTCTAGTAGTGAGTCCACTTGGGAAACACTTTAAACATAATAAACTTTCAAATTGGAGGCATGCCAAGTCCTCGGCACCTCATGCCCTTCAAGGGTTTCTAACTTGTATGAGCCTCGACCAAATACGTTCTTGACGCGATATGGTCCTTCCCAATTTGGGGCCAGCTTCCCTTTCTGTCCAACTCCGGATGCTTCAATCTTTCTGAGAACCAAGTCTCCTTGACGAAAGAACCTTTCTTTAACCCTTAGGTTGTAGTAGAAAGAGGCTTTCTTTTGATGTTCAACTATCTTGGCGTTTGCTTCATCTCTAACTTCGTCGATTAGATCCAAAGCTAGCCTCAAGCCTTCTTCATTTTCTTCTGGTTCATAAGCCTCAACTCTTGGGGAGGTGTGAGTAATCTCCACCGGGACCACTGCCACTGCTCCATAAGCCAATAGAAATGGAGTTGCCCCAGTGGTGACTTTACAAGTAGTACGATATGCCCAAAGTATGGGGAGTAATTCGTCTACCCAAGTGATTCTGGAGCGTTCAACTCTTTTCTTTAGTCCATCCAGGATAATTCGATTTGCAACCTCAGCTTGCCCATTTGCTTGAGGATGGGCAACAGAAGTGAAGCGCAACTTGATATCGTTCTCATCACAATACTTCTTAAACTCATCATTGTTAAACTGAGTTCCATTGTCCGTGACCAGGACTCGTGGAATTCCATATCGGCATATCACATTTTCCCAGAAGAATTGCATTACTTGCTTGGTGGTTATCTTAGCTAAGGGCTTAGCCTCAATCCACTTGGTGAAGTAGTCGATTTCTACTATCAAGAACTTTCTTTGAGCACTTGCCATTGGAAATGGCCTGAGTATATCCATTCCCCACATGGCAAAGGGGATAGGTGAGTTAATGGATGTCATCATCTCTGGTGGTTGTCTAACCACAGGTGCATGTTTCTGGCACCGTTCACATTTCTTCACATAGCTTTTAGCATCAGCAAGTATGCTTGGCCAATAGAAACCTAGACGGGTGACTTTATGAGCAAGGGCTCTGCCCCCCAAGTGTTGCCCACAGATTCCTTCATGCACTTCCTTTAGGGCCAATTCTGCCTCTTGGGGTCTCAAACATTTCAGATATGGAACGATGAAAGACTTCTTGTATAGGAGTCCCTCAATCAGGGTATACCTTAGTGCTCTGACGTATAGCTTTCGTGCTTCTGAAGTATCGTTGGGTAGCCACCCAGTTTCCAGATGAGCTTTGATGGGATCCATCCAACAGCTGCCAACATCAATGGGTGCTACCAACTTTCCGTTGATGCTTGGGGTCTTCAAGACTTGGAAGTATACACTCCCTGCATAGTTTTCAATTTCAGAAGAAGCAAACTTAGACAGGGCATCAGCCTTTATGTTTTCTTCCCTTGGAATGTGTTCCACATAGCATTCGTCGAACTGAGTCATGATGGCCTTGACAAGTTTCAAGTACTTGGCCATGACTTCATCTCTGGCCTCAAATTCCCCATTTACTTGGGAAACCACTAGCCTCGAGTCTCCACATACTTTCAGAGTTTTGACCCTCAAGGCTCCAGCCAGCCCTAAGCCAGCTATCAGAGCTTCATACTCAGCCTCATTGTTTGTCGTTGGGAAGTCAAGTTTTAGTGCATACTCAATGAGGAATCCATCAGGACTTTTTAGCACTAAACCGGCTCCACTTGATTTTGTTTTTGATGCTCCATCAAAATAGAGCACCCAATATTCTTTGAAGTCCATTTCTTGATCTTTCTTGTCTTCCATTATTACTTCCTGCCCCCCGACTTCTTGGTTGTCAATGGTACATTCAACCATGAAGTCAGCAAGTGCTTGAGTTTTTATGGCCATTCGAGGCTTATACTTGATGTCAAATTCGCCCAATTCAATGGCCCATTTGATCAATCTTCCACTAACTTGAGGGCTATGCAAGATGTTTCTTAGAGGTTGATCAGTCAAGACCTCTATCTTGTGAGCCTGGAAGTACGGGCGTAGCTTTCTTGAGGCCATTATCAAGGCTAAGGCAAACTTCTCAATCGTTGAGTAGTGTATTTCTGCCCCATGAAGAATCTTACTCACATAGTAGACGGGCTTCTGCACTTTCAATTCTTCCTTTATCAAAACAGCTCCAAGGGCTGTGTTAGAAACTGCCAAGTACAAGTAGAGAGTTTCCCCTGTCTTGGGTTTTGCCAATAGGGGTGCTTCAGCCATGTATTTCTTCAGGGCCTCAAAGGCCTCTTGGATTTCAGTTGTCCATTCAAAAATTTTCACTTTTTTGAGTGCTTTGAAGAAGGGTAAAAACTTCTCTCCTGACTTGGAGATGAACCTTCCCAATGCTGCAACTCTTCCTGTCAATTTCTGCACATCCTTAACAGACTTGGGGGGTTCCATGTCTAGGATTGCTTTGATCTTGTCGGGGTTAGCTTCAATTCCTCTCTTGGAGACCATCAGGCCTAAGAACTTTCCCGAGCCTACACCAAAGGCACACTTAGCTGGATTCAACATCATCTTGTGGTGCCTTAGCACTTCGAATGCCTCTCGGAGGTGCTTAATGTGATCGGCCTTATCGAGACTTTTGACTAACATGTCATCCACGTAGACCTCCATGGTTTTTCCAATTAGGTGCTCAAAGATTTTGTTTACCATCTTTGATAGGTCGCTCCTGCATTCTTAAGCCCAAAAGCCATGACTAAGAAACAGAAGACACCAAAGTCAGTGATGAATGATACCTTGGCGATGTCATCTTTGTGCATCTTGATTTGATTATATCCACTGAAGCCATCCATGAAACTTAGCATCTCATGCCCAGCAGTGGCATCTATTAGAGCATCAATCCTTGGTAAGGGAAAACAATCTTTAGGACATGCATCATTCAAGTCGGTGAAGTCGACGCACATCCTCCACTTCCCGTTAGCTTTTTTGACCATTACGGGGTTAGCTAACCATTCTGGGAATTGGATTTCCTCAATGAACCCAGCTTCCAAAAGCTTATTCACTTCTTGCTTAATGGCTTCAAGCCTCTCTGGAGCAAAATTTCTTTTCTTTTGTTTCACTGTCTTCCTTTCTGGATCCACATTCAATTTGTGAGATATCAATTGGGGATCAATCCCTGGCATGTCGGCCGCTGTCCAAGCAAAAACGTCATTGTTTTCTTGAAGAAAAGACGTGAGTTTGCTCTTCAATGGTTCGGGCAGTAGTGCCCCAATATAAGTCACCTTCTCTGGTTCTCCAGGGACTAGGGGAATTGGGACCAAGTCCTCAGCCGGTTTCCCCCTTCTGTCCTCGTTGTCGCTGATACTCATGTCTTCAATAGGGAGAACCTGCCCCCCGGTTCCATCAGGCCTTAACGCGGCTACATAACAACTTCTAGCCATCTTTTGGTCTCCTCATTCTTCACCAATCCCATTCCTCGTTGGGAACTTGATTTTTAGATGATAAGATGAGGCAACAACCTTGAACGCATGAAGGCCAGTCCTTCCCAGGATTGTATTGTAGGTTGAAGTCGCTTTTATAACTATGAAGTTCAACATCTGAGTAGACGTATTCATCCCTTGTCCCATAGTCATTGGGAGTTGGATAGTGTCTTCCACTTTTGATTCCACCCCGTTGAATCCGTATATAGGCATATTTGAGGGTATTAGCTGAGAGTCTGTGTAACCCATCTTGATAAAGGCATCGTGGAACAAGATATCCACTGAAGCTCCATTATCAACCAAGACTCTTTTTGTTTCGGAGTTGCCTATCACAGGTATTATGACAAGAGGATCATCATGGGGGAACTTCACCCCTTCCAATTCTGAATCATCAAAACCTATTGACACTTCTGTCCTGGCACGTTTCGGTGCTTCTCCAACCACAGTCATTACCTCTCGGGCATAAGCATTTCTTGAGTTTCGGGAGGATCCAGCAGCAGTTGGCCCTCCGAATATCATGTTGATCACTGGCCCTCGGGGCTTGGGATTCCGATCTTGATCGTTGTCCCTTCTATCATAATCCTTTCTTTCATAGTTCCCCCTTTGGCTCCCTTGGCTCCCATCCTTAGTGAACTTGCTGAGTTTTCCTCTTCGTATCAGAAACTCAATCTCATCTTTCAGTTGTCTACAATCATCGGTGTCATGACCGACTTCTTTGTGGAACCGACAAAACTGATTTTGGTTCCGTTTGGACAAATCAGCCCTCATTGGCTTTGGCCATTTGATATCTTCTTCCTTGGCTATCTCCATCAGAATTTGACTCCTGGGAGTATTCAATCTTGCATATTCTGTGAATTTTGGCCCAAAATTGTTTCTCTTGGGGGGAGAATCGGAGTTCTTTGATGTTCTGGGGAACTTTTCCTTGACGTCGTACTCCTGAGTTTCTTTTCTTTTCTTTGAGTTTCCACCGTCGCCAGCGGTGGGTTCATACTTTCTCATGCTTTCCTCAGCCTTGATGTACTTTCCGGCTCTATCTTGGAGCTTCAACATGCTCTCTGGTGGATGTTTAGCCAACGACCTCCTGAAGTGGTCATCAGTGGTTCCTTGTTGCAGGGCTATCATAGCCACTTTGTCATCTAAGTCCGGGACTTTCAAAGCCTCCCGAGTGAATCGATTGATGTAGTCCCTTAGGGCTTCATTCTTTCCTTGACGTATTGCCATGAGTGATGCAGAACTTTTCTCATGCACCCTTCCACTAATGAACTGATTGATGAAAGCCTTGCTTAGTTCCTTAAAGGACCCAATAGAGTTGGGAGGTAGACGGCTATACCAACGTTGGGCCATGCCTGCCAAGGTTTGTGGAAACGCCCTACACTTGACCGCATCGTTGGCTGGCTGCAACAGCAGTGCATTGGAGAAGGTCCTTACATGATTTGCGGGATCTCCCGTTCCATCATAGGCTTTGATCGAAGGCATCTTAAACTTTATGGATATAGCCGTTTTCATGATGTCTTGAGTAAACGGTGGTGTAGGATCATCAGGATCTCCTAGGGGCAACAGAATACTAGGATCACCCCTTGGGGCTTCAGCCCTCTTGGTCCTTCTTGGTGGATCCAAGTTGATTATCGGGATTCCTTCAGTCGTTCGGCCCCGAGATTGAGCGGCCTCTTCTTCAGCAAGGAGTTTTTTGAGCCTTGCAGTCTCTGCCTCATGGGCTGCAAGTTTCTCCCTAGTAGTTTGGGGTTGCTCCCGATTTGTCTGTGAAGAACGTCTCCTTCTTGGGGCGACATCCTCCCCAGTTATATAACCCTTGTTAGTCCTTGTGTATTGCAGAAGGGGGGGGGGATGAATGCAATACTGATAAAATTCAATCTAAATTTCAACAACTAAAATCAAGATTAAACGTTATCAGCAATATATGCAATCACGAACAGTATTCAGTAAGAACAAGATTCACAAAATAAATGTTTTATTTATTTTGCAAAGTGTTGCTACAACCTCAAGAAAGAATTCTCGAGCTTCGGGTTTTCTTCAAAGACACTTGCTTGTCTTCGTTACATTTCTAGAATGAATTGATAGTAGGTGTAAGACTAACCCTATCACTATCAGTCACGGGTTTGTGAAGCTGCTGTCACTGTCAAGTGGCAGCTTCTTACAGATTGTCTTACCCATGTGACTTTCCTAAATTGCTAACATGTCATATATACATTACAAAGAAAGCAACCTAGATTCATTCCATTTCCAGCTAAACCAATTCAGCAGATAAAGACTTGACCTTGCTCTTGAATTGATTCGCTTTTGTTTTGCAGTGCTTGAAGCTTCTGTCGTAGTCTTGCAGACTTGGTGCAGCTTAGGGATACTGCATCACGCCTGTTTCTTGAACATTTAAACTGTCACGGGATTTGACTGAGAAAGATACCTAGCACAATGATCTTTATTGAGACAGTTTCTTTTGCCGCAAAGCTTGCTGTCACAGTGATCTTTTGGTGACAGTATGAGTTCCCCGCAGAGTGCTGTCGAGGATCCCAAACTTGCTGTCGAGGGCAATAGTTGCTGTCGCGTAGTCTTCCGCCAATGTTGCTGTCAGAGTGAATATGCTGTCGTGACTTGCAACATTCTGTCTTCTTGTAATCTTACTGTCACAGCTTTAGGACAGTAACCTTTATTCATGTTGTCATCCAAAAAGCATTCTTTGAGGCTTGAACACATAAGTGAACTTCTTTCAAACAATACAACTAGAATAACATTACATACTGATTACAAGAACATACTTTGGTTATGACAGTATGTTCTACTTAATTTGAAAAATTAAGTACAATCAAAGTTAAGTTGTTTCAATGCTATCACCCATAAATCCCAACAATCTCCCCCAATTTGTTTTTATGGAAAATAACAACAAATTTACAATATGTGCTGACAACTTAACTAACAAGATCAGAATTTAAGAATTTTTACTTAGCTTGAGATTTCCTCTTCTGTCTTGCTACATCCTCTCTTTTGAGAGCTTCTGCCAAGCAGCTTCTTAGACTTTCTACAAGAGAAATTTCAGCAGCAGACACTGCATCATCCTCTACTTCATCAATGATCTTCTTTATGGAAGGGGATATGAGAGAACCAACATCCCTGAGATTCAGCCATTGCTCTATATCATATGGATAGGTTCTGAAATGAAGTTCTTCATTAATGAGCTTGAATCTACTTCCAGGATAAGCATTGAGAGACTTCCTTCTTTGCTTGTCCAGTTTTGAGTCTTCTCCTTTTCTCCCTTCCAATAACTTCTCTATCTCATCAGAACAAATCTGTTCCAAGGGATGAATTGAACCAGCTACCATATACTGTAAATCCTTCAGAGTGGATGTTTTAAGCTTATGCAAGCTGCAAACATAGATTTCTTCTTTTAGGAACTTGACTCTTAGGGGATTTTCCAGCATATATGATTGATAATTTGGAGCTTCACTTTCTGCCTTGTTAGAGGCCTTGTGTTTTTCCAGTAATTCAGCTTCCTTCTTATCAAGTTCTGACTGAGTTTGAGAATATTCAGAAGATTCAGGTTGTTTGCTTGGCTTGGGTTCCCCTTCCTTAGTTGGTTGGGTTTGCCCTTCTTCTGTGGGTAAGTCATCAAACTCATAGTACCAGTGGTATGGTATAGGAGAGGCTGGGAGATCAGTTAAAATATCAGCATCATCAAAATCTGCAAAGTTATAGCCAAATTTCTGATAGAATTCAGCATCCCTATCAGCCTGATATTTCAAAATATGTTCCATGACAGTCTCTGGAACATTATCATAGCTCTCCAGCAACTCTACCATTCTTTCCAGGTAGAAGAAGTCAATTCTCCTTTTATCTATGGTTGATGTCCTACCACTGATTGATGTGGACACCAGGTTGAAGTCCTTATCAACCTTGGTAGATCTTGATCCTTCCCACCACAGAATGTACTCAGTGGCCTCTTGATTTGCATCCAATTTAACCTCAACACTCTTGATTTCCCAAGATTGCATCTGTTGAACTTTAAGACTGTTGGGAGGAATTGATTGAATTGGCATCTTCAAATTTCTGCCTAATCCAGTGGCCTTTTCCTTTCCTGAGCACATGTGCTTTCCTGCAGGTTTCTGTCTAGTAAACCATGCTTTAGCTTTAGCTTTCAGTCTCATGGTCTTGACAGCAGCTTTGGCTTCATCCTTGACAGAACCTTCCTTGACAGCACCTTTGTCGACAGTATCTTCTTGGACAGCATCTTCTTTGACAGTTTCCTTGTCGACAGTACCTTTGGTGACAGCATCTTTTTCAGCATTTATGCAGTCAATAGCACATCTAAGAATGCTTGCCTCCAAAGCTTCCAGTATTCTTGACTCCTCTTCATCTGTTGCACCAGCATCTTTCTTTTCCTGGCTAGGAGTTTCTTCATTGCCTTCATTCTGAGATTGAATACCAGTATTCCCAGAATTACTTCCACCAGCATTTTCAGCATTTCCAGAAGCTTCACCACCTCCATCCTCACCATCTTCATCATCATCATCATCATCATGGGGAGGAATGTTATAGAAGCAACTTCCACCTTGATCATTTCTTTTGGCATTGGCTCTAGTGATTAGCTCCTTCATTCTAGCTCCCAGTGCCTTGTCTCTCAACACCAGCATTTTTTAGATTTCTTGAACAACATGAACTCTTCCTGGATTGGCATTTGAACTGAGTATTCCATCTAGTACCTTCAGAATTGACTTGGTTTCCATTCTGGATGGGCTACCCAAATTCATGAAGCTGTTCCTTCTTGTGCCATCCTTAGTTTTGGATCTGTAGAAAACACTTGGTGGATTTGAGTAGACTTCAGGTAGCTTCTGTATGATCAGGTTCTGGATTTGCATATCCAATATTTCATTGAATGGTGTTTGAGTTGCCCTGATCTTTCCCTTCAAAGCACACAACACCTTTGCTGGCAGACTCTGCAATAGCTGCATTGTGATGAAATAAGATATGCCAGAAGTGAGATAAATACTTACAGCCCATCTTTTCTCATCATTCACCATTACACTGACACTAGTAATTTGTTCCTTTAACAGTTTTGTGGTGTTGGTTGGACGGTTGCTAGGAGCATTCATTGCTTCTTCCACCAAACTGCTAAACTTACTGTCATGGTTGTGTAATGTGCTCTCCCTGTAATCCACCATCAAGACATTGGCTTCCTCTTGATCAAATCCAGTGCCATTTGTCCATATAATTCCACCATGAATGGATTCAGGCATTTTCCCTTTACCTTTCCCAAGTTTGTTTTGTTCCTCCATTTCTCTCCATTTCTTCTGTAGAGCAGTTTCTTGAGTTTCTTGAGTTGGCTCTCTAATCACCACAGGAGGCAAGATTGGATGTCTAGATGCAGGTCTTCCTTGCAATGCATCTTGAGTTTCCTTTGACATTAACACCCTTTCTCCATCCATTTCCACTTCAACAGGCTTTTCAGCTTTATCCTGTGGTTTTGCACTTCTTGGTTTGACTTCCTCCCCCTTAGACATTGCTTTCCTTTTAGCTCCCCCTCTGGTCTCCACAGCTACAGGTTCCCCCTGAGTTCCACCTGATTCTTGAATAGGCAATGATTCTGATCTTGCTACCTTCTCCCCCTTAGTTGAGTTGGCAGCTACCAGGTCAGTAAGGAACTGAATAGAGAGTTGAGTAGCAGCAAAACCATCAACCACCAGTTGAGAGAGAGAGTCCAGTTTGGAGTCCAAAGTAGCACACTGTCCTTCAAGAGCTGCAATCCTGTTACCAAAAGTAGCAGAGGGGCCACCAGACCTTAACCTTCTTGGAGGGGAAGGAAAAGACAGGGGCTTGGAGGCTATGGGGGTTCTCACACTCTCAGGGTGTTTTTGAGTGATCTCATCACCCCTCACAGTTTGACTCTCAAGGCCTAGTGCCTGAATAGTGTGGGCTCCCTCAATATCTCTCTGGACATGCTCAAGTCCCTCTCCTTTTGCCAGCTCATTTGGCTGCCTCTCATTTTTATGCTCACCTCTCTTTTCTTTTGCACACCCTCACTCAACCTAGATGCATGGGTATGAGCAGTACTAACATGCATGGAAGGAGAAGATTTAGAATGTACCTTTAGGAGTTTGGTAAGAGGTAGGTCATCATCAGAGGCATCCTCAACAAGTACAGCATCAAAATTAGGCTGGGAGGGCTGGACAGCATCTTGAGTAGGAATGGTACTGTCAGTTGGAGTCTGGACAGCAGGTTCTGGCATGACAGCATCTTTGGGAGGTGGAGTGACAGTAGGTTCTGTAGTGACAGTATCTTTCTCTCCACCTTTGACAGTAGCTGTGTCCAGGACAGTAGCATCCCCAGTGTCTTTGACAGCAACAGAGGTTGTGACAGCATCTTCCTGAAGGTAAGATGCTCCTTGGAGATCAGACAAAGTGTTGGCTGTTTCATTTTCTGACAAAATACCACTTTGCCCTAGCTCAGTGTTTGGAGGAGTGGTGTCCATCTCACTTTGAGAAATGGGTTCTTGTGGACCACTAGATGGGGGCACATCCATGATTGGAGATGGATGATCAAAACCTGAAGGGTTGGGACTGTCCCCTTCTCTAGGTTGTGGAGAAGAAACAAAAGAATGTGTAGGGAAGGAAGAAGGTGAAAGTGTAGTAGAGAGTGGGGGCTGATTCACAGATGAAACATGTGAACCATCAATAGGAGTAGAGAAATCCTCACTGTGCCCTAACTCACTGTGTGTTTCTTCAAGTGGGGGTATCTCAGGTTGGGAACCATGAGTTTGTGCAGACTCTGTACAGGGTGCCTTGGGAGACAGGCCAATTTCAATAGATGTCCCTTGTTGAGAAGGCACATCTAGGGAGGAGTTTATTTCCCTGGTTTCCTCTACAGTCTTTTGGGAGACTGCAGGGTGGCTGACAATGGTTTTGGTCCTCCTAGCTCTCTTCTTCTTAGGCTCAGGGGGAACCACTGTGGGTTCTGTTTGACTACCTTCCTTATTTGCTGCACTAGGTGCAGTGTCTCCCTCTTGACTAACAGAGCTACCACCAACATCAGCATCTAAGGATCTTTTTCTGGATTCTTGTAAGGCTTCTCTTTGGGCTTCGGGAAGTCTAGAGGGCCTAGGCTGAGTGTATGGTGTTGAATGGGGGTTAACTGAATTTGGGTCTAATTCAGTTTCATTCTCAAGAGAAAAAGAATCATAACCAGTAGGTAATGGATAATCAAGGTTGGACACTTGATCAACCATGTGCTGAGTGAAGCAAAATGGAATATGTGCATTTAGATCCTGTGAAGATAACAGTGTGTGCGTGTTCTTTTTCAAAACTGAGCAAGCCTCTAAACGAGGAGCAGCATCATTAAAATCACAGAATGAATTAATGCACATCATAAGAAAGCGAGGGTAGTGTGATACCTTCTTACCTATGGCAGCTTTGAGTTGTGCCATGAGGAGAGCTCCAACATTCACCTTGTATCCATGGACAAGAGAATGTGTCAGTTTCTTGATGTAGGAGGGTATCCCATTCCAGCCTGTGGACTTGGTAGAGAACACCTTGACCATTGCATCAAATATCATGCTCCACTCCTTCCTTAGATACTTCCTGTCCATTTCACCAGACGGGTACCACTTGGTTGTTCCCTCTTCGAGAATAGGGCCTGCATACCCAATCTTCAAGAAGAGCTTCTTCAGAGTGTCATCATTAGCAAGTGGAGCAAAGTTTTGGCCTTCTTCCAGTGTAATTCCAAGAGCAGTATTGATGACCTTAGCTGTGAGAATGTATTGTTGCCTATTAATCTTGAATTGAATAGCTGGGTTTTCACCCACAGTTAGAGCAACAGCAGTTCGCCAAAATTCCTCAAGTTTGTCTAGGTCGAGATGTGGAGTTGAGGTAATGGCTGAACGAAGATAGGACTTGTTCAAGAAAAACACCAGTCCTTTGAAACCTTCACCAGCATCATTTGGGGAAAAGATGCCAGCAAAGTTTGTTTGAGAGAGAGACTGTTTGGGGGCCATGGAGATTTCAAGAAAAGAAGAAAGTGAGAAAGTAGCTTTTTGCTTGAAGAA
This sequence comes from Heracleum sosnowskyi, assembly GCA_030848705.1. Taxonomy (NCBI): domain Eukaryota; kingdom Viridiplantae; phylum Streptophyta; class Magnoliopsida; order Apiales; family Apiaceae; genus Heracleum; species Heracleum sosnowskyi. The sequence goes on from CM061242.1 coordinate 74,945,462, forward strand.
AAGTATTTTGCCTTGAGTTTTGTGAGAGTGATATGTCTGAGTAACTGGAGAATAAATATGGGTATCTCAAACGTTTGCTCAAAAAGTGGAGTTAAAGGACGTGTCTTAACCCACTCTCTTAACACGTGAGTTACTGCCCGTTATTCACTGTCAATCGTGGGGTGAATATCCAATTACAACGGTCCACTATTGTTGACAGTAACCTGTGCGCTAGAAACAATCTGTCAGTAAGAAGTGGTGGTGACAGTAGGTTTCGCGCGACAGCAACTATTGCGCAAAAACTTGCTGTCACCGTTAAGCATTTGAGTGACAGTATCCTTTAAAGGTCGTGACAGAAAGTCTTTCCCTGCTGTCAAGAAGGTTGCTGTCAAGAGACACAGGACAGTATCCTTCTTTGTGACAGTAATTTAAATGGGAAATTGTTTCTGTCATGAACTAATTAGGATGCGTTGCTCATATACTTAACCTAAAATTAACAGAATATGAATTTAGCAATGTAATCTTTCAAACACAGATATTAAACAAGTTACACAGACAAGTCATAAACTCAGTAACCACATAAACATGAACTTTTATTATTATTAATAAAATCATTAATATTGAACATTGAGTACATCATTCTATGATTTTATCAACTAGTTCTAAGACTTCTTCCTTAATCTCTTCTTCAGAGCGGCCTTCTTTTTCAAGAAGTGCCTGAAGCTCCTTCTCTTCTTCCATAGCCTTGGCCTCCTCTTCCTTAGCCTTGGCCTCCTTTTCCTCGTCTATCTCATCCATGGCGTCCAACAACATTTCAAAGAGCTCATCGATCTCTTCATTGTCGGGTTCACTATCACACTTCTTTAGACCAACTTCGATTCCTACTTTGTTTTCCATTATTTGCTTTAAAACTGAGAGCAGACTGGTGAAACCTAAGGTTAATTTATAGGCAAAACCGTCTAAGGATTAAAGTCTAATGGTCAACAGTTAGAGTACCCATACAACTACCACAAAAGTAATTAATGGTCGTGTCCTCCTTTAATCCTACAGATTAATGCAAAAGAGTGTGAAAGTCCAATGGAACAGATTTTTCACTCTCAAACTTAACGGATAACCACATTAAAGTCATACACGGTTTAAAAGTATGAGACTGGCACAAAATACTGACATGAAAAGTCAAATCAACACATGCTGTCACATAACAGACATAAACCAAGTAGACAGTAACTTCTCTTGACAGCAGGTTTGAAGTTGCTGTCATGAGCTTCAATAAGAATTGAAAATTTAGAAACCTTAGTAAATTAACATACCAGATTCAGCATTCCCAATTCACTTACCAACCTGTTGAAGGTTGCTTCATCCAATGGCTTAGTGAAGATGTCAGCAAGTTGCTTGTCAGTTGGGACATAAATCAGCTTCACAGTTCCTTGTTCAACATGCTCTCTGATAAAGTGATGTCTTATATCAATGTGCTTTGTCCTAGAGTGTTGAACTGGATTGTCTGAGATGGCTATGGCACTAGTGTTGTCACAGTAAATTGGAATTTCTCTTAACACTAGACCATAATCTAGAAGTTGACTTTTCATCCATAGAATTTGTGCACAGCAACTGCCTGCAGCAATGTACTCAGCTTATGCAGTTGAGGTAGAAACTGAATGCTGCTTCTTGCTAAACCATGAGACCAATCTTCCACCAAGAAATTGACAGCTACCAGTAGTACTCTTTCTGTCAATCTTGCATCCAGCATAGTCTGAGTCTGAGTAACCAATTAGATCAAATCCAGTATTCTTAGGATACCAAAGGCCTAGGTTAGGAGTGCCTTTTAAGTATCTAAAGATTCTCTTGATGGCTACCAAGTGTGACTCCTTTGGATCACTTTGAAACCTTGCACAGAGACATGTAGCAAACATGATGTCAGGTCTACTAGCAGTTAGGTATAGGAGAGATCCTACCATGCCTCTATAGGTGCTTGAGTCAACTTTCTTTCCTTTAGGGTCAAGATCCAGACTAGTTGCTGTGGACATTGGTGTCTTTGCAGGAGATGAATCTTCCAAGTTGAACTTTTTGAGAAGTTCCTTGATATACTTAGCTTGACTTATGAAGATTCCATCAGTTTGTTGAAGAATTTGTAACCCCAGAAAGAATGACAATTCTCCCATCATGCTCATCTCATATTTGTTGCTCATGAGATGGGAAAACTTCTCACACAGCTTCTCATTTGTAGAACCAAAAATGATGTCATCCACATAGATTTGTACCAGAATGATGTCCTTGCCATGATGCTTGTAGAAAAGTGTCTTGTCCAAAACTCCTCTGGTAAACTGGTTTTCCAGAAGAAAGGTGGAAAGTGTGTCATACCATGCCCTGGGTGCTTGCTTTAGTCCATACAAAGCTTTGAAGAGTTTGTACACAAAATTATGCATTTCAGCATCCTCAAACCCTGGTGGCTGTTCCATATACACTTCTTCTTCCAGCTCTCCATTTAGAAAGGCACTTTTGACATCCATCTGAAATACTTTGAAGTTGCAGTGTGCAGCATAAGCTAGAAAGATTCTTATAGCTTCAAGTCTTGCAACAGGAGCAAATGTCTCATCATAATCTATTCCCTCCTGTTGACAGTAACCTTTAGCCACTAGCCTTGCTTTGTTCCTTGTCACCAATCCATTTTCATCAAGTTTGTTTCTGAAAACCCACTTGGTCTCAATAACTGACTTTCCCTTAGGTCTTGGAACCAATTTCCATACATTGTTTCTTTCAAACTGATTTAGCTCTTCTTGCATGGCTATCACCCAGTCAGAATCCAACAATGCTTCATCAATTGTCTTGGGTTCCATTTGTGACAGGAAGCATGAAAACATGCTATCAGCAGAGACTTTGTTCCTTGTCCTCACTCCAGAATTAGGATCACCAATGATAAGGTCATTTGTGTGATCCTTGTTCCACCTGGTGATTCTGGGAAAGCTACTTGATTGAACAGGAACATTTGCTTCAGCTTGTTGAGTTGAATGCTCATCAATTCCATTGTCTCCACCATGTTCTTCATTGTCTCCAGAGTCATCACTGTTCTGAATGTTAGATGCTATGGTGTGTGATTGAGCTGGAGTTTGATTGACAGTAGTGGTGTTGACAGCATCTTTGTCAACTTCAACAATTTGAGTGAAGCTAGGTTCTTCATCTACAATCTCCTCAGCTTCCAGGTATCCTTGATTCTCAAATCTGAATGTCTGCATCTTTCCTTCTTCATGCAGTCCTGGAAACTTGGTTTCATCAAATGTGACATTAACACTTTCTTCAATAATCCTGTGTTCCATAACATAAACTCTGTAGGCAGTCCTTTCTGTGCTGTAACCCATGAATAGTCCTTCAAAAGCCTTGGTGTCAAATTTTCCTTTCTTCTCATGATTGTCCTTCATCATAAAGCATTTGCTTCCAAACACATGAAAATATTTGACAGTAGGTTTCTTTCCAGTTAGCAGATAGTAAGGTGTGCTTGCATGAGTTTTGTTAATCATGGTTCTGTTTTGAGTATAGCAGGCTGTGTTGATAGCTTCAGCCCAGAAATATGTTGGCAACTTAGCATCATGCAACATAGTTCTAGCTGCTTCAATGAGAGTGCTATTCTTTCTTTCTACAACTCCATTCTGCTGTGGAGTTCTTGAAGCAGAGAATTGTTGTACAATTCCTTCATCTTTACAGAAATTTCCAAGTGTGGCATTTCTGAATTCTGTACCATTGTCACTCCTCAAGATTTGAACTTTTGAGTTTGGGGTTCTATCAAGAACTCTGACTTGATCAATAATCACTTGAGCAGCTTCATCTTTGGATTCAAGAAATTTCACCCAAGTGTACCTTGAGTAATCATCCACCATTACTAAGGCATACCTCTTTCTGGCCATAGATGGTACATTGACTGGTCCAAAGAGATCCATGTGAATTAACTTGAGTGCTTCTGTGTTGGTGTTTACTTGCTTGGACTTGTGCACAGCTCTTCTCAGTTTGCCCATTTGACAATCTTCACACAGTCCTTCTTGACAGAATTCCTGTTGGGGCAAACCTCTCACTAACTCCTTCTTCATCAGAATATTCATTGTCTTGAAGTTGAGATGTGAGAGCTTCCTGTGCCAAAGCATACTGTCACCAACAGTAGCTTTACTGTAAAAACAGTAAACTTTATCCTTCTTTGTTGAGCTTAGATCAGCAACAAACAGGCTTCCTTTTCTAACCCCTTTTAGAGAGAGGTTTCCATCCTTCTTGTGATAGATGTTGCACACCATCATGTCAAAGTCAACCTTAAATCCTCTGTCACTGAATTGGCTGACACTGAGTAGGTTGTGCTTCAATCCATCCACAAGAGCAATATCTTCAATGACAACATTTCCAATTTCCAGATAGCCATATCCCACTGTGTAACCCTTGCTGTTGTCTCCAAAGGTTATGATTGGACCAGCTTTCTCTACATAATGTGATAGCAGGGCTTTATCACCTGTCATGTGTCTTGAGCAACCACTGTCAATAATCCACATGACCTGATTTTTCTTCTTACCCTGCAAAACAGAATGTTTCTAAGTTGCATATGGTACCCAATCTTTGTTGGGTCCTGCAGTTTCAGTGTTTCCTGAGTTTCTTTCAGTCACAACATCACAAGCATTATCAAAGACTTCCTGTTTGACTTCTCTTTTCACCCACTTAGGTTTAGAATTGGACTTGGTCCTTTTCTTAGTGGATGAAGCCTTTCTGCTGTTGCCAGCAGGCTCAGAAGTCTCAACAGTGTTTAGGTATGAGCATTTTTCAGTAGAGAGAACAGGTAAGTTAAAGCATGTACTCATGGCAGTGATTTTGCATGGCATACAATCAATGTTATTACAGACACTCATAGTTCTATGCATAAGGGGGGTTCTGTGTAAGTTACCATTGAGTTCAGTAGCATTGATCTTATCCTCAATTGGTTTCTTACAAACATGTGTTAAATGATGAGTAGATCCACAGTTATTGCACAGTTTCCTAGAAGCACCTCCAACATTAGTGTATCCATTTCCTTTATTGACACCTACCTTACCATTCCTATTTTTAGACTTGGGAGTTACTGGATTGACAGTATGTTCAGAAGTTGCTGTCGAACTTTCCTTGACAGTATCTTTTATTCCTACTGTCTTGACAGAAGGTTTGAAAGTTGCTGTCTTGGAACCATTCTTGACAGTATCTTTGAAAGATTCTGTCTTGCCAACTGTGACAGCATCTTTTGAACTTACTGTCTGATTGCTTGGTAAGTTTACTGTCTTGGGGATTGTGACAGTATCCTTTCCATCCTTGAATGTGCTGTCAACACCTTCATCCTCATCAAGAATTTATTGTTTGATGAGCATGGCTTCTTCATCAAACTCAATTTCAGCAGCTTTGAAAATAGGAGTTTTAACTTTCTTGAGAATGGTGGGTTTGACAGCAGCATTTCCAGGACAATCTTGAATCACAGTTTCCTTTCCAGGTCTTCTACCATAAGAAAAACCTATACCAACAGACTGATTTTCTGTATGCTTATCATTGTAATCCTGAACTATCTTTGATGAGTTTCTATAGGCCTTAATCTTAAATTCATTTTCAGCAATCTCATTCCTCAGGAATTCCTCAACCTCCTTAGCACATTTTAATTCATTTTTAAGTTTAGCATTCTCTTGAGCTAAAGAGCCTAGTGAACTGGTTTTGAGAACAAGAGAATCATTTTCAGACTGAAGTGTTTCATTTAGCTTACTTAGTCTAGAGATTTCCTCATTAGCAGCAGACAAGCTAGTATAGACATTGAACATTTCAGCACTTAAGTCTTTAATGGTTTTCTTATACTCATCAGTAGACATATCAAGTAAGACAAGTGAAGGTACCTGACTTGAAGGTGTTGATGCTACCTCATCAGTGCTAGCCATGAGAGCTAGGTTGACATATTCTTCCTCTTCTTCATCATCAGAATCATCCCAACACTTTCCTTCAGCCACATAGGCTCTACCTTGATTTTTCTTGGAGTATCCACCAGTTCCTTTCTCATATCTTTGAACCTGTTTGGGTCTTTTGCATTCAGTAGCAAAATGACCAGGTTCTCCACAGTTGTAACATTTGAACTTTGATCTATCCACAAATCCAGTTTTGTATCCTCCTTTGGTTGAACTTCCCACAGCAGCCTTTGATGAGCTTCCTTTGCTGAACTTGGATGCTTGGCCTTGAGGCTTGTATGACCTATCCTTCTTGAACCTAAAGTTCTTGAACTTTTTGGCCATGTAAGCCACAGTAGGGTTGTCCATGCTTTCCAGTTCCTCCATTATGTAGAAGTCTTCATCTTCCACATCTTTGAGCTGTAGTACCACTTTCTCATCATCTTCAACCACCTCTTCTATCTTCAAGGTCTGTGTTGGGGTTGATGGTGTGATCTGTAGTACTTCACTTGGCTGTGTGATCCTTGGCACATGTGCTACTAGGGCACTTGACATATTAGCCATCTTGTTCCTTGTTCCACTTTGTATGGCTCTCTTTTGAAAGAGTTCGAGTTCATAAGATTTCAGAATACCATAAAGTGTCTCAAAGGTTATATTGTTGAGATCTCTTCCTTCTCGTATGGCTGTTGTCTTGTGTTCAAGGTGATCAGGCAGTGTGAGCAGGAACTTGACATTTAATTCTTTTCTGTCATAGTACTTGCCATGTATCTGTAATTCAGTTAAGAGCTTACTGAACCTTTCAAACATGGAGGTTAAGTCTTCACCAGGCTTGGCCATGAATGCCTCATATTGAGATATTAGAATTTGCCTTTGGTTGCCCTTAACCTCTTCACTTCCTTCACAGAGTAAGGCTAACCTGATCCACATCTCCTTGGCTGATGTGCAGCTTATCACACTTCCACACATGGCTTTATCCAGCGTGAGAGAATCGAGCAAGATAAGTTGCAAATGATCATCTAGCACCATTTTCTCCTTTTCAGGTTCCAAGATTTCTGAGGGATCTTTGGGAACCCAATGTGCAGGGATAATCTCACCATTCACTGTAGTGGCTTCAATTTCCTTTCTTGGTATGAAAGGACCATTCTCGAGTATACCTGGGTATAGTGGATTTGCAGCTTTGATAAACAACAAGATTTTTCTTTTCCAAATGCTGTAGTTCTCTTTATCAAATGCTGGGATCTTGATACTGTTTGATTTCTGCATTTTCTTCGGGATCTCAGATATGTATGTTAATCTGAAAGCTCTGATACCAGTTGTTAGTCCTTGTGTATTGCAGAAGGGGGGGGGGGATGAATGCAATACTGATAAAATTCAATCTAAATTTCAACAACTAAAATCAAGATTAAACGTTATCAGCAATATATGCAATCACGAACAGTATTCAGTAAGAACAAGATTCACAAAATAAATGTTTTATTTATTTTGCAAAGTGTTGCTACAACCTCAAGAAAGAATTCCCGAGCTTCGGATTTTCTTCAAAGACACTTGCTTGTCTTCGTTACATTTCTAGAATGAATTGATAGTAGGTGTAAGACTAACCCTATCACTATCAGTCACGGGTTTGTGAAGCTGCTGTCACTGTCAAGTGGCAGCTTCTTACAGATTGTCTTACCCATGTGACTTTCCTAAATTGCTAACATGTCAGATATACATTACAAAGAAAACAACCTAGATTCATTCCATTTCCAGCTAAACCAATTCAGCAGATAAAGACTTGACCTTGCTCTTGAATTGATTCGCTTTTGTTTTGCAGTGCTTGAAGCTTCTGTCGTAGTCTTGCAGACTTGGTGCAGCTTAGGGATCCTGCATCACGCATGTTTCTTGAACATTTAAACTGTCACGGGATTTGACTGAGAAAGATACCTAGCACAAGGATCTTTATTGAGACAGTTACTTTTGCCGCAAAGCTTGCTGTCACAGGAATGATCTTTTGGTGACAGTATGAGTTCCCCGCATAGAGTGCTGTCGAGGATCCCAAACTTGCTGTCGAGGGCAATAGTTGCTGTCGCGTAGTCTTCCGCCAATGTTGCTGTCAGAGTGAATATGCTGTCGTGACTTGCAACATTCTGTCTTCTTGTAATCTTACTGTCACAGCTTTAGGACAGTAACCTTTATTCATGTTGTCATCCAAAAAGCATTCTTTGAGGCTTGAACACATAAGTGAACTTCTTTCAAACAATACAACTAGAATAACATTACATACTGATTACAAGAACATACTTTGGCTATGACAGTATGTTCTACTTAATTTGAAAAATTAAGTACAATCAAAGTTAAGTTGTTTCAATGCTATCACCCATAAATCCCAACAACCCTCATCCTCAGTGTATGGGCCAGAGTAATCTTGAATGAGAGGGGTCTGACGAGTTTGTTGATTTTGGGGTCCCAGACCTTGAATATAAGGGGGCACATATGCCTCATGGTAGATTGGATTAGTTCCACTACCGCCCGCCATGGGTCGAGGGGCCATGCCATAGCTTGGCATCCTTGGTGCACTCATGAGCAGCGGAGAGGTCGTGATTGGTTGCTGGTGAACGGTCTCTTGTGGGTTAGATCCATGAATGACCATCTGCAGGGGATTCGTCCCTTCAACCGAAATCGGGATTTCCGGTCCTTGAGTGTTGGTGGGGATATTCGCCCCTTGTGTGCCGGTAGTCGGCGGTGGCTGATCAGCCTCAGAGGTGATGGGGCGATCATCGGGAGTTTGAGTATCCCGAGCTGTTCTTCATGTGTTTGCCATGGTTGATGTTGTTTTCCCACAGACGGCGCCAAATGTTATGGATTAAAAAACGTGCTTGTGTAATTAATACTAAGGTTTAATGAGCTTCGAGCTTTAATGGCTGCACTCGTGTTTCCGGACTAAATTGGTCCTCACAAGATGCCTACGTATCTCAAATCGTTATTGAGAATCAAGCCAAACACGTAGTTCTGATTGTAGGATCAGGGACCTTATATAGGCGTCTGGAGCCTAGTATTTATGGTATGTTTAGGAGTTTTAGCGAATAAGTCTCCTTTTGGATATTGGATAAACATTGTATTGCTTGCAGGATAAGTCTTTTCCTTGTTGATAAAGGCTATGACTCATTAATTACCTTTAATTGGGATTCTGGATCCTTCTTTGACCAATTTGCCATAATTTGGGCTCTTTTAATGAGCTGTATATTTTCCCTATTCATTAATTACAAAATTAATGAATAATTTAGGGATTTGGGCATTAAATATCACGCCTTTTCATTGGACTGTCAATTATATTTCTATAATTACTTTTCTGACCATATCAGGTATCAAAACGGTATTTTATTAGTACCAAAATTTTACTTGGTATCTTATTTGTGCCCCCATTGGTATTTGGGTGAGTTATAAAAATATTCAAAAAATCAATATTTTTATATTTCTGTAAAATCTAGACTTTATAAAAATTTTGTATAGATTTATTTTAAATTTTAGAGAACATAAATTTTTTAAATTTTATCTGTTAATTGATTTGAGGATATAATTTCGTACTAAAAATAATATTGGGGAGTATTTATTTATTTTATTCACGAAATAAAAAAAATTACAATTTTTACATGCTAATTATTTATTTAGTAATTTTGGGACTAATCTAATATAATTAGGGGCCAAATATTATGTGGGGTAAAATTTTAGTTTATTAATTAAACTTTTTTTACATTTTCCTAAATACTACCCGTGACCACCCCACCCCCCAATTTTTTCATTTCTCTCACCCCCGTACATCTCTCTCTCGTTTACTCTCTCCCATATCTCTCTCTTTTCTCTCTTGGTATTCAATCTCTCTTTCTTTTCTTTTTCAAAATTAAAGCCTTTGTTCCTTATGATTCTGTGAGCCAAATTTGTAGTTCAAGTAGTTGAATCGATCCTCTCTCGAAGCTCTACACGATTATATCATTTGTGTTGAGTTTTGAGAGATTCGAAAAATTGGGTTTTTAATTCGGGTTTCATTTCTTTTCGATTTCGATGTTTTTATGTGTTTTAAATAGTTTACGGTGATTGTATGTTAGTAAATAGGCTTGCATATAGACGTTTGTATGGTTTTGATTAAATTTTTGTAGAAACCAAAATTTTGATTTAATTGGTTTGAGGTAAGTGTTGATTGTTTATTAAAGTGAATGCTATATTCGGATTAATTGCTGAGAATTGAGTGAAAGTATGTTTTAGTGTTAAATTTTTTTGTTGTTTTAAGGCATAATCGGATATTACATGTATTTTCCGATTTGATTGTTCTTGATTCTTTTTGATTTTTTTTGTATGATTTGGTTAGAGTATGTGATTAATTTGGTGGGAGGATGGTTTAGTAGTTAAAATTGTAGTGATTGGGTTGAATATTTGAAGTTAAGATATGGAGTTGTAGCACACTTATAGCACCCACAGTACTGTCTCTGTTTTTACTGAGCATTCGTACAAACACACAGCCATGTTTAAGCAGTGGGGTTTTTTAGGTTATGTTGCATTTAGTCTCTAGTTTATGCACACGAAAGAATCGTGTTATTTCGATTAACGAGCTAGGAGATATTAAGGTTTTAGTATAGCTTGCGCAGAACCTATGATAGTCTCGGGTTTCCAACTTTGAGGCAATATTTTACTTACTTCAGATTTGTATTTTAAGCTGAAAGTTTTACTGAGGATAGAGGGGTAGGGTGGTACAGGGAGATCTCTACAAAATTTCATGTAAAAATGTTTTGTTTTCGATTTATTAAAAATGTTTGAGTACGAGTAGTGCAAAACTTACTACTCTGTTTTTGGACCAACTTTGAGGCAATCCATGACCTAGATAGGCTGATTATTTCAAATCAAAATTTTTATGATAGAAAGATATAATGTTCAGGTTTTTAATAAAAGAAGCTTTGTGTTCAAATGATGTTTTTCCAATTTATTAAAATTGTTAGACTGCAAGCTGCGCAGAACTAACAAAATTGTTTTTGCTCTAAGTTTGGGTGGCGCTTGTCCTAGTTAAAATGATCATTTTGAACCAAAATTTTTACGATAATTAGGTATAGTGTTCGAGATGTTATTAGAAGAGGTTTCATGTTAAAGTGTTGATTTTATTTTATTTTTTTCATTTTATTAAAAATGTTAGTGAACAAGGCACATAATAGGGAGTCTCGAGGAGTCAACTTTTAACATACCATTTTGTGTGTCAATTTTGATCATGTTAGAGAACTCATTTCTAGCTGGTCAAAGAACGAAAGTTGTTGAGGGTAGACGTTAATTATTTAAATTGTAGATTTATTTTATGGATTAGAATTGTTGATTTATATAATGGTCTTGAGGATTATTTGTTGTATTTGTATTTCTTTTCTCGAGGACTAGAGTTATTGTCTCTAGGATTAATTATTGATGGTTGAGTTTGACTTAAGAATGTCAATGGAGTTGTAGTTGAAAATGATAGATGATTGATGGTTGGAGATGGAATGGAGTCAAGGACTATCGATTAATAATTGGAGATGTTGTGGATTGTTATAGATAAATTGTGATTTGTATTTGAGATGTTTTTAAACAGGGCAAAGTTCATTTTACGAATAAGTCATGCCCAATTTTCTGTAGAAAATATAGTCGCTTAAGTTTATAAACATTTGTATTATGTAGAAATTGAATTCTGAACACTAAAGTACATCTTATATTTAACTATATGAGTAGTTGGACGGGCACGATCTCGGTAGTGCAGACTCGTAGCAACCGCATATGCACGGATTCGATATCGTGGGATCAGATTCGTGACGATCGCAAAAGCGTTATACCAAGAAATGAGTGAGATGGAAGATTATGATGCCGTAAGATAGAAGAAGAAGATAATTGTATGACTTCGGCTTGATGTAATAGCTAAGGATCATAGGCAAGTTTACTAACTCATACTCTTTTGTTCAGAGTATCATAGCAAGTTTTATACCTTCACTTATTGTTCAAGTGACATGTTTCTTCAACTATTTTGCCAATATTACTCTCAACTCGTAATGAAATATTTATATCTCACTTATTGTTCAAATTATATGATTCCACAACTATTATGCAAGTGACATTCACTATTATTTATCTTTATTTTCAAATACATGAATTACGATGCATGATGAAATATTCTGAACTTTACCGTTCATCTACATACTCTTTTGAAATGATAAATCTTTTGATACAAAGATTGAGGAATTTTATTGTTATGCTCCCAAAACTTTTATACAGGTAATTGCTGAGAATGATTTCTTTAATGATAAGAAATTTACTGGATTAGCAGGTTAATATACAACCAATGCTAAAAATTGTTTTTATGCGAAGTTGGATGGTTTGCGTAAGAGGTCTGTTAGCACCAGCCCATCATATATTTTATTTGAAGCCAATGGCAATAAGTGCTTCCGGGATCCCAACCCTAAATCATCCTTCTGTCAGTATGACATTGAGGATGTGAGGCTAAAGAATGACTGATCATCATCTTTAGTTTATGTGCTTTAGATTCCACTTTGCTTAATAATAAAGGGCCAATGTTTTGATAAGTATTAAATGGTAATTAGTATTTACATTTTTACCAATTTAAGAACATTATGATTTCTGAAGCATAACTCATATTCCATTTCTGATTTCAGATCTAAATATATGTAAATTACTACCATGATCGTTGGTTTACAAATGTGAAATGGACATTCTACTCAAAAGTTATTTGCATCAAAAACTTGTTAAATTTCTAAAAGCGGACATTGTTTATCAGAAAAATATCTTTATTATTGTATCATATTATTATCACTTGCTGAGCAATTCTTCCGCTCATACTTGCTTGTTTCACCTTTTTTAACCCTCCAGTGAAAGATAGAGTGACATGATTTAATCATATAAGTTTTGAATGCGAAGAGACGAGATGCCGTTATGAAGATGAATTGATGAAGAGTATTTGGATCTAGTGTAAGACTGTTTGTATAAATTTCATTTCTATTAAATATTATTGTGTATCCGATTAGTTTGGTCTGGTATACTTCTCATCGAAGTTATACTAGCGTCTTAGGATTTTATGCAAAGAGATTGTTGTAAAGAATAAAAATTTTATGGGATTTTTTTTGGATTCTTGTTTCTAGCACTGTAACCTAAAAAGATCATTGGTATAGTTGGGGTCGCAGATGTTATATTTGAATTGGTTTAATATTTAACAGGTGATTTTATTTGAGATTTTAGCGTTAAATTGAGATTTTAGCGTGTCGACCAAATCCCCTGACCCCGGATTTGGGGGCGTTACATGTATCCATCTACACCTGTTGAATGAGTGAATTAGCTACTCGATTGCAGAGAATGAGACTCATTGTGTCGCCTTTGAGTACACCAGCCTTGTTTATTAAGAAGAGAATGGTAGCATGAGACTATACCTATTTGAGGATAGAGTATCACCAACTTAAGATCAACCTCGATGATGCGCCAAAGATGGCATTTCGCACCCAACATAGACATTACGAGCTGTTGGTCCTTGTGTATTGCAGAAGGGGGGGGGGGGATGAATGCAATACTGATAAAATTCAATCTCAGTTTCAACAACTAAAACTAAGATTTAATGTTATCAATAATATGTATGCATTCACAAACAGTATAATAGAGAAGACAGGATTCACAAAATAAATGTTTTATTTATTTTGCAAAGTGTTGCTACAACCTCAAGAGAGAATTCTTGAGCTTCGTTCTTCTCCAAGACACTTGCTTGTCTTCGTTCATACCTAGAATGAATTGATAGTCTAAGTATAAAACTAATCCTATCACTATCAACACGGGTCTGTGAAGCTGCTGTCATTATCAAGTGGCAGCTTCTTACAAAGTGTCTACCCATGTGACTTTCCTAAATTGCTAACAATGTCAGATATACATTACAAAGAAAGCAACCTAGATTCATTCTATTTCTAGCTAAAACAATTCAGCAAATAGAGACTTGACCTTGCTCTTGAATTGATTCGCTTTTGTTTGCAGTGCTTGAAGCTTCTGTCGTAGTCTTGCAGACTTGGTGGAGCTTAGGGATACTGCAACACGCCTGTTTCTTGAACATTGAAACTGTCACGGGATTTGACTGAGAAAGATACCTAGAACAAGGATCTTTCTCGAGACAGTTACTTTTGCCGCAGAGCTTGCTGTCACAGGAATGTGCTTTTGGTGACAGTAAGAGTTCCCCGCATAGTGTGATGTCGAGGTTTCCAAACTTGCTGTCGAGGGCTAAAGTTGCTGTCGCGTAGTCTTCCGTCAATGTTGCTGTCAGAGTGAATATGTTGTCTTGACTTGCAACATTCTGTTTTCTTGTAATCTTACTGTCAATGCTTATGACAGTAACCTTTATTCATGTTGTCATCTAATATGCGTTCTTTGAGGCTTGAACACAGAAAGTAAATTCTTCCAAATTACACAATTAAAATAACATTGCATACTGATTACAAGAACATACTTTGGCTGTGACAGTATGTTCTACTTAATTAAAAAATTAAGTATATACAAAGTTAAGTTGTTCCTATGCTATCACCCATAAATCCCAACAATCTCCCCCAATTTGTTTTTATGGACAATAACAACAAATTTACAATATATGCTAATAACTTAACTAACAAGATCAGAATGGATTTATAATGTTTACTTAGCTTGAGATTTCCTCTTCTGCCTTGTTACTTCCTCTCTTCTGAGAGCTTCTACCAACCTGCTTCTTAGACCTTCTACAAGAGAGATTTCAGCAGGTGTAACTGCAGCATCTTCTATTTCTTCAATGATCTTCTTGATAGTAGGAGAAATAAGAGAACTAGCATCCCTGAGATTCAACCATTGCTCTTGATCAAATGGATAGCTTCTGAAGTGGAGGTCTTCATGAATGAGCTTGAATCTACTTCCTCGATAAGCATTGAGAGACATCCTCCTTTGCTTGTCCAGCTTCGAATCTTCTCCTTTTCTCCTTTCCAATAATTCCTCTATCTTGTCAGAACAGATCTGCTCCAGGGGATGAATTGATCCAACAACCATATACTGTAAATCCTTCAGAATAGTTGTTTTTAGCTTGTGCAAGCTGCAAACATAGATTTCTTCTTTTAGATGCTTGATTCTTAAGGGATTTTCCAGCATACATGTTTGATAATTTGGAGCTTCACTTTCTGCCTTGTTGGCAGTCTTGCATCTTTTCAGGAGTTCAGCTTCCTTCTTATCAAGTTCTGACTGATATTGAGCGTATTGTGAAGAGTCAGGTTTTTTGCTTGGCTTGGGTTGCCCTTCCTCTGTGGGTTGGGTTTTCCTTTCTTCTGTGGGTGAATCATCAAACTCATAGTACCAGTGATATGGTATAGGAGAGGCTAGTAAATCAGTTGAAATATCAGCATCATCAAAATCTGCAAAGTTGTAGCCAAATTTCTGATAGAATTCAGCATCCCTATCAGCTTGATATTTCAGAATATGTTCCATAACAGACTCTGAAACATTTTCATAGCTCTCCAGCAACTCTACCATTCTTTCCAGGTAGAAGAAGTCAATTCTTCTTTTATCTAAGGTTGATGTCCTACCACTGGTTGATGTGGAGACCAGATTGAAATCCTTATCAACCTTGGTAGATCTTGATTCTTCCCACCACAGAATGTACCCAGTGACCTCTTGATTTGCATCCATCTTGACCTCAACACTCTTGATTTCTCTAGATTGCATCTGTTGTATCTTAAGACTGTTGGGAGGTATTGATTGAATTGGCTTCTTAAGATTCCTGCCAAATCCAGTGGTCTTTTCCTTTCCTGAGTACTTGTGCTTTCCTTCAGGTTTCTGTCTAGAAAACCATGCTCTTGCTTTGGCTTTCAGTCTTATGGGCTTGACAGTAGCTTTGGCTTCATCCTTGACAGAACCTTTCTTGACAGTACCTTTGTCGACATTATCTTCCATGACAGCATCTTCTATGACAGTATTCTTGTCGACAGTACCTTTGGTGACAGCATCTTTTTCTGCATTTATGCAATCAATAGCACATTTAAGAATGCTTGCCTCCAAAGCTTCCAGTATTCTTGGCTCCTCTTCATCTGTTGCACCAGCATCTTTCTTTTCTTGACTAGGAGTTTCTTCATTGCCTTCATTCTGAGATTGAATACCAGTATTCCCAGAATTACTTCTACCAGCATTTCCATCATTTCCAGAAGCTTCACCTCCTCCAACCTCATCATCATCATCATCATCATCATCATCATCATCCTGAGGAGGAATGTCAAAGAGACAGCTTCCACCTTGATCATTTCTTTTAGCATTGGCTCTAGAGATTAGTTCCTTCACTCTAGCTCCCAGTGCCTTGTCTCTCAACACCAGCATTTTGTAGATCTCTTGAACAACATAAACTCTTCCTGGATTGGCATTTGAACTGAGTATTCCATCTAACACTTTCAGAATTGACTTGGTTTCCATTCTGGATGTGCCAACCAAATTCATGAAGATGTTCCTTCTTGTGCCATCCTTAGTTACAGATCTGTAGAAAACACTTGGTGGATTTGAGTAGATTTCAGGTAGCTTTTGTGTGAGCAGGTTCTGGATTTGCATATCCAATATTTCATTGAATGGTGTTTGAGTTGCCCTGATCTTTCCCTTCAAAGCACACAACACCTTTGCTGGCAGACTCTGCAATAACTGCATTGTGATGAAATAAGATATGCCAGAAGTGAAATAGATACTTACAACCCATCTTTTCTCATCATTAACCATTACACTGACACTGGTGATTTGATCCTTTAACAGTTTTGTGGTGTTGGTTGGATGGTTGCTTGGAGCATTCATTGCTTCTTCCACCAAACTGCTAAATTCACTGTCATGATTGTGTAATGTACTCTCCCTGTAATCCACCATTAGAGTATTGGCTTCTTCTTGATCATACTCAGTACCATTGGACCAAGTATTTCCTTTATGGATGGATTCAGGTAGTTTCCCTTTACCTTTCCCAGACTTATTCTGTTCCTCCATTTCTCTCCATCTTCTTTGTAGAGCAGATTCTTGAGATGCTGGAGTTGGCTCTCTGATTATCACAGGAGGTAGAATTGGATGTCTAGATGCAGGTCTTCTTTGCATTGCATCTTGAGTTGCTTTAGACATCAGTACTCTTTCTCCATCCAAGTCAACTTCAACAAGCTCTTCAGCTTTATCCTTTAGTTGTCCACTGCTTGGTTTGACTTGCTCCCCCTTTGACATTGCTTTCCTTTTAGCTCCCCCTTTGGTCTTCACAGTTACAGGCTCCCCCCTGAGTTCTACCTGATTCCTGAATAGGCAATGATTCTGATCTTGCTACCTTCTCCCCTTTAGTTGAGTTGGCAGCTACTAGGTCAGTAAGGAACTGGATGGAGAGCTGAGTAGCAGCAAAACCATCAACCACCAGTTGAGAGAGAGAGAGTCCATTTTGGAGTTCAATGTAGCACACTGTCCTTCCAGAGCTGTAATCCTGTTACCATAAGTAGCATAGGGGCCACCATACCTTAACCTTCTTGGAGGGGAAGGAAAAGAAAGGGGCTTGGAGGCTATGGGGGTTCTCACACTCTCAGGGTGTTTTTGAGTGATCTCATCACCCCTCACAGATTGACTCTCAAGGCCTAATGCCTGAATAGTGTGGGCTCCCTCAGTATCTCTCTGGACATGCTCAAGTCCCTCTCCTTTTGCCAGCTCATTTGGCTGCCTCTCATAATAATGCTCACCTCTCTTTTCTTTTATCTCTCTTTTCTTTTGCACACCCTCACTCAACCTAGATGCATGGGTATGAGCAGTACTGACATGCATGGAAGGAGTAGATTTAGAATGTACCTTTAAGAGTTTGGCAAGAGGTAGATCATCATCAGAGGCATCCTCAATGAGTACAGCTTCAAAATCAGGTTGAGCAGACTGGACAGTATCTTTGGCATGAATGTTACTGTCAGTTGGAGTCTGGACAGCAGGTTCTGGCATGACAGCAACTTTGGGAGGTGGAGTGACAGTAGGTTCTGTAGTGACAGTATCTTTCTCTCCACCCATGACAGCAGCTGTGTCCAGGACAGCAACATTGCCAGTGCCTTTGACAGCAACAGAGGCTGTGACAGCATCTTCCTGAAGGTAAGATGCTCCTTGGAGTTCAGACAAAGTGTTGGCTGTTTCATTTTCTGACAAAATACCACTTTGCCCTAGCTCAGTGTTTGGAGGAGCAGTGGTGACAAAATACCTCAAGTCTGTCTAAGTCTAGAATGGGGGTTGAGGTGATGGCATAACCGAGATAGGACTTGTTCAAGAAAAACACGAGTCCTTTGAAGCCTTCACCAGCATCATTTGGGGAAAAGATGCCAGCAAAGTTTGTTTGAGAGAGAGTCTGTTTGGATGCCATGGAGATTTCAAGAAAAGAAGAAAGTAAGAAAGTGGCTTTTTGCTTGAAGAAAAGTATATTGCCTTGAGTTCGATGAGAGTGATATGTCTGAGTAACTGGGAAATAAATAGAGGTATCTCAAACGTTGTGCACAAAAAGTGGAATTAAAGAACGTGTCTTAACCCACTCTTATAACACGTCAGTTACTGCCCGTTATTCACTGACCAACGTGGGATGAATATCCAATTTCAACGGTCCACAATTGTTGACAGTAACATGTGCGCTAGAAACAATCTGTCAGTAATAAGAGGTGGTGACAGTTGGTTTTGCGCGACAGCAACTATTGCGCGAAAACTTGCTGTCACCGTTAAGCATATGAATGACAGTATCCTTTACAAGTCTTGACAGAAAGTCTTTCCCTTCTGTCAAGAAGGTTGCTGTCAAGAAACACACGACAATATTCTTCTTAACGACAGTAACTTTGATTGAGAATTGGTTCTGTCATGAACTTATTAGAATGCTTTATTCATACACTTAACTTAATATTGACACATTATGGATTTAGCAATGTAATCTTTTGAACACATATATTAAGCAATTAACACAGACAAATCATAAACACAAGAAGAAGAACTTTTATTATTATTATTGATAAAATCATTAAAAATAGAACATGGAGTACATTATTCTATGATCTTATCAACTAGTCCTAAAAGCTCTTCCTTAATCTCTTCTTCAGAGCGACTTTCTTTTTCAAGAAGTGCCTGAAGCTCCTTCTCTTCTTCCTGAGCCTTGGCCTCCTCTTCCTGTTTCTTTTCCTCTTCGATCTCATCCATGCCGTCCAACAGCATCTCGAAGAGTTCATCAATCTCTTCACTGTCGGTTCACTATCGCACCGTTTTAGCCCTACTTCAATTCCTACTTTGTTTTCCATTATTTACTTTAAAACTGAGAGCAGACTGGTGAGACCTAAGGTTAATTTATAGGCAAAACCGTCTAAGGATTAAAGTCTAATGGTCAACAGTTAGAGTACCCATACAACTACCACAAAAGTAATTAAAGGTCGTGTCCTCCTTTAATCCTACAGATTAATGCAAAACGGTGTGAAAGTCCAATGGAACAGATTTTTATCTCTCAAACTTAATAAGTAACCACATTAATGTCATACACGGTCTAAAAGTATGAGACTGGCACAAAATACTGACATGAAAAGTCAAATCAACACATGCTGTCACATAACAGACATAGACCAAGTAGACAGTAACTTCTCTTGACAGCAGGTTTGAAGTTGCTGTCATGAGCTTCATTAGAGAATTTGGAATTATAGAAAACTGAGTAAATCAACATACCAGGTTCAGCATTCCCAATTCACTTACCAACCTGTTGAAGGTTGCTTCATCCAATGGCTTAGTGAAGATGTCAGCAAGTTGCTTGTCAGTTGGGACATAGATCAGCTTCACAGTTCCTTGTTCAACATGCTCTCTGATAAAGTGATGTCTTATATCAATGTGCTTTGTCCTAGAGTGTTGAACCGGATTGTCTGAAATGGCTATGGCACTAGTGTTGTCACAGTAGATTGGAATTTCACTTAACACTAGACCATAATCCAGAAGTTGATTCTTCATCCATAGAATTTGTGCACAGCAACTGCCTGCAGCAATATACTCAGCTTCTGCAGTTGAGGTAGAAACTGAATGCTGCTTCTTGCTAAACCATGAGACCAATCTTCCACCAAGAAATTGACAGCTACCAGTAGTACTCTTTCTGTCAATCTTGCATCCAGCATAGTCTGAGTCTGAGTAGCCAATTAGATCAAATCCAGTGTTCTTGGGATACCAAAGACCTAGGTTAGGAGTGCCTTTTAGGTATCTAAAGATTCTCTTGATGGCTACTAAGTGAGACTCCTTTGGATCACTCTGAAACCTTGCACAGAGACATGTAGCAAACATGATGTCAGGTCTGCTAGCAGTTAGGTATAGGAGAGATCCTACCATGCCTCTATAGGTGCTTGAGTCAATTTTCTTCCCTTTAGGATCAAGATCCAGACTGGTTGAGGTGGACATTGGTGTCTTTGCAGGTGATGAATCTTCCAAGTTGAACTTTCTGAGAAGTTCCTTGATGTATTTAGCTTGACAAATGAAGATTCCATCAGATTGTTGAAGAATTTGTAATCCCAGAAAGAATGACAATTCTCCCATCATACTCATCTCATATTTGTTACTCATGAGAGAGGAAAACTTCTCACACAGCCTCTCATTTGTTGAACCAAAAATGATATCATCCACATAGATTTGTACCAGAATGATGTCCTTGCCATGGTGTTTGTAGAAAAGTGTCTTGTCCACAACTCCTCTAGTAAACTGATTGTCCAAGAGAAAAGTGGAGAGTGTGTCATACCAAGCCCTGGGTGCTTGCTTTAGTCCATACAAAGCTTTGAAAAGTTTGTATACAAAATCATACACTTCAGCATCCTCAAACCCTGGTGGCTGTTCAACATACACTTCTTCTTCCAATTCTCCATTTAGGAAGGCACTTTTGACATCCATCTGAAATACTTTGAAGTTGTAGTGTGCAGCATAGGCTAGAAAGATTCTTATAGCTTCAAGTCTTGCAACAGGTGCAAATGTCTCATCATAATCTATTCCCTCCTGTTGACAGTAACCCTTAGCTACTAGCCTTACTTTGTTTCTTGTCACTGATCCATTTTCATCAAGCTTGTTTCTGAAAACCCATTTGGTCTCAATGACTGACTTGCCCTTAGGTCTTGGAACTAGCTTCCATACATTGTTCCTTTCAAACTGATTTAGCTCTTCTTGCATGGCTATCACCCAGTCAGAATCCAACAATGCTTCATTAGTTGTCTTGGGTTCCATTTGAGACAGGAAGCATGAAAACATGCTATCAGCAGAGACTTTGTTCCTTGTCCTCACTCCAGAATTAGGGTCACCAATGATGAGGTCACTTGAGTGATCCCTGTTCCACTTGGTGATTCTGGGCAAGCTACTTGACTGTACAGGAACATTTGCTTCAGTTTGTTGAGTTGAATGATCACCAATCCCATTGTCTTCACCATGTTCTTCATTGTCTCCAGAGTCACCACTTTCATGAATGTTAGAGGTTATGGTTTGTGACTGAGCTGGAGTTTGGTTGACAGTAGTGGTATTGACAGTATCTTTATCAACTTCAACAATTTGAGTGAAGCTAGGTTCTTCATCCACAATTTCCTCAGCTTCCAAGTATCCTTGATTCTCAAATCTGAATGTCTGCATCTTTCCTTCTTCATGCAGTCCTGGAAACTTGGTTTCATCAAATGTGACATTAACACTTTCTTCAATAATCCTGTGTTCCATAACATAAACTCTGTAGGCAGTCCTTTCTGTGCTGTAACCCATGAATAGTCCTTCAAAAGCCTTGGTGTCAAATTTTCCTTTCTTCTCATGGTTATCCTTCATCATAAAGCATTTGCTCCCAAACACATGAAAATATTTGACAGTAGGTTTCTTTCCAGTTAACAGACAGTAAGGTGTACTTGCATGAGTCTTGTTGATCATGGTTCTGTTCTGAGTATAACAGGCTGTGTTGATAGCTTCAGCCCAGAAATATGTTGGCAGTTTTCACACAGTCCTTCTTGACAGAATTCCTGTTGGGGCAAACCTCTCACTAACTCCTTCTTCATCAGAATATTCATTGTCTTGAAGTTGAGATGTGAGAGCTTCCTGTGCCAAAGCATACTGTCACCAACAGTAGCTTTACTGTAAAAGCAGTAAACCTTATCCTTCTTTGTTGAATTTAAGTCAGCAACAAACAAGCTTCCTTTTCTAACCCCTTTTAGAGAGAGGCTACTATTCTTCTTGTGATAGATGTTACACAGCATCATATCAAAATCAAACTTGAATCCCCTGTCACTGAATTGGCTAACACTGAGTATATTGTGCTTCAATCCATCCACAAGAGCAATATCTTCAATGACAACATTTCCAATTTCTAGACAGCCATATCCCACTGTGTAACCCTTGCTGTTGTCTCCAAAGGTTATGATTGGGCCAGCTTTCTCAACATAATGTGATAGCAGGGCTTTATCACCTGTCATGTGCCTTGAGCAACCACTGTCAATGATCCACATGACTTGATCTTTCTTCTTGCCCTGCAAAACAGAATGTGTCTAAGATGCATATGGTACCCAATCCTTGTTGGGTCCTGCAGTTTCAGTGTCTTCTGAGTTTCTTTCAGTCATAAAGTCACAAGCATTATCAGTAATCTCCTGTTTGACTTCTCTTTTCACCCACTTAGGTTTAGAATTGGACTTGGTCCTTTTCTTAGTGGATGGAGCCTTTTTGATGTTGCCAGCAGGCTCAGAAGTCTCAACAGTGTTTAAGTATGAACATTTTTCAGTAGTGAGAATAGGTAAGTTAAAGCATGTACTCATGGCAGTAATTTTGCATGGCATACATTCAATGTTATTACAGACACTCATAGTTCTATGCATATTCTTAGACTTGGGAGTTACTGGATTGACAGTATGTTCAGAAGTTGCTGTCGAACTTTCCTTGACAGTATCTTTTATTCCTACTGTCTTGACAGAAGGTTTTAAAGTTACTGTCTTGGAACCATTCTTGACAGTATCTTTGGAAGATTCTGTCTTGCCAACTGTGACAGCATCTTTTGAACTTACTGTCTGATTGCTTGGTAAGTTTACTGTCTTGGGGATTGTGACAGTATCCTTTCCATCCTTGAATGTGCTGTCAACACCTTCATCCTCATCAAGAATTTCTTGTTTGATGAGCATGGCTTCTTCATCAAACTCAATTTCTGCAGCTTTGAAAATGGGAGTTTTAACTTTCTTGAGAATGGTGGGTTTGACAGCAGCATTTCCAGAACAATCTTGAATCACAGTTTCCTTTCCAGGTCTTCTACCATATGAAAAACCTATACCAACTGACTGATTTTCTGTATGCTTATCATTGTAATCCTGAACTATCTTAGATGAGTTTTTATAAGCCTTGATTTTAAATTCATTTTCAGCAATCTCATTTCTCAGGAATTCCTCAACCTCTTTAGCACATTTCAATTCATTTTTAAGTTTAGCATTCTCCTGAGCTAAAGAGTCTAGTGAACTGGTTTTGAGAACAAGAGATTCATTTTCAGACTTTAGTGTTTCATTTAGCTTACTCAGCCTAGTGATCTCCTCATTGGCAGCAGATAAGCTAGTATAGACATTGAACATTTCAGCACTTAAGTCTTTAATGGTTTTCTTATACTCATCAATGGACATATCAAGTAAGACAAGTGAAGGTACCTGACTTGAAGATGTTGATGTTACTTCATCAGTGCTAGCCATGAGAGCTAGGTTGACATATTCTTCTTCATCTTCATCATCAGACTCATCCCAACACTTTCCTTCAGCCACATAGGCTCTACCTTGATTCTTCTTAGAGTATCCACCAGTTCCTTTCTCAAATCTCTGAACCTGTTTGGGTCTTTTGCACTCAGTAGCAAAATGACCAGGTTCACCACAGTTGTAACACTTGAATTTAGATCTATCCACAAATCCAGTCTTGTATCCTCCTTTGAATGAGCTTCCCACAGCAGCCTTTGATGAGCTTCCCTTGGTGAACTTGGATGCTTGGCCTTGGGGCCTGAATGACCTATCCTTCTTGAACCTAAAGTTCTTGAACTTTTTGGCCATGTAAGCCATAGTAGGATTGTCCATGCTTTCCAGTTCCTCCATAGTGTAGAAGTCTTCATCTTCCACATCCTTGAGCTATAGTACTACTTTCTCATCATCTTCAACAACCTCTTCTATCTTCAAGGATTGTACAGAGGTTGGTTGAGTGATTTGTAATGCTTCACTAGGTTGTGTGATTCTTGGCACTTGTGCTACTAGGGCACTTGACATGTTAGCCATCTTGTTCCTTGTTCCACTTTGTATGGCTCTCTTTTGAAAGAGTTCAAGTTCATAAGATTTCAGAATGCCATAAAGTGTCTCAAAGGTTATATTGTTGAGATCTCTTCCTTCTCGTATGGCTGTTGTCTTGTGTTCAAGATGATCAGGCAGTGTAAGCAAGAACTTGACATTCAATTCTTTTCTGTCATAGTACTTGCCATGTATCTGCAGTTCAGTTAAGAGCTTACTGAACCTTTCAAACATGGAGGTTAAGTCTTCACCAGGCTTGGCCATGAATGCCTCATATTGAGATATAAGTATTTGCCTTTGGTTGCCTTTAACTTCTTCACTTCCTTCACAGAGTAAGGCTAACTTGATCCACATCTCCTTGGCTGATGTGCAGCTTATCACACTTCCACACAAGGCTTTATCCAACGTGAGAGAATCGAGCAAGATGAGTTGCAAGTGATCATCTAGCACCATTTTCTCCTTCTCAGTTTCCAAAAATTCTGAGGGATCTTTGGGAACCCAATGTGCAGGAATGATTTCACCATTTACTGTTGTGGCTTCAATTTCCTTCCTTGGTATGAAAGGACCATTCTCGAGTATACCTGGGTATAGTGGATTCGTAGCTTTGATAAACAACAAGATTTTTCTTTTCCAAATGCTGTAGTTCTCTTTATCAAAAGCTGGGATCTTGATACTGTTTGATTTCTGCATTGTCGTCGGGATCTCAGATATGTATGTTAATCTGATTGCTCTGATACCAGTTGTTGGTCCTTGTGTATTGCAGAAGGGGGGGGGGATGAATGCAATACTGATAAAATTCAATCTCAGTTTCAACAAATAAACTAAGATTTAATGTTATCAATAATATGTATGCATTCACAAACAGTATAATAGAGAAGACAGGATTCACAAAATAAATGTTTTATTTATTTTGCAAAGTGTTGCTACAACCTCAAGAGAGAATTCTTGAGCTTCGTTCTTCTCCAAGACACTTGCTTGTCTTCGTTCATACCTAGAATGAATTGATAGTCTAAGTATAAAACTAATCCTATCACTATCAACACGGGTCTGTGAAGCTGCTGTCATTATCAAGTGGCAGCTTCTTACAAAGTGTCTACCCATGTGACTTTCCTAAATTGCTAACAATGCCAGATATACATTACAAAGAAAGCAACCTAGATTCATTCTATTTCTAGCTAAAACAATTCAGAAAATAGAGACTTGACCTTGCTCTTGAATTGATTCGCTTTTGTTTGCAGTGCTTGAAGCTTCTGTCGTAGTCTTGTAGACTTGGTGCAGCTTAGGGATACTGCAACACGCCTGTTTCTTGAACATTGAAACTGTCACGGGATTTGACTGAGAAAGATACCTAGAACAAGGATCTTTCTCGAGACAGTTACTTTTGCCGCAGAGCTTGCTGTCACAGGAATGTACTTTTGGTGACAGTAAGAGTTCCCCGCATAGTGTGCTGTCGAGGTTTCCAAACTTGCTGTCGAGGGCTAAAGTTGCTGTCGCGTAGTCTTCCGCCAATGTTGCTGTCAGAGTGAATATGCTGTCTTGACTTGCAACATTCTGTCTTCTTGTAATCTTACTGTCAATGCTTATGACAGTAACCTTTATTCATGCTGTCATCTAATATGCGTTCTTTGAGGCTTGAACACAGAAAGTGAACTTCTTCCAAATTACACAATTAAAATAACATTGCATACTGATTACAAGAACATACTTTGGCTGTGACAGTATGTTCTACTTAATTAAAAAATTAAGTATATACAAAGTTAAGTTGTTCCTATGCTATCACCCATAAATCCCAACACGAGCTTTGGTGATGTCATTGGATCAACAATTACGCTAGGAGCCCTTATGGATTTAATGAATACAGTTGGAAGGATTGAAGCATAAGTAGTAAGTCTCGTTTTTAGCAATACTTATTGACTTTATGAAGTATAGTGATATGATTAAGCAACTTAAGAAGTATGAGATATGATATTCTACACCTGACTTGGAGTTAGCCGAGAAAAGAGTTCGTAATGAAAAATTTAGAGACTTAATTTATGGAGAAAAGTAAAAACAATTTCCAGACCACAAGAGACTTAGGTATATCTTCAAACGGAGGAAACTAAATATGAGGCAGAGAACATGGTTGGAACTAATCTAGAATCATGATTGTGAGATCCATTACCACCCAGGAAAGGCCAATATAGTGGCCGACACTATAAGTAGTAAAGAGGGATTAAAGATGCTAAGTTGTCGAACAACTGATACAAGAATTAGAAGGGATGGAGCTTCAAGTGATTATTTTCAAGAAAAGAACTAAAGGAATTAATTGGAATTAGGATTCAGCCAGAATTGACTGAAATGATAAAATAACATTAAGGGAAGAATATTGGAAGGGGAAAATGATTTAAGGACGAGGAAGAATAAAGGAATATGAGAGATAAGAAAGGAATGTGAGAATATGCTCATAGAGTGTGGATCCCCAGCATTTAAGAACTTAAAGGTGAGATCCTGAAAGGAGCCCATAGTATAGAAATCGTATTCACCCGAGGGTACAACGGTGAATAGAAATTAAGGAATTGTTATTGGGGACTGAGTGTGAAGAGTTATATTGATATTTATTAAGTAAGTGCTTGACACGCGAAAAATGGAAGCAGAACCGCAGAAACCTAATAAACTACTACATCCGTAGAGATTTCTAAATGAGAATATGAGTTATGACAATGAAGTCTGTGGTAGGATTTCCAAATATCAAGACGAACGATGACGATTATTTGGGGTTATAATCGATAGACAAACCAAGGCAACTAATCAACGAAAGATCTCCAATCAGAAAGTTATTAAGGCGTGTACGAACGATATAGTGATGCGCGTGGAGTTCCCATGATGATTATGTCATATAGAGACCTAAGATCAAATCCCGAATACTAGAAGAGTTTTGAACAACGTTGACGACGAGATCAAGTACGATCACTAATTATGGCCCGCGGGCCAGCGAATCGAGGAAGCGAATGCCTAGATCGTTAAAGTTATATTGCGTGTTTATGCGTTGAATTTCCGGGAGCAGTTGGAGTGGCTACTTATCGTCTATAGAATTTCATATAAAAGTAGTTACCGTACGAACATAGGGATGCCGACCTATGGAGCTTATCACGAAGAAAAGGATATCGAGAACCGCGCGAGTTCAACAAACAAAGAAGACGACGGTGTTACCTCCGAATTCGAACATGTCCATAATGTATTTCACGTGTCTATGATATGAAGATTCAACACAGATGTTGGGAATGAGATAGAATATGAACGTAAAAGAATGCGACCGTAATTGGCTTATATTGAACAATTGGTAGATATCAGAGACCAGAGAGAGAACACGTTGAAAGAACATAATGTAGCGCTAGTAAGAGTGCTGTGAGGAGACCAGAGGGTTGGAGGGTCAACCTTGGAACTGGAGATTGTGATCTCGAAAGATACCTCAGCTATTTCTTTAGATTCCGGGACGGAATCCTTTTAAGGAGGGGAGGCTGTAATAACCCTGATTTTTGTAATATTTTAAAACCTTATGAATAGTGACTTTGTGGATTTATGGAAAAAATTTGAGTCACGTTATATAAGTGATAGAATTTAAGAATCCGAGGATGTAGTGTTGTTGCATGGATTAAATGAGAGAATGTAAAAGTCATCGAAAAGTGAAGATTTTCACTCCTACTAATTGTTTGGGTAATTCACGAGATATTAAGGAATACGAGAATCCCGAGATGACATAAATCTCATGACAAGGAATTTTATTGGATTTATGTTAAACCAAAGTATTTAAGTATTAAGGACAACTATAGAAATTACTACGCGACGAAACGCGTTTATAGAAAAATTATTGAACTTGCATAAAACATTAAGTGACAAGCATTGGATAATAAGTAAGCTAAGTAATAATACATGCAAGTCATGCAAACTATCTAGTTGGAAAACTAACTACAAGTATTAGAAAAGTAACCAAGCATAAATAGTAATGATGGACACAATTCCATGTTTCAGGGATAAAGCATGCACACTTGGTACTAAGCTAGCAACTAGGGGCATGGGCTAGTACCTTGATACACTATTTGTATCACACAAGATCAGCCATATACATTGTATACAACCTAAACCTGCATTATTATTCAACCAACACAAAAACAAAAAGCTAGAAAAGCTCTCCCATCTCATTCTTCAAAATTCGGCTCAGCAGGACCAGGGGAGAAAGCAAAATTCATAACTAAATATATACTCATGATAAAATCACCAAATTTTGACCATATCTTCCTCAATATATACAAAAGGCACGTTCAAAATTTCATGGCAATCCAAGTAGTATAACATAGTCAAATCTTGGATCAAAGTTGAGGCAGAATAGTAACTCCGAAAATACTAACTTGTGTTCTTGATTTCTTTTGGTGAGTTTGAGGATGATAAGCTTAGTTCAAGCAATACCAAGGTTCTTTAAGCTATATCCAAGTGTTCTTGAGCCCAAGAAAGGTATAACCCTCATCCATCTTTTGATTTATGTTAAGTTATGAGCTAAATTTCAAGATATGTTCAAGAACATGTTGTTTGAGGAGTTTGGAGTATAAATACTTAAATCTTGATGGTTGATTGTTGTGGATTGATGTTGGTGGTATGTTTATGAAGTTTAAGAACTAATATTTAGTAAGGATGAGAGTCTTGGTGGTTTAGTGATTGTTAAATGGACTTAACAAGGTTAAACTTGAAGGTTATGACATGAATGAACATTATAGTGACCATTAGAACTAGAACTGTCTTGTAACACGTTTTCGGACCAAAGCGATTTATATTCTCAAACACCACTGGTAATAAATTTCAAGATCTTGTTTTGTAGTTTGTAACCATATAAAGTACATGTTGAGGAGATTTGTGGTTTGAAAGTTATACTTGTTTTAGTGGAAGTGACTCAAAACACAAAACTGCTACAAGACACCAAATTGTGAACTGAATTCGGACCCCTTAACAGTTAGACAAAATTATGAAAATTTTAGAATGGAAAGTTTGGACAGTAAGGAAGTTAACCCAAAAATAATTATGCAAAAAGGTTAATTTTTCGAATTTATAAAAATGTTGTAACCGAAGTTGCACGACGACACCTTACCCTGCATAGCTACTGCCTTGTTCGGAGAAATTCGGAAAATGAGTCCTCTGTAAAGGGATAAAATTTTGTTGTATTATATTCTAGATATCCTCTAGATCGTTCATGCGAAAACGGTGTGTCAATAGAGTTAACGGTTGATGAGTTATGAGCAATTTAGTAGAACTAGTGCGAATAGTAAAAGTCCGTAGTTGACTCAACTTTTAAAATGCAATTCACCTATTTAATCTCATGTTTCCCAAATCGAGATATTTTTGATAAATATTACAAACCCTCAAAAAGCTCCTTGAAGTGGTTTCGTAATTAATTATTAATTTTCTGATTTACTAAAAGTGCTAGAGTGCGAGTTGTGAAGTAGTGATTTTATGGAAAGTCAACTCTAGAGGTACTACCTTGACCATTCATTTTCGCTAAGTAAAAAGGATAATATCGAGTCGACTAAAGCTCGAAAGTTGTTAAGGATTATCAAGAGAACATATTGGTGTAAAGAACGAGACTAGAAAGGATTATTAAACGATAAAAAAGGTCGTAAGTTAAGTGGACCCGAGAGAGTGAAAGTTGGGTAAAGTAGAGTTTACTTAGAATAAGTGAACTGTAAATCAAGTGACTAATTAAGATTATGTATTGTCTGGGTAAAGGTTCCAGGACTAGAAGAGAAACACCCACACCCAGTTAGAGCTCGGGCATCAGGCAAGTTTACTAACCTTTACTCTATTGTTCAGAGTAGGAATATTTTCAAATGCATAATACTTGATTATTCAAATATTTATATATACTCTTTGTTCCAAGTATTGTGCAAGTTTTCAAAACCCGAAGCTTAAGTATTCAGATATGTTTTTAAACTGTTGTGGTTGTTATATAACTGCTATATATGCATGAACTGTTTTATTTACCGCATCATCTTTCAAATGTCGAATGTTTGGTTTATATGCTATATGGGATATAGATATAAACCGGAGTATACAAGGCTCTAGGTGTAGAGCGTATTTTCGTATTTCAACTTAGACCGGAAGTCAGAGATATTTTATAAACACTGTCATGAAAACCCGGAGATTGCCGGAGACAGATTATTTTCAAATATCGATTTAAAATATTCCAATATTTATATGATTTGGATATTTTAAATATTATTGAATATTTATTTAATTAAGTGAATATTATTTTGAATATTCATTTAAAAGGGATTTATTTAATTGTTTATTATTTAATAAATATTATTTAAATATTTAATAAATATTCCAAATTGTTTATTTACTTAATAAATATTATTTAAATATTTATTAAATGTTTTAAATGATTTAAAAATCATGAAACTTTATTTAAAAATTATATAAGTCCTTTGTTAATTATTTACAATATTTTCTGGCCTTCAGAAAATTATTTAAAAATAGTAGGGGTTCCCAAATATTATTTCCGAGTTATTAAAATATTCAAATGCAATTAAATATTTCCTAACTCATCAAAAATTGGGAATCCAGTTCAAAGAGTCGAGCAAATGGTTTTACTTCCTCTATTCCTCGAGAATACTCATATATGGGGATGACTACCTTTTCCAATCAAAGTATTTCAATCTCGATGATTTCAGAAAATTCCGATTAACTCCCAAGTCGTGATTTTAAAAAGTTCATGACATATTCCCTGTCAGTTGACAAGAGTCAACTCACATATTGTTATTACTTCCTCAACATTTCCGGAAGTAAGTATGGTAATGAGTTTAAACCTATCAACGAGCTAGCATGACGCTCGGGGAACGACGATTAAGTCCGGTTCCAGATATAATGATAGGATTCATCAAGGGACTGGATGTGTTATTTAAGCAGAGGCATTATGAGTACTGAGACGCACATGCAAACTTAGAAGAGGTACTACGAATGTCGAGACACAACTTTAGCTGAGGTACTTCGGGTACCGGGACGCTAATGACAGCCCACGGTTGGCTTAGGTGATAATCGTATGACGATATCGTCCACTACTAGTAGAAAGAAATGTTTTGCGATACAGCAACTGATCATCGTGTATCGTGGTGTGCTCCAGAATGTCCCCTTCTTCCAATTGGAATTGTACTGCAACATTGTAACGAAAGCCTAGGTGCTGAGTTACCGATAATGTTGGCAGTGGTTGAAAAGTTTATTCTCTGATACAGTATCTTGAACTGTACGAAATGTTTGACGAAAGACAAATGATATTTTAAAACTTGTGAACTGGTGTTGTTCATCTGACAGTATCTCGAACTGCGTACTTGTTCATTCCTAAATACCGTGCTAAGTCACGGATAGTGTCTTTCAAAATTATGAACTAAAATTGTTCTTATGGTGGTATTCTAAACTTTATATTAAGTATGAATACTTTATATTGAAAAGATATTTGTACTACTATTATATTGTTGGACAAACTTTATATTAGTAACTACTTAACTTGCTGAGCATTCTTTCGCTCAATCTTGCTTTTAAAAATTATATTTCAGTGCAAGAAGAACTTGGTCATTTTGCCCATATCATGAGGGAAATGAAGTGGAAGATTCACCTTTGAGATAGTTCGATTCAAGATGGATACTACAGAAATAGGTTGGATAGGTTTCAGCTATGTTAGCTATTAATGTAACTTCATGTAGAAGTTGTGATTAATAGTGTGAGATCCTGGTTAGTACATCTGGTTTTTAATAACTAATGTTATTGTGTAACGTTTCTAAGGCTATAACTTGTGTGAGTAAGAGATTGGGGTCTATGATGTGTTTTGATTGGATTATTGAGTTAATACAGGTAATATACGATTGGATGGTGACGTGACAACCTAGATTCCTGACCCCGGATCTGGGGGTGTTACAAAACCCTTAGACAAACATTTTTTGGAATGGACAATCCCATTGGAAATGTCCTCAGTACGCATCTCTTCTTGAATAATGATGGAAAATTCATTTAGAGGTTCTGCTATAGATTCTTTAAAGAGAGGTTTGTCAATACCCTTAAGCACATTTGGCATACTCCTTTCTTCGGCACTAACTCTATTATGGGTATTAATGCCTAATTCTCCAATAGCCTCGTTATAGTAATAACATATACCAACAGTTTGACTAATAGCTTGCTTATTGAAGATCCATTTGGCTGTTTTACAAGAATTATAGTAAGCTCTAACTTTAGTCTCAAGTTCAATAATCTTTTCTTTAAGAATAGTTTCTAACTGTTTGTAACAATTCACCCTGTTCTTAAGAAAAGCTACTTCCTTTTTAAGTTCATCTTGATTAACATGCACTAGTCTTAATTCTTTAACTTCTTTTTCAAGAGCAGTGTTCTGAAGAATTATTCTATCATTTTCACTACGTGCACAAGATAAAGTTCCACTAAGATAATAAACCATCTCAGCGTCAGTATAAGTTACCTCAGACTTGTAAGATGAAGTTTTGTCTCATATTGTCATGAGTGCAAGATTACCAACTTCTTCATCTTCACTTTCAGAATCATCCCAGCTCTTTCCCTCAGCAAGATAAGCTTTACCAGGTTTGCTCTTCTGATTTATAGTGTAAGATGTTTTCTTTGCTTGCTTTGGATTTCTACATTCAGTTGCAAAGTGTCCCAACTCATTGCAATTAAAGCAACGAATCGTGCTTCTATACACCATTCCAGTTTTATAGCCACCTCTTGTGCTATTTGAGGATGAAGAACCACCCCTCTGGAATCTGTTAGAATTGGACTTAAATTTGAAATTGGGATTTCTTCTGAATCTAAAGTTTCCAAACTTCCTTGCTATCAAAGCCATTGATTCATCTTCCAACTGTTCAA
The DNA here is from genome assembly GCA_030848705.1 of Heracleum sosnowskyi. Taxonomy (NCBI): domain Eukaryota; kingdom Viridiplantae; phylum Streptophyta; class Magnoliopsida; order Apiales; family Apiaceae; genus Heracleum; species Heracleum sosnowskyi. Next base: position 74,978,514 of record CM061242.1, read on the forward strand.
GCTCTTCCATAGAATAGAAATCACCATCAGATTGACTTGCAGATGTAACACCATATCAGCTACAATTACATCCTTGTCAGAACTGGAAGGTAGAACAACCTTCTCTTCCTATTTCTGTGGGACTTCAACTACTAGTACAGTAGACGTACTTACCACTCTTCCTTTCCCGTAGATTTCCTTCTGCTGAATCTGTTCCAGTTCATAGGTTTTCAAAACACCATAGAGTTTTTCCAGTGAAATCTCACTTAAATATCTTGCTTCTCTAATGGCTGAAATCCTATGCTCTAGATGGGTTGGAAGTGTCAGAAGAAATTTCTAGTTAATCTCTCTGATTGTGCATAATGGGATCCATACAATCAACCAAAATTAATTGCAGGTTAGCATCCAGAGAAGCATCTTCCTTTTCATCAGTTGTAAAATCTTTTGGATCTTTAGGATAAGTCCTTGCAGCTTGAACAACAAGGTTATTCTCAATACGCTCCTCTTCAATAACCATTGGAATTTTTGGGCCTTTCTTTAATACACCAAGGTACTTTGGATTAGCCACTTGAAGAAATAAAAGCATCTTCTTCTTCCATATCCCATAGTGCTCTCTACTAAACATAGGAATTTTGATGGCTCCAACTTTTTGAGTAGACATCTTGAATTTTTAAGAAAGATAAAAATTCACTCGTTCTTGATAAATCACAAAAGTAAGGATCTTGATTTGTGCGTCAATTAACTAGCCCGGATACCAATTGTTAGGTCCTGATTTGTTTGTAGAAGGGGGGGGGGGGTTGAATACAAACTATTCTATTTTCTCGAATTTGTTCGGTTCGTGAAATAATAATTCAAGAACAAATTTAAGCGGAATAAAATGAAACAAAATTCAAGTTAAATATAACTGATATTAAACTTGAAATGTGTTACAATAATAGTACAGATTACAGGGAATGATTATCAAACTAATTAAAACAAATTAGAATAAATTCGGCATGAATTTATCTATATTTGTAATAAAAAGATCGAATACTAAAAAGTAGTTCGAGATAAATTGTAGGGATAATGATCCGCTAGATAGTCACACAACAACAAGTAACTAACTTCTAGTGTTTTAGATTTGACAATACAATCTAGAAATTAATTCACTTGAATTAATTGAGCTCGGCAGAAGTAGTAATGGCAGAGAGAGAGTGATATAATTTTTATGCTTCTTTCTGTCTTGACTTGTTCTTTTGATTATGTCTAAAAATTAGATATTTGTATGCATATTTAGTCGAATTAGCATGACTATCAAAAATGGTTTGCAATGACTTTCGGGATGACTGTCTTTAAACCACAATAACTTTCGGCATGACTTCCATTTAAACCACAATGACTTTCGGCATGACTTCCAGTTATACTACAATGACAATCGGTATGACTATCATGGATAGTCATACCAGTTCATTTCCAAAGTCATAATAGTATAAAATTATTTCTGATTTAATTAACTTATCAATTAATTTAAGGAATAATTTAATTCAACTAGAATTAAATTATTGATTAAATTAACTATTGATTTAGTTAATTAAAAGAGAATCAATTCAACTTCTTGATAGCAGAATCATCCTTTGAACCACTGAATGTAATGACAAACTTCCACTGAATGATGTTGACAATCTATGTACTGTTTAGTTCATGAGTGACTAACTACAATGACTGTTCTTCATCTTCTGACTTTAAGCGATGGTTTTTTTTTTCTCTTTATCAAACTCATTAATCTGTACACTTGCTATAACACCCCGTTATTTTGTGGGCTTAATTTTCTTACTAGATTTTTTTTATTTTAAGACAATACATTTTTATTTTTTATTTTTATTTATTTGGTTTACACATGTACATGTGTTGGTTTAAGCAGATATATACAATTTTATTCAAGTTAGTTACGTGGGTTACTGGTTAACCTAGACTCCGCATTTCAAGCAAGTTAATTTTCAAACAAAGATATGGTTTGTATATAAAATAGTCATATATAAGTATTGTATCACTGTGTTGCCTTTGTAGAAGAGAAGCATTAAGACGGGTTAGGAGTTAAGGTACAGCTTACATACAACATGTGTTACTTCTTGAGTGTTATTAATTAATTAATTATACATAATTGTTACATTTGAATCTTATTAATTTATTTATTTACGTGCCCTGTTTCTGGCTTGCTTCTCTGTTTTGTCTGCTGTGATCCTCTGTTAACTTACCAGGTACACAACTTTTTTTTTTTCATAATTAATTATTAATTGATATAGTTATTCATGTTTTCCTTTTCGTATATTGGAATCAAGTGAAATTAGATTCATTAATATTTGACTGTATTTATGTATGCTTTAGGCCAAGAAATTGTTAAAGATTTTCATGTATCTGAATATATTATATATTATGTGTAGTTACGTGAAAACATAAGAATTGATTTGTTATCTATAATTAATTTAGATATATTAATTGAACACTTCTTTTAATTAATCCTACATATAGAAAAATGTGATTTTGTATCTTTGACATATGTTGCTTAGCATTAACTAGTTTACTAAGCCGCGCTTCGCAGCGGCTTTATAATAATTTCTCTGAATTTTTCTAAAAACTATTCTAAAAAATATGTTTTTAAACAAAATTATATTTAAAACATGAAATTAAGGTTTCTTTTAAATTCTCTGTTTAGTGTTGTTCATTACCGAAATTTTGAAAAATTATAGAAAAGGGTAATTGTTTAATATATTTCATTATTTTAATATTATATCAAATATTAGTATATTAATCATTTTATTTTTCTAAAACTTTATATTGCTACTTCTATTTAAAAATACATAATACATAAATATTAAATTTTAGGATATAATATGCTCCTTCTAATGAATCGCTCTCTCGTTAAACATGTTTTCTCCCACTGACCCGCTTTCTCCGTGTTACCAAATTGAACAAAAAACAAACTAATTACTTAATCAATTAGATCATCTATTAATCAATTTTTATTATATTATAAAATTTAATTCAAATTTTTTTCAAAATTCTAATTTTTATTGTTTAAAATATAGGTACTCGAGAAAATAAATGAAAATAAAATAAAGCTCCTCTATTTTATTTTATTATATAGAAACTTGCATTTTCTGTAAGTTTTATCTTCTACATAATTAGAAGGTAAAAATTTTAAAAAAAATGATTTTAATGTATATGTAAATCATATAGATAAATTAAACGTGGGCTTTTTTACAAAAAAAAATTATGAAAGCATAATTTCTAATAATTTTTTTTGGAGAATGTAAAGATGATAATATGATTTCAAGATAAATTTTAGAAATTTAAGAAAAAATATATGATAATATTAAAATGGTAACTTTAAGTTCAAAAGAAAGTTTAAGAAAATATGAACATGGTAACTTGACTTAAAGATAAATTTTAGGACAATATTAAGATAGTAATTTAACTTAAGAAAAAAGTTTAGGAGAATATAAATTAATTAATATTTCCCTTACTAAAGATTTAAAAGCCAATTTATATATTTTATACTCAAATCGTCTGGCACCTCACAAATCGTTTTCTTTATTATTTTCCTCGATTAAAAAATATTAAATAAAAATTAGTAAATAAATTGGATTCGTGGAGTAGCTATTGGAGAATATTAATATAATATACTTAGTTTCCTCCATTTAAAGATTTAATTTTTTTTGACAGTCAAGCAAACCATTTTTAACATAACATAACATATTTAACTTTTTCCTTCGAAAGATAGTATTAAAGAAAGGGATAATTATCAAAGTCATCACTCATTTGGTTCAAATGTATCAAATTAATCGCTCATTTCAAAAATAACTCAATTAGGTAACTAATTTGAAAACTATATTTATAGAAGTATAGATCGAAGCGATTTGAGAGACCTCACATCAGCGCCCTCGTCTTCTCCTTTATATAAGTATATTGATTGGATCAATAGAGAGCGTTTATGATAATATTAACATACTATATTTAGTTTCCTCCGTTAGAAAATAGTAAAAATGAAATTGAGAATTTATCTAATATTATAAATGCATAAATATTAAAACTGTATATTTACTTTCTTCCATTAGTAAAAATTTTAAAGGCAATTAAGATATTTTCAAATAAAATAATTCATGAGACTATTAAAATTGTAAATTTAGTTTCATCCATTAGTACAGATTTTAAAGGCAAGAATATTAGAATTGTATATTTAGTTTTCTCCATTAATAAAGATCTTGAAGGCAAGAATATTAGAATTGTATATTTAGTTTCCTCCATTAGTAAAGATTTTAAAGTCAATTGAGATATTTTCGAATTTTTGACATTAATTTTTCAAAAATTTGAGAAAATTAGAAAAATAGATCGAAGCGATTTGAGAGACGCCACATCACCGCCCTCGTCTTCTCCTTTGTATAAGTATATTGATTGATTTATAATTTTATAAGTATTTCATCTTTTTATAAATTATGAATTAAAAGGAAATTTTAATTTTTATTATTTAAAATGGAGGTGTTATATAAAAATAGATAAATAGGATCCAAATGATTTGAGAGCGCGAGATTCTCCTTATAAAAATAATAAAGGTAAGAATTTTAAAATTGTATATTTAGTTTCATGCATTATTAAAGATTTAAAAGACATATTTTCTTATAAAAAATTTAGTAGGATAATTAAACTACATATTACTTTCGTCCATTAATAAATATTTTAGTATATCATAAACAATAGCAAATCATCAAAAATATAGTAGAATATTTAAACCGTATATTTACTTTAATTCATCAGTAAATATTTTAATATCACAAACTATAGCAAATTATGTGTGTTTTGGTAATCATAAAAAAGTTGGCCAAACAGGCCCTAGGTTTATGAAATCCTTATGTTCCCTGCACTTCGAATGTACACAAAAATAAAATAATAAAATAAATATTTTATCCAAAAAATCATAACTTAATCTAAATATAGTGTCTACAATAACATCCATGAATCAATACGAAACAGATAAGGAGTTATAAAAGAAAATTTGAAAATTTAAGATCTTAAATAGTTTTGCTCTAAAAATAAATAGGATTAAGATCGCATGTGAATTCGCTTTTATATATAGGGAAAGGAAATAACGATTTAGATAATAATGATAGTAAAATCACCTTAACGTGGTATTGTGAGTTTGTGACCTTCTTTGTTAAAGTTCTTTCGGTAATAAGTAAACTAAATTCTAAAAAAAATCCATTACACCCCGATTACAACTTAATTTAAGAACCATTAGTAGGTAACAAACTTCAAGTAATTAAAATATGGTAATTGCTGATTTTACAAAAATTTAGAAAGGGATTAGATAATAAAGATACTCTCTTTGGTCCATTAGATAAGGCGTTTGATTTTCTATATGTAATTTTAAATTTTTGGATAGATAACTAATATTACTGTTTTTAATTCTTTTTTCTAAATAAAAATATAATATCAATATATTATCATAATTAACTTAAATAGGATTCATACAACAATGAACTAACTTAACTACCCACAACATACTAAGCACTCCCTCGCATAATTAATATATATTGTGTACCTAAATTTAATGATAAAAGTATTATTACTTAAGAATATTAATATAATTTAATATTAATAATTATTTTACTATTTAAAAAATATTAATATAATACAATATTAATATTATATAATATTAATATTAATATAAATTTTGTACCTAAACTTATGTACAAAATATAAAAAAAAATTACATAATGGAACGTAACAAACCAAAAATAGTATAAATTAAAGATTTAAATTAATATATTTCGCTTGGCCGTTGAGATCTTTGTAAAACATATGGCACATGGTTGAATAAAAGATATAGCATATGAATTGAACATATGTACTGACGTGACGTCTATCAATATATCTTAAAATTTAAAGCATGTCGAGATCAATTAATTGGTGGTACGGGCAATATACACCGAAACAAAATATCAACTTATATCAAAATATATTCGCGTCATCGCGTGTATAGTACTTGAAGTAGCAAAGCAAAGAAGGCTATACGTACCTTATCGGTGTTGTAGTTGCCATGACTCTTTTAATTGATGAACCCTTCTACTCCCGCCGATCTTTGTATTAACTCAATCAATATCATACATGATTTGTCTTTGGCATAGATTACAATATAATCCTGCAGCAGAACAACAAATCAAAGTAATTAAGATGCATGACAAAAATAAAAATATTATACACTTGAAATGAACAAAGAGTAGAAGACAATGTGCGGAAAAAAAGTGCCCAAAACAATTTACAAAATATAAGTATATATGTACCATTGATTAGCTCACTGAAAGGTAAGTAATGTTTCCTTAAATAACATTATTTTTTGAAAGAAAATTAATTATTCATCAAGTCTTTCCCGTTCCCGTAAACTCATAAATCTTTTATATAATAACATTATTTTTCGACAACTTATCTTTTATAAGTATTCTTTTTATATATATTAGGAGTTATAATAGGAAATTTAAATTTCTAATATAATTTCTCGATGACTTATCTTTTATAATTATTACTTTTTCCATATATTAGGAGTTATAAAAGAAAATTTGAATTTCTAGATGTTATAAACGGAAATTCAAAATTCTAATTTAAAATAGAAAAATTCTAGAAAAATAGAAAAATATGATCCAATATAAATTAGTGTTTATACTTACCTTTTATACATTGATTTCTTTTATACAACTGAAAAAAGGTTTGACTTTCTTGTCTAAAAAATAGAACTTAGAGAAGGAAATTTATTTTTAATTATATTATATGTTTCCTCTATTAGTAAGCATTTAAAAGGTAATTGAGATTTTTTCGAATTTTTAATATTATTAATTCAAAAAATTGAGAAAATTAGAAAAATAGAACGAAGCGATCTGAGAGCGTCACCTCACCGCCCCCGTCTTCTCATTTATATAAGTATATTGATTGTTATAACTTATTAAATTCCATTTACGTGATTTTTGTGTTAATTACACATGCTTCCCCCATCCCTCATGTATGAAGCTTTCATTATAGAATTAATTGCTTGTGATTATTATATCTTAATTAGTGTCATAAACTATTTGTCTTAATGACTAAATGAGTTAGGTATGTTAATTGCATCTTTACTCTTAGAACACGTGGTATTTGCAAGACTTTTCTATTGTTATGATATGTGATAATGTGAATATATGCATGCATGCACGTAGCTTTAATTTTGATAAGCATAATAATGAATTAGTTATTAGCATTAATTACATTTAGCATGTAATAGTTATTTAGCTACATGAGCATCTACTGCATGAATGATTAGATAAAATTGTGCATGACTCAATTGTATATTCTAAGGTGTCTAACCGAATGTGTGTGTACATGTTAGTGTCAGTATAGTTATATTAAATGATTTGTGTTCATAACCCGGTAGATATCACCTTTATTTTTTTTATGTTTTTAACTATTCGAGTTAAGATATTAACTTGAGTAATTCTAATTATATTAATTAATTTGATGTTTAGATTCGAGTAAGAGAATCTAACTGTTGGTTGTGGAGTGTTGGTATTTTTTCGACTATTTTAGTATAAGGTACGAATTTCTTATTCTTTTCTCCTTGCATTTAAATTATAAAAATATTCATTAAATTTATTATTAAGTCAACTTTATAAAATTGTGAGCTCTGTACTCTTTGTGTACTTTCTAGTATGCATTCCTATATTCGTTTCGTATTCTCTGTTTTTATAATTATTATTGCCAACTCATTTATTTCTGTTTCGTTTCGCAATTGTATTGCAATATTGTTTTGTTCTGTTGTTCTGTTCAGTTCAATGAGTTTGGCAATACTTTGAAACCTATGTGTTGGGCTCTTAAACTGATCTGTGTGAGTTAATCACAGACAATGTTCACATGGAGTTCGGAGTAAAGGTGAACTAGGCACTTACTCGTATCAGTGCTTTAAGTATACGAGCACGTCTCTGGAGTATGAGATTGTGTATAGATCATGATCGCTATTGTGTGTTTTCTTCTTCGGGATTACCGAAGAAGGATTCTCTGTATTGTAGAAATGCTTTGTGCATTTCATGTGTTTTCTTCTCATGGATTACCGGGGAAGAATTCTCTGTTTTGTACTTCGCTTTGTGTGAGTACAAGTTTGTATAAGAGACCCATTATGGATACATACCTTACTTGATTCGGCCTTATATTTGTTCTGTTTCGGTTCAGTGCACTTATTATGGTGCTTTTATCCTTGTTAGCACAAAATCACGCAAGCGCACGTGGTCACAAGTAATATACGAATAAGTCAAGTTCGTTCCCACAGAGATCTAATGAGGTGTTCAATTCAATTAATGTACCTATGCAACAATGTATGATTTTTATCCACTGCTAAGACAATTAACAATTTGGGTTTGATTATCTAAAATTAACTAGAGAACAAATTATTAAACTAAGAATTAACTAACTAAGAGGATTAAAATCGATTTATGTATATGAGAATAAAACATGGGATCCTAACTTCATTAAGTACTTCATTCAGAGTCTTTTGTCTTTAATCAATGCATGTGACGGTTGTGAAAACTAATCGGATAACACGAAATCAGTACACGCTACCTTTCAGTATACGTATACCAAACCACTTAAACATCCACAAAATAGATAGAAGTTAAGCAGACACCAATTATGCTTAGACCCTATATGTCTATAAGATTTGAAAACATAACGGTTTAACGAGCAAGTTATCCATTCAGATTACATAGGGCAGGTAAGATGGTTAAAATCACCTACGAATCATGAATGACAAACATACATAAACCTATGCTAGCATGGCAAATTCTAAACCTCTATATCCACTTTCGCATTCAATAGAGATTAACAAACAATCTTAGATGTTAGCTACGCATCCAAGAAGAATAAGCACAACCAAACTAGGATATCAATTAGCCATCACACACACATCTTTAAAACAATTAACTACTAAAATCCATAAATAAATCCGTTAGAATCCCACGACAATGATTAGTTCATAATAGAACCGTTCATCATCGCGGGTTCTGATGAAAGCATGATGAAAAACAAGAAATCAATGATGTAAATATGAATAAGAGTTAAAGGTTTAGAGGACAAATCTGGAAGCATCCAAAAGTTACACCAAAATTGAAGAATACAAGAAAAAACTATGTCTAGATCTCCTCGTAGTCACGTTCTTAGTTCTTGGCTCCTCGATCTTGTGCTCCAATATTGAATCTGATCTCTGGTGTGTTGTGATGTATTGTGATGTATTGTGATGTGTTGATTATGTCCCCCCAAGGTGTGTATCTATAGCTCCAAGTTGTCCCTCTTCCAAGCAATTGCCGTTTTTGAATTAGAATAGAATTACGGCAATTTCCGTCTTTGAATGCAATAAGAATTGCATATTCCATGTTTACAACTGATTCTGGAAGTTTCTGGCCGCCCCAAGCAATTACCATATTGATTAGAAGTCGAATTTGTGAAACTTTCCTAATTAAAATCGAATTCTGGCAATTTCTGGCGGTTCTGACTTCCTGGGCGGCCGCGCAGAATTCCAGTACAATTCCTGGGCGCCCGCACAGAACCTTATAGAAAATGTTGTCCTCTTCGCGTGAGCTGTAAGATCGTCAGAATCGGACTTGTAGAACTCCAGATATGGCCAAAACAGTGAAGACTGCGCAACCTACCCGGAAAATCCGAATTTTAATCAAATTAACCTCCAACTCTTGGTTCTGCAAAACTTAATGAAAACACATTAAACACACCACATACTTGAGTTCAAGTCATCAATTTAAGCCGATATGAAGCGTTCCAAGTGGATTAAAAATCCACTTATCACACCCCCAAACTTAAACCGATGCTTGTCCTCAAGCATAAATAATATAACTATATACAACTAACTAGTACCACTTCCGTAGGTGATCACGGTTGCATTTGGCATATGCAACAAGCCCTTTAAACCCCTAGGCAGCCCTAGTGGACGAGTAAAGTCTCGTGAGGGCCTATAGCGAATGTACCCACAAAATCCATCTACTCATGCAACTAACAATGCAATACATGTATGCAATTAATATGAAAATGCAACGATCCCTTCAAACCAACCAAAACCAATCAACAAGCCAACATCTCAAAGAACACAGTCTTCCAAACAGAGTTCGACCAAATTCCCATCGACCAACGAGACAAACACAGAAACGTGCGTGTGTGCGATGCTCACCAATATACTCCCAAACTAAATCAAGACCATACCTACTCTTAGCCAAAACAACCACAAGCTTACAAACAGAATGAACGCTAGACACAAGAACTTTTAAGAGACACCTTCGCAGTCCATCTGAGTTAGACAAGAATTCATGCTTTATTGCACAAAAACAACTACACACAACACACATGCTTATTTGACCGTGCAATGGTTGAGACCCCGAAAGGCTTATACAATAATACCCATTTAACGAGCTTTAGGTCAGCGGATCCCAGACCGGAAAAGTCTTAGGTCACTAGGCACAAAGTCCCCAAAGAACTTACTTGCTCGAGTACTAAAGAGCTCACCCTGATCAATTCTGCATAAACACAAAACAAACACAACTCTTTTTTTTTTTTTTTCTTTTCTTCAACTTTTTTTTTTTTTTCAACAATTTCGGAATGAGTGCTCTTTTCCTTTTTCTCATCCCACCCTAGACTACTCATCTTTTCAATGAGCGGCTACTAGCCATTTGACGCCTAGCCTTTATTACAACTAGCATGAAATCCCTGGTTTCCCCCAAACTTATACATAAGTGCTCCTTCGTTTTCAAGAATCTAGCCAACATTCTAAATGTAAACAAGTGGTTAAATTCTAACACCAAACAAGCATGGTCTGATCAAATTCAAAAGCAACCAATGAGACTTATGAAATAGATTTGTTTCTGGCATGCAAGTCAATACTTAGAAACTTAATCAACCCTCTATTCATCACAACCACACTCCAATCAACATCGACTCACCAACGGAAATAGTCAAGTCCTACGGGATCATGAAATATGCATGCAACTAAAATGGACTCACATGATAAATAAAAACTATGCAAACAGAATGCCCTATATGACATGAACATGCAAAACTACAAATAAATTACAACTACACATGCAATATGAATCCTACATGAGACACACACTAACTATACAAACCCATACATCACCCCCAAACTTAACATATTCAATGTCCTCATTGAAGGTAATAAGAAAGATAGTAGAAACATACCTAACACATGGGTTGCCTCCCACGAAGCGCTGTCGTTAATGTCATTTAGCCGGACAAATATGAATCAAATCATGGTGGCTCGAAGATCGCATTTGACTTGTCCTTAGTAGAAGGACCATTCACCCATTGTTTGATAACCTTCTTGCTTTCTTCCCACATCTTGTCCAAATCAAACTTCACCTTGACTTTTCCACCAATCGATTTTTTCTTTTTCTTCTTTACACCTCTAAGGTGTTTATGCTTCTCCGTCGATTGATAAGAACACTCTTTTACCTCATCATCCTTGTTCCACCTTCTCAACACATTATCTTCACACTCTTTAAAAATCACCAACTCATCATTCAGAAGGACATACTTCAAATGTGGTGGAAGTTTTCCAAGCTTGACATTCGAAAGATCTCGAATGGAAGAATTGTCAATGGAATCACTGATGTGATGCTCGAACTTGTGCATGTCCGAATTTTTGCTCAACAGCTGATCGAACTCCTTTCTCTGACCCGTATCAACCATCTTCAAGCTAAAACACTCTTCCTCATCTGTCGGAAATTTCATAGCCTTGAACACATTAAAGATGACCTTTTGATTACTCACCCTCATTGTGAGCTCTCCTTTCTGAACATCGATCAACGCTTGGCCAGTAGCCAGAAAAGGTCTTCCCAAGATGATAGGAATCTTCTTATCCTCCTCAAAGTCAAGAATAACAAAATCAGCGGGAAAGATAAGTTTATCCACTTTAACCAAAACATCCTCCACTATACCCCTTGGATATGTGATCGACCGATCAGCCAACTATAAGGTCATATTAACTGGTTTCGGCTCAGGCAACCCAAGTTTCTTAAAAACAGACATTGGCATTAGATTAATGCTAGCTCCCAAATCACATAAGCATTTGCTGAAAAGTTGATTGCCAATAGTGCAAGGTATGGTAAAACTTCCCGGATCTTTAAGCTTCGGTGGCAATTTCTGCTGTAGAACTGCACTACACTCCTCTGTCAAAGCAACGGTGTCCAAATCCTCGAGTTTCAACTTCCGAGATAGAATACCCTTCATGAACTTAGCATAGCTCGGCATCTGTTCAAGAGCTTCTGCAAAAGGTATGTTGATGTGTAACTTCTTGAAAACCTCGAGAAATTTGGCGAATTTTGTGTCAAGATTCTGCTTCTGTAGCCTCTTTGGATATGGAGGAGGAGGATAGATCTGGTTACTCTCTGTAGTCTTCTTCTGGAGCCTCTTTGGGTATGGAGGAGGTGGGTAAATAGTCTGCTCTGAAGTAGACTTGTCAGCATAATTTTTGCTCTTTTCAGCCTCACCGTCCAACTGCTTAGCTGCCAAATCAAAAATTGGCTTTTCCTTAGAAGGTTCCACCTGATGCTGCTGAATTTCTTCCTCTTCTTCAACTGCTGATTTTTGATTGCCCGTGACCTTTCCCGATCCCAAGGTAACTGCTTTCACATGTTCTTGGACAACTGTCTTTCCTGGATTAGGCTCTGTATCGCTAGGAAGAGTTCCCTGAGCTCTGCTGAGTAAGGCACTTGCCAACTGCCCCATCTGATTCTCCAAAGTCTTGAGCGATGCCGCCTGGATTTTAACTATCATTCTCAACTCATCCAATTCAGATTTTTCATTCGAAGACTGCCCCGCACTAGCATGAGGTTGTTGCGGAAATCCTGGTGGCTGAAATTGTTGCCTAGGAGCATACTGTGGCTGAAAATTCTGCCCTTGCTGCTGCTGAAAATTCTGAGGATTGTAAGGCTTTGCTCCAAATTGCTGACCTTGGAATGGCTGATAAGGCTGCTGAGATTTTTGATTGTCGCTCCAGCTGAAATTAGGATGATTCCGGCTATTGGGATGATAGGTGGCTGGAACTGGCTGTGATGGTCTCTGAAAGTTGCTCACAAACTGCGCCGACTCACTAGATATGGCACAATTATTCGTCTCATGTGCGCTCGCACAAAGCTCACAAACACTCGCCACCCGCTGAACTCCATAATTCGTCAAAGAATCCACCTTCATTGTCAAAGCCTTCAACTGGGCTGCTATAGCTGTAGCTGCATCAACTTCAAGAACTCCTGCTATTTTGCCTTGTGATAATCTCTGAGTAGGATTCTGATATTCATTCGCAGCCATCATCTCAATTAACTCATAAGCTTCCTCGTAGCTCTTAGCCCATAGAGCTCCACCTGATGCTGCATCTAACATTGGTCTTGATTGTGCTCCCAGACTGTAATAACCCGAATTTTTGGAAAAATTAAAACTTTTCTTATTATGATTAAGTGCATCAGTGAATAGTGAATTTGGTGAATGAATAGTGATTTTGAGGAGTAACAAAGTTTTTCATGCCACCTATGTACGAGACGTAGTATGGATATTCCGAAGTCATATTAGTGATCTACGGAGTAAATAAGTGAATGCAAAGACGATCGGAATTCAGAAATTCCAAATTTTATTTTGGTGTAATATTCGACCGGGCAGCGAATTATATATTATTATATTCAAGAAATGAGATATTAAAATTGAGGATTTGAGGATTTAATATTTTGGAATTTTATTATTTTATTAAAGTCGATTTAAGGATTCGATTGTTGGAATGAATAGTGAATAGTTACTATTCACTGCGAGAATCGCGTAAAGTTTTATTCGCTCTTTTTGGAAAATATTTCGAATCGTTTCAAGAGGAACAAGGCAACATCTACCGGATTAAATATAGACATGGAAGTAACATGTAACAAGATTAATTCGAGGAATGCAACATTTGGATCATCCATGTGAAAGGAAACGAACCAGTAAAGCGAACCAGTAAAACTACTTTATCTGGGCCAGTGCATGTGTGACATGTGTCGGAAGGAGAAGCAACCATGGGTGATGACTCACCACTTTTGACATAAAAATCAGCATCCTTATCTAATTATCAAAACAAAAAGAAAAAGGAGAGGAAGAACTCTTCCCCCCATTTTCGGCTCAGCTTGTGCAAGGAGGAAAGAAAAATCCATAACTCCATTTCTATCCATCCTTAAATCACCAAATTTTAACCATAGCTTCTCCACTCCATGGGTAACATTCGTTCAAAATTTCATGGACAACAAAGGAGTGTAGCCTAGTCAAATCCCTTCCCCAAGTTGGAGAACCCAAACTGTGCAGTTTGTGTCCAGCGGAAAGATGGGACTCAAAACCCTAGCTAGGAAGATTTAAATGTGGCGATCTATAGCTCAAAAGAAAGCTTATGAAGCGTACAAGGTCTGGTAAAAATCTTAGAACCAAACTCTTGTTTTTCGATTTTATATGGATTTTACAAAGTGATGATGAATAGTAACTTTTCATGATTCTTGATTTTGTTTCTTAAGGATTAAGCTTGATAAGGTTTGTTCAAAGCTCAAGGAAGGATTATAAACCATTGTTAGTGTATATGAAGCACCAAGGAAGGTATAAAAACCCCTGCCCCTTTTTGTTTATATGAGTTTGAAGTGGTTTTGATGTTTATGTAAAGTTAAGATCATGATTAAGTAATTATATGAATTGTTGGTTGAGTTTGGAGGATGGGTTATGAATTTGTTTTGATTATTCATGGAGTATTTGACTGAGTGGAGGGTGTATAAGGTGGATGGTGAGTTTGGGATTAATTGGTATTGATTTGGTTGTGTTTTGGAAAAGGAAAACGTTACGATTATAGCCGTCGTAATGCCCATTTGATTTAGGGCTGTTTTGAGCAAGAATTACGAACTGGTCTGGTAATATTTTTGAACAGAACTGACCATGAACATGTAGGTCTTGTTTTAAGGTTTATTTTGGTATAAAGATCATGTCTATACGATTTACGGTTTAGGAGAAAAGTGAGTTTTAGTAAACGCCGTTCGGAAGAATGACTCATCTCTGTCCAGCAACGTTGAGGCTATATTTGGACCACTTCAGAACCGTATTAAAATGTGCAATTTTGAGGAATAATACTAGAGACAGTTAGGAAGGCTCACGAAAAAGATTCGTATTAAAAAGATTATTTTTCGATTTTATAAAAATGTTTTAGCCGAGGTCGCGCAAGTGAAAATCCCTAAGAGCATGACTTAGAAACCGATGTTGTAAATGGTTAAGTATAACTTGGATTGGTGAATGGATTTCGAACCAAACTTGTGATATAAGTATTGGACGAATAACATGGACTTAGTATGAGCCTATAACGAGCTAGTAATGCCTTGGTTGTGTTTCGCTTACGTGTTTAAGCATTTAGTACAAGTGGATTATCTAGGGGATTAATCGTGCGTTTTCTTTGACTTTGTCTAGATTGTCCGGCATCGTCGCGAACCCCTATCACTTCTCGAGCATCAGGCAAGTTTTCTAAATCTATACTTTGAAGTATTGATTATATATTACTGCTTTTGCCATGTGTGGAGTTATACAGTTTTGCGATACATGTTATATATTGTATAAAATAGAGTTTGATTTTGGTTTATATATGAGCTTTGAGATAAAGTAGTTATAAACCGGTGTACCTTGTAGCTCTATAGATAAGAGCAGGTTTATTGTTTCGACTCTAGACCGGGAGTCGATATTTGTGTTATATAGATAGTCGTGGAGACCCGGAGGGATTCCAGCGGCAGAGTACTATTCATCTTGAGGAATATTATTATTAAACATTAATTATATTTCTAGAAAGTATTAGTTACCTGGAAATGATTTGAGGAATGTTATTGGAATATTACCTCATTCGAAGGTTATTATTTGAAAATGATTTGGTAATTGGCTTATATGTTAAATATGGGATATCAGTTATAAGCCAGTATTCTTATATATGCCCTAGGATAAGGGCGTGTGATTTTCATTAAGGATCAGAAGTGATTGTATTTCTGTATATGCTAAAGATTATTTTTTCGATAAAGACATCGGGTGACTGTTATTTGAGATTTATTAATTAATGAATATTATTTATGTATATTCATTTGAGGCTTACTTGTTCGAGGGTTAATTATGTATTTAATGAACATTATTTATGTATATTCATTTGAGGACTATTGACTTTAAGAATATTATTGTCGAATATTCATTCGAGGATTATTTATTTATTTAATGAATATTAGTTTTGAATATTCATTCGAGGATTATTTATTTATTTAATGAATATTAGTTTTGAATATTCATTCGAGGATTATTTATTTATTTAATGAATATTAGTTTTGAATATTCATTTGAGGATTAATTATTTATTTAATGAATATTGCTTTTGAATATTCATTTGAGGCTTATTTATTTAATGAATATTATTTCCTAATATTCATTTGAGGTTTATTTATTTAATGAATATTATTTTAGAATATTCATTTAAGAGTTATTTATTTAATGAATATTACCTTTGAATATTCATTTAATCTATATTTACTTAATGAATATTATTTTCGAATATTCATTTAATCAGTATTTACTTAAGGAATATTATTCCGAATATTCATCTAAGCTTTACTTACTTAATCAATGTCATTGATTATTTTTAAAATCAAAAGAGGTTCCCAAAACAATGTTTTCCATTTAAATCCGTCTTTTAAGAAGATTCAAATGCTCGCTCAACTATCAAAAATACGGGAAACCTGATTTAAGTGACTACTACTCTTTTTAAACTCTCAATTCAAAAACTGTCAAGGGACAGATATTTTCTTGGAGCAATTTAATTGCTGCCAGTCTAATGTTGTGTTACCACCTCAATGATCGAGGGGTAAATTCATGGAACAAGTCGATATCCATTAACAAGCATAGCTTGGGAAATATTGGAGAACCTTCCTTTCCAACCTAGATATAACTACTTAGTGGAGTCGTATCAACAAGTGTTACACTTGGGGAAAGGAGGACGATCTTTACGTTTCAGAGTCATGGATTTCATCTGAACTAGGAGTGGTGTAAGTGGTCAAGTTGCGTGGGCCCATCCAACTTTTATATTGCCCCAAATGGGCCGGGAGGTCATAGTAAGGCGGTAGACAATGTCAGGCCGTCGTGATACTTCCATCTACATGTAGAAAACTATTTGAGCGGTGCGACCTGCTACTGATCATAGTAAGGTTAGGCACAGCGGACGCGGTAGCAACTCCAGTATTAGTTCATCATCCAATTTGGATATTTCCTGCAACATGTATTGGGGTGAAGAACCAACCATGTTGGCAGGGGGTTGAAAAGTGTTTGGAAATGAAGTGACAATAAATTTGTGCAACTCCATCTTTTACTTTTGAGTTATGACTCTGATAAAACCTGATTAAAGATATATATGCATAAGTGGAGTTTGGGTTACGGAAATATTATATTAATTTTCCTCGTAACTTCATCGTTTATATTATACTAGTTTCTTATCCGCTTAAAGCATATCATATGACTCTGTGGATACCCTACATAACATGAGTTATGGTAAGGGAGTTGCTTATATTGAATTTTCCTTATAACTTCATCTTTTAAGTTATATGTTGATATTCTGCTTATATAGCAGATAATTTTTGGAAAGGTTATATTTGGTTTATTTTGAAACCTCATCTTGTATACAAGAACTTTGTTCATAATATAGCAAAAGAGTTGCAGAAATATTATGAAATGATATTTGAATTACAATAAAGGTACTATTTTTGGAATATCTTCCGATAAGGAAATAATTTCAGTATCGAGATATTTTGACAAATTATTGTCTTATACCCGCTTTATTCTGGGTTGAGTTAAAGGCAGAATTAGGCCATACTTTCATTACCTTGCTGAGCTATCGCTCACTCTTGCTATTGTTTTATATATATTATATAGCAGCGAAGCAGGATGCCAATGGGACGGCACATACCCCGCAAGGCGTTTCCACAAACAGTTTCTAGCAGTGATCCCGAGAATAGTACGAACCAATCGAATCAGGCTACAGCTTTTGGTATTCAACTTATGTATAGATATGAATGGTATGAGAGGATTGTGAGCATCAGAAGGCTAAGTTGGTGATGTAACCTTACTTAGAAATTGTATCAGTGACAGATTCAAAGACATTTGGGTATTGTAATAAAGATTATTTATTCCGCAGTTGTTGTATTGTGTCGTTTCTGAGACTCTAACCTGTGTGTGTGTGTGAGACATATATTGTGGGGTCATGAGCAGGTGAATTATGCACGGTGTGAGTAATACAGATAAGGCAAGGAGTAAATGGATCGTGACTACCCTAAATCCCTGACCCCGGATTTGGGGCTGTTACACAGACCATTATAAAAACAATTAATCACCATCCAGTCGGGCAATCCATGATGTGGACATCTCCTAAGCATCTCCTTGTATCTCTCCCAAGCTTCACACAAAGATTCTCTAGACTGCTGAGAAAACTGAGTAAGAGCATTCCTGATCGCAGCAGTTTTAGCCATGGGGAAGAATTTAGTAAGAAATTTCTGAGCAAGATCCTCCCATGTAGTAATAGAACCTGCTGGTAGAGAGTGCAACCAACCCTTAGCCTTATCCCTCAGAGAAAATGGGAAAAGTCTCAGCTTCACGGCATCTTCCGACACTCCGTTGGTCTTGAAGGTGTCGCAAATCTCGATGAAATCCCTAATATGCATATTAGGATCTTCCGTTGGAGCACCCCCAAACTGCACTGAATTCTGCACCATCTGAATCGTGCCAGGCTTGATTTCAAAGGTATTAGCTGCAATAGCCGGCCTGACAATACTCGATTGAATATCATTGATCTTTGGCTGAGAATAGTCCTTCAAAGCCTTAGCTGCAGGTGCTACTCCTTCTGGAACGTCTCCCATCTTTACTAACTTTAATCTTTCTTCTTCCAATTTACGAGTCTGAGAACGTGTTCGCATACACGTTCAAGTACCTGAAACACACAGAACAAACAACTACAATCCGAGTCAGTGAACTCTAACGACCACTGATGACAAGCACATAAACTAAAATAAAACACCGATGATCCCCGGCAGCGGCGCCAAAAACTTGTTAGCACAAAATCACGCAAAAATCACGCAAGCGCACGTGGTCACAAGTAATATACGAATAAGTCAAGTTCGTTCCCACAGAGATCTAATGAGGTGTTCAATTCAATTAATGTACCTATGCAACAATGTATGATTTTTATCCACTGCTAAGACAATTAACAATTTGGGTTTGATTATCTAAAATTAACTAGAGAACAAATTATTAAACTAAGAATTAACTAACTAAGAGGATTAAAATCGATTTATGTATATGAGAATAAAACATGGGATCCTAACTTCATTAAGTACTTCATTCAGAGTCTTTTGTCTTTAATCAATGCATGTGACGGTTGTGAAAACTAATCGGATAACACGAAATCAGTACACGCTACCTTTCAGTATACGTATACCAAACCACTTAAACATCCACAAAATAGATAGAAGTTAAGCAGACACCAATTATGCTTAGACCCTATATGTCTATAAGATTTGAAAACATAACGGTTTAACGAGCAAGTTATCCATTCAGATTACATAGGGCAGGTAAGATGGTTAAAATCACCTACGAATCATGAATGACAAACATACATAAACCTATGCTAGCATGACAAATTCTAAACCTCTATATCCACTTTCGCATTCAATAGAGATTAACAAATAATCTTAGATGTTAGCTACGCATCCAAGAAGAATAAGCACAACCAAACTAGGATATCAATTAGCCATCACACACACATCTTTAAAACAATTAACTACTAAAATCCATAAATAAATCCGTTAGAATCCCACGACAATGATTAGTTCATAATAGAACCGTTCATCATCGTGGGTTCTGATGAAAGCATGATGAAAAACAAGAAATCAATGATGTAAATATGAATAAGAGTTAAAGGTTTAGAGGACAAATCTGGAAGCATCCAAAAGTTACACCAAAATTGAAGAATACAAGAAAAAACTATGTCTAGATCTCCTCGTAGTCACGTTCTTAGTTCTTGGCTCCTCGATCTTGTGCTCCAATATTGAATCTGATCTCTGGTGTGTTGTGATGTATTGTGATGTATTGTGATGTGTTGATTATGTCCCCCCAAGGTGTGTATTTATAGCTCCAAGTTGTCCCTCTTCCAAGCAATTGCCGTTTTTGAATTAGAATAGAATTACGGCAATTTCCGTCTTTGAATGCAATAAGAATTGCATATTCCATGTTTACAACTGATTCTGGAAGTTTCTGGCCGCCCCAAGCAATTACCATATTGATTAGAAGTCGAATTTGTGAAACTTTCCTAATTAAAATCGAATTCTGGCAATTTCTGGCGGTTCTGACTTCCTGGGCGGCTGCGCAGAATTCCAGTACAATTCCTGGGCGCCCGCACAGAACCTTATAGAAAATGTTGTCCTCTTCGCGTGAGCTGTAAGATCGTCAGAATCGGACTTGTAGAACTCCAGATATGGCCAAAACAGTGACACTACTAGAAAAAGTAGATACAACATCGGTGTTTTAACATCGGTTACAAAAGCCACCGATGTTAAATGGTATTTCAACATCGGTATTTTCTAAAGCGATGTTAAAGCGCGTTTTAGACATCGGTTCAAATAATAGCCGGTGTGGATTCTAGTTTTCAAAAAATTAAAAAATTCCCGTATACCACACTTTCCCCCTTTAATAAAATATGTTCCCTCTTATATCCCAAAATATTCCCCCGCCCCCCTTAACCAAATTTCTATCCCCCAATTTCCCCCTTTTTCCCACACGGTCAACACTCACCCTCTCTCACTTTTCACTCACTCCTCACTCTCTCTCGCAGCCGTCTCTCTCTCTATCACTCACCGTCTCTGTAACCACAAATTGATACCCTAATCCACAAATTGAAACCCTAATCCATAAATTGAAACCCTAATTGAAGAACCGAACCAAGGGAAAAAGGAATCGACCTAATTGGGTTAATTTCTTTTTCAATTTTTGATTTTTAATTGGGTTAATCGGGTTAATTTCTTTTACAGATCATCTGGAGCTTAGAGTTGGCTTTGACTTTCGATGTAAGCATCCTTGATTTTGCATGTATACTTACAGCTCTGTTAAGCGATGTTTTTTGTTTTTTGATTTTGATTTCGTTGTTTTTTGTTAAATGTATACTTTTATGTTTTGTATGCTTGTTTACTTTAACTGGATATTTTCTTTGTGTGATTCTTTTTTAATTTATGGCTGGTTTTTTTGTGTTTTTTTGTTTTTGATTGTTAAACGTGGGTACTTTATTTGGTTATCTTACTAATTAAAGGATGAGAATGGAGTTGCGGTTGGAATTGCTGTTTATGATGCTGCGTTTTCGTGGATTAATCATAGCTGATGTCCTAATGCTTGTTATCGGTTTTCGGGATTTAATGAT
Source organism: Heracleum sosnowskyi (assembly GCA_030848705.1). Lineage (NCBI taxonomy): Eukaryota > Viridiplantae > Streptophyta > Magnoliopsida > Apiales > Apiaceae > Heracleum > Heracleum sosnowskyi. The sequence goes on from CM061242.1 coordinate 75,000,028, forward strand.
GATTTTGGAACTGGAATGCTCATTACTGCTGCTTCTGTGGATGGAGGAGGCTCTGGTGGCAGCGTATATGAAAGTGATGGTGGTTGGTGATTTTTTTTTTTTAATTATAGAATTTGAATATTTGTGAATCAGTGAAATTTTTGTTGTTAGTGAAGAGTAATGACTGTTTTTCCATGTGTTATATGCAATGTAGGATGGGAAAGATATGGTCCGAGAATAGGTATTAGGAATATCAAGCCAATTAGAAAGGGTGAGGAGATAACCATTGCTTCATCTTCAATTTTTGTGTGGCAGCAGCCCTGTGTCATTGGAATGCCATGAAGGCCATCTTGACCATGAACCCGTTGTTGGTGGGAGTGGTGTTGACTTGGGTTATAAGGAAGAAGAACTTGAATGCAGGAATCTCGAAGTTGAAGCAGAAGTAAGAAAGCTCGAAGAAACTTTAGAGTATCAAAGGATGATAGAAAATCAGGCTAAGCAGAAACACCTTGCTGAGAGTATCTATTGGCAGGTGAGTGTTCTAATACTGCAAAATATGTTGGCCCTCTGTTTCTTTGAAGTATAGACAGATATGACTTGGTTCATAGTTACAATTAGAGTCTGCAGATAATTGCATGAGAATTTTCACTCTTAGAAGTAGACTTATGTACATGTATACAGGTTCCCTTGAGTCAGAGGCAGGGCAATGGATTTTGTAATGGTGCAGGACATGTGCCTGGAGAGACTGGTGATGAAGCATCCCAGAAGATTTCTGTCACCCACAGCAATTGTAATGATCACATAATTAAACTAAATGTGTCATCAGTTATGAGGATAATAAAATTGTTGGATAGACAGTAACAGCATTAGAAGTTAATATATTCTTTTTGCTAGGCTTATCTATTGGAGTTGGAGATAATGGTTCTGAGGGTTTTAATCGAAGGACGGGAAGGAGAGGTAAACGCGAGAAATATCCGAACGAAGTAGTTGAGGGGAAGTATCAATATTTGCAGTCTGGGCAAATTAAATTAGATGACATACTACATGGTGAGGACAGTTCTTATGGTTCACTATATTATTAATAGTGTCTTCCTTGTTTTTGACGCTTGTACCAACAAACATCTCCTTATAGCTGCATAGCCTGCGTGAAATGCTTAAGGCAGCGCTGCTATTTGCTTGATCTTCTGATTTATTTCAATTTATGTTCTCTTGTATTAGTACTGCATATCCCATTATCGAGCTGGTTTATCTTGTTTCCATCTACGCTTTTTAGCTTTACATTGATGTGCTCCTGTGTCATTAATCCAGAAAGAGATTCACATGTTCGTGTAGAAAGTAAAGTTCAGGAATTATGTTCTGATAAATTGTCACTGAAGATAGAAACTCAAGGACTACAGCACAGAGACACGGACTACAGAGAATTCTCACAATCCCATACTCCAACAAAAGCAGCATCCACCAGTAAGGATACTATTGCTCCAAGAGATCGGTCTGAATTCAGATTAGAGTCACAATTGCATGTAGTGGAAACTGATTCTTCTGAAGTTAAAAATGATTTACTATCATCTGACATCCAGAGTTTTCGGTACTTTTGATAATTTGGTTGGAATATCTGGTACTTTTGGCAATGTAGTTTATGGCTACTAGAATGTTTTTGGTTGCAACATGTTAGGTAACTTTGAATTGTTTGTGAATCCATTTTGAATTTGATAATTAGCTTTACGATGCAAGTTTTGTTGCATTGGTAATTAGCTTTACGATGCAATTTTTGTTGAATTGGTATTGAATTGGTAATCAGGGGCAATGTAAATTAACATCACAGCTATAATTTTGTACTGTTAAAACCGATGTGGAAACCAAACTTAACCAATTTCTAAAGTAACAAAGACATCAGTGTACACTCAAAAATCGATGTTAAATGAACTGTGTACGTAAAAATCAAACCAGAAAACCGAAATTAAATGGGACATATAACATTGCAACAACTTCAAAAACTGATGTTAAAAGGACCATTCAACATCGACAACAATTAAAGAAACCGATGTTAAATGGACACTCAAAAATTATACAGCAAAAAAACCGATGTCTTTAATATCTATTACATCAGTGTCTATACGAAATAGATGTCTTAAAGGCTTTTGACATCAGAGTAACATATCAAACCGATGTTAATTCCCTTATTAGACATCATTTTTAATACATCATTCGATGTCAATATTTATTTTTAACTTGTGTGTCGTTTGTTCAAGAGGATCTAACCTTGATAACAAATCAATATTGAAGTGTTAATAATATACGTTTGTGATGAATTTGTGCCAATGACATCAGAATTTGTTATGTAAACGATGTGGTTTTATCTAATAGACATCAGTCAAAAACCGATGTCTAAACACTGGGACATTTAACAACACCCGCGTAGACATCGGTTGGTTGTTTAGAAAGACATCGGTTTTTAGCCGATGTCTATTGCTATATTTCTAGTAGTGTGAAGACTGCGCAACCTACCCGGAAAATCCGAATTTTAATCAAATTAACCTCCAACTCTTGGTTCTGCAAAACTTAATGAAAACACATTAAACACACCACATACTTGAGTTCAAGTCATCAATTTAAGCCGATATGAAGCGTTCCAAGTGGATTAAAAATCCACTTATCAATCCTTGTTGGCTTTCTTGCTTCATTTTATATTTGGATTTGTTTTGGAAACTCTATGTTAGCGAGACACAATTCACTCAGTTATTTAAAACTTGATTTTTATTTAAAATTATATTCGTACTGGGCATTTGGCTCACTCGTATTGTTTAACTTTCCGCAGGTAATCAGGAGTAAGCGGGGATTGAGATGAGTGCTACCCAGACCTTAGATTCAGTTTCAGTTTATTTAGTTATTTTAATAAATTAGAGAACTTGTTCAGTTTGAGATTAGTATTTTTATTTTAGAGTTTCAGAGATTGATATTTATCAGGATTTTCAGTTGTTTTCTGCTTCGATTTAATATAATTTATATTTTTGTTTTGATATTTGTTTATTAGTTAATAGTCCGAAAAGTCGGGCTGTTACAGTTGGTATCAGAGCTTAGGCTCCAGATTCTGTAGACAGACCTTTTAGGCACTTGACCTGTGAGTTTTGGGTTAACTTCGCATGGGTAGACTAAAGATGTTTGATTTTCGATTGACTCGAATATTGTAATATATTTATGTGTTATTTATGCGCTCATTGAAAGTTTTGCAGGATGCCGCCAAGGAGAGCTAACACAAGATAAAACAATGATGCAAATGCTAATCCGCAAATTGTGATGGACAGAAACACTTTTATGGACGTGGTGCAGGAGCTTGCAGCTCGGCAAACACAAAATACTGGTGGCACTAACGCGCAAAATCAAGGAGGTCAAACTATGTTCGATCGTTTTGTGAAACAGAGGCCTAACTGTTTTACGGAAGCTAAGACCCCTACAGATGCCGAGGCATGGATCGATCACATGGAAAAGATTTCGTATTTTTAAATAAATTAACTAGTTGTATTTTCATATTTTGTAGATATTTGGAAAAATAAAGAAAAGAAGAAAAAAGAAGAAAAAGGGTCAAGTAAGGGGCAAAAGTGGAAAAGAAGAATTCAAGAAAAGAAGAAAAAGACAAAGGAATGAGTTGGTTGATTAAAAATCAAGATGAAGGGCCAAGATTAACCCAATCCTTCCCCAAAACCCTAATTTTCCCCTATAAATACCCTAATTCTTCCCCTTTGTAAATAACCTTAGTTTTAGCCTAGCCTAAATTTTTAGTTAGTCTATCTTTTATTTTCCTAAATCTAGTTTTCTCTTTCATTGTGATAGCTTAAATTTTGTAAACTCTCTTTTATTTTAATGTTAATTCAAGCATTTACTCTAATTCTCCATCTTGTTCTTTTCATTTCTTAGCTATGAACTTTTGTAAATCCAATAAAGTGGGTCAAATAGCCTTTGTACTACCACTTGAGGTATAAATGAGCCTTTTCATTTAATGTTTTGTAGTGTTTAATCTCTAGATTTACTTTTTATTGGGATCTTAAGTTGAGCCCCTTTAAATTTAAATTTTAAAGTGGGTTTGATGATTGAATAATGCTAGGGGTAACAAATTGGATCCCAAAATGAATCTCAAATGCCACATGTCATGTTTTTATTGGTTACAACTTAATTAATAATAATGGACCCCCCTGCATTCACATTAATTCCTCCAATAAAATCATCCCAAACTTCCACATCACTAATGCCACATCATTTGGTACCAAAATTCGGTACCCAATTCGGTACCTCTAGCATTACTCTTGATGATTAGAGCTTTAGATTTACATTTTCTTGTTAAGTTTGGTGAAATATTGTAATTTGTTTGTTAATTTAGTGATAGATTTGAATTTAATAGTGTTATGGGGCTTTTAGATTTAATTTTTGGTGTTGGATTTAGTACTTAGATGTAATGGTTTGTTAATTTAGATCTTGATTTGGTTTTGTTAGTGTTAAAGTTAGGATTTTTAATTGCTAAATCTAGTTTTAAAAAATTTGTTTGGTATTAGTTTTGATTTTAGTTGAGTAAGAGAGCTTGTATATTCACTTTTGGATTTAATTTTTATGCTTGAGTTTGTCATTTAGATATGAAATGGGTTTAATAATTTGGTATATTTTTGATGTTGGTAGAAGTAAGTTTTTTATTTTTATTTAGGGACTAATCTTAATTTTTGGTGGTTTAATTTTTCCGTTTTGAGTTACTTTTCCGGTCAATTTGCTCGGTAGAAGCCCAGTTTTTCTCACCATTTTCCGTCACTGCACAGCCGCCGCGCATCAGTTTTTTTTGTTTTTATTAACTCGCGTGTGGCACGCGCTGCAATTTTCTGCACGCGCGTGTAGCACACGTGCCTGCCCACCTCTGTCAGCCACTTTTTCTTTCCCGCATCTGTAAATGACATGACATGTTTTTAGTTTTCATTTTTTTCCCGCGTAGCACATGCATGTTTTTGTTTTCATTTTTTTTTAGTTTTCTTTTTTTTTTTCCCTTGTTTTTCTTTTTTTTTTTACGTTTTCGTTTGTTTTGTCATTTTTTTTGTTTTATAAATAACACTTCTTGTTTGATTAATTCAGTAGTTAAATCTTTAGTTTATTTAAATTAAAATTTTGTGTCATTTAATTTCTATGCAGTTTTTTTTTCTTATTTGTTTTAATTTCTAGATTTTTTTTATTAAGGAAATTAAATCTCTTCTCAAAATTAATTGTTCTATTCCGTCTAAATTAGAAATTAAGGAATTGCGAAAAATAAAATAGTCTTTGTGGATCGAATCATAAATATTAAAACGGTGATCGTGCGCTTGCGATATTCAATTGTTTACTTTTAGCACATCACTGCCACATTGTTGAATTAAATAGATCAACTTTCTTGAATACTTCACTGAGGCTTGATCAAATAAATGAACTTATTTCAATGTAGAATTAATTCAAGTCTGTAGATAGACTTTAATCTTCATTCTCTTGACTGATAATATCTTCTGAGATTCTTGTGACAATTGATATATTATTTACTTATTACATTCTTGTTTAAGTTGAGTATAATCCTCGATGTTTACAAATAGGCCAATGTATATGCCTTTCAAAAGTGGATCTTGGAAAATAAAATTAACATCAGAATCAAACCTTTAACAGCTTTTAGTGCACCACAAAAATTTCAAAGAAGAATGGATCAAGTATTTAGAGAATTAAAAGATTTCTGTATAGTATACGTAGATGATATATTAATATATAGCGATACTTTAGAACATCACATAAAACATCTAGAACAATTCATTAAAACTGTAAAACAACATGGTATTTTACTTTCTGAAAAGAAATCAGAATTTTTTAAAAATAAAATAGAATACCTAGGATACATTATTGATAAAGATGGATTACAATTACAAAATCATATAGTATCCAAGATACAAAATTTTAAAGATAAATTAGAAAATAAAAAAGAAGTTCAACAATTTTTAGGAATAATTAATTATGCAGCATATCATATAAAAGATTTACCTCAATTAAGAAAACCCTTACAAGAATTAACAAAAAATAAACCTTTTTAGTGGATAGGAGAACATGATAAAGCTGTTAAAATTATTAAAAAAAGGTACATAATTTACCAAAACATAGAATACCAATAGAAACAGATCAATTAGAACTTTTTACTGATTCTAGTGATGTAGGATGGGGAACAGTCTTATCGCTTATGAACATAATGATGTTGACAAAGAAAAACCTCTCATATGTGGTTATGTAGGAGGAACATGGAAACCAAATGAACAAAATTATCATATAAATGAAAAAGAATTATTAACAGTAACATTTGGAATTAAAAAATTCCATTATCATTTGTTACCAGTAAAATTTATAGTTAGAATAAATAATACTCAAGTAAAAGCTTTTATTACTAATAAAATAGATTTATTACCAGAATTAAATAAAAGGAGAAACTGACAATAATTCTTTTGTTGTTATGATTTTATTGTTAAAAATATATCTGGTACTAAAAATGTTTTAGCTGATTTTCGTAGCAGGTACAAGTATGACAACTAATAATTTTGATGTATCTATTAGTGATGTTACAAAGATCATTATAAAAAATCATGACAAAATTGATGAAAAATATGAAATCATTGCCCAGCTGGAAAAAGATATCAACACTTTAGTCCAAGAAAATACCCATCTCCTGAAGCAATTATCAGATGCTATAAAAGATAAACAAACAGTGAAAACCCTACAAAGCTCGGTTGCTGCACCTTCTATTAAACCACAAACATTTACATCTAAACTTGCAACCATGCCATCTTCCTCAACTTCACATGAAATATCACCATCTATCCCTATGAATGCCAGAGTTAAATTCTCTTGTGAAATCATAGACGCCTATGAAAAAATTATAAAATTTTATGATTAAAAGAAAAATGATGCAATATTACGAGGTTTAAAAACAAGCAAATATCCAAGGTATTTATGTAATACAGATGCAAATCCAGATGTGGTTGAAATGCTATTTATCTATGGATTCATTGATAAAATACTAGTCGATGAAACATTATATAGCATTTCAAAATTACCAAGAGTAATTGTGGATTCTACAACAACATACATAGAAACCTTGGGTAAAGGAATTTATGGAATACAGATATTTGATGCCTCTACAGATTTGGTGGGCAAGCCAATAATAATATGTTAGATGTTCAAAGTGGGAAAAATTCTTGTCAAAGGTGATAATGGAACTTTAAAATTACCAACCCCATGCACTATGGAGAATTTCCAAGAATGTATTTCTACTAAAAGAACAGTCGGTTTGTTAGCTCTAAAAACAAAGATACAAGATATGTTGAGAACTAGAAAAGCTAATATCATTGGAACAAGCCAAGGAGGACAAGCCGAAGAGATTATTACTCTACACTATGACAATGATGCCTTAACACGATGTGTTGTAGAACTTGAAAGGATGTATGACAAAATTATAAAACTACAACATACTCATGCAAAAGAAACTATAGAACAATATCATACTTTGACTAGTCCAAGGAAAAAGGCAGTGCTAAGTGATACAAATAGCACAGATAATACCAATATCAAAATAAAATAAGAAGGATTATCTTATAATCCTTTCCAATAGTGGTAAAAATAAAAGACATATTACAAGCCCAATGTAGTTCTGAAAGGCATATGCAATAGCCTATTTGTAATTCGAGAATTTTACTCAACTTAAACAAGAATGTAATAAGTAAATATTAGATTAGATGTCACAGGAATCTCAGAAGGTTTTATCAGTCAAGAGAATAAAGTTTAAAGTCATTTACTGACTTGGAGTAATTCTACACTGGAAAAAGTTCATTTATTTGATCAAGCCTCAGTGAAGTATTCAAGAAAGTGGATCAATTTAAAGTGACAGAGATTTCAGAAGTGTGACAGGAAGCATACAGATTACAGAGTTTATCAAAAGGATAAGAAGATGGACCACAACTTAAAGTTAAAAGATGAAGAACCGTCATTGAAGTTAGTCGCTCATGAACCAGACAGTACATCGAGTGTCAACATCAGTCAGTGGAAGTTCGTCATCAGTTTCAGTGGTTCTCAGATTTAGTATTAAATCTCTTTTAATTTATTCAATAAGTTAGTTAATTTAAACTATAAATTAATTCAATAAGAATTAATTTATTCCTTAAATTAATTAAACTAGAAGTTAATTAATTTAAACTATAAATTAATTCCATCAGAATTAATTTATTCCTTAAATTAATTAAACTAGAAGTTAATTAATTTAAACTATAAATTAATTCCATCAGAATTAATTTATTCCTTAAATTAATTAAACTAGAAGTTAATTAATTTAAACTAAATTAATTCCATCAGAATTAATTTATTCCTTAAATTAATTAATCTAGAAATTAATTAATTTAATCTATAAATTAATTCACTCAGAATTAATTTATTTGTTAAATCAATTAATTAAATAAATTAAATTAGTTTTAATTCTAAATTCTGTTGTACTAGTAGTACTATCATATTTAATAATAATACTAACTGTTTTAGTATTATCGATAGTACTACCAATTCAAATGGTAGTACTACCGATAGTCCTACTAAGCAATTCTATAGTATTACTAATAAATAATGATAGTCCTGCTAAGTATAAAACCTAAGTACTACTAAGCCAAACTTAAGTACTACCGATAGTACTTCTATTGAAAATGAAAAGAAAATGGCGTACATTTTCTTTAAAGTAAAGTGCAGTTGACTTTTGGAAAATAAGCAAAATGGCGTACATAAATCAAAAGAAGGCAGTGGATCAAAAAGAGGGTAGTACACAAAACAAGACAAGAGCTTAATAACATTACATCTTTTCTCTGTCTTCTTCAACCAACCAACTGCCGGAGCTCAAATCTTTTACAGTAAATCATTTCTAGCATTATTGTTAAATCCAAACCACTAGAAGTTATTTACTTGTACTTGCTTGATTATCTAGCGGATCATTATCCCTAGAATTTGATCTCGAACTAGTTTTTACTATTCGATCTTTTTATTACAAAAATAGATAAATTCATGTCGAATTTATTCTAGATTTGTTTTAAATAGTTTGAGATTCAAACCTTGTAATCTGTACTGTATTTGTAACACCCTTCAAGTTTAATATAAATTATATTTAACTTGAATTTTGTTTCATTTCATTCCGCACTTATTTGTTCTTGAATTGTTAAATCACGAACCGAACAAATTCGATAAAACGGTACAGTTTGTATTCAACCCCCCCCCCTTCTACAAACATATCAGGACCTAACAATTGGTATCAAAGCCTTTTGATTGATATACAAATCAAAGATCCAATTGTTTTGAGATTTTTCTTAAACTCTGATTTTTTATTATTCCTAAAAATCTCAAAAGATGTCTACTACACAGAAAGTGGCTACAGTAAAAATCCCAATGTTCAGCAAGGAGCACTATCCTATGTGGAAGAAGAAGATGCTCTTGTTTCTTCAAGTGGTTAATGTTGAATATCTTGAAGTGCTGAAGAATGGACCAAGAATTCCTTTGTTTGTTGAGAAAGAGCTAATAGAGAATGATGTTGTTACTAGGGCTGCTAGGATATACCCTAAGGATCCCAAGGACTACACTTCTGCAGAAAAAGAAGATGTTGCCTTGGATGCCTGTCTACAGTTGATACTGATTGATTGTCTTGATCCAATCATGCATAATCATATTTTAAAATGTGTCTCTGCCAAACACATTTGGGATACGATTGAAATAATCAATGAAGGGACAGAGGAAGTCAGAGAGAATAAGATGGAAATTCTCACCTCTTCATATGAACACTTCAGATCAAATCCAAGGGAAGGAAGAGTGGTTAGTATGTCTACTTCACTGGTAGCTGGAGTCCCACAGAAAAAGGAAGCGAAGGTTGTTCTACCTTCCAGTCCTAACAAGGATGTAATTGTAGCTGAGTATGGTGTTACATCTACAAGTCAATATGGTGGTGATTTTTATTCTATGGAGGAGCTTGAATAGTTGGAAGATGAGTCTATGGCCTGGGTAGTGAAGAAGTTTGGAAACTTCAGGTTCAGGAGAAATCCTAGCTTCAAGTTCAAGACATATGCTGACGAATACCAGACAGGTGGTTCTTCATCCTCAAATAGCACAAGGGGTGGCTATATAACAGGGATGGTTGAGAAGAACAAGTCTAAAGAAAAGAGCTGGGATGATACAGACAGTGAAGATGAAGAAGTTGGAAATCTTGCACTTATGGCAATAGGAGACAAACTCTTTGATTCCATTTTATCTTCACCCAACATGTCTGAGGTAAAGTTCACTGACACTGAAATGATTCGTAATCTTGGTGATACTTTAAGTTGTGCACGCACTGAAAATGATAGAATAATTCTTTTAAACACAAATCTTGAAAAGGAAATAAAAGAATTAAAACTAGTGCATGTTAATCAAGATGAACTTATTGAGAAAATAGCTTTTCTTGAGAATAGAGTTAAATGTTATATTCAACTGGAAACCATTCTTAAGAAAGAGATTAGTGAGCTGAAGACTGAAGCTAATGCCTATTTCAGCTCTTGTAAGACGGCTAAAGAGATTCTCAATAAACAAGCTGTTGGTAATCATGTCAGTATAGGTTATGATTATAATGAGGCCATTGGATTGCTTGGAATTAATTCCCCTTGTAGAGTCAGAACTGAAGGAAGGGGTGTTCCATATGTGCTTAAGGGTATTGAAACACCCTTCTGTAAGGAGTTCGAAGCAGAACCTCTGAATGAAGACTCTATCATCATTGCAGAGGAGATTCGTGAAGAAGATCTTTCTTTGGAAGTTGAACAGTCCAAAAAGTGTATATCTGATACTCCAGTCAAAGTTGTTACAACTAAAAAGACTAAATCAGATATCCATAAGTTGGATCAAAACAACTGTAGAAATAACATGCATGTTGTTAATTCTTCTCATAAAGCATGTGGTGTGATAAACTGCATGTCTTGTGCTTTTAATGTTATGTATGCTTACTTTAATAAAAAGCATGTTTCTAAAGATAAGACTGCTCCACGCCAACATGTTAATAATAAGAAGCATGTTAAAGCTAAGACTACTAGTCCTCCTAAGACTAGAGTGGATTCATTTATCCCTAAGCCTACTCAGAAATGTGTTAAGGCTGGCTATAAATGGAAACGCTCTTATGTCAAAGAGGTTGAAGTAGTTTTAGTTAAAAATGTTGTTTTGCCTGACAAAGGCCAGTTCTTTAAGTATGCCGGACCCAATCAATTTTGGGCTCCGAAGAAGGTCTAATCAATTTGATATTGCAGGGAGTTAAACAGGTAAACCGTGTTATATGGAGTCTTGACAGTGGCTGTTCAAGGCATATGACCGGAGATAGAGCCCTGCTATCAGATTTGGTTGAGAAAGCTGGCCCAGTGCTTACCTTTGGAGATAACAGCAAGGGTATAACTGAGGATATGGCCTGTTTGAAATCAAGAAATGTTATCAGTCAATAAGAACATCAATGTTACATTTGATGACACCTAACTCCCTAATATCCAAACAGAAAATCCATCTGAGAAACTGAAGTTTGATGAAATGTCAGATTCAGAATCAGATGATAAGAATCCACCTGAGGTTGTTGCTGGTGATAACAATGATAATGGTGAGAGTGATGGTGGTGGAAACATTGGTTACAATGGAGATACCACTAACACTGGAAAAGAATCACCAAGACAATCTGCCAACAACTCAGGGGGAGGAAATGAAGGGTCAACTAGTCATTCACAACACCATAATGTAGAACAAGGCGAATCATCAAGATCAAATCTTTTGAGCTGATTATTGGTGATCCAGGTGTTGAAGTCAGAACTAGAAGTGCTACTCAAAATGAATGTCATTATTCAGGGTTTCTTTCTGAAATGAAACCAAAGAAAATTGAGGAAGCACTGACTGATCCTGATTGGGTGATTGCTATGCAAGATGAACTCAATCAATTTGAACAACAACAAGTTTAGAAGCTGGTACCTAGACCAAAGAACAAGAAAGTAGTTGGTACTCGGTGGGTATTCAGAAATAAATTAGATGAAGATGGCATAATCACAAGAGACAAAGCACATTGACATCAGGTATCATTTTATCCGAGAGCATGTCATGAATGGTACTGTGGAGTTACTCTTTGTACCCACAGAGGAACAAACAAAAGATATTTTCACTAAATCTCTTGATTAATCCATGTTTACCAGATTGGTTGGTAAATTGGTATGTTAAATAGTTTTAGTGATTAACTCTGTTTATTTTTATGTTTGTTCTTAATTAAATTTACAAGTGTTCATTTGTTGTATATATTTTTAAATCACTTGTAAATTTATTTTATCATCTCAATTTTCTCTTATGCATGTTGATTGTAGATTATTGCCATGTCTTGTCTAATTGTTAAGCTTCTTAGTTTGAGTAAGTTAAGATTAATTATTTTCTCTAAAAATATTTTTCTCAAATTTTACAAGTTAAAATTGTAGAGAAATCTATTTTTATTGAAAATCTTTTATTTGAAAATATTCGAATATTCTGTATAGTTATTGCATGTAAATAGTTTCCTGTAAATATTTTTTTTCTTATGTATATATTATTTTATTCTGTATATATATTATTATTTTATTTTTATTTTTATTATTTATTATCTTTTATTTTCTATTTGTCTTAGTTGTTTTTGTAAATATATTGTATATATTATTTCTGATCTAGCTCTTGCTTAGCTGGAAATTCAGTGCCAAATCCAATTCAGGTATTACTTTCTATCTCTCAATCCACTTCTTTTACTGTTGCTGAAACCAAGTGGTTGTTAGGGCTGACCAAGGGATTGTAGATCCACAATCTTTATCCCAGGTCTTAGAGCCAAACAATGAGTCTACAACTTAATTACTTGACCTCTCAGCCTGAACAGAAATCAAATGTTAAATAAAGAAGTATTTTGATTGAAATAGTGAGTGATCCCACAGCTCTGCCTCCTCTAAAGAAATTCAACATATACTGAGGCATCTGTCAGCCCATCTGTATCCTCTCAATAGGATATGGACTTTGAAATGGCCAATGAACTGTATCTAGAGACATTCTCTCAACAGAATGAATCTATTGAAATTCGCCATAGGGCCATGGCACTTTGTACTGAGTCAAGCACACTCTCATTACTCACAATGGGAGAAAACAATTTCATTATATGAAACTCAGGACACAGTGAAAGCAGAGCACCTGCAACTGGTTACAGTGCCTACCATTGTTACGGTAGAAGTGCCTTCATAGGCATCTGAGGGAAAATTTGATTCTTTTCCAAATCAAATAGAATCATTTTCTCCCCTCCCAGAGTGAACACCTCTGGCTCCCTAAGGGATTTTCCACTCGCAGATTTATCTGGAGAAAGTGGAAGGCAACTTGGTCAGTCTATCACTGAAGCAATTCAGATTTCAAATCCAAGTGATTTGATAGACATGATTGAGGATCGGGATTTGCGAACTCCCATTGCACCACCACTGACCTCTCTTGAAGAGGCTAGGGTGAGTTTCAATGCAGGTACTAATCAAAAAGGAGCAAACAGACAGCTAATGTTGAGTGATAAGAGTCAAACACTGAGTGAAACACATGCACGTGAGATGAGTGATACACTTACAAGAGAAATTCAAGTGAGTGCACACACAGACACATACACTGCAATGTAGTTAGCTCACATAGCTGATCTACAGGAACATCTATTCAGAACCCAGGCTGATAAAGAAATTTTGCAAGCACAAGTGGTTGAACGGTCTTCTTCTTCCACCTCTGTCAACAATCAGCTGGGACTGCTCAAGGAAATATTGAAGACAAATTTACTTCCAAGATCAACTCCATCAACTATCTCAACTCCTACTGGCTTCAGATACTCATAAACTTAAATCTGTAGAGAATTCCTCAACTAAGGGGGAGAAGTTTCTAGAGAATTTTGGAGGAGCTAGTAAAAGGGAGCTGAAAAAGATATAAAAGGTAAATGAGGAGTTTCAGGGAAGTAAAGGAAAGTTAGCTATGTTTTGTAAATGTTATATGTATAGAGCTTAGGTAAATCAAGACAGGTTAAATGGTATCATATGTTCAGTCTAGAGGAACACCTGTCTTGCATTTATCCAGAACTTTCTAGTATTTACTTATTACATTCTTGTTGAAGTTGAGTAAAATCCTCGAATTACAAATAGGCTATTGCATATGCCTTTCAATCTCCCCCTATTTGTTTGTTAGAGAATAACAACCAAATACCTAGAGGATCACTCAACTAAAACCAAGAATGTAATAAGTAAATACTAGAAAGTTCTGGATCAAATATGACATTTCCAGATTTCATCAGTAAAGATAAATGCAAGACAGGTGTTCCTCTAGACTGAACATATGATACCATTTAACCTGTCTTGATTTACCTAAGCTCTATACATATAACATTTACAAAATAGAGCTAACTTTCCTTTACTTCCCTGAAACTCCTCATTTACCTTTTATATCTTTTTCAGCTCCCTTTTACTAGCTCCTCCAAAATTCTCTAGAAACTTCTCCCCCTTAGTTGAGGAATTCTCTACAGATTTAAGTTTATGAGTATCTGAAGCCAGTAGGAGTTGAGATAGTTAATGGAGTTGATCTTGGAAGTAAATTTGTCTTCAAGATAAGGTAGCTAGAGAATTTTGGAGGAGCTAGTAAAAGGGAGCTGAAAAAGATATAAAAGGTAAATGAGGAGTTTCAGGGAAGTAAAGGAAAGTTAGCTCTGTTTTGTAAATGTTATATGTATAGAGCTTAGGTAAATCAAGACAGGTTAAATGGTATCATATGTTCAGTCTAGAGGAACACCTGTCTTGCATTTATCTTTACTGATGAAATCTGGAAATGTCATATTTGATCCAGAACTTTCTAGTATTTACTTAGGCTTAAGAGTCCTATCTTTTTCTTGGTTTTAGTTGAGTGATCCTCTAGGTATTTGGTTGTTATTCTCTAACAAACAAATAGGGGGAGATTGAAAGGCATATGCAATAGCCTATTTGTAATTCGAGGATTTTACTCAACTTAAACAAGAATGTAATAAGTAAATATTAGATTAGATGTCACAGGAATCTCAGAAGGTTTTATCAGTCAAGAGAATAAAGTTTAAAGTCATTTACTGACTTGGAGTAATTCTACACTGGAAGAAGTTCATTTATTTGATCAAGCCTCAGTGAAGTATTCAAGAAAGTGGATCAATTTAAAGTGACAGAGATTTCAGAAGTGTGACAGGAAGCATACAGATTACAGAGTTTGTCAAAAGGATAAGAAGATGGACCACAACTTAAAGTTAAAAGATGAAGAACCGTCATTGAAGTTAGTCGCTCATGAACCAGACAGTACATCGAGTGTCAACATCAGTCAGTGGAAGTTCGTCATCAGTTTCAGTGGTTCTCAGATTTAGTATTAAATCTCTTTTAATTTATTCAATAAGTTAGTTAATTTAAACTATAAATTAATTCAATAAGAATTAATTTATTCCTTAAATTAATTAAACTAGAAGTTAATTAATTTAAACTATAAATTAATTCCATCAGAATTAATTTATTCCTTAAATTAATTAAACTAGAAGTTAATTAATTTAAACTATAAATTAATTCCATCAGAATTAATTTATTCCTTAAATTAATTAAACTAGAAGTTAATTAATTTAAACTAAATTAATTCCATCAGAATTAATTTATTCCTTAAATTAATTAATCTAGAAATTAATTAATTTAATCTATAAATTAATTCACTCAGAATTAATTTATTTGTTAAATCAATTAATTAAATAAATTAAATTAGTTTTAATTCTAAATTCTGTTGTACTAGTAGTACTATCATATTTAATAATAATACTAACTGTTTTAGTATTATCGATAGTACTACCAATTCAAATGGTAGTACTACCGATAGTCCTACTAAGCAATTCTATAGTATTACTAATAAATAATGATAGTCCTGCTAAGTATAAAACCTAAGTACTACTAAGCCAAACTTAAGTACTACCGATAGTACTTCTATTGAAAATGAAAAGAAAATGGCGTACATTTTCTTTAAAGTAAAGTGCAGTTGACTTTTGGAAAATAAGCAAAATGGCGTACATAAATCAAAAGAAGGCAGTGGATCAAAAAGAGGGTAGTACACAAAACAAGACAAGAGCTTAATAACATTACATCTTTTCTCTGTCTTCTTCAACCAACCAACTGCCGGAGCTCAAATCTTTTACAGTAAATCATTTCTAGCATTATTGTTAAATCCAAACCACTAGAAGTTATTTACTTGTACTTGCTTGATTATCTAGCGGATCATTATCCCTAGAATTTGATCTCGAACTAGTTTTTACTATTCGATCTTTTTATTACAAAAATAGATAAATTCATGTCGAATTTATTCTAGATTTGTTTTAAATAGTTTGAGATTCAAACCTTGTAATCTGTACTGTATTTGTAACACCCTTCAAGTTTAATATAAATTATATTTAACTTGAATTTTGTTTCATTTCATTCCGCACTTATTTGTTCTTGAATTGTTAAATCACGAACCGAACAAATTTGATAAAACGGTACAGTTTATATTCAACCCCCCCCCCCCCCTTCTACAAACATATCAGGACCTAACAAGTTCAACTACAAAAAGGCC
The DNA here is from genome assembly GCA_030848705.1 of Heracleum sosnowskyi. NCBI lineage: Eukaryota > Viridiplantae > Streptophyta > Magnoliopsida > Apiales > Apiaceae > Heracleum > Heracleum sosnowskyi. Next base: position 75,016,672 of record CM061242.1, read on the forward strand.
CATCATATTATCATATTAGTAGACCAATGTGTAATTACAAAAGGCTCATAATACTACTCAAATGATACAATCGGAAGATAAGGTGAAACAATGGCAGACATATGAAGATATAAAGCTAAAGATAATTGAAGACATATCAACATGGAAGACAAAGACAGACAACTGAAGTGATGGAAAGTAGCTGAAGTGATGAAAAGTATAAAAGGACAAAGCTACAAAAGTGAAGCTACATCAACAAAAATAATGTATATTTGTTATATTGTGAAATCATAATACTGCATGAATAATGTAAACATAAAAGGTTGTAATCCGGTAGCAAGTTACAAAACCTGAGGTTATCTATAAAAAGAACCCCATTGTAATAGATTGAGCATCGTTCAAAATTCTGCTATAAAAATTTCAGTTCTATATTTCTCTATGTCTAGCTAAACTCTCCTTCATTTATAATTTTAGCCAAAACAATATCATAAAACCAGAAAATAATTACTTTATAAAATTATATTTAGTATTTATTAGTTCACAAAAGATACTTTAAAACAGTATTTTAGAAGCGTATGTTGAGGAATTCCTAGCACCAGGCCATATCCCAAACAACATGTTGCAAGAGAGGGAGGAAGGAGCCATGTTGAGTTTAGTTCTCCGGAGGTCTAAAATTCTGCTACAAAGGTATTTTGAACTAATCTTTACTGTTTATAATTTTATTGTGATTATTTCTGTAGTTATGGTATTAGTGTTGGTTAGAAATTATAGGTATTTTTAATTAAAAATGAATTTCATTTTAATTACTGCCTAATGCTATGTTAAAGACATCATCTATATTCCTTCCCTCTTTAGGGTTAATAGATGATGAGATCCAAAATAAAAAATTATAAAGAAAATTTACAATTTATTATATTACTACGTATTATACGTATTATAATATGTGTAAAGTACTTGTAAGCCTAGACATATTATAATACGTATATAATACGTAGTAATATAATAAATTGTAAATCTGCTAAATAATTTATTATTTTGGATCTCATCATCTATTAACCCTAAAGAGGGAAGGAATATAAATGGTGTATTTAACATAGCATGAAACAGTAATTAAAATGAAATTCATTTTTAATTAAAAATATCTATAATTTTTAACCAACACTAATATCATAACTACAGAAATAATCACAATAAAATTATAAACAGTAAAGATTGGTTCAAAATTCTGCCGTAGATAGACACTACAAAAGTCTGCTTGTTTTATAAGCCCTTTTGCTTCCTTGCCTTGTGACGGAGTGCACACAATAATTTTTTTCAAATTTGTAATTTTTTTATTTTTCTTTTTCAAAAATATTACGAGTAAATCCTTATCTATTTATTTTAAAATTTATTTCAATATTTTTAATTATTTAAAATTTTTTACCTATTTTAACAAGCCTATTTTTTTAATAAATGAAATAAATAAAATATTAAAATATAAATAATAAAATTATAATTATTAAAAATAATTCATAATTTTAAACTAGTATTTATTTAAGTAGGAGACATCTACATGTGTATGAAAAAGCAAAAAAATATAATCATCACTCAGTTATCCGATTATCACACGTATGATAGGCTAGTTTAGTATTGCGTGGTCGTAAGAAGTTAAATAATTATTATTTTTCGCTCCAATTTCTGTATACAATCATCTTTAAAAGAAAAAAAGATTCACTACATACATGACTTGACAACATAAACTTGACTCTATGTCATGGCTATAGTGAGTCTATCTCACGGGCACCTTCAAATCTAGCCATTATGTTACTGATATTAAAATCAATATTGGATCAATGCCATTTACTATTCAACACCAACTAGTGCAAAGACCAGAAGGCAACAGTGTGTGTTGTGTAGCCAGATACAATAAGCAGATAATAGTCTACCTGGCAAGGAACACAGCTGGCAAATTCAGTTAGTGAGTTAGTTACACAGTATAGATACAGATTAGTTAATGTATAGGGAATACAATCGATAAATAGACTAGAAGTCTCATTTTACAAGTAATGTGTAATAACCCGAATTTTTGGTAAAATTAAAACTTTTCTTATTTTGATTAAGTGCATCAGTGAATAGTGAATTTGGTGGATGAATAGTGATTTTGAGGATTAAGAAAAAATTTCATGCCACCTATGTATGAGACGTAGTGTGGATATTCCGAAGTCATATTAGTGATCTACGGAGTAAATAAGTGAATGCAAAGACGATCGGAATTCAGAAATTCCAAATTTTATTTTGGTGTAGTATTTGACCGGGCAGTGAATTATATATTACTATAATCAAGAAATGAGATATTAAATTTGAGGATTTGAGGATTTAATATTTTGGAATTTTATTATATTTGATTTGAGAATTTAGAACGAAAACCGCTGATACTTTATAACGAGATTAAGCGATTAAGCAAACGAATCATGGATTAAGGATTGAAATTATGACAAGATTAAATATCCTACATGATCATCAAGAGAATTATATCAAGTGGATCCAAGGATTTAAACAAAAAGGAAGCTAACTAAGAGTTAAGGAACTCTATAAAAAGAGATTGAGAATATTCGAAGAAACGCGAGAACATTTTCTAAGAGCAAGGAATAAAGAGGGAATAGATAAGGGATGTTGGAGTTAATATTGATTTAAGGGATTGTGCCACAGTGGAGTAATAAAATGCAACATATAAGCTGTGACGTATTGATTTTATTAAAAAAACACAAAGACGATCCAATTGGTGGAAGAAGAGAAACCAAGGTGTCATGCATGAAAGTCAACCAAAAAGCTAATGGTGTATTTGCAACATTGGCAAAAATGGGGTTGTTTGATGAGAGGCCAACACTTGGACTAATGAGAGAGAAACAAGTGGACCAATGGGTGGTTAACAACACAAAAGAAAAGATGCATCCAAGTTGAAAAACAAAAGAAAAGCAAAGATGAGCAAAAGCTCTCCAATCTGCCAAACAAGAGCACAACTCAAAGAAAAATTCATATCTCCACTTCTATCCATCCATAAATCACCAAATTTTTAACCATAGCTTCTCCACTCCATGGGTAACAATCGTCCAAAATTTCATGGTCAACAAAGGGGTGTAGCCTAGTCAAATCCCTTCCCCAAGTTGAAGATTCCAATCTGCCCTGTTCCTGGCAGTTTCTGCCATCGATCTTAAAACTCCCATAAGTAGAGCTTCAAACATTCCCTGATGATGATATAGGACTCAAAGGAAATCCCGCGAAGACAAGAAGGTGTGGTAAAAGATTTGAGAACGAAACTCTTATTTTTCGATTTTATATGATTTTTACAAGATGGTGTGTTCTAGGATGATTAGTTACTAACTTAGTTTTCATATTATGTTTCTTGATGGTTTGGCTTCCAAAGGATGTTCTAAGCAAGGTTTAAGAGTTGTAAAGTCTTTAGAGCACTTCTTAGCTTCAAGCCAAGGTATAAATCTTTGAAACCCCTTTTGATGAATATTGTGTTTTAATGGAGTTTTGATGTGGTATGCATGTTTAGAGGCATGAATCTTGTGTGGTTGTTATGAAAATGGAAAAATAAGTATTGTAGCTCAAAGACCTGTTGAGGCAGTGAGGAAGATGATGAATGGTGTATATGAGTCTTGGGTGTTGGTTGAATGCTTATTTGGGTTGGTTAAAAATTGGATTATTCGATTTTAAGCCGTCGTAACGCCCGATTTTCGGTAACGCTAAAAACTGCCTAGAATCCGAAAACCTAACTGACTCTTTTGGTTCAATGATGAACATGAGTGTGTAGAACTTTGTTTCTAGTTTACGTGAGCGCAAGAATCATGTCATTACGATTTACGGTTTAGGAGAAACATGCGTTTTAGTGGAAGGCGTTCATAAAATCAAACCGCACCACTTACTCAACTTTGAGGCTATGATCGAACCACTTAAAGGTCATAATAAAATGTGAAACTTTGTGATAACATGCTAGGTACGTTCAGGAAGACCCTCGGAAAGATTTCGTGCTAAAAGGATTAAATTTCAATTTTATAAAAATGCGTGAGCGAGCATGCTCGAGTAAAGGATCTTAAGGAGTTAACTTGAAAGTGAACTTTGTACTTGAGATAGTATATACTTAGTGTGGTGAAAACGTTTAAGTTATTAATCTTGAACCTTGTGTTGATTCTAGATTACTGGACCAACCTGAGACTTACTACTACTTCGGGATTTTCAGGCAAGTTTCTAAATCTATACTTTGAAGTATTGACTATATAATACTGCTTTTGCCATGTATAAATTTGGACAGTTTTGCGATATATCTTATTTCTTGTTGGAATAGATTTGACCTTTGGATTATATAAAATCTTCTGAGTTAAGTAGTTATGAACCGTTTTACCTGGTAGCTCTAAATATAAGAGCATATTCATTGTTTTCGACTCTAAATCGGGAGTCGGTATTTTGAGATATGTAGATAGCCGTGGAAACCCGGAGGGATTCCATCGGCAGAATACTATGTATTTTGAGGATTGTTATTTGAGTATGATATCATTCGAGGAATGATATTTGCTTACTATATCTTTCAAGGAATGTTATTTAAGTATTATCTCAGTCGAGAAATACTATTTGAATACTATTTCAGTTATATATGCTAATGGAAGGCATAACTGTTTTCGAAAGTATATTGTGATACTTGCTTTATGATTTGATTATGGGCTTCTAAGCTAGATATGAGATATTAGTTAGAAGCCAGGTTTTTATAAATGCCCTAGGTAAAGGGCGTATGATTTTTATTCTTTAGACCGGAAGTAGTTATATTTTCGGTATATGTTAAAGATTATTTTTCCGATAAAGATATCGGATAACTGTTATTTGAGGTTTATTTATTTAATGAATATTATTTTTGAATATTCATTTAATCCTTGTTTATTTAATGAATATTATTTTGAATATTCATTTAAGGTTTATTTATTTAATGAATATTATTTTTGAATATTCATTTGAGGTTTATTTATTTAATGAATATTATTTTTGAATATTCATTTAATCCTTGTTTATTTAATGAATATTATTTTGAATATTCATTTGAGGTTTATTTATTTAATGAATATTATTTTTGAATATTCATTTAATCCTTGTTTATTTAATGAATATTATCTTGAATATTCATTTAAGGTTTATTTATTCATTTAAGGTTTAATGTTATTTAAAGTTTATTCTCGACCTTCAATAATTACGAAGGATACTCTAAGCTGTATTATTAATTATTTTAAATCAAAAAGAGGTTCACAAAACACTGTTTTTCCATTTAAATCTGTCTTTTAAGAGGATTTAAATGCTCGCTCAACTATAAAAAATATGGAAACCTAATTTAAGTGACTGCTACTCATTTTAAACTCTCAACTCAAAACTGTCAGGGGACAGATATTTTCTCGGAGCAATTTAATTGCTGCAAGTCAAATGTTGTGTTACCACCTCAACGATCGAGGGGTAAATTGATGGAACAAGTCGATATCCATTAACAAGAAATCGCTTGGGAAATATTGGAAAATCTTCCTTTCCAACCTAGATATAACTACTGAGTGGAGTCGTATCAACAAGTATTACACTTGGGAAAAGGAGGACGATCTTTACGTTTCAGAGTCATGGATTTCATCCGAACTAGGAGCAAGTGTAAGAGGTCGAGTCGCGCCGATCCATCATTTTTATTGCCCCAAATGGGCCGGGGAGATCCAGAAAGGCGGTAGACAATGTCAGGCTGTCGTGTCCTTCCATCTACATGTAGAAAACCCTTTTTAGTTGTACAACCTGCTACTGATCATAGTAAGGTTGGACAACTGGAGCGGAGATTACTCCAGTATTAGTTCATCATCCAACTTGGATAATTCTGCAACATGTATTGAAAGGGACTAAAGGGTAGCCCCCTTAGTACAGGTTTACCGATCATGTTGGCAGAGGGTCGAAAAGTGTTAAAAAATGAAGTTACAATAAATCCTTGCAACTTAATCTTTTATTTTATGAGTTATGACTATGATAAAACCTTACTCAGATTATATATACATCAGTGGATTTTGGGTTACGGAAACCTTATATTGAATTTTCCTCGTAACTTCATCTTTTATATCATATGACTCTGTGGATACCTTACATAACATGAGTTATGGTAATGGAGTTGTTTATACTGAATCACCTTATAACTTCATCTTTTAAGTTATATGTTGATATTCTGCTTACATAACAGATTTTTTTCGGAAAGGTTATATTGGTTTACTTTGAAATCTCGTCTTTTATATTATACTAGAACTTTGTTCATAATATAGCAAAAGTTCGCAGAAATATTATGAAAATGATATTGAAATACAATAATGGTACTGTTTTTGGGAATACATTCCGATAAGGAAATAATTTCAGTATCGAGATATTTTGACAAATTATTGTCTTATACCCGCTTTATTCTGGGTTGAGTTAAAGGCAGGATTATGCCATACTTTTATTACCTTGCTGAGCTATCGCTCACTCTTGCTATTGTTTTATAAATATTATATAGCAGCGAAGTAGGATACCAAGGATTCGGCGCACATCCCTCAGGCGAGTGGTAAGCGCAAGGCATTCTCATGAGCAGTTTCTAGCAGTGATCCTGGAAGTAGTGTGACCCAGTCAGATCAAGCTGGAGTTTTTGGTATTCATCTTATGTATAGATATGAATGGTATGAGAGGGTGGTGAGTATTACAAGGCTAGGTTGCTAATGTACCATTACTTAGTAGATGTATCAGTAGCAAATTCAAAAGACATTTGGGTATTGTAATAAAGATTATTTATTCCGCAATGGTTGTATTTGTGTCGTTTCTGAGACTCTAACATGTGTGTGTGTGAGAGAGAGAGATATATACATTGTGGGGTCATAAGCAGATGAATTGTGTCTATTGTGAGTAAAGCAGGCAAGGCAAGAAGTAAGTGGATCGTGACTACTCTAAATCTCTGACCCCGGATTTGGGGTTGTTACATAATGTAACCGAATATGATAGAATGAGAGTTGTTCTTCATTTTACTTCTTATTCTTCATTTTAATCTTTTCCTGTAACTATAAATTTGACACGGTATCACAGCTTCAGCTCGATTCTTCCGCATAATTTTTCCCTCAAATCGTCATTTCATTTCAACATACAGTTGAAATAACAACAAACAATTGTTTTTAGTCTTATTGATTGTTCTTGAAGCTTTTTCCGTACATCAATGGCGACTCAAGCTTCTTACTATAGTGCAGTTCTTGGATCTACATCATCTTCCACATCACTTATCGATGTGAATCATCCGTTTTATCTTTCCTCTTCGGATAATCCAGGCATGAGTCTTACTATTGTGGTTCTTAATGAACAAAATTATTCACAATGGAGTCGATCTATGGAGATTTCTCTATCTTCGAAGATGAAGCTAGGGTTCGTTGATGGTTCAATTCTCAAGCCTGCACCTGGTTCACCTCTGTTATCTCATTGGAATCGCTGCAATCATATGGTAATTTCTTGGTTACTTAACTCTGTTTCTGGTGATATACATAACAGTATCGTCTAGATGGATTCATCACACTCTATTTGGACCGAATTATCCGTTCATTATGCACAGAGTAATTTGCCTAAACTGTTCAGTTTACGTAAAGAAATTTCTCAATTGTCTCAAGGTTCTATGCGTATTACTGCTTATTATACCAAATACAAAACTTTGATTGATGAATTGGAGTCTCTCACAACGAGACCTAAATGTGATTGTCATAAGTGCACCTGTGAGATTAATAACAAACTAAGTGTCTATGATATGAATATTCAGTTGATGCAATTTCTTATGGGTTTGAGTGATGTGTTTACTTCAATTCGAGGACATATTTTACTCATGAGTCCCATTCCTACACTTAGTCAATGCTATGCTATGTTAATGCAAGATGAAAATCAAAGAGATGTGCATAATTTGACTGGTATGAATTCAATCACTTTTGCAATGAATGTAAAAAGTAATATGTCTGGAAGATTTCCTGCTAAAGGAGTTGCTACTTCAACCTCTCAGAATTCTGGTACTTCTTGGAAGCGAAATGCCTCAGATTCTTCTCTAGTTTGTGAGTTTTGTCATATGACAGGGAATTCCAAGGACATATATTTTTGTGTAGTTGGTTATCCATCTTGGCATAGGCTATTTGGTAAGCCTAAGCCAAAGCCTCGACAGTTTACTACTCCAAAGACTACAGCAACTCAGGTAGCAGTTCATGCTAGTGATACAGTCTCTCATTCTGTGCCTAACAATACTTCTGAGAATGCAGGTTCAATGTACTTTGGTCTATCAGAAAGTCAGTATAAACACTTAATTCAGATGTTACAAAATAGTATGCAATCCACTGAGACTGAGACTGTTTCCTCTAACTGGGCATCTGCCAATATATTTCATATTGCATGTACTCTCCTAAGTTCTGCTAATACTAATTCAGAGTCTAATTGGATTATAGATTCGGGGTCTACTGATCATATAACAGCTCATATAAATATGTTACTTGATCTTGTACCTTGTCATGCTTTATAACATCTCCCAAATGGTCATACAATCAGTGTCACTCATGTTGGTAATGTTCAATTTGCCTCTGGACTAATTCTTCATCAAGTTCTGTGTGTTCCTGGTTTTACACATAACTTACTATCCATTTCCAAATTGCTTAAAGACACTAATCTTATAGCTTCTTTCTCTGATTCTTCTTGCTATCTTCAGGACCCTATCTTGAAGAGGGAACTAGAGATTGGTAAAGTCAGAGATGGTCTCTATATGTTCAGTTCTTCCGTGGCAATGTGTACTCCTAGTTCTAGCAATGTCTTTTCTAGTTCTTCTAGTCTTTTGTGTAATCAAACCAGTACTATTACTTCTACTATCTGGCATGCCAGATTGGGACATGTTCCCCCATCTATTTTACAACACTTATCTGTAAAATGTGATACTGATCTCAGTACTTATGATTCTTGCCATTTTGCTAAACAGTCAAAACTGTCATTTCCTATTAGTGAATCATATTCTACTGATTTGTTTGACCTGATTCATGCTGATTTGTAGGGACCATATGCTAAGAAAACTACTGATAACTGTAATCAGTTTTTAACAATTCTTGAAGACAAATCTAGAACCACTTGGGTTTTTCTTTTATATGACAAGTCACAGGTTCCGTCTTTACTTAAAGATTTTCTGGCCTATGTCAAAACTCAGTTTAACAAGTCTGTTAAAGTCATTCGAATATATCATGGTACTGAATTCTTAAATAAAGAATTATCTTCCACTCTTTATAATTTTGGAATTATTCATCAAACAAGTTGTGTGTATACCCCACAATAAAATGGGAAAGTAGAACGAAAACACATACAACTTTTAAATACTGCTCGTGCCTTGAGATTTCATGCTGGCTTGCCTATTCACTTTTGGGGTGACTGCCTATTAACTGCTACCTACCTGATCAATAGAATTCCTACTGCTGTTTTGTCTGGAAATTCTCCTTATCAGGTTCTTTTTAATACTCCTCCAGATTATAGTCATCTTCGTGTCTTTGGATCCTTATGTTATGCTTCTACTGCTCATAGGTCTTCAGATAAATTTGCCCCTCTGTTAAATGTATATTTCTAGGCTATCCGTATGGTACAAAAGGCTATAGATTGTTGAATTTAGCTACAAAGAAAGTGTTTGTTTCTCGCAATGTGCAATTTGTTGAACATATGTTTCCGTTTAAGGAAATTACATCCACTATTTCCTTACCTAGCCCATCTCAATTGTTAACTTGTCCTGCTACTAATCCTGATGATCCATTGGTGTATCACACTGATCCTAATGTACTTGATACTACAAATGTGTCTCTTTCTTCACCTACTTATTCTGATCCTGTCGAGTTTGCTCCTGTTGATGATATATTTGTACCTGTGTCCAATCCATCACATGTATTAAAGCCTCAACCTATACCCTTGTCCACTCGACCTGTTAAAAATAAGGTTGTACCACACAAATTCTCAGAATATACTAGTCTTCCGAATCAGTTTGTGTCCAAAGTTAACAATGCTACTGTGACTCTACCTGATAGTCTACGGTATGCCACCTTTACTCCTGACTAAACACATTTTCTTTCCAATGTCACTAAGATTCCAGAACCATACTCTTATAAACAAGCATCTCAACATCCTGAGAGGTGTACAACCATGGCCACTGAATTGGCTGCTCTTGAAGCCAATGACACATGGGATATTGTTCATCTCCCTCCAAATCAAAAATTGGTTGGGTGCAAATGGATCTATAAGGTTAAATATTTTCCTAATGGTACAGTTGAGCGTTACAAAGCACACTTGGTTGCTAAAGGTTTCACCCAAACTGAAGGGGTTGACTACTTTGAAACTTTTGCCCCGGTGGCAAAAATGACATCTTTTCGAACTTTGCTATCTGTGGCAGCTGCTAAGCACTGGACTATTGATCAATTAGACGTTACCAATGCGTTTTTGCATGGTGATTTAACTGAGGATGTCTATATGTCATTGCCTCCTGGCTATGTTCCTTCTTCCGACATTCAAGCAAAATATTCTGGACAGGTTCTTACTTTCAAGTTGAAGAAGTCATTGTATGGGCTTAAACAAGCTCCTCGTCAGTGGTTTCTTAAACTCTATACATCATTACTGTTATTTGGATTTACTCAATCAGTTGGTGACCACGGTCTTTTCACATTCAAAGATGGTTCGTCTATTGTTACTCTATTAGTATATGTTGATGACATGGTCTTGGCAGGTAATAATCTCACGCTTCTGGCTAAGGTTAAGACATTTCTTAGTTCTCAGTTTAAAATTAAGGATCTGGGCACACTTAAATATTTTCTAGGATTTGAGTTGGCTCGTTCCTCATCAGGTATTTACCTTAATCAAAGTAAGTATACCCTCCATCTTCTCACAGATGTTGGTTTGATATCCAGTACTCCTTCAGTTATACCAATTGAACAAAATCATCAATTACTTAATGTTGATGATTCTTCTACTATCTCTGATGTCTCGTTATATACACGTATTGTTGGGCGTCTGATTTATCTTACCATATCTCGTCCTGATATTTCATATTCTGTTCATGTTTTATCTCAATTCATGGCGCAACCTAAATCCATTCATCTACAAGCTGCGTTCAAACTGTTACAGTATCTTAAAGGCACGTGTGGTCAAGGTCTATTACGCTCCTCTAATTCTAGTCTGCAATTAACAACATTTTGTGATGCTGATTGGGAAAGTTGCAAAATCACCCGTAGGTCTGTTACTGGCTTCTGTATTACTCTTGGCTCATCGCTTATTTCTTGGAAAAGTAAGAAGCAATCCACTGTATCTCGGTTGTCATCTGAGGTAGATATCGGTCTATGGCCGATACTACCTGCGAAATTGTTTGGCTACGTTCCATATTACATGCAAGGAACACAACTAACAAATTCAGTTAGAGAGTTAGTTACACAGTATAGATACATATTAGTGAATGTATAGGGAATACAGTAAATAAATAGACTAGAACTCTCATTTTACAAGTAATGTAACAAAATATGATAGAATGAGAGGTGTTCTTCATTTTACTTCTTCTTCTTCTTCTTCTCCATTTTAATCTTTTCATGTAACTGTAAATTTGACACATTAGTTGCCTATAATGGAGGGCCTTGGTTTTGTTGTATAACAAATGAGTACTATTAGAAATTAAACAAATTTCTCAAAAAAGGTCTTCAAAATGGTATAACAGATTTGAGTCCGCAAAATGAGGAATTTTAATTGCTAGGGATCATATTAATTATTATATGATTTTTTTGATGTGATTTCCTAGCATTTCTCGTAACAAGTTCTGCTCGAAGTTTGTATGCTTACGTACGACTTGCTATTCGGCTGTAGATCGGGCCGAGTGGTATTTCGTAATGTAAAGCTAGTCTAAATTTAATGGCTATTTAGAAGCTGGAAAGTATGATATTCCAATGTGGATGAGCCAAGGAAGGGTGCTCAGCTAAAAGCTTCAAAGAAAGAATCTCGGCTAAGCAACAGAGGGGGTTCCAAAAAGAGAATCAGAATTCATCTATCCCATTGTGTACATGGAAGTAGGGCTGTTCATGAACCGAGCCGAGCTGAGTTTTGATGTAAACGAGCCGAGCTGAGTTTTGATGTAAACGAGCCGAGTTTTACGTTTTTTTCTGACGAATCGAGCCGAACCGATCTTTCTTATCGCACAAAATTCGTGTTCGAGCTCGAGCTCGTTAACTAACGAGCCGAGCACGAGCTTTTATCGAACAAAAACTAGCCGAGTCGAGCCGAGCTCATTAAAACTTACAATTTTTATAGATAAAAAAACCCAATTTTTCTTGGTCTATCGATCTAAAACATTTTTTGTCCAAGCTCAACCCAATTCCCCAATCAATTCTCATTAAACCTAAAATACATGTACTATAAATTGCAATTTTAATTTAAAATGTTAGAAAATACAACAAATATTATAAAAATATACCAAATATATTTCATTTTTTCAAGCTTTATCGAGCCGAACGAGCTCGAACTCGTTTTCGTAACAAACATTTTTTTGTGTTCTAGTTCGAGCTCGAGTTTTAAACAAACCGAGCTGAGCCGAACCCTTAACGAGCCAAACTCCAGCTTGTTCATGAACAGCCCAGTCCTGCATGGAAGTTTTCCGTTACTTGTATTTTTATACAATACTTATTGTTGAAAATTGTCTTTAAAGATATAAAGACCGACGCTTATTTAAGTATCAGACAACGAGAAATGGCCCCATATGGCACAATTATAAGACAAATGGTCCAAAATGGCACTATTGAAAAAAATGGCCTAAAATCAGGACACCGGAAAAACATCATTATTAACAAGTTGCATCTGTGGTTGATTTTGGTTGCAGTTGCAAAAATTGCAAAAATTCTGTAAAACACAAGTTAAACTTGCGTTTTACCTTTAAAACACAACTTAATCTTGCGTTTTAGGTGTATTTTTTGAATAAATTAGAAACGCTAGACGCTTTGGCGTTTTAACGTGCCATTTAGGGCCATCTTTTCCAATTGTGCTATTTAGGGCATTATTGTTCAAAATTGTGTCATATGGGGCCAACACCCTCAGACAGCTACGTAAGTATTTTATATTTGTTCCTATCCCATCCAGTAGATGCCCAGATCGCAATCTATTATTATTCAAAACAACCAAGGTGTTTTGCGCCATTTCAGTCTTAACATCTGCTTTTTCTACCTTTTTTTAAACCACATTGTAATCAATCAATCCATATACTACACATGCAAACATAGTAATATATTGTTTTAGTCAAATGACTCTAATCAAACCAAGAAGAGTCTAAAACTACACTCATTCATCGAACATTCTCTCCACTCATATCACAAGATCTTGAAACCTCATTCAAACAACCATGGTTCATCTTAATGACAAGATCACTCAATTTTTCAACAACCGATGGCTTGTTTTTGTCGCTGCAATGTGGATACAATCTTGTGCCGGAGTTGGCTATGTTTTCGGAAGCATTTCCCCTGCGATCAAGAGATCATTGAATTATAATCAGCAGCAAGTTTCTAGATTAGGAGTGGCTAAAGATCTTGGAGATAGTGTTGGGTTTTTGGCTGGGACTTTATGTGAGATTTTACCCATGTGGGCTGCTCTTCTTGTTGGTGCTGCTCAGAATTTTCTTGGCTATGGTGTGGTTTGGCTTGTTGTTACTGGCAGAGCCCCTGCTTTGCCCTTGTGGGCTGTAAGTAGAATTATTTTCAATAGTTTTACGTGTATTTCTTACGTGCTAAGATATACCTGATACTGTAAATCTAGTTACAGTGTTTAGCCTGATCTTGTTGCTTGCTTTTGTATTGATTAATTAGCAATGTTGAGAATATAAAATGTCTTCTTATAAGGAAACATGATTTGCCTTTCAAATATATTACTTGTTGCATCTCCATAAAACACACAATTAATCTTCAACTTGTGTCCAATAAATTTTAATTTATAAAGTTTAGTTATAATATCAACTTAATTGTTTGGACTATATTGGTATCATGTATGTTTGGGCACAGGACATTAGCGAATGGTGTTAGTAAAAAATTGTTGCTGGAGTATGTGTAACATGCTGAAGCTTCTCTTGGTATATAAGAACATATATACTTTTCCTGATATTAGTTTGTGGTCTCTTAATTGGATGTCGAGTGTTGCAACGTTTTTTCCTTGCAGGATATGGATAAAAAAATTTAGATTATTTTATGCATCTCATTGTTTTCCTGCAGATGTGTGTTGTTATATTTGTGGGAACAAATGGGGAAACCTACTTCAACACAGCAGCACTAGTCTCATGCGTGCAAAACTTCCCTAAAAGTCGTGGTCCTGTGGTGGGCATATTGAAGGGATTTGCCGGGCTGAGTGGTGCAATACTGTCTCAGATATATGTTCTAATCCATTCCCCTGACAGTGCATCGCTTATATTCATGGTGGCAGTTGGGCCTGCAATGGTGGTTATTTCTCTTATGTTTATTGTCCGGCCTGTGGGAGGTCACAGACAAATCCGATCATCTGACGGGAAGAGTTCTTCAGTTATCTACTGTGTATGCCTTATCTTGGCTGCTTACTTGATGGGGGTTATGCTTGTGGAAGATTTGGTTGACTCTTGACTTGAACCACAATGTAATCATTATTTTCACAGTGATTTTGTTCATCATCTTATTAATTCCTATAGTGATCCCTATATGGCTTATGTTTGCAGTTTGCCCAAGAGCCGGAAGATGATGTACATGAGGCTCTTTTAACCGAGGAGCAGAAAGAGGTACCCGCCAAAGCTGGACATGATGCTAATGAAATTATATTTAGTGAGGTTGAAGATGAGAAGCCTAGGGGAGTAGATTTGCTTCCGGCTACAGAGAGGCAAAAGAGGATTGCTCAGCTGCAAGCAAAATTATGTCAAGCAGCTGCAGAAGGTGCAGTGAGGGTCAAGAGCAGAAGGGGTCCACATAGAGGGGAGGACTTCACTCTGATGCAGGCTTTAATTAAGGCAGACTTTTGGCTTATTTTTTTCTCCCTTTTACTGGGATCGGGATCTGGGTTAACTGTGATTGATAATTTGGGGCAGATGAGCCAGTCATTTGGTTATGACAACACACATATATTTGTTTCATTGATTAGTATCTGGAACTTCTTAGGCCGTGTTGGCGGGGGATACTTTTCTGAAATAATTGTCAGGTATAATTTACCATAATCCTTCTGGATGCTTAGTATATAGCTTATCAAATTTTGTTTTTTAATTCGTCTGTATTTCCCTTATGCAACCATAGTATTTTTTAACAGGGATTATGCATATCCTAGGCATTTGGCCATGGCTGTGGCTCAGTTCATAATGGCATTTGGTCACTTTTTTATGGCCATGGGTTGGCCTGGGGAATTATATGTTGGCACACTTGTGATTGGGCTTGGTTACGGAGCTCACTGGGCAATTGTCCCAGCCGCTGCCTCTGAGTTATTTGGTTTAAAAAAATTTGGGGCATTGTACAATTTTCTTACTCTTGCAAACCCTGCTGGTACACTGGTCTTCTCAAGCCTCCTTGCAAGCCGTATATATGACAGCGAAGCAGTGAAGCAAGCTCAAAACCTACCTATCAATCTTGATGAACCACCGCGATGCTATGGTGTTGTCTGCTTCAGCTTGACTTCCTTTATAATGTCCGGACTGTGCATTCTTGCAGTTATTTTAAGCATGACTCTCGTCTACAGAACTAAGGTGGTCTATGCAAATCTGTACAGAAAATCTCGCACTTAATTTGCAGAAAGAGAAGTATGAAAGATTTCATACATGTAAAAGAACAGAAGATAAATACTTGTCGAAGGTGGAAGAGCTGGCATACTCCTGAAGATTTTCTAGAAAATAAAAATTCTACCACCACATAGCAGAAGGAATTCAGATGGTGAGAAATGACACACTCTTGGCTTGTTTGCTGCTGGCGGCAGTTGATTTCTGTTTCAGTTGCTGGTTTCTGTTTTTTCATATTTTCCTGGTGAAGTGAAATCTAGATAACCAAAAATTTGAAGAGCTGGCATACTCGTGAAGATTTCGTTTTGATAGTTCTCTTCTGTTCTTGTTTACTGTCCCTTGTACACCTTTTATTTTTGAATAATTATTTTGTCATCCAAGTTGTATTATTGAATTTATTTATGAATGAAGGAAAATATAGTTAGTGTTCAAATTTAGAACAGTTTCCAAGGATAAATTTAGAAATTATTTAGGTTTAAATTAGTGTTGGATACTACTCTAACTACAGTGTGTTACTGCATAAGTCATAGCAACTAAAAGTTTCAGACAGTTATATATTATCATATTTAAAAATAAAAACATAATGTAGCATTTTAGTTTGTTTAGAAGTGTGAATAATGATTCACAAAGATTTGTATTGAGAAAGATAAATAGATGGTTCATGATTATGTAATGTGGTAGAGATTAATGGTTAGTAGAAGTAATTTTCTGATAATTGTATAGAACATCCTGGAAATTAAACTCAAACACAAGTACAGTGTTGATCATTTAATGATTTACACTTGAACTGCATCAAATTTCTATTATTATGTAACATATCATATCTGAATTTCTTTTAACATATTGCATTTACCGACTACACGCTTTCGGACTGTCTTTATGTTCTGCAGCCTGCAGGGCTTTCATAAAGTTGCCTTCACGAATTGAAGGCGGTGCAATCTTTCCTGATCTGTCCTTGATCACCAGTTTTTACACCTGACCTACCAAGCTTCTTTATACCAGTAATAAAAGCTGTATAGAAGTCGCCTGGACTACTAGCAAAATCACCAACAGTAGGCTGGGATTCAGGGTCACAAGCATCTATCAGTGCTATTAACGCACTAGGAAATAAACTTTAGTCATGCTCTTTGTTGCAAGCATTATGCTGCAGGATCCTAAAATAGCATAACAGAGCATCATGCAGTCACAAGCATTATGCTGAAACTAATTGTTGAAACCTGAAACCTCAATAAGGCAGTCATGGAAAAAGAGACGCAGAGTTGCTTGAACTGTGGTGAATGTCTGGATCACTTTTGTAGAAACGACTTGATGCACTATTGATTCAACATTTGGGCAAGTTGAACTGTAGAAATTCTCCTTCAACTGTCCTTGGCATTGGCCCAGAAGGATGATCCAAAACACGAAACTGAAGCCTCTCCATATACTCATTTCTCTCATAAAAATATATTTAGATGAATGATTAAAGGATGAAGTTTCCTGAAAAACTTTGGTCCAGCCGAGCTTTGTAATAATGTTAACTAAAATCCTAATTAAAAGATGTTGGTGTGTAATATTTAATGATCTCAGCCACACCATTTTAGTTTCCACGATCATCTTACTATAAGGAGAGTAATCAAATTTCATCACGTTAGACAGCTACAAAGTTTGAAAGATTGTATAACTTGTTTTAGAAAATTTTACTTCAACTTAATGACTGGATAATAGTGTCACTTGTTTTACTTGAAATTTAATTTATTGCAAGCAAGGTGTGTAAAGAATGGGAATAAACCATATATTTTGTGCGTTAATTCACCTGCAACAGATTTACCATAACTATCTTACTTTTCTATCAGGTGGCAGTGGACATAGCTGGCCTCCACAAATCCCGGCTGATTCCGAATCTTAATTCCAAGTTACATTGTAAAGGAAGGTTACTATAGGACTACGAATCTTTGTGTGTGACTACGTCCTATAAAGGAAGGTTACTTAATTTCCCATTCAATTTTTGAGTTGGTTTGTATGTTTGTTTAGATTTTGGGATATGGATGGCATGTTATTGAGGGCAAACTGTTGTTTGTACATCACAGGAAAGGTTCAAATTGGTTGATTACAAATTGTACATCAAAATTATGCGTTTTATAAAATTTCAAAGTTGAAATAAATCAATTTTAATCAATCATTAATAATTATATAACAAGAAATTAAAATTAACGCAAGTTAATATGAGCCCAAGTCTTCTAAAATGTTAGACATTTAAATGCAAAATGTGCTCAAAAATATATAAGTTTGTATAGAATAAACGTTCTATTTATTTATGTTGCTCATTCAAATTGTGCTGTTTAATTTATGTTGGAACCAAATCATAGCGGGAATGGAAAAGATGTTAAAATTTTTGTGACATGCACTCTTTCCCTTTCATCAATTTCGCAGAGACTTTAAAGTCAAGAGATTGAAGATGATCATTTGGTTACTCTGTCATGAGATTGAAGGTGCAAAAAACTGTTTTCACGGGTTAAGATGAACTCAAAAGTTTCACTGGCTTCAACTGTAAAATAATTATAACCTACTTGGGAGATTCCTTATCATGCTCTAAATTCATAGCTGGTACTACCTTCTTCAAACTTTGAAGTTTGATCCCCCTGAGAAACTAGCTTTAGCCAACTCCCTCAGCCTTTTCATTTCCTTCTTCCGCTCTAAATGTAGTATACCTTTTAGACGATTTCCACCATTTGTGTTCCAAATTTCTGAAGCTCCAATATCCGTCAGTGGATGCGGAGGAGGACTTAAACCAGGAGGACCAGGACTGAGAACAGGTACCACCATTGCCATCGTGGCACCTATTGGATTAACATTATGTGGTCCGGCATCTCTTATTTCATGCTCTGTTCTTGATCCAGGTAAAAATCTTGACCAGTATTTCTTTGGGAGGAGAGGTATGAGAAGACCTTTGATGGCGAATTTCAGGCCTGATCTAAATGAATCTTTCTGAGCCTGTGAGAATCCTAAAAGATATTTCACAATGGTGTACCACTGATTTATAATTTGAGAAACGAAGGCAAGACAGAGAAAACCCAACATTATGTACCCCACAGTGCTGTTGTCCGTTGCATTTGGTTTGATACTAGCAATAGCTAGTCCGAAAACTCCTGCCTCACATAAGAGGGATATAGTCTCTACCACATGTACTCCCCTTCTCATATGTGGTCTTAAAGTAAATATATACAAGACTTGTACCAGAGTAATAATAAGTGCATAAAGACTTTGGTTTGTCCCTTTTGATGAATGGACTCCGGATAGTATCCCCAGAGTGACCCTCCTTGTGAGATCGAGACTAACATAGGAGGATCTTAAACCTCCCAAGAGCTTTGTGGATACAGATGCACTAGTTTCTTCTATACTGTCATCAGAGCTAATTGCTCTCATTCTACCAATCCCGTTTTGACCACTTTCAATCCATCTAGGCATTTGATTTGGATCATTTTGGTCAATGACAATATAAACAGGTGGTCCCTTCGTATTCTCAAAGATAATTCCAAAAAGTTGGAGGATAGATGATGATAGCCCTTCTCTATAAAACCATTTTCCAGTGCTAGCCTTCCCTGTGAAGAGTTGCCACAGTTTCGTCATCCAAGTTCTCTTTGTGTTAATGTACCTGACTTCTTTATATTGAACAAAATTACCAGGAAAGATTATTATCATAATGAAGAGGCTTGCTGACAGGATAAGACCTCCAGGTATGACTAGCAGCATTGCTCCAGCAAGAATGCCTCCAGTTGTACCACCTATTTGTCTTTGCATTCTTAGATGACAAAGATAATCAAGTCTGAGTACATATAATAGAACTGCTTTACATACCTCTGATAACAAATGTTGAAGATTGAGAGACACAAGGGATCGCGAGAATTAGGATGATGAACTCGAACCTGAGAACTGAAGGTGTCCCATCAGCTGAAGTGCGAAACCTCCATCTTACGAGCAACAATGCTAAGAAGTGAGTGATAATTAGACCACCTCCTCCCACACCAAGCCAGAACAAGTTCATCTCCAAGTCCCGCCATCTATCAAGAAACCATGTCAGAATAGATATCACGGCAATGACTTACTGAAAAGGCCTAGTCTGTAACTTTTCTGATATTTTATGAAATATTATTATTTAGCCTTTAGTTCCTAAAGATTTTTGTTTCAATCCAGAATCCAGAGCTATGAAGTGGTCATGTATGAAGTAAACGTACCCTGTGTAGCTCTCCAATCTTTTCAGAACAGCATTAGTAGACATGGGTTCTCCTCGCTGCAAGCATGATAAAATCTTAAACCTTGGTTTCTTTGACAAATTTTTTTATAGCAGGTATTGATAGTACTTACCAGGAAATAAGTGAAATATTCATCAGAACTTAGTGGTAGTCCGTAAGGAGTATTTTTTATTGTGACATTTTGCTGTGTGACAGGCCAATTACTCCTTGGGCAAATATTTAGAGGAAGTGGCAACCCCTTATGCAGAGAGTTAGAGAAGTTGGTAGTTTTCAAGTCTATGGAATGGTTCATATCTTCACCAGCATAAAATTTAATGGTCCTGTCATTTAATTTTCCATTATGTCTTGCTACAGCCTGATATGAATGATTATACCTAATCTGTGAGTTTTCCTTAGTCCAAGGAAGCTTGTTGCGAGGAATGAGCCACATAAGACCTTTAGTTGTGGCAGAGTATTCTACTGGCAAGGCAAGTGAAAGGCTGTCTGAAAGGGCAAACACCTGTAAATGTCCTACCATTCCCTGTGAAATATTTCGATAGAGTAAGATATTTGAAGGATGTGAACCAGAAAAGAAATATGATGCAGCATGAGATTGATGGAAAAAATATAGCTACAAAACATAACATGTGAAATTAAACATAGTATCTGATATGCATGATTTTGGCAATTGGAGAAAAAATATAGGAATTTACATGTAGATTTGTGCATGGCTCAGAGAAGCCCATACTTGTTCTCCCAGAAGCTAGTGCGCCCACTGCTTCTAGGTTAGCAGACGAAAATGAGAGAAACGCAGCTGCTACAGATGTTGCTATTATTCCCACAGACATGAACGAGTGAAGTAAAACTGATGTAGAATGAGCCGAGTCTGTAAACTTAATAATTGTCAGTAATCAAGAATTAATGCATTAAAAGTTCCTTTTTCTTGGAGAAATTTTTTCATTTCTATTTACAATTGTACCGTTAGCCAGTCTAGAATTTTTTTAGAAGAAATATCTATATGTAAATACAATATCAATTTGATTATGAGGACAAACAATTACAGCAACTAATAAAAATTAAGGGAGAAAGAAAAATGGGCTTACAATGCTTGACTTTGAGTTGATTAGATACTGAATTAAGGTTTCCTGAAATATCAGATACTTTCCCTGCTGGAACAATGACAGACACGTTATGTGATTCTGCAAGGACTGTCAAGGAGTAGAGAGCTTTTGATATTTCTTCAAATCTACATTATTCAAAGTAGAAAGATACTATAAATTTAACATATATAGGTATGTTTCAAAACAAAGTGTTTCCAAGAGTAGGTATCACTCAAGTCTCTTTGGGGCTAAAATTACGGCGCAATTAGAAGGGGAGAATTCAAACATATATATGAACCTGCCTGATAACAAACCCTCCTCCTGCTTCTACTGTGGAAGCCTTAAAGCCAAATATTGGTTTCGTGAAGTGAATTAAAAAGTTGATAAAGGGGTCTCTTGTAACTCCTTCTGAGCTCGTAGTTAGCCACACAGAGGCTCTGTGGAGTCTGAAAGACAAATTAGCCAATAAGCATGGCAAGCTAAAGTGAGCTATGTTCAAAAAGGTGGAACATCGCAGTGGCAAGTTATTACCGTAAAGTAATGTCAATGGAGCTACAGGTGAAACAGGAGTTCCTGTTCTGCCAATTACCGAACCATCTTCTAATCTAATGGTAATTATTTCAGTTCTGGAAAGATTCTTCAGCTACAAAACATCAGGCAAGTTCATTCTTGTTATGAACTCTAATAATCATATCCTACCAGTTATTCTGCAACGATGACATTACAGATGGAACAAAATATGCATAGATAAAAAATTATTTGGTACTTACTACGAAGGCAAAGCTGCGATTCCCATGCCCTCTACTGTGAATAGGTACAACGAGACCTGAACTTGGATGTAATGCATTTAATATCTGCTCTGTTGAATTTGTGATAGGAGTACTAAAGTCCAAGAAAAACTTTAATTCTTCCATTCTGTTAGTTGCAGTAACTGTTCTTGGAATCCCACCAAACTCCAATTCGTAGGATGGAGCAGATGTCCATAGATCCACTTGCACTGGCCTTCTATCTAAAAGAAGAACTAGAACATCACTATTCACTATATTCACACAGAGAAGTGGGTGATTTAATACTCACTTAGATCCATACTTTTGCTTAATTTAACAATTTATAAACTATTACCAAAGGAAATGTGGCAGATCCTCACCTAAATGAAGTGTAAATATCGAACCACTGGTCCTTGTAAAACTATTTCCTGCCTGGTCTGTACAAAAACTATTTGCCATTTTGATAACAATGAGTTCGTAAGTTACTTTTAAAGATAGAATAATATCAAGGCTATATTTGATATTGTGTTTGATGATATGTAGAGAAGAGGCATCCACATGAGCATGTCCACTTATAGTAACCTGCAAAAAAATGATGCAATCCCAAGATTGTGAATTATACAAGGTATCAGTCTATTTCTGTATTTCCTTGGTCCCAATATTAGAATTTCATTTGTCCACCTTCAAATGTGTAGTCTTTTGATATATTTTAAAGTTGGACATTTAACAACTGTTTAGATGACTTTTGTTATAGGAAAGTAGTCTACTATAGATACCATTATTTAAGAAACAGGATGTTGAGAGAGAGAGAGAGAGGAGAGAGAGAGAGAGAGAGAGAGAGAGAGAGAGAGAGAGAGAGAGAGGAGAGAGAGAGAGAGAGAGAGAGAGAGAGAGAGAGGAGAGAGAGAGGAGAGAGAGAGAGGAGAGAGGAGAGAGAGAGAGAGAGGAGGGGAGGGAGGGAGAGTGAGGGGAGGGAGGGAGAGAGGGGGGAGAGAGAGAGAGGGAGAGAGAGAGGAGAGAGAGAGGAGGGAGTGAGGAGAGAGGAGGGGGAGAGAGAGAGAGGGAGAGAGAGAGAGAGAGAGGAGAGAGAGAGAGAGAGAGAGAGAGAGATGGAGAGAGAGGACGAGAGAGAGAAGAGAGAGAGAGGAGGAGAGAGAGAGAGAGAGGGAGGGGGAGGAGGAGAGAGAGAGAGGTCTTACGTCACAGGTGTGACGAGTTTGAAACACTTGAAGCCACCATTACCAGTACAAGCCTCACTGAATGTAAGCTCCAATGCTATTTTCTCAGCATTTGTGTACCTCTGGT